>CM062296.1:56728583-57992333 GCA_031216915.1 Pictodentalium vernedei
TCCGACCCTGGAAGGACCATAATTATTGTTTCATGATGTACTAGGTTCGACATAAATATTTCAGATTCATCCTATGTTAATTGAGGATGAACCTGAAATAATTTGTCCGACCCTGGATGGACCATAATTATTGTTTCATGTTGAACCAGGCTCGACATCAATATTTGAGGTTCATCCTATATTAATTGAGGATGAACCTGAAATAATTTGTCCGATCCTGGATGGACCATAATTATTGTTTCATGTTGAACCAGGTTCGACATAAATATTTCAGGTTCACTCCTCAATTAATATAGGATGAACCTGAAATAATTTGTCCGATCCTGGATGGACCATAATTATTGCTTCATGTTGAACCAGGTTCGACATAAATATTTGAGGTTCATCCTATATTAATTGAGGATGAACCTAAAATAATTTGTCCGACCCTGGATCGACCATAATTATTCAGGATGATACTAAAATCCCACGATGCAATACGCTCCACGAGCCAATCAGTTGAGTCGGTACAAACGCGTACAATGGGACATAACTGGGGGGAAAAGCAAGATAAACTTGATGCAGGCACACAGCTTCAGACAAAGAATCCCACTGAGAGATTGTTTTGTATGCGCTTCACACGATTTTTTTTCGACCCTTTGTAATCACGCAAAATAAATAAGATTTTTTCCCATGAAAATGTCAAATGGGCAGTGTTGATTGTTTACTGTACTGTTACAAACAAGTTGTGTTTTAATATTGAAATATGATTCGCTAACCAATAGCGTTGCGGACCGGACCGCAAACAAACGGTCCGGTACCGGTCCAGGTGTGGTCCGCGGTCCGGTCCGATGAGGACCGGGCCGCCCCTGCTGTACCGGTACACAGGCACGTTGGACCGGTCCGGGGCGGTCCAAGGGACCGGTCCAGGGAGACGCAATGGGAAGTTTTTGCACTCTCCCAATTGATACACAAACTGATAATTTCATCTTGATAGACGGTGAATACATTGAAGTCGAGTAAGTTTGAAGTAACTGTCGACTATATTGATCCAATCTGTCACCAATCAACCACCTGCATCCTGTGATTCCTGTCACGGGTGTCGGGTGAAGGTATCAGCGATGAGCGGTTCTACAAAAAGTTCCCAAAATAGCGAACGCTCAAATTCGGTGACAAGAAGCTGTCATTCAATTCCTTTGTCGGCAAAGAATTTCAATGTGTATTGTGTATCTGTTTCTATAAACCCCGATCTGGATTATGTGCGCATGGAAACTATTTATTTGGTAGTAACTTGGTCCCTGTATTTCATCTGGTAGGTTTGGTGTGGTGACCCTATTAAATTGGACCATGGGCGCAGATCATGGGGGGGGGGGGGGGGACGAGGGGGCGGTGTGCCCCACAAAGTTTTTTCGGGGGGGGGGGGGGCATTACATGTTATGTCCCCCGCGCTCCTCCCACATATATAGGTCCGATAGCAGCTGATATTGTTCGTGCAATGCTGTAATAGGCGAAAATCGCGTATTTTTCAGCTTGCTTTTTTCAAAATTTTCTCCCGCAGGGCCAAACCATGCTTGGCCCTGCGCGTTGTGTGTCCCCGGCAATTCTGCAATAGGCGGGAAATCGTGTATTTCCAGCTTACATTTTCAAATTTTACGCCCGCATGACCAAAACATGGTTTGGCCCTGCGCATTGTGTAGCGCCCCGCCACCCCCCCCCCCCCCCACACACACACTCTAAAGAGAGAGACTTGTGCCCCTGAATTGGACCGCCTTGGACCGGTCCACCTAGAAAAAAACGGACCGCCTGCCCGAATATCGGACCGTTATTTCTTGGACCGGACCGGACCGGACCGGACCGGACCGGGACCGGAACACCATTGGCGATCCGGTACGGTCCGCATCACTGCTAACCAACATATCGGGAAAACGTCTCGTGAAGTTTAAAAATTTAATGGAGCAGTTCAAAAAAGTGCCTCTGTGGGGTAGGGTGGGGAAGGGCAAAAATGATGGATTTCGTATGTATGTTTGTTTGTCTGTGTGTCGGCTATAGAAATAAATATGGGGCCACCCATAGTGCCCAAAATTGACCTACTTTATGGCGGAGGTCATTGTCAGGTTTAAAAAGTGCAGGGGTGGGATTGGAGAGGGGCACCAAAAGCTATGACCAATTTGTTTTTTACTGATATAGGTCCTCAAAGGGGTCTACTAGTGGTGACTTCTTATCAGGAATCTTAAAGGTTTCAAAAAATTGCAGGTGATGGTGTTGGGGAGGGGCAAAACTTGTAGATTTTGTGTGTATGTCTGGATGACCACTATAAAAAGGCATACGGAGCCACCCACAGTGCACAAGCTGGTTCTGCTAGGGTTTTTTTTCTACACCGGGAGTCATGGATTGAAAAAGTCAGGATTGAAAAAGTGCCGGGGGTGGGGAGAGTCACTCAATGTCATGACAATTTTTCTTTTCACCTCTACAGATCTTCAAAGGGGCCTTCCTGAGGTAACTTTTTACCGGGAATATTATGGTGCGTTTAGGGCCGCAGGCCTGCCCAAGTTACTCTTTTGAAGTCAGGGCTGTGGTTTTATGAACTGTTTTTTTCTTAGAAATTTACCGTACAGCATCGGGTAACCCTGCTAAAACCTGTTTTGACTCTTCATTTTCACACAGGTAACAATGTTGGGAAGCAGTTTAGTATGCCAGAATGCTCGAAATGCATCCCCACCCCCCTTCTCCCCACAGAATTTCAAATTGCTCTGCGGCTCCTGGGTCAGCATGTTTTCGGTGTCATTGTGGGGCATGTCACGGTGTTATGTTCATGGAAGCAGGTGACTGTTTTGAACAAATCACGCGATAATGCCTCAGCTGTAGGGCCGTCGCTAGAGCGTTTTAATGGGGGTGGGGTGGGGGGTGGGGGGGGGGTGAGAGCCCTCGAATCTCCAACTGGGTAGTGGGCGCGTTCTTGACAAACTATTAGAACTGTAGATCTTCCTAATTCGGCGAGCACTGTCGCGCCGGGCCGACCATGGTTCGGCCCGATGTGAGAAAATTGTTAAATTTGGCATTAAAAGGAGCAATTTTCTGGCTTCTGGAGTGTCAATCCCCACTTCAGAATACCTCAAAAAGTTTCATTTGGGCCGATTTAGGGCGGGAAAATGTCGAAATTTTCGACTATTATCCCGACAGTTTCGTAGGCTAGCGAACTTTTTTCGTATTTTATTTTTGTAACTTGGGCACCCCGTTTATCGGCTTGAATTTGGTTTAATTTAAAGGCTTGGAAAATCGTTTTTAGGAAATTTTTTTTTAGCATTTCAGAGGCACAAATTATCTCCCCTAGACTCTCAGCGGCTGTTGAAAAAACGTGTAACGTGGAGACTGCATGTGTAGTTATATGTTCAGTTGGAATCCTTCGACCCGATTTTCACCCGAAGGTCTCGGTAGTCGGAATTTGTCCTCATTGTGGTCCACCAATCGGAAAAATATATGTTTGTTAGTTAATTGTATTATACATTCAGTAAATTTAATGTCCAACTGTTGATATTTTTGCCCTCCGATTTTCCAACTACTGATATTTTGACAAATATTGGGGGCGGGGGGGGGGGGGGTAGACACCCCCCAAACACACCGCCCCCTCCTGTCGCGACGTCCCTGCTCAGCTGTCAGTGATGAATACCCTACAAAGTAGCAAAACGTTGCAAGAGATATCGCAGGCCTGCAACCGGGGTGGGGGATGGTGGGGTGGGTGGGAGGAGGGCGTGGAGGGGGTGGGCGTGCCCACCCCCTAGAAAAATGTTTGCCGTCCCCCCAAAATTTTCAGACACTGTTTTTTTTTAATTTCGCATCATTTTGATCCATTTTTCTCCACCAATGAGCGACTAATTCATGTCTGTCATTAAACTAGTTGTAATCCTATATGTGAGTCTATATTGTTATCACTGCGATGTTTATTCAACACACAGATTACACACAGCTATGACAATAGGAGCACATTAACTAATTAGCAAAAGAAATTATGTTCAATAGCAGGTTATATTTGATGAGTGGTAATTGAACATAGGAGAAAATTGAGGTTGTAGGACAAGTGCCCCCCCACCCCCCACCGCCACCCCCCACATCCCCGTCCAAAAATGCTCAGTCGGACCAATTGCCCCAGTGTATTTGGCAGCTAGGATGACTCGCCCAAGTGTATTTGGTAGCTAGGACGACTGCCCTTCAGTCCAGTGGGTGGACAGGACAACTGCCCCCAAGCCAATTGTCAGCCAGGACAACTGCCTCCCACTCCATTGTCAACCAGGACGTACGAAAGAAAATATATATTTTACTGCATATGGGTCGATGTATGGAATACCCCAACTACCAGGCCAATTATTATTCATTTTTGTTTTCATGCGCTCTGGAACAAAAGCTGTCAATGGGGCAAAATGTTTCCTGCAATGTTTTTGTTTTTAAATTAGAAGTTGAAAAGGCTGGACTATTATTTTTTACAAGGGTGTTATCAATAAAATTGGTGTTATAAGACCCCCCCCCCCCCCCACCACCACCATACCCCCGTGGCAACCCCCCGGGGAATGAAGCAGTGTTTCTGTACTGTGCTGAACAAGTTCTATATCAATGGTAAAATGGAACCCAGTAATCAATGCCTAGGAATGGATGGAATTCTCTAAACTGTGCAGCTTTGGTATAAACGATTGGCTAAAACTTGCAGAACATATAATAATTCTGCATAGTTTTTCAAAGGTTATTGGACAGAAATCGAAATTTTCAAAAGATGAATTTTGTTATTTGATCAGAAAAAACAAACTTTTCGGGGTATGTTGAAATGGGAATTGATTCTCCAGAAGAAAGGAAATTGCTCCTTTGAATGCCAAATTTAACAATTTTCTCACGTCGGGCCGAACCATGGTCGGCCCGGCGCGACCGTGCTCGACCCGGCGCGACCGTGCTTGCCGAATTAGGAAGATCTACAGTTCTAATAGTTTGTCAAAAACGCGCCCACTACCCAGTTGGAATTTCGAGGGCTCTCACCCCCACCCCCCACCCCCATTAAAAGGCTCTAGCGACGGCCCTACAGCTGAGGCATTATCGCGTGATTTGTTCAAAACAGTCACCTGCTTCCATGAACATAACACCGTGACATGCCCCACAATGACACCGAAAACATGCTGACCCAGGAGCGGCAGAGCAATTTGAAATTCTGTGTGTGGGGGGGGGGGGGGGGGGGGAGGGGGGAGGGGGATGCATTTCGAGCATTCTGGCATATTAAACCGCTTCCCAACATTGTTACCTGTGCGAAAATGATGAGTCAAAACAGGTTTTAACAAATACTAGCAGGGTTACCCGATGCTGTACGGTAAATTTCTAAGAAAAAACAGTTCATAAAACCACAGCCCTGACTTCAAAAGAGAAACTTGGGCAGGCCTGCGGCCCTACCCGCACCATAATATTCCCGGGAAAAAGTTACCTCAGGTAGACCCCTTTGAAGATCTATAGAGGTGAAAAGAAAAATTGTCATGACATTGGGTGGCTCTCCCCACCCCGGAACTTTTTCAATCCATGACTCCCGGTGTAGAAAAAAAACCCTAGCAGAACCAGCTTGTGCACTGTGGGTGGCTTCGTATGCCTTTTTATAGTGGTCATACAGGCATACACACAAAATCCACAAGTTTTGCGTTTTGCCCCTCCCCAACACCACCACCGGCAATTTTTTGAAACCTTTAAGATAAGAAGTCACCACTTGTAGACCTCTTTGAGGACATATATCAGTAAAAAAACAAATTGGTCATAGCTTTTGGTGCCCCTCTCCAATCCCACCCCTGCACTTTGTTTAAACCTGACAATGACCTCCGCCATAAAGTAGGCCAATTTTGGGCACTATGGATGGCCCCATATTTATTTCTATAGCAGACACACAGACAAACAAACATACATACGAAATCCATCATTTTTGCCCTTCCCCACCCTACCCACAGAGGCACTTTTTTGAACTGCTCCATTAAATTTTTAAACTTCACGAGACGTTTTCCCGATGTGTTGGTTAGCAGTGATGCGGACCGTACCGGACCGCCAATGCTGTTCCGGTCCGGTCCGGTCCGGTCTGGTCCCAGAAATAGCGGTCCGATATTCGGGCAGGCGGTCCATTTTTTTCTAGATGGATCGGTCCAAGGCGGTCCAATTCAGGGGCACAGGTCTCTCTCTTTAGAGTGTGTGTGTTTGGGGGGGGGGGGGGGGAGGGGGAGGGGCTACACAATGCGCAGGACCAACCATGTTTTGGTCCTCCGGGCGGAAAATTTGAAAATGTAAGCTGAAAATACACGATTTCCGCCTATTGCAGCATTACTCGGACACACAACGCGCAGGGCCAAGCATGGTTTGGCCCTGCGGGAGGAAATTTTGAAAAAGCAAGCTGAAAATACGCGACTTTCGCCTATTGCAGCATTGCTCGAAGAATATCAGCTGCTATCGGACCTATATATGTGGGAGGAGCGCGGGGGACATAACATGTAATGCCCCCCCCCCCCCCTCCCGAAAAACTTTGTGGGGCACACGCCCCCCCCCCCCCCCCCCCCCTTATCTGCGGCCATGGTCCAATTTAATAGGGTCACCACACCAAACCTACGAGATGAAAAATAGGGACCAAGTTACTACCAACTAAATAGTTTCCATGTGCACATAATCCAGATCGGCGTTTATAGAAATAGATACACAATACACATTGAAATTCTTTGCCGACAAAGGAATTGAATGACAGCTTCTTGTCACCGAATTTGAGCGTTTGCTATTTTGGGAACCTTTTTGTAGAACCGCTCATCGCTGATACCTTCACCCGACACCCGTGACAGGAATCGCAGGATGCAGGTGGTTGATTGGTGACAGATTGGCTCAATATAGTTGACAGGTACTTCAAACTTACTCGACTTCAATGTATTCACCGTCTATCAAGATGAAATTATCAGTTTGTGTATCAATTGGGAGAGTGCAAAACTTCCCTTTGCGTCTCCTGGACCGGTCCCTTGGACCACCGCGGTCCGGTCCAGCGTGTCTGTGTACCAATACAGCAGGGGATCGAACTTTCGGTTTGAAGTCCAATGCCGTACCACTGTGCCACCACGCTCCCACAAGGGGAATTAAATACTTATTGATATCTATAACTAGGGCAGGAAAGAATAACTGTATATCTTTGTGGGAAAGGCACGTCATGTTACATGAACGCCGAATACTCGCGGTCTTGACTAGCCATTCGAGCATTAACTTGTATCCCATAAGAAAGTGGTAACCGGGGGTCCATTGGCAGAAAATATCTGTACTGTGTCTCTTGGGCTCGTTCACAGAATTTGCTATATTTGTCTGGGTGAATTGTGAACTCTGCTAGGGGTGCACGATATTCAAAACTGAATACCGGTATCGGGATTCAAAAAAAAATACCGCGGTATACCGGGTATATCGAAAACTGTTCAGATATATATGAACACAAGTACTACAATCGAGACTCAAGGCATCACAGTCGGAACGAATGAGCATGCCTTGATGATGCGGCTCGAAAAACCCTTACCCAACCCAGACGAAATCAAAAATTATTATTTTCAAAATTAATTTATCAGATTTTCCCCAAAGATTTCAAGAAAACTATATCATGTGACCCCCTCATTGGAACGAGCTCGTTCCAATGAGGGGTCACATGATAAAGTTTTGTTGAAATTTTTGAAAATTATTTTTTAACTGCTGAATTTGCATATTACGAGGGCGCAAGCAGACGATTCCTTGGATAAAGGGATAATATTATTCATTCGGGGCTACAGTTAAAAAACTAAAGACATCTTGAAAATTAAATTGTGGGTAAATAAATAATGACGACAAACCGATAAACCGATATTTTTGTAATTACACCGGCATTCAATCGATATTGGTTTGAATACCGGTATATACAGACAATAAACATATAGTGTGTTTTTATATCTGTGTTATACAACGAGTTGAAATATGGTTTATTTTTTCGAGGCTTCGCCGAGAAAAAATAAACCATATTTCAACGAGTTGTATAACACAGATATAAAAACACACTATATGTTTATTGTTTTTATCTGATAACAAACAGACACCCGTGTCGTGCGTCTACCCGACTTATATACGCTTCCCACGGGCCTCCAAAGAAAACCAGTCTACGAGACAAAGGAAATAGGACAAGACGCATAGAGTTGTGTCCCTTACATAACAAAATCGATGACGGCGATTGTAAAGTGCGATTGCACTCCTTGCATCATGTAACTGCGCTGGAACAAAATAAATTTCAACTATTTTATTAACAGTAACAAACGGTGTTTTAGTAGAGTTATTCTTTTTTTGACATAGTTCCAGTTTTCTTCCGTGTTTTATGCTGTAGTCCCAATATAACAAATAATTTTGCGTTTGTTTACAATTTTTACGAAGTGTTTTTTTTTCAGGTAGAGCAGACGAACTTTTAATTAGCGCAGTTCCGCGAGTACTTTTGATCGAGGCCGTGACTATAAATAGTTCGCAGTCGCCGCATACTAATTACTATTAACATTCAAGTAATTTCTACAATGTTTTGAAGCAAAATTTTAGGTTGCCTTTATTGAAGCAAAATAAATAAGAAATGACACCATCAGAGGATTTTGACAAAGTGCAATAAGCGTACAATTAAAACCTGCCCTGTGATATAACGATGTTTCATGAATGAATGAATGAAAATGGAATTGAAAGAGGTCAGAGGTCGTTCGCATAAATTATAATTATATACAACACCCGTTGTATATACCTCTATGGCGTACGAACAGGTTCGAAAATAATTATTGAGGTACATACTATATTATTTGAGGTTCATCCTATATAATTTCAGGTTCATCCTATATTATTTGAGGTTCATCCTATATTATTTCAGGTTCATCCTATATTATTTCAGGTTCATCCTAAAATAATATTTATGACCCTCTCGTACGCGATCAATAATTTGTCCGACCCTGGATGGACTATAATTATTTTCTCATGTTGAACCAGGTTCGACATAAATATTTCAGGTTCATCCTATATTAATTGAGGATGAACCTAAAATAATTTGTCCGACCCCGGATCGACCATAATTATTGTTTCATGTTGAACCAGGTTCGACATCAATATTTGAGGTTCATCCTATATTAATTGAGGATGAACCTGAAATAATTTGTCCGATCCTGGATGGACCGTAATGATTGTTTCATGTTGAACCAGGTTCGACATAAATATTTCAGATTCATCCTATATTAATTGAGGATGAACCAGAAATAATTTGTCTG
Organism: Pictodentalium vernedei; assembly: GCA_031216915.1. Lineage (NCBI taxonomy): Eukaryota > Metazoa > Mollusca > Scaphopoda > Dentaliida > Dentaliidae > Pictodentalium > Pictodentalium vernedei. The sequence continues at coordinate 56,737,844 of CM062296.1, forward strand.
ACCCTGGAAGGACCATAATTATTGTTTCATGTTGTACTAGGTTCGACATAAATATTTCAGATTCATCCTATGTTAATTGAGGATGAACCTGAAATAATTTGTCCGACCCTGGATGGACCATAATTATTGTTTCATGTTGAACCAGGCTCGACATCAATATTTGAGGTTCATCCTATATTAATTGAGGATGAACCTGAAATAATTTGTCCGATCCTGGATGGACCATAATTATTGTTTCATGTTGAACCAGGTTCGACATAAATATTTCAGGTTCATCCTCAATTAATATAGGATGAACCTGAAATAATTTGTCCGATCCTGGATGGACCATAATTATTGCTTCATGTTGAACCAGGTTCGACATAAATATTTGAGGTTCATCCTATATTAATTGAGGATGAACCTAAAATAATTTGTCCGACCCTGGATCGACCACAATTATTCAGGATGATACTAAAATCCCACGATGCAATACGCTCCACGAGCCAATCAGTTGAGTCGTTACAAACGCGTACAATGGGACATAACTGGGGGGAAAAGCAAGATAAACTTGATGCAGGCACACAGCTTCAGACAAAGAATCCCACTGAGAGATTGTTTTGTATGCGCTTCACACGATTTTTTTTCGACCCTTTGTAATCACGCAAAATAAATAAGATTTTTTCCCATGAAAATGTCAAATGGGCAGTGTTTACTGTACTGTTACAAACAAGTTGTGTTTTTAATATTGAAATATGATTCGCTAACCAATAGCGTTGCGGACCGGACCGCAAAACAAACGGTCCGGTACCGGTCCAGGTGTGGTCCGCGGTCCGGTCCGATGAGAACCGGGCCGCCCCTGCTGTACCGGTACATAAGCACGTTGGACCGGTCCGGGGCGGTCCAAGGGACCGGTCCAGGGAGACGCAATGGGAAGTTTTGCACTCTCCCAATTGATACACAAACTGATAATTTCATCTTGATAGACGGTGAATACATTGAAGTCGAGTAAGTTTGAAGTAACTGTCGACTATATTGATCCAGTCTGTCACCAATCAACCACCTGCATCCTGTGATTCCTGTCACGGGTGTCGGGTGAAGGTATCAGCGATGAGCGGTTCTACAAAAAGTTCCCAAAATAGCGAACGCTCAAATTCGGTGACAAGAAGCTGTCATTCAATTCCTTTGTCGGCAAAGAATTTCAATGTGTATTGTGTATCTATTTCTATAAACCCCGATCTGGATTATGTGCGCATGGAAACTATTTATTTGGTAGTAACTTGGTCCCTGTATTTCATCCGGTAGGTTTGGTGTGGTGACCCTATTAAATTGGACCATGGGCGCAGATTATGGGGGGGGGGGGGGGGGGGGGGACGAGGGGGCGTGTGCCCCACAAAGTTTTACGGGGGGGGGGGGGGGGGGCGGGCATTACATGTTATGTCCCCCGCGCTCCTCCCACATATATAGGTCCGATAGCAGCTGATATTGTTCGTGCAATGCTGTAATAGGCGAAAATCGCGTATTTTCAGCTTGCTTTTTTCAAATTTTCTCCCGCAGGGCCAAGCATGGTTTGTGTGTCCCAGCAATTCTGCAATAGGCGGAAATCGTGTATTTTCAGCTTACATTTTCAAATTTTACGGCCCGCATGACCAAAACATGGTTGGCCCTGCGCATTGTGTAGCCCCCCGCCACCCCCCCCCCCCCCCCACACACACACTCTAAAGAGAGAGACTTGTGCCCCTGAATTGGACCGCCTTGGACCGGTCCACCTAGAAAAAAACGGACCGCCTGCCCGAATATCGGACCGCTATTTCTTGGACCGGACCGGACCGGACCGGACCGGACCGGACCGGAACACCATTGGCGATCCGGTACGGTCCGCATCACTGCTAACCAACATATCGGGAAACGTCTCGTGAAGTTTAAAAATTTAATGGAGCAGTTCAAAAAAGTGCCTCTGTGGGGTAGGGTGGGGAAGGGCAAAAATGATGGATTTCGTATGTATGTTTGTTTGTCTGTGTGTCGGCTATAGAAATAAATATGGGGCCACCCATAGTGCCCAAAATTGACCTACTTTATGGCGGAGGTCATTGTCAGGTTTAAAAAGTGCAGGGGTGGGATTGGAGAGGGGCACCAAAAGCTATGACCAATTTGTTTTTTACTGATATAGGTCCTCAAAGGGGTCTACTAGTGGTGACTTCTTATCAGGAATCTTAAAGGTTTCAAAAAATTGCAGGTGATGGTGTTGGGGAGGGGCAAAACTTGTAGATTTTGTGTGTATGTCTGGATGACCACTATAAAAAGGCATACGGAGCCACCCACAGTGCACAAGCTGGTTCTGCTAGGGTTTTTTTCTACACCGGGAGTCATGGATTGAAAAAGTCAGGATTGAAAAAGTGCCGGGGTGGGGAGAGTCACTCAATGTCATGACAATTTTTCTTTTCACCTCTATAGATCTTCAAAGGGGCCTTCCTGAGGTATCTTTTTACCGGGAATATTATGGTGCGTTTAGGGCCGCAGGCCTGCCCAAGTTACTCTTTTGAAGTCAGGGCTGTGGTTTTATGAACTGTTTTTTCTTAGAAATTTACCGTACAGCATCAGGTAACCCTGCTAAAACCTGTTTTGACTCTTCATTTTCACACAGGTAACAATGTTGGGAAGCAGTTTAATATGCCAGAATGCTCGAAATGCATCCCCCTCCCCCCCTCCCCCCCCCCCACACACACAGAATTTCAAATTGCTCTGCGGCTCCTGGGTCAGCATGTTTTCGGTGTCATTGTGGGGCATGTCACGGTGTTATGTTCATGGAAGCAGGTGACTGTTTTGAACAAATCACGCGATAATGCCTCAGCTGTAGGGCCGTCGCTAGAGCGTTTTAATGGGGGTGTGGTGGGGGGGGGGGGGGTGAGAGCCCTCGAAACTCCAACTGGGTAGTGGGCGCGTTCTTGACAAACTATTAGAACTGTAGATCTTCCTAATTCGGCGAGCACTGTCGCGCCGGGCCGACCATGGTTCGGCCCGATGTGAGAAAATTGTTAAATTTGGCATTAAAAGGAGCAATTTCCTGGCTTCTGGAGTGTCAATCCCCACTTCAGAATACCTCAAAAAGTTTCATTTGGGCCGATTTAGGGCGGGAAAATGTCAAAATTTTCGACTATTATCCCGACAGTTTCGTAAGCTAGCGCACCCCCGTTTATCGGCTTGAATTTGGTTTAATTTAAAGGCTTGGAAAATCGTTTTTAGGAAATTTTTTTTTTAGCGTTTCAGAGGCACAAATTATCTCCCCTAGACTCTCAGCGGCTGTTGAAAAAAACGTGTAACGTGGAGACTGCATGTGTAGTTATATGTTCAGTTGGAATCCTTCGACCCGATTTTCACCCGAAGGTCTCGGTAGTCGGAATTTGTCCTCATTGTGGTCCACCAATCGGAAAAATATATGTTTGTTAGTTAATTGTATTATACATTCAGTAAATTTAATGTCCAACTGTTGATATTTTTGCCCTCCGATTTTCCAACTACTGATATTTTGACAAATATTGGGGGCGGGGGGGGGGGGGGGGTAGACACCCCCCACACACACCGCCCCCTCCTGTCGCGACGTCCCTGCTCAGCTGTCAGTGATGAATACCCTACAAAGTAGCAAAACGTTGCAAGAGATATCGCAGGCCTGCAACCGGGGTGGGGGAGGGTGGGGTGGGTGGGAGGAGGATGTGGAGGGGGTGGGCGTGCCCACCCCCTAGAAAAATGTTTGCCGTCCCCCAAAAATTTTCAGACACTGTTTTTGTTTTAATTTCGCATCATTTTGATCCATTTTTCTCCACCAATGAGCAACTAATTCATGTCTGTCATTAAACTAGTTGTAATCCTATATGTGAGTCTATATTGTTATCACTGCGATGTTTATTCAACACACAGATTACACACAGCTATGACAATAGGAGCACATTAACTAATTAGCAAAAGAAATTATGTTCAATAGCAGGTTATATTTGATGAGTGGTAATTGAACATAGGAGAAAATTGAGGTTGTAGGACAAGTGCCCCCACCCCCACCCCCACCGCCACCCCCCACATCCCCGTCCAAAAATGCTCAGTCGGACAATTGCCCCAGTGTATTTGGCAGCTAGGATGACTCGCCCAAGTGTATTTGGTAGCTAGGACGACTGCCCTTCAGGCCAGTGGGTGGACAGGACAACTGCCCCCACGCCAATTGTCAGCCAGGACAACTGCCTCCCACTCCATTGTCAACCAGGACGTACGAAAGAAAATATATATTTTTCTGCATATGGGTCGATGTATGGAATACCCCAACTACCAGGTCAATTATTATTCATTTTTGTTTTCATGCGCTCTGGAACAAAAGCTGTCAATGGGGCAAAATGTTTCCTGCAATGTTTTTGTTTTTAAATTAGAAGTTGAAAAGGCTGACTATTATTTTTTACAAGGGTGTTATCAATAAAATTGGTGTTATAAGCCCCCCCCCCCCACACCACCACCACCATACCCCCGTGGCAACCCCAGGGGAATGAAGCAGTGTTTCTGTACTGTGCTTTGGTATAAACGATTGGCTAAAACTTGCAGAACATATAATAATTCTGCATAGTTTTTCAAAGGTTATTGGACAGAAATCGAAATTTTCAAAAGATGAATTTTGTTATTTGATCAGAAAAAAACAAACTTTTCGGGGTATGTTGAAATGGGAATTGATTCTCAAGAAGAAAGGAAATTGCTCCTTTGAATGCCAAATTTAACAATTTTCTCACGTCGGGCCGAACCATGGTCGGCCCGGCGCGACCGTGCTCGACCCGGCGCGACCGTGCTTGCCGAATTAGGAAGATCTACAGTTCTAATAGTTTGTCAAAAACGCGCCCACTACCCAGTTGGAATTTCGAGGGCTCTCACCCCCACCCCCACCCCCATTAAAAGGCTCTAGCGACGGCCCTACAGCTGAGGCATTATCGCGTGATTTGTTCAAAACAGTCACCTGCTTCCATGAACATAACACCGTGACATGCCCCACAATGACACCGAAAACATGCTGACCCAGGAGCCGCAGAGCAATTTGAAATTCTGTGTGTGTGTGTTGGGGGGGGGGGGAGGGGGGGAGGGGGGGAGGGGGATGCATTTCGAGCATTCTGGCATATTAAACCGCTTCCCAACATTGTTACCTGTGCGAAAATGATGAGTCAAAACAGGTTTTAACAAATACTAGCAGGGTTACCCGATGCTGTACGGTAAATTTCTAAGAAAAAACAGTTCATAAAACCACAGCCCTGACTTCAAAAGAGAAACTTGGGCAGGCCTGCGGCCCTAACCGCACCATAATATTCCCGGTAAAAAGTTACCTCAGGTAGACCCCTTTGAAGATCTATAGAGGTGAAAAGAAAAATTGTCATGACAATGGGTGGCTCTCCCCACCCCGGAACTTTTTCAATCCATGACTCCCGGTGTAGAAAAAAAAACCCTAGCAGAACCAGCTTGTGCACTGTGGGTGGCTCCGTATGCCTTTTTATAGTGGTCATACAGGCATACACACAAAATCCACAAGTTTTGCGTTTTGCCCCTCCCCAACACCACCACCGGCATTTTTTTGAAACCTTTAAGATAAGAAGTCACCACTTGTAGACCTCTTTGAGGACATATATCAGTAAAAAACAAATTGGTCATAGCTTTTGGTGCCCCTCTCCAATCCCACCCCTGCACTTTTTTAAACCTGACAATGACCTCCGCCATAAAGTAGGCCAATTTTGGGCACTATGGATGGCCCCATATTTATTTCTATAGCAGACACACAGACAAACAAACATACATACGAAATCCATCATTTTTGCCCTTCCCCACCCTACCCACAGAGGCACTTTTTTTGAACTGCTCCATTAAATTTTTAAACTTCACGAGACGTTTTCCCGATGTGTTGGTTAGCAGTGATGCGGACCGTACCGGACCGCCAATGCTGTTCCGGTCCGGTCCGGTCCGGTCCGGTCCCAGAAATAGCGGTCCGATATTCGGGCAGGCGGTCCATTTTTTTCTAGATGGATCGGTCCAAGGCGGTCCAATTCAGGGGCACAGGTCTCTCTCTTTAGAGTGTGTGTGTTTGGGGGGGGGGAGGGGCTACACAATACGCAGGACCAACCATGTTTTGGTCCTGCGGGCGGAAAATTTGAAAATGTAAGCTGAAAATACACGATTTCCGCCTATTGCAGCATTACTCGGACACACAACGCGCAGGGCCAAGCATGGTTTGGCCCTGCGGGAGGAAATTTTGAAAAAGCAAGCTGAACATACGCGACTTTCGCCTATTGCAGCATTGCTCGAACAATATCAGCTCCTATCGGATCTATATATGTGGGAGGAGCGCGGGGGACATAACATGTAATGCCCCCCCCCCCCCGAAAAACTTTGTGGGGCACACGCCCCCCCCCCCCCCCCTCACACACTTATCTGCGGCCATGGTCCAATTTAATAGGGTCACCACACCAAACCTACGAGATGAAATACAGGGACCAAGTTACTACCAACTAAATAGTTTCCATGTGCACATAATCCAGATCGGCGTTTATAGAAATAGATACACAATACACATTGAAATTCTTTGCCGACAAAGGAATTGAATGACAGCTTCTTGTCACCGAATTTGAGCGTTTGCTATTTTGGGAACCTTTTTGTAGAACCGCTCATCGCTGATACCTTCACCCGACACCCGTGACAGGAATCGCAGGATGCAGGTGGTTGATTGGTGACAGATTGGCTCAATATAGTTGACAGGTACTTCAAACTTACTCGACTTCAATGTATTCACCGTCTATCAAGATGAAATTATCAGTTTGTGTATCAATTGGGAGAGTGCAAAACTTCCCTTTGCGTCTCCTGGACCGGTCCCTTGGACCACCGCGGACCGGTCCAGCGTGTCTGTGTACCAATACAGCAGGGGCGGCCCGGTCCTCATCGGACCGTACCGCGGACCACGCCTGGACCGGTACCGGACCGTTTGTTTGCGGTCCGGTCCGCAACGCTATTGGTTAGCGAGTCATATTTCAATATTAAAACACAACTTGTTTGTAACAGTACAGTAAACAATCAACACTGCCCATCTGACAGTTTCATGGAAAAAAATCTTATTTATTTTGCGTGATTACAAAGGGTCGAAAAAAAAAATCGTGTGAAGCGCATACAAAACAATCTCTCAGCGGGATTCTTTGTCTGAAGCTGCATGTGTGCCTGCATCAAGTTTATCTTGCTTTTTCCCCCAGTTATGTTTCATTGTTCGCGTTTGTAACGACTCAACTGATTGGCTGGTGGAGCGTATTGCATCTTGGAATTTTATTATCATCCTGGATAATTATGGTCGATCCAGGGTCAGACAAATTATGTTAGGTTCATCCTCAATTAATATAGGATGAACCTCAACTATTTATGTCGAACCTGGTTCAACATGAAGCAATAATTATGGTCCATCCAGGGTCGGACAAATTATTTCAGGTTCATCCTCAATTAATATAGGATGAACCTCAAATATTGATGTCGAACCTGGTTCAACATGAAACAATAATTATGGTCCATCCAGGGTCGGACAAATTATTTCTGGTTCATCCTCAATTAATATAGGATGAACCTGAAATATTTATGTCGAACCTGGTTCAACACGAAACAATAATTTTATGGTACATCCAGGGTCAGACAAATTATTTCAGGTTCATCCTCAATTAATATAGGATGAACCTGAAATATTTATGTCGAACCTGGTTCAGCATGAAACAATAATTATGGTCCATCCAGGATCGGACAAATTATTTCAGGTACATCCTCAATTAATATAGGATGAACCTGAAATATTGATGTCGAACCTGCTTCAACATGAAACAATAATTATGGTCCATCCAGGGTCGGACAAATTATTTCAGGTTCATCCTCAATTAATATAGGATGAACCTGGATTATTTGTGTCGAACCTGGTTCAACATGAAACAATAATTATGGTCCATCCAGGATCGGACAAATTATTTCAGGTTCATCCTCAATTAATATAGGATGAACCTGAAATATTGATGTCGAACCTGGTTCAACATAAAACAATAATTATGGTCGATCCAGGGTCGGACAAATTATTTTAGGTTCATCCTCAATTAATATAGGATGAACCTGAAATATTTATGTCGAACCTGGTTCAACATGAAACAATAATTATAGTCCATCCAGGGTCGGACAAATTATTTCAGGTTCATCCTCAATTAATATAGGATGAACCTCAAATATTGATGTCGAACCTGGTTCAACATGAAACAATAATTATGGTCCATCCAGGGTCGGACAAATTATTTCAGGTTCATCCTCAATTAATATAGGATGAATCTAAAATATTTATGTCGAACCTGGTTCAACATGAAACAATAATTATGGTACATCCAGGGTCGGACAAATTATTTCAGGTTCATCCTCAATTAATATAGGATGAACCTCAAATATTGATGTCGAACCTGGTTCCACATAAAACAATAATTATGGTCCATCCAGGGTCGGACAAATTATTTCAGGTTCATCCTCAATTAATGTAGGATGAACCTGAAATATTTATGTCGAACCTGGTTCAACATGAAACAATAATTATGGTCCATCCAGGGTCGGACAAATTATTTCAGGTTCATCCTCAATTAATATAGGATGAACCTGAAATATTGATGTTGAACCTGGTTCAACATGAAACAATAATTATGGTCGATCCAAGGTCGGACAAATTATTTTAGGTTCATCCTCAATTAATATAGGATGAACCTGAAATATTTATGTCGAACCTGGTTCAACATGAAACAATAATTATAGTCCATCCAGGGTCGGACAAATTATTCATCGCGTACGAGAGGGTCATAAATATTATTTTAGGATGAACGTGAAATAATATAGGATGAACGTGAAATAATATAGGATGAACGTGAAATAATATAGGATGAACCTGAAATAATATAGGATGAACCTCAAATAATATAGTATGTACCTCAATAATTATTTTCGAACCTGTTCGTACGCCATATACTTCAAGTATATACAACGGTTGTTATACTCTATGGTTATCAGATAAATCGGTTTATCGATATACCGTGCAGCCCTAAACTCTACTTCGGGAAATGTTTTGGTAATAATTCTCATCGTGTATCACATCGCAGGAGAATCGCCACAGAGAGATGGATCTCATGAGATTCGGAAATTTATATTCTCGTAGAACAATATATAGAAGGAATAATATATCATGATCAAATGTGGGTAAAATAAAACCAACCAATGTTATTTCCAGACCACAGAACATGATGTATATTGTATACTGCACATCAATATTTAAACGTTTCGGGTCCTAGTGGCAACTTTTGTGTCAGTTTAATTACTTCCGGTTGAGAAGTTCATATTTCTTATTATTCATACTCTAAATTTGGGGGTAGACCATTTAATATTTCCAACCTGCAGCATTAGGGCTGCACGTTGAAAATATTAATTGATCTACATTCACAAAGAGCAGTCAGTTACTTTATGAACTAGGCCCCATGCAGTAACCAGTTCTCGTCAGATCACTGAAATTAAGCAACGTGGAGCCCGGTTAGTCCTTGGATGGGTGACTGTCTAAGCGATCGATACGGACTCCCGAGTTGTGGCCTTAGGCAAGGCACTTAACCCCTATTGTCCACATGGGGGCACGATCCGTGTACAAAGGCGTATTGCACGTCGATATTTCGGATGTCTTCAATCAATCTAACCCTGCCTGTGCTGCCGTGTGGAGTTACGATGTTATGGATCTGGTTAGCTGCTCGTCGTTGCTCAGTGGTTCTCTCCGGCGGGTACTCCGGCTTCCTCCACCCGTAAAACTGTCACCGACACGATATGACCTTGGATGTTAAAGTATCGTTAAACCTTAATAAATATATGAATAAACAACTAGGCCTCATGTGTCTGGCCCCGGCAAAAACAGCCTTACGGCTTCGAAGGGTAAAGACCATACGAGAAAGGATATGAGCTCCACCCCAAAGACTATTAATGTACAGATACATTCGTATTCGAAGAGACGGGAGCGCGGTGGCTCAGTGGTAGACTGTTGGACTTCTAGGCTAGAGGTCCCGAGTTCGATCCCCGTCCGGGAGAACCCGCGTTGTGTCCATGGGCAAGGCGCTTTATCCCGGTTGCCTCATGGTGACACGATGCCGCCATGTACTAAGGCGTACTGCACGTCAATGGTGCACATGTCTTCAACCGCTGTAACCCTGCTTGACCGGAGCTTGAACAAAGTTAGAATGTTGAGGAGCTGACAGTTGCTCGTCGATCTCGGTGGTTCTCTACGGGTACTCCGGCTTCCTCCACCCGTAAAACTGTTACGGTCACGATTAGCCATTGTGCATTAGTATGTGACATTAAACACCAATAAATAAATAACAATATTCGAAGAGACTGTGTAGTTTGGAGCTTTGTCGTGTTCAAAATTCAAACCTAGATGACATTTTGTGAAAGAACAGTATCTCAGTATGTTACGTCAACATTGGAGCTGGTACTTGAGATCTATTTATTTATTTACTTGAAAAGCAGACGACACTTGCAAATAAAATTCTTGAATAACTAATTTTTTTCATTTTATGTCTCAAAAACATAGGTTATGACCCCTCACTGGAACGAGCTCGACGAGCTCGTTCCAATGAGGGGGTCATAACCTATGTTTTTGAGACAAAAAATGAAAAAAATAATGAAAATTAATTGGCGATTTTTGAGAATAGCGCTGGCCGGTTTTGGCCGTTACGTTGGGTAAAGGGTTAATGCCACATTAGCATCTATGGTTATATCGTTGCGACAAAACCTTTTTACAGTAAAATGGAATTTGAGCCCTAGCTGATGAGTTTGAAGTTTTCTTGGGTAGCGCGGTCTCAAACGCAAGGTACACGAAAGGAAAATGACCGCACATATTCTGTCAACTTCGGACTAGGGTTTGAGTCATGTCTAATAAATTTGAAAGTTTGTTACTTGAGTGCCGCGGTGTCTAATGCCACTAAGATTGACTAGAACGATAACGATAAAACCTTGATAATAAAAGTATCTTCGCGAGTCCCCATGGGAAAACTGGGGAAGAATGTGACGCGATCTGGGAACATAACAACGTTACACACAGCATATCACCATAGCAGTATGTTCAAAGGGCCTTGTTGGGACAGCGATAAATCCGTGGCAGGTGCTATTTCGAAGAGTCTCACGTGACTGAGCGACAGAACTATTCCGAACCGTTCGGGTTTTTACGCGAATTGATTGAACTTTTGAACAAATACATACCGAACATATGGAGTTGTGATGCAACCTTTGCAAGTGAGATCAAAGTAGAAATATATGACCATTGGAATCCATCCACTAGCAAAACAGCATAACAACAATGCCACCATAACTGTAGATTTTCTCTCTCTTCCAATGAAACTATTATGAGAGTGACTCTTCTGGTCCATCCCCCTGTCTTGTACAGACATCACACGGGCCTGAAATAGAACACAAATCATAAATATTACAAATATGCAACTGCAAGTGATTTGTCATTTGGAAGCAGGGACGTCGCGACAGGGGGTGGGGGTGTCTCATCCCCCATTATTTGTCAAAACATCAATAGTTGGAAATATCAACAGTTAGAAATTTAAAAACTACTGAATATACGGTATAATTCACTAACAAACCTATTTTTCCGACTGGAGGACCACAATAAGGAAATATTCCGACTACCGAGACTTTCGGGTGAAAATCGGATCAAAGAATTCCGACTCCACGCGGCCTGCAGTCTGAATGACATCAATTAGAAGAGTCCATAATCACCATTTGGGGTAGACCAATCCATATTCTCAACGTGCAGCCTTTGGGCTGCACGTTGAAAATATCGATTGGTCTACCCTACAAATTCACGGAGCAGCCATTCTACTTTTTAAATGTATGGTGTGTCATGATCCTAGACAGGAAAAGCGGTCTTACGGGTTCAAAGGGTTAATAAAAAAAGTACTTGTTGTCATGTCAAGTGCCTGTGAAATGCTCTAGAAACACAAAACTCCCACTTTCCCAAAGGCGATGTTTCAAATTTGTCCGTCAGACAGGAGGCGTACGAGCCACTGGGGACAATTCGGGCAAAGCAAGATATTGAAAATTTGTATCCAACTGGAATTAAAAATGTTTCCCTACAAAAAAATCACTGAATTTGGAACTGAAAATTAGCCTATAACTATTACCAGAACCCATGAAAACGCATCTGAGCACATCAATTTTTCAAAATTTTCTAGGGGAGGACCCCAGACCCTCTGCTGAAGATTCGCGCCTTTGGCGCTCGCAGTTTCGCGCCTACCATCCTACGGTGCTCAAGCGTCAGGATTCCCAGTTAGAATTTCAAAGGGTCTAACCCCCCCCCCCCCCATTAAAAGACCTCTAGCTACGGCCCTGTTTGGAAGAAATTAGGAGTCGAAAGCAAGAACACATCTTCTAAGCTTGACTGCCGATAACAAACAACGGAGCTGCTTTACACTTACCCAACACGAATAGCAGACGACACCTGCAAAATACATTTTTGATTGATAAGTAAATTTCATATTTTTACCTTAAAAACATTGCTTATGCCATCTCATTGGAACTAGCCCAGTGGTCTCGTCCCAATAAGAATCAAAAGCAATGTTTTTGTGAATGAAAATAAAGAAATAATACAATTTAATGTGATTTGTATCAACATCGAGATTTGGTTTTGATCGTTATGTCAGGTAAATGGCTAATTTGAATGAGGCGTTCTACTGTACAACTGTCGTCGACAACTTCATTCGATGACTGTGGTGAGGCAGTGATAACTCAGTCCATGAAGCATCCTTTATGAAATATGTTTTTTTTCCTCAGGTGTCTTGTTAAGTATTTCTTTGGTGATTTAATTAAATGACCGGTGTTGCTTCTGAGAGGTTAGCCAACCTTCAATCTTTCAACAGTTTTCTTTAATCTTTGTTTAAGTCGTAGCTTTTCATTTTTAGTTAATAGAGACATCCGAGCCCAAAGAAAATTCACCAAATCGAGGGGGTTACGTAGGGATCAACTGTTTTCGTTGATAGTTCCATTTGACACATGCCATCAATCTTACTTATATGGGAGAACGGCGACTGCTTTCTTGGCATTTGGTCATTTCGGCGAGGAGGTGTATATGTTTTCTCTCCATTGCAACATTCCTCATGGGACATCAATCAGTTTTGAAAACAAGTGTTAAAGCTAGGGCAGAACCGTTTAAAGATTGGACATATTAATTGCTCTACCCCCAAATAATGGATATCAACTCTTCCAATTTCTGCCATTTAACTGGCATGGAAGACACCACCAGTGTTCAAAGGGTTAAAATATGATGAGTGTGGTAAAGATACACAATACCACAGAGATATCTACTTTTTCTACGGCTGCAAACGATTGGATAATCGTAAGACAATACATACACTCTAAAATCAGTTGGGTTAAAAATCAACCCAAATCGACTGGGTTGAGTGAATATGAACCCAATTGGGTTCATATTCACTCAACCCAGTCGATTTGGGTTAATTTTTAACCCAACTGATTTTAGAGTGTAAGCATCTTCACTTATTTCTGGCTAAAAAGTGTGTGGTTCAACACTTTTTATTTATTTATTTATTAAGGTTTAACGAGGACCGGTTACCGCAACGCCACAGGTCAACACTATTGGACAGGTTGTTTATTAAGGACTTTACCAGTTACCACCCCCAAGAGTACAGGCTGGTTAAAGGTGCGTTCCATAATGTGAGCAATGAGTATACATTCCTGGGGATTTATCTTGTGGTCTCCGAAGTTCTTGCTATGGGGTACTGTTCAAGTTTTAACTTAATTTTTTTCTCAGTCACCAGGCACTAATTCCCAACTCCATAACATGCAGTGAAAATTAACCCTCACAGATTTGGTCAATATACTATAAAATCTTCTGGTGGTGGCCCGAGAGTAATTCCTAGTCAAATCTTGGTTGCCTGTATAGACAACCAAAACTTAACTATAAACCATTGTCTAGAAGACTTCCTGCAGCACGTTATGCAGGAGTAACCATTCTATGGAGTCAAAATCTTCTAATGTTGGATGGAATAGGGCCTTTAAAGGATAGGCTGTCATTATAGACAATCATGAAATAAAATATCTGGATGTAAGTGAAACAGTTACTCGAATAGTAGCGTTCATAACTGAATAATTACATTGTTAATGTAGTTATACGTTTTGGGTCGAAATACTCAATTCCCATTGGTCAGCTGGTTGAAAACGTCATGACCAAATGTAATTCATTTTCCAATGAATATATTTGGTCGAGCTTTGACCTGCATTTACGGTAGAGCGCAGTTCACAGAATGTAATTCGGTCGGTGTTTGGGCGGGTTTATAACTTTTAAATAGCGCCCCTCGCAGTGATCAGTGACTGATATGTTAAATAAATTGTTTTGAACATTCCAAGTTTCGTTGCGAAAGACGGCAATTTGACAAATTTGGGTCAATGCCGAAAACCGGCGCTCAACTGTTGTGCGCTTTGTCTTTTGTGTGAGGGTGGTTTTTCGCCTCGTTCGTTCGTACATGTTTTATTTCGTCTTTCTGCTTTGTTGTTTGGTAAAAAGTAGTTTAAACTGATAGGAATGTAATTATAAGAATTGAATGCAATTTTTATAATCTTTATTGGAGTATGAACGTGTGGGAATGGGTAAAAATTGTATGAATCCCGAATTATAATCTTTATTGGAGTATGAACGTGCGGGAATGGGTACAAATTGTATGAATCCCCAAGGGATTCATACAATTTGTACCCATTCCCACACGTTCATACTCCAATAAAGATTATAAAAATTGCATTCAATTCTTAAATAAAACCACCTATCAAATTTGATACAAACTGATCCACTGGTTCTAAAAAGAGCCTAAATTTGGGATCCTGCACGGTGAGCCCAAATATGGACCTAAAATTTTTTCTAGCAACAACTTTAAACCTCCATCACCAAAAGCAGTCATATAACAAATATATATTGTATGAAGGGATTCCCACACGTTCATACTCCGATAAAGATTATAAGAATTGAATTCAGTTCTTAAACAAATTTCACAGTTTTTTCCAACGATGGTTAATTTTCCATTTGAAAGGTCATTAGCCTCATTCCCAAAATAGCCAGAAACATTCCTGATTCCGATGGATGGAAGTTGATGAAAATGGAAGAGAATTTTCCTTCAGGTCCAAAGTTCTCAGTCCTCCTATTCCCGACCTCTGCTAGTTCTGTTCAACACCTTTGACAAGATTTCCTTCAAAATGTTTATTACCAAGAAGACGCGACTGATAATATCATCGCATGCAGGCTAAAGGACAATGAACAAATCAATCAAATCAGACGACAGTTAACATCCCTGATTTATCTCGTCATAAAAATTGACTTTTCGATAAAGTTATCTCCCTTGGAAGTATTAGAGAAGTGAGTATCCTTTGTTACTTCTAATAAACGAAAACAACAGAAGCTCTAGGAGCTGTCTGTTGTTTTCGTTTATTAAAAGTTACAAAAGGAAACTTGGCTTTTCATCGCAAGCTAATTAGAATCAACTAGTTCATAGATAAACTGACACCAAGAATATCTGCCAGTACTAAATAACTGTTTTCCATTTTGGCTTTTTGTTTAGCGAGAGTGTTTTATTTGCAAGTTTTTATTCTTCCCTGAAAAAAATAGTAAATCTATCCTCCAAGACTTTTGTATTGATGAAAAAGACAATGACTGTATTATATGCCAAGATGCGCACACTGTTGATGTAATGTGCAGAAAAAGAGTTACAGAACACCAAAAGTTGGTGAAAACGTCGTTTCTTATTTTTAAAAGGGGTTTCAGACAATAATAGTCAAAAGTTCAAACTGACTGAAAAAAATTGTAAAAAGCCAGCCTCTGCATTTTATGCTACTCTTCATGAAAATCCTGTAAGTTTGGGAGGTGGTGCGTACATCGACGATACAAAAATGTTAACTTAGAGGACTTAAACGTGTCGATATATTCTACTAAATACCACATAACTAGACCAGATACACTGGCACTGTCACCAAATATGACCAGTTTATCTCAAACTGAGAAACACCTTCCGTTTTCGATATTCGTACATCCTGAGGTGGGGGATGGGTAATGTCACACGCCGTTAAACTTCTTCATCCCTGACTTATCTCGTCAAGAAAATCGACTTTTAATAAAGTTATCTCCCCTGAACGTATTAGACAGAGGAGGAAGGGCCAGTTAACAAGAAATGTAATTATTGAGAAAACACCCATGACATCAGTAGTAGAAAATCATGTTTCCCTTTGTTACTTTTAATAAGCGAAAACAACAGACAGCTCTCGGAGCTGTCTGTTGTTTTCGTTTATTTAAAGTTACAAAAGGAAACTTGACTTTTTCTTGTTATTTATTATTATTTATTCATTGATGTTTAAGGTCACATATTTATGCACAATGGCTAATCATGACCGTGACAGTTTTACGGATGGAGGAAGTCGGAGTACTTTTTGATAAAGTTATCCCCCCTGAACTTATTAGACGGGCAGGAAGATCCAATTCAGAAGAAACGAAATTGTTGAGAAAACACCTATGACATCAGTAGAAAACAACGCGAAGTTTCCCTTTGTTACTTTTAATAAACGAAGACAACAGACAGGTTTCGTTTATTAAAAGTTACAAAAAGAAACTTTACTTTTTATTATTTTTTATTTATTGGTGTTTAAGATCACATATTTATGCACAATGGCTAATCATGACCGTGACAGTTTTACGGGTAGAGGAAGCCGGAGTACCCGGAGAGAAGCACCGAGCAACGACGAGCAGCTGCCAGCTCCCCAACATCGTAACTCTGCACTGCAGCACAGGCAGGGTTAGATTGGTTGAAGATATGTGCATCATCAACGTGCAATACGCCTTCATACACGGCGTCATCGTGCTCCTATGTGAACAATCGGGGTTAAGAGCCTCGACCAAGGACACAACGCGGGAGTTCGAATCGATCGCTCAGACGGTCATTCATCCGAGGACTAACCGGGCTCGACGTTACTTAACTTCGGTGATCTGACGAGAACCGGTTACCGCAACGTCACCGCGCCCCGACTTTTCCTCGTAAGATAATTCGAAGCGAACAGCAATTTGGAAGATTTATTCTTCCCAGGAAAAAGATTAGCAAATCTTACCTCCTAGACTTTGCTTTATATTAATGGTACGGACAACGTCTATATTATATGTCATCACGTTATGAACAACTAAATAAGTGAACACGTGACTTGGAGCATTTGATACCCAATGTTGTGAGTAGGATTAAATTGGGCTGATCAGCTGATTGGTTAAATATATTTTGACTTTGAAACCATTAATTAAAATTTTGATTCGTGCACTTTAGAAAAGATTAATCCGTTTGTTTGTAATTTGGTGCTGGAATGTGTGATAATCTCTCAAAAACATGAGGCATGGGAAAAAAAGTGTGAAGGTCATTCACTTCAAGACCAGTTGTGAAAATTCGAAATTTAAACTGAAATTTCATGTGGCAACATATATTTTTTTCCAGTTTAATTTTTTCAAGAGATGATGTACTTTGTAGATGTATAGGTATTTTTTTCAAAACAACTTGGTGTGTTGTACAGACAGTGAAAGGTTAACACTATGGTCAATGGGATTTATTTAGTGGTTCATAACCACCATGCGCACGCTGTTGATATCATGAACACAGACATAGTTACAGGACATCAAACGATGGTGAAAGCGCAGAGCGCCGTTTTCTTATTTCTAAAGGGATTTAACCCTTTACCCAACGCAGAATATCAAAATTTATTATTTTAAATATTATTTTGTCAAATTTTTTTGGAAAAATAATATTTTTTCAACTGCTGAATTTGCATATTACGCGGGCGGATGGGGCCGATTCGTTGGGTAAATGGTTAACCCTTTACCCAACGTAACGGCCAAAACCGGCCAGCGCTATTCACAAAAATCGCCAATTAATTTTCAAAATATTTTCATTTTTTGTCTCAAAAACATAGGTTATGACCCCTCGTTGGAACGAGCTCGTCGAGCTCGTTCCAACGAGGGGTCATAACCTATGTTTTTGAGACAAAAAATGAAAAAAATTAGTTATTCAAGAATTTTTTTTGCAAGTGTCGTCTGCTTTTCATGTTAGGTAAATGGTTAAACAGAGAATAATAGTGAAACGTTCAAACTGATGGGGAAAAAAATTGTAAAAAGTAAACTTCGCGAACATTTCAAAATTTCTCTTTTTATATGAAATTCCCATACCTTTAATGTTAAATTTATTTATTTATTATTTATTTATTTACTGGTGTTTAAGGTCACATATTTCTGCACAATGGCTAATCATGACCACGACAGTTTTATGGGTGGAGGAAGCCGGAGTACTCGGATAAAACCACCTAGCAACGGCGAGCAAATGTCAGCTCCCCAACAAACTAACTCCACACAATCAGGGTGAGCATTGGTTGAAGACAGGTGCACCATCGACGTGCAGTGCGCCTTAGTACACAGCGTCACCGTGCCCCCCACGTGGGCAATGGGGGTGAAATGTCTTGCCCAAGGACACAGCGCGATTGCCGCAGATGGGATTCGAACCGTGAACCTCTCGGCTTGCAGCCTGCACCTTTACCTCCTGAGCCACCGCGCCCCCGTTAAATTTATTACAGACAGCCTGAAAAAATAAGGGGAGCTAACTTTCCTGTAAATGTCTTCCAATGTCGAAAATTGTCTGCAATGCACTTCAAACTCCACGTTAAAATAACTAGAGAGATACGCTGGCATTGTGTTGTAACTTTGAGGTGATAGCACTGATCCGGGCTTGGGCGTGATCGCCGCTTTAGCAGTTCGAGGTGCTATTTGCGGGATATCTTGTACCTATTTCTGGTACAAAGAAGCATTCTTTAACTTTATGACATGTGCAGGGACCAACAATAATGTGGAAACTCAGTTAAGTTATCTGCAGCTGTGTACATGTAAATGAAAAAAATCTATGAGATCTCATAAACACCTGATTTTCTTGAAAACAGAAGTCAGGTGATTAATCTCTTAACACAGTCTCGTTGTTTAGAAGCGAATTTTTTATGATAACTGTGTATAGTACATAGACTCAACGGCATAGAGTATAACAAGGAGGAGAATAATAATTCAATTTGCCAGAAAAGTTTATCTTTCAAGTTCAGCTAAATAATTTCAAACAAATTACTCGAAAACAGCTTTCAGTAAACTTGGAAGCGAAACAAGCTATCATGTTCTTGTGATCTAAAGGCGGCACTCTGTTGTTATTAAGTGTGCGTTGATTCGAAAATGAATCTTTAGTCATACACGTAATCTGAGCAGGGAAGCTTGTTTGTTGTGCGATTTTTTCGAACTTCTTGGCATCCTTCAACTGAGTTGGATTATTTTATTTTCAACTTATTTTCATACAACATTTTGGCCATGTTTCTTTCTGTCAAAATGGTTAGGATAAGCCCGCACAAAGTAGATCTTCTGTTTCTCAGGCCATTATTTGTAAAATTGCATGCGGGCGAGAGGTTTTTAATTTTATTTTTTATTTCTGTAATTATTTCTTTCCCATCAAAAATTCATGTTCTTGATTTGTGTTTTAGGCTCCATAACCTACGGAATAGCATGGGTGGTGGTGTAGTTTGCTCCTTGAGTACAAGAAGGCTTTGCAATGCCAAAGCATTGCAAAGCCTTCTTGCACTCAAGGGACAAATGTATCAAGTTTTTTAACTTGGATAAAATATCAGACATAAACCATTTAATGTTTTTTAAAGTTTATATTGTCTATAAAAAAAGCTTGCAGCAACCAAAAGGACTATGCGGAAGGGCCTGAGAAACGGATTTTTAATTTCTTAGGCCTAAACTTTTTATGGCCATCCAATCACCGGTTGGATTAAGCTAGCTGTATGTGCACGATTACAATGTTGAACGACTGTTGAATGCGTCATGTTGAAACGACACCACATACAAAAAGGAACATGAATTTAAATGAACATCCACACAAACATATCTGGTTTTTTTCGCTCAAAACAGTTTATTACTTACGATAAAAAAAAGTCTCATGATAGGGTCCTGTCAATCGGAATTTCTATCTTAGAATCCAATCGGGGGTTTCAGAATCAAAATCAGAAACAGCGCAGAACAATTTTAGTGAAACCACTTGTTATTTTATCACATTTCCTAATTACATGTTTATCCTTCCAGCTTATCAATATAGCACACGTACCAGGGCCAATAATATATATAGAATATAGAATAAACGTATAGTGTTTTCAAGTAAAAAAATTATTCTACGAGGAGGATTAAGAATGAAATTCTACGAGAAAAATATATTTTTTTTCTTGAAAACACCATACGTTTATTTTGTTTATCCCATAAATCATTTACAGAACAGTCGCGGCGAAATCGTTCTGTTACTCGCAACAAAACTGTGCGAGAAGTGATAAACGCATTGATCCAATTCGACCGACAAGCAAACCTGCCAAAATAAACAAGGCGCAGTGATACATTTCTGTCTAAAAATAATTCCCCTACAAACTTCAGCTAAACTTGCAAAAATACTTTGTTAAATGAACAATGTTTATCTTTCTTATTTTCGTTGCCTATTGTTGTTTTTTTTCGTCGTCAATTGAGTTTTATAAACAAAGCAGACGACACGTGCTTTCGTTTATTTACACTTTCCTAATTTGGGAAAAGCAACATCACTCATCATGACCGTTTTATTGCTAGACAGAGTTGAAGTGTGTCATATATTCTAAAACTAAATGTTTCAGCGACGGTCAAAGTTTGATAAACGTCAGTTCATTATGTCTCCTACAAAGGTAAAACAGGTCATTACAACACGAATGCGGTAAAGGTCAGAGTCAAGAAGTCCGTCTCAACTATAGGAATACATTCTTTCAGTGTTAAACCTACGAGGAAAATTTATCACTAGCAGCTGCTACTAGGTGAATAAAGCAAACATTTACCCAAGACTGCTGACCTATCAGAGGTTACAAGCCTTTTTGCCAAGCGTTGAACTGTCACTGACAGGACATGAAGTTTTCGGAGATCAAATAACACTTGCAGTAAGCTGCTTTCTGCTGTAGACTGCGATTGTTATTTGGTCCCTTCCTTTTTCAATATTGGATTGATTTTTCCCTCTGATCAACGATGAGATTGGGGGCGAGGGGGGGGGGGGGAGGGGCAGCACTCAAAACACAGCTATATGCTGTACATTGCGATTGTTATTTAGTCCCCCCCTTTTAAATACTGGACTGATTTCCCCCTCTGATCCACTATGAGATTGGGGGTGGGAGGGAGCACTCAAGGCACTAGGTGGTAACAGGGCTCCTCGCAAACACCTACAATCGGTTAAAAAAAAAATAGTACCTATTATTTTCTATTTTGTGTGTCAGTGAATAAATGGTTTCTCTGCTGAGTGCTGACCTATCAGGGGCCTTTTACAAGCCTTTTTCCGAAGCGTTGAACTACCACTGACAGGACATGAAACTTTTTGGAGATCCAATAACACTCCCAATATACAGCTATATGTTGTAGATTACGATTGTTATTTGGTCCCTTCCTTTTTAATATTAGGCTGACCTGTTTCGTCTGTTCTCCACTACGAATACAATTTTAGCGGATTCAACCTCGCCACAAAGTAAAACGGCAATAGAAACTTAACCCTTTACCCAACGTAACGGCCAAAACCGGCCAGCGCTATTCTCAAAAATCGCCAATTAATTTTCAAAATATTTTCATTTTTTGTCTCAAAAACATAGGTTATGACCCCTCGTTGGAACGAGCTCGTCGAGCTCGTTCCAACGAGGGGCCATAACCTATGTTTTTGGGACAAAAAATGAAAAAAATTAGTTATTCAAGAATTTTTTTTGCAAGTGTCGTCTGCTTTTCATGTTAGGTAAAGGGTTAAAACGGATTACATGATACCGCCTTTAAAAAAACGACATCTTAACCGCATCATGGAATGTATTGTTTTTTCTTGTATAATTCTATTGTTAAGTGTTTGTTTTCTCAAAATTGAAACCTCAGATAAGAATTGTTGTGTATTACCGGGTGTTCTACAAGGTACCGTGCAGATATTTTCAAATAGTTGTGATGTTTTTTTCAAGCGAAATATTACTCCATGATCTCGTTACAAACGAGGATGACTCATCAGAAATTTGTCCTTCAGGGTGTTTGTCGATCAATAAACAAAACAATCAATATGGCGAACATCACATTTGGTAGTTTGAACTGTCGAGGTCTGTCTTCCGATACTGTAAAACGCAGGATTGTCTTCTCACGGTGTAGGAAGGCATTTGATATCACTCTCTTGGTTGACACTCATTCGTGTAGTGATGTGGAAAATTTATGGAGAAACGAGTTGGGTTACGAGGCAATTTTCAACTCCTACACTAGCTCCAGTAGAGGGACTGCGATTCTATTTCATAACACTTTAAGCTACAAAATACACGATAGTAGGAAAGACCCGGGTGGTAATTTCATTGTACTGGACATAACTATATATGACCAAAGGCTCACGTTAGTGGCTCTGTATGGTCCCAACGACGATAAACCTCGTTACTTTACAAATCTGTTTGATATAATTGAAGAGATGGGTAATGACGCAATAATAGTTGGAGGCGACTGGAATGTCCCGATTTCTTATGAGGCTGACACAATAAATTACAGACATAAAAATAATAAAAAATCAAACGAAACAATTAAAACCTTAATTGAAAAATTCGATTTATATGATGTTTGGAGGGAGGAAAATCCGTGTACGAAAAGATACACATGGAGGGGCCCAGATAATAAAATGGCCAGATTAGATTACTTTTTGATGACCTCCAATTTGCAATTGTTTTTAAAAAGTGCGGACATAGAATTTAGATGTAGGTCAGATCATAACCCAATAACTCTAAAACTATCTTTCGTAAATCAATGGAAAGGGAAAGGAATATGGAAATTTAATAACAGCCTTCTAAATGATGCAGAATATGTGTGTATAGTCAAGAAGGTAACAGCAGAAACTGTTCTACAATACAGTAATAATAATAATAATAATAATAATAATAATAATAATAATAATAATAATAATAATAATAATAAAAAAAATAAAAAAAAAAAAATAATAATAATAAACTGTTCTACAGTAATAATAATAATAATAATAATAATAATAATAATAATAATAATAATAATAATAATAATAATAATAATAAACTGTTCTACTGTACTGTAATAATAATAATAATAATAATAATAATAATAATAATAATAATAATAATAATAATAATAATAATGGATTCTCCATTAGCGACCAATTATTTTGGGAAACACTTAAACTCATTATAAGGGGCAAAACAATTCCTTATTGTGCATCTCTTAAACGGAAGTCCGAACAAGAACAATCAGAAAAAGAAACAAAAATAAAAACTTTGCAACGAAGATTAGATGAGGGTGATTTAAATATCAGGGAAGAAATGAAAACTTTACAGTCAGATTTAAAAATAATTAGGGAGAAAAAAATCAAAGGCGCTATTTTGCGATCGAAGGCCAAATGGAAAGTTGAAGGGGAAAGAGCTACAAAATATTTCTGTAACCTTGAAAAACGACACTACACTGAAAAAAGAATCAGCAAATTAATTAGGGATGATGGTTCTGAAACACAAAACTTAACTGAAATTCTTTCTGAACAGAAACAGTTTTATGAAAAACTATATACATCTAGCAATCCGGGGGCAGATGAGACGAATAACGAGAATAATTTTTTGGACAGTAAGAACCCTTTCCTGAATTTTTTAAATGATGATGAAAACATTACTCTAGAGGGCGATTTACTTGAGTCGGAATGCCTCCGAGCATTGAAAAAAATGGCAAATAATAAAACACCTGGTTCTGACGGCTTCATTGCCGAGTTTCAAATTTTTTCTGGAAGGACATAGGTAGCTTTCTCGTTAAATCCATAAACTATGGTTATCAAGCAGGAGAGCTCTCAATTGTCCAAAAAAGGAAGCATTATAACGTGTATCCCACAACAAAACAAATCAAAACTGTATATGAAAAATTGGAGGCCAATATCGCTAATAAATGTAATGCAAAAATTGAATCAAGTGCAATAGCGAACCGCATAAAAACAGTTCTGCCAAAAATCATTTCAGAAACCCAATTGGGTTTCATGAATGGTAGATATATTGGTGAATCTACTAGATTATGCTTCGATGTAATTAAGAAGTGTGAGCAGAAAAACATACCCACGATCTTAGTTATGATAGATTTCGAGAAAGCTTTTGACTCATTTGAATGGAGTTTCATTGAACGCTCACTAAATTTTTTCAACTTTGGACCATCTATCATAAAATGGTTTAGAACGTATTACAACGGAATCTATAGTTGTGTTTTGAACAATGGCCATTGCTCAGATCGATTTGCACTAGGCAGGGGTGTGAGGCAAGGTGACCCTTTATCACCCTATCTGTTTATTTTGTGCACTGAGATTCTCAGTGCCTCGTTAAAATTCAACCCAGAAATAAATGGAGTTAATATAAATAACTCCGAATATCTAATAATACAATATGCGGACGACACAACGCTGTTCTTAAGCGATGACGGCCATTCATTCAATGACGTGTTAAGTATCATGGATGAATTTTCCAAACACTCTGGCCTGAAGGTGAATTTCGATAAAACACACGTGATTTGGATTGGATCAAAGATGGGATGCGGTGAAGTAATTCCAACACGCTACAAAGTATATTGGAATCACTAAAGTTCATTCAAAATTTTAGGTATTGAATACGATTTATATAGTGATAGATTTATTGAGAAAAACTATTTGAAAAAAAAAAAATGGAAAAAATTGAAAAACTATTCAATGATTGGTCTTTCAGGAAATTATCCGTAATAGGTAAAACCTGTGTAGCGAAGACCACGGCCCTTCCAATATTAATACACTGCGTAAGTGTTCTTCCTGAACCGGCGGAAGAAATTCTTCACCGAATGCAAACTATTTTTTTAAAATTCCTGTGGTCTGGAAAACAAGACAAAATAAAACGAAACATTATGATAAATACGTTTGAAAATGGTGGAATTAAATTCCCTCACCTACAAACTTTCAGTCGGTCGCTAAAACTAACGTGGATCAAGAAATTATTAGACCCTCGGGTATTTGCCCCCTGGAAGACACTTCTGTTAGACAATCTTGAGAAATATGGCGGATATAAAGTGTGGTACCTTCGTAAAGAAGGATTGGAAAAGATAAGTAAAAATCTTAACCCTTTTTGGAAAAATGTGTTCAGTGGGTGGACGGCCATGGGCGGCACGGGACCCCCAAATGTTCCAGAGGTACTGCCGGAACCACTTTTCTTCAACAACAATATAAAGATTGAGGGGAAACTATCTTATAATCAACATTGGTGTGACCACGGCGTCTTCTTTCTAAATGACCTCTTAAACAACAAAAATTCTTTTCTGTTATACACCGAGTTTTGCGCGAAATTTGATTTAAAACCACCCTTCACTGTCTACCAGGGAGTGATAAACGTGATTCCGAAAAGCTGGAAAAGGCTAATTAAATCCCTTCCAAGATGTGCTGACATTACAAACAGTCGTGTCGAAAAATTGAATATCACACAAAAAGTAAATCGAACGTTCTACCCACTTTTCCTTGAGCTTGTCAGTGAAAATCCTCAAAAAGCTCAAACTAAATGGAACAGCGTGCTGAACCTTTCTCTGCAAACTTCAGGTTGGGAAGTGATCTACAAAACTCCGTTTGTGACCACAGATGATCCAAAGCTGCAAGCCACGCAGTTCAAAATTTTACAAAGAATTATATGTACAAATTCCATGCTTTTTAAAATGCAACTTGTAGAGACAGAATTGTGTACCTTCTGCGGTAACACAAAAGAAACTATAAAACATTTATTTTTTGACTGCCCATTCTCTAAAACAGTTCTACTGAACTGGCTTTCAAAATTAGAGGAATGTTGTAACTTGACTTTTCCCATGACCCCCGAATATATTATTTTACATTCAAACAATCAAACCATGCCTCCGATCATTGATCTCAGTATTCTTTTATTTAAACAATTTATTCTCTCGCGCAGAACAACGGGGTGTACTCCTAATTACACAAGTTATATTGAACGGCTGAAATATTATAAACAGATCGAATCAATGTCTTTATATGTATATTCCGCCAAAAAGAAAACTACCATTCAAGAGAGGTGGAACTCATTAGCTACTGTTGTTTGACCTTGCATTAGTTTTTGAGCAATTTCAGCCAAAACGCCGATGTAAAGTTAAGTAAAACAGAGTATTTTTCACGCAACTCTCCTTCCAGACTATCGACGAGACAGTTTCAAACCTTACTTCCATGAGACTGGGACAGAAATACCGCCTACGACAAACACTCCTGAAGTGACTACTGTTTCAATGAATATGAGTTTTTTTCTTCTTTTTTTCATTTACACAATTGTGCATATTCCTGTTGCTTATTTTTTTGTAAATCACCTATATGAATACACAACTGTATCGATTATCACTGTACATTTCTAATGTAATACTACAGTTAAAACTAGAAGTCCTGTCATGAAATGTGCACAAATAGCACGTTGATATGCGCGTTAATGTGCGCGTTATGGCTCAAGTAAAGCTATCAAATTCTGTACATATGGCCTGTGCACAAGCAATGTTTCAGCCAATGGACCTCCGGGTAACCAGGAGAACCTGCCGTGCTTTGGATGTCATTCGACGTGGCAATCGCGTGCAATTCCAACGCACAATTAAGCCTAGATAAGCGCACTATTCGTGACAGGACTTCTAGTTTTAACTGTATATCTGAATAAAAAATATATAAAAAAAACAAAAAAAAAAACAACATTTACCCAAGACTTTTATTGTTCAAATAAATGTCCATTTATGGGATAAAATACTTTTCCAATTGTATTTTCTAGAACTGTATTTTCTACCTCTTAATATAACTAACTAAAATGGAGTGCGGTGGCACAGTAGGTAGAGACACAGGCTACAAGCCGAGTCGTCCTCACTTCGAATCCCATCTGCGGCAACCGCGTTGTATCCTTGGGCAAGACACTTCACCATCATTGCCCACGTGGGGGCACGGTGGTGTTGTGTACTAAGGCGTACTGCACGTCAATGGTGCACTTGTCTTCAACCAATGGTAACTCTGCTTGTGTGTTAGTATGTTGGGGAGCCTGGCAGTTGCCCGTCTTTGCTCGGTGGTTCTCTCCGGGTACTCTGGCTTCCCCCGTCCGTAAAACTGTCCGACACGAGTTGACCTTGCTGTCGAAAGTGTGGTGGAGCCGCATTAAATAAATAATAAATAAATAACTAAAATGAATCATTAGTATATTAAAAGACATGGCAATTTGCAACTCGACGCTTGATTTCCAATGTGTTCTATGTGCCAGTAGGCACATAGAACACATTGGAACTCAGGGACGAACTGGGAAATGGACACATCTTTGAAAATGCTAATGGTTCATTTCCACCCATTTAAAGTCATGGCCAGAAAATACAATTTTAGAAAATACAATTGTAAAAGGTTTATAGCATTGGTTCCTGGGTGTAGAGTTAACAAGTTACATTGCCACAACTGTACGTATAAAGTGGGTCGCAGGATTCCGGGTTCCAATTTAGAAGTAATGTTGTAACTTGTAAAGCAGACAAGCATGCCGAAAAGCTAACTGAATCGAAAGAACAGAAGGTAACAATTCTTTAATTCCTGAGGCATGATTCTGTCAATACAAGGTATTTGTTTGCTATCGTCTGTTCGTGAGAAAAATAAGTTATCCGATTCGTAAATATACGACGAATCAGGAAGGCAATGCGAAATCAATCGCGAATGACGCCGTTGATGCAGGCGCACAGCCAGGATTCTATGTAGCGGATGCCCTAGCATTTTGTTTTTTTTCTGTGGGGGTGGGGGGGGGGGTGGGGGCAAAGATAAAATTAGAATGGTGGTTGTGTGTGTTTTTGTGGTGCCTCCGTTAGTCCTAACTGGAGTCACCCGGTCATTGCCTCCTTCTCCCAGTTCCCTTCCGGAGTGTGGGGGTGGGGAGTGGGGGGGGGGGCGACCGGGGGGGGGCAGAGTTAGGACTAGCCCTCCCCGAGTCCCCCGCCACCACCGTGAAAGGTTTGCAAAATTTAGAGCTCTATGAGCGAAACTGAGGCATTTGAAGCGTGTAAGCCCTTGGATACCATTTTAGGGCTCTGTGTTGTGTGAGAGTTGCATTGGGCCAACGTTTTTGTAGGGGGGGGGGGGGGGCACAACAAATTTAGCGGGGCCAAGGCCCATTGGTCCCGTATCTACGCCTGTATGTGGATGTCGATATCAAATCGAATCTTCGAAGCTTCACAGCGCACTATTTCACGTGTCCTACGGTATCATTGACTTTGATGGAAATCCCAGAGACGTCTGGCAGTACTTTTGCTTGCCTAATTCAGAACGAAATATCACGAGACTTTTGCTTTCTCCATTTGTTGGAAACGTTAAAAATACATAGGATATACGCTTTAAGCTTTGTACACATTAAATGTTATTCCCACAACGATTATACATACGGCAATGGTTACAATAAAGGCAATGCGTTTATCAGCGATTTTTGTGTACGGATTAGTCCGATAAAATATGTAAACTGGATGCGAAACTGCACAAATGTCAGGTCGAGATGGACGATGGCGAATGTGAAGGCAGCCTATCAAAACACACCCTGGAGCCCTGAAATCAATCTCTTGGATGATAGTCCGCAAAAAGGGTTCACTGTACGCTGAGTTATTGTACAATTAGACTAACAAAGTATTATAAAAAGACTGGTTGGTCCACAAATATGGTACAAATATTCAACAACTTTGGTTGCAAAGGACCGGATAGATGAAGGTTACATGAGTCAACAGCGGAGGTAAGGTATTGGAGTTGGCGGTGGCAACTACCCCGGAAGGTTGGAAGGGCGAGGAGACAAACCAGTTTATGAGGGCTACCTGAACAGAGGACCAGAATGTTTGTCGCAGGATTACGGGATTGAGTGAAGGAGGAAAATTTATGTTCTTATCAATGCTCAGCCGACTGCCAGTGACTGTCGTCTGAACCACAGTTCGAAAGTAAACCTTGCCGTCTTACCAATGCCCTGTCCGCTTGGGACTCTTAGGATTCCTGAAGGTGCCTGTGGCTCACAACGCCAAAGGGTGATCAACGATAATTCACTAAAAGATTAATTATTTACATGTACGAAGAAACATAATATCAAACAAATTCCTCACAAAATTATCCATAAGAATACACTAAATTACGCGGATAAAAGTTTATTCTTCAGGGCCCTCGACGTCTCCCACAGCTAGCTGTGTCCGCTGGATCAACCTCACTTCATCTTCATCTTCTCATGTTGTGATAAATGCAAAGTGTCTATTCACTTCTCGTTGCTTCCTCCTCGCAGGGTTAACTTCCCCCTCAGTCGGGCTTAACACATATAATGTTCTGCTTGTGTGACTCTATCAGCGTTTTCACAGTTCAATCACGATTCAATCGGCGTCTACTACAGTTCACTATCACTTTGCGCCTTACTGGCTCTCGCGGGGTTAAGTTAGTTATTCTTCGCCTTCAGAATATATATACTTAACAAAGCTTACAAAATAATATTCTGCAAAGTGTTCTCAACATCACCAATCCTCGCACGGCCTAAAACTATCTTATCTCGCGAGCTATCCCAGCGCTTACTCAAGCTCTTAATACTGTCCTTGGAACTCAACGTTACAGCTTTTACTTCTTTGGCTACTATGCCACTACGGCTCGCAACCATTAACAAACTACAATCGGTTCCTTTCAACCCTCACAGGGTTACGACGATACGCGGACTTTCAATCTCGGTGCCTATGACCCTCGACGGCCAAGGCTAAATTCGGACCTTCTCTGAGTGCCCTCAGGCCAACTGCCTCTCAAAATTCTGCTTCACTCTTTATACCGTCGGAACGCAAAGTTTAAACATATTAATTCTGATTTAACGAGTGCTTTGTAATTCGATATGGGTAGAGATATGAATGTGAAATTCGTTTGAGATGAAAATTTTCGACATTTTGGAGACAGGATATTGTCTCTCTTACTATTGATCTGTTATCAAAAGCCCATATGGCGGTGAACACGTGCGCCATAATGGACATTAAATTTCATACTTCATTTAGCAGAGTTTGAAAAATCTATTTTCAGGGTCCGTCACATACCTATCTCCAAGCTTTACATCCAACCCAGGCAGAAACATTATCGAAAATATTGACACTTTTATACAGAAAAATCGCAACTTTTGGCTATCACCTTGACAATGTTCCAACTGGATACATGTTGTGCTAAAGCCCAGTGTTCTACGAATCATTATCTCACTAAAGTCGCTTACGCTGATACAGTACCTCTGTCATGTAACTGACACGGGGATTGCATGTCATGGCTAACGGACCAGCTGAGTTGGGGCGACGTGACAACCGTTACTTATTCCCAGATCCTTATTCGACATTCGTTATCAACCGATTTTTATCGGTTGATAACGAATGTCGAATAAGGAACTGGGAATAAGCAACGGTTGCCACGTCCCTCCAGCTGGGTCGGCAGGAAATTACATCCTAATCACAACGCTGAGCCAAGATTGTTCACTTAAATTTTTTACTGATGACACGGACAGCACCAAATTCACATAAATGGACACGAATGGCCACTTCGTATCTTGTTCAAAGCCGATAAAACGAGTACCTGTCCCTACCGTTCGCTGGATGGTATTTATTACGGATTTGGTCAATGTGCTAAGGAAACAGGTTAAATTGGGAGACTAGTGCAAAGGGTTATCGTATGGCTGAAGCTGAAAGCATAAATAGAAGTTGAATGGCAGCAAACCACCCTCTCAAACTATTCACAAACCACATGCACTTCAGTTGTGGGTATTTTGTACATTAAATTGTAAAGAGTTTCCAGTGGGGTGCGGGGTATGTGTGACTGTACGATTGGGAGGAGGATTTAATCCCCGAGGATGTAATTGGATTATGTCTGTAAGTATCCCATATGTTTGGCTGCTGTCCATATGTGGTACGTAGTGAAGCAGGTTACCTAATTCTAATACCATCGTAGACAAGGGTTGGTGTTGTGAACAGGATTGCGAGATAAGGAAGGGTGCATTTGCTGAGGAGTTATGAAGGGGTGTGGGTCGAGGTATGGTGACCTTTATATTGGTGTTCGACGACTGGGTCTCGTGTTGGCATTGGATATTTCTATTGGCCCAATGATTCATTATTAGCGACTTGTTTCGAAAGAAGAGGTCCAGCGACACCGGGTAGGTGGGAACTATGCTTTCAGAAGATAGTGGCCAATGTGGTAAATTACCAACCAGTTAGCGCTTTGTTTGAAAAATCCTCTTTTTTCTAATATGAGTGGGCCTAAAAAGTCCAGTTGGGTGTAGGCTTGGGCGCCTGTGCAGCAACCTGTTGTTGTGGTTAGGTGCTAGCCTCGCACCATGAGTGATATTTGTTTCAGTAAGGTCTCTGTTACCATTTCAGCCAAAGTCACCAGTTGGGACTCATTCGCCACCGCGGAGCTGCTCTGGGTGTTCCACTCATGTATGTGATCCAGTTTAGCAGTTTTTTTGCCACAAGCTTGTTATAGGAAAGCTACTTTACTTCGTGGTTTAGGGCATTGTGTTCGGAGACGGGAGTCCGACGGACGTGGTATGTCCAGCCGTCAGAGCCACAAAATGAACAGCCATCCGCGAGATCTACTTTTTGTCAGTTTCTGGCTTCTTTCGGGTCTAAAACTGGATCAAATGCAGGCATGATTTTTGGACTATGATTGCTGCAGGATGATCGTCTTCGGCATCTTAGGCAAGGGGTAGACTGACCTGAAGCTCTAAAAGGACCTATTCATCGTGTAGTGTTTGATATGAAGTGAGGTACCAGGTGATATGGTAGAACATATTTTTAATTTGTTCGATGAATTACTATTTCGTGCGCTTGAATTACTATGCCATGAATTACACTCAAACATCAATTGGGTTAAAAATAAAAACAAAGCAACTGGGTTGAGTAAATATGAACCCAATTGGGTTCATATTCACCAACCCACCTGATTTGAGTTAATTTTTTATCCAGACTGATTTCGTGCGCACGAATTACTATTTCGTGGTCGTGGATCACTGTTGCGGGCCAGGAAATACTAATTCGCGCGTGGCCACGAAATAGTAATTCGTGCGAATGAATTGGTAACCAGATGATTCGAAAATTTCCAAATCGGCGCGATTCGAATCGAATCAAATGGCCGGGACGATTTCGAATCTAATTGAATTTCGACGCTTCGAAGGGCCCTATAGCAGACTTACTTACCTGCTTCCGTGCAATCTTTGCGATTTTCAAATACAGACTGAACATTATGCCAAGAGGTAGAAAGACTTGTATCACAAAGAGAATGGTCACATGCTTCACTGTAAATAATTTCTCATATCTGCATTGATTATCATAGTTCCCTGGAAAGAGAGACAAATCATTTACTGAATAAACGAATGTTGAAGACCGAATGTTCAATGACAATGTCGTTGTACAATCTCTGGAGATACTTTTGTATCTCCTTAACCATCTTTAGCCATCTAAATACGTAACCTGAAACAAAAGCTCCCCCTTGATGCTGGTATACATAAGTTCAGTATTCAGTTTCACTTGTGTCTCTTAAGCGATTTTTTTCTATTCTGCCGAGGCCGTTAAATTCTTTCCAAAAAACTACGTTAGACGCCGTGTCCAAATAAGGTAATTATGCCCCAATTATACGGCATTTTGAAGGTTCTTCCAATATTTTGCGGTGTTTCGGCTATATATAGTTTGTCCAGGTTACCCTCATGCTTGTACAAAAGCTAATGGCCTACGCGTCGAATCAAACAAAGCAACAGATAAATAACTGAAAAACTCAGAGTTCGCTGGAGAAAATTAATCGGCGTCAACACTGACGTATACCGGAGAAAAGCAGTCGGCATCGACAGTATCGTATACCAGAGAATAGCAATCGGCGTCGACAGTGTCGTATACCAGAGAAAAGCTATCGGCGTCGACAGTGTCGTATACGACACTGTCGACGCCGGTTGTGTTTCTTTGCCGAACTCTGTGTGATCGAGTACTTAAAGCATGAGATCTAATATATTCATGTTTGTGGCATTTCCTATTAAACGTCGTGCTTAATTTACATTCAAATAGGACTTTGACTCGACACTGGAAACTAAGAAGCCTTCTTGAGCAAACTTTAGCTCGAGGAGGGGATAATGATGAAGACCTATAACAAGGGACAAAACACATTCATTCCATGGGAAGAAAACCTAAAACAGATGCTTAGGGAAAGAAAATACCGGTACTTTTTCTCCAACCATGCAGGCAACAACACGGTGGATCCGTATAAATTTTGACGTTGAGTGCACATTAGACTGATTTAAAGCCCTGATTCTACCGGTGCGTTCGTTATCATTTATAATTTCTACCTTCCGCTACCATTCCCTAGCACAGACAGAATTTTCTCCCCCCCACCCCACCCCCACTGCATGTGTAAAATACGTCTGTCCAGGGTGAGATAGCAGGGAGAGACAGATGTTTCTCCCCCCACTGCATATGTAACAAACGTCTATCCAGGGTGAGATAGCAGGGAGAGACAGATGTATCCGACCCCACCCACGTGACGTTATACATTTACAACGTTATTATGACGTTATGCATATCGTATCAGTTTCTTGCTACCAACTAATTAATATTGACGTCAACGGAATGCAGTGTGATCAAAGTTCGATGCTCTAAAACTCTTCATCCCTCAAGCTGCCACCGCTCCTAATTTATTTCGTGGTATATACCTTTGGTATATACATAACTTTTGCATGCTCTTTTCGAAGGTGTCATTAGTTTTTCAAAACAACGAATACCAAATGAGTTGATTATATCAGCACGTGACCGCCGATTACCTCTGGCTAACGTAACCGCTGTATGGTGGGTGGAGAAAAATAATCCCTGATGGGTACGGGTGTGGGATGGGAAAATCTCACCTTCGCGACAAGATATTTGGTCCAGACAAGCCTCGTGTCTGGCCCAAATATCTTGCCCTCGGGTGAGATTTTCCCATCCCACACCCGTACCCATCAGGGATTATAATAATCCCACCCCACCCACGAGACGTTATACATTTTAACGTTATTATGACGTTATGCCTATCGTATCAGTTTTTTGCTACCAACTAATTCATATTGACGTCATCAGAATGCCGTGTGATCAAAGTTTGATGCTCTAAAACTTTTTAAACCCCAAGATGCCACCGTTCCTAAATTAGTTTCGTGATATATACTTTTGGTATATACGTAACTTTTGCATGCTCTTTCTGATGGTGTCATTAGTTTTTCAGAACAACGAATACCAAATGAGTTGATTATATCAGCACGTGACCACCGATTACCTGAGGCTAACGTTGCCGCTGTATGGTGGGGGCGCGGAGGGGGGTGGGGGGAGAAAAATAATCCCTGATGGGTACGGGTGTGGGATGGGAAAATCTCACCCTCGGGACAAGATATTTGGTCCAGACACTCGGCAAGCCTCGTGTCTGGCCCAAATATCTTACCCTCGGGTGAGATTTTCCCATCCCACACCCGTACCCATCAGGGATTATAATAATCCCTAGTATGATTTATACCTTGTAAGGCGAATGGGCTTTAACAATATTATCATTGCCGCGCTTACCGTCAACAGTTTTTAATGCTGGACCAGTTATTTAATATAATGATGCACGGTATCGCCCAAATCACAATTCGTTGATCCAACGTTTCCAGAACAATGATCTGTTTTATAATGACAATAAAATCTAGTGTTTTATTGACTTTAGTGATGGAATGCGTGATGCAACGCACTAAAGACCCTTTGAGATCTTTCCAAAAGTTAGTTTTATGACAGCATATCACGAACTTAGAAATTAACACGAAAAATAGGCTCCAATATTGTAGTCTGTTCATATTATCAATTTCTACAATACGTGTAAGCTTTTTCGCCACAATCACGTTGCCTTGATCTTGTTTAAAATATTCTGAAGACGGGTTGCCAAAGAAAACACAATGCGACTCTGACTGTTGAAAGTATCGTTAAACCCCAATAGGGTAGTATACCGAGGGAGGAGTTATATGTAGATTGGCTGTCTACTTGCCACCCCTGGAAGACAGAGCATTTGCAAACAGACTATGACCAAATGAATCAATTTAAAACAATTTATGTTACGCATGATGGGGGATGAAGCTCGAATTATTTCATTGCTAGGGCCCACGATAGGGTCTGCATAAAAGCGGGCCGGACATTGGTCGTCGGGGGTGGCATAAAACAACCTCGTTATTGTGTCGAATCCACTACTCGGTGTAAAACCTGAGAATGGATCCAAGTCACATAGTGAATTCGAGATCGTTCAGATATAGACAAGGGAACAGGTTAATATGTGGAGTTAACATGAGCTAACACATTTCGACGGGCCACCCATTTCGTATGTTCAGCAAACGTACCTGCGGGGGGTCCTCGCAATTTCACTGCGGACAATTCAACTATAGGGTGTCAAATGTAATTAATTATTCCATACAAATAAGGGCCGAATGCTCACGTTATAGATTACCAACGCAAAAGCGTCCGACAGATTATCGATCTATTTGTCAAGATAATTGTCAGGAGACTCCAGTATGCTAAGGGTGTTTGCTGGACAATTGGAATGAAAAAGAACAGCGGGTTTGCACAGGAAGAAGATTTCAGATTATGACACAGACAGGAATGTGGTTAGAGGTTTCAGATTGGGGGTGGGGAGTGGGTAGTGTATTTCCGATTAGGGGAGGGACCGGGAGGGGTAGGGGGACCGGGAGGCGAAACCCCCTCCCGGTCCCTCCCTCTAGTTAGAAATTCACTACCGAGAAACATTTTGAAAATGAAGCCATGAAAGGGGTCATAAAATTGATTCTAGTAACTGAAATGTCAACACCTTTATGATAGAATTATCGGATTGTTATTTGTTATTATTCTGGGAATTGAATATATGCTAAACAAAAGCTCAAGCTGAGAACTTTAATCAATTCACACTGTTTTAACATTAAATCAGATCTTATGCAGGAATGATCAATTTTCGATGTTTCATCATTTTGTAACTGTGAATGATGGAATTAACTCAGGATAACGATTTTACATGATGCGATTTTCTTGAAGTGCATTTCGAGTTTTTTTTTTATTACGATAATTAAACGTACTTTAGAAATCTCATACCGATTGACATCATGCATAATTATGAAGCTGTATATTGCGTAAACAGTAGTTATAAAGAGAAAAAGCTGGAAATGTTACCGATTTTACCGAGTTGGAATTTTGAGAATAAAGGAGACGTCAGCATCACCAAAGAGGCTCTAAAATCCAGATAGATGGGATTTCCAACTATTCCTGACTTATCCTCCGAATTTCCAACTACAGAACATTTTTGGCCTGGATTGTGGGGGGGGGGGGGGGGGGGGGCACCACCCCAACCTCCCTGTCGCCACATCCCTGAACACAGGCGTGTCTATTCGGTGTACGTAGCGCTTGTTGAGATTCCTGATCGTTGAGTATTACTGATGATTTTCAAATCTACGAAGTGCTACCAGAACAGTAGAGATTATTGCAGTAGACGTGTGGACGTAAGTTGAATTTAGAAGTCAAGGTTTTCCTAAACGTGGTTCTCTTTCGGATATTAATAGTTGTTTTGTCTAGTGCCTTCCATAGTTTCCGAAGAGTGTATAAAGGAAGTTTATTTAGAGATCCTGTCCGTGTTTTCACTATGCATATGGGGGTCAGATTGTCTAGTTCTCCTGGATGAAGGATTGTCGATAACAAAAAAGATATCATTAAACGAAGTCGGCAGTCTAGCATTTATCCCGTCAAACACGAACAACAGAGCATGTAGTTTAAACAAATCATCAGCCTTAAGTACTCCGTCTTTCTTTAATAAGGGATCTGTATGACAATTGTACCTTTTGTAATTAATTATTCGCAATGTTAGCTTTTGCATAACAACGTTGTTTTTATAGCCTTAGATTTGCTCCATCCCTGATCCTTAAACTAAATGGCTATATATTAAGGCTAAGTATAATGTTTACATGACTCTGTGTGACAGACTATTTTTGACGTTGTTAACTCTTTACCTAACGAATCACACGCATCCGCCCGCGAAATATGCAAATTGAGCAGTTAATAAAATTAAATTTTTCAAAATATTTAAACAAAACCATATCATGTGACCCCTCATTGGAACGAGCTCAATGAGCTCGTTCCAATGACGGGTCACATGATATGGTTTTGTTGAAAGTTTTTTAAAAATTTAAAAAAACTTTTATTTAAAATAATAAATTTTGATATCGTCTGGGTTGGGTAAAGGGTTAAGGCTATAAAACCCTATTTTGGAGCATAACCAGGATATGCAGGGCTTGCAGGATAAATATTCATCAATGCTGATTCCCCGAAATTTCGAAGATTTTCTGTCTCGATAGCTCCAATCTTGCTAATTTTGTGGTTGTGTACTTTCAACTCTTGGCAGAGATTACAGTTGCTACTTTTATTTGGATTCAGTGCGATATTCGATTCTTTGGCAATCAGTGTTAGCTGATTCGCAGAGAACCATTCGAATACTTTTTGAAGTTCAGCATTAAAATACTGCGTTTTTGGATAATTGTTGGAATCCGAGGTGTGTGCAGCGGTGTCATCGGCAAATGATTAAAGATTGAATACGGTTGAGTTTCATCTACACCTGGAACTTTATTAAGCACCCCCTGAAATGTTTCATGACTGGGAAGTTGCTGTCACTGATTATTATGTTGTAATGATTGCTATGTCTTGCAGTACATTCCATATACTGACACATGATGTTTCTGGTTGATGGCGTACCCCAAACACATCCTCTCGTCCACGTGAAGCATGCTTCCCACGAATGTCATAAAAAAACACTATCATCCACATGCAATATCTGGGTATAAAACAAGAAAATATGTCACTTCTTTTATCAGTGAATGTAAACATGGCAAGGAGGAGACTGTCAGAGGCACTAAGATGCAACACGCATGTCATTCAAAGGTATTGGAAGGCAACTTGCATGGCTATAGTTATTCTGTACTCAGCAGACTTGTCCGAAAAAATCAACAAACCAACGATGTTAAAGACCGACCATGGTCCGAAAGACATATCCACTGGAAGATCGGAGTCTGGCACGCCTCGTTAGGCGTGAACTCTTTGCTCCAATGAGGTTTTGAAACGCCTTCGGTTCCCCAACAGGCGTTTATGCAACAGAACTGTCCCAAATCGCCCCAAAGCACTGGGTATGAGGTCCAGGAGGGTCATCAAGCGTCCAGCTCTCTCCGATCAGCATCAAAGACAACGTTTGGAGTGGTGTATGACACGACAGCATTGGAATTCCAGGACATGGAGGAGATTCCATTGGTCAGACGACAGAAGGCTCCTGTTTCACGTCACATATGGTCGCATAAGAGTGCGGAGGCATAGAAATACCGCTTACGTGCCCAGGAACATCAGACCTATTGTTCCTTACGGTGAAGGATCAGTAATGATCTGGGGATGTCTCTCTCATGATTGTAAACTTGATATGGTGACTGTACGTGGGAATCTCAATGGTCATCAGTTCATCCGGGACATTCTCAATCCGGTTGTCGTGCCTCATTTTGACAACCATCCGTTGGCTACTCGCCCTGTATTCATGGACGACAATGCAAGGCCACGTCTTCCCCATACTGTGAGAACATTCCTTCAGAACAACGCTATTACAACACTATCTTCGCCTGCAATGAACCCCGATTTGATTCCTTTAGAACACATCTGGGACTTTCTTGGACATCGTGTGCAAGCATGGGATCCGCCAGTACAGAATTTGTCAGATACGGAATCTGCATTGCATGAGGAGTGGCAGCAGTTGTTTCTGGACCGCATCAGAAGGCTCACTGGTAGCATTAGGAAGAGGGTTCAGGCGGTCATCCGGGCACGTGGTGGATTCACTCGCTATTGACGTCAGACACTGCTATTGTGTTCAAAACACAAGTTACATTTTTTTTTGTCAGTAATTACCGGATTGTTTCATCATGGACCGTTCCAGCACCATACTTGTAGAGAGAGCATTTTTCCATCAAAAACGTTAGTGACAGATATGTGTAATAAGCGCCCCAAGCGCCATTAAAATACTGCATATTTTCATCATTATGTTGTCTTTCATTTGCTAATAGACCACTTTTTCCACAAACAATCACTTTTGGCCATCATAAAGATAGCACGAAAGTAATGACAGTTTCTATTAACACCACTGCACCCCCCCCCCCCCAAAAAAAAAACAGGGGATGCTTAACTGGTAGAGTGCTAAATTATTTTTGGCCATTAAAATTTGTTCACATATCTTTGCCTCATTGCAATTTATGGGAGAGTGCCTACAGGCACTCTCCCATAAACTGTAACAAAACATGTCCTTACAGGCTGAATAATATTACTTCAAAGATAAAACGAAGCACATCCACTATGTATGAAGCCTTCAAGTTGCAGTAACTTCACCTTGGAGTAAAGCCCAAATATGGACTTCCAGCATCCTACCAGTTAATATATATCATTGATATACAAAATAAAGAGAATAGGTCCTAATATTAAGCCCTGTGGAACACCACAACTTTGGTGAAGTTCGATTTCTGTTCTAGGTACATAACACACTGAAACTGTTGGACAAGTAAACTTCCAAACCTCGGATGCCATACTTCTCTAGTTTACCCAATAGCATTTCGTAATTTATGGTATCATTAGCCTTCAGTAAGACCAGTAGCATTGCTAATGTACTATATTTTCCTGTTTGCTATTTTCTATTATCATATGACTCGTTCGTTTTGTTCACTTTAAAACATTTGAAATTTTGTTTTCATATTAATCAGTAATAAATAAAGCCTAACGTCAATTTCATTGGTCAATTTCCAAACTAGACAATTTGTTTGGCTGAACAAAGTACAACGGGACAACATTTTCATAATTTGCATAATTAGAGTTGGGAGCTTTCATTGGTCAATTTCAAAACTGGACAATTTTGATTGGCTAAACAAAATACAACTGGGTCACATTTGCATAATTTCGGAAGGGAGAATTTACGTTATCTGTCCTATTTAGGGTGGGTTATGTTGTAGAAATCTTTTACCTACAAGAAAAACGCCATTAATTTTTTTTATATTTTCACTTTTTGCTTCTAAAACATAGGCTATGACCCCTCATTGGAACGAGCTCGACGACCTCGTTGCAATGAGGGGTCATAACCTATGTTTTGGAAGCAAAAAATGAAAATTCTGAGTTATACGAGGATGTTTTTTTCCAAGTGGCGTCTGCAACTCAAATTAGGTGATGAGTTAAAACGTCATACTAAGTGGCCAATTTGTGCGTGTGTGTGTCATTTGATAAATAGAATATGAAATGAGCATTTTTCTCATATAATAATTATGAAACTCGTCCAAATTTTCCGTTTGGGCTCGCGAGAGGCTTGCCAAAACGGAAAATTCTTAGACTCGTTTCATAAATATTACATGAGAAAAACACTCATTCCATATCCTCTATTTACGATGCTTTTAAAGAGTTGGAGGCCTGTATGAATTGTAATATGTCGTTTTCGGAATGCGTATTGGTGATGGTATAAAATATTAAGCATTTTTAGGAAATTTGCAAGTCTCTCCTGCGCTTTTCCATTACTCTTGAGAATGCCGAATGAATACTTTGTAATTAATAAAACTGTGCTCCTAATATGCTTTGAATACGTCTCCAGCACGGCTGTCGTAGATTGGTCACTTTCCACAGGTGAACAATATTCTACGGACGCAATAATACTAGATTTCAAACACTAATTATAGGAATAATAAAAAAAAACTAATTAATGAAGCACTGGGTACAACTCGGAGCCTCATTAATTAAAATGTGCTATCAATGACTTTTGTTAAACGCATGCGTGGATATCACTGCCCACGTGTGGATTCTGATCAGCCCACGACGGATGAACTGTATCACCTTCGCGATTTGCAGTATGCCATCAATGAAAGAATTATTAATTATATGTGTGAGAGGATCCAACACTTCCAATACTTCGTTTAAGAAGACAAGTTGTGATATCATCACAATCATTTGATGATTTTCACTTCATTTTAGTTATGACGTGGTTGACTTCTAGGGGATTGGTGGGTATTAAATAAAAGTTGTTGGGAACATTACTGTTCATGTAGTCTAAGTAGGACTTATTTGGTTTCTGAATCTGTTCGGATATAGTCATTCATATGATAAAGAAATTGCTGAATTTGTCTACAATGTCACGGGCTTGGCTTATTGTGTTGTCCTGGATAAAAAAACTAGGGATAATTTGGCTTCGTGTTTTCCTTTGTTGATTGTTTCGTTTAAACTTTTCCATGTTCTGCGCATGCTATTTCTATTTTCATGTAAGACATCTCTATAAAGGATTGCTTTGCATTTTTACCTTGTTGAAAATACTACAAGAATTTAATAATTTTGTGAGTTCTGTTTGTTGGGGACCTTACTTATATTATTGTGGAATTTCCCTTTATAGTGAGAGTAGATGATGGTACCGTCAGTGCCGCCTAGAGAAAGTACGGGCCCCGGGGTGATAAATTAGATGGTACCACCTGGGCCCCCTTGTTTCAAACCCAACTTACCAAGAACCCATGAAAATATTCACCCTTCCCCCGACCGATATCTCTTATGAATCAGTTGCCTCTCAAAGACTAGCTGGCATATGATAAAGCATGTGGACATACTCTAGTGCGTACAGATGGTACATTAAGGATAAAAATAACTGCAAGCCGCAGGCATCTTGCAGTTATTTTTATCCTCTTTGTCTCTTTTTATGGGTTTTTTCCTCTTACCTAAAACTGCATACAACGGCGTCGCCATGTGGTAAGGATTCTCAGCACTAAGCGATTTACTGTTATGCTACATATGGTGCATGCATCTTAGCAGAATGAATCCGTTGAAACTCGTTAACTCATCATGCATGCTAATTGATTTGAAGCTCAGTTGACCCAGAGTTAAAGAGTTTCAACGGATTTATTCTGCTCTCGGTTCAGTCGCGCCCCCGGACTGCCGGGCCCCGGGGTTACTACCCTGCCCCCCCCCCCCCCCCCCCCCCCTCTCGACGGCCCTGGGTACCGTCCCCTCGTCATCAAGGATTGTTTTTAATAAATGTTTTATTCTGGCGAACATGTTTGAGGGGAAAAGCTCTTTCATCGGCATTATTGTTTAACAAAGTTTCCTATGGCTCATTCGGACCATTCAACAACATCACTGGGTGAGAATCACTTTGCGGGGAAATTGTTTTGAATTCTGCAATTCTTTCTGCTTTTATAATTCTTTTCGAACCAGAACTTGGTGTATCACTTAACTTGAGTGTTTCATCGATGTAAAAATGATCTGGCACATCAAATATAATTATTCCCGGTAGTGATGTCCGTCAAAATCTATTAGAGAAGATATGGTCCACTAGACTAGCTGAATAACTGGTTACTCTCGGTGGCTTAGGAATATAAGGTAAAAACTCCTGGCTGAAAATCTGATCAACAAATTCTTACGTCTTGGGGTATGTAGTTGCTTTTAGAGGGCCTAAGCTAAGATCCCTCAAAATATTAACTTGTTTTTATTTTCGGCAAATTTGGTGGTGTGTTGGGTCTATACCGTACAGTCACAGTGGAATAGTTACGTTCCACGGGTGGGCAATATTTCCACGAATGCAGTAATATAAGATTCCAAACACCAATTATAGGAACAATCATCAACAATTTAATTAATGAAGCACCGGGTACAACCCGGTGCTTCATTAATTAAAATTTTGCTGATGATTATTTTTATTACCTCGTAAACGAATGCGTGGACATCACTGCGCATGCATGGACTGCGACCAATCCACGGCGACAGTACTGTATATGACATCAATAGCTTCGAAATTGTATTTTTCCTTAATTTTAATAAGTAGAGATTCCAAAAGATGGAGAATAAAGGTCGAAAGATCACTTCTGTCTTTTAGGACATTCTTCTACAATAAACAGACCAACACCTTCTCGACCATCATCATTCTCGAGTCTCGTATTTTTAATAATTGGTGCATAATCCTCCATGGTAAACGACGTATTTGGAGGAATTTGTAATATTGCATGATATCAAGAAGTTTTTTTTTTTTATTTGTAAATTTCATAATATGTTTTGAAAGAAATCCCAGTGGGCCTTCAGACTTTGACAAATGAGATGGAATATTGAGAATCGAACGTCTATTTTACTAGCCGTGGACCGACAATCACTAGGCGAAAAGTAATTACAATCACTTGCATGGTTTTTAACTCTCAACCCAATGAAATACTTGGGGGCGTGGTGGCTCAGTTGGTAAAGGTGCAGGCTGCAAGCCGAGAGGTCCTCGGTTCGAATCCCACCTGCGGCAGCCGCGTTGTGCCCTTGGGCAAGACACTTCGCCCCCATTGCCCACTTGGGGGCACGGTGACATTGTGTACTAAGGCGTACTGCACGTCGATGGTGCACCTGACTTCAACCAATGCTAACCCTGCTTGTGTGGAGTTGGTATGTTGGGGAGCTGACAGTTGCTCGCCGTTGCTCGGTGGTTCTCTCCGGGTACACCGGCTTCCTCCACCCGTAAAACTGTCACGGTCATGGTTAGCCATTGTGCAGAAATATGTGACCATAAACCCCAATAAATAAATAAATAAATAAATGAAATACTTAGACACTTTTTCGAAGACATCATTTCCGAAACAAATGGAAGGGCAAAACTGTAATTGAAATTTAATAAGAGATTTGAAGCTTAACTCTTAACCCAAGTATTTTAAACATATTTTTTTATCAAATCTAGTCATGGATGCTGTGAAGCAGCCATGAGTAGATTTGATAAAAGATTTATCTATATTTAACTCAAAAATTATTGGTCAAAAAGTATTCGATTTACAGCGGGAGAATTTGCTCATTGTTCCCAGATTATACTTATTTCAGTGTCAACAAATATCCTGTCCTTGACAGGAATATCAGCCAGCAGCATGTAAGGCGTTAACTGGGAATTCGCAATTTTCAGACAAAGAACGTACTTGTTCAATGCACGCTAAAAACTAAAGTGTTAAAAACTACACTTGAAGTGCTGTATTTAACACTTACTAAGTGCTGAACTAGCACTTTGTTCAAATGTAGATATCCCAGAACTTTACAGGTGTTACAATAATACCACTT
Organism: Pictodentalium vernedei; assembly: GCA_031216915.1. Lineage (NCBI taxonomy): Eukaryota > Metazoa > Mollusca > Scaphopoda > Dentaliida > Dentaliidae > Pictodentalium > Pictodentalium vernedei. The sequence goes on from CM062296.1 coordinate 56,782,131, forward strand.
GACAAGTGTAATGTCGCGACACTTAAAAGGAAACAACGCAGATGACGCGGATCAGGCTCGAACTCTCGAGCCTGATCTACGTCATCTGCGTTGTGTTCTTTTAATTATGTACCCACCAAGCGCAAATCAAGTTATGGACGATTCTGGAAGAACCACCAATGCTAGACACATGGGAAGTGCCATCCATTCAAGTTTCAGATGTCTGACGATTGTAATGTCTAAGTGCTTAAAGCATTGCACTTTGAGTGTTAAAATCAAACCCTAAGAGTTAGAATGGGTTTAACACCTTGAAAGTGTCAGTTTTAACACTTTAGTTTTTAGTGTGTGTAGAGCCGTACAAAGTCATAATCCGCATCTACCTGCACCTCGTCGAGTGTGACGCTACCTGCCATTAATCAGCATTATACCATCATGATATCCCGCTAGACGAGTATACAGGACACATCAAGAATATATCACTCCAAGATTAATAAAGGGGAGATTCAAGACCGGGTACTGTTATTAAACAGAAAAGGGTTAGAAGACACTTCTGCAACATATATGGCCAGAGGCTGTTGCGGTAATAGCATGTAATATTATATCTCACGTGACCTTCTAGGCTCCTGATTGGACGAATGCTGCACCCCTATTTCGTGTAGTTTGCATCCACAGAACTGACCAGGCACTACACCCAGGCACTACACGTTTTCTATTTTTAGCACACTACTATATCAGTTTTCTTTCCTCACTGGGTGAATAAAACTAATCAGGCTAAATTTAAATATCGATTCACAGAGGCACACCATCCACAAAACGACCCGGAAAGAAATCATTGTGGAAAAATGTATCGCTTTTCCATTGCTGAAGTCACATTTTCCGAGGCGTTCATTTTATTCCTTGAGAAGATGATCCGTATCTCGTTTCGCAGAGAATGATCCATACCTGTGTCCAACTTTCATGAGAACGCGTCCGGATATGAAAAATCGATTGTTTCGCTGCTCATATTATTTCGCTTTTTGATTGTATGTTTTGGGCAGTAAACGAATAAATAATGGAATTCAATTGAATCTTCGGAGTTTGTATCCCGTACTGACCCATTCGGTAATGTATATGTGTGACAAATGTGTGGAAATTATCAAACTGCGTTGTCATATTTCGAAAATTTTAGTTTTCATTCGCGAGTTGCGCGATTCTAGAATACACAGTTCCGTTTGGGGGAAATGTTTTGTTTACCCTTGCCGACCGATTCACAATCTGTCTTCTGATCATATCAATAATCCAAGTTAGACGTGTTTTGGAAGAAGAAAATGTTTTTTAAAAACTACATGGTATTTTTTTTTCTATATAACGCTGGTTGGTAGGGTTGCTACCTTGGTAATAAATTAACAAATCGGACAGATGACGAGATGTTTTTCTTGATGGGTGTTCGATATAATATAAGGATTAGTGTATGTCTTGTCGTTGACTACGCCCATATAGTGCCCAGTGAGGTGGTGTAGTTCCCTCCGCTTCGCGGCGGGAACTACACCACCTCACTGGGCACTATATGGGCGTAGTCAATTCCAAGCCATGCACTATTCCTTAAATAGTTAGTAGTAAAGTAGGGAATATAATTACTCTGTACAAGAAGGATAAAAACACTTTAGAAGATACTCTAGTACGCTGGAAGCAAATCACCTTACTTGAATTATAGTTCTATGGTATCATGGGTGATGGTTAAATCAACAGGTTCTGAAGTTTTTAGAAAAATGAGCGAATGGGTGAATGTAGAAAATGAATGAGTGAATGAATAAGAAATGAAATGGTGGAATGATAAGAAAGATGTGGAACACATGAAAAAAAAAAGTAAAAAAGATGAATTAAAATAAGTAAAATGAAATATAAGTGGAAAGGGGAGTGGTTTGAAGAAGCGGAGATGAAAGGAGTGAGATAAAAAAAGAGAATGGACGAAGGAATGGAAGAATGATCGTTAACAGCTCAAGTGTATGGCTCCAGGCATGGGTGGATAAATAAATAAATAAATAAATAAATAAATAAATAAATAAATAAATAAATAAATAAATAAATAAATATACACTTAAAAGCGAATGAACGAGTGGATGGATAAAAAGACTGAACTGATCGAACGAGAAGAGTGAAGTGGAACGAAGAAATCAAATGAAAGAGATGAAATCAAACTAGAGGCTCTAAAAAGTCTGTAATCGCTCACCTGGAACTACATATAAAAATGTGATTTCCGTTGGGCTTTCCATGGTAGCTATGAGCTGCAATTGTGGCCATGTTTGCAACATTACATCAACATTACATGAGGATCATTGGTAGAAGGTGTCCCAGGCCTCAATCACGTGCAGTTTCAAAACATTTGCCTTTCTAGTCTCCGAGGGGAATAGTTTTGCAAAATGCATCAAACAGAATTAGAGAATGTCTCTGGTGGCCATATTTTCCAAGCAACGGGAACAAAAAGAGGATCGTTTGTAGATGGCCTCCTATAGACCATTCCTGCCAGGTTTTGGTTCACGTCGGCTCAGTAGCTCCAGAGAGAAGATGAAAATGTGATTCCCCATAGGGTTTTCTTTGGTAATTATAAGCCGCAATTGTGGCCATGTTTGCAACACGATCAACATTAAATGATTATCGTTGGTAGAGGGTGTCCCAGTCACCAGCCATGCAAAGTTTCAAAACATTTGGCCCTGTGGTTTCAGAGAAGATTTTTCAAAATCCACCAACAGAATAAAAAAATACGTCTCGCAGCCATGTTTTTCGATGCACGGTAACAAAACGAGTAGCGTTTGTCGAGGACTTGGCATAGACTATCCCTGCCAGGTTTGGTTCACATCAGCTCAGTGGTTCTGGAGAACAAGATGAAAATGCGATTTACCATAGGGTTTTTATAGTAACTATAAGCCATAATTGCAGCCATGTCTGCAACCCGATCAACATTAAATGAGGATCGTTGGTAGACGGTGTCTCAGTCATCAACCATGCAAAGTTTCAAAACATTTGACACTGTGGTTTTAGAGGAGAAGATTTTTCAAAATCCACCGATCAGAATCAAAAATATAAAAATGTGATTTCCCATATGATGTCCATGGTAACTATGAGCTGCAATTGTGGCCACGTTTGCAACATTACATCAACATTACATGAGGATCATTGGTATGTGTCCCAGTCTTCAATCATATGAAGTTTCAAAGCATTTGACTTTGTACTTTCAGAGGAGAAGAGTGTTCAAAATTGACCAATCAAAATCAAAGAAAGAGTCTGGCAGCCACGTTTTTCATCCAACAGGAATAAATTGAGTAACAGTTGTAGAGAACCTCTCATAGACCATGCCTGCCAAGTCTGGTTCACATTGGCTCAGTACTTTCAGTGAAGATGATGAAAATGTGATTTCCTATAGGGTTTCTATAGTAACTATAAGCCACAAATGCAGCCATACTTGCAACCCGATGAAGATTAAATGAGGATCATGGGTAGAGGGGGTTCCAGTCATCAGTAACATTAAGTTTCAAAATACTTGGCCTTGTAGTTTCAAAGAAGATTTCTTGAAAATCCGCACATTTATGAATTCTGTTTCAACAACAAAATCAGCAAAAGAAGGTTAAATATTTTGAAAATTACAATTTGTTCAGAGAGTATTCTCTTTCAAATAGCTTTGGATAGGTAAAGGGTTACAGGAAACACATTTTATTCCAATAATTTTGTCATATCTTAAATGATATCATAATTGACTGGTCAGTTAGTTCTCCATGATGGGAAAAGAAAATAAACAAAACTTCCATGCTTTCCAAACACCTGTCATCAATCAGTATTTCTGACAAGTACTTTGAGACTAATACATGTATTAACATAATTACAGATGCACTTGTTTACAGTACAAGTCAAAATAAGTTGTAGGATAACCCTATAAGCTATGTAGGAAATTCTCACTGATAGCTTTCCAGAAAATGTCAGATTCTGATCTTGTCAGTGCAGGAGCAGCAGTTTACTAAGTTTATTGCAGTTATGCTACAACTTATTTTGACTTCTGTATTCACAATATTTGGGTTTTTTCCCCAGTTCTCAGTGGAGAAAACTGTAACCAACCCTTACCAGATCAAAAAAACAAGTATTTTGCTGATAGTACCGATTTTCGTGCAGACAGGAGAGACATTGGGATAAACATTAGAATATAGCCTCTGGCGGTCACATATTTCCATCCTCTCATAGACCATTCCTGCGAAGTTGGGTCCACGTTAGCTCAGTAGTTCCAGAGAAGCAGATGAAAATGTGATTTCCCAGAGGATTTCAATAGTAACTATAAGCCGCAATTGAAGCCATGTTTGAAACCCGATCAACATTAAATGTGGGCCGTTGATGGGGGGTGTCTCAGTCATCAACCATGCAAAGTTTCAAAACATTTGGCCCTGTTGTTTCAGAGGAGAAGATTTTTCAAAATCCTCCTATCAGAATCAAAAAATGCTTCTGGCAGCCACGTTTTTCGATGCACGGTAACAGAAATGAAGAACATTTGTAGAAGACCTCCCATAGACTATCCCTGCCAGGTTTGGTTCACGCCGGCTCAGGAGTTGCAGAGAAGCAGATGAAAATGTGATTTCCCATAGGGCTTCTATAGTAACTATAGGCCGCAATTGAAGCCATGTTTGCAACCCGATCAACATTAAATGGGGATCGTTGGTGGTGGGTGTCCCAGTCATCAACCATGCAAAGTTTCAAAACATTTGGCCCTATGGTTTCAGAGGAGAAGATTTTTCAAAATCCACCAATCAGAATCAAAGAACGCCTCTGGCGGCCATGCTTTCAAACCCATGGGATCAAAATGAGGATCGTTTATAGAGGACCTCAAATAGACGACCCCTGCCAGGTTTGGTTCATGTCAACTCAGTAGTTCCAGAGAAGATGATGAAAATGTGGTTTCTCATAGGTTTCTATAGTAACTATAAGCCGCAATTGCGGCCATGTTTGTGACCCGATCAACATTAGATGAGGATCGTTGGTAGAAGGGGCCCCCGTCATCATTTATATGAAGTTTCAAAACACTTGGCCTAGCCGTTTCAGAGAAGAATATTTTTGAAAATCCACCAACCAGAATCACAGAATGCCTCTGGAAGCCATGTTTTTCATCCGACAGAAAGAGAATGAGAATTGTTTGTAGAGGGCCTCCCATAGACCATTCCTACCAAGTTTGGTTCACATCGACTCAGCCGTTACAGAGAAGAAGATGAAAATGTGAAAGGTTTACGGACGCCGGACGACGATGGACGCCAAGTGATGAGAAAAGCTCACATGGCCTTTAGGCCAGGTGAGCTGAAAGTAAGAGGAAAGATACCGAGAGGATAGGGAGAGATGACGAAGTTAAAATGAGAGGACAGAACACCGCAGAAGGATTAAATTATTACCGATCGTATACATCCATTTTCTGTTCGTTAGTTCATCGACCACCCAGTTTTTTCTCACGCCAAAAAATACGCTTACCGTTGTGAAAGGGTTAATAAACGAGAAGAAACCGACGTAAATGAATTCAATGAAGTCGCCAGATATAGTTTCAAATAAATCGCCGTCAGTTTAACCCTTCTACACACCCACTTTATCCATATATGGAGAACCTCTATGTACGCCTGTATGAGAGGAAGTTTAATAAAATTTATGACATACTTGAAGCTCTATCATCTGATTAATTGTTGGAAAGGGCTCTGTGAGCCCTTTCCAACAATCACTCAGATGGTAGGTTTGATCCGCGCATACCAAAACGTAAGATAATCATCATTAAATAGGTGATAATGGTCGTTTTCGGCAGATGGTAGGTTTGATCCGCGCATACCAAAACGTAAGATAATCATCATAAAATAGGTGATAATGGTCGTTTTCGGCAGCGTGAGTGTTAAAACATGCAGGAAATGGCATGATTCGGAAGCCTTAGTTCGTCCAGGTCCCTATCATTTTTTTCCCCGCCAGGGGAGTGGGGAGGGGGGTCTTAGCCCCCCCCCCCCCAGCTAGGATATTTTTTTTCAACAGCTGGAAATTCTGAGGTCAAAAATCAAATAGTTGGAAATTCAATAAATTAACATTGTTCATGAAAAATATTAAAATTCCAACTTAATGATGAGAAATTTTGATCTTTTATTTCCAACTGGAAACTGGAGTTTCAAATTTCCTACTCTAAAATTGACATTGGCCTCAAAATTTCGACTCTGACTTCAATCCGGTAACTTTTCTGACCCAGACACATTATAAGTGATGCCTTTTCCGTTTCAGGACTTGTGAAAATTTTCAGAAGGGTTCATAAGCATGCGTATATATATATATATATATATATATATATATATATATATATATATATATATATTATATATATATATATATATATATATATATATATATATATATATATATAATCACTTTAACCCTTTACCCAACGCAGACGATTTCAAAATTCATTATTTTAAATATCATTTTTTAAATTTTTAAAAAAAATATCAACAAAACCATATCATGTAACCCCTCTTTGGAACGAGCTCGACGAGCTCGTTCCAAAGAGGGGTCACGTCATATGGTTTTGTTGAAATGTTTCGAAAAATAATATTTTTTCAGAAGCTGTATTTGCATATTACGCGGGCGGATGCGGGCGATTCGTTGGTTAAAGGGTTAAAAGATATCACACAGCGCTGCAGTGCAACCACCTATCGAAACTACTCACAGCTGGAATTTACACCGGTGGCACCCCCCCCTCCCCACCCCCAGCTGAAACCCTCTAGCCACATCCCTGGTCCCCGCTCTTCGATTTGGCCCACGAAGGTCCTATCAAAGACCGGATTTCTACAGCAACAACACCAGAATTGTTAATATTCTATGTAATTTCACTTAATGGTGTTTACAACGATAGTAATCTGAGTTCGCTTCTATGAATATTGTTTTGGAATTAGTACTTCTCATCCCAATATCGAGATTCTTTATCGTTTTAATTACTCGGTAAATTGTTTCATGTTGTCTGGAGAGATAAAGAATTTTCAATAATATTCTCCTTTGAAATGTGTTTATCCGGTTACGTTTATCAGAAATGAAGAATTCCGAAGTACAGTACTTGTAAAATAAGTCATACGATAATCGCAATGATGTCTTATTTTCTCCTGTTTTCTTCTCCGATAATACTGGAGATTGATTGTCAGATGCGTTTCGAAGAACATTTACTTATTTCTTTACTCATTGGTAGTTCGATCGCCTGGGTCATCTCGCGTCGAACAGTTTCACGGGTGGAGGAAGCCAGAGTGCTTGGACAGAATCACCGAGCAGCGGCGAGCAAATGTCAGACTTCCCAGCGTACTAACTTCGTACAATCAGGGTTAGCATTGGTTGAAGACAAGTGTACCATCGACGTGCGGTACGCCTTAGTATACAGCGGCACCGTTTCCCACGTGGGCAGTCGGGATTAAGTGTCTTGCCCAAGGGCACAACGCGGTTACTCCTGCCGGGGATCGAACCGCGGACCTTCCGGTTTGAAGTCCAATCCCATAACCACTGGGCCACAGCACTCCCTGTTTCGAAGAACAAATCTCGGAGACAGTTGAGAAACTTCAAACAGACAATTTCTAATTAGTTTTTCGGCAGTAAGTTCCAAATGATATTGTAACACAAAGACTGTGGGTGATGTTATATACATCAGCTGGAGAAGAGAGTCGGGCGGTGGATGCCAAAACATCGTAACTAAAATTTGGGTATTTTTTTTTTGATACCGTTCGGCATTTTGGGGAATAAAATTTCGTCAGTGTAATTATAGCGACTGTGTCCTCCTGGTTTAGAAATTACCCAATTATTCTCAAATACTGGAAATATTTTTCATATCAAAATGAAATGCCAGAAGGTCATAGAACAGTTGTTGAAGTCTGGCAAGATAAATATTCAAGTTGTGTTATTTGTCTCCGGTCAACTTTCATTATGGTTGCGCTGTTATACTGTGACACTTTTTTCTCTTCGGGACATAACAACCGTTACTTATTCATAGTTCCTTATTCGACATTCGTTATCAATCGGTAAAACCGATAAGGGGACGTGACAACCATTACTTATTCCTAGTTCCGTATTCGACATTCTTTATCAACCGATAAAATCCGTTGATAACGAATGTCGAATAATGAACTGGGAATAGGTAACGGTTGTCACGATCCTTATTCTCTACCTGTTCCATCTTTCTGTTCCTTTTCGAATTTTATTTCCATTTCTCTTCTCCAAACCACGGTGATTAACTCCTTACCCAACATGAAAAGCAGACGACACTTGCAAACAAAATTTTTGAATAACAAATTTTTTTCATTTTTTGTCTCAAAAACATAGGTTATGACCCCTCACCGAGCTCGTTCCAAAGAGGGGTCATAACCTATGTTTTTGAGACAAAAAATGAAAAAAATAATGAAAAATAATTGGCGATTTTTGTGAATAGCGCTGGCCGGTTTTGGCCGTTACGTTGGGTAAAGGGTAATTGGTTTAGAGCACAAGACTTCATAATGAACAATCGCCTGTCCGATCGTGACCGGTGTCATCCATATTGTGTCGTTGGGTAAGAATTTAATTCCAGTTGTCCAAGTGCGAGGTTGATGCCACAGTGCGCCGAAGCGTACTGCACATCAATGGTACACAAGCCATCAGCCTATGCTAACCCTGTTTGTGCGAGGGTACTGAGTTAGAGAGTGGATGAATCGAGTTAACCAAACATTCCAATGAAGGTTCTTATGCAATAGAGCAACTTGATTTTGTTTACATATTTGAGAAAACATTGGTCGGTCTCTGAAGTTTGTGTTTGAAATGGAATTAAACCTTGAAATCCTGGTGGTATTTTTTTACGTTAATTCAATTGGAAGACGCCATATTCATTATTTGGGTAGACCAATTTGTGGGGAGGCCAACTTATCTACTCAAAGAGCTGAACGTTGAGTAGATAAGTTGGCCTCCCCACAAATTTATTGAGGAGACATCAGTGGGGGCTGGAGGTTAAAAGCCCAAATTTAGAGCTTATTAAAGGGGGGGGGGGGGGGGTTGTGTGAACATAGGTGGGGGAGGGTAATTAGACGGTATTATATACACTATGCTTCATTTCAAATAATGTTCAATAAAAAACTCGAATATGAATGAATTATGTTGTGAATGGATATTTCAGTCCACTTTAGGAGAAAATTGTGGGACAATTTTTATTCCGTCCAATATCGGACACCCAAACCCATACTAAAGTCGGTTTGGGGTGAAATTCTCCAATATTTTTCATATTAAGGGGGTAATTTTTCTTAATAATGCTTCTAAACGGGCCTTTATTGTCAATTGGTGAGAGTTGGTTACTGTTTGGGGCACAAAAGATGCCATAACAGTGAAAAAAGAAAAAAAGGTGCACCAGTTGTTTATGCATATTTTTTGGGCACTTGTCCACCCACCCATGAGTCATAATAACCAGGTGGGACTGATTTTTCAAAATGAAAAAAAATGAAAATATTTATTTTTATTTCAACAAAAACAAAAATGTCTGATTGAACAAAAACAAAAAAGTCTTTTTGATAGCTATCCTGCTATGTAGACCTGTCACATTATATAGTGTTGATTTGCCGATATTCGCTGGAATAACCTGCTGAACTCGCAGGAACGTGTGCAGAAACTTTGTCAACCAAGCTTTAGAGGGACATAAATTATGACGAAAACAGGAAAATCACCCCGGGTATTCCTTAATTATTGTGAGTACAATGGTAAAAGCCTGCTAGTTTTACATGTGTGCATTTCGCGTTTTGAATGGCATTCGATTGCCGAATGTTTGTTTATAAAAATGTATCAGAAGGGGCGGACGCAAAAATGTCATCGAAAAATTATGCAGGAAAGGGTAGGTGTGTCAAAAAATCTGCAAAATAAAAAAATCCGCCTATGTTAACGCATCTTTTTCCCCTGCCTGCTTATTATGGGATAAAACGATCTATCTGTATTTACAGTATAAAAATATCGTTAAAATACGATAAAAGTCCTGGCAACCAACTGACGGTATTTCCAACGTAAATTATTATGACGTAATTACTGTATTAAACTACTTGAGGCAATGACGACCTACCTTTATTTGATCTTGGAGCCAAACCAAAGAACCTATATTTGGGTTTCTCTTCATAACACAAGTCTGTTAGTTTGTCAGAAAGAGGAGACCAATTGGATTAAGGTGACTTAGTTGTTACGGCATTGGACTTCAAAGTGAAAAGTTCACAGTACGATTCCCGGCAGGGGTAACAGTGTTGCGTCCTTGGGCAAGGTACTTAATCCCTATTACCCACACGGAGACACGATGACGCTGTGAACTAAGCCGTACTGCACGTGATGGTGCACTTGTCTTCAACCAATGCTAACCCTACTTGTGTGGAGTTAGTACGTTGGAGAGTCTGACAGTTACGTACACCTGCTTGATGGCTCTTTCCTGGCACTCTGTCTTCCACCACCAGTAAACCTGTCCGACACAACATGAATCTGGCTGTCGAAAGTGTCAATAAACCCCAAAGAATAAAATAAAATAAATATAAGAGACCAATTAATACCTTTAACCTGCAGCCCCAAATAAAATGTATGGCGCTGAAACACGTCGCGAGAATTACTGACTTTGGTGTTCCGATTTCCATATTTGATAATGCATTTTCAATGTAGCGGATATTCACGTTAGGGGGCATCAAGGGATGGGGGGGGGGGGGGGGGGGGGTAAAGACGCGCGGCACAGTTGCCTAAACTCATTTCCGGTAAACATTTATTGCGATAAAAGAAAAAGTAAACACTTCCAACAAACAATATTTGAGAAAGTTGTGACGAGTTGTTTAGTTCAGTGTATTTTACTCAACATCAGACAGTCAGAAGCGAAGATGCACTGAGTGTTGTTTTGTATTAACCCTTTACCTACATGAAAAGCAGACGACACTTGCAAAAAAAATTCTTGAACAACTAATTTTTTTCATTTTTTGTCTCAAAAACATAGGTTATGACCCCTCATTGGAACGAGCTCGACGAGCTCGTTCCAATGAGGGGTCATAACCTATGTTTTTGAGACAAAAAATGAAAAAATAATGAAAATTAACTGACGATTTTTGAGAATAGCGCTGGCCGGTTTTGGCCGTTACGTTGGGTAAAGGGTTAAAAATTCAAGTAATTTATTATTTTACCAGTGAAAATGAGCTTGTTTACTACAGTCAGCAAGCACTGCTTCATTTCCCGAGGTTCCCACGGGGATAAAATTCGAGTTATAAGGACGCAGGGTTCTTGTTATCTCATCTGGTCAAAGGCCTGAATTACGAAGGCAAACCGAATTCAAACTTTTTTTCAAGAACTCAGCCATTCTACTTTGTCGTAACAGGTGCGTGTGCAGCTATTCCTTCTACATTCTTGCTTTTCACAATCCCTCGTGCATGAGTATCAGTACTTAGTACTATTGTCAACGGCGTACTCATACAATATACGTTTACTGGGACATTTTCCCTTTTCGAAACGTCACGACCGTATCCGGCCAACGGTACTCACAAAAGCGGCCTTTCAATATTTTCCCTTCAGTTGTTTCGTCCAGAACACATGATCTCTCAGTAGAATGGAGATGGTCAAGTGACGGGGCACAGTTATGCTTTTAAAAAGTCGAAGGTATTGAACGTATACACATTACTTGCTGATAGTCGAGTCGGTAATGCATATAAATATTTGCCCAAAATATCGCGTGATTTCTTTCGCTTGCAATTCAGTTTTTGTAATCAGATCGAATAATGGAGCCCAAATCAAATTTTCTCAAATTAATATCATGCCTGTTTAAAACGAGGCTCATGCGACGTCAGTGACGAGCGAATGTTTTCGAGGCGACAATTTTACAAACGCGAAGTAATAACTCAGAGTGTTTTTGCACTGAACATTCTGGAGAACCATTACAAAATTTCTTGTTTTGCACACGTCATGTGCCGTTTTCAATTTTTAAATATCCTTGTGATAATAAATATATAATTATAACAGCCAATCAATCTGGGTTCTCATATTCCGTCTTGTTAATGAGAGCGGGGTCAATAAATAAAACTTTTACAATTGTATTTTTTAGAATTGTATTTTCCAGTTATGACTTTAAATAGGTTGAAATTAACCATTAGCATTTTCAAAAATGTGGCAATTTGCCAGTTGGCAAATTGCCATATCTTTTAAAATGCTGATGATTCATTTTAGTCAGTTATTTTAATAGGTAGAAATACAATTCTAGAAAATACAATTGTAAAAGTTTTATAATATTGGCTGCAGATCAGCCAGATCAAACATGACTTCTGGCTGATCTAGTCTCGTCAACTCGACGGAATTCGAGGACCACGACAATCAATGGACTGTTTAAATAATCTGTATATTCCAACGCAGTCAGGTAGGCCTTAATATGACTCACAGGTATTATATGGAATATTTGGCCAAAATTCAACTGCGACCCTACCGTCCAGCTTTGCACTTTGATGTATTTCAATGTCAGTTTAGCACAAGTGTCACCAGAAAAAGGTTTTTCCTGGTTATTCGGAGCACTATCCGCCTGTCCGTCAGTGTGTGCGAGCGTCTGTCAGGATATGGGTTTCAGATGTTAACTTCAGTCACAATTCCGTTATGGGTTTTCATATTTGGTATGTGGTTTACTCATATGAACAAACATGTTAACCCTTTAAACGTAACGTAAAAAAACCGGCCAGCGCTATTCTCAAAAATCGCCAATTAATTTTCTTTATTTTTTTCATTTTTTGTCTCAAAAACATAGGTTATGACCCCTCATTGGAACGGTCTCGTCGAGTTCGTTCCAATGAGGGGTCATAACCTATGTTTTTGAGACAAAAAATGAAAAAATTAGTTATTCAAGAATTTCTTTACATGTGTCGTCTGCTTTCCGTGTTAGGTAAAGGGTTACGCTGGAATCCGAGGCAGCTCTGATCAATATCGTTAGAGTTATGGCACTTTTTTATTTATGGCACTTTTTTATCACTTTTTTATTTAGAGTACGCTAAGTTTGCTTGTTCAATTTAGTATTAAGAGTATTTATTTCCAAGTAACTGTGAATGGTGCAGTTGGAGCAGATGTTATTTACCCCACCTCTGACAAATTTGTTGATATATCCTCGAATTTTATTGCCAAAGAATGTCACGTGCATATCGGCGGTAAATCCCGTACACGGTTATGTCACTCTAACACACAGTGACCTAGCGTTATCTTTGTCGGATAAGAAGCCGCCATTAATATTTTGATGCATTTCCACTGGCTTCGAATTTTCAGAATTTGAATTAAAACAAAATAAGAGAAATAATGTACCAAAAGTATTTTCTAGGTACCGTATTTATTGATTTAAAACATTAAATATTTGAAAAGTAGACAGAAAATTTTATTTGTAGTCCCAAACGCTCTTTATTGTTTTTACGATTCTATCGATTTTTATGCTGAAGCGAACATTTGCTTTACAGTTTACTCAACAGATTAAAAGAGATTTTTTGAACGATTAAAAGTGCTTTGTTAACCCTTTTCGGGTGGTAATGACAGAAAATGTATGTAAATATATGTAAAATTGTTGTTGTTTCTTCAACTTGTCATTTACCCTATTCGTTAACATAAATTCGTAACGTAATCAGCAAGTGACCTGGAGGCGGGATGGTACCGGATCTGTAGGTTTTAATTCGTAACACAGCTAGTAAGTAAATTCGTAACGTAGGCAGCAAGTGACCGGGTACGGGATGGTACCGGGTCTGTATGTTTTATTCCAGACTCGGCTCCCATTCACAATCCCGTACCTGTCGCTTGCCGACTGTTTAGTTTAAACATATTTTATTTGCTCACAAAATCGCAAAAGGGATTGGAGTACAAGTGCTTACCACTTAGGAACACTCCTCTCCCATACATAAAGTTCATATAAGTTTACATGACAGCAAAACAACTGCAATACAATTAATTATTGAACAAAACTAGTAATTGGGGAAAACAAAACAAAAATACTGCCGAAAAAGCACAAAACAAGAAAGAGAGAGAAAAAAAATAATAATAAAAACATATTTAACACGTAACTTGATACCACAGTCCTCTCCCCTCTGAACGACGCGGAAAGCATATCAAAAGTAATGGCGGGCTGAAATTCAAAGGACCAGAAATGGAATGAACTACTAGGGTTCTTGTTCAGACTACGAAGTGAGTGAAATAGTGACCCAGTCGAAGTCTCGCCCTCTCCTTTGCAATCAAGAGCTGCATCGTACATACGGCTCATCTAACAAGCCTGGTTAAATCTCCTTGAATCTGAAATATAGCGCTGTACAGCAAAAAATAATCTCATTGTTTCTTTTTGTGAGGCTACCTTCACCATATAAAATCTGCTGTACCCTTGTAATATTGAATTTTGTCAAGGTCTGAAACATGAGAATTCATATATTGTCATAGTTTGGACAGGAGTAGAAAAAGTGGTAAGCATCCTAAAAACCGCCCCACATGAACAACGAGGAGAATCAATTAAATAGTTCTCACATTTATCAGAGTTGAGATCACTAAACCCATTTCTAAGCTTACAGTGCACTACGTTGACTATTCTTTTCCCAAAATTGAAACATGAGGGTGGTTTAACTGGTCTTCGTGATATAAGACGTCGGAATGAATAGACCGAAGGGCTGCTTCTAACAGCATCTGAATAATTATTCCAGATAGCAATACAGGCTGGGAAAAATGACCGTTTGAATAACTCAGTTCGCATGTTATACTGTACGAAGTTGTCAGCATCTCGTAAATTGTGCCGAGTCACGTCACGAAAGGTAGATGGTAGTATATTTTGAAGAAATCTCGGTGCATTTCCATGTACGATATTGTAAAACGTACTCATGGATTTAACAAATCTTCTCTCCTCAAGAGGCTGCCACCCAAGTTCAAGGAACAGCCGCTCGCGAGATACAGATCTAGTTATGCCGGTTACTATGCGAGCAGCGTCACGATGAACGTCATCCAATCTCTTAAGTAACGACTTGGGAGCCTCAGACCATACTTGACTACCATATACGAGAATGGGCAAAATAAAGGATAGATACATTTGTTCTAGAATTTTGCGATTCAGGGTAAACTTTAGTTTTCTCAGCTGCGATAGTCGTGAATAGGCTTGTTTGCAGATATTAACAATATGTTTGTCCCAACCAAGGTTTGACTGCAGAACGATCCCCAGATGTCGATGATCTTCTGCAAAATCGAGAGAAATGCCACGGAAAGTGACGTCTGGATAGATAAAATCGTCGCACAGTGTAAAGAGCATTGCCCTTGTCTTATCAGGGTTAAAATTAACAAGCCATCTTTTGGACCACTGTATAACTCTGTCGATATCAGCATTCAATTTCATGGCTAATATCGCTGTGAACCGTTCACTTTGAGTTAAGCAGGAGTCGTCAGCAAACAATCTGCAGAAACACTCCAGATCTTCCGCAATATCATTGATGTAGACCAAAAACAGGAATGGACCAAGGACGGAACCCTGTGGGAAACCGCATGGCACGTCGCGATATTGCGATAAAATAGAATTAATTCGAACTCTTTGTTTCCGATCTATCAGATAACTTCTAAACCATTTGAGCAGACTACCAGAAATTCCATATTGTTTTAATTTAAAGATCAGACCCGGATGACAAACTCTATCGATCGCTTTGGATATGTCGCAAAATACACCACAACTGAACCATCGGTTATCTACCGAATTACATAAAGTGTGGTAGAGCTCAAGTAACTGATAGACAGTACTATTCTTTGGGAGAAAGCCTGCCTGAAATTTACAAAAGAGATCATTTTCAGAAAAGTACGCATAAACATTTTTGAATACAATTCTCTCAAATAGTTTACCGAGAGCGCTTAACAAAGAGACTGGTCTGTAATTACTGGCATCCGATTTACTGCCCTTCTTAAACAGTGGTATAACATCAGCTAGTTTCCATTCGTTTGGGAAGGTAGAAGTTTCCAGGGATTTATTGAACAGCATACCCAGCGGTTTGCATATAGAAAGCCGCGTTATCTTTAGTAACTTATGACTAATACAATCGTGACCACAAGCCTTTTTTGTTTGGAGACTACTTATCGTGTCATCAATATCCGATTCTGTGACACTAATTTCGGACAGTAGTTCGGAGGAGCATTTCCTCTTAAATACTGAAAATTGATGACCTGACGAGTCGACACGACTGTTTTCAATGAACATTTTGTTCAAAAGGTCAACTTTCTGATAGTCGTCCACAGCAATTTCATCCTGACCTGACGAAGTTGTTCGCTTAAGGGGTGGGATTAACGACTCTGACGTAAAATTATTCATAAACTGTTTCACTGTATGCCAGAACTGTTTAGGTTCTCGATCAACAGACAAAGATTCGTCTATTTTATCGACAAATTTCTGTTTAGCATATTTTTTCATATTATTCACTTTGTTTCTTGATGATTTATATTTTTGCCAAATTTGTATATTATTCGATTTTAAGGCGTCTTTACGAAAACGATCTCTCCTTCGAATTTCACTCCTAATTGCACTGTCAAACCAGGGTTTATCATTTGTAAGGACAACAATTCTTTTGCGGGGGATGCACAATTCCGCTTGATGCAACAATGTGGACACGAAATTTCTAACTGAGATATTAATGCCGTCTGGCTTTGTAATGAGTTCTTCCCAACATTGCTCGGCGATTAGTGAATTCAGTCTTTCTGTATCGGCTCTATTATAATTCCACACTGTTCTCGTGGAAGATTGTGTTTTGTACAGGGGAAAACCCACGTGTACATATGTTGCTTTGTGATCTGATACCGTTAGTTCTAAGATTCCTGCATATACAACATTAACCGTGTCACTAACAGTAATGGGGTCAATGAGGGAACTAGTTAGGTGAGTTGTCCTTGTTGCTTCATTTATCACATTGTGAAAATTGAATTTCGTTATGATTGATTGCAGTGGACCGGTCGTCTGAAACAAATCACAGTTTAAATCACCTAAAATAATTATACGTGTGTTTAACGATAAAGCTAACTCCACGAAATCCTCAAGTTGTGCCCAATAATCAGAAGCACAGGGTCTTTCAGACCTGTACGTTACACAAAAGAGAAACTTTTCCGTAATTCCTACTTCAAACCATAAAATATCATCTTGAAACTCCAAAGTTTCTTTTCTTACAAAATAAATCTGATTTGAGAAATAAACTGCTACACCACCACCGTATTGATCACGATTTCGACGCGAAGGACTTGTAAATCCCGGAATAAGTATATCATTGGAATAAAAGTCATCCTCAATATGTGTTTCCGTAAAACAAAGGATATCGAAGTCTCTTGCTGACTGTGTAACTAATAATAACATATACATGTAGGTGATAGAAAAGGATACAACAGCAAGCTCGAGAGCTTATTCAGGGTTGTTTCCATAAGTTTGCTTATTCCCGGATGATAACTTCAGTTGCGATTCTTTGACTGGGTTGAACCGAAAATTATGAACAGAAAATACAGGTCAAAGTTCAAATTGGTGATGATCCGAGTGATGTTGCCACAGTTATGGTCCTTTATGTACTTCAACTAAAGAATTTTAGTTCATTTTGATACCGGTGTAACAGGAATGGAAGTCCGTAGGAAAATTAGTCCCTCTGGACTATTATTCCGCGGAATTATAGTCCTAGGTCTAACATTTCTAGGAATAGTAGTCCGGCGGACTACTATTCCTAGAAATGTTAGACCTAGGACTATAATTCCGCGGAATAATAGTCCAGAGGGATTAACGTTCCTACGGACTTCCATTCCTTTTACACCGGGTTGCTCGTTCGATTGCGCCCGCCCACACCTTTTTTCCAAGAACATGTCGACCTTATTTACGTTCATGCCTGAAAAATGGTTCATTTCCTCTTACCCTGACATTTCTTTCTGTCAGTTTACCAACGTTATGCATTCTCTTTCTTTTCCCTTTTCAAGCTACCAACCAACACCTATGGAAAACAGACAACCTTGACCCAAAACAAGGTGAAATGATGTGGAGGGAAACTATTTTTCTGCTGCCATTGAAATGTGGTGGAGGGACAAAATATTTTACACCATGCACACCTATGTTACGACCTGTGAAAAGCATGTATGTTAAATGTTAGCTTTTAACCCCACTACCAGTGTAAAGCTTCTACAGCGGTCAAAACATTTTCAATGTGATTTCTATTACAGATTTTACAATTATAGTAGGAACTACATCCAAATTGACCTTTGCCATGACGCAATTTGCTGACTTGGGTATATTCACACTTCGCGATGTTTCATTCACACACACGACGTTTTGCGGTACTATCTGCTACGTGCAATTACTTATTCAATTTAAAATACCTACAATTAAATATTTAAAATAAAATTTAGGAATTGGACTGAAAAACCAAAAGGTAAATTCAATAAACTTTGACAATGGGTGTTGCTATCAATCAAGCATTCACGTGCTGCCGGAAGTACTGCCCACCTGCGCAGATGAAAACAAATCAAACCCATGTGTTTGGGATATAAAGTATCGTTTTTTTTGTCCATTTGAAGTGACAAAATCGATTATTTATTAAGAGCATGGTATAAATAAAACAAAGCCTCGTGGTTAAAACCCTTATCCTACGAGTGATTTAAATCTGATTACCGGCTCTAGTACCTATTTGCTCTATATTTATAACTAAGGGGCCTTGGGGGGGGGGACTTCAGCCCCCCCCCCCCACTTCTTTGCCGGGCCATGTTTTTGTATGCATATATTTTAACACAACCAATGACTGGTGAAACAAGGGGCGGATCCTGAGCCTCCCTCATATTTTCGCCAGTTATGTTTCTCTCGCGCTGGTTCAGTTTCGATGGACTTCGGATAACTTTTTGCAGTAAGTAGCAGCACAGGCTAAAACGTATACAGTCTGTTAAAAAATCGGTTAACTGAAATTGTTCGTAATCTTACAGACATACAAGTACCAAATCCACCCCAAAATAAGACAATCTACAGACAGTATAATTGCTGTTAACGTCTGGTAAAGCATACAGGCGAGGTCTATTTATCAGCTTTGGTCGTTACGACCAAAGCTGATAAATAGACCTCACCTGTATGCTTTATCGACGTTTTTAACGGCTCTCAAAGTGTGAAATCTTTCAAATACATCTGAAAAATCTCAAAATATCCGCTCAGATGCATAGAAATGGGGGTTGGGGATCCTGGAATTTAAAATGTTCGTAGGACGGGCAGAATCATGGTCAGCCCGTCATACCGACGACCATCCATCGTCCGATCCATCCCCCCCCCCCCCCACACACACACTTTGTAAATCGTTCCACCATCCCTGCAACCTCCCTACATCATTTAGCTATGGCAATGCCCCTGTATTTACTGTACAACACTTTGTGAAAGATACCGTTGGTATTAGAATTTATTCACGATGAACGATCATAATTCAATATCTACAGTTTCAGTAGAATTAAAAGGCAAGAAAAATCAGAACCAGAAAAGAATCAAGTTGTCTTAGTGCACCGGCAAGTGTTTATTTCGGAGGACAAATCTCTCGGAGATCGCATGCTCTGTCATGTGATACAGAATCAGATTTTTTAGACAGGGATGGAACTCTCCTGATACTCGTGTGTTACACTGCTAGGTAACAAACTTGGCGCGCTCATAACCTGCGCCGATAAGTTCCATTAAAAATTGCAATTGCAAAGTCTATTCTTCATCGTGCAAATGTTTAAATCAAAAGACTTCGAAAGCCTTTCTAAAGGCTACCCAATCTTTCTAGAATGTAACATTCTCCGACCTTTTCAAAAGTAAAAAGTGCGGCGAACTCCGTGTCAGACCTTCATGGCATGAGGCACCGGAACCTCATTCCCCAGGTGGCATCATCCTTCGTCCGAATGGAAACAGTTAATAGACCTTTTAAAAAAGAAACCCCAGAACAAAATCCCCGCGATTAGGTCAGATCATATCGGTCAAATCCAAATAAAAATGGTCGTGTGTTCTGAGGGCCAGGAGAAATGTAATGTTGACGAAGTTATCAGAGTATGAATGTAAGTATCCGTCAGCTGAAACGTTCAGAAAAGAGGAGTGGAATGCTTTGCGACCCCAAAAACTCGACACTGTGTACTTCATATTGTTGCCCTTCATCCCCACCCCGCTCCGCAGACCGAATCAATTTCCCTCTGAAGGTCCTCTCTTAAAGAAATGTTCTAACGATGTCAGATGAATTACTAACGGAAAGGTTTTTGTGATAGAAATAACAGCTTCGGTGTAAATAAACAAAGCATTGGATGTGAGACACGATTCCACTTTATCTGATGACATGACTCCAGATAGTTAGCAGATATACATTGAGTATTGATCTCTACTAATTCGAGGTACCATGATCAGGAAGTCAATAAATGTGACTGCCTAAAGTGCAAGTAGTAAATATCAATTTATTCAGTCATTAGTTTTACAACAATGTTAACTCTCTTCCAACACTGAAGCAGACGACACTTAACACATTCTTAACCCTTTGAACCCTGGTGGTAGCTTCCATGTCAGTCCTATGGTAGCAATAGGAAGAGTCCATATTTCTTATTTGGGGGTAGACCAATTAATATTTTCAACAAGCATCTAGGGCTGCACGTTGAAAATATTAATTATTACCACTCAATCTATAAGTTACTAGTCGATTAACATGAGTTTGGAGGGCCGTTAAAACTCCATAATTTCAGTGACGTCATTCGACGGAGCCGGGCCGCGGGCGATAATGGTATAAATAGCCATTAGCGGCCCGCGGCCCGGCTATTTTTAGATTCCATGGTCTAATGAATTACTCCCATTCGGATGACGTCCCTTTGTATTTCTGAACTGAAGTCGAACGCACGATCGAAATATATCTTGTTATTGAGTATCTTCACTTGTCCAATTCAATTTACATAACATACTAATTTTCTTCTGTGTTTAATGCCCAAATCCGAAAGCAATTCCCTCGTGCGGTTAGCTGTAACAGGGAGTGGTAATAATAGTAATAACATGATTGTTGTCAGGCATCATGATTTATTAGCGGCCCTGCAGCAATGATTTCGTCTCGACTTCGTCTCGGGCCTTTAATAAACCCTCGGGCTGTTCATCATTGCTGCAGGGCCGCTAATGAACCATAATGCCCTCCAAAATCATGTTATTGTTATATTGGTCTACACCACACATTTGCCGTGCAGTCATCCCCCTTAATGACATAATGACGTAGCTTGTGACCCGGTCGGAAAAACAGCCTCTGGATTTCAAAAGGTTAACCCTTTACCTAACATGAAAAGCAGACGACACTTGCAAAAATAATTCTTGAATAACTAATTTTTTTCATTTTTTGTCTCAAAAACATAGGTTATGACCCCTCGTTGGAACGAGCTCGACGAGCTCGTTCCAACGAGGGGTCATAACCTATGTTTTTGAGACAAAAAATGAAAAAAATAATGAAAATTAATAAGCGATTTTTGAGAATAGCGCTGGCCGGTTTTGGCCGTTACGTTAGGTAAAGGGTTAAATAATTAATAATTTCACATTTGTAAATGAACATCATAGCTTATGATTCCTCATTGGAGCGAGCTCAGTGAGCTCGCCCCAATAAGGGGTTATGAGCTATGTTTATGAGGCATAAAGTAAAGAAGATATTAAAATTTGAATGGCGAATTTTGTGAATAGCGCTCGTCGGTTAGTTGAGACGAACTTGACTTCATGGTCAATTTTGTTTTCCAGGTTTTACATCACGGGACCTTTTTAGCATCCATTGCCGATTGAGTAAATCCGATGTCAACGCAGAGAATATTGTCTGGTTGCTGACTGGTCAAGAAGCTATCACGACCACTTTGGTTTTCTACTGACAACTGATGTGCTGTGTAAACACGAGCGGGGTGTTGAATGTCAACCAATCAGTGAACGCTGGAGTATTTATCGTGGTACTTTACGTGGTCAACGATAATTACTAAGAACGCTTTCCCATGTTAACCTTTTACCCAACGTAACGGCCAAAACCGGCCAGCGCTATTTTTAAAAATCGCCAATTAATTTTCATTATTTTTTTCATTTTTTGTCTCAAAAACATAGGTTACGACCCCTCGTTGGAACGAGCTCGCCGTGCTCGTTCCAATGAGGGGTCATAACCTATGTTTTTGAGACAAAAAATGAAAAGAATTAGTTATTCAAGAATTATTTTTGCAAGTGTCGTCTGCTTTTCATGTTAGGTAAAGGGTTAAAACTACTACGGACTGTTGATTATCCGAGTAGAGTTCCAGATTACACTTTGTAAGCCTTTTGTGCAATCTGGGTAATTTTAGAAAGGTAGTGAGTGGCCTGTAGTCCACTAATGACGTAAAATCGCCCAGATAGTTTCTTTGAGCCATTTTGTTACATTATTTACTCCCACTTACATTTCAGCCCTATCCACCCACATTCCAATTCGCTGCTCGGCCTCTGTGACTCTGGGTGAATAATCAGAAGATACAGGGCCAGCGCCTTCGGGTCAGTGCAGCAAACACAGGCAATATTTAGAGTTTATTACTGGGTTGCCTTCATATCGACGGAGATATAAGTCAGACCGGAGGTCGAAGGCTGATGTGAAGTTACAGACCGTTGATTCCTCGGTCGATATGAAAATAACCAAGTAATAACCTCTTTATTTATTAACCCTTTACCCATCGCAGACGATTTGAATTGTTCCCAAAATATTGTCTGCACATTTTCTACATTTCGAACAATACACCCATCCTCTACTAACGTGTGACATTTTCCCAGTTTAAGCCCAATATTCTCACATATAAAGCCTCCTGATGTTGTATTTATGTTAAGAGTGTGATGTACAACATCATCTTTAAGGTTTGAAACACAAATGATGGTATATATTAGCTGATATATTGATATATTTTTAAAAAATTCAAAAAATTGCACAAGTTGGAAATGCACATTTTTGGCGCACTCAAGAGACCCACCCGCCCCCACGTCACGTCTTGAAAATTTTGGGTGGCCTCCCCCTGCGCATACGCAGGCAAAATGTCAAAATAGCATTTTCAGAAACTATTTGGCAGGACATTTTTTAAAGCTTTGTACCTATCACTTGTATCCAGAAACAATATACAGTGTCTGTTAATACCAGCAATGTACGAACGATTCAACTCCCAACACAATGATGACGGAATATCAAGCTGTAAATTTTCCCATAATGCAACTAAAAGTTTAATCAACGCCATCTTGTTTGACAGACCTCAAATGAGCTCTGCCAAACAAGATGGCATTGATTAAATTTCTTGTTACATTATGGGAAAAGTACATAACATTTGGGGTATTTCGACACACAGTGCATAGATGGTTAAGTTGATACATATCTTTCGCTCAGTTCTTGTTTCGTCGTTGCGTCAACGTTAGACCTTTTTATTGAAATAATTAAATGCATTTGATTCTTATCTGCAGTTACAGAATCCCAGTTCTCAGAACAGAGGAGACATTTGCATGTAATTACTAAAACTGCGCATTTTATATTCAACGACGTTTTGTGTCATAATTCCACAGGGAACACAGTGCCTCAGTGTAGTAAGTTTAAAAACAAACAGTTGCATAAATGATCAGTATCTGTAATCTCTATTAAATAAATTGTTCTCATACTATTAAATAATGAAAATATTTATGCATTTTGCTGTCCTTTAACAACTGACATTCTGTGGCTTTGCAGTTGTATCTAGGCAAGTTTTGGCTGCCTACATAGGCAGCCAAGACTTGCCTAGAAACAACTGAAAAGGTTCTTTGGATGTAACTTGTAAATGTATCTAAAAACTGCGTGTTGAGGTACCGGTACCTGTTTTTGTTGCAGTAATAAGAAAAAAATGTCAAAATTAGGCCTTCAAGAGATAAAGGATGCAATTTTATTTGAAAGTGGACAGATTGGGACATTTTGGGTGTGAATTGTGAAAAATCATGACAATATGCCATTAGGAATGGGTCTCATATTTGGCCCCTGTCAGTGGCGTAGATAAAGGGGGGGGGGGCGGCGGGGGCGAGGGGCGGAGCCCCCCCACCAGAAGTTTTGTCGGAAATTTTTTGGGACCATTTTTAGGCGAATTTATGCCTAATAACATTAAAATGTTGGCTTTGGGGATAAAAACATGCCATTTTGGGTTAAAAAGACCAATTTTCAGTACATTTGCAGTAAACAACAGATTCTTTCTGTTTGTTTGGGTTTTTGTTGTTGTTACACTGTCGGAAAATTTTCGATCTGTCGGAAAATTTTGGGCTTGCCCCTCCGCCAGCGAAAAGCTATCTTCGCCACTGGCCCCTGTAGACACACAAAAGAATCATTAGTGCCTTGTTTAATTGTGCAATGTTTCAGACACATTTTGACTTGAATATCACTCTATTCTTATACAAATAGCATATCAGCCTGTCGTATTTACGCCCGCTGAATGCATCCGACGAAATTTGCCATGCAAACTTGTTATGTCAAGCTCCTTGAAAATATTAACATACAATATTATACTGTCTTTGCCTGTGATGGTTATATAACTTACAAGCCAATGTTGAAAGTTGAAATGTAAGGAAATCGTGTATCACAGGGACTTTCATCGTTTAATTTACAAATGATGATTGTGAAAATATAACATCGCTAACATATCTTGTGATATACGCCAAAACATTTCAAAATTATCAAGCTAATGCTATAGGAATATCACCATAAGGTGCAAATAAGATGTTATTAACCCTTTACCCAACGAATCGCCCGCATCCGCCCGCGTAATATGCAAATTCAGCAGTTGAAAAAATATTATTTTTCGGAAAATGTCAACAAAACCATATCATGTGACCCCTGTTTGAAACGATCTCGCTGAGCTCGTTCCAAAGAGGGGTCACAAGATATGGTTTTGTTGAAATTTAAAAAATGGTATTTAAAATAAAAAATTTTGACATCTACGGCGTTGGGTAAAGGGTTAACAGAAGCAGAGCACAGTGGCTCAGTGGTTACGACATTGAACTTCAAACCGAAAGGTGCATGGTTCGATCCCCACAAGGTATAACTGCGTTGTGTCCTTGGGCAAGGCACTTAATCTCGATTAATCATGTGGGGCATGGTGTCGCTGCGTACTAAGGTGTACTGTACGTCGATGGTGCACTTGACTTCAACCAATGCTGACCCTGCATGTGCGAAGTTAGTACATTTGGCAGTCGGACAGTTACTCGCCGCTACCACGTGGTTCTCTCCAGTTACTGCGGCTTCCTCCGCCCGTAAACTGTCCGACACGAGGTGATCCTAGCTCTCGAAAGTGTCATTAAACCCCAAAGGAAAAAGAAGAAAAGAGATCGAAGAGGATTATAAAGAAGACGAAATTGCACCCTCTTGGCCTTTCAAAGGCGCAAATGCGAGGCCTTATAGGGCTACCGTATGCAGTTTTTGTGGAAAGTTTTTTTGCATACTGTTAGTGGTCTCCCCTGTGAAGGTTCTACTTGAAGCCATACAGTAATATTAATATTTTTCAATTGTTACTTGAGATAACAAATACTACAACCCACATTATATTTTTATCAATATGCGATCAAATTTAATTTTTTGTGTGTATTTTTCGCCTAATTATCTCAGTTAATGACCTAGCAGTAGGCCTAGACCAAGTATAGCTCGCACTTTTCGACCCTCATCAGAGTGAGGGAATGGGTGAGGCGGAAGCGGAAGTGACGTCATGTCATGATATCCAGTGGCGCGATGTCGATACAGGATATCAATCGAAGGTGAAAGCGCAAATCGCCGCTTTCTTATTTTTAACCCTTTACCCAACGTAACGGCCAAAACCGTCAGCGCTATTCTCAAAAATCGCCAATTAATTTTCATGATTTTTTCATTTTTTGTCTCCAAAACATAGGTTATGACCCCGTCGAGCTCGTTCCAATGAGGGGTCATAACCTATGTTTTGGAGACAAAAAATGAAAAAAATAGTTATTCAAGAATTTTTTTTGCAAGTGTCGTCTGCTTTTCATGTTAGGTAAAGGGTTAAAGGGGTTTAAGCAGAGAATAATAGTCAAACGTTTAAACTGAGTTGGGGAAAAATCGTAAAAAACAGTATTTTTTGCTTCTCTTCAGAAAAAATCCCTTAAGTTTGGGAAATGGTAAGCCCATCGATGATACAAAAATGTTAACATGTCGAAATTTCAATTTTTAAATAAAATTCCGCAAACCTTCGTGTTACATTTTATGACACAAAGTTTCACTATGATATTGACGTCAAAATATGGCCTCGCATGTGGGTTACCATGACATCCCAACATGTCACCACTGGGCCACGTGATATTACGTCACTTCCACCTCATCCATTCCCTCACCCCGATGAGGGTCGAGAAGGTGCGAGCTATACTACTCCCAACCAGAGGGTGGGGGAAATGGAGGGTCGGACACGTCCATCCACTTTTTGTGAACAATGTTAATACATGCCTGCCTAAAATACGGAAAACCGACTCATGTACTTTTACCCGATATTTCTTGGACCATTTTACTGTACTTGTACCTCCACTTTCTGGGAACTTCCGCCTTAAAAAAGTCGTCCTCCGGGTACTCTAATTTGCATGAAAACTTTATTTATTTTGTCCCGGGGACGACCATGGACCTTCACCTATGGGGGATACACGCTTTTAACCCATCTCGAGGTGAAATGAAGTGGAGAAAATATTTTTTTACCCACTTCAGTTGACCTGGCCACGCCCCTGCTGTGAGTCTGACGTTACACAAGGCGCCAACATTATTAATCCATTCGTCCCTCTTGGAGTTTGACCACAAGAAAAGAAATGTTAACTCTCAATTCGCTGAGTACTTTCAAAATATTTTTCATCAAATTTTGTCATGGCTGCTTTGAAGCAGCCATGACTAGATTTAATGAAAAATTCACGTAAAGTTAACTCAAGATATCATTGGTCAGAAAGTCTATTCAGTTTACCTGGGAATAATTTCGTTAAATGCGTCCATATTATGCTTATATCAGTGACAAGAGATTTTTGTGTCCTTGGCAGGAATATCCCCCAGCTGCATGGAACGAGTTTAAGGTATTCATGTCTCCCCCATCCAAAATAAATGACCCTTTCCTTTGACAGTATGTTACATATTAACGTGACCTCTTAAGAAATTTAGAGCAGTTAACGTTCAAAAGAAAAAAGTCTCCCAGGCCTACGATATTGTCATTTTCAGAATTAGATTTTCTTCGACATAACAATTTACAGGAAACTAATGTCCTTCAGGACACGAACGATCGATTACAGCCAATCCCAATCACGCAAATAGTATCGATAAATAGAACATAAACGTTACAGTTTACCAGTAAACAACATCAGGTCAATTTTCTTAATAATTCTGCCCTAATCCGTTTAATTAATAGAAAGACTGTTATGGATATTTCAAGACTTCTGAGTCTCTCTGGATAAATGAGTTTGTAATGACACACTGTTGGATTCTGATTTATGAGTCTAATATATTGTCACATCAAAATAAGTTCAAAAGTACGGAATGTTTGTTATTGTTTTTAACATGGCTTGCAATTATCGTCACTAGCGGAAAAGTTGTTCCCCTCAGTGCAGAAAGTTGTCAGGAAAATTTAACACCTGGGTTGGGGGCGGGGGGGGGGGGGGGGGGCGGAATTCATTTACAAATTGAAATTTCGAGATGTTACCATTTTTATATGATCATTGTGCGCATCATCTCCCAAAACGTAATGGATTTTCCTGAAGAGTTCAATAAAAATACAGAAGTTGGTTTTTAACCCTTTACCCAATGCAGACGATTTCAAAATTTATTATTTTAAATATCACTCTTTAAATTTTTTCCAAAAATTTCAACAAAACCCTATCATGTGACCCCTCTTTGGAACGAGCTCGGCGAGCTCGTTCCAAAGAGGGGTCACATGATATGAGTTTGTTGAAATTTTTCGAAATATAATATTTTTTCAGGTGCTGAATTTGCATATTACGCAGGCGGATGCTGGCGATTCGTTGGGTAAAGGGTTAGCAATATTTTCCTACTCGGTTTGAACGTTTATTATTATTTATTTATTGGTGTAACGTAAAGGCAAGCGCTATTCTCAAAAATCGCCAATTAATTTTCATTATTTTGTCATTTCTGTCTCTAAAACATAGATTATGACCCCTCATTGGAACGAGCTCGTTCCAATGAGGGGTCATAACCTATGTTTTTGAGACAAAAAAATGAAAATAATAGCTATTCAAGAATTTTTTTTGCAAGTGTCGTCTGCTTTTCATATTAGGTAAAGGGTTAAAAAACAGAACAATGAAGTCCCCATTACATCCATGGCAAAGCGTCTTCGTTTGCGCGCACGGACACATGACACAATACGCGACTGCATAATTCACTTGTGAAGTATTCGTTTATAAACAAACACGGAAATCCCAGTAAATCACACTTTGGAAAGTAATAATTTTTTTGTGTCAGATGTTCCAATACTTCGTGTATCGTGTGCTTAAGAAGACAAATTGTGATATCATCACAATCTTTTGATGATTTTGATTTCATTTCATTTAAGACGTGGTTGTCTTCTTAACGAATTGGTGCGTATTAAATAAAAGTTGTTGGGAACATTACTGTTCATGTAGTCTAAGTAGGACTTATTTGGTTTCTGAATCTGTTCGGATAAAGTTATTCATATTTATTGGTGTATAAGGTCACATACTTATGCACAATGGCTAATCATGACTGTGACAGTTTTACGGGTGGAGGAAGCCGAAGTACCCGGAGAGAACCACCGAGCAACGACGTAACTCCGCACTGCAGCAAAGGCGGGGTTAGATTTGTTGAAGACATGCGCACCATCGACGTGCAGTACGCCTTAGTACACGACGTCATCGTGCCCCCATGTAGGCAACCGGGATAAAGTGCCTTGCCCAAGGACACAACATGGGTCGTCCCGGACGGGAATCGAACTCGGAACCTCTGGCATAGAAGTCCAACAGTCCACCACTGAGCCACCGCGCTCCCTTTTTCATGGTAAAAATAAAAACTTGCAAATTACTGCAAAAACATATTTACTAAACAAAGAACCAAAGTGGGCAGTTACATAGTCGCTTCAAATTATCTTGCCATAAAAAGCCAGGCTTCCTTTTGCAGCTCCGAGAGCTGTCTGTTGTCTTCGTTTTTTAAAAGTAACAAAAGGAAACTTCGCCTTATTTTCTACTGTCATAGGCGTTTTCTCAACAATTTCGTTTCTTCTTAATTGGATCTTCCTGCCCGTCTAATAATTTCAGGGGGGATAACCTTATCAAAGAGTACTACGGTTTCCTCCATCCGTAAAACTGTCACGGCCATGATTAGCCATTGTGCATAAATATGTGACCCTAAACACCAATAAATAAATAATAATAAATAACAAGAAAAAGTCAAGTTTCCTTTTGTAACTTTAAATAAACGAAAACAACAGACAGCTCCGAGAGCTTTCTGTTGTTTTCGCTTATTAAAAGTAACAAAGGGAAACATGATTTTCTACTACTGATGTCATGGGTGTTTTCTCAATAATTACATTTCTTGTTAACTGGCCCTTCCTCCTCTGTCTAATACGTTCAGGGGAGATAACTTTATTAAAAGTCGATTTTCATGACGAGATAAGTCAGGGATGAAGATTATGAGGCCTGAAACATAAGACAAGCCAAGAACATGAACTTTTGATGGCAAAGAAATAACTACAAAAATAAAAAATAAAATAAAAAACCGCCCACCCACATTCAATTTTATAATATATCATAAATAATTAGTATATTATAACTATTGCTTAGGGTTAGCTATATCAAAATAGTGCTCCTTTAGGAAGAATAGTCCACGCGTCGGAGAACACTATTTAAGGAATAGTGCATGGCTTGGAGTTGACTACGCCCATATAGTGCCCAGTGAGGTGGTGTAGTTCCCGCCGCGAAGCGGCGTAGTCAACGACAAGACATGCACTAATCCTTATATTATATCGAACACCCATCAAGAAAAACATCTGTCCGATTTGTTAATCTATTACCAAGGTAGCAGCCCTACCAACCAACGTTATATAGAAAAAAATACCATGTAGTTTTTAAAAAACATTTTCTTCTTCCAAAACACGGCTAACTTGGATTATTGATATGAGCAGAAGACAGATTTTGAATCGGTCGGCAAGGGTAAACAAAACATTTCCCCCAAACGGAACTGTGTATTCTAGAATCGCGCAACTCGCGAATGAAAACTAAAATTTTCGAAATTTGACAACGCAGTTTGATAATTTCCACACATTTGTCACACATATACATTACCGAATGGGTCAGTACGGGATACAAACTCCGAAGATTCAATTGAATTCCATTATTTATTCGTTTACTGCCCAAAACATACAATTAAATAGCGAAATAATATGAGCAGCGAAACAAACGATTTTTCATATCCGGACGCGTTCTTATGGAAGTTGGACCCAGGTATGGATCATTCTCTTCGAGACGAGATATGGATCTCCTCAAGGAATAAAATGAACGCCTCGGAAAATGTGACTTCAACAATGGAAAAGCGAAACATTTTTCCACAATGATTTCTTTTTGGGTCGTTTTATGGATGTTGTGCCTCTGTGAATCGATATTTAAATTTAGCCTGATTAGTTTGATTCGCCCAGTATGAAAAGAAAACTGATATAGTAGTGTGCTAAAAATAGAAAACGTGTATTGCCTGGGTGTTGTGCCTGGGCAGTTCTGTGGATTCAAACTACACGAAATTGGGTGTCATCTTTCAGCCAATCAGAATGCAAGGAAGTCACGTGAGGTATAATATATCAAAAATAGTGCTCCTTTAGGAAGAATAGTCCACGCGTCGGAGAACACTATATCATAATAATCAACGTGCAGTAATTTTTATATTTATCATTTATACCATCATTATCTATTCTATTATATCTACAGTTAAAACTAGAAGTTATTTATATTTATTTATTTATTGGTGTTTAAGGTCACATACCTATGCACAATGGCTAATCGTGACCGTGACAGTTTTACGGGTGGAGGAAGCCGGAGTACCCGGAGAGAACCACCGAGCAACGACGAGCAGCTGTCAGCTCTCCAACATCGTAACTCTGAACTCTGCACCGCAGCACAGGCAGGGTTAGATTGGTTGAAGACATGCGCACCATCGACGTGCAGTACGCCTCAGTACAAAGCGTCATCTTGCCCCCATGTAGGCAATCGGGGTGAAGTGTCTTGCCCAAGGACACAACGCGGTTGCCGCAGGTGGGATTCGAACCGAGGACCTCTCGGCTTGCAGCCTGCACCTCTACCAACCGAGCCACCGCGCCCCCTAAAACTAGAAGTCCTGTCATGAAATGCGCACAAATAGCACGTTGATATGCGCGTTAATGTACGCGTTATCGCCCAAGTAAAGCTATCAAATTCTGTACATATGACCTGTGCACAAGCAATGTTTCAGCCAATGGACCTCCGGGTAACCCGGAGGTCCATTGGCAGAAACATTGCATGTGTTTGCTATGAGTAACCTTGAGAACCTGCCGTGCTTTGGATGTCATTCGATATGGCAATTGCGCGCAATTCCAACGCGCAATTAAGCCTAGATAAGCGCACTATTCGTGACAGAACTTCTAGTTTTAACTGTAAAAAGCCTGTGACATAAATTTTAGCTTTACACACCAACCTTGGTGAAAATGCCAGCAATGAGATTTAAATAGTTAAAATTTACACCAACAGTGGAACTGCATCCAATTTGACCTTTGGTAACGTCGACCTGATTACAAACTTGTCGAAATTTATAGCTCGTCGCCTCGCGAAGAGTGAACTGAAAGCGGTAATTATTTATTACGTTTTCTAAATGAGTTTACCTAATAAAATACAATACACAAAATTAACACACTTGCATTGTCTCATGTTAATAAAGCATCCATAACTGGAAATAGTATGCTATTAAAATGAAAAAGCCCCGGTGATTTGCGCGTTTCTTTTTCCATTTCGTTTCGGCGATAAAATTGACGGCGAAAGTACCGCCTACCGGTGCGCATGTAAACAAAAACAGATTCGTACGTGTGAATATTGATTTATTTAACATTTAAACTCTTATTAATCTGACGATCATGGTATAAATAAAATATACCCAAAGTAACTTGGTGTACCAAATGTTCACTCGTGGTGTTAATGGAACACGGTTCGATCCCCGCCACTGGTAACTGTGCTGTTTCCTTGGGCAAGATACTTAATCCTGATTGCCCACGTGGGAGCACAGCGGCGTTGGGTACTAATGCGTCATGCATGTCGATAGTGCACTTGTCTTTAACCGAGGCTAACCCCACTTGTTAACCCCCCCCACCACCAAGAAAAGTTAAAGAAGCCATCTTTGTACTTTTAATCCACTTTTACATATTGTTGCATAATAATGAGGTAATTTGCATAATACGTTCCCCAAGGTGGACTTAATTAGCGGATTGTGGATGAGTTTTTGATCAAACCATTCCGTTTGCAACGATACCAAATACAGCTTGGTTAAATGTTATCAGGCTTTTAATCTTCTTTGACTTGACTAATGTTTGAAATGACATTTTCCAATCAGTGCTTGTGACCTGACATGCAGTATACCATTATATGCGCTGATAAATCGATGATTTTCCGACTAAGCAATGATAGCATATATACCATCTTTATTTTAATAATGGCATTTCATCAACGAATGGTTACTACTTAAAACCAATTACAGTACGTGAGAGTGCATTATCATAAAAAACGCACCCGTGGTGGTTCCATCCAGGAGATATCCAGGGGCGGAACCAGGAATTGTGAAAAGGAGCGGTAGTGCTTCATTTCTGGAGTGCGCTAAAGCGCTCGCGTACCGATAACGTGCCTTATTTGCAAATGTGGTACATTTATCTCCCGCTCCTAAATTATCAGTATCAGGATATATCTCTTAATTTCTACGCCACACCTCAGTCCGACCTGGGCTGGAAGCCCAGGTTGGCCTGAGGTGTGGCGAAGAAATTAAGAGATATATCCTATTGCTGATAATTTAGGATCTCGAAAACAGAGAGGCCCAAGATAAGGCGTGCTAATAAAATAGTTACAACGATGTTGGTGCCTTGATAATGTTTGCAACGATTTGATACCATTTATTAATGTCACTCGTAAGACGAAAATGCCATACCATATATAAAATCACTTCCCTTTAACATGCGCGGATGCACTTTTAGCTCCACTGACAGCGCATCTTAATAAACTCAGTTGCACTCAATGTACTTGCCTTTTTTGGACAGAAATGAAGCACTTGAGAGGCTTGGAGGGTCCAGCCGAAATTGTCAAGGAGTTCAGGCTGCTAACGTTTCGGAAAAACAGTCTGGCACGCCGCGATGTTGGTCCAAAATGTTCTGGTATATCAAAAACTACTCAGGTATGCTTGTTTGCATGTTTGTTTATGGGGTGTTTAACCCTTTACCCAACATGAAAAGCAGACGACACTTGCAAACAAAATTCTCGAATAACTAATTTTTTTCATATTTTGTCTCAAAAACATAGGTTATGACCCCTCCTTGGAACGAGCTCGACGAGCTCGTTCCTACGAGGGGTCATAACCTATGTTTTTGAGACAAATAATGAAAATTAATTGGCGATTTTTGAGAATAGCGCTGACCGGTTTTGGCCGTTACGTTAGGTAAAGGGTTAACGACAGTTTCAACTCCGAGGAAGTCGGGGTACCCGAGGAAAACCACAGGGAAGCGGCGAATAACTGTCAAACTTTCCCACTTACGAAGCCGGCAGTTAGGAGTGGCTGAAGGCAAGTTCACCATCGACGTGCATGACGCCTTTGAAAACAACGCCATCGTGTCCGCACATGGACAATCCTAACTGCGCTACCTGCGTTGTATATTCAGGATAAATACGCCTAACAAGTATTTATCCTAAGGCTACAACGCAGGTGGTGCGGTCAGGATCGAACTGTCGACTTTTCGGTTTCAAGTCCAATACTATGACAAATGAATCACCGCGATCCCCACCCTGGTATACTGGGATATTTTGGAACAATGCGTGATGTCCTGGGGACGCGATGGGGTAGAATGGTGACATTCATTTTCGCAAACATTTTTTGGTGATGATACTTTTCACTACCGGTAACCTCGTCCGCTAGGAAAAGACCGTATTCATCATAGTAGGGGTCATGGAAACCGCTACTTATTCCCGGTCCCTTATTCGACATTCGTTATCAACCGAAAATGGTACATAGTTCTGGTGTGGAACAGGTGAGTGATTTTCCAAAATTTTGAAACTACAATCGCTTTTAAAAAGCGAGGTTATATTATAAAACGAATATCAAATTTGGGGCGATCAGCGTTGTAAATCGTGAGGGCGAGGAGGGGGTTGGTCATGGACTTCTTCAGTACTATTGCCTGGTAGTTATCTGCCGTTGCTTCTATGTTACCTTAACTGAAACAGGGATACAAAGTTTCCCCCACTTTTTGAGTTTACTGACAAAATTGAAAATTTGGCAGACTATTATATTGTACACTCAGAGTCACATCACTTTGTATCAACAGATGGGGCCTAAATCAGTACACATGGTCCCAAATAACCACATCGTATGTCCAGATGCACCGAGTATTTAGCGTTATCAAAAAATCGCGCTACAGGTGGTCGCTAGAATGATTATATGTGAATCGTAGCAGCCATTGACATTAGCAACGACAACCAGCAATGACATTATACACCGAACGTCAACATTTGTGAATGCGTTCGTCAATACGACACGAGTTCCAGCACGGAAGGACAGAGCGAGAGACACAGACTCCAGTTCTACACTGCAAAAAATATAGG
The DNA here is from genome assembly GCA_031216915.1 of Pictodentalium vernedei. NCBI lineage: Eukaryota > Metazoa > Mollusca > Scaphopoda > Dentaliida > Dentaliidae > Pictodentalium > Pictodentalium vernedei. The sequence continues at coordinate 56,816,887 of CM062296.1, forward strand.
TTCTCTTTAGAACCAAAACTGGTTCTAATCTTGTCCCTGAGATGGAACCAGTTTTGTTCAAACAGTATTTATTTCAAATCAAATAAATTTACCAAGTTTAGCATTCAATTTTTAACAGAATATTACATGAACTGAAGTAGATTCAGCAGTAAACTTGGAGCTTATTCAACGCAGTCGTCAAACATTTTGAAACAAAGGAGATATGAACAGTTGGCATATCGAACCAGTTTTGGTTCTATACAGTTGGCATATCGAACCAGTTTTGGTTCTATACAGTTGGCATATCAAACCAGTTTTGGTTCTGTATAGAACCAAAACTGGTTCGATATGCCAACTGTTCATATCTCCTTTGCTCAATAATGATTTGAGACAACCTCGTATAAGCTCTAAACTTAAGGCTAAAACACCCTCAATTTATGTTTAATTCTGTTAATATTTAATGTTAATCCTTATAAATTTATTTGATTTGAAATAAATTCTGTTTAAACAGAACTGATTCCATCTCAGGGACAAGATTAGAAACAGTTTGGGTTCTAAAGAGAACCTATATTTTTTGCAGTGTATCTCTATCCTTCCGCGATGGCATGTGTGTCGTATTGGCGAGTGCATTCACACATCGTTTTGTGTTTATTACACGCCTAATAATTATCATTTTCTGAATTCACGGTGAAAAACGGTCTTGTTTTTAGAAATCGATGTGTGAACAGAAAAATATAAATGGAAGTTGTATCAAAAGAGGTTATTTGTTCGTATTTTTAAGACATCATCTGCCGTTATCTCTGAGATATTCGCTTTAAAGTCAAACAAGTTGAGTGTAAAAAGGTCGCTCCCCATGGTGAGAAATGTTATCGGTCTTTCAAAACAGTTTCCAATGGTATTTACGCTGGTTACACGATATGGCAGAGATGCAAATTGTTTTCGTGATTTCTTTCGTGGTACAATGAGGATATGAATAATTCATTTTCATGAACACAAAATGCTTCTCTGTTAAACTGGTACACTAAGTACCCCATGATTGTTGCTAGCTTGTCCTTGATGGTTTGATAGTAACGCATTTGTAAAGAAAATACAACCGTCTTTATAAACAAGATAACCCCCTCAAGGCCTGATTCTGGATAAACAAGAACTGAATACAAGTTTCCTTTTAAACATAAAATCCTTTTGGCCATTAAAATAGGAAAACGAACGTTTTTTTTTTGTAGTTTCACCCTTTGAACTCGTAAGTCCGATTTTTCGGCCCGAGGCATAATTTCGTCCTATTTTTGCCTTATTATACGAGGATTATACACGAGGCACTGGTGATAAAATAATAACTGCAGTCTGCAGCCAGGCGGCTGCAGACTGCAGTTATTATTTTATCCTCCCCGCATATTGATATTGGACTGACCCATCTCAATGTAAGTGTACACAATGGCGATACCATTCTAGGAAAAGAGGGTTCAAAGGGTTAAAACCGAAAAATTAATCGGTTAGTTCAAATTTATGGGGTTAATTATATTTAGTCCTTTGGGGTTGAAAATGAGCCTTGTCCGCTGTATTTCATGTTTGATAAATTTCTTCACTGGAGGAGACTTACAGGAAAGTTAACTCCCCGTATTTTCCTAAAGCTGTCAGCAGATTTAACACTAAGGGTATGGGAAATTCAGATAAAGATTGAAATTCCGAAATGTAAGCGAATTTCTATCATTGATGTGCGTATCATTTTTACAAACATCAAGCTTTATCCTGTAGAGTAGTCTAACACAGAAGCTGGCTTTGTACATTGTTTTTCTCAGTCAGATTGAACGTTTTTCTATGATTTTCTGTTGAATCTTCTTTTATAAATCAGAAGGGGGCGCGGTGGCTCAGTAGGTAGAGATGCAGGCTGCAAGCCGAGAGGTCCTCGGTTCGAATCCCACCTGCGGCAACCGCGTTGTGTCCTTGGGCAAGACACTTCATCTCCATTGCTCGCGTGGGGGCACGATGACGCCGTGTACTAAGGCGTACTGCACGTCGATGGTACGCATGTCTTCAACCAATCTAACCCTGCCTGTGCTGCAGTGCGGAGTTACAATGTTGGGGAGCTGGCAGCTGCTCGTCGTTGATCGGTGGTTCTCTCCGGGTACTCCGGCTTCCTCCACCCGTAGAACTGTCACAGTCATGATTAGCCATTGAGCATAAATATATGACCTTAAACATCAATAAATAAATAATAAATATAAATCAGAAAACGGATTTTTCACCAGCATCCGATGGTCTGTAACTTTCCCCCTGTTCATTACATCAAATAATACAGATTCTGCCCTGTCCATTAATATAGACATGGACATATTTTTATTAATGTTTGACCAATTCTGGTCTCAAACAATCATTTAAATTGACACAAGACCACGTGGTGGATATCGAAGTGAAGGCTTCTATACCTGGATACACGTCAATTCTTTTCGCCTTTCAAGGGCTTTCATAATATACTGACACAAATTATTCAAAATTTTTCTGTTATCCGACTGGAATAGGGAAATTAATTTCAGCATATTAGGCCTAACTGTGTAGTATCTCTTTATATACAGACCGCGCAAATGATGATTACAAGGACAGATGAGAATGAATTTCTATGTCGACCAGAGGACAAACCTGACATAAGCCTTCATGATGGCCATATCGACCACTCTCGACTCTTAAATTATGTGAAGATAACCTGAAACGGGTTAAAGCACGTCTTAGTTCCTTGTTACCAATTAGGTCAAGGTAATATTGAAATCCAAATTGTGTTTTAACTATTTTATAAACATACAAAGATTGGTTATTTCCCGACGTGGAATGGCACTTCTGAGTTGCAAGATCAAAAGCGCGCAGCTTAAACATCACTAAACCCTTTTTAGGCTTATTTATTATGTATTTATTGGTGTTTAAGGTCACATATTTCTACACAATGGCTAATCATGACCACGACAGTTTTACGAGTGGAGGAAGCCGGAGTACCCGGAGATAACCACCGAGCAACTGTCAGCTCCCCAACATACTCAGGGTTAGCATTGGTTGAAGACAAGTGCATCATCGACGTGCTGTACGCCTTAGTACACAGAGGCACCGTGCCCCCATGTGGGCAATGGGGGTGAAGTGTCTTGCCCAAAGACACAACGCGGTTGCCACAGGTGGGATTGGAACCGAGGACCTCTCGGCTTGCAGCCTGCACCTCTACCTACTGAGCCACCGTGCCCCCCACCTTTTTAGGAGCCATCGTGAATAAATTCACCCATATGAACCCAAACCCCATGTCACATAATATAACAGTCTTAGAGATGAGATATGCTAATTGTTTTCCTGTGAAGAATAAAATAAATTACTGTAAAAATTTAACAAAGAGCCAAAGTGGTTATTTGGTGTTGGTAGGTGTGATACTTACATATTCTTATCTTGTGGAGGCCTTCATTATTTTGTGTGGTCTGAATTTGTTCATCAAAATTAGTTTTATTACAATTATTGGAGAGTACCCACAGGCACTCTCCAATAATTTGTAATAAAACAAATTTATATAAACAGAATATTATTTGCGTTTGAATGAATATGAAATATGAGCAAGAAAAATGTGGGCTTTTGATCTGGTAACCTCATTTTTTAATGCCTCGATAGTGGCTTCCATCAGTCGACCATTTAATGACGGATTATCTGTGAAACTAGCTATTTCTAATTAGTTTGCCATAAACAGCCAAATAGGAGATAGTCCCTGAAGTGGAACTAAAATTTTTTGGGAGGTGCGTTCGCACCCTTCACTCTTTCCGGGGCTATACGCCTGTCCTGAGTTTGCCAAGAGTTTCACAAGGTGAATTTTTATTCGGTTTTTGCCTTTAATAACCTTCCTTTTATGATTTTTTTATCCTTAACTATTTGGGGATATGTGAATAATAATAATAATAATAATAATAATAATAATAATAATAATAATAATAATAATAATAATAATAATAATAATAATAATAATAATAATAATGCAATGTTAACGTCTAGAATCCACCACAATGCTCTCTGACTTACAATATTACTCCGTATCACAGGTGTACACACCCTGGTCTGGAAACGCCTAACATGTATTTTTTTTATCTGAGCCTAACTCACCTGCGGCTTTCTAATTCGCTTTCAATGTAACTTGAAAGTGTGGAATTACCTTTTTAAACACAATTTTATTATCTGAGTGATTTGCCCGACGCTTTTTAATTTGCTTTATTTCAATTCTGTCACTCAACAAAAGACGCTCCTAGATGACGCCCGACAGCTTGAAAACAGTAAATGTCACGCTTTGAAATCGAGGCGTTAACGCTATGATCAATAATTCGGTACAAGCATTCCACACAATATGGTTGGACACGACGTGACCTTGGTTGCTGAAGCTGTCGCTAAATACCGAATAAAAAACACAATAAGGAATATATGTTTACATACGGAATTACTTCCTTTACATTGACCATGGCAGCAGGGACGTGGCTAGAGGTGTCCGATTGGGGGGTGTATAGTAGTAAATTTCCAACTGGGGGCAGGGGGACCCCCGCCCCCAGTTGGAAATTCACTACCGAGAAGAAGTTTGAAAATGAAGCCATGAAAGGAGGCATAAAATTGATTCTAGTAACTGAAATGCCAACACATTTATAATAGAATTATCAGGTTGTTATTATTATTTGGTATTATTCTGGGAGTTGATTATTTGCCAAACAAATGCTCAAACTGAGAACTTTGTGCAATTCATACGTCCCTGGCATTATATCAGATCGTACGCAGAAATGATTAATTTTCGATGTTTCATCATTTTGTTACTGTGAATGATGGAATTAACTCAGGATAACGATTTTACATGCTACGATTTTCTAGAAGTGCATTTCGAGGATTTTTTTTTGTATTACGATAAGTGAACGTACTATAGAAATCTCGTACCGATTGACATCATGCATAATTATGAAGCTCGATGTTGCGTACACTGTAGATGTAAATAGCAACAGTTGAAATGTTTGCCGATTTGAAACCGAGTTGGACTTTTGGGAAGTAGAGGAAACATTAGCATCGTCAAAGAAGCTCTAAAATCCAGAAAGATGGAATATCCAACTACACGTGTCTTGTCCTCCGAATTCCAACTATAGGGAATTTTGACAAGGATTGGGTGTGTGTGTGTGTGAGGGGGGGGGGGGGTAACCCCCCGCCCCCTCCTGTCGCCAGCTTCGTGTGGTCATTGTCCAATCACATATAGGGGCTTATGGTGGCTGATATACAAGGGCCTTGCGAAGATTCGAGATTCGAATCGATTTCAAATATTAAGTAGATATTCGGTTCTATTCGAAATCGACTGCCCGATTCGTTTCTTCTCAAAACTTTTTCATGGGAATATAGCTTAGCATCAGTCATCTTCTTCTTTTTTATTAGGGTTTAACGACACATTAACAGCCAGGGTCATATCATGTCGGTGACAGTTTTACGGGTGGAAGAAGCGGGAGTACCCGGGGAGAACCACCGAGCAACGACGAGCAGCTGTCAGCTCTCCAACATCGTAACTCTGAACTCTGCACCGCGGCACAGGCAGGGTTAGATTGGTTGAAGACATGCGCACCCGACGTGCAGTACACCTTAGTACACAGCGTCATCGTGCCCCCATGGAGGCAATCGGGGTTAAGTGCCTTGCCCAAGGACACAACGCGGGAGCACAAATCAGTCGCTGAAATGGTCACCCATCCAACTACTAACCGCGCTCGACGTTGCTTAACTTCGGTGATCTGACGAGAACCGGTTACCGCGACGCCACCACGCCCCCTTCAGTCATCTTCATGTGACTCACAAAACGTATAGTTCAGATAGAATTATAATGTTGAACTAGACTTTATGATTCTGGAGAATCATGGCTTTTCCCGATGAGATTCCATGATTCTTCATGACCCCACAGTGTCTGATGAATTGTTTTTAACTGTCTCACTGAAGTTCCTTCATTGATGTTATGAGAAAGGTGAGTATAGTAGTTTCAAATGACTTGGCTCGATCCTAATTAACACCATAATTATGGAAACACTGGAACTACCAGCGCGACTGAAGAGAACAATAGCAGCTCTGGGCATCTCTTGCCCTGTCACCTGGACTGCCCGGGAGACAGGCAAGAGAGTCCATCTGAACTTGGAGTTCGTCATTGAAGAGCACAACACCGCCACACCTTCTTCGGGGAGAGGTAGCACCTTTTGTGAGAGGAATCCCTCTCACACTGGTCCTCACCCGAAGAAGCCTGGACCTGGCCCTGAAAAGAAGAAGAGCAAGAAGAAGAGTCCGTCCACCAAGCGCCGGGATTCCAGGCGCCTGGAGGCCTTCCGGAATAGGAAGAAAGAGGTGAGCGAGAGGATGGAGGTCCTGGAGGCAGCTGCCAGTTCCCCTCCTAGTCCCACTAGTACACCCAACCAACTGCCAGCTCCTGAGCCGGTACTGTTGGATGAGGAACGTCTGGTGGAGACTGAGGAGGAACCGGAGGTTGCCTTTTCACCACCTCCCACCCCTCACTCCCCACTTCCTTCTCTACCGGACAGCCCGGGTGTGTCAATCTCAGCAACACAGCCACCTAAGTCTGCAGTCACCGCCGAAGAATTAAGGAGAATAATAGAGATGGGAAGGCGGGCAGCTGAGATGGGAAACGGAATCGCCTCCGAAACCCACGAGTTCAGGGAACAATCCAAGGCAGATCTCAAAAAGGAATTAGACGCAATCCATTCACCAAACTCAACACTAAACTCAACATCGTCGACTTCCACATTACAATCTCAACCACCTCCAAAGAAAAAGAGCCGGAAGAAGCCCAGACGGGGTTAAGCCACCTCCCTCCTTCCTTTTCCTCCTCCACCGCGCCTTTACATCCTACAACAACAACAAACAGCTAACGAGGGTTGAAAGGGGCTTGTCCTCCAAATCGTCCCTGCGCGCCTTCGACGCGTCAAACCATTTCGTTCGTTTCAAATGACTCAGTTGATAAGAAAATTGTTTAGGTAAAAACCATCATTAACGGTGGAGTGGGTTAATATCAATATCGTCGTCCGACAAGTTAATGACCCACAAAAGGAGTTATGTTTGTTTGACACATACCCACTGAGTGCTGTGTCTATTTGAAAATGGTCCATTTTATCTCAAATATATCCAAAATATTGATGTCTGGCAGCTTGTAGAGGGTTAACAAGTACTAACAGGAATATTTTTCCATGCAACTTGTAATGTCACACTAAGAACTGCAAATGGCCATTTTTTCTTTAAAATCTTCCAAGATGTTTTCAGAGAAATCCCTGCGCATACGCTCTTTTCCAATTCGACGTGACGAAATGAGAAATTCATGTCGCTCTTCATGGAAAGTGATGCCACAACTATTCATGAACAAGGAGTGAAAATTTCATGGAAATCTGCCTAGAATTGGCTGAGATATGGTGTTTTGGAGAGAGGAGGTAATTGTTTGAATTTGGTCCTTCCTTTTCAAGCCAGTTCGAAAAAAGACGTCGGGAATGGGCACAGAATCCTTCAGTGCCTCCTCGCTGGAGTAAGTCCACTTAAATGTTACAATTGTGTGTGACTGGTGGAGAGTTGACTGTAAATGGAAGTTGCTTCTTTAAGACAGCCACCAGGGATCCCAACACAACTTTTAAACCTACGAGAATCTCAGAAGTTTAAAGTCAAGAGAAATTGGCGGTGAGTGGGTTTCTGGCAGGCAGGAAAAGATTGACGAAGATTTGCATATTGGACATTGAAATAGCACTTCAGACATACACGAACGGTGTTCAGACCGCTGAAGGCAGCGACTTGAAATTTTCAGAACTTGTTCTACGAACCCTGCCCGACATTTTGGGATCTATTTGGAGTGTCCGGACCGCGTGGAAAACACCACGCATCGCTTGGAATGTGAGAGTACTATTCGTCCCGACTCTATCAGTTTAGAATGGACACGGGCAGTGTTGTAGACGACTGTAGAGCTGCGATTGAGCATAACGTCCCAGGTTTCGGTACCACATTGCCTAACCAGCTCCAAAAGAGCGGCGGGGGAGGGGTATCCTGACACTATCTTTAAACCTTAGATAATCGTCAGAAGTTGAAGTGAAAAGAAATCGGCGGTGAGTAGGTTTTTTGGCGGGTAACGATTAACGAAAATTTGCCAATTAGACATTAAAATTGCACTTCTCACAAACATGAAGCGTGTCTAGACCGCTGAAGGCAGCGACATCTAATTTTCAGAACTTGTTCTACGCATCCTGGCCGACATTTTGGCATCTGTTGCGAGTGTCGAGGCCGCGTGAAGAACACCACGCATCGCGTGGAAAGTGAGAGTACTATTCGTCCCGACTCTATCAGTTTGGAATGGACTTGAGGACTGTTGTAGGCTACTGTAGAGCAGCGATTGAGCATGAAGTCGGAGTTTTTTGTGCCAAATTGCCTAACCGGCTCCAAGGTATGATTTTTCGTCTGTACATCGCCCAGATCGACTGTAGTTTATACCGTTACCATACGTTGAAGTAGCCTTTTGTCATTTTCGCCACTTTCGCCCCAGATTTGAGGGTACCTTCCTTCAACCCCCATTTTATAGCAAAATCTAGCCATGCTCCCAACAACGCCCTCTCCCCGTCGGCCCTGGTGCTTCTAAAAATAGAAAGGTCAATGGGTAGGGGCCCGTTAGCAAACAAACGGGGGCAGGGCAGGTGTACTTAGTGAAAAAACAGTTGTGTGAACATCCCCAGAAGTGAAAACCTATGCTCAGTGGCTGTAATCAAGATGTTAATTTAGACTCCCATTACGGCCAAGATACTACAGAATGCAAATGGGTGGGTGGCGGGCATCATCACTGGATCTAATGTTGTATTTCATGTTTTCTTTATTCTCTCTCTCTCTCTCTCTCTCTCTCTCTCTCTCTCTCTCTCTCTCTCTCAGTTTAATTTGTGTTTGTCTATAATGTTTATAATATTTAGATTTTGCTAGATTCTGTTATTTATGGAATACGTTCTGCCATATTGTAAATTATTAGTCACCGTACAGGAACGGAGGGGCTTCTAAGTGGTAAGCACTTGTCCTCCAATCCTGATTTGCATTGTCAAATGGCGAATAAAATATGTTTAATCTATTCTAACAGTAAGGGGGGGGGGGGGCATGTGTCCTAGGTAAAAAAAACAGCAGGGGGGCAGGTGTCCTAGGTAAAATAAACAGCATGGGGTGGGGGGGGGGGGGGGGGGGGGAGTGTCCCCGCTAATTAATTTTAATAGCAGGCAGTTGTTCATGGGGCAGGTGTCCTATCCCACTGCCCAGTATTCCAAATTTTCTATGGTACTTGGCCTTGACGGAAATAACATTTCAACAAGAAACAACGGGAAACCTATTTGCAATAAAGCTGCAAATATAAACTTGATTTTAGGACCATTCCATGGACATTTTAAAGCCTACTGCGATATCAGCGTTTCTTACTCTAGTCCTTTCACCACACGTCAGTATTTTACCCGAGTCGAGTTCTGACGTCATGCAAGTTTGACCGACATGCTTTCAATTTTGTTATTGACAAAAACATATTTATAATTTCGTGCTTACTGATCCGAATTTTGAAAACGACACACGCAATCCCGAAAGCGTTTTCTGAAAAACACGATTCTGTAAAAGGTTTTAGTGAAATTTGATTATTTTTTTTATTTACAATTTCGATGGCGCTTGTTGAAAAGGTGCTAATCACTGATCGTCCCTAACGAGATCAAAGACACGCCGTAGTTTAATAACAGACAGAGAATCTTCTAAGAATATACATGCGGAGTCCTAAAATGCAATAAATCAAGTGTTTTTTCACGTTTTATGAGAGAAATATGTCCAATTGTATCATTGAATCATTTTTAGGTATATGTGGGTGAGAAATTTTCTATACGGACAAAATACAGGCTAAATAAAATATTTGCCATTATTTTCCGCAGACGTATTTTTGTCTTTGCTTCTTGGGGAAATTTCTTGCTGCTAAATACAACGAAGGTGTGTTATTTGATGTGGTCAGAACCGTCAGGTGGTCGGGTCCGAAACCGCACCTCGCAGAAGATTTAGTGGGGGGTGTCGATTTTACAAGTAATGTAGGCAGCGTACACGGCATGGGCTGTCTGTCTTTAATCAGACAAAACCGGGTTAAGGCTTGGTTTTTTGAATACCATTATTTATTTATTTATTTATTTATTTATTTATTTATTTATTTATTTATTTATTTATTTATTTATTTATTGGTGTTTAAGGTCACATACTTCTGCACAATGGCTAATCGTGACCGTGATAGTTTTAGAGGTGGAGGAAGCCGGAGTACCCGGAGAGAACCACCAAGCATCGACGAGCAACTGTCAGCTCCTCAACATTCTCACTCTGTTCAGGCTCCGCTCAGGCAGGGTTACAGAGGTTGAAGACGTGTACCATCGACGTGCAGTATGCCTTAGTACACGGGGACATCGTGCCCCCATGTCGGCAACCGGGCAAAGTGCCTTGCCCAAGGACACAACGTGAGTCGTCCCGGACGGGGATCGAACTCGGGACCTCTAGCATAGAAGTACAACAGTCTACCACTGAGCCACCGTGCTCCCTTGAATACCCTTAATACTATCATACATTATCCCTCAGGAATTCTAAGTCTGATAAAAGAGGTCATGTTTATCTATTGCATACCCATTTTGCTGCCCGAAAACAGCCGATTTTATTAAAATGTTGACGTTTAGCAGCCTGTAGAGGGATTAAAAACGACTAGCGGAATATTCTATCTATGCAATTTGTAAGACCTGCTGTCAAATTGTTCTTGAAAATCCCAACAAGCGGTTAGCGAAATCCACGGAAAATGTAAATTTTAAGCGTTTAAGGGGCATCTCTCCTTATTCAGTCCAAAATGGGTTAAGTTTCATTCTTTTAAATACCCTTACTACTTACAAACCTTAAACACCAATAAATAAATTAGATTCCATGATTTTTCTTGACCCCACAGTGTCTGATGAATTGTTTTTAACTGTCTCACTAAAGTTCCTTCATTGATGTTATGAGAAAGGTGAGTATAGTAGTCTCAAATGACTCGGTTTGGGTTTGATAAAAAAATGTTTAGGTAAAACCCATCATTAATGGTAGAATGGGTTAATATCAATATCAATGTTTCCCTGTCAGTTTTGCGTCTGGTAAAAGAAGTTACGTTTCTCTGTGGCATTTCCATTTGATGTTGTTGGTGTCCAAAAACAGACCATTTCCTCAATTTTTTTTACATTTAGCAGACCATGAAGGGTTAACAAATGCCTACCAGAATAATTGATCCATGCAACTGGTCATATGACACCAAGACCTATCAACGGCCATTTTCTCTTGAAAACCCCACAAAATGTTTGTAAAGAAATCCAGGGAAAACGATTTTTAAGCTTTTGATGGGTATCCCTGTTAACCTCCCCAACAGGGGTTAACGCTTGGCTTTTTGAATACCTTTATTACTTAAAAAAATGGTCCTCTGTGAATTCCACTTCAAATAAAGGAGATTATGTTTATCTTTCATGTATACATTAGGTGCTGTGCGTGTCTGAAAACAGTCCCATGTTAACAACATTACGATGCTTGGCAGCTTGTAGATGGTTAAAAAACGCTCACCGGAGTATTTTGTCCATGCAACTTGTAATGTCACATAAAGACCTACGAATAGTCAGTTTGTCTTGAAACCCTACAAGTTACCGTTAGGGAAATTCACAGAAAATGGGAATTTAAAGCTTTCAAGGGATATCTCTCTTTAGCTTGCCCAAAATGGGTTAAGACGTCGACTTTTGAATACCCTTACTACTTACAAAAATGTTTCCATATAAATTGTACGCGCGATAAAAGAAGGCACTTTTCTTTGTGGTGTACCCTTTGGGTGCTGTTGGTGTGCAAAAACAGCCCATTTTATCGCAATTTTGACCTTCAGCAGCCCGGGGAGGGTTAACTAATGCTGACCGGAATATTTTGTTCATGCGACTTGTAATGTCACACCAAGACCTGCAAATAGCCGATTTTTTCTTGAAAACCTACAAGATGTTGTTAGAGAAATCCACAGAAAACTGGTATTTTAAGATTTTAATTGGGTATCTCTCTTTAACCAGCCAAAATGGGTTAAGACATCAAATTTTGAATACCCTTACCACTTTCAAAAATATTTTCCGATGAATTTTGCATCCGATAAATGAAGGGCCCCTTTCTCTGTGGTATATCGTTTGGGTGCTGTCGGTGTCTAAAAACAGCCCATTTTATCACAATTTTTACGTTTAGCAGCTCGGCGAGGGTTAACTAATGCTGACCGGAATATTTTATCCATGCATCTTGTAATGTCACGCCAAAAACCTGAGAGTGACCAATTTTTCTTGAAAATCTACAAGACTCGTTTAGAGAAATCCACGGAAAACATGAAGTTTTGAGCTTTTTTGGGGTATTGCTGTTTAACCAGCCCAAAATGGGTTAACACTTGGTTTTCTGAACACCCTTATTACTTACAAAAATGATCCTCGGTGAATTCCACTTCCAATAAAGGAAGTTATGTTTACCTCTCGGGTATTGTTTGGGTGCTGTGGGGGTCTGAAAACGGCCCATTTCATCAAAATTTCGTTGTTTGGCAGCCTGTGGAGGGTTACCATATGCATCGCCTGATACGTCGTGTGTACCAAAGGTTGTGTCATAGGCAGGTCTAGTAATTATGAATATTTAAAAAAAATCCTAAAGACGTGTTTCGAGAAAGTGCCGATAAACCCCAATTTTGGCAGTTTTTTTTGCCAATTCTGGCGAAATAAGGGTTAAATCGAAAATTCCGCTTCGGTACATTTTTAGATTTTTTGCCACTCTATGCGTGTGCCAAATTGTGTGAAAATCGGTTCGAAAATGGCTTCTGAATCGTACGGACAAAAATGTGTGGAAACCCCCCCCCCCCCCCCCACAAAAAAAAAAAAAAAAAAAAAAAAAAACCCAAAAAATAATAATCCGTAGAAAAACAATAGTCTTTTACAGAGGGAAAAGCCTAAATATAAGATTGACTGTAACTTCAAATACATTAACATAAATAATGTATTCATTCATGTCACCAGCCATGCTCATTCTAATATCAATAGTCCCCACCAGTGTTGAATACAAATTTAAGATTTTCAAGCAATGTCGATGATAAACCATAATCCTAACAGGGACATATTCCAACTACATCTTCAAGGCGATGTGGCTAGATTATTTTATCAGTCTGGACTTGAGCCATCACAGTCGGAACAATTTGAGGAATATAGTACCCCAACTCCCACTGGTCATCTTCAAACAGTGGCGGCGCCAGAAATTTTGTTGTGGGGGGGGTGGGGGGTGGGGGGGGGGCAACTAGGGGGGCAGACTCCCATGAAGGGGGATAAATACGTAAAGGATCATATCATTACTTTGTTATGAGGTAGTCCAAACTTGGACCCAAAGTCCGTAATATACTTTTTTGGTTTGGTACGTCCTGTGACGTACCAAACCAAAAAATTATATTACGGACTTTGGGTCCAAGTTTCGACTAAATGTAATGGTAATTAGCGGTCCTCCTTTCAAAAAATCCTGGATCCGCGTCTGATGGGTCTGTGCGAGAGAGAGAGAGAGAGAGAGAGAGGAGAGAGAGAGAGAGGAGAGAGAGAGAGAGAGAGAGAGAGAGAGAGAGAGAGAGAGAGAGAGGACGAGAGAGATGAGAGAGAGAGAGAGAAGAGAGAGAGAGAGAGACTCATAATGCCCGTCTGTCATAATGCGAAATCCATGAATTTTTTGAGACAAGGGATATGGATAGACATGCCTTTGTTGGCTCCTAACTTAATTATAACTTATAAGTATCTGCATCCGAGTCTTTAAATCTCTACTGCCTGGATGTGTTCATCAGCTAGCCTGAGGCTTTGGGCTAAGTGTGTATGGGAAATTATTGGGAACAGAAAAAGAGAGGGGTGTGTGTGTGTGTGTGAGAGAGAGTGACTGAATGTGTTTGTGTGTTAGGGTGGATGGAAGTGCATGCGAGATGGCTGGGGGGGGGGGGGGGGGGGCAACTGAGGGGGGGAGGGCAAAGCCTTCGTTTGGGGGGGGGGGTCAAATGCCCCCCATGCCCCCCCCCCCCCCCGTAGCGCCGCCACTGTCTTCAAAACACCACTGATTCGATTCGATTTCGAATACAATACGTTATTCGATTCGAGATTTGATTCGAATGGAAAATATTTGATTCGCAGGACCCTGAAATATATTGTATTGAATAGAAATGGAACTCAGTTCGGAATCGTATGTGGGGCTTGCAGTTGTTTAATCCTACACCCTCACACGCCCATAGAACCCCAGGAAATGAAGCAGTGCTTGTTCGCTGTGTAAGTCAAATTCTACTTTATTGGTACAATAGGACTCGGTAACCAATGCCTGGGATTGAAGAATAGGTATAAACGATTGGTCACACTTGACTTCATACCTTCATTACGGTCATGTTATTTTTTATTGGGGTTTAATGAAACTTTCGACAGCCATGGTCGTCTTGTGTCGAACAGTTTTATGGGTGGATGAAACCGGAGTACCCAGTGAGAACCACCGAGCAGCGGCAAGCATCTGTCAGACTCCTCAAAGTTCTAACTGCACACAAGCAGAGTTAGTATTGGCTGAGGCAACTTCACCATCGACATGCAGTACCCCTTAGCACACCACCGCAACCGCGCCCCCGATAATATTAATAATTGGAAGTAAATTGAAATTCGTAAGTTGTCCAAATTGTTTACTCAGGAAGGAATAAACAAACATTTATCAATGTTTGCCTAAAACAGCGTATGCCCTCTCATCGGAAAGAGCTCATATATCGAAGAAAGAGTTAAATTTGAATTGTGTTTTTGTGAATAGCGTTGGTCATTTAAGGTCGTTACATTTGGTAAAAGGGTTAATACAGTTAGAACTAGAAGTCCTGTCATAAAATGCGCACAAATAGCCCGTCGATCTGCGCGTTAATCTACGCGTTATGACCATAGTGAGGCTATCAAATTCTGAACATATGGCCTGGGCACAAGAAATGTTTCAGCCAATGGACCTCCGGGTAACCTGGAGGTCCATTGGCAGAAACATTACCTGTGTTTGCTATGAGTAACAGGAGAACCTGCCGTGCTTTGGATACCATTCGATATGGCAATTGCGTGCAATTCCTACGCGCAATTAAGCCAAGATGAGCGCACAGTTCATGACAGGACTTCTAGTTTTAACTGTAGGCCCTATCTCCCAATATATCATGAACTGTTATTCGATAACGTTTAATAGTTTCACTCTGGATATTGAAATGTTGAACCAGTCAAATTATTCAGTTATGCACACATTTTCCGAAAATAGAATGCATTGATACACTACGAACAGAGAAGGTCAAATATTACGGGATATGCAAATAAAATTAGTCTAAACGCACTTTGTTTCCCATCTGTGCCAATATGCACGTTTACACATCAGATTCCAAATTTTAATTACATCAATGTCGGGACATTTCCTGAACTTTCTAGTTGAAGGTACATTAAAATTCTTGTGACCGCGGATATAAAAGGTTCTAATGTGTTCAATGGTGATTTCCATTTGTCTCTTTTCTCTTCCAGTTTATTTATGTGGACATGTATGTCACGTAGCACATTGGCGCCATGAGAGATTTAGTATATACTAAATTACGGAATTTAAACTGACACTTGACGAGTCAACAAACGGAAATAGAAATGGAGGAAAATGAGAAATAAGTGAAATTGGTAATTTTCTATATCGTCACGAGAAATTTATCCTGTTCTTTATTAGTTTTTTATTTGACATTCTGTTATGTACCACATTATATCACGTTCCAGTGGCTGATCAATATATTTTGGAATACGAAGTGTCTACCTTTTAGAATGAATTTTGTCGTTGTGAAAATCGACTTTCGAAAGTCAAGTCCAATTGCAAAACCATTTGACATTAAATGCTTGCACTGCCAACAGTTTGTGGGAGCCTTTTTATGAGAGTGTCGCGTTGTCCCACCTTCATTCGTTGCCCCTGGCTTATATTGTCACCTAAATCGGCTTTCGATAAAGTTATCTTCCTTGAAATTGTTAGACGCACAGGAGGGTCCAATTAAGCAATTAATTATTGACAAAACGCCTATGACATCAGTAGAAAATAAAACTAACTTTCCTTTTGTTATTTTTAATAAACGAAAACAACAGACGGTGTGGACTTTAGCTCCTTGTTTAGCGAATGCGTTTTTACAGTAATTTGCAAGTTTGTGTTTTTCCCAGGAAAAAATTTAGCAAATCTCCCCTTCTAGACATTCATATTAACCTTTGAACCCAAGCGGCAGTTACTCGGAGGTCCATTGGCTGGTTCTCCTGGTTACTCATAGCAAACACAGGCAATGTTTCTGCCAATGGACCTCCGGGTTACCCTGAGGTCCATTGGCTGAAACATTGCTTGTGCATAGGCCGTATGTACAGACTTTGATAACCTTACTATGGTCCTAACGCGTAGACTAACGCGCCGATCGACGTGCTATTTGTGCGCATTTCATGACAGGACTTCTAGTTTTACCTGTATGCTGTCCACTTCAGGGGAATTCTACCCATGCATTGGTTACTGGATCTTATTCCACCCGTGAAGCGTAACTTGTTTACTACAGTAAACAAACACAACTCCGCTTCCTTGGTCCCCAGAGGAGATTTCGAGTGACCTGTGAAGATAGTTAAGGGTGTAGATTTGATTCCTTAACCCTATGAACCCTAGCGGCCGTTTTTCCTGCCAGGAACATGATACGTCATAATTTCATTAAATAGGATGGATGCTAAGTGCATGTGTGTGGTTGACCAATCAATATTTTCAACGTGCAGCCCAAGGCTGCACGTTGAAAATATTAATTGATCTACCCTAAATAATGAACATGGACTCTTCCAGTTGCTGTCATTGAATTAACATGGACGATACCACCAGGTTTCATAGGGTTAGTGGAAAGAATAGTGTCTGTATTATATGTCATGGTATGCACACTGTTAGTACAATGAACTGGAAGAAGTTGCAGAACATCAAAAGATGGTGAAAACACCGTTTTCTTATTTTGAAATGTTTGTCAACAGAGAATAATGGTCAAATGTTCAAACTGATTCGGAAAAAATTGTGAAAAACCAGCGTCTGTGTTTTTACACTTCTCTACAGGAAAATACCCAAAGCGCACATCTCCGATACAAATTCGCTAAATATTTCGAAATTTCATTTTTTCTATGAAATTCCCACACCCTTAGAGTTAAATTTACTGATAGCTTTGGGAAATTAGTGGAAGCTAACTTTCCCGTAAATCTCTTCAATGGCGAACATCATCAGCCATGACTACCTTATAAGGTAACATGCATAAAAAAAATCTTCAGGGATAATCATTGATGTTAATTTCGTTTTTCACTTTTCTCTCAATTCTGTGTCCCATACAAAGTCTCAAGCCATCCCTCAAATTCTGCCCAGCCTTTAAATTGTCCATCACCAATATAAGATTCACTCACCTCGTATTGGGGATTTGACAACTGTTACTTATTCCCAGTTCCTCATTCGGCATTCGTTATCAACCGATTTTGTCGGTTGATACCGAATGTCGAATAAGGAACTAGGAATAAGTAACGACTGCCACGCCCCTTTCACATGAACAGTTTAAATTGAAGAGAAAAAGCATACATGTCATAAAAATACTTCACAAATAATTAACCATTTTCGATGCTAGATACTCACTTTCAAGTATTTATTTATTGGTGTTTAAGGTCACATTCTTATGCACAGTGGCTAATCGTGACCGTGACAATTTTACGGGTGGAGGAAGCCGGGGTATCCTGAGGGAACCACCGAGCATCTACGAGCTACTGTCAACTCCTCAACAGTCTAACTCTGTTCAAGAGTTACAGCGGCTACTGTGGTTGAAGACATGTGCACCATCGACGCACAGTACGCCTTAGAACACGGCGTCATCGTCCCTCCATGTAGGCAACCATGATAAAGTGCCTTGCCTAAGGTCACAACGACGCGGGTCGTCCAGGACTGGGATCGAACTCGGGACCTCTAGAATAGAAGTCCAACAGTCTACCACTGTGCCACCGACACCGCACTCCCTCACTTTCAAGTAGTGTTGAAACACTTTTTCGACTAGCCGTAGTCAACGCATTTGGTACATGTAGTTGAATACAAAATCTCCCACCTATTAGTCGGAGCTCTCCTCTACCCACAATCCACCAGTCATCATTCTTTTCGTGTTTCCAGCTTGTCATGCCACATCACAGACCGGATGATCGGGATCTGACCCCGACTGAAGCATATGTCAAAGACATTGCCTTTAATGTCCAAATTGACTTCATGGGTCATCTGGAATTCGTTTGTTCAACCAACTGAAGATATGTCAGACGATTGAATCTAATAAATACCATAAACATTCATTTTCCTCAAATTAACGCACGAGATGTTTCTCAGTCGAGATTTTATTTGACAAAAATTTTAATGATGTTACCAATACCATCAGATATGTTTGTTTATTAAATAATTATCGATGGAGACACACCACATTGGCAGTTTTATGATTATGCCACATAGTTCCACTTATTGTGTCAATATTTCAGTGTTTGCAATGTGAATTAAATACTTATTGGATGGAATATCTATAACTAGAGCCCGAAAGAATATATGTATATCTTTGTGAGTAAAGGGCCATACATTAAATCAACGGTCGTCTGCGCGCAAACTCCACGAAAAGTGGCTAAACTAACATTCCATAAAAGCGTCGAATTCTGTCAAACACGTTGGGGTGGAGAAGAGGGAGTTATGGTCATCCCCAGAACTCGGTCTTACTTAGAGAGCACCACCCGGCCTTTTAGTGTACATACGTCTCACCACCTCTCTGTGTTTTTGGGTAAATTCGTCGTCTGCAAGTGTCTCTGACCTGGTATTTAAAAAGTTAACCAACCGGTATCATCTGAACATAATGTAATTGAAAATAAAACAAGATTTACTCATATGCCAGTAACAAGAAGGATCCATGAGAATAGAATTATGCACAACGCAAATCATAATGAATTTAACCCTCGCCCGAATGTTCAAATCTTTTCGTGGCCAGAGGCGTTCTCTTGTCGATGTGCTTTGCCGGCGTGCCACACCACAGCGTATTGTCTATTCACTCCTTCCAAACATTCTGCGCGTAGCAGCCACAACTTTTAACGCTATTTGTCTCCTCCTCCATTAGCGGCCACTGTCCGTCAACTCCTTTAGCGTGTCTTTCGCTTACTATAACACTACAAAGTCATCTTGCCACGCACGTTTGGGTGCTCCTCAGAGTCCAGTAAACAACCACTCTCGGGAAACCGTTTAAAACGTATAATATCCATGCATGGGATTTGCCTGGCTTTCACCAAGCCCACCCAAACTTCCTAGCGTGACTTGTAATCGCTAGATCTTGATAGCTCCCTCCAACCAACTTCACTTCCGCCTTATACGGGCCTGGCAAACTGCATCTATGGCTCTCAAAGCTCTCGCACCGTTCGCTCCTCTCAGTCTAATAACTTATCTAAACGGCCTCTCGCCAAATAATACTATTTTGAGGTTCACTTAGCCCAATAACTTCCTCTAATGCACTAAAAAGCCTCTCGCGACGTAAAACTACTTTTGGGTCACCCAGCCCAACAACCCATTCCCCAACCCATCGCCATAATAGCCTCTCGCTGTACTTCCAATATTTTCTTCCAGAGGGCACTCAAGTGGACACTCAAGCCAACATTCTTTCCCACTCTTGTCATCTTTCTTAAATACCAAACATAATTCCCAAAAGACGGTCGAGCGGCCCTTGTTTGAAGAACGTAATGATTATTAACCCTTTACCCAACGTAACGGCAAAAACCGGCAGGCGCTATTCACAGAAATCGCCAATTAATTTTGATTATTTTTTCATTTTTTTGTCTCAAAAACATAGGTTATGACCCCTCGTTGGAACGAGCTTGTCGAGCTCGTTCCAACGGGGGTCATAACCTATGTTTTGAGACGAAAAAATGAAAAAAAATTAGTTATTCAAGAATTTGTTTTGCAAGTGTCGTCTGCTTTTCATGTTAGGTAAAGGTTAATTGTTTTCTCTCAGCTATACAGAAACTGTGAGACAGCACCTCGCTGCTTTATCTCGCGTTTTCGGCGATTGTAGACAGCTTTTGGTCATTTGGAGTGAATGTCGGGTTTATTTGGGTAACTAGATTGACTTTTACAGTTTACAGAAAGGAACACGGCTATTATTGGGAAAAGGAGGATTTGGGGGAATCCATACCAAATAAAGTGATTTTGGGTGTTTTTGGTGATTTTTTGTCGGAAGTATTTGGGTAATTAGATTTACTCATATTCAATTAAGGTCTTCACTAGAACTCCAGAAGAGACGTGTACACACGTCTCTTCTGGATCTCAGGTGAAGACCGAAAAATATCAGAAAATAACTAGGCGCAACTCACAACTTGTAGCATGCGCCGATTCTTTGCCCTGCGGAAATTCTGGATTTCGCCTCACTGCCCAAGTAATCCATTTCTCTCTGGATCTGCGGTATCACATACCCCGTTCAGTGTCTTGGTACCATGTACATATAATCCTGCAACCCTGATAATATTACCAGGCCATGTTCCATTGGTTGAAATATGGACAGGAAATGTGTGATTTACTGGGACTATACCCCTCAACCCTTTATTGGCTTAACGACCTCATCCGGTCTGCGCAATTCATAAATTAAATCGCCAATCGGATTTTTAAAATAATTTTTCCCTGAGTATAGTTATTGAGCCCCCGTTTCTCCCGCATTCCAATAGGGGCTCATAAGTTATGGTTTGGACACAAACAATTAAAACTTTTAGTTGTTTAAAGATTCTTTTGCATTTGTTGTAAAACGTTAATGCATCAGCTGACATTGATATTATCGTTAACGAAGATTAGACTGACAGACCGCTTTGAAATTATGCACAGGTGTTATTTAAAAAGCAAAATTTACATCGGGTCACTCTCGTAATATGCATCGTGGACGATGAACGTAAACTTAACTATATTACTATATTAGGGCGTTGGGGCAGCAACATTCACTATGGGGGACTGAATTATAGGTCGTAGCTTTACCATGTTTACGTAAGTAAGCGAGCATTTAAATATGGGTTTAGTTCTCTGTACTAGTAAGACTCACTGGTAGACACGCACATGGTTTTCATTCCTCTAAATATTTCTTTGATGTGCACGACACACATTCGCACAAAATGTTGGCATCACATAAAAAAAGGAAATGTGGACAGACTGACTTGCGTAAACGTGTTTCGTTGGAGATTGGACAGAAAGTGCATGGAGATATCAAGAATTGATCAGGAAAGTTTCTGGCGTTCGTGGGCAGAATTGTGCATCAGGGACAAAGAAATAAGAACTGGTTAACTAGTGATGTAGATACACGTGAATCCCGCAGAACAGCCGCTTCTACATCAAGGATTTTATCGACGGATCGGAGTAATCTTGTTTATTTACACGATGCTTCCCCACCTTGAAAAATTAATGCCAATTGTCCATTAGAAATGTGGAAAGTAAGAATTTCAGGTATCCATTTGTCTATAACCTCCAAGTTGTAAGAGCTACGGATCCCTAATAATAGTTGAGGAAAAGATCATGCATCCCTGGCTTATCTCGTCAATCAGAATCGATTTTCGATAAAGTTATCTCCCCTGAAATTATTAGACGGAAGAGGAAGGTCCAATTAAGAAACATGTACTTGTTGACAAAAACACAAATGACATCAATAGAAAATAAAGCAAAATTTCCTTTTGTTGCCTTCAATAAACGAAAACAACAGACAACTCTCGGAGCTGTCGATTGTCTTCGTTTATTAAAAGTTTCAAAAGGAAGCATGGGGGTACCAAGTTGTGGCACATCTTAAAATATTGTGTTATTCTGTGCTTTTCACGTCGTGTTTCTAGTGTCTCCCACCCCAACCAACACATGATCCAGAAAGTCAATGACAGATGCATTGGTTTCACAATGGAATGGCATATGGTATTTTATTACACGCCTGTTCTACGAAATCCTCATCTGCAGCAACACTAAACTATGCGAAAAATGAAAATCTGTTCCGCACATATGTACAGAATGGAAATCGTTGACGGACTATTTTTATAAAAAAGCGAAATTTTACTGGATTTTATACAAATAGTGCACAGCAATTACAATTTGAATAGCTAACGATAGCAAAAATCGTAACACGGATTCCCCTCGCAAATTTCGTTGGCGATAAAATGTGTTCTTTTTGTTGATAATTGTCAAATGAATTACTGAGTATCCTTCAAATAATTGTTTTATAGACGTGAAGGCGTGTAATAAACACAGAACGAAACGCACGTGTGAATGAGTTAATCGATATGGCACTTGTGCCATCGTGGTAGGATAAAACTCGAGGCCTGTGACCTCTCGTTTTAACCTTCTGCGCTGCCACTCGTGCCATATCGATTAACCCGCCCACGAGCGTGGTGTCGTTCTGTGTATAACTGCTCCATGGCTTTTTGTGTTGTTGAAAGAGATTTATAGGGCAGTTAGCTCTCCTTAATCTTCTAAAGTTGTCAGTAAATTTAACACTAAGGAAATGCGAATGTCATATAAAAACTGAAATTTCGAAATGTTAGCCAAGTTGTATCGTCGAGGTGCGCATCATTTCACAAACTCCAGGCATTTTCCTGAAGAGAAGTATAAAATACAGAAGCAAGATTTTTAGAATTTTTCCCCAACAGTTTGAACGTTTTGACTATTATTCTTTGTTTAACCCTTTAACCAACGAATCGGCTGCATCCGCCCACGTAATATGCAAATTCAGCAGTTGAAAAAATGTTATTTTTAAAAAAATGTCAAGAAAACCATATCATGTGACCCCTCGTTGGAACGAAAATTGTCAACTATGGCATGTCCACAGAAATTTGTGAAGCAAAGCGTTGCCATCGGAAATTTAGCAGTTTCGACTTTCCTCCGCGGGAAAAACAACACATGGTCCAGAAGGGCAAGGACAGATGCATTCGTTTCACAGTTTTTCAAAAAAAAGTTCAAGAAAACCATATCATGTGACCCCTCGTTGGAACGAGCTCGACGAGCTCGTTCCAACGAGGGGTCACATGATATGATTTTCTTGAAATTTGTTGAAAAGTTTCAAAAAATGATATTTAAAATAATAAATTTTGATATCGTCTGCGTTGGGTAAAGAGTTAAACCCATTTAAAAATAAGAGAATGACACTTTCACCATTTTTTGATGTCGGGTAAATTTTTTCTGTTCATTCTATCATCAGTATGCGAATCACGAAAGCCCAGAGAGCTCTCTGTTGTTTTCGTTTATCAGAAGCGACATTAGGGAACTCCGCTTTATTTTTTTCTGATGTCATAGGTGTCTTCTCATCAATTCCATGCTTCTTAATTAGATCTTCCTCTCTCGCCGAATAACGTCAGGGGAGATTACTTTATCGACAGTTGATTTTCCAGACGAGATAAGTCAGGTATGGTCGTGCTAAGTGAAGGATACAGTTGGGTATCTTGTTCGCTGATATCCATTTTGACAAAATGAAGACTTTCGAGACTGTTTTATTATTGATTGTGATTCTTGGCGACGGAAGACCACCAAAATTGGAGAGGCTCCAATTTATAGGAACATCTCCAGACAGCCCTGGGTGTCCCACAGATTTGTCGTCCCGGAAGACAATTCTCTTGTACTTTAGTGGTTTCTAGGAATACAAAGGCATAGATTTTGTGTTCCTCTATTGGAATACTGTTAGCTGGTCTAGTATTGGCCAATTACACAATTTTATCTTACAATCAACATGTATTTTGTCTGTATTTTGTCTGTATTAACTCCACAACTGTCGTGTATCCAACCCCCTGATACAGATGTTTGTACCCGGGGGTCGGATACAAGCACGTTCCTTTCGCGTGAGTTCCATTTTTTTCTTTTTGTTCATCCGTACGAATAAATAGTTCGTTATATATTAGTAGAATAGCATGTACCACGGGCTCGTTTGGGGGACCCCAGAAGTGACATCATGTTATGTGACCTAGTTACGTCATGTTGTGTTGTAATGGTAACCAGAGAGCGGCCATCTTGTGACGTCATCCACATAGTGATGCGTGGTGTTTCCGTCGTCCATTTTGTATACTGGAGGCCGCCATCTTGGTTTCGATGGTAGCACGTGGTTGCTATTTGACGCAAAGGCTTATAATACGACAGGGGTATGTTCGGAGGGTACGTTCCTTTGTGCAAGAGTAATTTCTCGATTCGTAGAATTACCCAAATAAACCCGACAAGTTTCACTGTTTCGAATTCTTTCATAATTCTCTGCTTCTATCTATATATGCAATAGTTTTCCTCTACCTGGCCATGTTCCTTTGTTCTGGAGTATACTCCAGTAGCGTAGAAGAGCCTATAAGTTGGAACAGCTTTGCTTATTATTACTATAGTTGGCTATTCTGGTCTGTTCTTGTTAGTTCTGACCCTATTCCAAGTACTCTTGTTGTTTCATTTATCTAGATCATGCATATAGATTATAACTAACCAATCAGTTTGCCTGATTTCCCATAACCCGTATCCAGAGTTATCTCCCCTCATTACAACGAAGTTGTATCCGATTCTCATCACCTCTATATCCAATGGCAATATCCCCGGGCACCCTAATTTCGGCACCCCTTTTTGGAAAAACATATGGCCTTCGGCTCCCCTTTTTGTCATATGTGCTTATGTGAAAAGACACAATGTGACACAATGTGCTTTAGCACATAGGTACATGCTGGATGTGCCGATATGTGCTAATATGTGCTTATGTGAAAAGGCACAATGTGACACAATGTGCCCTAACACAAAGGCACATGCGAGTATTAAGGATACCTATGACCTGGGGATGACGTCACAAGATGGCCGCTCACGCGGGTTACCATGACAACACAACATGACGTAACGAGGTCACGTGACATGAGGTCACTTTCGGGGTCCCCACCGGGGTCCCCCAATCGGGTCCGTTCGGGTAGATGCTATACTACTTATATTCGTCTACATTCTTGAATTATCACCAATATATTGTAAGATAAAATGTTTACTACCATTATGTGGATGTACAAAATATGTATCCGAGTCTCACTCCGGGTTCTAAGGGTAGATCACGACTGGCCTTCGACTCGTCGTCATCTGCCCTTAGAACCCGGAGCTCGACTCGGATACATATTTTGTGCATCCATATAATGGTAATAATCTCTATATGTCAGGTTTTGAGAGGTGAACCGGGTATTTACAGTTAATACTAGAAGTCCTATCATGAAATGCGAACAAATAGCACGTCAATCTGCGCGTTAACGTACGCTAAATCTGGTAAGGCTATCATATTGTTTACATATGGTCTTGCACAACCAATGCTTCAGCCAATGGATCTCCGGGTAACCTGTGTTTGCAACGAGTAACCAGGAGAACCTGCCGTGCTTTGGATGCCATTCGACATGGCAATTGAGCGGAATTCCTACGCGCAATTAAGCCTAGATAAGCGCACAGTTCATGACAGAACTTCCAGTTCTAACTGTAAGGCAAAGTATGAAAACATCAACATGTAACTTTGACATAAATCCTTAGTGTGAGACTGAATCCTATGAGTTTGAGGCTGAGCATGAGATAATAAGTACGTTAGTACTGAAAGAATTACATAGTGTATAAAATTGCATCGGTGTTTCTGCAAGAAAGTTTGCAGTTAAAACAAGACGTCCAGTCTCGAACTGTGCGCGTATCTAGGCTCAACTGTGCGTAGGAATTACGAGCAATTGCCATATCGAATGGCATCCAAAGCACGGATTACTCATAGCAATTTCCATATCGAATGGCATCCAAAGCACTGGTTACCCGGATGTCCATTGGCTGACACACTGCTTGTGCACAGGCCACATGTACAGAATTTGATAGCCTTACTATGGTCATTACACGTAGATCAACGCGGAGATCGACGTACTATTTGTGCGCATTTCATGACAGGACTTCTAGTTTTAACTGTACACAGATCAAGCAAAATTTGCATTTGATATATCGGCCCATGAGTGCATCGACGTAGATGCATCTGGGACGCTTTAACATCGCACATGGCGCCTCGATACTCTCAAGGGACAATATTTACACATTCTCCCCAATTCACGAGATATGATAAACCAAATCAGGTACAGAATTTCATTTGATTACAGAATACTCTGATGTTAAGGAATATCTCACAGCAACTTTTACTATGATAATAATAGTTGTTGTTTACTCTCGTGGTATTTAGTACTTATCTTGAATGCACGGCTTACACAAATTCAGAGGCGGGCTGGTAGTATGGTCCACCGGGAAATTCCCGATGGGCTCCCTATTGGGTTCCCCCTAGCGCCCCAAAATTGATGCGGTCCCTGTTGTTGTGTGAAATGTGGTGAAAATGACGAAAAGGCGAAATGGATCTGATTGCATAGACTGTCGGTTTATCGAAATGTTATCATTGGCAGTCCGCATAGAGGGTATTTCGATATGCCTGCAGCCCAGTCCACCTATGGTCGCTCAGACGAAAGGAAACAGCGTTCTTTCAGTTTCAAAAATCAAATTTTTTTTCCGATTGGGCAGAACTATGGTGTACCCGATGCTCCCCTCCCCCTATCCCCTATCCCCATAGCACCATTTTTGCCGAAGGGTCGATAAAGATAATATAAAAATGCCATCGAAATGTCCCCTATGTGGACTTGCCACTGATGGATCAGATGTAAGGAATCCCCGTCCGTTTAGTTCTAAAAATCAAACCTTTCTCCGGGTCTGGGCCCCTTGGAGCATTTCCTGGTAACTTTTCTTGGCCTATTCCGCCCCCTGAAAAAAATCATGCAGTTGCAGCGATCTTATATTTTGTAAAAAAGAATATCCATACGTAGATAGACTATTTGTATTTTGAGACATAATAAAATCTGGTATAATTCAAACACGAGCTTTAGAGAGCTATTTACGCTAATTTGTGTCGGCGCGCTTTGGTAAGGTTTGAAATTCAGCGTAACGAGTGGGTCACACTTTCCGGATGACGACATGACAACCGTTACTTATTCCCGGTTCCTTATTCGACATTCGTTATCAACCGATTTTCGGTTGATAACGAATGTCAAATAAGGAACCGGGAATAAGTAATCACTGTCACGCTCCCGTCCCTGTGTTCTCTTCACTTAACACGAATAGTGCACACCACTTGCAAACACTTTTCTTGAATAACTAAAACCAAAAAAAGCATTTTTTACTACGAAACGAAGCTTATGACCTATCAATGGAACAAGCTCGTCGTCACAAAACTTTTCTTTATACTGAAATTACTCTTACTAGAGATGGGCAATATATCAAAAAAAAAAAACAAACAAAAAACTAAACGATACCGATATCATGGGGATACCGAAAAAACCGAACCGATACCGATATTATGGGGATATCGAAAACCCGAACCGAATCAATCGTTGAATACCGATACCGTCTGAATTTTTTAATTTTCCTTTTCCTTCTTTTCCGCCATTTATAAGTCCCTGTTGAATCTTGATAGTAGCTGAAAGGTCCATTTTCATGAAAGAAGTGACTGATTTTCTTTTCAATTTTGTTAACCCTGTATGAATTGGGCAACTGTCCTGAATTCACTCTAGATTACAACCTGTACATGTCCAGTTGTTAAGCAGTAATTTGTAGTCCAATCAACAGGGAGCCAAGACATGGCAAGGAATCAATACCCAGGTGTTTTGACTGATGTCAGCAGGGTCTCCGAAAGATGGCTTGAAAAGCCTGAAATAGATCTTTAAACATTAAAGTGCTTTTAGAACAAATGGAAATGATTTGTGGTCGTAAAAGAATGCCACTGTTCGGCTAATTGCAGTGACATTAATAGCCTTGCGGAAGAATGATACTACAACAACTTATTCTGTTTTTTTTTCCTGACGTGAATTCCTCTTTGGTACTATCAGCAAATCTTAGTCAAGTCAGATACCGAATACTGAATCGATACCGAGGTATACTCCCTAAAAATACCGATGCCGATACCGAACTCAAAATTCTAATACCACCCTTACTACAGTTAAATCTAATTTTGGGAAGACTGCAAACCTGTCGCGAGCCGGTCGACATTATCTCCCCGCTTTTCAACCTACAACACTGTTGATTGTTGGTCGATATTATTTTCCCACTTTTCAACCTACAAAACAGTTGATCGTTTATCGGCATTACCTTGCCGCTTTTCAACTTACAGCACAGTTGATCGTCGATCAACATTATCTTTCCATATTTCAACCTACAACATAGATGATCTTCAGTCGCCATTGTCTTCCCGCTTTCCAGCCTACAAA
Source organism: Pictodentalium vernedei (assembly GCA_031216915.1). Classification (NCBI taxonomy): domain Eukaryota; kingdom Metazoa; phylum Mollusca; class Scaphopoda; order Dentaliida; family Dentaliidae; genus Pictodentalium; species Pictodentalium vernedei. The sequence goes on from CM062296.1 coordinate 56,845,227, forward strand.
GGTGTTGTGGCTGCATTATAAAAGACAGGAGAGAATTTCGTTCGAATCGCGACTGAGTCACGATCTGGTTGAAATTCGTTTTATATATATACCGGGACCGTAATTAAGAAAGCCCTGAAATGTTTCATGACAGTAAAGTTGCTGTCACTGATTATTATGTTTCAATGATTGCTATGTCTCGCAGTACATTTCATCTAGTGAAACATGATGTTTCTGGTTGATAGCTCACCCCAAACCGATCCCCGCGTCCACGTGAAGCATGAAACCCACGAATGTCACAAAAACACTATCATCCACATGAAATATCTGGTATAAAGCCAGAAAATTTGTAACTTATTTTATCAATAAATGTTGACATGGCAAGGAGGAGACTGTCAGAGGCACTAAGATGGCAAATCGTTCAAAGCTATTGGAAGGCAACGTGGCTATAGTCATTCTGTCATCAGCAGACTTGTCCGAAAACATGAACAAATCAGCGATATTAAGGACCGACCAAGGCCTGAAGCTCCCCAAAAGACCCCTCATCGGGAACACCGGAGTCTGGCACGCCTCGTTATGCGTGAATCCTTTGGTTCAAGTGGGGTTTTGAAACGCCTTTGGCTCCACGACAGGCGTCTGTGCAACAGAACTGTCCAAAACCGTCTCAAAGCACTGGATATGAGGTCCAGAAGGGTCATCAAGCATCCAGCTCTGTCCGATCAGCACCAAAGACGACGTTTGGAGTGGTGTATGTCACGATAACATTGGAATCGCAGGACGTGGAGGAGAGTCCATTGGTCAGACGAGAGTAGGTTCTTGCTTCACGTCACAGATGGTCGCATGAGAGTGTGGAGACATAGAAATACTGCTTACGTGCTCAGGAACATCAGGCCTACTGTTCCTTATGGCGGAGGACCAGTAATGATCTGGGGGGGGGGGGGTGCCTCTCTAATGATTGTAAACTTGATATGGTGACTGTACGTGACTGTACGTGGGGATCTCAATAGTCATCAGTACATCCGGGACATTCTCAATTCGGTTGTTGTGCCTCAGTTTGACAACCACCTGTTAGCTACTCGCCCTGTATTCATGGACGACAATGCAAGGCCACATCGTTCACATTCTGTGAGAGCATTCCTCCAGAGCAACGCCATTACAACACTACATTAGCCTGCAATGAGCCCCGATTTGAATCCCTTAGAACACATCTGGGACTTTTTTGGACGTCGTGTGCAAGCAAGGGATTCGCCTGAACAAAAGTTGGCCGATGTGGAAGCCGCATTGCATGAGGAGTGGCAGCAGTTGCCACTGGGCCGTATCAGACGACCCACTGGTAGCATTAGGAGGTGGGTTCAGGCTGTCATCCGGGCACGTGGTGGATACACTCGTAACTGACGTCTGACACTGCTATTGTTTTCAGGAGACCACAAGTTATTTTTTGTCAGCAGTTACCAGTAATGTTCCATAATGGACCGTTCCAGCACCATACTTGTCGAGAGAACATTTTTCCATCAAAAATATTAGTCATCGAAGGTGTAATTTGCGCCATTAAAATACTGCATATTTTCATCATTGTGTCCCCCCACAACTTCCTATGCAAGATAGGCGTGTCTCATATGAGAAGGCCAATAGATATCTATCTCACTTGACCCACGTGACCGGCTTATTAGCATATTTAATGAGCACACGGACCATTTAATCATCGCACGTTCTTCCGTAAAGAAACAACATGGCGTCACGTTTCGGAAATATTAGCAGACGAACGTTTGTCGTAAAAAAAACAGAAATAAAACCACAGATCGCAAAACCATGGATCGATTGATGCACGCGGAGGACGAATGACGTCATCGGAATGTGTCAATGTTCATTTCGCGTCTTTTAACCCCTGTCATGCCGGCATTGGGATTTAATTTCGTGGTATATACCTGTGGTATATACAAAACTTTTCTGAGATCTTTCCGATAAGCAAATCATTTTTTTCATAAATGGACAACAAAATTGTTCGATACAGCTGCACGTGCCCCTGAATTAGTTTTGATGACGTCAGGGTGTTTTTGTGGGGGTAGAAAAATCATACCTGGTGGGGGTTGGTGTGAGATGGGGACATCTCACCTTCGGGACAAGATATTTGGTCCAGATAGTCGGTAAGCTTCGTGACTGGACCAAATACATGTATCTTGCCCTCGGGTGAGATTTCTCCATCTAACACTCTCACGAAACGTCAGTTTTTATCAACACCTCTGCGAAAAAACAGTGGGTGCTTAATTTAGTTCCAGATGTATATCATATCCAGTTTTCGTGTATTTGTTTGAAGAAATTAGCCCTACAGTGTTGAACAGGGTAAAACGGTCAAATACCAGAATAAACAAACAACATATTGGAAAGTGGTGTAATTGTATTCAGTGTGACAATATTTTCGTTGAAAATACGGTTAATCCCAGTAAGGATACTTTACGAGCAATGGTTCATTAGGACGATATAAAAATAGAGGGAACAGATTATGGTGTCTGTGTGTTAGCTACGTACTTCCATGCATAAATCACTAACACTCTGTCAATGTGGGTGTAAATAATATATTGGAAACTGTGGGAATCTGGAGTATCAGCTCCATAATCATGAATTCTAAATGTATCGTTCAGTGAATAATGACGGTAAATAAACACAACAATTGTAATTGAGCAATCAGTCAGCAGACGATATCAGAATTTATTATTTTAAATATCATTTTTTTCAAATTTTTCAGTTGCCATACTTTTATACCTGATCAGAAAAGAGGAATTTTCCTCCGAACAAACGAAAAATCATTACAGATCCGTAACCCCCTCCATTGTGATTCACCAAACGTTATTTACCTTATCACATGTAAGCGCTGTCGGAAACAGTATGTTGGTCAAAGTCAAAATCCTTTCCGAGAACGTGCTACTAGACACAAACAGGATACAAAACATAATGCGGATGCCCCAGTAGCACAACATTTTAACATTCCTGGCCATTCTTTGGACGATTTCGAAATCCATCCTATTGAACAACCACCAATTAAAGACACATTAGAAGAAACGGATGAAGGATGAATTTAGAAAAATAAAACGTGAAGCTTTTTGGATCAATACGCTTCAAACCCTCTGGCCATTTGGTATGAACATATGAGAGGGCGAATGCTAAATTAAATGAACCTTTGAATCTTCGACCTGTCGTCGCCTATGAGAAAAACAAAAGCTTGCTTAACATCCTTGTAAGGACTAAATTAGAGCCCATCAATGAATAACATAAATTATTGCCAGTCAGTTCAACCAGTTCCTAAGCTCATCACTTAGTTTAAACCAATTTTATGTATTTTTTGTCATGTTTGAAACCCATCAGGGTTCAGTAAATGAAAACAATTTTTCATCGGCATATTAAAAGAAAAAAAAACGTTACAGTAGGAAATGTCTGTGCCAGTGCGATTTTTCTAACCTCAAAAACAAATCATCCCTTGAAAGCAACAAAGCGCCATCTGTAATGCTAACGCGTTGCAGATGGCACTTTCTTGAAATCAAGAGACGAAATCCGGCCCTTCTTGGACAACCTGTGCTGTAATTGTACCCGCTTCCTATGATCAAAATAGACCGTTTTGGTAACTAAGCACTTTGTTTGGAACCAAAGGTATAGGTTGTCTAAGCATTTGGCGACAATCGTTTGAGATGACCAGATGACAAGAAGAATAACAGACAATTAAGTCTGAAAACACTTTATCAAATCAGCTAGGATAATCACGCGAGTCTAGTTTTAACTTATTCGTTTACAATTTTCAAAGTTTTGAACATTGTTTAGACAAACACGGGAGGTGCCACCCTCTCCCCACCCCAATCTTATATTCCGCTTTCAACTATATGCCTTGAAGAACTTTTAAGGTAAAAATTCTAACAATAATAGTGCAACTTCGCATTTATAATCAAGAATACCGGAGTAAAATGAAATTATATTGTGCTGTTCGATAACATTTTACTAACCCCAACACTAAGATAAATCTCAAAGACATTTTGGCTACCCCAGTCCCCAAATATATCGCAATGAAAGTGCTTCAATATATTTAAGCGATTACGAAATTGAATAAACAGGGATTTCAGGAAATATCTCAAACGCAAATTGGCAAGACAAAAAGATTTTTCAAAATATAAATCGTATTATTTCTAATGCGTCTTTCCTTGAAAAACAATAATTTTCAACGTCTAAATGCTTTTCTGTGTGACAGTGACAAATTATTCCTTGAATTAAACGCTTTTTTTTCTTTCAAAGACTTCACTTCTGGCTAACATTATTGAGCGTGTTCATGTTGCTTTATCAAAGTCGGCACGGATAAAACACGTTGCACACCAACACGATACTGGTACCGTTTTGCAGCAACATATTTAATTACTTTTGATATACTGTTTTGTTCTGATGCCTACAGAATCATACAGTACCAGTTGTGAGAGTAAATGTGGAATAGTTAGTAGGGACAGATTCAGACGGCGGAAGCTGTATAACCGCCGTAGACTGGTCGTAATCCACGCTTGCGTTTACCAGGCAACAACAATCATCATTAGCAAAAATTTAAATAAGGAAGCACAGGGTTGTATCCGGCGCTTCATTAGTTTAATTGTTTGATGATTATTCCTATAAATAGTGTTTTGAATCTAATATTATTGCGACCGTGGAAATATTGCCCACCCGTGGAAAGTGACCAGTCCACGGCGGCTGTACTGTACTTGATGTGTACAACTGTGTGTATAAGTTTGTTTGTGTCTGTGTCCATCATTCAAGTACATTATCCCGCCATCCACTCACACACAAAAGACTGTGTGTCAGACTTTCAATAATGTATTAAAGTCTCTGTTTATCTCACTAAACACTAGGATACCAACGCGGTCAGGTTCGTCCCTATTGGAACACTATGTGGGTTTTTTTGATTATACGGAATGCCATGGTGGGTAGTATAAACTCCGAGAAGGCGCGGGAAAAACTGAGAACAAACACTAGGAAAATCCACCATACCCTGTAAACCCTACATCCGGCAACTTTGAACTCTAATGGTATATTCCATGCCAGTTCAATGGCGGCAATTGGAAAGCCCATATTCATTATTTGGGGTAGACCATCAATATTCTCAAAGTGCAGCCTCAGGGCTGCATGTTGAAAATATTGATTGGTCTAACCCACACATTTACTGAACAGCCATCCTATATAATGACGTTATGACGTATCATGTTCCAGGCCGGAAAAACGGCCGCTGGGGTTCAAAGACTTAACTTCACAATAGACTGAAACAAACACCCCTTCCCCTTCCTGGTTATTCTAGTCACATTGGACGATGAAGTTCTTCTAACGGACAACTATCAAAACGAACAGACGCTGGTCAATACCTGAAACTACAGATCCTGTCACCCCAGTCACTCAACAAGAAATGTCCCTTATAATCTAGCTCGGCTGTACTGTACATGCCCTGAACAATTTTCGTTAATTTTAATACTTGGAAACCCGTGGACAGAGCGAAATATCGTATTTATGTGTATTTATAAAATACACTTCGTAATCACATCATGATTAGGGTTTAATCCCGAGAACGAATTCCCGGTTCCGAAGGCTGGCCCCCATACCCGGGAAATCTACAGCACGGAACCGCGAATGAACCGTAGCACACTGAACTGAAGTTTTCTGAACTGAAATTTTGTAATTTTGTAGGATTTCGTCAGCCCTTCCACGTCTGAAATTTTTACAGTCCTGATTCCTGACGAACTATTTTCAACGAATCACTGTAGTTATGGAGGACCCCCCCCCCCCCTCCCTTTCAACAGCAAAATCTTCTTCATCCGCTTCAAAGTTCAAACTCGTCTTCATTTTCAGAATCACTAGTATCACTATTCAGTACCTCCTCCAACATCAACACCTTCTTTCTTCACAGCCGTCACCAGTCTCCTCTACTTAAAGCAGAGGAGACTGGTGACGGCAGTGAAGAGAAGGGTATTGATGCTGGAGAATGCAGAGGTGATAATGCGAGTGATTCTGAAAATAAAGACGAAATTGAAGCGGATTTGGGGTTTCATACTTATCTTAGGAAAAGAACTTTTCCGTTTGGAGACGGGAGATTGCCAACGAAATATGCTCATTATCATTAAAATAAATGCGTCATGTTACCCTCGAAAATTTGATTAGAATTACCCGGGAAATTTCTCGGTTCAATGAGCTCGTTCCAACGAGGGGTCATAACGTATGATTTTGAGACAAAAAATGAAAAAAATTAGTTATTCAAGAATTATTTTTGCAAATGTCGTCTGCTTTTCAGCTTAGGTAAAGGGTTAAAACACCAATAAATAAATACTGTAAAGACACTTTCGCTAAACAAAGAACTAAAGTAGACAGTCACTTAGTTGCTTGTACTTATCTTGCCATAAAAAAGCCAACTTCCTTTTGTTACTTAAACGAAAACAACTGACAGCTCCGAAAGCTGTGTTATTTTCGTTTATCAAAAATAACAAAAGGAAACTGTGCTCTATTTTCTACTGATGTCACAAATGTTTTCTCCACAGCTTCTTAATTGGACCATTCTCACCCTTCTAATAATTTCAAGGGTGACGTTGTCATGACGAGATAAATCAGGGGTGGTACGTTATGTTAGGTGAAGAGCCAAGAAACGAATCCTTGGTTGTCCTCTTAGGCTGAGGAAGAAAAACCAAATGTTTCCGATTTCCTGACCTACCTCAATTGTACTTTAAAACATTATAAGTTATTGTGATGAATTGACGGTAACATGGTCTGAGGTTTGCGGCTCGGATCTTCTGTTCAACCGAGACGCGAAGCGTCGAGGTTGAACATATGCCCCGAGCCGCAAACCTCAGACCATGTTCCTGTTAATTCATCACAATAACGCATATGTTCCGATTAGCCCAAAACCTACATCTGAAGCACGAGAGGCTTATTTACTAAACTTCTGCTCGTTAAAACTTGCCTTGTTCAAGGTAACTTTTAACGATCACATGTTTACTAAATAAACCTCTCGTGTATCCACGACGACACTAGATAAATAATCAATAAACCAGATAATCTCAATCCATGTTAGTTCAAATCGTAAATCATTTGTAATTTAAACAGCACTTCACCCGGAGCACCGTCTGTTGCACACGTGAAACATCCAGAAAATGGAGCGACTTGGTAGTCACTCCGTTGATGAAGCAGTTACGAAACGGACAACATCATTGCAAATATTTCGCGTTGTGACGTCAGACGGTAACATTTGCCACTTGAGCCGGAAACGTAGAATATACTAAGCGAGCTCTCGTCCAATCAGAGGAGGAGGATTTTAGTCTTATTGGAACATATTTTATTTGCTATAAATTTGCAAAAAGGATTGGAGTACAAGTTGTACAACTTTGGTTAACTCCTCTTTATTACATGCCCATGCAGTCTCTCTTATGCAATACGGCGTGCAATACGGCTGTGCAATACGGAATTCCGTATTACACACCAACCTGTTCTAACCGGGACTTTTTTTATGCAATGCGACTGCATAAAGTGCATGGTGTTTACCACCGTTGATAGAAAAGAAAATTAGGTCAGTAGGTGCTTGGGTCATGTAATAAATACAAAACCACATGTATGTGGTGTGCAGACCTTCGGTCTCGACGTTTTCTTCCTACGCACATCTGACTCATTGAATACAAAACGACTCATTGAAACATACATGTAGTTTTGTCTTTTTATAAACACAGTAGGATAGAAAATCTACATGTGGATGCGTCTATCAGATATATAAAGGATATCTACGCTATTTTAGTGAATATCGGGAATTATCTCATGAGTGTGGAACTGAAAGTTTTATTTTTCGATATTCACTAAAACAGCGTAGATTTTCTTTTTATTATATGCTACGTGACATTTCAAAGCGCAATATTAAGACCAATTCGACTGCAAACAGTTTCAGGACCACAACAAAAAGCTGCAGATAGTTCCTTCAAGGCGACGTTCAAGAAGACGTCATGCGCCAAGGCGTAACTTCATTTTGGAAGCCAATGAAACAATTCATCATGTGAACCCGAAAGTATCGCGAAAAATAAAACTTTCAGGTCAACACTCATGAGATAGTTCCAAACACTGACTAAAATAGAGTAGATTTTCTTGTTATTGTATTATACGAGACATTTTATTTCACAATATTCAGCCCAATACGACACCAAATACGTTCGTTTCAAAACAATAACAAAGATCACCTATTCCTTCCTTTGAAGGCGACGTCATGCGCCGAAACGTGACGACATTTGGGAAGCTCCTGAGGAATATTTCTCGATATCTATCGTGTCGAAAGATATCGAGAACTATGTTTTCAATAATTTGCGATGATTCACAGGCTAGCATACAATAAGCAGCTTGATTTACAAAAGAACAGAGATTTACACTATTTGCATTGGAAATATATGTTGTTGAAACAGGCAGCCAAGAGATACGGTTTGGTTTGAGAAAATACATCGGACTGGACAATGAAGCTGCTGATTTTCTCTACGAAAGACCTTGGATGCCAAGTTCTAAGATAAGTTTCATTTGGCCTTTATAAAACGTTTCTTCTTGTACGGGAGAGAGGCTAGTCCGCGAATACATTGACTCAATTGAAGCGGTCACTAGCTAGGATGACGTTGGGTTTTCAGAAAGCTATATTCGTTTTGCTTTGTTGTCAGTGTGGGTTTACCAAGGTTTTTTCCTATTCAAAATGAATTTCAGTTTGTGAAGGAAAGAAAAACGGGCGTTGACTTTCTTGCATATTTGCTATTTGGGAGTCCTGATTAGATTAGATTGGAGTATTGGTCCCAAGTGCTTGTGATCTGGACTACTATCGAGGATCAAGGTGGGATAATCTGTTTCGTCTGCTTTTGTTTTAGCAGGGTTGAGTGAGACGAACCATTGGCGAGACCATCTGTTAATTTTTTCAAGTTTCGATTTAAGGATACGGTGTGATTTTCAATATTTTTGTTGTTATCAGTTAACACAGGTATCATCGACATACAGTCGAGAAAAGGCATCGGTGATATCGGCAATGTCATTGATACAGATTAGGAACAGAAACGGACCGAGAACAGACCCCTGTGGCACTCCAGCTTGAATGAGCCTCTAGTCGGAAAATGTAGTTTGGACAAGAACCCTTAGCTTTCTTTCATGCAAGTAGTCGCTAATCCACTCAATCAAGGTTCCAATGATGCCATCTTGACGAAAAGAAGGCCTTTACGCTAAACTATTTCGAAAGCTTTTGAAATGTCGCAGAAAACTGCGCAGGTCTGAAGCCGTTTATCAATAGAGATACAAATCGAATGGTACAGTTCTAATAACTGGAAAATAGAGCAGTGATCTTTCAAAAAGCCTGCCTGGAATTCATACAATAAACCGTTTTTTTGGAAATGACAAATTAGATACTTCAGAACAAGTTTTTCAAATACTTCATCGGTAATAATGAAATAGGCCTATAGTTCGTCACTTCGGATTGGTTATCTTTCTTGAATATTGGGATAGCATCTGCATTCTTTCATTTAGACAGTAATTTGTTTAAATATAGAGATTTGACGAAAAGCATGCTCAGTGGAAGTGCGATCGAATGTGCAGTTTTTCCATAACCCTTTGAACCCCAGAGCCCGCTTTTCTGGACCAGTAACATGATACTTCATAATTTCATCAAGTGGGTTGACTTTTGAGTGAAGGTGTGGCGTAGACCAATCAATATTTTCAACGTGCAGCCCCACCGCTGCACGTTGTAAACATTAATTTGTCTACCCCCAAATAAAGAATATGGACTCTTCCCATAGCTGCCATTGAACTGACATGGAAGATACCACCGGAGTTCAAAGGATTATTAAGCATTCTAGTACTAATTCCGTCATTGTAAGCACTTAACAGAAATGATATATATATATATATATTTAAAATGATATTTGAGGATACGTTTGGACTGGACTTCAAATATATGTGCACCTCGGAAATGAGCCATAGATTTCAACTCTTCACCTGACCGATAGCAGACGCCATTTCTAATAAATTAATAAATTAAAACAATTCATTTGTTTTGCTTCAGAAACATCTTATGACACCTCAGTGAACGAGCGCACTGAAGTTGTTTAAATGAGGTGTCATACTTGGTGTGTTTGACATCAACAGCGCAGGAATTTTGAACGATTTGACTTCGAATTCTATGTCCCCGGTTCCACAATTCTTGGATCTGCCCTTAGATAGCAGCTAAGAATCCCCGAGAGAATCAACGGGAAATAATCCGTAAATTGTTTAATGCAAAGATTGATTGATTTTATTCACAATTACAAAACAGTTACTTGATGAGAATAGTAAACTAATATTCACAGCTGTTCAGATTATATCTGGGCCATATAGAGGTGGAAATATCCATTGGGCCGGTCTTTCCAGCTCATCAAAATAAAATTAGAACAATCCTTGTTGCAGTTTGTTCTCCATTAAACGTGTTATAAAGATGGACAGATTAGCATGTTCTAAAGACTGTTCGCTGTTTTCTAAATTTATCAACGCTCACCCTTTATCAAAACACCAACGTCAGGAATTTTCCATAAAAAACAAGGTCATCAGTGCCGAAAATGGATTAAATCACACGCTAGCGCGCCCCATCACACAGAAACCATTCCTTTGCCGTGATGCAAATTCATCCACCAAATGGGCCAAGTAACGAACGACTCATAAATGTGCACGTAAATTGCATACGTCATTTGATACACTCCGTACAATTATCGTGCATTTGTGCGAGCTTGACGGGTATGTAAATCGTAGAATTGGCGGACTGAAAACGTAATACATTTTACAAATGGATTGCAAATCGTTATTGATGCAACTGGTAACCGGGTGAGACTTTTCCGGCTGGTTGGGTAAGTAATGCCGCTCTGAACCTGATACCCGTTGTCGTTTCAGCACTAACATACACCTCAATCTGACCAGTTTCTGGTGATTCCGTAAATATTTGTCGCTTTGAGTAAAATAATGAAGTCGTTGTTCTAGAGGCCTGCGAAGTTTCGAAATTCAATTCGATTCGATCTCGAGGCGCCCCGATTCAGAAATGTTCGAATTGTTGAGATGCTCTCAAAATTCTACCAATTGTCTCCACTTGAACTGTTCTTCTATCATCAGGTCTCCTGTTTAGGACACCGCTCCCCTCCCTCCTTCCCGTTCAGGAGACCTGATGATGGAAAATGAATTCAAGGGGGTTCCGTTTCCGACATTTCGTCGATGCCGTTCAGGAAAATCCCGAATTTTTGATTGATTTGTCCAAACAAACAAGTTCGCGATGAATACGACAGATTTGACTGTTCTAAGATTTTGAAATAGAGTTACCCGCCTTGAAAAGTTGCGCCCGACAATGATGTAATCTCTGAATCTAAGTAGCCATGGGAAAATACATTTTTTTCAATAAACATTTGAATCAATCTACTGACATCATGCATTATTGTTGAATATTTCAGATAAAAAAAGAGGGTGATTTGATGACTCTTCGACCCCAAAAATACAATTGACTATTGGTGTACATTTGTTGGGAATTCCCTGAAAAATAAGTACACGTGACCGGTGTAAAAGGAATGGAAGTCCGTAGGAACGTTAGTCCCTCTGGACTATTATTCCGTGGAATTATAGTCCTAGGTCTAACATTTCTAGGAATAGTAGTCCGGCGGACTACTATTCCTTGAAATGTTAGACCTAGGACTATAATTCCGCGGAATAATAGTCCAGAGGGACTAATTTTCCTACGGACTTCCATTCCTGTCACACCGGTACTTTCCTTCCTGCCAGTTTTTCTCTCTTATTTTTTGCATGACCCCATGTTTTCGGGTCAAAGAAGGCTATACTTGATAAATATATTTGAATGTCAAAATTAAAGTGGTGCGATCATATATTTTTCGCATGGAGACAGACTGTATTAACGTTTGTAAGAAGGTGCAATATCTTCAACTTAAAGAGTGTTGAGATTTGATTCCAGATTCGATTCAATTCGAAATCCTCTGCCTGCCACAATTGGAGATTCGCCGGGCCATACGCTGTTCCTGTTTGGCTGGGAGTTGTTTTTGTGGTGGGTTCATAAGCAAATTCCGTGTTCCAGTTTTGACATCTGTTCGCAGAGTGTGGCTTGCATTCGTAATGAATTATCGGGTTTTACAGTTAAAACTAGAAGTCCAGTCACGAATAGTGCGCTTATCTAGGCTTAATTGCGCGTTGGAATTGCGCGCAATTGCCATATCGAATGGCATCCAAAGCATGGCAGGTTCTCTTGGTTACTCATAGCAAACACATGCAATGTTTCTGCCAATGGACCCTGGAGGTCCATTGGCTGAAACATTGCTTGTGCACAGGCCATATGTACAGAATTTGATAGCTTTACTTGGGCCATAACGCGTACATTAACGCGCATATCAACGTGCTATTTGTGCGCATTTCATGACAGTACTTCTAGTTTTAACTGTATGCATATCAAACACGGATACATAGTTTCTGCGTTCAGCATGAATCGAATCAAAGGCATGAAAGTCTTGTAAACAAGAGTTGGCAAGCTGATTAACTCGTTATGTGTGGGTATAATTGATCAGCTAATTGAGCACACGAGTAGGAACGTTTTCATTTATCAAAAGTTGGCGGCATGAAACATGAATCCAACACGACATGTCTCTTCCCATATTCTGTTTTCATCATAAAAACCCATACCGATTACATTGTACTATAATTTGAAAGCACAAAACACAAAGGACCTACGAGCTTCGGGCTAACAAATAATTGAATGAGAAAAATTGCAATAGAAAAATCTAATATTGCAAAACAGAATACATCGATGAATCTGTCATTCTTAAAAGATTTTGAGAACTAAAAACTAATCAGAATGGTGAGAAAGTTGATTATTGTGTGTTCATAAGGATGCAACAACACTTTCTGGAGCTGAAGCTGTAATTTGTAGAGGGTCCCACTAAATCCCGAATCGGACCGAATCTGACTTGAACTATCGAATCTGACCCTAAAAATGTAATTACATATAGTTCTCACGTAAATTCTTGCTATTATGGGTGTTCAGTAATGATAAAAAGTATGTTAAATGAAAAAAACGTTCATTTTGTGCTCCCAACTGCCTCCCTATTCCCACGCTTCTTCTCTCCTCCCAACACTCAGAGACGAACTGCTTGATGACATCCTTTGCTCCATTCTTTTCAATCTCTCCGTTCAGTATATTAACTCTCTTCTTTGAATCACTCACTAACTATTGGCGGCGCCAGAGTTACAAAAGTGAGGGGGTACAGTTGGGGATTGTGCAGCGCCGAGCTGGGGGGGGGGGGGGTCGGGGGGGGGGGAGGTCCTCTTCCTAAGTTGAGAAAATTTTTAACTGCTTTGCAACAAAATCATGCGAATATGGATATCATTGGAACCGGCTGAACAAGCCGGTTCCAATCATATTCATATTTCCATGTTTTCATTGAGTTATACCTTTGAGAATTTTTTCTAAAATATTAAATTTTATTTATTTTTTAAAATTGCTGTAGGCTGAATTCCAAACGGATGCCTTGCACGCTCTCGATTCTAGCATTCGTCGAATACTCTTAAGCACTATGTTTCAGTCTGTTTAAACGCGGCATGCCTTGTTGCAATTTGGACCCTCGACTCTTGTTTGTTGTTTGCAGCTAGCGTGTGTGTGGGGGGACGGGGTGGGGGTGTGGGGGGGGGGACATAATTTCAAAACTTCTCTTATTTAGTGCACTTGGGAATATGGGATTAAGCATACCGACCATTACACCGCAACGTTCAATACAACAAAAATTAAAATGATAGTACGCTTGGCGAAAAAATGGAGGGGTAAGTACCCCCACATACCCCTCCATTACTGTCACTAACCACGTCCTTCATTCTCCCCTCCCACTTCCCCATTACACTGCTAGTGAATCTTGCTCTTTTAGACTGGTATTTTGGACATTCTAGTGGAAAGTGTTCCAGGGTCTCCACCGCAATCTCAGCTTGAACAACAGTGACCCCCAAAAGTACATGTCATCAAGGTATTCTCCAAAACCGGGCTTCTCTTTACCATGCAAGCCACCCCTAGGTTGCCCCTACGTCTACATCCGTGATCTCCAATGAGTAGTTCACTATTAACTCCCTCATTTGGACAATCCACCCTGTCTTGGTATTTGAGTTGAAAATACTCTGGAACAATAAATGTCATTGTGCCGTAATGCAAACTAAACGTAAATTTCGCAATAAACTGTGAACGAGTTGAAGATTTTCGTAATTCATCCATCCATCCCTACTCTCTCTCGTTCGCCCCCCCCCCCCTTCTCTCTCTCCAATTTTTCTAAGAAATTTCGACAATGAACTCGATACTGCTCAGAAAATAGTTGACAATACATTGGAATGTAGCTGTCAATTGGCACTAATCTTTTCCACAATTGTCGCCAAAAATATGCTTTCCCTTTTGATTTGATTGCTCAATGAAAGAACTTGATGCAGCCCTGCTGCTGAACAAACACTAATCTGTGATGGTTTGATCTATCACATGACTCGTCCGTTTTGTCTACTTTAAAACATTTGATATTTTGTTTTCATATTAATCAGTGATAAATAAAGCCTTCCGTCAATTTCATTGGTCAATTTCAAAACTAGACAATTTGATTGGCTGAACAAAATACAACTGGGCCACATTTTCATAATTTGCATAATTAGAGTTGGGAGCTTTCATTGGTCAATTTCAAAACTGGACAATTTGATTGCCTAAACAAAATACAACTGGGTTACATTTGCATAATTTCAGTAGGGAGAATTTACGTTAACGTTCCTATTTAGGGTGGGTTATTGTATTAATCTTTTTACCTACAAGAAAAACGCCATTCATTTTTTTTTATATTTTCACTTTTTGCTTCCAAAACAGGTTATGACCCCTCATTGGAACGAACTCGACGAGTTCGTTCTAATGAGGGGTCATAACCTATGATTTGGAAGCAAAAAATGAAAATTTTTAGTTATACGAGGATGTTTTTTCCAAGTGCCGTCTGCAACTCAAGTTAGGTGATGGGTTAAAAAGTCATACTAAGTGGCAAATTTGTGCGTGTGTGTGTCATATGATAAATAGAATATGAAATGAGTGTTTTTCTCATATAATATTTATGAAACTCGTCCGAATTTTCCGTTTGGGCTTGCCAGACGCTCGCCAAAACGAAAAATTCTTTGACTCGTTTCATAAATATTATATGAGAAAAACACTCATTCTATATCCTCTATGTATGTTAAAGCAATAAAACAAGTCACACGTCGGCGAATAACATAGAAGTTTTTTGAATCTGCCTGATAAATTAGATAATGGAACTCATTTATTTACGACACCTCACTTAATAACTCCAAAACACAAAATTCGCAAAATATTTACGGTGACTTTTTCATTTAAAATGATTTTTATATTCACTAGATCACAGAATAGCAAAAACGTAAAGAGAAAGTATCTTTAATAAATCTTTTTTGGGTCAGATTGGGCATTTCAAGTCAGTTTTGTCAGATTCGGTATTTAGTGACATCGATTGTAGATGATATTATGAAGTTTCACGAGCCGTGAAGTAGATTTATTATGCCTAATTAGAGGTTGGGTGAGATTTTAATATCTGAAGATATTTTGAGATTCCTAAATCTTTTTTGGTTATAGTGCAATAAAGCAATATAGAAGGCACGATGGTTGGATGGCTAGAACAGTGGGCTTGAAAGCGAAAGGTCGACGGTTCGTTTCGCGATATCTGCACTGTGATGAGACGCTTAATTTCGATTGCCCACGGGGTACGATGGCGCTATGTATTAAGGGGTACTTTCGCTTGCTTTCAAACGCTGCTAACTCTGCTTGTGTCGGAATAGTCGCTGCACGGTGGTTCTCTCTGGCTTCATCCACCCACCAAACATCCCGATACGATACTGTCGTTGAACCTCAATGAACAACCCCCCCCCCCCCAAAAAAAAAAAAAAATAAAAACCCCCAAACAAACAAGCAAACAAACAGAGCAGTATACTTAATGTCATTCTCATACAACATAATGAGTCTAAACATTGCGAACTGTACACGGACAGTGGACTGTAATGTGAATATCTCTTTCATATGTATTTGTTTATTTCTGAGAATGCAAGTAATCGTCTGGGTGGAAGCCCCACCCAAAGAGTGCTTTAAAGTTACTCCATTCTGCTCACACTGTAGATGAATATAGACTATACCCATAGTAGCCTGGTGTACCAAATATTCACCAAGAGTGGTGAAGAGGTGCTAACCGCGAGCCTTCGGCGCGCGGTTAACAACACTTCACCACTAGTGGTGAACATTTGGTACACAAAGCCACTTTGCGTATATTTTATTTATGCCATGATCGTCAGATTATTAAGAGTCGCTATTATTTTTTCTCGATTTTACTGAGCAGCAGTCGTAAATACGTGTGAATTTGTTCTTGTTTACAGGAGGATCGGTGGACGGTACTTCCACTGTCAGTTTTTATCACCGAAACGAAATTGAAAAAGAAAGAGGACCTTTTTCATTTGAACAACATAATAACATAGTATTTCGAGTTATGGATGTTTTATTAACATGAGACAATGCAAGTTTGTTAAGTTTTGGTGTTTTATGGGGTAAACTCATTTAAAAACGTAATAAATAATTGCCACTTTAATTTCACGTTGCGAGGCGACGTGAGATAAATTTAGACAAGTTTGTAGATTCAGGTCGACGTCATCAAAGGTCAGCTTGGATGTAGTCTCACTGTAGGTATAAATTTTAACTACTGAAATCCCATTGCTGACGTGTTCACCACGGTTGGAGTGTAAAGCTAAAATTTATGTCATAGGCTTTTCATAAATTATAGAATAGGTAATCATGATATAAACGAATACACGCAATACCTATAGAGAAAGACAAGGGCCGAAATATAGAATCTTTACAGGTATCCAACGTGAAACCAGGCTCACGGATTACAGGGCTTTTCAGCGTACCGACGGTACAACAACTGTCGCTACCACAAACAGTACAAGAGAGGTACTGTGGTACTGCTTTTAAAAATGGATCTCAGCTCAGTCTGAACTTGAATTTGATTAGCTCGGTTTTCTACTGGTGTTAAAGATCTGAACGCCACGGCGATCATGCTTCTAAATGTATTTATCTGTCCAATCATAGCTCGCGTTTATATTTCCGTGCCGGAAGAGACTTGAGCTCTACTCTGGAGGCCTCAAGTTGCTGTTTGAGGGGAAATGGCTGAATAGCTTGAGAATATAAAATTCAAAAATAGCTAGAATTGATTCAGTAGATTCAGTTTGAAGTCTACGGGGTATCTCATTTAGTAGTCTAGTATATTATTTATGACCAGAAGGTAACTTTCCTGTTACCGAAATTACAGAGAAAAGAGAAAAGTTGAACTTACAGTTAAAACTAGAAGTCCTGTCATGAAATGCGCACAAATAGCACGTTGATATGCGCGTTAATGTGCGCGTTATGGCCCAATTAAAGCTATTATATTCTGTACATATGGCCTGTGCACAGGCAATGTTTCAGCCAATGGACCTCCGGGTAACCCGGAGGTCCATTGGCAGAAACATTGCTTGTGTTTGCTATGAGGTACCAGGAGAACCTGCCGTGCTTTGGATGCCATTCGATATGGCAATTGTGCGCAATTCCAACGCGCAATTAAGCCTAGATAAGCGCACTATTCGTGACAGGACTTCTAGTTTTAACTGTAGATGATAAGAGCTGTTTCCAATACAAAAAGCCAGCTTGGTAGATTTTCTACTTGGCAATTACTTGCAAAAAAACACTGTTCAAGGAGTACTCGTGAGCAACCTTCCTATTCATAGACCAAGGGGTACCACCCGTTGGGCCATGAACTGGGAGTTTGCTGGTGCTTTTTGTGCCCTTCTTATAAATTATGAATTATTTTGTGGGTGGAAAATCGAACCCTCAGTGCTTTAGTTGTCATCCAGGTGTCATCCCAACAAGATGAATCCCAACAAGACGAATTGGTAAAATATCCCAACAAGACGATCCCCACAAGACGAAAACATTTTTTCTCATCACATATAGGAGAAATTTACATTAAAAAGAACGTGTATATTACAATATTATGCTATTTGAAGTAGGGTTTTATTTTATGCATGTATTTGGGAGTTGTGTTGATAGAAAAGATACAAAACAACGAACAAATAGCGTCTTGTAACAAATCGTGGCGCCTTTTTTTTTTGGTTGTCAAAATTTCGTTCACATATTATTGCCTTGTTACAATTAATGGGAGAGAACCTATAAGTGGGTTATATAGTCATTTTAATTAATTTCGTCTTGTTGGGATTCGTCTTGTGATAACCATTTTCGACATTCGTCTTGTTGGATTCGTCTTGTTGGGAATAAACCGCCATCCAGTCTCCTCGTACTGAAGTCAAATAAGAAGGATAAAAAAGAAAGGTGCCAATGTTGAGCATGAGACAGAATGCGGTTAACTACTGTAATCAAAGAAAGACTTACTGAAGCATGATCGACTATCATGGAATTGTCATGGGATGATTTGATCTTTACGAACTGAATATGAACTTTCTTTACTGTACTAAAAGTTCAGACGTGTTTTTTGACTCACATAATCAAATAAACGAACAATATAAATACGTAACCCTTTTAAGCACGACTTGCAGACGACACAGCTAAAAATGTCAGTTCGCGAATCCAAAATTCAACTTTTTCATTGAAATGAGATCCTTAGAGTTGGATGTATTGGTCTGAAAATCGATTGGATATTGGTCTGAAAATCGATTGGACGATATTAATAACAATGCGACACGAAAAAATGATGGAAGCAAAAGTCGCTTGCGACATAATAGTGGATTGGGTTTTGTTTTTGTGAAGACTAAGCAGGTGGAGGAAGCCTGTAAACCTAGAGAGAACCATCGAGCAGCTTTAGGCGGATACCAGAATTTTAGATAAGATAAGTATCCGATCGTGGTTCCAGATCGAAATCGTTGAATGCACATCGTAACGCAATCCCATTTGGGCATGACTTAGTGATGAATAGGTTATTCAAGACCCCAGGGCAAGTGGCACCTACTAGGACTGAACCTACAACCTTTCGATCACAAGTCCAATGGCAAACCAATGAGCAAGCGTTTCTATCTAACCGGGGATGTGGAATTTGCTGAACAGCAGCTAGTTTTCACGGCAATATTGAAATGCTATTTTTTCTTTAAGGTTGCCGGGAAATGGTGTGATAGACCATTTCCCTGCAACTTTATAGAAATAAAAGATGTATTAACCCTTTACCCAACGTAACGGCCAAAACCGGCCAGCGCTATTCTCAAAAATCGCCAGTTAATTTTCATTATTTTTTTCATTTTTTGTCTCAAAAACATAGGCTACGACCCCTCATTGGAACGAGCTCGTCGAGCTCGTTCCAATGAGGGGTCCTAACCTATGTTTTTGAGACAAAAAATGAAAAAAAATGGTTGTTCAAGATTGTTTTTTGCAAGTGTCGTCTGCTTTTCATGTTAGGTAAAGGGTTAATTAAGATATCCATTTGATTGTTGAAATATGATTGTCCAAACATTGGTACATAAAATTAAAGGAATTTCAGCTGATTTCAGATTTCTTGAATGAATGTGACTCTCATATGAGCCTGCGGGCCAGGGTCTAGCGCTTGTTGCGGTATTTTGTCCATGTCCAACGACGCAACACAAGTAGCGTTTGCTGGATTCGAATACACGACCTCAAGGACCAAGGCATGACATATTGACCAATGAATCTTCGCGTTCCGTGTGTAACATGTTTAGGCTCTTGGACGAAACAAAGCGGCTGGTTTTCATATAACAACCAACATCTTCCTGTTATAATTTTTATATTTATCGTGGTCTTTACGTGTGAATGCCAACACCAGAACGTCACGGGGTACTATTTGGTGCGAACTGACGAATCCAAATCAGAGATTTACGAAATATATCAGTAATAATTTAATTAGAGCCCCGAGAATTACCCATTTTTGATTCGAATGGGTCCTATTATTCGCAATAGAATCAAACCTCCATTGTGGGTGGGGGTGGGGTGAGGGTGGGGTGTTGTAAACCTGATTTGTTCACAGCACCCCGATAACCGACTGTGGGAGGCTGGGTGCTGTAAACCTCCTTTGTTCCTAAGTCCCGACTTATATAATATTCCAACTACATCATCGAGACATGCCTCCGTCGAAGGCATGCCTTGATGTTGTAGTTGGAATAATACCCAGTAAGGATTATAATTCTAAATCAGGAACGGGAGCAAGAATTATCGGTACTGGCCACTTCACAGGGCTAGTCACTATCAATAGCCCATTGTTGACATTGTTTGCAAACTTTAAATTTGCTTTCAACAGTGGTAGTGGCAAGTGGTGGCGTCAAGATTTCCCCAAAAGAGGGATTGTGCTTATTTGCCATGGGGGCTAGGGTATTCCCCGACAAGTCCACAATAAAGGAGGCAGTTTTCACAGAAAAAACCTCTACAGGGGAACTGTAGTCGCCATCCACCTCCCTGGCGCCACCACTGGTAGTGACAGGTGAGTCTGGAATTAGCATGCATGGTGGCATGGGCGCAGATGTTATTTATGTGAATGCGAAAATTAGACACTCAGTCTTTATTTTCAGTATTAATTATGTACAAATTTCACTTGAATCATATGTTTTATGAGACGACGTAGATGACTGATACCAAGACATATTCAAGATTTGAAAGGAAAGGAATTTGGCGGCCGATTTCGGATCAATCCGAACCGCTACTTAAGATTCGAAATAGCATCGTATCTCAAAGACCCGTCGGACCGGCCGTAAATATAATCCCATTTCCCAGTAGGTCTGTTGTATAAGGCCATTTGTAACGTTCTCTACCGAATCCTAATTTACTATGACGTCTAGTTATGAAGTATCACACCTGTCTTTACTCCCTCTCCACACCAAGACACCATGAAGTATCACACCTGACTTTACTCCCTCTCCACACCAAGACACCATGAAGTATCACACCTGTCTTTACTCCCTCTCCACACCAAGACACCATGAAGTATCACACCTGTCTCTACTCCCTCTCCACACCGAGACACCATGAAGTATCACACCTGACTTTACTCCCTCTCCACACCGAGACACCATGAAGTATCACACCTGACTTTACTCCCTCTCCACACCAAGACACCATGAAGTATCACACCTGACTTTACCCCCTCTCCACACCGAGACACCATGAAGTATCACACCTGACTTTACTCCCTCTCCACACCGAGACACCATGAAGTATCACACCTGTCTTTACTCCCTCTCCACAACGAGACACCATGAAGTATCACACCTGTCTTTACTCCCTCCCCACACCAAGACACCATGAAGTATCACACCTGTCTTTACTCCCTCTCCACACCAAGACACCATGAAGTATCACACCTGACTTTACTCCCTCTCCACACCAAGACACCATGAAGTATCACACCTGACTTTACCCCCTCTCCACACCGAGACACCATGAAGTATCACACCTGATTTTACTCCCTCTCCACGCAGAAACACCATGAAGTATCACACCTGTCTTTACTCCCTCCCCACACCGAGACACCATGAAGTATCACACCTGACTTTACTCCCTCTCCACACCGAGAGACAAAGACACAACACCAATGAAAACGGAAAAATTGCTCACTGGCGTAAAAAGGTGATCTTTAGAATTACAAACAAACAATACAAAATTATTACCCAGCAACTTTTCGATCAATGTCGACCAATTCATCGCATTCGTTTTGGAGACTATTTTTTAGCACAGCACCGGGTGAAATTAATCAACAGGGAACACGCTCTGTTTTCAAATGCACACACGTTAAGTCCTACGGAATCTGAGACATTGATCAATAATTTGATCGTGCTATCCGTTTTCCATTTAATTGCTCTTTCGACAAGACTCAACTCCCTTGGGGAAGATTTATCTAATTCAACAATATAGCAGTCCATAATCAGATACATTAGAGATTGGTTTGATTTAAAAGAAAAGCCTTAAGACAAATCTTCCCCTGAGTTCCAATGTGTTCTATGTTCTTACTGGCAGCCTACTGGCAGTCTAATGGCAGCCTACTGGCACATAGAACACATTGGAACTCGGGGCCGAAATGTACTAGGTTTATATTGTAGTATTTTAGTATAAAAATTTTAAAATAAAAATATACTTAATTATTACCACTTTGGTGGGCGTTCCTAGCACATTAACAATGTTTTACCAGGCGTTGAAACCTCGTAATGCTCAACAAGTACAAGTCATGTGACGTGTTGGACCGTTATTGACTACAACAGCCCAACACGTCAATAACAGCCTGACACGTCTAAATATAGACAATGACGTCACATCTCTCAGCCGATCAACAATATTTTTCCCAGATTTCCATTGGGATCGAAATTCAATTCGGACTTTTTTAATTTGTAAACACACTTAACACATTTGTTTCAAGTGTCTCCCTTTGTGTCGCGGATAGATAATGTATCAAATATAGGAAGCGATACGCACAAAGTAAGTGATGACATCTTTGATGAATATACTCCTTGCCTAAAGTTCGCATTTCGAAGATATATTTCATCATCCAACTTCCCAAATTTCGCCGTAGACTGATCAGACGATAGTCACGTTACCCGGTTTGTTTGTCAACAAATCAGACGATAGTGTCGATGTTTTTTAATTCTAAAATGTCAAACTTCATTTATTGATCTTATTCCCCATATAATTTAATTGTAATACACCCGATGTACGAAAGTGGCAATAATAGAAATAACATGACTTTGTCGGGCATTACAGTGTATCAACGGCTCAACAGAAATGGTTAACAGCCCTTGAGCTTATTAGCGGCCCTCGACTTCGCCGCGGGCCGCTAATAAACTCTTGGGCTGTTAACCATTTCTGTTGAGCCGTTAATACACTGTACAGCCCTTCAAAATCATGTTATTGTTATATTAATGCAACTTGTAAGCGCTGTAAGCTCCTTGTGCTACAGACTTTAACCATGCTTGTTCAAACTGATTCAACATCGTTGAACCACAAGGAATTATCAGTTTTCATTTTAGTCTTTTCACACTATTACCAACAGTCATTATTATCATTAAATTCATAATTCACACGTTGTAAACGTTCATCATCTTTTGTCATATTTCGTAATTGTGCAGTGTTTTTAAGAATTGAATGCAATTTTTATAATCTTTATTTATTGGAGTATGAACGTGTGGGAATTGGTACACATTATGTATGAATCCGAAGGGATTCATACATAATTTGTACCCATTCCCACACGTTCATACTCCAATAAAGGTTATAAAAATTGCATTCAATTCTTATAATTACATTCCGCAACTGTTTAAACTACTTTTTACCAAACAACAAAGCAGAAAGACGAAATAAAACATGTACGAACGAACGAGGCGAAAAATCACCCTCACACAAAAGACAAAGCGCACAACTCTGATTTTTAATTTCCACTACTTTAGAAATGGAAACGAGTATTTCACTATCGGGCTTTATGTCACAGTTGGGAAAAGTCACCAAAGAAACAGCAGCGGAGTTGATCACTGCGAGAGGCGCTTAAAGTTAAGAACCCGCCCAAATACCTCCCAAATGACATTCTGTCAACTGCGCTCTACCGTAAGTTCAAAGATCGACAAAATGTATTCATTGGGAAATGAATTACATTGGGTCATGACGTTTTCATCCAGCTGGCCAATGGGAATTGAGTATTTGGACCCAAAACGTATAACTACATTAACAATGTAATTATATAATTATATCATCTCTTTTCTTCTGCACAATGTTACTGTAAGGGAAATTTTGAACGGCTACACTTTGGGGTTCCAATTCTGCTAAAAAGTCTCGTGGGTGTGATCGTTTCTACGATCTTCGGTAATTCGAAATTAATTAATGGTCACCCGCTGTAATTATTCTTCACTTGTAAATGTTCGATTTCGTGTGTTATTGTATACAGCCATCGCTTTTTTGCAGTCACGTGGAAAAGTGTTCACTTCAAGGACGTATGACCGACGTTATATATGGGTATTGTACGGCCGACCAATACGACCAATCGCTCTTACGTTGGTAGTCTTTGGTCGTAACCATTCCTTTCGATTGGTCGTTTTTTTTACCACTGATCGCATAGTATATAAAGCGTCGCTGGTCGTTGGTCGTGGCCTTCCGTTCGTCAACAACTGTACGCTACAGACGTTAGCGAATAACCTCCAATATTGTAAACCAACTTCAAATCAATACAGCAGTCGAACCTATGAAGGTACTTGAACACAGTTACTTATAGATAATAAATACAGACTTGAGCTGCCATTTTATACATATGCTGACGAAGTGAAGCAACCCACGCCGTATAATGAAGTACTGACGAGGCCATGGACAAGTAAAGTAAACTTTTAACTGTGAGGTCAAGTTCGAAGACACGAAGTACTAACGCTGCCATTATTACATTATACGTGAACGTTAGTCATTAGAGACAGACTGCTTCATGACTAGAATTCTATGGCTCGTAAATCACTGTTTAGCTATCTATATCGGAGAACAACAACAGGGTTATTTTATAGAGAAAGGTTTTAATGGTAGTCTGTATGCGTCATCATTCCACAAAGTACCCCATTATATGTAATACTTACTGGCCAATTGCTACATAGTTATTTTTCTGATCAACTGTAAGTTATATATATCAAAAACAACTATTAATAAATTACTGTTATTTATTTAGCCCTTTCTTCTTAAATTTGTATCCTATTCCTATTACTGCTGATCAGGGCGTATCGTTGACTAAAACCATGAATCCAGGTACGCAATGTAACTGGCAATCCGTGTATTGGTTTTATTTAGTAGATGCTTGAAAAACACTTTTTGACGTCACACTAGGATCACCAGGAACCCTCTAGAAGTGCCATAGCTCCAAAAAGTGGATCCAGTCTTCGTGACTATTTAGAGAGCTTGGAATCCAGCACACCACTGACTTACGAGTATACATTCACGGGGCTGTTTAAGATTAACGACTTGCCTAGTAAACCCTCCTAGGACCAAGATAAAGAAAACTCAAGAAACAGAATTATCACTGCAGCTGGATTATGAATCTGACTAGTAGCTCTGACTGACAACAAAGCAAGAAGGTTAGAAAAATAGAGAAACAGAATTTACTGCACCCAGTAAATTCAAGACTGTGTGAAAAGGTTTAAAGTATCAGGAATGAACTATAGAGAAAGAGAATTTATGGAGGCTTATTTTCAGGAGTAAAATATTTTTAAACAAATCAGAAATGGATTTTCGTTAATAGTATTTACAGATATTCATACTGGAATCAGAACAATGTTTTCTTAGAAACCAGAAAAGGCATATATGTGACCAGCATTCAAAGGGTTCGTTACACGAATCAGAAATGGACATTTTTGGCTCTGCCCACTAATTGGAGTGATAAAATGCGTCCATAAACTTTAAAAATGCATTAAGGTGTAATAAAATGCATTTCCCAGTCTTTCTGAATGATATGCACTTGATGACTTTGGTGACCTCTTTCAGGCGGACCCCTAGGTGACCTCCGTAACCTTGACCCATATTTTGAATCTCCATCAAGTTTGGGGGCTCAAAAAATGTGATTTCCACCAATTATGAAAAATGCACTCAATGACCCCCTGGGTGACCTCCATGACCTTGACCCACATTTTGAATCTCCATCAAGCGTCGACTCATTTGGTGTTGGCCCCAGGTCCATTCATCATACCACGCCTTATATATGGGCGTGACCCACTTTTAAAAATGTTGGCCACGCCCACTTTTTTATGTCAAAATGCATGTGTGTACGTCAGGAATAATTCAGGGGGTCAAAAAATGTAGATTCCAGCAATTATGAACAATGCACTTAATGACCCCTAGGTGACCTCCGTGACTTTGATCCATATTTTGAATCTCCAGTGAGTGTCGACTCATTTGGTATTGATTCCAGGTTCATACGTCATACCACACCTGAGATATGGTAGTGACCCACTTTCAAAAATTTTGGCCACGCTCACCTTTTTTACGTCAAAATGCATGTGTGTATGTCAGGAATGCTTTAGGGGGTCAAAAAATGTGATTTCTAGCAATTATGAAAAATGCACTTAATGACCCCTAGGTGACCTCCGTGACCTTGACCCAAATTTTGAATCTCCATCCAGTGTCGACTCATCTGATGTTGGTCCCAGGTCCATACGTCATACCATGCTTGAGATATGAGCGTGACCCACTTTAAAAAATTTTGGCCACGCCCACTTCTTTACGTCAAAATGCATGTGTGTACATCAGGAATGCTTTAGGGGATAAAAAAATGTGATTTCCAGAAATTATGAAAAATGCACTTAATAACCCCTAGGTGACCTCCGTGACCTTGACCCATATTTTAAATCTCCATCGAGTGTCGACTCATTTGGTGTTTGTCCCAGGTCTATACGTCATACCACGCCTGAGTTATGGGCGTGGCTCACTTTCAAAACACCCCTACAGACACCACTAACACCCCAGGAATCTGAAAAACATAGGTGGCTGAGAACTTGTGACTGTCTATCAGCATGCCATAAATAAACGAGATAGGGCAATTCGTTTTCGAGTTATCTTGCGGACAAAAAAAGTGATGAGAAGACAGAAGACAGGAAAATAAGAAGAAGAAGAAAAAAAAAAAAGAAAAAAAAAAGAAAAAGAAACCGTGCAAAAACAATAGTCTGTGTGTTTCACACAGACTAAATACAGAAAGAGACCTCCTCATTCTCGTTACTCCCAGCTAGTTAGTATTGACCTTTGGAACCTACAATGTGTCAATTACCATGTGACCTATTTAGCCTTGCAACTCGAGTTCACAGGCCATACTCTACTTACATTTATATTGTCTGCTCGGCTTATTTGCAGTGGCCCTACCTCTAAGTACGTTACAATACAACTAAACGCTACACCCCCAGTAATTTCGTTTGAATTAAGATTGTACAATAACCTCCACTGTAACATCCAGTAGCAGGCCTTAAAATTTGTCCCGATTCGCGAGAATCAAAACTGATTTTCGTGAACTCTTGGTGTAGGAATAAATTTAGAACTTGAGAATTTTGTTATAGCCCGTGTGAGTGTAACAGCACACATTCCATACTAAGGCCCCACAAAGCAGATCTTCAGTTTCTCAGGCCATTTTTTGTAAAACTTCATGCGGGTGGGCGGTTTTTTATTCTATTTTTTATTTTTGTGATTATTTCGTTGCCAGCAAAAGTTCATGTTCGTGGTCTGTTGTATGTTTTAGGCCTCATAATCTACAGAATAGCATGGCTGGTGGTGTATTTAGTCCCTTAAGCTTGAACTCAAGGGACAAATTCATCAATTGTTTTTAGCTTGGGTAAAATATCAGACATAAACACTTTAATTTTTTTCAAAGTTTGCATTGGTTATAAAAAAGCAGCTGGCTGCAGCCAAAAGGACCATGCAGGAGGACCTGAGAAACAAGTTTTAAATTTTTTTAGGCCTAAAAGACCACAATATTTGTATATTTATATACAGAATAAAGGTATAATGTTTTCAATTAAAAACGTATTCTACGAGTAGGATTAAGAATGAAACCGACGTGCTAGAGTGAAACCGACGAGCCTCTGGCTCGTCGGTTTCATTCTTAATTCTACGAGTGGAATAAATTTTTTACTTGAAAACACTATACGTTTATTTTGTTTATCCCATAAATCTTTTATAGGGTTGTCACGGCGAAATCGTGCTATTACTCGCTACAAAACCCAGCCAGAAAAAGGAGCGCATTAGTCCAATTCAATCGACCAGCAATATTGACAAAAATAAACAAGGCGCAGTAATACATTTCTGTCTAAAAGTAATTCCCCTACAAACTTGAGCTAAACTTGCAAAAATTCTTCATTAAATGAACAATGTATAGTGTTTTCTACTGGCATTGTGTACTACTTTCAAGAAGATTTAAAGAAAACAACAATTGAACTGTTAATTATGCTACACGAATGCGGTAGAGGTCAGAGGTCAACAAGTCCGTCTCTGCTATACAAATAAATTCTTTCAGTGTTAAATCAATCGGGAAAAATTTATCACCCTACTACGTGAATAAAGCAAAAATTTATTCAAGGCTTTTATTGTTCGAATAAACGGCCATTCATGGGATAAAAAATGTAACCCTTAATGCCTTAGTTTTAATTTTGAGGAGTTTCTCGTCATACATATTGATGTATAACACATGTTTTTAGTAGTCTTGCTGATGTGAGCTACAGTACCTTGATAATGGTTTCTAGTAAAGTGTTGGTTACCTGTACAAGCTGCCAAGACTTCACTTAACACCACTGCTAAGTCAATGTGCTACCTCGTTATGAGTGAGCAAAAAAAGGGTTATCCAGGCCTTCAAGGACAATGTCAGAATATATAACAAGAATAAAATGAATATTTTGCGAGAATCAAAATTCGTATTGTTTTCCTCCAATGAATTTTAAACGCTGTGTAGAACGGTATGGGATGCCACAGGATTAGTAATATCTTTCTGTGGCAAGACGTCATCCATACCTGATCAGGTACCATCAAATACCATATGTCAACATGACCAGGTAACAAATTCACTCCGTCAATGACCAATCCACTACTTTTTGGAACGTTGTTTTCTTATGTCCTTCGCAGTATTTCTACAAACTGCCACATCGTCATTTTTGTTAACATTATCAACAAGGGGAGATGACGCTTACTGACACATTAATCTATCACAGTAGTACGTTAAAACCTCGACATTCGCGTTTTCAAGAGTTGTATTTTCCACCATTTTATTTTCTGGGAGCGCAGTGGCTCAGAGGTGTCGTCACTGAACTTCAAACCGAAAGATCCATAGGTTGATTATTTATTTATTGGTGTTTAAGGTCACATATTTCTGCACAATGGCTAATCATGACCACGACAGTTTTACGGGTGGAGGAAGCCGGAGTACCCGGAAAGAACCACCGAGCAACGGCGAGCAACTGTCAGCTCCCCAACATACTAACTCCACACAAGCAGGGTTAGCATTGGTTGAAGACAGGTGCACCATCGACGTGCAGTACACCTTAGTACACAGCGTCACCGTGCCCCCATGTGGGCAATGGGGGTGGAGTGTCTTGCCCAGGGACACAATGCGATTGCCGCAGGTGGGATTCGAACCGAGGACCTCTCGGCTTGCAGCCTGCGCCTCTGCCTACTGAGCCACCGCCCCCCCCCCCATAGGTTAATCCCCACCAGGACTAACTACGCTGTGTCCATGGACGAGACATTTAATCCTGATTGCACACGTAGAGGTACGGTCGTGCCGTGCACTAAGGCATACAGCACATCAATGGCGCACTTGTCTTCAACCAATGCTAACCCAACTGTGCGGGGTTAGTGCGTTGAGTAGTCTGAGAGCTGTTCTCCTTCGTTCAATGGTTCTCTCCGGGTACCCTGACTTTCTCCACCCGTAAAATTGTCCGACAAGAGGTGACCCTGGCTGTCGAAAGTGTCGTTAAACCCCAATAAAAATGCTAGGTGGTTCTCCCAGGATACTTCGGCTTCCTCCGCCCATAGAAGGTGACCCTGTTGTTAAAAGAAGTGTCCTTAAACCCCAATAAATGAACAAAAAATAATTGTATTTCCTACTTACTCTCGGGTGCCTAATAATAGTACAGGGCAAAATAATAGTACAAGGGTGGAAAATTTCCTGAAAATTAATAATAGTACAGGGTCGAATAATACTATAGGGTGGAAAATTCCAAGATGTGAGCCAACCGCTATGCTATGAACCGTTTTCAGACGTCTGATGCTCTTGAAGTGGTGATGGGCTAAATTACTTTCGGTTATCATAATTTTCGCATGGATTTGACTTGTTGCAATTTATGGGAGAGTGCCTGTAGGCGCTCTCCCATAAATTGCACCAAGGCAAAACCTTATAGACTAATTAATTCTGTTTCAGTGATGGTATGAAGCACTGGGTACTAGGTCTTAACGTTATGGTAGCAGTACTTCAGAATAAAGCCCAAATATATGGTTTCAGCTCTCTACCCATTAACATTTCCATTGCATTCTGTGTTTGCTTGTACATGTACCTTACTAGTTTGTTTTGGTGAACTTCTTGAGATAAGCAGCCGCTCTGCACATTCGATTGCTGAAAATTAATAATCATACAGGGTCAAATATGGATCATGCAGGCGGGAATTTTGTTCAAAAAAGAATAATCATACATGTATGATTATTAGGCACTCAAGAGTAGGAATATAAACGATCAGCAGGAATAATGAGCCTTTTAAAATACCTTTTGGTAAATTTCCACGTATTTTAAAATGCTGATAGTTAATTTCAACCTATTTATTGCCATTGATAAAAGAAATCCAGTTGTTATATCCTTATAGTATTATTGACCACGATATGTTTTCACTAGTTATATTGCATTAGCCTGCATACCAATGAACGGGGAGCGCGGTGGCTCAGTAGGTAGAGGTGCAGGCTGCAAGCCGAGAGGTCCTCGGTTCGAATCCCACCTGCGGCAACCGCGTTGTGTCCTTGGGCAAGGCACTTCATCCCCACTGCCCGCGTGGGGGCACTAGTTATATTGCATTAGCCTGCATACCAATGAACGGGGAGCGCGGTGGCTCAGTAGGTAGAGGTGCAGGCTGCAAGCCGAGAGGTCCTCGGTTCGAATCCCACCTGCGGCAACCGCGTTGTGTCCTTGGGCAAGACACTTCATCCCCATTGCCCGCGTGGGGGCACGATGACGCCGTGTACTAAGGCGTACTGTACGTCGATGGTACGCATGTCTTCAACCAAAGACATGCGTACCATCGACGTACAGTACGCCTTAGTACACGGCGTCATCGTGCCCCCACGCGGGCAATGGGGATGCAGTGCGGAGTTACGATGTTGGGGAGCTGGCAGCTGCTCGTCGTTGCTCGGTGGTTCTCTCCGGGTACTCCGGCTTCCTCCACCCGTAAAAACTGTCACGGTCATGATTAGCCATTGTGCATAAATATGTGACCTTAAACATCAATAAATAAATAAATAAATAAATACCAATGAATCAAATTTACTGTCGAAGATAGGTGAATGTACTTACCTGGTTGGTGACTGCAGTAGATGGCAAAGCACAGTCCCTGAGAGAAAAGCCAAATGGCCGCCATGGATAGAAGCGATATTCTCCTGGTTATGTACAATTGGTAACGCAATGGTTTCACAATGGCGATGTATCTAGTGACTGTGATGGCGACGAGGTGATAGGATGAACATATCTCTAAAGCTAATATCTCTGTCATAATGATCCGACATATGTTCCAATTGCCTGAAATACATGAACCATCAAAATGAAATAATAAAAGGAAAAATACGATTCTCATTCTACATACCAATTTTATAAAACAGCCTCTGACTTGAAGGACCACACGAACTGCTCAGTCTCGACGTCAAAGTCTTGAATACCCGAAACATTATATTGTTTTGTACTTGTTATTCCCTCCTCCCGTCAATGAAATGTTCCACTGATGTCATTTTAAGAAACGATATTTATAATTTATTGGCACGGGGATGGGTCGATTACCAGTCCACATCGAGATGTAGAATAGAAGGGTCTTGGGTAAAGATTGTTGTGACGAAATATGAAGACACGGAAATAGTAAGGACAAAAATTACAGTGACGAAGACAATGATGACGAGAATCAAAAACATTAATAAAGTCAATAACTATTATTTTTATTCTGAAAATGGAGAAAGGACAGTAATTTGCACAAAATTGCCAGTCACAAAATGCTTCTTTATTATGATTGTTCACCTATGTCTATAAACTGAGTGCAATGGAATTGAAATGAATGTTGGTAAAGGGGGCTCTAAGTATATATGTTCAATTATTGTTTTACATAAAAACGAACCCATTGGCCCGTTCTGTTGCACTCAACCCTAACACACCGGTTTCCTTTGCCGCTAATTGCGTGACGGAGAGAGGTGTCTGGTGCAGAAACAATGGACGCTATGGCTCGTCCGTTAGTTGTGGGGAAGTCCTCAGCATTTTAAAACCCTACATAAACTTACAAAAAAAAACCCAAAATGATTTGAGACGAAAAATAAATTGCGTTCTACAACTTCAGTGTTACTCGAACGTCAATCCACTAATGAATATTCTCTTTCCATTTAGTCGGTAACTGAACAGAATAAATGGACTTTCATCAGCTTCATTGATGACAATAGTACAGTAGTGCGAAACTGTAGAGTGGACCCTAAGATCATGGGGATTTCATATGAAAATTAAAGTTTCGAAGTGTTAGCGAATGACAGTAGCGGCGCCAGAAATTTTTTTGTGGGGGAAACTAGGGGGGCAGACTCCCATGAAGGGGGGGGGGGGGGGGGAATACGTAAAGGATCATATCATTACTTTGTTATGAGGTAGTCCAAACTTGGACCCAAAGTCCATAATATACTTTTTTGGTTTGGTACGTCCACAGGACGT
This sequence comes from Pictodentalium vernedei, assembly GCA_031216915.1. Taxonomy (NCBI): domain Eukaryota; kingdom Metazoa; phylum Mollusca; class Scaphopoda; order Dentaliida; family Dentaliidae; genus Pictodentalium; species Pictodentalium vernedei. The sequence goes on from CM062296.1 coordinate 56,877,689, forward strand.
ACCAAACCAAAAAATTATATTACGGACTTTGGGTCCAAGTTTCGACTAAATGTAATGGTAATTAGCGGTCCTCCTTTCAAAAAATCCTGGATCCTCGTCTGGTGGGTCTGTGCGTGAGAGAGAGAGAGAGAGAGAGAGAGAGAGAGAGAGAGAGAGAGAGAAGAGAGAGAGAGACTCATAATGCCAGTCTGTCATAATGCGAAATCCATGAATTTTTTTAGACAAGGGATATGGATAGACATGCCTTTGTTGGCTCATAACTTAATTATAACTTATAAGTATCTGCATCCGAGTCTTTAAATCTCTACTGCCTGGATGTGTTCATCAGCTAGCCTGAGGTGGGCTAAGTGTGTATGGGAAATTATTGGGAATAAAAAAAGAGAGGTGTGTGTGTGTGTGTGTGTGTGTGTGTGTGAGAGAGAGTGACTGAATGTGTTTGTGTTTGAGGGTGGATGGAAATGCATGCGAGATGGTTGGGGGGCAACTGGGGGGGGGGGGGGCAAAGCCTTCGTTGGGGGGGGGGCATCCAATGCCCCCCCCCCCGTAGCGCCGCCACTGGCGAATGAGTATCATCGGTGCACGCATCATTTCACAAAAGTCAGGCATATTTAGTAGAGTAGTATAAAAGTACAGAAGTTGGCTATTTACAATTTTTTTCCCAACCCGTTTTGAACATCTTACTGCTATTCTCTGCTAAAACCCATTAGTAGGTGATAATTGCGGGTTCTAGACCACTTTTTCAAAAATCTGTACACGTACATGTACGTGTACCGCCATAGGGGGTTCAGTGTTAAATCGTGTACAGAGTGCATCGTTTTTGCATGGTGGTACAGAATCCGCAATTGTTTTTGAGGCTCTCGGATCGCACGTTTAACCGTTCAAACGTCTGTTGGCGAACGAGGACATTCAACACATCGCTCAGAAGTGAAAAAAATGTATGAAATTTGAAGAAAATGTGAATTTAAAATTTTTTGTCGACGTCCCCATTGCGGATCAGAGATTCGATCTATCGTTGGTGAACGCAAGCAAAAACGTTTTGCGCCTTGTAGACCAGCATCAATAAAGCGGTTTGCGGATTCTGGACCACCTACGTTCGCCAACGGCTGTTTGAACGGTTGAGGGTGCGATCCGACCGGAAATCCGATTTGCGGATTCTAGACCAGGAAAAATCGACATCAAAACCTTTTCTCGACGTTCGCCAACGGTGTAAAGTGTAGGGCTGTCGCGATTATTCGATTAGTCGACTAACCGTCGACTATTGAAGTAGTCGACGTTTTTTTTATTTTTAGTCGATCGTCGTTCATTTTCAAGGTGGTACACGTCTACTACACGTCGGGGCTAAATTGCAATGTTTTGTGAGATGAATGATCAATGAAGGTGAATAACTTTAAATATCTAACCATAGTTAACATTCATATCCGGAAGACTGTACGACTGTCACTGACTGTGTAAGAAAGAACACTCACAGTTACTCGAGAAGAATAGATTCTTCTGAATTTCTCCAGTCTTGTACACACTAATGCACCCATTGGAAAACCCAAAGCGCGGAAGTGACAAAATTATGACGAAAGTCAGAACGTCAGATCACTTCTCAAAGTTCGGAACTTCAGACTAAGATCCAATTTTAACAACTGACGAGGGAATGCATAGATCACAATGTTCAAAATTTCGAGAAACTTATTGCAGAAAAGAAACATATGCAGGAACGTTCTTTGGTAAATTCATTTTAATTCATCGGCTTCAGTCTAGTTCAAACTTGGACCCGCAGTCAGTAATATTATTTTTGGGGTTGGTACGTCCTACAGGACGTACCAACCCCAAAAATTATATTACGGACTGTGGGTCCAAGATTGGACTACATGTAGCTTCAGCCGGGACCGATTTGTTGTTCCCACAACCCCACTTCGTCTGAACACACTGGTGCCATTGTCATTTTCAGAGTTATACGAACAGAAGAATGATTTGCTAAAAAATCATGGGAAGCGACTATTAATCGACTAACCGTCGATTACTGGTCACGATTAGTCGATTACAAAAAATGATAGTCGCGACAGCCCTAGTAAAGTGTAGCTACTCATCGAGGATTTTTAAATTTTTTTTTTCCAAACCGATTTCCGGTACATCAAAAAATACGTTTTGCGGCTTCTGGACCACCACGTTCGCGATCGCGTTTCCGACGGTCTAGGGTGCGATCCGATCGGCGAAACGCTTTGCTGATTCACCTCGCGAGTTTTAAGCTAAATCGTAATAGATTAGTTTTGAGGAGTTTTCAATTTTTGTACTTAGTGTAATTAAAAAAGCTTTTTTTCATTCAATAGAGTCGACTATAAAATTGCGTCCCACTTAGATGGGTTTTAAGTGAGAAAATTTGTGTTTAACTGACACTATGATATCTTTGCAAAATCCTTTCATTTTTTGTTCTTGTATAAATGAAAAGGTTATCGTTCAATGGATGACATTGAAAAACTCGAGTTTGGAAAATTAGAACCGATGGAAATTGTCCGTTCACGTTTTGTCATAGCGAGTTTTAAGCTAAATCATAATAGATCAGTTTTGTTATTTCAAATATTGCAATCAGCGAAAATAAAATTGCTTTTTCATTCAAATAAAAATTTAACTACAAAACGTTCCACTTAGATGGGTTTTAAGAGATAAAAATTGTGTTTAATTGACACTATGAAATCTTTGCAAAATCCTTTCAAGTTTTGTTCTGGTGTGAATGAAAGGTATTTCATTTTAATAAATGGACAATAAAATCACGTTCCACTCAGTTAGGTTTTAAGAGGTAAATTGAATTTTAATTGACTCGTGATAAAGTTTTGGAGATACGAATGAACCCTTGTAATGGATATAATTATTCTCAAACGCGTTAAATCAGAAACCGGTTTATCATTTTTCATTCGTAAAGTGGATTAAATCAGAAACTGGTTTTTCATTTTTCGTTCGTAAAGTGGTTTTAAAAACAGAATTTTTCACTTTCATCTAAAATTCTGTTTTGAGGATTACGATAAAAACGTGCCGTTCTTATGCGCTAAACTTTCAAACAAAGTCGTTCTGTTCATCATGGAGTGAATAATCGGTGATATGATCTTTAACATGTTCGAGGGCAAAACGCATTTATAGACGTTTTATTTTGTAAAATGTTTTTCCTCAACTGGTTTTAGTTATTATATATTAAAGACAGAAGATTTTTATTTACTTAAAACATAAAACATAAATATAATTATACATTCAATTGTGAGAATAATAAAATAACTCACGTTAGCATACTCTAAGGGAAATATTAATAATTTTAGAAAACGAAATAAATGTTTTTACACATCACAGATTCCAAGTGGAGAGATCAGCTTCTCAACGAATATCAGTGACTCAAGAAAAAGCATCCAATCCAATGACAGAAGGAGGCGACTTGGAGAAATGGAATTAAGATGTGAAACCACAAAATTATTTAAACCCGTGACAGAGTTTCAGGAACGAAGTAAGAAGGAGATCGTTGACGAATTGAGGCCCATAAAAGAAAGTTCTTTGAGAACGGGTTCGTTGCCCGGTAGTTTTACGAGAGGGTTTTCATTTCAAAGATCATCACCGGATTACGTTCCCATGAGAATCGAAACCGACGTGAGCAAAAGCGATGATGCGGCTTCAGCTATCACCACTGATAGCGTCGCGTCGTCCGAGTATGGTGGTAAGAGAGATCTGTTGAATAGAATTTATAAGAATTCTGATGGTAGGACTTTCGTAGGCGACAGCGAAGTGCAAGAGGATGATGATACTTTAATCGTCGGTTCGAATAGGTACGAATTAATTCCTGGACTGCACAAATTGCTCCTTTTCGACAAGCCTGGAGATTACACGGATTAGGATTTCGACAATTACGGCGACATTCTGGTTCAGAACCACGCCGTGAAGAGAAATAACGATGCCAGAGAAACGAGACCCAAAGCCAATAGAGGTTACAAATGGACGAAGGTGGTGAAACCCATATGGTATATGAATAAGAAATTCGTCGAATCGGTGACTGGCAAAGGGGTGAGAACCACTTTTCTTCCGACCGATTCTAACGCTCTGTCTCAGAGATTGAGATTGTTGATGGCAAGTAGACGCACTGGTAATACTGGATTAGATAATGAGATAGTGAGCATATGCGATGAATTGTTGAGGCAGAAGGTTTTGAATAAACACGATTATGAAAGGCTGATGAACGAATTGAAGGATTGATATATATAATGAGTAGAGAGAACAAACAAACAAAAAAATAGATAAAAAATAAAAACAGTAAATTTTACACTAGAAAATAATAAAAAGTATTTAAACAACAAATTATTTAGCAGTGAAAAAACAAAATATATATTATAAAATAAAAATATGTTGGTGATAAAGAACAGGGGATATGTTAGAACTTACGTTCAAGGCAGTTCTGGCATCATCGATTCTATAATGCGAGTGTTCACGAGAAATGCAGGTAGAAAACTCGCATCAACCGCGTTTGAGGTCGGTAAGAAGATGGCTTTGGATGCTGGTAAGAAAGCCACTTCCGAAGCTACTGGTAGGATAGCTTCTGTGGCTGGCAAGAGGGCAGCCTACATGTTGATCAACAAGTTGATCAGTCCACCGGCGAAGCGAGCTACGTTAGAGTGATCGCCAAAAAGTTGAAAAGATTTTAAGGATGCTGTGGTACCCATAAAAGATTTAGCCAAAATGACAAATGGATCTGGATTGAAGAGAACTCGCGATGGTGTAATATAAATAAATAATAATATTTATAAAAAAACTGAGTTTGAAAAAACATAAAAATTGTGTTTGAAAATCTAAAAATAACAAAAAATAAAAAAGATGAACATTAAAGATATGTCTTGGAACGACGCCTCGACCAAGGTCGAATAACGAGTTCTTTCCCAAAAGCATAAGAGGCTTGATAGTGGGAAAATCGAATTGTGGAAAGACCAACCTGTTGATGAATCTGTTGTCGCAACCCGGCTGGTTGGATTATGACAGATTATTCGTGTTTGGCAAGAGTTTGTTTCAACCCGAATACAGATTGCTTTGAGAGTGCATGGATCATAGATTGCCCAAGGACGTCATAGCCAGAATCTTTGACAGTAGGGACGAATTTGACAAAAGTGAAGCTTCTCTTTCGACCATTTTGGACGGTGCTGCAATGGAATTGATAAAGAGAAATGCGTCTTCGAACGTCGAGTGTCAATTTTATGAGAACGCTAGTGATGTTCCGGATCCTAGAGAATTAAAATCGGAAGATAAGAATCTCATGATTTTCGACGATCTGCTTTTGGAGAGACAGAGCCGATGCGAATCGTATTACGTTAGGGGTCGTCACATCAACGTGGACTGTTTCTACCTGTCGCAGAATTATTTTCGATTGCCCAGACAGACAATAAGGGAGAACACTAATTTACTGTGTCTCTTTTGCCAGGATCTCAAGAATCCCAATCACATCTATGGTGATCACGTTGCAAACGACATGAGCGTGGCGGAATTCAGGAGATTCTGCAAGAGGGTTTGGTATGGAGGACTTTACAATTTCGTCGTGATCGATTTGACTAGCGAATTTAATCGCAGAAAATATCGGTGCGGACTCGACAAGTTTCATGTTTCTGATGACAATAAGATAGAGAGCGAAATCAAAAATTAGAAAATCATAAATCAATAATTTACTTTTGAAAAAATAAAATAAAAAATTAAAAATATAATGTTCGAACAAGGAGAATTGTTAGAACGGATAGCCGAGAATACGGCTGCAAAACAATCCATTCAAATCGTGGTGAGTGGCGATTCATCTCAATTCGCAACGAAATTCGAACCTTCTATCGAATTGAATAGAGAGAAAAGATACGAGATGGCGTTGGTGAATCTGGAGACTTATTATTCCTTTCCCAACGTCACCCAAAAGAATAACTCATTCAAGTATTCCGACGGAGTGATTGGTTGGAGATTCGAATTCCCAAAGGAAGTTACGACATAGACAATTTGAACAATTACATTCAGGCGCGAATGAAGACGGATGGAAAGGGAAGCAGCAAGATCAGACTCGCTCACAACCCAATACCTTACAGACGATGTTGGATTTGGAAGATAATTTTCGAGTGGATTTCAACATGAACGATTCTATAGGCAAGATGTTGGGATTCGACATTCTTGCAGTCAATAGCATTCTGGTGAACGTGGATGTGATTGCTGGAAGCTACGTGAATGGTAGCACTTAACCGACGATCTATTCCTTCTTTCCCAATGTGTCGCCGGGTTATAAAAATGTGGAACGATCTCGAAATTTAGTTTATCTACCAGTGATTTCAGACATGTTGTATAGTCTCAAAACCACATTGACTGATCAAAATGGTGAACTGTTAGATCTTCGTGGAGAGAGGGTGATGATACGATTTCACAAAAAAAGAAATATAAAAAAGCAAAAAAAAAAAAATATTGCGTATATATATAAATAGGAAAATAAAATAAACGCAATATTAATTTTACAAAAATTATTTAATATATATAATTATCATTAAAACAAAAAACAATTAAACAAAATATATTTTAAAAAAAGAAATATGACAGAATACGTGGTTAAAAACATGAACATATCCAAAGGACAGAGGGAGAAACTTGAGAGAGCGTTCAATCAAGACGAGCCGGTGAGATTCAAATTCACTTACAAAGATCTGACGAGTGATGGTAATGATCAAATCGCCTGGACCAGAACTCAAATCAAAAGGATGGAGAAAGCAATTCGTGATAGAAGAGGGTTGAGGGTGAGATTGAGTCCCGCTCAATTGAAATACAATTTGAGAATGAAAGGCGGTTTCCAACCGCTATTGGCAGGAATTGCTGCAAAAGCATTGCCCTTTGCCACAAAAGCATTACCCTTTCTCGGAAAGACTCTCGGCGTGGGAGCTCTCACGGGACTCGAGAGTTCGGGAGTTGAGAAATTAATGGGTGGCAGCGGACTGTTTTTGAAGAACGGAGGAGCCGTGTGTCACATCCACATAGACGACAATGGTGCAGGAGTGTATCTAGAACCCGTTAGAGGTGGCAACTCTTTCAGTGGAAACAGTCTCTATCTGAAGAGTGGACAGAACGTTGAGCGACTCGGTAAGGGTTTGCTGTTTGGTGAGAATTCACCGTTTAAGAATATACCGATTTTGAATATGTTATTATAATGTAAAAATTATATAACTATATAAAATATAAAAATATAAATCATAGAAAGTATAAAAAAAAATAATATAAAATGGATAAAAAGGTGGAAAAACAATTAGATGATAATGATGAATATCACAAGATAGAGTGTGAAAAAGATGTGGAAAAATGATTAGATGCTAATGATGAATATTGCGGGATAGTGTGGGAAAAAGATGTGGAAAAACAATTAGATGCTAATGATGGATATCTTAGGAAAGAACTGAAAAAGAGTGGGAGAGATGGTTGAAATTTAAAAGAATTGGATGTTTTCCACCGTCACCACTACCTTCTGAAGAGAATGGTAATGATGTAAGTGTTACCAAGAAATGCACCACATTCGTTCATAATTATGATGCAGATAAACAAATGTGTTCATATAAAAACGTAATATATCACAAAAAAAAGAGAAGAAGAGTCGACGTCAAAATTTGAGAAAAAAGGAAACATTATTATAATATATATGGGCGATAGTGAAGAAGAAGAAGAAGAAGAAGAAGAAGAAGAAGAAGAAGGAAAACAAAAATACAAAAAAAAGTAGAGATGTTTAACCTCTCTAGATCTCATTACTTTTTTTTCCTTCTTCTTCTCTAAAAATCAGTCTCTCTATTGTTTTACATTTTCAAGTCCGTTATTAGCATGTTGACGGTCGTGTCTTCTCCTTTTTCAAAAATGCATTGAATGTTTATCTTTACTTTTGCGAGTTTTTTTACATTGGTGAATGCACTCTCACTACCCGATTTGTTCACGAATTCGAGAGAGATTTTTGGATATATGTAACTTCCATAGGGTAATGACAAATCGTCCTTGTCGAATTCACTGTCTTCGGCGATGATGATGGTCTGTAGATCGCTTTGGTACTCATAAAACAAATTGAGCGTGGTTTCATCCAATTTCGAAGGCATGCTATATTTGTCGTAATTGTGCTGTAAACCCTTCGTCTCAACCTCGTTCAATTCGATGGCGTTGTGTCATTGTAATCTATAGATTTTACAACCAAATTTCTTACATGTTTCGACTCGTTTCAATTTCAATTTGCATCTTTTAGGTGTTGTTGTCATGATCGATTATTTGTTTTTTTGTTTTATGAATTATTGCAAATAATATATATTTTTGAATTTTGTGTTTAAATAATAATTTGTTGAAAAAGTTTTTTTTTTTTACTCTCTCTATATATATATAAAAGTTTTTTTAATTTTTTAATTTTCTTTAATGTGAAAATTTTTTTTTTGTAAAAGTTTTTTTTTCTCTTTATATATAAATAAAAAGTTTAAATTTAACGTCCTTTTTTTTCTCGTATTAATTCAATTTTTTCCATGTTAAGGAACATAAAAATCGATTAATTTTTTTTTTGTTTTTTGAATTTTATGTTTAAATAATAATTTATTAAAAAAAGTTTTGTTTTTTTCTCTCTATATATATACAAAAATGTTTTTAATTTTAATTTTCTTTAATGTGAAATTTTTTTTTTACATATATATATAAAGACTATTTTAAAACTTTTTAACAAATTATTATTTAAATACAAAATTCAAAAAAAAAAAAATTCTTACAAATGAAGCAAACAAATAAAAAAATGGAAAATTTAAATGAGGAAACCGTACCTCAGTTAAACGAGATGTTTAGAGAATTAAACATTCCACAATTTAGAAATCATAGAACCAAATAAAAAAAAAATTGAAGTCATACAGGAGTATCGTTTGCGAAACGATGGAAAGAAAAAAATCAGAAGATCAAAAGTGGACAAACTTGAACAGACTTGAGTTGTGAAAAAAATGAGCAGATGACAGTAATGCCTGATGATAGAAAATGAAACATGGAGCGTAATGAAATTAGAAAGATCATGTGAGAGGAGTTTCGTAGTTTGCTCGATGAAAAGGCAAATGAAATGTTGATAGCAACGATGTCAAAAAATGCTTCGGTTGCGAAAAATGAGAAGAAAAAGGTTGTAAAGGGAATCGAAATGCTGACATGGAAAAAAAAAATGTTTCCGTTGCAAAAAATAAGAAGACGACTAAACGAAAAGCCGTTGATGAACTTCAAGTTTCAAAAGAAAAAAAAAACTAAAACGAAAACGAGTGATGCAGTTAAGAATCTAGACAAATGAGATATATCGAACGAAATTCCGCGAGCAATCAATGAAGGGAAAGGAGAAGAATATGTAGCACGAGTCATCATGGAAGCATTCCAATTGAATCCCATAGAACGGGAGAGTGTGATCAAAGGCGTTTTTAAAACTTTCGACGTGGTTCCCTCATTCAAGAAAGTCGATCCGAAATTGTTCATGGAATGGGTGAAGAGAAAAGTATTGTATTTGTTTCATGAACACATGAACGTGGGACAAAATATTAAGATGATACTCCATTGCTGATGAATAAAATTGACATGAATTCCGGCGAGAGCATCATGAAAAATGCATATTTCAGATCTAATGTCGAACCTGTATTTCGAGGTTCAGATTTATCAGATGTTTTCGAAATGATGAAAGACAAGATGTCGACGTCTCTCACAAATTATCAACATGAAGGTAGTAATTGGACGTTCGATGAGGTGTTGAAACTCGAAATTCATATAACTAAAAATGATTCATTGAAAGAGTCTTCCTACGTGGAATTACTGTATTTCTTAGCTAAAAAAGAAAGCTGTGATAACGTGAGAAATAAAGATGATCAGTGTTTTAAATGGGCAGTCACCTCTGCTTTATACCCCGTCAAAATGCACTCCGATAGAGTTTCTTGTTATGAGGAGACTTCTAAAAATCTCGATTGGACTGGAGTGACTATTTCAACGCAGTTGAAACACATCGATTGTTTCGAGGCTCAAAATCCCACCGTAGCGGTGAACATCTTGGGATACGACGATGAAAAATGAACAATCTATCCTCTCAGAAGACTTCTCGAAAGAGAAAAGACGATTATTTTATTATTGGTTTTCAAATGGTGGCAATCGTCATTATTGTTGGGTTAAAGATTCGAGCCGATTACTGTCGAGTTAAAATAATAAACATAAAGGAAAGATATGTTTATGTTGCAACTGCATGAATGCGTTTCACAGTGAAAAATCAATAGCGAAACATCAGGAATATTGAAATGAAAATCAAGGTGTCACCATCGAAATGCCTAAACCCAAAACTATCATGAACTTTCAAAATCACAATAGAAGGTTAAATGAGTTCCTGCCAACCCGATGCTCTTCAAAGTTACATCAAAAGATATCAAAAACACACACCTTTCGGCTATTGCATTTACGTGAAATGTGCTTTCGACTCACAACACAACATGGGTCCCCTAACCTACAGTGTGAAGACGACAACGTGGCTGAAGGGTTTGTGGAAGAGTTAGAATTGAAAATTCAAATTTTATACGACAAATTCAAAACTCTGGCGAAAATGATCATCACGTGAGAGCAGCAGGACGAAAATAACAGAGCCACCGAATGTCACATATGCAGACAATTGTTCGACGAAAATTCGAAGAGAAATAAGAAGGTCAGAGACCATGATCATTACATGGGTCTGTATTGAGGTGCGGCTCACAGCAAGTGTAATTTAAAATATCGAGATTCCGTTTTCTATTCGGTGATATTTCACAATCTCTCAGGTTACGACAGTCATCTGTTTGTGAAAAATATCGGCACCAACGGTGAAGAATTAAACTGCATTGCAAACAACAAAGAAAGATACATTTCCTTCATGAAATGGAAGCTCATGGAGAAGAAAAGAGTAATCGAGGGAGAGACGTTGGAAGAAAAAACGAAACCCATTTGTAGAGGCATACATTTCATCGACAGTTTTAAATTCATGTCGACCGCTCTGGAAAAATTAGTCAATAACATAAGCAAGGATAAATTTGAAATCATGAGCGAACACTTCGGAGAAGGAGTAGACATCATGTTGAGGAAAGGAGTCTATCCTTACGATTACATGAACGATCTAAAGAGATTTGATGACACTGCGCTACCTTCGAAAGGAGATTTTTATTTGAAATTATACAAATCCAAATTTCTGATGAGAATGACGAACGTGCCAAAAACGTGTGGAAATCATTCGATATGAAAACCATGAGAGATTATCTTGATCTCTATCTGAAGACCGACGTTCTGCTCTTGGCAGACGTGTTCGAAAATTTTCGAGACGTCTGTCATCGAAATTACGATCTGGATCCGGCTTGGTATTTCACCGCACCGAGTCTCACGTGGGACGCTCTGTTTAAGACTACTGAAATCCAATTGGAATTATTATCCGACGTGGACATGTTGCTCATGTTCGAAAAGGCCGTGAGAGGTGGCATCTCGATGATCTCTCACAGATATTCTAAAGCCAACAATCGCTACATGAAAGAAGGTTTCGATTTGGAACGATCAAATAAATACATACAGTATTGGGACACTAATAATCCATGAGTCGGCTTTTACCGATTGGAAATTTCGAATGGGTGACAGAACCAGAAGAGATGCAAAAATGGAGAGACTATCCATGCATTTTAGATGTCGATTTGAACTATCCAGAAGAATTACATGATCTACACAATGATTATCCGCTGGCTCCCGAACAAATGGAAGCAATCAAAGGAGACTAGGAAAAACTCATTCCCAATTTATTTAACAAATGTAAGTACATCGTCTACAACAAGAATTTGAAACAATAGATCGAGTACAGGATGAAATTAATCGACATACATCACGTCATTCAATTCGACGAAGAGCCTTGGATGAAAAAATACATCGATCTCAACACGAATCTCAGAATTCGAGCCGAGAACGATTTCAAAAAGGATTTCTTCAAACTCATGAACAACTGCATGTACGGTAAATCGATGGAAAACATCAGGATGAGAACCGACGTTCGACTCATCACGTCTGAGAAAAAAGCTAAAAAATTAGTGGCAAAACCCAATTACAAACACCGAACCATATTCGACGAAAATCTAGTGGCCATTCAAATGCAAAAGACGCACCTGAAGTTCGAGAAACCCTATTATCTCGGACCGATCATCTTAGATATCAGCAAGTGATTGATGTACGAGTTTCACTATGATTACGTCAAACGGAAATTTGGTGAGAAAGCCAAACTACTGTTCACCGACACAGACAGTTTAGTTTATGAGATAGAGATGAAAGACATCTACTGAGATATATCTCTGGACGTGACCGCATGGTTCGACACGAGCAATTATCCCGTCGATCACCCGTCTAACATTCAATCAAAGACAACAAAAAGGTGTGTGGTAAATTTAAGGATGAGAGCGGCGGTAAACAGATCATCGAATTCGTGGGTTTGAGACCCAAACTGTATGCTTATCGTCTAGAAGATGAAGAGATCAAGAAGTGCAAAGGGGTTAAAGCATGTGTTTTGAAGAAAAACATCTCTTTTCAAGAGTATAAAGATTGTCTGTTAGGAAAGGGTCCAGTGTATAAGACTATGAAATCGATTCGAAGCGACAATCACGACTTGTATACCGAAATAGTCAACAAGATTTCGCTGATGGCTGACAACAATAAGAGATTCGTGTTAGACGATAAAATAAGCACTTTGGCACTTGGACATTGGACTTTGATTATTGACCTATGATTATGGATGATAGGATTCCAGATATGATTAAGGACGATAGGATTCCAGAAAATCAAGAGAAATTAGATGGATTCAAGATTATGGAAGTTGATAGAGACATCGAGAGAGTTAGTTTAAAAAAGAAAAGGAAAAAAATATTAAAAAAAAATAACGGCATTTTAGTGAATTATAATAAAATAAAAAAATAAATAAAAATATACATATTTATGAATAAGAAAATAGAGATATCCATAGAAGGTGTTGTCTTACCTAACGAACCCCTATCCAACATTGATCTGTCGAATGTGGCGAAGGATTTGAAAATCAAAGATTTTCTAGGCGTGTTTTCTAGAGATGCCTTGCCAAAGAGAAGACCTCGACAATCGGAATGTGGAATTTTAAATCTAGATGATTTATCGGGTAAAGGCATTCACTGGGTGGCGGGGTTCAAGAACGGGAAGAAGAAGAATTATTATTTCGACAGCTACGGAATCTCACCGCTGAAAGAAATAAAGAACTATTTCGATGAATCAATGGTTTGTTACAACACAGAACGAATGCAATTGCCAGATCAAGTGTTTTGCGGCCACCTGTGTCTCTACGTTCTCCAGAGATGGTTGGAAGGAGATCGGTTTCAAGACATTCTCAATGATTTGCATTAGAGAGAGATTTTTTTTTATAATATATATAAAAGTAAAAAATTATTTAAAAAAATTTAATCGAATAACAAAAAAAAATAAAAAATAAGTGAAATAATTCATTTTTAATAAACTGCGTTTGAAATATATTTTTTAAAACAAAAAACCACAAAACAACATGCCAGTCAATAAATTTGGTAGCAGTGATGACGAAAGTCAATCCAAAAAGAAGATGAAGACGCTCAAAGTCAGTGATGGTTACGATGTTGCCAACTTGGACGAACGTCACGTTCGGAGATATGAACCTTGAGAGGAACCTTTGAACATGAATGATAAGAAGCTCTACAATCTTCCTAAGCCGAGTTGTTGTAATCTTTGACCAGACTGTTCAGAGCGTATATGTATTTCTTGGTCGAATTCGCTGTGAAGTACCTGTGCATCTTTTCCTTCATCGTTCGATTCCAACGTTAGCTTTCTCTTTGTTTTCGATCGAATAGAGGTCGACCAATCAACGAACGTCCTTGTTGTAGAATTCCTTTCCCTTGTCCACCCATAATTTATTCGGTTTTCGAGAAGACGAGTCGAACACGCTTTTCAGAGCCTCGGCGACGCAAGGTCCCGATTTATTCTTCAAAGCTCTGATCCAACCGTATTTGGAAAACACGTCGATGATCGTCAATAGATATCTGACGCCCTCGTTCCACCTCGAAAACGATCTCATGTCGACCAAGTCGGCGGACCAAATGTCGTCCAGACCCTTCACGAACACCCTTCTCTTTTGAAATTTATGCACGATGGGTTTGTGTAACTCCTCAGCCAATTCGCTTGTCAATAATCGTTTCTTCTTCTTTTCCAAAGTGCTTTTGTTTTTTGAATGCCCCATCCGAATCGACGTTTCGCACTGATCAGATTGCCGACCAGCGAACGTTCTATCTTCTCTCTCCTGGTCGGATTCGATATGCCTCTCAATTTCGCCAACATGTTTTTATCACAGACGTTGTTGCGAGTCTTGGTGTTGGGATGTCCGGCATAGCACAGATCGTGATCATACGTGGCCGCGTCCACCCTATTCACTGGTTTGCTCCAAGATTTTAGTTGTTGTTCAATTTCGTTCTGGTTTCCGTGAAACTGTGACCTGGCAGATGCATTTCGAAAGGTAGATGATTGATCATTTTATTCATGATGCCTTTGCCTCTGCTCATTTTTTTTTTTTGACGAATCGAGTCTTGATCAAACCACACACATTGCAAATTCCGCGAAGCATCTGCCTATCCTTTTTAGTTCATACTTCTCGAGAATTACCCGTCTCAGTAACTCTCTTACACTTTACGCAATACATTTTTGAGAGTTATTTAAATTAATTTCGTATTTATTTTTTATTTTATATATAAATTTAATATTTTCTTTTTAAAAATTCTGTTCTTATTATATATATATTTTTTTATTTTTTTTTCAATTGCTGCTCTTGAGTTCTATCAACTTACCGAATTCCTCCCTGGCCTCTTTCCTCCCCCTTTCCATGAGAGAATCCTTCATCTCTTCCTTGATGATCTGATGAGTCTTGATTCTCACAGCTTCTTTCATAGCATCTTATATCATTTTCTCGCTCAATATCGTGAAGTATTCTCCGTCTGATATCCTACTATCTTTCAATGCCATCGAGATCATTTCGGATATGGTGTTGATCTTAGAGTCAGCCAAGACGCGAATCTTTTCGTGTTTCCTAGCCTTCAGATATAATTTCCCACTCAAAAAGTTTCCTAGCGTGCTAAACAATCTGGCAGCAAGAGCCACTCCTTCTATAGTCAACACGATTTGAACGCCGACCGCGGTTGACAACAATCCGATCCCGGCCGCGTGTAAACCCATGGAAATCGTGATAAGTGTCGTGTCGAATTGACGAATTTCATGAGACGCGAATACTTCTTCTTGAGAGAACGACGAGAATCTCTCTCTCGAGTCAGATACAATTGGATTCTACTGATTTGATCGATGCAATACCTCTCTCCTCTTTCTTTTTCTTCTGGCGATGGTGCCATTGGCAAAACGCCGTTCGGCTTCTCATCCTCGTCATCATCTAACGTCGGATACAATTTATTTCTGGTTCTCATTTGTTTATGTTTTTTTCTTTCTAATATTAGATAAAAAATTTATGTGTGTATTTATTTTTTATTTTCTATTCTCCTTATTTATATCAGCGGGAAAACTTAGACGTATGCTTCCTCCAGCAATAATTTCAAGATTTCCTTGTCTTGTAAAGTCTGACTTCTATGCGCCAATTTCATTTCTTCCGAACTGGTGGGCTTATCTCGCCCACTACAGAAGACTAATCTCTTCCAAAATCTGATCACGTCGTCGATTCGAACGCATTCGAACGCCGGTTTGAAATACTTGAGGACCATATCTTCCCTTTCTTTCGTCAGACACGAATGATCCTCATGATCGAAGTCTAGATGATCCCAACACCCGACGCATCATTCAAACACGAGGCGACCTAGTTGTTCATTCACACAGAATGCGTAGGCTCTCATCAGCATTTTTAAAAGAAACCTTGCTGTCAAAATCTCTCAAAATCTGGCAATTGTTCATGATTTACATATATTTTATTATCTATTTCGATTCGATATTTATTTTTTTTTTAAATAACTATTTATTTATTTTTTTTTTCTCTCCTATATATATCAATCACTTTTTTATTTCCTCTCGACAAAACCGATTCTATTACGATTCACCTCACAAAACTCGCGAGGTGAATCGGTAAATCGTTTTCGCCGATCGGATCGCACCCTAGACCGTCTGAAACGCGATCGTGAAAGCGGTGGTCCAGAAGCCGCAAAACGCATTTTTTGATGTACCGGAAGCCGAAATCGGTTTGGAAAAAAAAAAATTAAAAATCCTCGATGAGTAACTACACTTTACACTTACTTTTCACCATTGGCGAACGTCGAGAAAAGGTTTTGAGGTCGATTTTTCGTGGTCTAGAATCCGCAAATCGGTTTCCCGATCGGATCGCACCCTCGACCGTTCAAACAGCCGTTGGCAAACGTAGGTGGTCCAGAATCTGGAAACTGCTTTTTTGATGCTGGTCTAGAAGCCGCAAAACGTTTTTGCTTGCGTTCACCAACGATAGATCGAAGGTCTGATCCGCGATGGGAACGTCGACAAAAATTTTTAAATTTACATTTTCTTCAAATTTCATACATTTTTTCCACGTCTGAGCGATGTGTCGAATGTACTCGTTCGCCAACGGATGTTTGAACGGTTAAAAGTGCGATCCGAGATCCTCAAAACAATTGCGGATTCTGGACCACCATGCAAAACGACATTTTTTTGCACTCTGTACACGATTTAACACTGAACCACTAATGCGGTACAGGTACATGTACATGTACGTGTACAGTTTTTTTGGAAAAGTGGTCTAGAATCCGCAATTACCACCTACTCCCATTTAAAAAATAAGACAACGGCGTTTTCACTATCTTTTTATATTCTGTAACTTTTTTTCTGTTCATTATATCAACAGTGTGCACATCTTGATATAGACAGATTATCCTGATAATGTGCATGTCCTGTGATTTGTATCAGATTCGAGGTGGTGTCCAGAATGGGATCTCAACGAGCCAGCTTTAATTCATTTATCTAACAATTCTGTTACATAAACTGATTAAATCTTAACCCTTTATCCAATGTAATGGCAAAACCCGGAAAATGCTATTCTCATAAATCGCCAATTAATTTTCATTTTTTGTCTCAAAAACATAGTTATGACCCCTCGTTGGAACGAGCTCGTCGAACTCGTTCCAATGAATTGTCATAACCTATGTTTTTGAGACAAAAAATTAAAAAAATTAGTTATTCAAGAATTTTGTTTTCAAGTGTCGTCTGCTTTTCATTTTTTAAAACATTTTTGAGACATAATGTTCGGTCGATCACCGAAACGCACATAGAATGTATCCATGTGCCTGTTTTGATAGCCCGTAGCACTACCGGAAACGAGTCGTCTATATGATACGGAATTAGAATGAGTCGTCTATATGATACGGAACCGGAACACATTGTGTGATATGTACCGTTTCTCGTGGTTTTGAAGGCAAAATCTATATAATTGTGAGATTTTTAATACAGACAATATTCTTCCATTAAAATAAACATCTAGATGGTGATATTTGGTAATTGAGCATAAAAATATTCAAATTACTGTAAGAACTCATTCGCTGAACAACAAACCAAAGTGGATACTTACCCGATCTTGGTAGGTGTGACTCTATTAGTTATTCTTGTGTTTTCCAGGATGCATGGGAATTTACACTGGTTTGGGAACTCATACACCCTGAGGCAAAGCCGAAGAGGGTATGAGTTCCCAAACCGGTGTAAATTCCCATACACCATGGAAAACACAAAGATAATGGATTTATTTCCAAGAATTTTGGGGTACTTAATACTTTAACCTACATTCTGAGCAAAAACTGACAGAAAATGTGTACTTTGTAAGTTTCTTAATAAATAAAACCAGACAAATGGGTATATCACTGGAACTGGCAGAATGAGCCAGTTCCAATGACATCCATATCTGAGATATTTAATTGCACATAAATATTAAATTTCCTGTATTTTTATTTTTGTTCCAACATAACTGTGCAGAAGGTATAAATTAATAATTAAAAATTGATACTTTTTTAGCCATATAGCCTGCTATTGTATATTCCTGTTTTTACACCGTGAACCACGGTGTAAAAAAACCCACAGAGCTGTCTGTTGCTTTCGTTTATTAAAAGTAACAAACGGAAACTTGGCTTTATTTTCTTCTGATATCATTGGTGCTTTCTCAACACCTTTTTGCGTCTTAAATACACCTTGGAAACTCGTCTATTAATTTCAATGAGATAACATTATCGGAAGTCGATTTGTTATCATGATATAAGCCAGGGATGTTATTTTTTTGCCTAATAAACATTGCTTATGTCCCCTGATGGACGAGTTCGTTCCAAGCTGTGTTTTTGGGGCAAACAGTTAAAAAAATAATACAACTGGAATGACGAGGATCGTGAATAGCATTGACGGAGTATGGCCATTACGTCGGATAGAAGATTAACTTGGGATAATCTTTCCCTGTAATCTGAGGCCATTCTGTATTAGAATACCTCTAACAATTTCTCTTCTCACACCCTCTTCAGACTTCTCTGTTTAATGTTGCATGGTCAAATACGTGCGTGATGCCGAAGAACGTACCGTAAAATGTATGTTCATTACGTTTAATTGGTATCATTATACATAATGTATCAATTTTTATACGCTCAGTGACATTAATTTTATCCTTCCTCATTAGGTTTCTTGACACGAAAGTGGCCATGGAATGATCTTGAATAATGACCAAGATGGCATATTATTTTTGCTGCCTGTGCGTGAAACTAGTGTTCAACTGAAAAGAGCTAACTGGTGCAATGGTTAGCGCACTGGACTTCAGATCAAAAGACTGTAGGTTCAATTCTGACCCATGTCATCTACATTGTGTAATTGGATATTTATTTATTTATTTATTTATTTATTTATTTATTTATTTAGTTATTTATTAATTTATTAATTTATTTATTTGAGTATAACGACACTTTCGACAACCAGGGTCACCTCGGACAGTTTTACAGGTGGAGGAAGCCGGAGTATCCGGAGAGAACCACCACCGAGCAACGGCGAGCAAGTGTCAAGCCCCCCCCCCGCCCCCCCCCCCCCCAACATACTAACTCCACAATGCTCACCCTGCTTGTGTGGAGTTAATATGTTGGGGAGCCTGGCATGTATCAAGAATAGACTTTACTGTAATTGTCCTTCGTAATATCTGGACATCAAATTTTAATATGATCAAAGTTCAAGGTGAGTGTTGTTGAAAATGGGTTTTATCTCTCAAGGACTGGTGTTTCCACAATAAGTGATAAGTAATAATATCATTGAAAAGCAGAAAAGAAACCACCAAATTTTATCGCAACATCTTATATGCTTTTCATCGAATGCTAGTCACTGGATTTATGGAAGTAACATTACTGAGCAAAAGTTTTAGTGACACTTCATTCTACATGCTCTACGGAGGATATGATAAGCAGCACACATGAAGACATATAGAATAACAAACAAATGTAATATCAGTTATCCTTGTGTTTCCCAGGGTGTATGGGAATTGACACCGGTCTGGGAACTCATACACCCTGAAACCAAGCCGATAGCATGTAGAATGCAGCGTCACTAAAACATGTAGAATGTAGTGTCAAGGGAATTGACACCGGTCTGGGAACTCATACACCCTGAGACGAAGCCGATAGCATGTAGAATGCAGTGCCACTAAAACATGTAGAATGTAGTGTCAAGGGAATTGACACCGGTCTGGGAACTCATACACCCCGAGGCGAAGCCGATAGCATGTAGAATGTGGTGTCACTAAAACATACATGTATAGAATGTAGTGCCAAGGGAATTTACACCGGCCTGGTAACTCATACACCCTGAGGCGAAGCCGATAGCATGTAGAATGTAGTGTCACTAAAACATGTAGAATGTAGTGTCAAGGGAATTTACACTGGTCTAGGAACTCATACACCCTGAGGCGAAGCCGATAGCATGTAGAATGTGGTGTCACTAAAACATACATATATAGAATGTAGTGTCAAGGGAATTTACACCGGCCTGGTAACTCATACACCCTGAGGCGAAGCCGATAGCATGTAGAATGTAGTGTCACTAAAACATGTAGAATGTAGTGTCAAGGGAATTTACACCGGTCTAGGAACTCATACACCCTGAGGCGAAGCCGAAGGGTGTATGAGTTCCCAGACCGATGTAAATTCTCATACATCCTGGGAAACACAAGGGTAACGGATTTATTTCTAAGAATTTTGGGGTACAAAACTGACAGAAAATTTGTACTTTGTAAGTTTCTTAAATAAAACCAGACAGATATTGATATCATTGGAACTGGCTCAATGAGCCAGTTCCAATGACATCTATATCTGTAATATTTTATTGCACATAAATATTAAATTTCCTGTATATTTATTTTTGTTCTCACATAACCGACCAGAAGGTATGAATTAATAATTAAAAATAGGCGCTTTTTAGCTGTATAGTCTGGTACTGTGTATTCTTGTTTTTACACCGCGGTTGACCACGGTGTAAAAAAAGCTACTGTCGATTGCAAGTTATACCATACATCTCAGCCAATCAAAATGCAGTATTTTGTTTCATTTGGAAATAATATCAAATATAATCACTCTGTTTGTGACAGTAAATGTACTTCACATATTAGCAGGGATAGGGGAAAAAGGTTCATTCACGCTATCCCAAAAAGTGGATTTTTTATTCGATGTCAAATGATTTTTTTTTGTTTCCAAATGAAAGATCATAGTGCAAAATGGAATCTAATCGTTAATGAGAACAAATTAACCATGTATCGTACTTGTAGTGCAACAAGGCGCCACCTGCAATGCTAAAGCATTGCAGATGGCGCCTTGTAGCACTCAAGGAGCAATATTTTAATAAAGTATTTTCTAGCTCTTTTAAGCATATTATAGATAATAAATTAATAAATAATGAATAATAACAAGTAAAAGGTTATTATTAATGTTTACAAAATAATTTCATGATTATTGTTTACTCACTGTTTTTTCACTTCAAATAAACTAGTATCAAATAATTTATTATCTTCCAGAAAGAAGATTTAAAAATTAAGGGAGATAAAAAATTAGAAGAAACAAAAGAATTGTTTTGATAAGAATCAGATTAAATGGATAAACTGGTGAACTAGGGCTGTCACGATTTTTTAATTTAGGAATCGATTAATCGTCGTAAATAATCGATGACAATCGATTAATCGTACCTAAATGCCCCCCCCCCCCTCCCTCTCTTTGAAGTCGATAAAAATGAAGTTCAAGTCAGCTGACCAACCTCAAGTAAACAACGAAGACGATCCTCTTTTAGTTACATTCAAAGCTTTGATGTTCTGAACTTTTGAACCGTCAGTGTAATAATCAAGACCGGTTGGCAGTTGCGAACTACCCAACTGCCGACAAGTCTTGATTATTACACTGACGGTTCAAAAATTCAGAGCATCAAAGCTTTGATGAATGTACCTGAAAGACAATTGCTTCCAACAGCTTCTTGGGGATTTAACATCCATGTTCTTAACTCTTTACCGTTAGAAAAAATAGTTTTTCATCAAATTTTCTTTTAATTATTAAACGTCTAAAACGGGATACAATTTACCGATTATTCGACAACGAAAAATACTAATCGATTTCGCCGTGACCGTTCAACAGTCGATTAATCGATTAATCGTGACACCCCTATGGTAAACAGGACTACAGAAATCCTATAATAATAATTATTTCCTTGAGCATCTGGCGTTCCTGGGCTCCCCCCCCCCCCCCCTGCAATAATGTACTCTCCAACGCATTTTGTTGCAAGAGGGTATCTCCTTGTTAATTTTGTAAAGAGAGTGCCTTGCGGGAGGAGGAGGTTCTGGGTAAACGCTACTCTTGATTCACATTACAGGGCATAATTTACATCTCGCCACAAAGATATGCTAAAGCTTCTGATGATTAATCGAAGCCAGGACTTTGTATGCAAATTATTGCCAAGTCACGTATTGATATATTTTGCCGGATAACGTTGAATATTGTGGAATGCATAACGGTGCGACTGATTACTGTTGTTCGGTTGTGCATTCTATAGTGTTCGGCGTTGTTGACGTTTACTTCGACAGAACAACCTTTTTCTATTAGGAGTGGGGGGCACAACACAATATACTCATTCGCGAGGGCGAGAGAGATAGATAGAGAGAAAGAGAGAGAGAGAAAGAGAGAGAGAGAGAGAGAGAGAGAGAGAGAGAGAGAGAGGGAGGGAGAGAGAGGGAGGGAGAGAGGAAGAGGGAGAGAGAGAGAGAGAGAGAGAGAGAGAGAGAGAGAGAGAGAGAGAGAGAGAGGCTGTGGAGTGGAGAAAGAACATGTATAATCTGTAAATACCCACCACGGACATGTAACATGAACTAATTATACTGAAAGAGTGTTCGTTGTACTTTACACCACGTAAATGGAAAAAGGTAATGAAAAAATAAAATAAAAAAGATTACTTGACGGACGTGAATTCTGTCTCGCCAATGGCGTCATACAGCTATTGTATCGAAACCGACGCACTGAAATCATATACCACAAAGCCTTTGAGAACTACCAAAAGTATGTTTCGGGTTCCCAGGTGTGGTGCCAAATTTTGTATTTTTGGTTGCAAACGAAATGTTGTTGTGCAACTGGCAGCATTGTCATCCGACAACGTGAACACTATTTGCATGTGTTGAGGAGGAGAGGTGTGGGGAGAGGAGGGGGGTCTCCTACATTTTCAAGACCATGATATGATTTTGTCCGATGTTTATTATATACATGTACATATAGGTTATTATCACCATGTTGATTTCCGAGATCTCGCCTCTGGGTCGTATATCGACGAGGCATAATGGGCTCATCAATATATACCCAGAGACGACGTCTCGACTTCAATACACCATCTCGGAAACCCACTTGGTGATAACAACCAATTTATCTTACAATATTCCCCCCTTTTTGACTTGTTCGCATATATTTCGACAATCTTTCAGCGTTTATGGGTTTTTTTATGAATGAAAATCATGTCGTCGTCATGGTATTGCGTTCTTGCGCTATGCATGACGTTATCCCATTCATTTTCCCACTTGTACTATAGCCGCTGAGATTGAAAGCAATGTTTGAGCTGTATGGTTCTTTGTTTTATTTTTCAGGTTTAACGCATGGTCAGCCTATATAAGAATATCATCATGGACAAAAATGATTTCGTCTAATTTATTTCGATGAGATGGGTATTTAGCATTTAATTACAATGATCAAAAAAGCTGGCTTGATATTGTGTAATCAGTTTTCAAAAAATGCAGGTAAAAAACGTTCATTTTCTGAGTCGAATGATCGCACGTGCAGTTGCTACCCTCAATAAAGATTTGTATTTTGTCTGGACGTTTTCACTTGTATTGGGAGGGGGGGGGGGGATACGTTCTTGTTATAAGATAAATATATTATTCGTCTCAGTGAGCGTTTTCGATAGGGAATCTAGAATCACACAATGTGGCCACGACAATCAGCAATGTGGTGGGAAAAGCAGTGACAAACTGTCACGGTTCCAATCACAACACTGTCGACTGCAGTAACTAATTTCAATAAGGCCTCACAAAGGAGATCCTCTGTTTCTCGGGCGGGCGGGCGGGCGGGCGGGCGGTTTTTTATTTATTTTTTAATTGTAATTATTTCTTTGCCATCAAAAGTTCATGTTCTTGGTTTATGTTTTAGCCCTCATAATCTACAAAATAGCATGGGTGGTGGTGTAGTTCGTCCCTTGAGTGCAAGAAGGTTTTGCAATGCTGAAGCATTGCAAAGCCTTCTTGCACTCAAGGGACAAATTTATCATTTTTTTTTAACTTTGGCAAAATATCAAACATAAACCATTTAATTATTATTTTTTTTAAAGTTTACATTGTTTATTAAAAGAGAATGCAGCAGCAAAAAGGACCATGCGAAAGGGTCTGAGAAACAGATTTTAATTTTTTTTTAGACCTAATGAACACATTTATCTGGGAATTTGCTTTTGACTTCTACAAGATCTAGAAAACTGTACAGGAACGATGGGGTATGGTAGGGACAATTTTCCAACACACTTGTGGAGAGGGTTGTTACAGGGCAAAGATACAGCAGCCACTCGCCAGGTTCTACTTACATGGAGTGGTTACCATTTTTCATGTAATGTCGTTGATGTTGCTTTATTGGAGAGACCTTTCCAAAACTTCCCCAAGACCAACGACGAATCATACTGAATCATACAGTCAGTCCAATGGTAAACAGTGATAAAATTTGTAGGTCCGATTCCAGTCCTCGGTATGATTGGAGACCAGTAAAACTGCGACGTAGTAAGTTTTATAAAAAAAAACGCGTTTGTGTGAAGCAAATGTCCCACTGGGCACAAACGTTGAACGAAACTTGCCTGAAAATTAGCAAGATTTCTCAAACCAGTACAGGAAAAATCGATGAAGTCGCAGTGGCGCCAGTGATTTGAATGGGGTACTCAGCATTCCGACTACTACATGTATACCACACCACCCTAAAAGTAGGTAAAGCAGTTCACATTTCGAATTCATCCTCGGCTTAATATACTAGTCCCATCAATCAACCAATGAACGTCAAACACCTTGGACACCATTGAGTCAAGACGGATAAATTAGCACGCTCGTATTGCAATTATGGAGATACAATAAAGGATCAAGACAGTCCTTCACCCTAATCTCCTATAGAGATGGGAAATATACCGAAAAACCGAACCGATTCCGATATCATGGGGATACCGAGAAACCGAACCGAACCAACCTTTGAATACCGAAACCATCTGTATTTTCAGTTCCCCTACATTCGCTATTTATAAGGCCTTACTGAGGATTGATTGCAGTTGAAGTGTTCATTTTCATGAAAGCTTAATTAGTGACTGATTTTCTTTTTCAGTTTTGTTATGCCTTAATAGCCTGGGCAGTTAAACTGAATTCTCAATAGACTACGACCTGTACATGCCATGCTTAGCAGTGATTTCTAGTCAAGTCTTGGCTGCCTTAACAGGCAGCCAAGACTTGGCTAGAAATCACTGACCAGATGATTTTTCTACTGTCATCAAGCCCAGCTAAAGATGACATCTTCAGAACACTCATTCTAAGATTACAGACGCCTTGAGCATGCCTTGAAAGGTTAAGGCGTGTTTAGAACAAGTCACAAGTTACTGTAGATATGATTTGTATTGGCAAAAGCATGACAATGTTGAGCTCATTAGCAGTGGCATGTGTAGCACTATGATAGAGTGATACAGGAACAACTTATTCTGTATTTTTCTGACATGGATTCCCCTTTTGTACTATCTGTGAATCTCAAGTCACAAACCGAATACCGAACTGATACCGTGGTATGCCCACACAAAAATACCGAAACCGATACCGAACTCAAAATTCCAATACCGCCCATCTCTAATCTCCTAGCATTCAGGCAAAAAGTGCTTCATAATTCCTCCCATTGGCTCTTTCTCGATCTCCTCAACTATGAGACTGACACTTTTCCCTCATTCCCTCATGCCATTCCACATTCACTAGTCCTTCATGTTTCCTTTTCCTTTTTCCATTTGTTTCCCAAAGAGTTCTACTAGACAAATATTTGGGTTATTCTAAAAAATAAATGTTCCAGGGGTCTCCGTTACTCCTAAGTGACACTCTTTCCACCCCTATCCCGATTCCCCTCCCCCCTCAACTCCAGTAACTTAGATTTCACTTCGAACAACAAAGATCCCCATAAGGACGATGTAGGCACTCCTTAAAAATGGCGAATATTTTTTATATAACCCATCTAAAGAGATCTTGGTCCTAATTCCAACACGCCAATTTCTATTCAAAACCTCGACCACGTACTGCCCTGCTTCAGCCCCCTTCTAGATCCTCAATCTACATAGACTGATTCTCCATTATCTCCCTCGCTCGCCTAAAGCATCCTGTCTGAATGTTAGAGTCCCACGCATGGTTAAGAGTCGTTTTACAGCATCTGTTGCTTGGGGGTTTACCAGGTAATCCAGGCTGCATAATTTCCCATATCTATTCTAGTTTT
This sequence comes from Pictodentalium vernedei, assembly GCA_031216915.1. Taxonomy (NCBI): domain Eukaryota; kingdom Metazoa; phylum Mollusca; class Scaphopoda; order Dentaliida; family Dentaliidae; genus Pictodentalium; species Pictodentalium vernedei. Next base: position 56,903,752 of record CM062296.1, read on the forward strand.
AATCGCCCCCCCCCCCCCGAGTCGCCCTCTCACCGCTCCCAGTGCGGCTGAATTGCTTGATCCGGTTATCCACAGACCTTCTTCATTTTTTGTAGAATCTCCAAGTTCCTCACTTCTGTTTGGTTCAAAGGGCTCACATCCGTTCCATAAGTTATACTTGGTAGTTCTACTCTCAACCAAAATAGGTTTTCCAACCAACGAACACCTTGTTAAAGCTATTTCTTCCAAGGAGTTCTAACTGATTGAGAGTTCTCTTCCCCTTTGTCTTTAGTTTATTTAGGTGGAGTGTGTATATGCTTCTGCCTGTAGCACATAAATTCACCCCCAAGTATTCATATTCTCTCGTTTCTCCCACTGTAATATCCTTTCTTTCCTTTTTCACCAATCGAAAATTTACCCACCCTTCATATACGCAACTAATCTACCCTACGGCCCACGGGCATTACCTTGCTTTTGATCCTCTCTGTCTTTAACCCCTTGAATTCGAGCGGCCGTTTTACCTTCCAGGAGCATGAGACGTCATAACGTCATTATGCAGGATGGATGTTCAGTAAATGTGTGGGAGAGACCAATCAATATTTTTAACGTGCAGCCAAGAGGCTGCGCGTTGAAAATATTGATTGGTCTACCACAAATAATGAATATGGACTCTTCTAATTGTTGCCATTGGACTGGCATGGAAGTTACCACTAGAGGTCAAAGGGCTAAGGTCGATTACCTCTCGGTTTCATGTGATACCTCTTCAGTGATCTTCAGACAAAGTCAACGACTGCATCGTCGCGTTCGCTTTAATATCGTGGTAATTGTTTCTGGTGAAACAAAGATAAACATGCCAACAAGCCTAGACGTCTTCAAATGCAGACTATTTGCAAATGTCAAACACAAAAGAACTTCCATAACTGTTGAATCATATTTTTTTTTTTGCTCGCGATATAATAAATAACAGAAAACAATTTTATTCCTTTGATAGTCTCGAGGTAAAAAATCAGTAGCTTTCAGACTCATTTTGTTTTCTGCTCACGGTTCAAGAAACTTCCAAGCTTCGAGACAATCTTACAAACCCCAAACTGATAAATTACTTTCTCAATTCAATTTCCAGAAATTGCACTGCGTTATCATCAGAACTAAATCTCTGAACTTGGGGTGTCGATTAATGACAAAATGTATTTCACATGAAGGGGATCACTTTCCACGAGTGGGCAATATTTCTAGGGACGCAAAAATAGTAGATTTCAAACACTAATTATAGGAATAATTTTCGGTTGATGACGAATGCCGAATAAAAAACCGGGAATAAGTGACTGTTGTCACGTCCCCTTTACATGGGAAGTTGAAAAGGAAGAGAAAAAACATACACGTCATAAAATATTTCACAAATAATTAACCATTTTCGAAGCAAGATAGTCACATTGAAATACTTAATCAGTTAGAACATTGGACTTCAATCCCGAACGGCGTCATCTGAGTTGTATCCTTTGGAAAGGCCAGCCATGCCCGGGGCACTGTGATGCTGTGCACGACAAGGACGCACATGCTAAGCCTCAACCAATTCTAACCCTGCTCCTACCGGTTTAGTAGATCAGTCTGTCCGACATCAACTCGCCGTAACTAAGCGCGAGATGAATCAAAATAACAGTGCTGCCAAATGCCAGCCTCGAGAAGGTCCATATATATTTGAGTTGATTGTGTGACGATTCTTATTTTGGCTTTGTGGGATACCGGCATGATAGTTGTTCAGGTTCGTGTGAGTCCTAATCATTCCGATAGACTATTGTGATCACAAAAGCGGAAATACAGTATCGACCCAGACGGGAAACTGTAGAAGTCCCGCAACACTAAAACATCTCAGCTAAAAAGAATACGTGAACCGTAAATGTGTTACAGTGTAGTCTCCGTGGACTGGTCGTAATCCACGCGTGGGCAGTGATGTCCAAGCATGCGTTTACCAGGTAATAAAAATCATCATCAGCAAAATTCTAATTAATGAAGCACTGGGTTGTACCCGGCGTTTCATTAATTAATTTTTTTATGATTGACCATTCGTGGAAAGCGATCAGTGCACGGCGGCCATACTGACATGACATTTCCTTTTCCGAAGACCATCTTGATTTTGCAATATCTTAGTTACGAAATTTCGACCCACTGTTGTAAGTATGTCGTATTCGGATCGCAGTCTAAACGGGAAGAAGAGCGCTTTTGTAATATATTTCTTTGATCTTTGCCAAACTTTATTTTACAAGAGCAGGAAAGAAAAGCTTTCTTCGTACACAATATTTGTTTCGCCTGCAGTTATGTCCCGTAGTTTGACCTTCCGGAAGTTGTGCAGAACTTTCCCACCGAGGAAGACAGCTACTGACTCACTGGTGAAATGAGGCGCTGTGGCAAATGCCTTCCATCGTCCATCTACATACAACTGGCTGAAATCGTTCTTGTAGTTATCTTGCAGTCAACAGGTAGTTGGTAATGGTGCAAGAGTCCTTGAGACCCCATCAAGGAATAAAAAAGACGTGACTCGCAAAATCGGGTGTTAATGTTATTGAAGTGACTGATCAACTTTTGTTGTCGCATTGTGTTAGTTCTAGCGTGGAAGTTGGGCCCCGCCTCCACTCGAGAACCATTTGTTTATTATCTTTATCTGATTTGTCTCTAGAGTGCAACAATACTATATTGAATCACAATCTAATTATAATCTAACACGCTCCTCGTGACACAAAGACAGATTAGATTCGAAAAATAACTACCAGATAATGCATGCTGTTTTGTTGTGTAAATTGTATATAAACTAAATATGACAATATAAAAAGTCAAGAGAAAAATATTTCCAATCAAAACAGGGATTCTATATAAAAGGTCCAACAAAGGATGCCGTGCTATGTTGTGCACGCTTGGATGGTAACAAAACAACATGAAACATATTTCAAAATATTGTTATTTGTTTATCGGTGTTTTCGACACTTCATACAGCCAAGGCCAGATCGAGTAGGACATGTTTGATCAATGACCCGAGTCCGATCAAACAGTGAAAAACTCAACAAGTCAGTCTCCAAATGCATTTGCAATTTCAGGCGACCAGCTAAATATTTATATTTATTTATATTTATTGGTGTTTTAACCCTTTACCTAACATGAAAAGCAGACGACACTTGCAAAAAAAAATTCTTGAATAACTACATTTTTTCATTTTTTGTCTCAAAAACATAGGTTATGACCCCTCGTTGGAACGAGCTCGACGAGCTCGTTCCAACGAGGGGTCATAACCTATGTTTTTGAGACAAAAAATGAAAATATTTTGAAAATTAATTGGCGATTTTTGAGAATAGCGCTGGCCGGTTTTGGCCGTTACGTTGGGTAAAGGGTTAAGGTCACATATTTCTGCACAATGGCTAACCATGACCATGACAGTTTTACGGGTGGAGGAAGCCGAAATACCTGAAGACAACCACCGAGCAATGACGAGCAAGTGTCTGACTCTCTAACTTACTAACTATGTATAAGCTAAGTTAGAAGCGGTTTAACCCTTTACACAACGTAACGGCCAAAACCGGCCAGCGCTATTCTCAAAAATCGCCAATTAATTTTCACTATTTTTTCATTTTTTGTCCCCAAAACATAGGTTATGACCCCTCATAACCTATGTTTTGAGACAAAAAATGAAAACAATTAGTTATTCAAGAACTTTTTTTGAAAGTGTCGTCTGATTTTCATGTTAGGGAAAGGGTTAAGGCAAGTGCTCCATCGACGCACAGTACACCTCAGTACACAACGCCATCGTTCTCACACCTGATAACCAGGATTATGTGCGTTGTCCAAGTGCTCCATCAACATGCAGTACACCTCAGTACACAACGCCATCGTTCTCACACCTGATAACCAGAATTATGTTCGTTGTCCAAGTGCTTCATCAACACGCAGTACACCTCAGTATACAGCGCCATTGTTCCCACACCTGGTAACCAGGATTATGTGTTATATCCAATTGTACAACGCAGTTACCGCTGATCAGGATCGAACCGTCGACCTTTCGGTTTAACGTACACTGCTCAGACCGCTGAGCAACATTTCAATATATAAATGTCATTCCAGGAAAAAACACGGGGTCTCCTCACTTTGCCGACGGCTATTGTTCAGTGGTAGGTGTGAATAGTGCCCCACATCAAAGTCTTGCCGACTATAGCTTCGTTCATATTTGTGGATGGTTTTGAGTGGGGAGAATAACAAGCAAACTGGCCGTGTGGTCAATATGTTATTTCATCTAGCACAACAGTAGAAAGAAAATTAACATATACAGTGTACTTGGGGGCAAATAACATTGATAAATGTAAGGGGCTGGAAGATTATAATTTGATGCTAATAAATAAATAAATAAATAAATAAATTAATTAACAAAGCACTTTATGATGAGAAAACACTACATTTTTATATTATTAAATTAAAAAATTAAAACCCTAAATAATGATGTACATGAAAAATAAAGCTCTTTCTAATGAGAAAACATTACATTTTGATATTATTACATTGAACAAAAAATTAAAACCCTAAGAACCGGCTCTGCCCTTGGGAACTTTAATTAATTCACTTCTTTTATGCAAAGTGAATATACAGTTGACTCGTAAGTATATCGATGAATTTTTGCACCGAAGCTGCGCGTTGCAAATATTTATTGATTTGTACGTATTAAATAAATAACAGACCAATATATCAAATATGTAAAGTACATGGCAACGATAAAAGTATACATATACAATAATACACTAAATTTAAAACCCAGTGATTCTTGAAAATGAATCAAGATACTCCAACATTGTAATCTGGCCCTCACCGAGCAGTCTCTTGTAATGTCGCAAGCAGTTGCCAACAGGTCTATATTTCTTCCTTCTGGGAGGTACCCGACCTCCTCCTGTTATCTGCATGACTGTTGATTCAGTGTGAGACTGCTTTTTTCATGAAGTCTATCATTTTAGTAGTCTGAAATAGGTTAAACAAGTGACTACGAGTATCTGGGGGTAAATATAAACATCACAGGAAGAGGCATCTTCCGAAACCATACAAATAAATTGATTCTGAAGGGGAAGCGAATCCTTAACCAAATGAAACTTATAGGGAGAAACAGTTTCAATAAGGTTGTCGTGGGAAAAACCATTTGGGAAATGGTGGGTCTGCCAAGTATAACATACGGTACGGAAGTTGTACCCCTAAACCCGACGGCTGTTAAGAGCTTGGAAATCCTGCAGAACGATGCAGGCCGATGGATAAGAGGGTCGAGTAATACTGCAGCGCTAGAAGCAATCAGGGGCGAGCTTGGGTGGATGAGGATCAAGGACAGGATAGACCAATTGAAACTTGGTTATCTCAATTATTTGGTAAATCTCCCCGACAGCCGATGGTGTAAAGTAATGTTCATGAGAACTTTCAACTCAAATATCAAAACGGGGTTGACGGTCCAAGTGAGGGAGCTAGTAGAGAACTACTCATTGGAGATCTCGGACCTAGACGTTGGGGCAAACCAGGGTAAAAAAATCATCAGAGAAAGGGTCATGGAGGATTGTAACCGTAATTGGCGAGAAGGGGTCAAATCAAAGAGGTCTTTATGTGGCCTGCGTGATAAAGAGAAGCCTGGTTTTGAAAAGTACCTTGATGGCACCTTTGGGGGGTCACTGTTGTTCAAGCTGAAGTCGCGGTCCCCGTAGCTGAGTGGAAAAATGGGAAAAACAGTGAAAAGGAGTGCCAGATGCGTAATTTGGGCGTGGTGGAGACCCTGGAACACTTTCTTCTAGAATGCCCAAAATACTAGTCTAAAAGAACAAGATTCACTGGGAGTATAATGTGGGGGGGGGGGGGGGAGGGGTAGGATGGGAAAATGAAGGACATGTGGTTAGTGGGAGACTCAAAGGAGAGGGTTAATATGCTAATCGGAGAGATTGGGAAGAATAGGGCAAGGGATGTCATCAAGCAATTCGTCTCTGAGTGTAGGGATGAAAGAAGAAGCGTGGGAATGGGGAGGCAGTTGGGAGTTCAGGAGTAACCAAGGCCTTCTCATACGAGAATTGCGACAAATCAGCGGCCGGCCAAAGTGTTATTATTATATTATTATGTTTCAAAAGAGTCAGGTTGTTGTGTAGATAATTCCTATTGCATCCTACCATTCGTATGCCTGATTCAATCCAGTCTGTTCCTCTCTGGCGTGGCTCAAACTGAGATTGGTCCGAAAGCGTCAGATTGGAGTGATTTGCGATTAGGTAAGAGACTAGGTCCCCTGAGAAATCTGAGATACGATCTTTGAAACAAAGTTTTCTTTGGCACTTGGGCGTTGTTGTTAATATCTACTTCTATGCGAATAGAGTTAATTTTTGATTACCTCAAGCACTGTACCCACAAGAGAAAACAATTTTATTGGGGATGGGGAGGGGGAGGGGGTATCAAATCCTGCGTATCATCCCCACCAAGCCTGAAAATAAGCAAACTGTCATTTGCAGAATGAGGTTCCCAGAGGGCAAGCCAGAAAATAAGCAGACTGTCATCTGCAAAATGAGGTCCTCAGAGAGTGAATTTAGTGATGATACCCTGCTTAGCAAGGTAGCATTACTAAATTCACCCTCTTTGAACCTTAATCTGAATCGTGAATCGGGGTTCTCGAGCCAAAACAGAAAGAGGTACCAACTTTGGCCAAAAAGGTAAAATTTAAAGTATCATTATTTGATACTAATTTTGGAAGACACTCCCAGAGGTTCAATTGCAATGGGAGGAGTGGCTGAGACCCAAAAACATGTTTGGCCTTATATATACTAGCGGAAAAAGGAACGCAAGTATTTTTCTATGGCAAATATTTCAAATGTGTTATGGATGATTATTTCATTATTTGGATTTTGATGTTATTTCTTCATTACTGGTTAAATTTTGACGAGTTTTGTTGTCTTAACACAGACGGCATTTGCATGGATAACGTTCAAACGTGGGTAATCTACGCCATTTCCTGATCAAAATCAATAACAGGTGTGTCAACTCCTGGCTTCAGTCGCGGCTCTAACTCTCCTTACCACTGACCCCATCAAGTTGTTTATGGTCATTTGTGGGATGTTATCCTACTCCTGAATAACGGCCTGTGTGAGCTGAGCGACGTTGTTTGGAACGACCGGACCCCAGTGTCCAACTCGACCCAGAAATACTCGATCGGGAACAAATCTGTTCAGTAGGGTGGCCAATCGAGAACTGGCACATTATTGTAGATGAGGAAGTCACGACAAACCATAACTATGTGAGGCCTGGCATTATACTGCTGCAACGTAAAGCTACGAGCATGGATTGCCCTGGATAACCATGAGAGGTGTTTTCACGCCATGATAACCCCCAGGCCCCGGCCAAAAAACAATACAGACCCACACTGGAATCTGTCGTTTTTCTTAACGCACGGGATGCAATAGCGGAAAACATTCCAAAACCCTTTGCCTGCTAATGTTCCACGGGTGGGGTACATTGCGAAATAACTATCAAAATCCGTTGGTAAATTAACCCTCTGGGACTTTAATTATCCTGACGTTCAAACGTCATTGGGAATTCCGTTTCTTCACCGTTTTTCAAAATGCCACGTCAAACGCCGGAAAGTACAAATAACAAGAAATTTTTAACGTTATTGATTAACTGGTTGAGGCGAGATCATTTTTGGTGGTCTGAATTTGTTATCCAAAACTTGTTATATTCCAAATTATTGGAGAGTGCCCATAGGCACTCTCCAATAATTTGTAATAAACAAATTTATATAAACAAAATAATGTTTGACTGAATATGAAATATAAGCAAGAAAAGTGTTGGCTTTTGCTCTGGTATCCTCATTTTCTGAAAGCCCTGATAGTGGCTTCTAGCGCTCAGTCAGTTAAGGATTCTTCACAACAGGATTATTTTAGTATTTTACGCTGAGATAATATTTGGCTCAACGGTTGTCATTGGGTACTATTCTGGAGAAAATAGGAAATGAGGTTAAAACTCTAAAAATCGAAAAATAATAACAAAACAAAGGACCACAAAGTATGAACGTGCTGTTTGATTTCTTACGTCATAAGACGTACACAAGTATGAAAGGGTTAATATTGAGTCTTAGTTTGAGGTATACTAAATAAAATTATACACTCTGTGTTGGAAAGGTTGAAGGGTGATGGTATACAATCATTATCATAGATCAACCTTGGAGAGACGCTCTATAGAAAATTTATGAAGCGAGTTTACTAAATTCCATTTGAGCTGAATTTTACACGGGCAGGGCCTCCAAGAGCAAGGAGGGAAATGTGAGGAACGGGCGTTATGGATCCTCCGAGCGCAGTAGGCGCGAAACGATCACTGGGGGTCAGGGGTTCCTCCCCCTGAAAAAAGTAAATTAGTGCAAGGAGAAGCATTCTCCGGCATGTTCGTGACAATATCTTCACAATTATTTCCTTACAAGTAGGTTAATTTATCACGTGTATTTCTGTGTGTGTGGTGCATTTTTTCTCCAAAGATAATTGCCACCAACACGATGCAGGAAAGACTGGTGGAAAAACCAACAAACTGGTACAAGTGTTTTTTTTTATATAAATGGAAAATGGCCAGTAATGCAACTACGTACTCTTGTCACCTCCACCAGCGTTGGAGCCCCGTCCAAAAAACCTTCCCACGACTTTCAGCTTTGTAGAATACCAAAAATCCCTGGCCGCTAACAGGGCCCGGAACCCGAGGCATTTACCCAACTCACCCTCCCTCTCGGCACTAGTGTACACGAGTACACTACAGACAAATTTCACAGTTTATACGATCGTAATATGGGTGCACGTATGTTACAACCTAATATGTCCGCTGGGCCGATTTTGTCAGCAAGCTAATTACGTCCACAGAACACGAGACGATTGTGTCGGCTTGAGGACAGAGTCGACTTGGGTTGTCGTTCGAGGCATGTATGCGGACAGAATTGCCTCGTTTGTGGAAACAATTGGCTCGCGATATTTCGGACTTAATTGGCTTCCGGGCACCGAAACCATCTCATTGGAACGAGTTCAACGATCTTGTGCCAATGAGGGATCACTGATATGATTTTGTTGACATTTTGTGAAAAATATTTCCTTTTTCAATTGCTTGAATTTGTAAGTGGGCGATGCGACCCACGGGGTTGAACAGACGTAAACTGATGGATCTGTAGCAGGTAGAATTTTTGGTAGGGAGTGAAAATTCACGGAATCGACGTTTATGTATCGCTACCCGGGTATGCGAAAGTTACATGTCACAGTTTATATGATCGCAACATGGGTAGAATCGAACTTAAACAATCCGTAGAATGTATTGCTGCATATCTTTCTGAAGAAAAAAACGTTTCTTCAGAAAGATAAAGAAAGAAATTAACCCTTTACCTAACGTAACGGCCAAAACCGGCCAGCGCTATTCTCAAAAATCGCCAATTAATTTTCATTATTTTTTTCATTTTTTGTCTCAAAAACATAGGTTATGACCCCTCGTTGGAACGAGCTCGTCGAGCTCGTTCCAACGAGGGGTCATAACTTATGTTTTTGAGACAAAAAATGAAAAAAATTAGTTATTCAAGAATTATTTTTGCAAATGTCTGCTTTTCAGGTTAGGTAACGGGTTAAAAACGATGGGCAAGATATTTTTGAAATCTATGAAACAGGCCAATTCCGTATGTAGGAAACCGTCAAAGTCCATAACAGACATCATACGCAATGTTTCATTTATGGTAAGACCATCGCTACAAAGGCAATGATCAAAGAAAACTGTGTACCACAATCCTCCACAAATAACGTAATAAATATATTACTCAAGCTCAACTGCGAAAACAACGTAAAGGTATCAAATCTGATCACATACTAGAGACCTTTCGCAAAACGAACGACGACTGATAAAAATTACCAATGGTGTATAACGTCACTGGAATATGTGTTCTTCCTATCAGTTGTAGTTTTCTCTTATCCGTAGTTCTCATCAACACTCGCAGATATATCAAAGATAAGATAAGATAAGATAAAGTTTATTGCACGACCAAGAATAAAAAAGGTATGGCATACATAAAACACACAAACAATTAAAATAAGCAGTGGGTTAACCATGCGACACATACTATATGAGTAAACAGATTAAACAAACTAATCTCATCTGTTGCGTCACTCCTGTGAGTGGGCATACAATGTATGAGTCTCATTGACAATCAAAACTAATTAGATTATCATGCCCTCAGGAAAAGAAACATCGGTCGTTTTTACCAGCGGTATTGAACATTAGCCTTTCGAAAGTGCTGACACGGTCATGACCACACAGAGCTCCATTCCCTCTACTGATTTCGGTGCATCAGAATATGGGTTACAAAATGACAAAAAAAATGTTTGAGAGCATTTCTGAACACCTAAATGCGGAAAATCACTCTAAGATTGTGTCCTTACTGCGTAGTGTCCTTACCCATTTACCCAACGAAGACGATATCAAAATTTATTATTTTAAATATCATTTTTTAAAAATTTAAAAGAAAAGTCAACAAAACCATATCATGTGACCCCTCGTTGGAACGAGCTCGACGAGCTCGTTTCAACGAGGGGTCACATGATATGGTTTTGTTGACATTTTTTGAAAAATAATATTTTTTCAACTGCTGATTTGGCATATTACGCGGGCGGATGCGGGCGATCGTTTGTTAAAGGGTTAAACTCCTAGTGGTACGAAGTTTGAACGATATAATGTTCGGACAAACGGTTTCGTAGACGTCAATGCAGCGTAGACGTCAATGCAGCGCAAAGCTCTTTTGACCGCTCGACAATTTACGTTTACTATAAGCTTTTCGTAATTGTCATCAGTCGCCGTTCGCTTTGCGAGAGGACTCTATTCGACACCTTTCCCATAATGAACGACGACAGGTAAGAAAAACGAATGCTAATAATAGTCCACTAATAGTCGTAAAGTTGTTGGATTGTCAAAAAACCTTTCCTCAGAATTGACGACTACGAGTCCGTTTGTGAGAAAATCGTACCGTTCAAACGTTGTACCACTTGCTGGTTAAAGATATTTCATTGTTGGGACACAATCTTGGAGTGAACTTCAATATTAAGGTGTCAAGGAACTCTCTCAAAGTTTTTGCTATATGATATATCTGCGAGTTTTGATGATAACCTGTAATCGTAACTATGGAAAAGCGAAAATGACTGATTGGAAGAACACAAATTCTGCTGACGTTGTACCCCATTCGTAATTCTAAGCAGTCGTCGCTAATTGTGCGAAAGGTCTTTATTCTAATGCTACGCCAACCTGCTTAGAAGATCTATTTTTCAGCCCCCTGCACACTGATGCCAAAATGTAATTTCAACCTACAAATTAAATTTCCCATTTATTCAGTCAATAATAATGTGGATGAATGGTTAATAATCATCGTGTGGGTTCTAAATTTGAAACGACACACCTCAGTGGTTAATATATTAAAGTACATTGTCATAGTTTGGGTAGACGCGAAAAAAAACTCCTATAATATATTGACGTTCAAAGAAGAAATCATTCAATATAATATTTTAAATATTGTAAATCGTTTATTATTTCTTCTTAAATTTAAAACATCACTGAAAATATCAACTAAGTAATAGAATAGACTTCACCCCATATATTCTATTCAAGCCTGGAAATAAGCAGACTGTCATCGACAGAATGAGGTCCCCAGAGGGAGAATGTGGTGATGCTACCCTGCACAGCAGGGTAGCACCACTACATTTACCCTTTGTGAACCGCTATCTGAATCAAGGGCTCAACTCTGAACAGAAAGAGGTACCCAGAGGATAAATTGGCACACTGTATGGGATAGCATCAGCAAATTCACCCTCTGGGGACCTCATTCTCCAAATGACAGATTGCTTATATCAGGCTTGATTCTATTGATTCTATTTCTGTCCTTTTTTCCAGACTTATAAGCTTTGAGAATATTTAATTCTACAAATAACTTTGCGTTAGGCCCAGATTTATTTATATAATAACTAAGATTGCGCTGCTAGTGAATTCTCATTAACGGGACGTGGAGGCCAGCTGTCTCACGGGATATAAAATTTAAGACACATTTAATGAAAAGATAACATGGAAAGTCCATCATAAAATTACAATGATGAAGAGATAACATTCACAAAACGATTTAGCAATCTTACTTACAGACAAAATCAATGCAAGAATTATTCCCCTAAGATATAAAAAAACGGTTACAGTTTCGTGTTGTCCAGTTGTGATCATTTGATCACAAACGAACTTTTGATCATGAACAGACAGACATACTGACGGACGGACGGACGGACACTCCAACATTTCGGGTTTATGGGCTACCAAAAAAACATTTTGTATGTCCAAAACCATATTTTACCCAGAACCCCACGCCTCCACCCTAGAACTTATATTTAACCCTAACCCCACCCCTCCACCCAAAAACCACACCCTAACCCTAACCCTACCCCACCCTGACCCTAAACCCTAAAAGCCCACCCCAGTCCCTAACCCCACCCACCCCCGGGACCTAACCCCCAACCTTAAGCCCTACTCTGGGGCTACCCCTAACCCTAACCCCACCCCTGACCCAACCCCACCCTAGCCAAACCAATAGGATTAGGAGCTATTTTTCGGTTTAGGGGCTACTAAAACTAAAACCCCACCCCTGAACCCAACCCTAACCACCCCGGAACCTAACCCTCCCCAACCTTAAGCACTACTCTGGGGCTACCCCTAACCCTAACACTACCTTAATTTGGAGGTAGCCCCTAATAATAATATCCCCTAAACCCGAAATGTTGGCCCGGACGGACGGACGGACGGACGGACGGACGGATGGACGGACGAATGGGCGGACGGACGGACGAATGGGCGGACGGACGGACGGACACCCACAATATTGACTCTCAAGTGGTTTCTTTTTTGTTGCATACCCACCCCCCCCCCCCACCCCCCTACCACTTAAAGACAAAGGGATTACAAGTTACTCAGGAAAGCAACACCACACACAAATATAGACAAAGGAAATCTTTTCTGTTCTGCCACACCTCCACCACTAAAGGTAGTGGACGTGCCCGTGGACGGACGGCTTGCCGACGGTAAGACTGAGTACACGACAGACAGAAAGACAGACTTACAAAGATGTGACTAACTGACACGCGTACAGTTAAAACTAAAAGTCCTGTCCTGAAATGAGCACAAATAGCACGTCGATATGCGCGTTAATCTACGCGATATGACCATAGTAAGGCTATCAAATACTGTAAATTTGGACTGTGCACAAGCAATGTTTCAGCCAATGCACCTCCGGGTAACCCGGAGGTCCATTGGCAGAAACATTGCCCGTGTTTGCTATGAGAAATCAGGAGAACCTGCCGTGCTTTGGACGCCATTCGATACGACAATTGCCCGCAGTTCCTACGAGCAATTAAGCCTAGATAAGCGCACAGTTCGTGACAGGACTTGTAGTTTTAACTGTACCTCTTGAGGTGGTGACCGCTGGGCTGCATCTGGTGACTCTTGGGTCAGCACTAAAAGTGTAAAAGTCGTGAAGTTTGATAATGAACAGATGTTTGGTCACGAATGATCTATTCATACAGGTCACTAACTCAAACTAGTACCAGTTGAGCTGCCCTCCTTCCGATCACACCGAATAAATAATTATAATAATAAATAATAAACAATAACAAATAATAATAGAATAAATAAACACACACACAAACAAAAAAAAAAAAGAAATAAAATTTCATTCACATCTAACAGAATGACTTAACTTAAATGATCCATCTTCGTTTTGTACCAGCTAAAATTAACTTAGCTTAGCAACACACACAGTACCATGATCGAAAAAGTTCTCTGTTTCGATTAGGTCGCGACCGGGTTGAAACACTCTTACATCACAAATAAAGAATTGCGAAATCAAGAGAGAATCAAGAGAAACAAACGAAAATCGCATCTGAGATTCAATAGTTTCGCATTCGTTTTTTTTCGGCGGGAGATATTGTGAACAGTGTTGTGGGATGGGGGTAAGGTGGGCTTACAAGGAACTTCAACTGGATTACGACCGAGCCGCGATCCGGTTGGAATTCTTGTTCGCTTTTGTAATCACATTGTGGTATCTGCTTTGACACGTTTTTATTCCAATACGATTGTGTCAATTTCCGCTTATCAAAAACGTGGTTCAGTAGTTACAGCATTGGACTTCAAACCTAAAGGTCCACGGCTCTAATTTAACTCTTTACCTAACATGAAAAGCAGACGACACTTGCAAACAAAATTCTTGAATAACTATTTTTTTCATTTTTTGTTTCAAAAACATAGGTTATGACCCATTATTGGAACGAGCTGGACGAGCCTATGCTTTTGAGATAAAAAATTAAAAAATAATGAAAATTAATAGGCGATTTTTGTGAATAACGCTGACCGGTATGCCGTTACGTTGGGTAAAGGGTTAAACAATATTTATTTCTAACTTTCAAGAAAATACACAGAACAACATAGGGTGTGTGTGGATCCGAAGAAAACTCTTAGCATATGCATGATCGTCTCCACTCATAGTACATTTATAGGTAACATGAACGAAATTATCGACAGCAGTACATCTGTTACAGGCATCGCGGAACTAAATATTTAGTTTAGAGTGATTTGCCTTGAAATATCGGATATAGCACCAAAGTCTAAAATAAGACTCCTAGAAAAAAACTTATTGCTTGAGAAAACTGTTGAAGCATTTTATTAGATTTTTACAACAATACTGAATATTTCACAAGAAAAAAGAAATTTTCTAAGTATTTTCTGGGTCTAACAAATTCAGTTAACTATTTGGGTATTTTTCGTTGGGAATTCCGAGAAAAAACTGAGTTCAAGGACGGTACTTCACTTCCTGGTGCATTTTCTCTCTTATTTATTGCATGACCCCCTGTTTTCTGACCAGAGAAAGTTGTGTGAAGGTCTGTACTTTATGTAGGTATTTAAATTAGGGCTGTCACGATTAATCGATTAATCGATTGTTGATAGGTCACGGCGAAATCGATTAGTATTTTTCGTTGTCGAATAATCGGTAAATTATATCCCGTTTTAGACGTTTAATAATTAAAAGAAAATATGTTGAAAAGGCTATTGTTTCTAAAGGTAAAGAGTTAAGAACATCGATGTTAAACCCCAAGAAGCTATTGGAAGCATTTGTCGTTTTGGTACATTCATCAAAGCTTTGATGTTCTGAACTTTTCAACCGTCAGTGTAATAATCAAGACCGGTCGGCAGTTGCGAAGTTAGCAACTGCCGACCGGTCTTGATTATTACACTGATGGTTCAAAAGTTCAGAACATCAAAGCTTTGAATGTACCTAAAAAAGGATCGTCTTCGTTGTTTACTTGAGGTAGGTCAACTGACTTCAACTTCATTTTTATCGACTTCAAAGAGAAGGAGATGGGGGGGGGGGGGGGTCCATCTAGGTACGATCAATCGATTATCATCGATTATTTTCGACGATTAGTCGATTCCTAAACTAAAAAATCGTGACAGCCCTAATTTATATATTTAATTTAAAGTGATGCGATCATATTTTTTTTCTCATAAGTGTTATAATGGTCGCATATGGGAAAATTTTTAGTTCTGTGATACCTACAATCCAAATGTCGGATTTCAAACTTTACATATATGTATACATTGGTTAGTTCAGTAATTTATCAATAGATAGCTTGATTGGAAATTGGAATAAATTTAAGAAAGTAGAACTCAAAGTAGAGAGAGAGAGAAGAAGGAAACCAGTGAAAATACCAGACGAGAAGACTCATGGCCTTGGCTGTTGCATAAACTCATTGAGGCCTACGCATAAACCAGAACAGACATCTGACCATCAATTAGGACTGTGGCAGATACAAATTGATCAATTCGCCCAGCCTGTATTTCCAATAGTTAACCCCGCCTCTGTTTCCCCTGCACGATGGTACACTGCAAAAAAAATAAAGGTTCTTTTTAGAACCAAAATTGGTCCTGAGGTGGAACCAGTTTAGTTTAAACAGTATTTATTTCAAATCAAATACATTCACAAAGATTAGCATTAAATTTTAACAGAATAATACATGAACTGACGAAGATTCAGCAGTAAACTTGGAGCTTTTACAACGCAGTCGGCAAACATTTTGAAACAAAGCGGATATAAATACCTGGTAAGTAGTAGGAGAGCGATGAAACGTCCCACATTGGTCGGATCTCATGCCGGATCTCATGTGACGTCATAGTCACGTGACCTGGTGACGCCATGTTTGGTTGTCATGGTAACCCGCGTGAGTGGCCATCTTGTGACGTAATCTCCATAGTGATACGTGGTGTGAGTGTGCATCCGCAGCGCGTGTTGTTAGGGTGATACGTGTTTCCGTCGGCCATTTTGTATACTGGAGGCCGCCATCTTGGTTTCTATGGTAGCACGTGGTTGCTATGTGACCCAAAACCTTCTAACAAGACGGAGTATATTCGGAGGATGTGTTCCTTTGTACATGAGTAATTTCCCGATTCGTAGAATACCACAAACAACCCGACAATCCCTCCAAATCACCGAAATTGACTTCATTTACTACGGATTCCCCATTTTATCGGCTTAGCACGTAGTGCTATAGTACCAAAGGGTACCGGGGGTGCGTTCGATTGAATAGGAGTATTTTTGGCTTAGAATTCTCCCAGCATCCTTGTTTAATTACCCAAATAAACCCGACAAGTTGTGTTATTTCGAATTCTTTCAGAATTCTCTGCTTCTATCTGTATATGCAATAGTTTTCGTCTATCTGACCATGTTCCATTGTTCTAGAGTATACTCCAGTAGTGTAGAAGAGGCTATTAGTTGGAACAGCTTTGCTGATTATTACTATATTTAGCTATTCTGGTCTATTCTTGTTAGTTCTGACCCTATACCGAGTACTCTTGTTGTTTCATTGATCTAGATCATTTATATAAATTATAACTAACCAATCAGATAGCTTGATTTCCCGTAATCTCTATGCAGAGTTATCTCCCCTTATTACAACGAAGTTGTATCTGATTCTCATCGCTTCTTTATCCAATGGCAATATCCCCGGGCACCCCAATTTCGGCACCCCTTTTTTGAAAAACATATGACCTTCGGCACCCCTTTTTGTCATATGCGCTTATGTGAAAAGGCACAATGTGACACAATGTGCCCTAGCACATAGGCACATGCTTTATGTGACGATATGTGCTTATATGTGCTTATGTGAAAAGGCACAATGTGAAACAGTGTGCTCTAGCACATAATCACATACGGGTATTTGAGGATACCTATTGCCTGGTATTGTATTATTTGAGGATACCTACTAGAGAATCCCTTTTTTGTCATATGTGCTTATGTGAAAAGGCACAATGTGACACAATGTGCCCTTGCACATAAGCACATGCTTTATGTGCCGATATGTGCTTATGTGAAAAGGCACAATGTGACACAATGTGCCCTAGCACATAATCACATACGGGTATTTGAGGATACCTATAGCCCGGTATTGTATTATTTCAGGATACCTATTTAGGATACCTTCTGGAGAATCCCTTTTTTGTCATATGTGCTTATGTGAAAAAGCACAATGTGACACAATGTGCCCTAGCACATAGGCACATGCTTTATGTGCCGATATGTTCTTATGTGAAAAGGCACAATGTGACACAACGTGCCCTCGCACATAGGCACATACGACCAAAAAGGGACTCCATGGCCACAGGTGTTTTCCAAAAGGGATTCTTAAAAGGGGATTCCGTAAAATGGGATTCCTAATTGACTCTGTAAAATGGAATTAACCGTTATTGTAATAAATTTATTACAATAGCGGTTGGTGGAAATGTGAGCGTCAACCGTAATGGTTAAAAGTTTATTACAACAGCGGTCGCTGAAAATGTTTGCATTGAGCCATCAACCGGTATTGTAATAAGTTTATTATAATTGCGATTGATGAAAAAGTTCGTGCCAACTGTTATAGTAACAAGTTTATTACAATAGCGCTTGATGAAAAAGTTTATATTAACCGCTATTGTAATAAGTTGATTACAATAACGGTTAAATGAAATATGTGCCCCAAGCACTGCCGTTATAAACTTATTCCACTAGCGGATGTATTTGCCTGGGGAAAGGTGTCCCCTTGCCCCCCCCCCCCCCCCCCCCCCTCGCCCATCATTTCTTTCGGCTCCCCTGATTCCTTGCATATTTTATCTTTCCGTTCGATCCTTTTTTTCCCCTCAAATTATTCCTCACCACATACTTCCCGTTCCAACCTGCGATTTATAGTCCGGTAAATTCAAAAGACGTGTTATAATTTTTTATCTAATCGTAATTCTGGGTCCCTTTTTATTCTCGTGTAAATCATTTGGGCTGAAACACGCAGGTTCAGATTTTGCAACAAAACCTTTGAGAGCGTCGAACAAATGTATGCCATTCTCAGCTGTGCAATTTTTTAACCCCTCCCTTTATCCTCGTTGAGTGACCCTTCATTTTCAAGCGGTTGAATGTATCAAGGGAAGGGGGGGGGGGGGGGGGTAGACGCAGTGTCAAGTGGCTTTAACAATTGATCGTTTGATAATGCACCTCATATAAGATAAGATGAGATTTATTCAGCAAATACACCAGAACAAAGGCAGATTGCTACACACGAAATCAACATAAACAGAATCTTAAAACACACTAATTCATATTACGACATTTACAATTTATATTACAGATAAGTCCCTCTGTAATGTGATTTATGTATGTCATAATATGAATTAGTGGGTTCATTTGAACGGTAAACTTCATTTTTTCGAAGTGGCCATTCACAGGCATGCACGCTGCTGAGCTGTTTCGTTTCGCTGTGCAGCCCAACACCGATTTTTCAGTGAATCGTGGAATTTCTTGATGACGGAATTCACCTAAAAAAGTCCGGTGCCGACTCGATTAATAAAAAAGTAGATTTCTTGATATTTTGAACGTTTTACATCGCAATGACCAATACACTTTCTTTAGTAATGTTAAAACTACACACGAACTGTTGTATATTTGTCAAATACTACGAATATATATTTCATGAAGAACAATAATGTGGTCATGTTTCCCAATTCGTGCAATTGATTGGAAAAATCGCTTCGTTCGTTGAGTTTTGTTTGCAGCAATAAATATCCGATTTTAAATACAAACTGCAAACAAAGCTCAAAAGGTGAGCTAGTAACCTGGGATATTTCCTCGATGAGTCGTTGGCAGCTGACAAACACGTCCAGTAGGTCTGTCGTGCTGCATTTTACCATCTTAGAAATATCAGCAGGGTGCGAATGTTGGATAGACAAAAAGACAGCTGAACAATTAGTCCACGCTTTTGTCACGAGTCGTCTTGATTATTGCAACTCACTGCTATACTGATGCAAAAAGGCGTCACTGGATAAGCTTCAACATATCCAAAATTCTGCTGCTAGGTGTGTAACTCGAAATAGGAAGTCGTGTCACATAACACCTATCCAAGCTGACCTCCACTGGCTTCCTGTCCAACAAAGAATTCAATATAAAATAATCTTTCTGACATATAAATGTATAAATGACCTGGCACCATCATATCTCTCAGATCTGGTCACATACTACATACCTGCCAGAGACCTCCGTTCTTCGGACTCGCACACCTTGGTCCAACCTGTTTCAAAATTAGCATCCGCAGGTGACCGAGCCTTTTTGATCACCGCCCCTAACCTCTGGAACCTTTTACCGAGTCACCTGAGACTACCACAGGAAACTGAGTCATTCAAAGCTGGTTTGAAAAGGCATCTCTACAAACAAGCTTTCTGCACCAATATGCAGATAAGAAATCATTTACCTTTTTGTGTGTAAAGCCAAAGAGCACATTTTGTGGGTTTTAGGCTGAAAATTATTATTATTATTATTATTATTATTATTATTATTATTATTATTATTATTATTATTATTATACTGGGGAGGGGGTATTGTAAACGTGGGGCTTGTAGGGGGCAGCACGGTCGTCTTTGGCGGCCCGCTCTGCGTAGCCAAACCCGGGGAGAGTGAGGGCCAGGGATACCAGGACAAACAAAATTCTTGAATAACTAATTTTTTTCATTTTTTGTCTCCAAAACATAGGTTATAAACCCTCATTGGAACGAGCTCGTTCCAATGAGGGGTCTTAACCTATGTTTTGGAGACAAAAAATGAAAAAAATCATGAAAATTAATTGGCGATTTTTGAGAATAGCGCTGGCCGGTTTTGGCCGTTACATTGGGTAAAGGGTTAGAGGAGGATGTGTGTCAGAGATAAAAATGTTAATCTGTTGAGCGTCAAATCAGTCAGTGACATCGGCTACCAACATTTCTATGCACTGCAAATGGTGTAGATCACACAGTTTTTATTGAGCGCCTGTATGATGTTGAATATGCAGATGTGGTTATTTTCGTGTAGATACTAGATATGATTTACAAAGTTTTTAAAATTCTTTTCCCCTTTACCGCCCCGGTTCCTACGCCACTGCTCCTGAGGATAAAACCTTACTAGCACTCTAAGAATATCATTGTCACCATAACCGTTTAAATACACGTTTTTCTAGAAGTTTACCAACGCAGCTAATCAATGATATCGGAATAATTGGTAACTAAGTTTGAGGGATTCTTTTTCAAAACTGGTGTCACGTTGGCTTTTTTCCATAATGCCGAGAAACAGTAGTTAATCAGTAGGAACCTGAAAAGGATTGTAAGTGGTTCGCACAGGGAGTGACCACAGTCCTTTAGCAGTCGAGGGCTTACAAGGTCAGGACCAGATTCTTTCGATACTCAAATACTTTTGATTGCTTTGTATACCCCACTAGTGTGTAGTATAATACTATCAAGTGCTTGTTGAGCATAAAATGGGTAGTTTGGCAAGGTCGCATTAGTGTTATTTCTTGACGAAACAGAGCAAAAGTATTCGTTAAGCACTTCGAGATGAAACTGATTTATTCCTCCCCCCCCCCCCCAATGGAGATGTCTCAGTCTGCCCAACTATGGTATTGACTTTTGTCCTCATATCAACCCCCATCCACTTATCTCTGATACTTTCATCCCATTCGTCCATTAGTTGTTCAATGAATCTTATTCTTCTAGGCAAATATTTAGGTCATTCTAAAATGAAATGTTCCAGGGTCTCTGCTACCCCCAATCTACACATTTGGCACCATCTTTCATCTCGATTCCCGATTTCCACCCTCAACTCGAGTGACGTTTATCTCGCATTGAACAACGATGACCCCCAAACGATCCATCGAGATATTTCTCAAAAGCTGGCGCATCCTTTTTATTACGCACCCATCTAAAATTAAAGTTTGTTCACGACATTCTAGAATGTGTGACAAAAATAATGTTGTATAGTACACACGTGTCATACAGGTTTTTGCACTTTTTCAACATCAGAATGGAACCAGTCACATTTCGCGGGATACATGGACCCATTCCGATAAAATGGACCATTTATTTTGATGTTATTATTTATTTACTTATTGGTGTTTAAGGTCAAATATTTCTGCACAATGGCTAATCATGACCATGACAGTTTTACGGGTGGAGGAAGCCGGAGTACCCGGAGAGAACCACCGAGCAACGGCGAGCAACTGTCAGCTCCCTAACATACCAACTCCACACAAGCAGGGTTAGCATTGGTTGAAGACATGTGCACCATCGACGTGCAGTACGCCTTAGTACACAACGCCACCGTGCCCCCACGTGGGCAATGGGGGTAAAGTGTCTTGCCCAAGGACACAACACGGTTGTCGCAGGTGGGATTCGAACCGAGGGCCTCTCGGCTTGCAGCCTGCACCTCTACCTACTGAGCCACCGCGCCCCCTTATTTTGATGTTATATCGTGGATGTTATCGATCTATAGTATCTGAGTTTCTGTTTTGTCCGTAGAAACTCAGGTACTATACACCGGCAGGCTGAACATCAAAAGAAACTTTCTAATTTATTTATGAACGCGAACAATACTAAATATTGATCGAACGACAATATGGGTTAACATGACATGACAATGGCATACATGCTGTTCAAATTAAGAACAATGTAGACAGAATTCGAAAGCATCTTTGAGTGACGTCACCTCGAGTGAATGACGTCGCGCGGGCAAGTTCATCAAAATCGAAATACAAAATAAAGTATGTCCAACGACTGCATGTTGATATTCGTTGGAATTCGTATGGATTCTGTACCTCTGTTAAACTCTATAACACTGACATTAAATGAATGTCAAAAGGCCCTTGTACATACAGTTAAAACTAGAAGTCCTGTCACGAATAGTGCGCTTATCTAGGCTTAATTGCGCGTTGGAATTGTGCGCAATTGCCATATCGAATGGCACCCAAAGCACGGCAGGTTCTCTTGGTTACTCATATAGCAAACACATGCAATGTTTCTGCCAATGGACCTCCGGGTTACCCGGAGGTCCATTGGCTGAAACATTGCTTGTGCACAGGCCATATGTACAGAATTTGATAGCTTTACTTAGGCCATAACGCGTACATTAACGCGCATATCAACGTGCTATTTGTGCGCATTTCATGACAGGACTTCTAGTTTTAACTGTACCTCTGTTAAACTCTATAACACTGACATTAAATGAATGTCAAAAGGCCCTTGTACATAAGACTTTCACTTTCCTTGGACAAATAAGAATGTTTGTCTGTTTCTGTCGTGAGTTATGACCCACCCCCCCCCCCCCAAAAAAAAAAAAAAAACCCAAAAAACAACAAAAAAACAAAAAAAACAAAAAAAAAAAACAAAAAAACAAAGGCCAAACTGTGTTAATGCGCGTAGACAGAACCAGACGATCATCCCTTATAATTCCGCATGTTTGTCCTCTATGCCCTGGCTATAGCAGTGGTAACGGGGCTCCGTCTAAATCGCGCTTCCGCTGGAATCATGAATGCGCCGTAATATGACACGTTGGCTGGTTGACCAAGTCCAGCAGTGTTGCAATATGGCAGTTCCACTTTCACCTTTCTGCTCTCCTCCCTCTCACCTATCTGTTCTGACTCTTGTACAGTAGAATACTTATCAACATTCACCTTGAACAGTGTACATACACAATATTGTTTTAATTATTCATAAGTTTGCTTTGCCATTGCATGCACATTTTGGTAACTTTTTGTAAATATTTGTAAACATAATTTGAAATGTTCAAATGTATACAGTTAAAACTAGAAGCCCTGCCACGAATAGTGCGCTTTTCTAGGCTTAATTGCGCGTTGGAATTGCGCGCAATTGCCATATCGAATGGCATCTAAAGCACGGCATGTTCTCCTGGTTACTCATAGCAAACACATGCAATGTTTCTGCCAATGGGCCTCCGGGTTACCCGGAGGCCCATTGGCTGAAACATTGCTTGTGCACAGGCCATATGTACAGAATTTGATAGCTTTACTTGGACCATAACGCGTACATTAACGCGCATATCAACTTGCTATTTATGCGCATTTCCTGACAGGACTTCTAGTTTTAACTGTATTAAGGAAAGGATATTATCTAAGTGCTCGGCACTTGTTATCCAATCCATTTTGTTATAACAAATAAAATATGTTAAATAATAATCCCTTATAATTAAACTTAAGGGGCAATAAATTTAAATACTCCCTACTTTGCGGAATTAAAATAAAAACCAGGCCGCATCATGCTTCCTAGTGATAACTGAATAAGAAGGAATAGCTTTCTAAAATTCTGTTTGAAATAACGATACATTTTACCGAAACAATTTCTTGTGTCATTTTAACAATTTTATTGATCAATGAATTGCGTAAGTTAAAAGGAACGTCATATGCCACACCCATACAAAACTTCTATCTCCTTTTCCACTTGACGGGGGCGCGGTGGCTCAGTTGGTAGAGGTGCAGGCTGCAAGCCGAGAGGTCCTCTGTTCGAATCCCACCTGCGGCAACCGCGTTGTGTCCTTGGGCAAGACACTTCACCCCATTGTCAACGTGTGGGCACGGTGACGCTGTGTACTAAGGCGTACTGCACGTCGATGGTGCACCTGTCTTCAATCAATGCTAACCCTGCTTGTGTGGAATTGGTATGTTGGGGAGCTGACAGTTGCTCGTCGTTGCTCGGCGGTTCACTCCGGGTACTCCGGCTTCCTCCACCCGTAAAACTGTCACGGTCATGGTTAGCAATTGTGCAGAAATATGTGACCTTAAACACCAATAAATAGATAAATAAATTTCCACTTGACGTTAGGGTGCAGTCATTCAAGTCAACACTGAATTAAATTTAATTCTGATTTTGACCTTTTCCTGAGAAACTGAAAACACAGTTTGTAAATGTGGAGTTCGATATAAACCCAGATGACATGAAGTTGGTTGAACTTTGTCTCAGAAGGAGTTCATTCAGGCTATTTGGAAATCGGAAAGTTTTTTTCGCGTGAGTTTCGTTTGTGAATTATTAGGACCGGCCATTGTTTACTTTTGATTTGGGTAAAACAATGAACGCGGACGATCATCTTTTGCATATAAACAAATTAAACATGGAATAAAAACATGATAAGGATTTCATTGTTTATTAAATTTTATTTTGAAAGTCTTTTTAATATGGTGAGATAAATATTAATTACTTTTCGTGTTGAAACAATCTGAGCGTGCAGGGGTTCTTTTCCGTTCAGCCTGTGCAACGTAATCTTTCAGACAGACATTTGGAGCGTGGTTTAGGGCGGGCCTAAATGCGTTTTTTTCGGTTCATTGTGTTATGAAAAGAAAAATAGAAATACTTTAGCCAATCATTTTGCCTGAAAATGCATGAACTAAAAATAGGTTTGATTATTAAGGATAGAAATTTAATTTACGTGGAATGAATCGACAACGACAACAGTAATCTTGATTAAAATCTAAACATGTCATTAACATGAATAACAACAGCAGCGTGGAAGTCAGATAAACATGTGCGTTTATATTATTTCTCATTGAAGTATTTTTCCGAATTTAGATCTCTTGCTTGTTGTGAATGTACGGGAACGTTTTGGTGAGGATCACATTAATCACTCACAATTCGTGCTATAAAATTGGGGCATGGAAATGTAATGTGTATTTCACTTTCACAGTGTTTCGTCGATAGAAGTGGTGACGCATTGCGAATTGAAACTGTGGGTGAAGGTTCAAAGAACGTACATGCACAAAATAACAATAAGACTGGTCTCCTATTTGTGAAGATTAATTTGGATTGTTCTCTTTATTTTATTTCCTTAGCGTCTATGAAGGGTCGGTTAACTTCTTAATTTGTATTACAGTAAATAATCTACGTTAGAAATGTGTAAACGTGTCAAACGCTTTTGCGGTTTTGTCTATGTACATATATCTTACCTCCTACAAGTATCTGGGAATTTCATTGGTTCAAAGACGTCACATGCAGACTGCATATAAAACCATACACTGCCTGTCAACATCAATATACGCTGACAGCTATGGGTAATCTCCCCTTTGTTAATTATCCCCGCATTTTAAAAAATGCGGGGATATTGTCATGATCTCCGTCCGTCCGTACGTCCGTACGGCCGTACGTCCGTACGTCCGTACTTCCGTACGTCCGGTTTTGTAATTCGAAACGCTGTAACTTTCTACAGTTGTTCGATAGGGTCTGTGCAACCCAAAAATACAACTTTTAAATTTTTGTGCCACCAGGTGGCTTCTGTGGAGCCACTTAAAAAATGCGTTATTTTTTCACTTTTTTGCTGAATAGTCCCAACCTATGTAATTCGGAGTTCTCAGATTACACTAGGGTGTTGCTAAATGATCTGTAGATATGTAGGAAGGTTTCGGATTTTTCGGGTGCCACGTGGCTGTGCCACCGTAGCCACTTTTGTGTTTTCTTAGACCGTTTCCGGCAAAAGGCTCGTAGGATATGTAATTCGAAATGCTAAATCCATGCTCAGATGTTGCAGTAGGGTCTATAGATGCGCACGAAGGTTTCGGATTTTTCGGGTGCCACGTGGCTGTGCCACCGTTGCCACTTTTGTGTTTTCTTAGACCGTTTCCGGCAAATGGCTCCTAGGATATGTAATTCGAAACGCTAAAACCATGCTCAAATGTTGCAGTGGGGTCTGTAGATGTGCACGAAGGTTTCGGATTTTTCAGGTGCCACGTGGCTGTGCCACCGTTGCCACTTTTATGTTTTCTTAGACCGTTTCCGGCGAAAGGCTCCTAGGGTATGTAATTCGAAATGCTAAAACCATGCTCAAATGTTGCAGTGGGGTCTGTAGATGCGCACGAAGGTTTCGGATTTTTCGGGTGCCACGTGGCTGTACCACCGTTGCCACTTTTGTGTTTTCTTAGACCGTTTCCGACGAAAGGCTCCTAGGGTATGTAATTCGAAATGCTAAAACCATGCTCAAATGTTGCAGTGGGGTCTGTAGATGTGCATGAAGGTTTTGGATTTTTCAGCTGCCACGTGGATGCGCCACCATTGCCACTTTCGTGTTTTCTTAGACCATTTCCGGCGAAAGGCTCCTAGGGTATGCAATTCGAAACGCTAAAACCATGCTCAAATGTTGCAGTAGGGTCTGTAGATGCGCACGAATGTTTCGGATTTTTCAGGTGCCACGTGGCTGTGCCACCGTTACCACTTTTGTGTTTTCTTAGACCGTTTCCGGCGAAAGGCTCCTAGGGTGTGTAATTCGAAATGCTAAAACCATGCTCAAATGTTGCAGTGGGGTCTGTAGATGCGCACGAAGGTTTCGGATTTTTCGGGTGCCACGTGGCTGTGCCACTGTTGCCACTTTTGTGTTTTCTTAGACCGTTTCCGACGAAAGGCTCCTAGGGTATGTAATTCGAAATGCTAAAACCATGCTCAAATGTTGCAGTGGGGTCTGTAGATGTGCACGAAGGTTTTGGATTTTTCAGCTGCCACGTGGCTGCGCCACCATTGCCACTTTCGTGTTTTCTTAGACCATTTCCGGCGAAAGGCTCCTAGGGTATGTAATTCGAAACGCTAAAACCATGCTCAAATGTTGCAGTAGGGTCTGTAGATGCGCACGAAGGTTTCGGATTTTTCAGGTGCCATGTGGCTGTTCCACCGTTGCCACTTTTGTGTTTTCTTAGACCGTTTCCGACAAAAGGCTCCTAGGGTATGTAATTCGAAATGCTAAAACCATGCTCAAATGTTGCAGTGGGGTCTGTAGATGCGCACGAAGGTTTCGGATTTTTCAGCTGCCATGTGGCTGCGCCACCATTGCCACTTTCGTGTTTTTTAGACCGTTTCCGTCGAAAGGCTCCTAGGGTATGTAATTCGAAACACTAAAACCATGCTCAAATGTTGCAGTGGGGTCTGTAGATGCGCACGAAGGTTTCCGATTTTTCAGGTGCAACGTGGCTGTGCCACCATTGCCACTTTTGTGTTTTCTTAGACCGTTTCCGGCGTAAGGCTCCTAGGGTATGTAATTCGAAACGCTAAAACCATGCTCAAATGTTGCAGTAGGGTCTCTAGATGTGCACGAAGGTTTCAGATTTTTTAGGTGCCATGTGGCTGTGCCACCGTTGCCACTTTTGTGTTTTCTTAGCCCGTTTCCGGCAAAAGGCTCCTGGGGTATGTAATTCGAAATGCTAAAACCATGCTCAAATGTTTCAGTGGGGTCTGTAGATGTGCACGAAGGTTTCAGATTTTTCAGCTGCCTAGTGGCTGTGTTGTTGCCACTTTCATGTTTTCTTAGACCGTTTCCGGCGAAAGGCTCCTAGGGTATGTAATTCAAAATCCTAAAACCATGCTCAAATGTTGCAGTGGGGTCTGTAGATGCGCACGAAGGTTTTGGATTTTTGGGGTGCTACGTGGCTGTGCTACCGTTGCCTCTTTCATGTTCTCTTAGACCATTTCCGGCGAAAGGCTCCTACAGTATGTATTTCGAAATGGTAAAACCATGCTCAAATGCTGCAGGAGGGTCTGTAGATGTGCACAAAGATTTCGGATTTTTCAGGTGCCACATGGCTGTGCCACCATTGCCACTTTCGTGTTTTCTTAGACCGTTTCCGGCGAAAGGCTCCTAGAGTATGTAATTCGAAACGCTAAAACCATGCTGAGATGTTGCAGTAGAGTCTGTAAATGCGTAGGAAGGTTTTGGAGTTTTTGGGTGCTAAGTGGCTGTGTCACCGTTGCCACTTTTGTGTTTTCTTAGACCGTTTCCGGCGAAAGGCTCCTAGGGTATGTGATTCGAAATGCTAAACGCATGCTTAAATGTTGCAGTAAGGTCTGTAGATGCGTACAAAGGTTTCAGATTTTTCAGATGCCACGTGGCGGTGCCACCGTTTGTCTTTCGTGTTTTCTTAGATCATTTCCGGCGAAAAGCTCCCAGAGTATGTAATTTGAAATGCTAAAACTATGCTCAAAAGTTGCAGTAGGGTCTGTAGATGTGCACGAAGGTTTCGGATTTTTGGGGTGCCACCGTTGCCACTTTCATGTTTTCTTAGACCGTTTCCGGCGAAAGGCTCCCAGGGTACATGTATGTAATTCGAAACGCTAAAACCATGCCCAAATGTTGCAGTGGAGTCTGTAGGTGCGCACGAAGCTGTGTCACCTGTGCCACTCAATATGATTTTAGTGTGTCATATAATACATTTCATCTTTGTATCAAGCATTCATACAAAGTCAAGGATGCAAGTGCGGGGATACACTATAGTGTGCTTTGCACACAAGTGACACCATCTAGTTTATTATTCAAAATGGCGGCAGACGATAAACGCTTCAAGTTGAAAGATTGAGTGTTGGAAGCCCATATTTGGTCTGAAGTGCAGGTTAGGCAACTTAAAAGGCTTCATATACTGTGGATGTGTGTCATATTACCTTCGAAATGAAACTGTTTGGTATGTATGAATTTGCCTTGTTACAATTTATGGAGAGTGCCTGCACTCTCCCATAAATTGTAACAAGGCAAAGACACGTGAACACATTGTGAGAATTCTCTCATTTAATTTTGATCGCTATTGTTATTTGTTTTGTGCGTCGATGCAGTAGTCGGTAAGATATATTCGTTACACAGTTTGTTGGTGGCCTAATATGGTATCTATAGTGTCAGTTAATTTCATATTGGCCACCAACAAACTGTGTATTATAAGTTACAGGACGTTCGGGTGGCGGATACGGTATCATATGAGGCGAGGTGAAAACAATATTGGACGATATTGTTTTTGCCGAGCCTCATATGATACCATATCCGCCACCTGAACGTCCTGTAACGTATTTATTATGCCAGCGAAAACAAAATAACAATCAAATTTGAACGCCGGCACATTTTCAAAACTGGTGCAAAACGCTATGTAAGTTGTAACAAACGTGCACAGTTGTCTCCCTGTTTGTGTATAATTTCCTTGACAACACAGACACCAGCGATAGACGCTTTTCTTCGTACTGTCACTTTGTCTTGAGTGTGCAGAAAATGTCCGAAACGTCCGATTTTATAGAACTCGAACAAAATAAATGTATCTCGCATCTTTTCCCATTGACTTTCATTCATTTTCCCACAATTTCATCATTGTGCAATCTTATAATTATGCAATGAAATTAAATCCATTTTCGAAGCGACGTTATCTATTTACCACAACAGAGACTACAGAATGAGCTCAACGAGAAAAAATGAAATTAATCTATTCCCGGGATAAGACAATTTTTTCTCAATTTATTTATTCACACTATATATATTTTTCAACTTTCTAACAACGCATTTATGGGTTATATATTTTTTCTAAAGCTTTTAAAATATCGAGGCGAACACCGTACCCAAACTGTTGTGTGTTAGCCTCAATAAGCTTAGACCCTATGTCAAGGCCGACTTATCCGTTAGTATTGGTAGATCGAATACAATAGTATTTCTCACTTCAAATAATTAAATTTACATTTAGAAAATAAATTTCACAATAAATTTATTATAAAACGAGAGAAAATGAGACATATAGGCACGGAGGGACGTTTGGTTGTACTGCAATTTCTTCAATATGCATATAAAAGCACCGCGAGGTGAGGAATTTCCACGTCGAAACAAAATGGCGGTACTGACCTAATACGAGTTTCGTATTAGGTCACCTCGGGCTGCAGATGACCCAATACGGCTCAGTACCGTCCCACTATTCGGGGGCTGTGATTGGCGAATTTCATTAGCTGGCATAATAATGAATAGTATAGGCCATCCGAATAGTTCGTGGCCCTAACTCCAGCCCGCCACTTTCTATTGCAATCATCAAGAACCCTCCCTTGATAAAACAGTCATCCTGCTTCATAATCGAGGAATTGTCGGGGAGTGTAACATTTTTCACTTTGTGATTATTTTAACCCTTTACCCAACGTAACGGCCAAAACCGGCCAGCGCTATTCATGGAAATCGCCAATTAATTTTCATTATTTTTTTCGTTTTTTGTCTCAAAAACATAGGTTATGACCCCTCGTTGGAACGAGCTCGTTGAGCTCGTTCCAACGAGGGGTCATAACCTATGTTTTTGAGACAAAAAATGAAAAAAAATAGTCATTCAAGAATTTTTTTTGCAAGTGTCGTCTGCTTTTCATGTTAGGTAAAGGGTTAATGGCAATGCATTCTCCAAGTGGCAAGTACAGTAAATGTACCAGTGACAACGTCTTACAGTACAATTTTCGTGTACTGGACTTATTCAACACGTGGATAGTAATGTCCACACATGCGTTTACCATGTAACCAGGTAACAAAAATCAACATCAGCAACATTTTAATTAATGAAGCACCGGGTGGGTAAAGTTTTGATGAATATTCCTATAATCAGTGTTTGGAATCTAATATTATTGTATCCGTGGAAATATTGCCCACCCGTGGAACGTGACCAGTTCACTGCGGCCGTACTGTACTCGAGTTGGAAGATATCGTCCCTAAAAGGATAATGGCACCAACTGCAATGCTAATATATTATATTATACCTCACGTGACTTCCTTGCATTCTCATTGGCTGAAAGGTGATGCCCTATTTCGTGTAGTTGTCCAGCACAGAGCTGAAGGGTCACTACATGCGGGCACTATATGTTTTCTATTTTTAGCACGGGCACTATATGCATTTTCTGGTTATGAAAACGTACAGAGCAACGATTTATCCAACATGGTGGCAGAAAATCCTGGCCACCAATTATACAAATCGATTTACATAAAAAAATATACACTTCGTTTTTTAGTGTCGCAAGAATAGCCGCAACGTTTTCCGAGATGATACGTTCCGATAAGAGATTATTACCATTATGTGGATGTACAAAATATGTATCCGAGTCGAGCTCCGGGTTCTAAGGGCAGATTACGACGAGTCGAAGACGAGTCGTGATCTACCCTCAGAACCAGGAGTGAGACTCTGATGCCCTATTTCGTGTAGTTGTCCAGCACAGAGCTGAAGGGTCACTACATGCGGGCACTATATGTTTTCTATTTTTAGCACGGGCACTATATGCATTTTCTGGTTATGAAAACGTACAGAGCAACGATTTATCCAACATGGTGGCAGAAAATCCTGGCCACCAATTATACAAATCGATTTACATAAAAAAATATACACTTCGTTTTTTAGTGTCGCAAGAATAGCCGCAACGTTTTCCGAGATGATACGTTCCGATAAGAGATTATTACCATTATGTGGATGTACAAAATATGTATCCGAGTCGAGCTCCGGGTTCTAAGGGCAGATTACGACGAGTCGAAGACGAGTCGTGATCTACCCTCAGAACCAGGAGTGAGACATTGGCAGAGGCGAGGAATAGTATCATTGTGTTGAACAATTATCAATATCCACACATTATTCTCATTTCTCCTTTATTGTTTATAAAAACATCATTACATGTTTACAATTTGGATTGTAGATTATTTGGTTAATTTGCATGTTCGTGTTCGATATAATATAAGGACTAGTGCATGGCTTGTAGTTGACTACGCCCACACAGTGCCCAGTGAGGTAGTGTAGTTCCCTCCGCTTCGCGTCGGGAACTACACCACCTCACTGGGCACTATATGGGCGAAGTCAACGACAAGCCATGCACTATTCCTTAAGTAGAGGCTCAATGCTTTCCAGGAAGGATGTATTTCTCCCCAGACCATAAACTGAAGTAAACAACTGTTGCGTTTCCATAGCTTCACTGTCAATAGTATATGATTCGGCGAAACGGAACGAAACACAAGTAAATGATAAGGAGATTGTGTATACCTTTCAAAAAAGTTTTACAAATATCAAAGGTATTTCTCGTTCTAAATTTTATGAACGATAAATAAGATGTGTTTCGTGTGTTTTACACCATTATGAGAGGATTTGGTCGACATCCAGGTGAAATATTATGAGGAATACACGGGTGACTGTAACGTGAACAAATAAGGGGAACCCCACCATGTATAACACGGGTGGCGATACATGAAACTGAAACTTCGGTGCAAGACCAGCTGTCGGTAGAACAGAAGATAAATATCTTCCGACAAACATGTATTTTCTTCAATGCAAGTCGAAACATTTAGACCAAATACTAATCTGTTTTAGGGATCGCGATTGTGAACTGAGGAAGGTTGATTTTAAAAACTGTACACGACCCCAAAAGTAATCAAATGCTTTAATTTGTACACGAACTGAGGCCACTCTTTTAGAAACTAGAAATTAAGTCAATGAAAACTGATTTTGTATGCTTAGTCAATGAAGTTAACTGGTTATACATACATACTCGGCAATCGACTGTTCTGTGCTCAAGTGAAACGGTAACTCCGCTGATAATGGCATTCTTTTTAATCCACAACGTTACAATATTTTCTGGAATGGCCAAACCACTTCTGGTAACAGCGCTGTTTTTTGTGTACACAATGAAATGATTGCTTGCTTAAATGACCAGTCGGTCACTTTTAATGGGTATATTGTAAGATAAATTGACCATTACTGCCCTCGAACGTACAGGGCCGTGGAGATTGTGAGGGCCCGGGGTAGGAACCCAGGATTCTTGGGTTAGGCCTCCCCCCTACACCAAGTCCAAACATGGTCTGAAAGACTGTATTTTCATTTTGTTTTGGTTTGGTGCGTCCTCTGAAAGGACGTACCAAACCATAAAATTAATATACGCGCTTTCGGTCCACGTTTGGACTACCCCCCCCCCCCCCCCCCCCAAAGGTTCTGACTCTTGTGTGTGCAACAGTTATGGAGGGAACTGTATCGTGAATGGAGCTCTGCCCTTGACCAACGGTTGTAATTTTAGACTGCCTGATTCTTGAAGTAAAAACTATATTAAATCAACTTGTCGTAATAAATTTATCACTTCATTAACAGTGCAGTCAAAACCTATACCTCTAGGTCACCCGAAACCCACTCATGAACTTTGAAATTTGAAACACGCTGCTATAAAACGTCATTTTGACGGCCAAGAAATAACTTGAGTTTTTATCCCAAAAGCCGCCAGAAATTATATCCATTTAATTAGTGATTTCAAAATTTTCTTGGGGAGAACCCCCTGAACCCCCACCCCCGAACCCCCCCAAACTCCCTTATCATCAATCGTACCTTCTGCATTCGCGACAGATGCCTTTGGCATTTCCATCAGTAATCTGACACTGGGGCCCAGTATTTCCTCTCCCCGGCCGAACGAATGTTTCGAATGGTCTACTAGGGTTAAAACCCTGTCTTTGGCACAGATATCCACGAGTCCAAAGGATGGCAGATATACTGTAGTCGAGAACACACCTTTGGACATTTTCGACAACACCAAAGGACGAGTTGATAAATGGTCCCGAGACGAGGGTGATACTTCATCAGGCCTTCCCGGATCCTCCAGGGTTGGAATGACCTATATTAGATAAATTAAAAAAAAAACAGAATCAAAAATAAAAAAAATATCCAACGTGAACACAGGCACGCGTGCACCAGTAAAATTTGTTAGTCCGCGATGCACTGAGAGACAGCTTTGAGGCACCACGTAACTTCTATTCAATATGAAGACATAGCTTTGTCGTTTTAAGAAAAATCAGATCTGTTTTTAGATAATTAGTTTTGCATTTTATATCAGTGGATCGGAAAATTCATATTATAGACATTAAAACGTAATATCGAATAAGCAAATTGCAGGAACATTGAGGGTCTGACAGACTTGAGTATAATTCACCCAAAGACGAGTATCATCCACACATTGGTTATGGAACGCCAATATGTTGGAGGTAACAATTTGTTCAATCGATTTCGTCTGGGTAGAATTAAATATTAGTTGTAATGGGATGTGGACGTGCGTCTTGGAATGCGCTCAACCGTCCCTCTTATTAACGTCTCTACTTGCAGTGTCAATGGAGTAATTTATTTCGAGAATCCTGTGAAGGGCAGATTTACAGTTAAAACTAGAAGTCCTGTCACGAACTGTGCGCTTATCTAGGCTTAATTGTGCGTAGGAATTGCGCGCAATTGCCATATTGATTGACATCCAAAGCACGGCAGGTTCTCCTCATTACTCCTAGCAAACACGGGCAATATTTCTGCCAATGGACCTCCGGGTTACCCAGAGGTCCATTGGCTGAAACATTGCTTGTGCACAGGCCATGTGTACAGAATTTGATAGCCTTACTATGGTTACAACGCGTAGATTAACGCGTAGATCGACGTGCTATTTGTGCGTATTTTATGACAGGACTTCTAGTTTTAACTGTAACAAGTTAGAAATTGACACGATATGACAATGAGCTACTTTAACTTCATTTAGGCAATCTGTTTTCAGGTAAGCATGTTCCATTGTACTTCAGCATGGAAAAGTAAAGTGGAATTGATAAAATTATCGGGATTAATGTAAAGACTGAATCAGAATTCTAGAATTCTGCAGTTAATGTCTTCCATATTTTGTGACGTAATTCACAGATAAGGTCTCACCGAGTTCTTCTGAACTGCGTATCACACTGCAGTATGCCTTGCGAAGATTCACAATTCGATTCCATTTAAATTCAATTTGCTTCCACTCAAGATGCGCCGATTCGGAAATTTTCGTTCTCTTAACCTTATATCCAACGTAACGGCCAAAATCGGCCAGCGCTATTCTCAAAAATCGCCAATTAATTTTTATTATTTTTTCATTTTTTGTCTCAAAACCATAGGTTATGACCTCTCGTTGAAACGAGCTCGTCGAGCTCGTTCCAATGAGGGGTTATAACCTATGTTTTTGAGACAAAAAAAACTGAAAAACGTAGTTATTCAAGATTTTTTTGGGAAGTGTCGTCTGCTGTTCGTGTTAGGTAAAGGGTTAATCCTACCAAATGTCCCATCTAGAACCCCTCTTCTGTCAATAGATCCCCTTTACAGGAGACCTGATGACAGAAGAAGAGTTTAAGGGGATCCGTTTCAGACGCTACTTTGATTCCGTTCTGGAATAATCCGCATTTTTGATTGATTTGGCCAAATACAAAAGTTACCGTGAAATATTTGAATGGAGACTGACAATATTTCCGATTGTAAGAAGATGCACTATTTACAACTTGAGTATCTGTTGAGATTCAATTCTAGATCGATTCGATTCGATTCGAAAACATCTGTGTGATTCAATTCGAGATCTGATACGACTTGAAATTGAGGATTCACGGTACACTACATTGTACCATCTTCAAAGTAAAATGAAACACTATATTTATCATTAATTAATGTAACCCGGGGTGATCGCCACACATCAATACAATGGGAGTTCAGGGTCCAATAACACTTTATCACATGTATCCAATGATCTCTTTATTTACATGGTTATTAACCCTTTAACCCAACGCAGACGATATAAAAATTTATTATTTTAAATATCATTTTTTCAAATGTTTCAAAAAATTTCAACAAAACCATATCATGTGACCCCCCGTTGGAACGAGCTCGACGACCTCGTTCCAACGAGGGGTCACATGATATGGTTTTGTTGAAATTGTTTGAAAAATAATATTTTTTCCACTGCTGAATTTGCATATTACGCGGTCGGATGCGACCGATTAAAACCCATAAAATAAATATACAACAAACATGAGTTTTCGGAATATTGCACATGATAATAAAATGACTGAATGTGAAATGAATCGAAATATAAATATGAATCACGGAACACGACCAAATAGAAAATCGACCCACATGTGGTAGAAATGGAAACTCACCAGATATGCACAGTAGTTTAATGTTACAAACCTTCGCAGATAAGTAAAATACTTTAAATTTACTTTACTTCAAGCACTCAGAACTATCAGTTGTGGAGCTGAAAGACGCAAAGAAAACGTCCATATCAAGGAGTGTAAAGCTAGGGACACATACCACCGTTTATCGCATTGCGTTTGTCGGATCCGTTTATCGGATGCGTTGAACGGACGGCAACCATGGGGCAACATCTGACACATACAAGCGTCTAAAACAGCTGATGAGACAAATCCTTTTGCCGTCATGAGCTCACTGAGTGAAGATGATCTACTTATTGTTCTTCTTGCTTACAATATCATCAAGAAGAGGAAGAGAAGATATTGGGAGCATCTTATCGTAAAAAAGAGGAAGAAACAAGGGGCATTTCCATTTGGCTCCATAATAAATCATAATAAATATTTCACTTACCGCACAATTCCGTCTTCAGAAATTTTTTAATTGCCTTCCATGCATTCAAACATTTTTCTGTATCGTGATACGATATGTGCCGTGTGTTGTATAGGTGGGGCCTCTTCCTCACCTCCTCAATTAGGTCCCCAACCTGTTCAGTTGATAAGTTCGTGTAAGCACGCGGCATGGTTGTAGTTAGGGCTTCTCCGATTTTACGTCACAAAATGGAATTTCACCTGCGTTTACCGGAACCGTTCATCGCAAAAATCGAGCAGTGTTCGAAAACTGCGATCAACGGATCCGGTGAACGCAACCAATAATCGTTGCCGGAGGTATGTGCCATGCGCAACTGAAACCATATTGTCCGAAACCGTTTTGACGGACGCGGTGATCGGATGCGTTCAACGGATGCGATAAACGGTGGTATGTATCCCTAGCTTAAGTTATGTGGGAAAAGGTGAGTGCTCGTTCACACAATCACGCACATGCAGTGAACTGTCGTGAGGAAGTTGGTTATTGGTTAAACATCACGGCAGATATGTTTCAACCCATCGCCAAAGAGTGCGAAGTACACACCATATCTGCAATTGAATAAATAAATAATTAATAAGAATAAGTATTTATCTGATAACCATAGAGTATAACAACCGTTGTATATACTTGAAGTATATACAGCGGGTGTTGTATATAATTATAATTTATGCGAACGACCTCTGACCTCTTTCAATTCCATTTTCATTCATTCATTCATGAAACATCGTTATATCACAGGGCAGGTTTTAATTGTACGCTTATTATTGCACTTTGTCAAAATCCTCTGATGGTGTCATTTCTTATTCATTTTGCTTCAATAAAGGCAACCTAAAATTTTGCTTCAAAACATTGTAGAAATTACTTGAATGTTAATAGTAATTAGTATGCGGCGACTGCGAACTATTTATAGTCACGGCCTCGATCAAAAGTACTCGCGGAACTGCGCTAATTAAAAGTTCGTCTGCTCTACTTGAAAAAAAAAACCACTTCGTAAAAATTGTAAACAAACGCAAAATTATTTGTTATATTGGGACTACAGCATAAAACACGGAAGAAAACTGGAACTATGTCAAAAAAAGAATAACTCTACTGAAACACCGTTTTGTTACTGTTAATAAAATAGTTGAAATTTATTTTGTTCCAGCGCAGTTACATGATGCAAGAAGTGCAATCGCACTTTACAATCGCCGTCATCGATTTTGTAATGTAAGGGACACAACTCCATGCGTCTTGTCCTATTTCTTTTGTCTCGTAGACTGGTTTTCTTTGGAGGCCCGTGGGAAGCATATATAAGTCGGGTAGACGCACGAGACGGGTGTCTGTTTGTTATCAGATAAAAACAATAAACATATAGTGTGTTTTTATATCTGTGTTATACAACTCGTTGAAATATGGTTTATTTTTTCGAGGCGAAGCCTCGAAAAAATAAACCATATTTCAACTCGTTGTATAACACAGATATAAAAACACACTATATGTTTATTGTCTATATATTTCACAGTATATATGGACGGCTCTGATTACATTAAGAATCTCCTTCGATCCCCGAGTTTTAGCGAAACCTAGACAACCCTTACAGTAAATTAGGTCTGGACCGCTCCTTTTTGACGCGGACTAAACGTAATTTACGTAGGGTAGGAGATTCGTACATGTTACTATAACTGGAGACGAGTAGATGATTCCAGTGGCCACGATAGATTTCGAAATGAATCGATTAACAGACAATGCTTGCTACAACACTTCGAATTACGCTGTTAAAATAATGCGTTGTTTTGCAGATCGCCAGCCCCTAACGTAGTCCCAATGACGTTGGCATGACGTTGACATTTTGCATCATTCAAAAATAGAAGTTTCTTGGCACTTCCATTCGAATCTCGAAGTCCATAGTGTCTGAGCGTAGCATGCGAAATGTAAATAGATATCCAGGTGTCGTGGCTCAAAGTTCGCACAAGAATACAACTGCGCACCTTGAGGTTAATTCCGGACTATTATTGACTGAATGATTTTAGCGCGCCGAAGCCGCGCAGGGACGATGTGGGATTTACAAATCCCTTGCGACCCGGTTAACCTTATTTTATTTCACTTGGATCACACAAGCCTAGCTTTCCTATGAATGGGGACTGAGGGGATATGCACGCGGTTGGAATTCCCGGCAGTTTACGTTGGAGTGATAGATTGACAATACTCAATCCCTCAACGCCATTAAAACTATTAGAGAGCGGGCTCTATTCGGTTCCAGCTCGGCGATGGTAGACGTTTGAGTCCCACCATGGTGGCGAGCCAGAATATAATGTTGTGCGATGGCAAATTTAATGGAAGAAGAGAAAAGAAAACCAAACACCAACGCCGGTTTGGTAGCGGCCCCGGTATATGACGATAGCGGTTACAAAAAAGGAGTGGAGAAAGCTCCAACACTTTAGTTTGAAAAAAGCGGGAGTCATCCATCAAGCCTTCTGGGAGATAGGATGCCGTATGTGATTATGAGGTATCTGGTTATCCTTCGGGAATTCCAAATGACCTCCCCCAGCCCCCCCCCCCCCCGAAAAAAACCAAACAACATATCCCACATCCACTCACAGACACACACCCTCAAGCCCTTAAAAGGGCTGTTAAATCTCTATTCAAATATTTATTTATATAAAATGTACACTCGTCCTCAGCCAGACAAGCTTGTTTCAATCCTTGCCTGATGTTTAGTGGTTTCTTGTGTATGTTGCAGAAAGGTAGGTTGCACCAATTCCTCCTACGCTTTGTCCACCATTTCCATGCGTCTTCTTGATAAGAGCGTTGCAAGAAAATTTGAGAATGTTCAATTAGAAAAGTTATAGGTAGAGAGAAAGAGAGGTATCCGCTATTGTATGTTGTGACTGTTGTGTGATTGTTGCTATGGATGGGGTAAGGGGTGTGTTTCTTCTGAGCCCACTCCCCACACGCAGAGTTGCGAGGCAATCCTCACAGACTCAATCCTAAAGATCTCAATGAGTAGCGAGGCAATCCTCACTGACTCCACGCTCCACGAAGTTTAATTCTATTGAGTAATTTTAATTTACTGTGGCTTATTTCGTTTTTCTGTTAAGGGTTCGGTATTCGTTCAGCTTCACCATTGATTCACTATCCTGGAGTATGTGGAGGGTTTTGTTATATAGATCGTATTAAACGTAATTCAATCGCGCTTCTGCAGAGTTGCGAGGCAGTCCTCACAGACTCTGTCCTAAAGTTCTCAATCAGTAGCGAGGCAATCCTCACTGACTCCACGTAATTTAGTTATATTGTAGGCCTATAATTGTTTTTTTTTCCTTTTTTTTCATTTTCTGGAAACTTATTTTGTTTTTCTGTTAAGGGATCGGTGTTTGTTCAGCTCAACCATTAATTCACTATCTTGGAGTCTGTTGAGGGTTTTGTGTTGTAGGTCTTTTAATCGCGTATCAATAGTTTCTATTTTTGCTAGCTCGTGAAGTTCCTTTATCGGTGTCCATTTGGGTTTGCATAGTACCACACGCAGAGCATAATTTTGAACCCTCTCTAGCTTATGAAGCACATCTTTGTTTGCTCCCCAATTTCTACCTCTGATCATCTTCAGAAAATTGATACGTTTAGTAGCTCTAACCGTAATGGAGTTTACGTGACTGTTTAGACTGAGATTGCTATCTAGGATAAATCCCCCAAAATTGGCCTCTTTGTTTGCTTCTAATTTGTGATCGTATGACTGGAGATCGATATTGGGGACTGGTTTTTTCCTTTGCTTCTTGAAGAACGTAACCTTTTGAGTTTTGGCGGCATTGAGTTTGATGCGCCACATGGCGCACCAGCTCTCAAGATCGCGAATGGTATCCTGTAGACGATTTTTAATTATGTTTCGGGACTTGCTGGCCGTCCAAATGCCTTTGTCGTCTGAGAACTGCGATAGTTCAACACAGTTTTTCCCTACTTTTTCTATGTCATTCACATATATTATGAAAAGAAGCGGACTTAGAACCGACCCTTGTGGTGTTCCCGCTTTGAGTATTACTTCCTCTGACATCTCGCGATTAACCCTCACCTTGATTTTTCGGTCAGTTAGAAATGATGATATGATCCTCAGAATTTTAGTGGGTAATCCCATTTTCGCTAGTTTATATCTCACGCCATTGTGCCATACCGAGTCGAACGATTTTTCTACATCCAAGAAAAGCGCTGTTCCAATTTCTTTTTGACTAAATGTTGTTTTCTTATAATCAGCCAGTCTATATACGTGTTCGATTTCCTCTTTCTGACTCCTATACGCTCTTTGCCATTTGTTGAAAAAGCTGATTGATTCGAGATAGCTGCGAAGCCTCGTAGTGAGAATCCGCTCAAATATATTTCCAACACAGCTAAGCAAGCTGATTGGTCGGTAGTTAGAAGGGTTGGTAAGGTCTTTGTCGGGTTTAGGTATCATGACTCCTGTAGCTACTTTCCAACATTTTGGGAAGTATCCACTAGACAGACAGCAGTTTAGGAGGTTAGTGAGTCTACCGAAAAAAGTGTTGGGACATTGTTTCAGGATTTTGTATGAGACCTCGTCCCCTCCTGGGGAAGCAGAAGACTTACATTTTTTAATTGTGTTAGCCACTTCTTCTTGGCTTATCGGTTCCGTGAGTTCATGGCCATCCCCGTCCTCGGGCGTTTGGCTGAAGTTGGCATCGTTAAACGTTCTCTTGTTGTCTTGAACATATTTGTTTACTTTTTCTTTGAACTCGTCATCAAACCTATTATTGACTGATCATAATTTACCACTTTTAAAGAATGAGAACAAGGGTATGAAAACGGGATAGAATATGTGGTATTAGAAAATGCAGCATGATTTTTGAATTTTTAACATATGAATACTTAAGACTATTCACGCTAAAAACTAAAGTGTTAAAAACTACACTTGAGGTGCTGTATTTAACACTTACTAAGTGCTCAACTAGCACTTTGTTCAAGTGTAGATATCCCAGAACTTGACAGGTGTTACAACAATACCTCTTGACAAGTGTAATGTCGCGACAGTTAAAAGGAAACAACGCAGATGACGAGGGTCAGGCTCGAACTCTCGAGCCTGATCCGCGTCAACTGCGTTGTGTCCTTTTAATTATGTACCCACCAAGCGCAAATCAAATTATTGACGATTCTGGCAGAACCACCAATGCTAAACACATGGGAAGTGCCATCCATTCAAGTTTCAGATGTCTGACGATTGTAATGTCTAAGTGCTTAAAGCATTGCACTTTGAGTGTTAAAATCAAACCCTAAGAGTTAGAATGGGTTTAACACCTTGAAAGTGTCAGTTTTAACACTTTAGTTTTTAGTGTGTTCGTTAGACTTTTCGAGCCATTTGTTAATAGCCTACAAATGTCCGCATAATTCAAACGAAACAAACGTTTTTGTCGTGTGTTCCAGCCTCGAGTGAAGGTTTCGCCCACCATCTTTAAACCTTTTGGGGAGCACACAAAATGGAAGAAAAGTAGAAAATAGATCTTAGGGGGTCTTCTAATGTTTGTGTATAGACATCCAGTTGTTGTTCCCCAGTAAATCTCTATCCATGTTTTATATACAATCAGGTGGCCGATCTGTTTGCACGCCAAACTCATGATCGGAAAGTATTGAGTTCGACCACAGATTTTGGTCTTAGTTTAAACTGTATATTTATTGAAGGCATATCTTGAATTAATTTTTCAGACACAGTGTGCAAAACTGACATCAGCAATAAATATCTCATATATTGAATTGTGGTTTCAAGTGAATAGTGACGGCATTCGACAGCCTGAATTGTAACAGAAGGAGAGATAAGTGCGGGAGCCAGGGTTCGAACTGTCAACCTCTAGCACACAAAACGACCGATTTACCACAAGACTAAGAGATCCAGACCAACCAGGCTGGTTGATAAATAGCATTTATACAGTTAAAACTAGAAGTCCTGTCATGAAATGCGCACAAATAGCACGTTGATATGAGCGTTAATGTACGCGTTAAGGCCCAAGCAAAGCTATCAAATTCTGTACATATGGCCTGTGCACAAGCAATGTTTCAGCCAATGGACCTCCGGGTAACGCGGAGGTCCATTGGCAGAAACATTGCATGTGTTTGCTATGAGTAACCAAGAGAACCTGCCGTGCTTTGGATACCATTCGATATGGCAATTGCGCGCAATTCCAACGCGCAATTAAGCCTAGATAAGCGCACTATTCGTGACAGGACTTTTAGTTTTAACTGTACCTCGACCGCTACAGAATAATGACGGGATTTTATTGTGATACACTACAAAATAATGATGGGATTTTATTGTGACACTTCAATACTCCCACCACTCCCTATTAGTTGGAACGCCGTGGCTAAAATAAATGGAGGATTGCTTTTGCGCATGCTTATAACCACTTCCATAAACCGTTTTAGAGATATCAAACGGTCGTTCTTTCTGAATATCTGCTTGTCAGTGGCCTGAGAAGCAAATTTGTCGGGTCGAATCGAACCACAAGTCAAATAAGGCTTCTTGGGTCTAGTTAGTAACTTTGAATGTCTGGGAGGTGCTGGCCACAGCGAGATAGCTCTCTCCGGCTCCCTCCTCCCGTCAAACTGTCCGGCACGATGTGAACCTGGCTGTTGAAAGTGTCGTTAAGCCCAATAAACAAACAAACGCAATACACCAATGGACAATGTCCCTCATCCACTTCGCCCAAGCCTTCGTGATAGACTTCCAATACCAACAATATCAAAGACCAAAAAATCTCGCAAAATAATTTGCATTGAACAATTATGTATCGATATACAAACACGGTCTAAACCCTTCACCTAAAGCGACTAACGGATAGCACGCATGTTTTTGTTTAACCCTTTACCCAACGTAATGGCCAAAACCGGCCAGCGCTATTCTCAAAAGTC
Source organism: Pictodentalium vernedei (assembly GCA_031216915.1). Lineage (NCBI taxonomy): Eukaryota > Metazoa > Mollusca > Scaphopoda > Dentaliida > Dentaliidae > Pictodentalium > Pictodentalium vernedei. Next base: position 56,947,146 of record CM062296.1, read on the forward strand.
GCCAATTAATTTTCAAAATATTTTCATTTTTTTGTCTCAAAAACATAGGTTATGACACCTCGTTGGAACGAGCTCGTCGAGCTCGTTCCAACGAGGGGTCATAACCTATGTTTTTGAGACAAAAAATGAAAAAAATTAATTATTCAAGAATTTTTTTTGCAAGTGTCGTCTGCTTTTCATGTTAGGTAAAGGGTTAAGTAAATATATTCAGTGTTTTGCCTTCGAATTCTTGAGTAACTATTTTTTTTCATTTTTTGTCTCAAAAACATATGTTTTGGACCCTCATTGGAACGAGCTCGACGAGCTCGTTCCAAAGAGGGGTCATAACCTATGTTTTTCAGACAAAAAATGAAAATTAATTGGCGATTTTTGTAAATAACGCTGGCCGGTTTTGGCCATTACGTTGGGTAAAGAGTTAACAATGATGATGAATATTACCTCAGTTTTTGATTTGTATTGTAAAAAAAGAAATAAAAGAAAGTTTCAGACATCCTCCAATTCGGCTGCCAATTTTCGTCAATGGAAGAGAGTTACTGGAAAGTTTTGGGGGCGCGATGGCTCAGTTGGTAGAGGTGCAGGCTGCAAGCCGAGAGGTCCTTGGTTCGAATCCCACCTGCGGCAACCGCGTTGTGTCCTTGGGCAAGACATTTCACCCCCATTGCCCACGTGGGGGCACGGTGACGCTGTGTACTAAGGCGTTCTGCACGTCGATGGTGCACCTGTCTTCAACCAATGCCAACCCTGCTTGTGTGGAGTTGGTATGTTGGGGAGCTGATAGTTGCTCGTCGTTGCTCGGTGGTTCTCTCCGGGTTCTCCGGCTTCCTCCACCCGTAAAACTGTCACGGTCATGGTTAGCCATTGTGCAGAAATATGTGACCTTAAACACCAATAAATAAATAAATACTTGAAAGTTAACTCCCCTTAATTGCCTAAAGCTGTCAGTGCATTTAGCAATAAGGGTATGGAAATTTCATATAATAATTTATGTATGTTTTGGGAGTGAAATGTAAAAGGATAATAAAGTTTGAACGATTATTTTTGTGAATATGACTTCGGATAAAGCCATTACGTTCGGCAGTTGGTTAACATAACTTCTTGTTGTACGGGATTTTGCTTATTGCGTGCAAGGGACACTTAAGATTTTTTGATGATTTGTCAAAATGAGTTGTCCTTCAGTAACCGTGCATTTTTGAAAACTACCATAGTTTCTTTTAGACTGAATACTAAAAGCTGAAGTCCCACAAATTTACGCTAAATTGCTCACCCAGCAGATTTAGTTTCAGATTGACGTTTCGCCTCATCGAATTTTTTTACTTCTTTTCCTTATAAGATTTTTCACAATAGAATGAAAATTGGTATTGATATTTTGTCTAAAATTTAAATTTTTTCCTCGAGTAAATTTTCGATAACTATACCTTTTGGAGTGCCAGTGTAGTAGACAATTTTGTTCCCTATCTGAATTTTGTGTAAATATGAGAGCCAATTTTGGGCTTGTCCCCCCACTAGCGAAAAGCTATCTATCCCACCGAAATTATTGTACTGTTGGGGGTTCAACAGAGACAAATATTACCAAGAACCGGGTATACCATCATCCGTTTCTCATATCTAGTTCTGTATTAATCTTTCGCGTATATGGTTGGGAGATTCGTGAAACAGAAAGCGCTAACAGTTGAAATTTTACTGTCATATTTGTTGAAAGTAATGTTTGTTTTCATTATCTCGCTACGTGTATCCTATCGCACAGAAAAAAACGCAGTGTGTGTCCTGATGTTAATCCTCGGACACTGAAAAGGAACCTTTGTGGACCGAAGATTCACTCGAGTGACTGAAACCCATCTACTTTGTTCATTAAACTAAATAACAATTCCAGGAACCACAATAGATCAATGATGCCTGACAATTTGGCAGGCACCACCGACCTCCTATGATCGCAGGAATTGAGGAGGTTAAAATAGTCCTGGCCACTAGCACTAGATAAAACCCCATACATATTTAAAGGTAAATTCTTCCCTACCTGTGTATATCGTCCCTTGAGAGAAACAAAGTGCCATTTGCAATGCTTAAACTTTGCAGATGGGACCTTGTTCTATTCAAGGAACGATATGTATTATACCAGAATTTGGACAATTAATGTTGTTTGGATTGGCTTACTTAAGATGAGGCGAGATGGTAACAAAGCAGGGTCAGTTCAAATGTGAATTGCACTGCCTATTTCGCTTTGGGATTAGGGCAGAAATTCGACCCCTCACATGGCCTGGATTAAACCCTGTATGCTCCGTACATGAACACTACTCTCCACGTTTCATAGAATCACCCCTACTGGTCAATATAGTTGTAGATGGAAGATAAATGTGTCAATTTTCAACCCTTTACCCAACGCAGACGATATCAAAATTTATTATTTTAAATATAATTTTAAAAACATTTTCAAAAAATTTCAACAAAACCATATCATTTGACCCCCCCCCCCCTCCCCATAGGAACGAGCTCAGTTGAACTGGGCTGAATATTGCGCAATAAAATGCCACGTACATGTAGTATATAATAAAATAATTTAATCATTTGCCCCGCCTCTGCGTTTGATTGGTTGAAAGCATACAGCGTGAAAGTCGTCAAAATCGTATAAACCAAATCACGTAATGATTTGGAATGTCTGCACTCTGGAAGCCTCGCCCACTCAATCCAATTGTTACCGTGAGGGCGTGACGGCAGACTGATAGATGGATAACCAGCTTGTAAACAAAGAACAATGACAGATTTTTTGGTCGCCTCCAGTCAGCGAGAATATAATGATAATTTTTCGGGAACAATTAAATTTAATAAAATATACGAATGAATAAAAGATCATACATCCAAACATGATTTTGGGAGAACTTAAAAAAATGTTTTTAATGATATTGTGACGTGACTTGCTAAATATCTGTCGTCTGCGATCGAAAATCAAAACAACAAACAATTTGACAATGATTGACGTGACCTGTTTGCGGCACACTTTCCTGAGTTTGACTGTTGTCTTTTGCGAAAATTAAAAGTTTTTTGTTCACGTACGCATAGTTTTTATATTTTAATATTACAGCCGGATTAAATTATAAGAAACAACTGTTGTTTTCCTTCGGTTTATGCGATATAAACCGAAAATTGTCAGCACAAGCTTAATCATAACTCGCTACGCGAGTTATGAAGCTTGTGCTGAAAATTTACGGTTTATATCGCATAAACCGAAGGAAAACAACACTTATTTCTTAAAAGAAAATTCCGCTATTTTAGAGAATATCGCAATCGCTCGTGAAAAATAAAACTTTCAGGTCCACTCGAATGAGATAATTCTCGACATTCACTAAAACAGCACAGATATCCTCTATTTGTGTTGTTGAGTTTGTATTTTACGACTAGCCGTAAATATAATTTGAAAATAAAGTGATATAAAGTGTCTTCAAGCTCTTATAACTGCTTAACCCTTTACCCAACGAATCGCCCGAATCCGCCCGCGTAATATGCAAATTCAGCAGTTGAAAAAATATTATTTTTCAAAAAATTTCAACAAAACCATATCATGTGACCCCGAGCTCGTTCCAACGAGGGGTCACATGATATGGTTTTGTTGAAATTTTTTGAAAAATTTCAAAAAATTATATTTAAAATAATAAATTTTGATATCGTCTGCGTTGGGTAAAGGGTTAACAATATGGAATATTAAATGTCAATGGCGCCGTAGAAACGTCAGTTGAAAATAGAATATTTATCACACGGTCTGTCTGTTCTGTTTCTCCTGGAGACGTTTACGACAAGGTTATGACCGAAACTGTGCCATCGAAGAAACGAATGACAGTTGAATTTACAACGTCTATTATTTCTTAAAAGAAAGTTAAATACCCCTCTGAATATAAAAACACAACCACTTATGAATTATTTACAGCTTTAAAATAAAACGTCCCGATTTGTCTTCACGAGTATAATATTAACATAATTGTTCTTGTGAAGAATTTAAACAAGCAGTCATAAAATATCAATATATGCACGAAAATGTGACGGTTGTTTGTGGAGGGTACTTACATTTATCGGTTCCAAGCAAATTGACTAAATTTATGCACGTCGCGAAAGGGTAAACAACCGGCGACAACTCAAAAGTATTCTAAATAATGATTAACACAACACCGTTTCGATCCGCGATAAGAGTAACTGCGTTGTGTCCTTGGGAAAGGCACGTGGCGGGCACGGTGCCGCTGTGTAATAAGGCGTACTGCATGCTAACGGTGCTCCTGTGTTTAACCAATATGCTAACCCTTCTTGTGTGGAGTTAGTGCGTTGGCAGCTTGGCAGTTTTGCGCCGTCGCACGGTGGTTCTTTCCGGGTACTCCGGTTTCGTCACCCCGCAAGACTGTCCGTCACGAAATCACCGTAGTTGTAGAAAGTGTTGTTAAATCCCAGTAAATAAAGGAATAAATAACACAACGCCGAGCGTATGCAACAGGTGATTATGTCCAATCCTTCATTTATTGATTCATCCATCCTTTCCGACGGGACTACCGTACTGTCGCCGTGGATTTTCCACGGGTGGGCAATATTTCCACGGAAGCAATAATATTACATTCCAAACACTAATTATAGGAATAATCATCTAAAAATTTAATTAATGAAGCACCGGGTACAACCCGGTGCTTCATTAATTAAAATTTTGCTGATGATGATTTTTATTACCTGGTAAACGCATGCGTGGACATCACTGCCCATGTGTGGATTACGACCAGTTCACTGCGACTGTACTGTATTTCGCGTGACCCTCGCTGAAGAGTACTCGATGAGCAAATTTTAGCGAGGTTTTCGAGAAGTACAATAGCGGTTGTTAGATAGGGATGAAAACATGAAACCAAGAACAATGTACGGAGGGATAAATGGAGACGGGGGAATTTTTTATTGCTCTCTGAATCTGCTGACTGGATACTTGACAGTATTTAATGAAAGCTGGTCACGATACCCAGGAATCTCTAGCACGCAACAGGGAATTGTTTGTGTGTTGAACTGAAGTCTTTGAAACTGAAACACTGACCCAACGTAATTTTGTAAGATTTCATCAGCACTTCCACGCCTGAACCTTTTACAATCCTGCTTCTGGAAGAACCTTTAAATCTCTGTAGCTCTCAATCAGTTCCCCTCCTCAACAGCAAGATCTCCACTTGCTTCAAAGTTCAAACATGTCTCCAATTTCAGTATTACTTGTATCACTCTCTATTCACTACCCCCTTCAACATCAACTCCATCGTCACTGTCGCCGCCGGCCTCCTCTGCTTCAAGCAGAGGGGACTACTGACGGCAGTGAAGTGGGAGTTCAAGCCGAAGAGGTAGCGGTGATAAAACTAGCGATTTTGTAAATGAAGACGTGTTGGAAACGGGCTTGGTTTTTACACTTCTCGCAGGAAAATAACTTTTCCATATGGAGATGGCCGATTGCCAATACAATATTTTCATTTTGACGAAAATAAATGCGTTTTGTTTCTCTTGTAAATTTACTTCATATTATCAGGGACATTTTCCGGTTCCCGGTTCTGAGTATAATTTAATTCCCGTTTCCATTACTTTAAAAAACTGGGAATATATTAAACCCTAGTCAAAGCATGACTCGATTGAGTAACATTTCTTACGTTGGGTCAAAAGAAAATGAATGTTTATGGTATTTTTGGGATTCAATAGGAAACAATATTTCAGATGACCCGTCCAACAGAAATATTCCAGGCGAGTGAATCTAAAAATAGGCAATGGACTATTAAAGGGCTAAACTGGTTCCATGCCCCAACAGCGTCAGATTCGTTACAGGATTTGACTAGTGGATTGGGGAGCTTGTTAGATACCAAGAACATTTTGTTGGACTCTTACCAATTTTGTTACCACGCTCCTGAACACCAATGTCCCTACCCAACATCCTTTAGCTCTGAGTTGATTACTTCAGATCAAGACAAAGCCTCTACAAAGTATCATCTCGATTTTTAGTTTGTAATTTACTGTCAATTTCAATACAAAGTGAATATGCATACTTTCTGGAGGATACCAAATTTTGTCACAGGTGAGGACGAAAAATAACCCATTTTGATGTGTTTGGAAGCCACGCGTGAAAAATAATGTCACCTTTTATGAATACTAAAGAGGGAGTCTTAAAGGAAAAGTTACAAAGGTATTACAACAGGGAAATTCTTATCTGTAAAACGATTATGGGAATAAATGATTTGTTCAAATACTGAAGATCTCAGACAATTTACATGCACAATGTCAAGAAATAAAATTCATTTTGTCTAAGAAGTCGCATAAAATATGCTGATTGTGAGTTTTTTTGGATTGCAATTCTAAAAATCGATATCAATGAAATATTCATATCATGTATCTTACAATATGAATGTTTTTTATTATTTGACTGAAAAAGCAAACATCTCCAAAATATTCGCTAAAAGTTGGAGTGAAAATATCTTTTACATAATAACCTTGTGTACAATATTAGTTTTCAACTTTCCAGAGGAGATCAAAATCTGAAAACGTGCGCTACAAATGTACGAGGGGGATGTCAACAAGTTTTGAGCCTAACACAAATAAAGCTGGAATATCGGTACAGAACATATTTATTTTCCCACACAGACCCCTTGTAATTCAATACACTTGTTCCACCGGGTCTGCCAGTCGTCGATGCCGCGTCTGAAGAAGTACATATCTTGGTCCTGTAACCAAGCCTCCACAGCAGCAGTAAGGTCCTCATCATCTTGAAATCTTTGATCACGTAAGTGTTTCTTCAAATTTGGAAAGAGATGGTAGTCACTTTGACCACGTAAGTGTTTCTTCAAAATTGGAAAGAGATGGTAGTCATTTGGTCACTTTGACAACGTAAGTGTTTCTTCAAATTTGGAAAGAGATATCTCTTTCCAAATTTGAAGAAACACTTGGTCAAAGATATTTCAAGATGATGAGGAACGTACTGTTACTGTGGAGGATTGGCTACAGGACTAAGAAATGGACTTCAACAAACGAGGCATCGACGACTGGCAGACCAGGTGGAACAAGTGTATTGAATTACAAGGGGACTATGTAGAAAAATAAATATGTCCTGTACCGATATTCCAGCTTTCAGTTCAAAACATTACGTTAAAGTGCCCTTTCTTGAAGAAGAGGATGCTTCTTTAATGATACTAAGTATTTAATATTTCATGATACAGTAAATAATCTCTTATTTTATATCTCACGTGACTTTCCATTCCTCTACTTGGCTAAGTGGTACTGTACTGTTTCTGATAGTTTTACCTGCTGAGGGTTCTAATAATATTCGTGCACCATTTCCGTGCCCTATACACTTTTAAAATAAGCTTGGAATATTCTGGACGTTCGACTGAGGAACACACCGATCTGTTTTAGCTGGTAGAATGCTGGAAGCCTATATTTGGGCTTTATTCTCAAGTGAGTGTAAGCACTCAACCTTAATCGCTTCATACCTTGTGGATGTGTTCGTATTATCGTTGAAAGGAAATGATTTAGTCTGTAAGGATTTGCTTTGTTACAGTTTACGAGAGAGTGCCTAACAAAGCAAAGACACGTGAACAAAGTTTGAAGCTCCAAAATATATTAACACTCTGTAGTTAAAATAACCTTGGAATATTCTGCACATTCGACAGAGGACCACAACGCTCAAGATTGAAAATGTCTCTCTTGGGCAAGCTGCTTGTCAACAGGTGGAGACCACGAATAGAAGGCGACACGTTTCTTGCATAACTAAATTTTTAATATTTTTTATCTCAAAAATATAGCTTATGACCTGTCAACGTCATAATTTTTTTTATGTATCTGGATCGTCTTAAATTTAACCTTAACCTTATTAGATCGACTTGCTTCGTTCGCTTGTTTCATTAAAATTCAAGCGGGGGCACGATGGCGTTGTGGTAACCGGTTCTCGTCAGATCACCAAAGTTAAGCAACGTCGAGCCCGGTTAGTCCTTGGATGGGTGACCGTCTGAGCGATCGATTCGGTCTCCAGCGTGGGGTAAGGCACTTAAGCCCGATTGTCCACATGGGGAACGATGACGCCGTGTACTAAGGGGTACTGCACGTCGATGGTGCGTATGTATTCAACCAATCTAACCCTGTCTGTGGTGCAATGCGAATCTCTATTCATAGAAGTTTAAGATAAACACAACTCTAAAATAATTGGCGTCATATATAGACCAAACACTCCACCGAAAGCCGATATAAACCTCCTCATATTAAAATTAGGTGAAATAATGGATGTTCTGAATGCCGAAAACAAGAAAGTTTATATCATGGGGGATCTCAACCTGGACCTTTTAAAAGCAAATATACATTCCAAGACAGAAGAATTTGTCGATCTCATGTTTAGCCAAGGATTCTTGCCTCATATAACCAAACCAACGAGAGTAACTAATCATTCAGCTAGTCTGATAGACCACGTATTTTCAAACAATGTTTCACAAACAACAATACCAGGTATAATTATAACAGATGTATCAGATCACTTTGGTGTTTTTTACATTGAAGAATCTACCAAGGTAAATGATACACCACGGTTTACTATAAAACGAATCATAAACGCGGAACAAATGTCTGAATTTAAAGAATTACTCTCAGAAAGTAATTTTTACCCGTCTTGCTTTCAGACTGTCCCAATGAATCATGTGAAATATTTTTAAACATCTATATGGAAGCTTACGATAAGGCATTCCCTTTGAAGCCTGTCCGCCAGAACAATAAATTTATTAAAAAACAACCTTGGATGACAAAGGGACTTGTCATATCCTCAGTTAATAAAGAAAAATTCTATAAAAGAAAACTTAAAAACCCTAATGAACATAATTTACGAAATTACAAAAACTACTGTAAAATTTTTAATAAAGTTAAGAAACAATGTAAATCAATTTATTATAGGGATATCTTGAATGAAAATAGGAACAATATGCGGGGAACATGGCAGATCTTAAACGAAGCCATCAATAAAGGAAAACGTGAAAGCAGACTACCCACTTTCTTTGTCCAGGGGGGTACAGAAATAATCGAAGCCCAGGACATTGCAAGAGAATTCAATAATTTTTTCGTCAACGTTGGTAGAACCATATCCGACCAGATCCAGAAACCGGATAAATCGTATTTAAACTACATGCATGGTAGTGTTTCCAACAACTTTTATCTTCTACCCACAAATCCTGTAGAAGTTAGTCAAATTGTAAACAGAATGAAAGTAAAATCGTCGAAAGATTGCGATAGTATCACAACCAGTCTTCTTAAACAAACGATAAATGAGATATTGGTCCCCATTACCCACATAATCAATAATTCCTTTACCGAGGGCAAAGTACCAGATAGAATGAAAATCGCAAAGGTGGTACCCATTTTCAAATCAGGCGACGAGCACAGCTTTACAAACTACAGACCCATTAGTAGCCTTCCAGCTTTTTCAAAAGTAATGGAAAAGCTCATGAACATAAGACTTAGAAGTTATCTCGAGAGGTTTAATATCTTATATCCTTATCAATACGGTTTTCGAAAACGTCATAGCACGATTCACCCAGTCCTCCAACTCCTCAAAAGCACCACAATGGAAACCAATAAACGGGAAAAGAATAGTACACTGGCACTATTCTTGGACCTGTCTAAAGCATTCGACACGATAAACCATGAAATACTATTGGGCAAACTCGAATACTACGGCATCAGAGGACTAGTCAACAACTGGTTTAGAAGCTACTTGTCCGATAGATTCCAATATGTTCTATATGACGAACAAAAATCTGACTTTGCCAGGCAAGGCTGTGGTGTCCCACAGGGCTCGATCTTGGGCCCCGCATTATGTCTTCTGTATATAAATGATATAAGTAACTCAACTTCGCTTAATCTCTTGTCGCTCGCTGATGACACTACAGTACACTGCTCTGGTCTCAACAGTAGTTCAATAACACCTTATTTTAACGAAGAACTTCAAAAATTATACGAATGGTGCTCTGTGAACGAGTTGATGCTGAATGCTAAAAAACCTATTACATGATACTTGATCCAACAAAAGGAAGGAATACTGATTCCGATCATGAGGTAAAAATAAATAACCAAGTTATTAAAAAGGTCGGAGACAACGAACCAGAAAAATCCATAAAGTTTTTGGGAATAAACCTCGATGAACATTTATCCTACAAAGCCCACATATCCCGAATATGCTCGAAAATAGCGCGCGCAATCTATAGTCTCAACAAAGTAAAAATATCTTCCCCCATCGAGTCCTGAAGACATTGTATTTCGCCCTGGTTCACAGCCATTTAATATATCGAATCGTAACATGGGTGAGCTCGAAAGCAATTAATAAATTAGCTATTATGCAGACGCGTTCATTACGATTTATCAATAACAAAAAATACAACTCTCATACTGACCCTCTGTTCAAGAAGGATGAAATCCTCAAAGTTGACGATTTGTTTAAACTACATGCATTGCTGTTCATGTTTGACTGCCACAAAGGCCAATTACCTTCTTCCTTTAATGATATGTTCAACGTAAACGACAATTCGTCAGGTAGAACAACCAGACAGTCTGGACTTCTGAACATAGAAAAAACACGAAACCGTACCTTAGATAAACTTCCATTATACACTTTCCCGAAATTATGGAATGCTCTAGACGTCACTGTTCGAAATATTAACAATAAAACCGCCTCTAGACGCAAATTAACCTCCGATTTTATTTCTTCCTACTCCAATTATGTCCGGTGTAATAACCCTTATTGCCCAGAATGTACATAATAAAAATCAGTATTTTCATTAAATTACCGAGAAGAACTTACCAAAAAGAACTTATACACACAAGTTATGCTCTGTGTCCCATTCTGGTATCCTCGTCCTGTACAACCTGCAAATCCTTCGATTTGTTCCGTGAATATGCATCAATAATTTACGTGTCATGCCGACTGTCACACCGTGAGGTACCGCTGGGGGAGCCGTTCCAGTTTAAACTGAAACGGGCTGATTCACCGCTATTTGCGCCCCACCGTGTGTCAGCCGATGTGGACCTCCCATTAACAAACTTGTATTATTCCAAGATTTATACGATAGTTTATGACTGGATCTGTTGTTACTGTTTGCTACCCTGAACTGTGTTAACAATATATTAAGCAGGTTGTTTCGGGATATTAGCAATATTGAGGTACCAGTCGTCCGCTGGAATCTATAATTATTTCCCCCTAACTTATTTTTTATACGAAAACAAATTATTGGCAAAAGAATATGAACACCCATCCCTCATTAGGAATTAGACTAATTACTTCAAGTCCGATCACTTCATCACGGTCTGATGCGATTTTTATTTTTCTAGGGAGTGTCAGGTAGACAGCCGATCTGGCTATGTCACTTCCCACGGTATGCTGAATACATTATCTGTAAAACATTTATCTGTAAAACGTTTTTATATGTATATCGTAAATAAAGAATCTGAATAAAGAATCTGAATCTGAATAAAGAAGTTACGATGTTGGGGAGCTGACAGCTGCTCGTCTTGCTCAGTGGTTCTCTCCGGGTACACCGGCTTCCTCCACCCGGAAAACTGTCACCGACGCGAGATGACCTTGATTGTTAAAGAGTCGCTAAACCTTACTAAATAAATAAATAAATAATAAATAAATAAATAAATAAATAAATAAATAAATAAATAAATAAATAAATAAATAAATAATTAGAATCCAAGTACTCTTTCAACAACCAGCGTCACATTGTGTCGGAGAGTTTTACGGGTGCAGGAAACCGGAGTACCCGGAGAGACCCACCAAACAACTGCGATAAGTTTTTAGATTCCCCAGTGTACTAACTCGGTGCAGGCTGAGTTAGCAGCTGTTGAAGGCCAGTGCACCATTGACGAGCAGAGCACCTAAGTACAAAGCGACACCATGCCTCCTTCGATGAACTAACCGCTGCCACTCTTAAATAATATTCCAACGCTCAACCACCACGTGTGAGCAGCGACTACAATTCCATGAATAAAAATTCCATAAAGAAATATAGTTACTCGGTAGGAATGCCTACTCTGTAAGTAATATGTCAGGGGCTTTTCAGGGAATATTGGGATGACCCCTGTGGATGACCCCGGAAGTGACGTCATGTCATGTGACCCAGTGGCATCATGTTGGGCTGTCATGGTAACCCGCGTGAGCGGCTATGTTGTGACGCCATCCCCATAGCAATACGTGATGTTAGTGCGCATGCGCAGCACGTGTTGTTAGGGTGATACGTGTTTCCGTCATCCATTTTGTATACTGGGGCCGCCATGTCGGTTTCTAGGGTAGGACGTGGTTGCTATGTTACGCAAAGGCATACAACAAGACAGGGGTATGTTTGGAGGGTATGTTTGGAGGGTATGTTCGATTGAATCGGAGTATCACGAATCACCACAAACAACCCGACAGGTTGTACTATTTCGAATTCTTTCAGAATTCTTTGCTTCTATCTATCTTCTAACTACCATGGCGTCACTTGACATGACGTCACTTCCGGAGTCATCCTCCGGGGTCATCCAAATATTCCCTGAAAAGCCTCTGACATACTACTTCTGTATACATCTACCATTGAAGTCTCACTACACGCCTGCTGATGGCTCAACAATATATTTATTGGCTGTATGTACAATGATTTAAATACATTGCCAAGATAAATTAGTTCTCAAAGAAAACTACATATGAGGCCAACCTTTTTCAAATCAGTCTAAAAATGATAGTTTGCGGCTGTATGGGGAATCAGGGTTAAAGCATATAACTGTAATATATACGGATAGGGATTTACAAAGCCACATTTTCGAGAAGTTATGCAAGGATAGTCTGTGACGTCATATTATAGCTTTACCAGTGTGCACGTTATGGGAACTTCAGGGTTAAAGCATAAACTGTAATATATACGGGTAGGGATTTACAACGTTACATTTTCGAGGTTATGCAGGGATAGTCTGTGACGTCATATTATAGCTTTACCAATGATGCACTAAATAAATTCGTTTCGCACCAAATATGCAGCATTTGGAACCCAAATTTGGCACCAAAATACACTTTTGTTAGATCTCAAAGGATTGGTGTTTATTATTTTGGTGCGTAGTTTGCGATAAAATCGCTGTCTGGTGAGACAGAATTCACGCTTGTCAAATAATTAAGGGATAATCATAGCTCTTTTATAGGTGAGCTTAATTAACAGTTTATCTATTTAATCGTACTTTTGTCCATAATATTTATAGGTGAGCTTAATTAACAGTTTATCTATTTAATCGAATTTTTGTCCATAATAATGTTGTGGTGGTGTACTTTGCTGACAACATAATAATAACAACACTTTGGTCGGCCGCTGATTTGTCGCAGTTCTCGGATGAGAAGGCTTTGGTTACCCCTGCATTCCCAATTGCCTCCCTATTCCCACGCTTCTTCTCTCCTCCCTACTCTCGGAGACGAACTGCTTGCCCCATTCTTCCCAATCTCTCCGATTAGCATATTAACCCTCTCCTTTGAGTCTCCCACTAACCACATGTCCTTCATTCTCCCATCCCACTTCCCCATTATACTCCCAGTGAATCTTATTCTTTTAGACTGGTATTTTAGGCATTCTAGAAGGAAGTGTTCCAGGGTCTACACCACGCCCAAATTACACATCTGGCACGCCTTTACACTGTTTTTCCCAATTTTTACCCTCAACTCCAGGGATCGCGACCTCAGCTTCAACAACAGTGACCCCCCCCCCCCCCCCCCCAAAGGTGCCATCAAGGTACTCTTCAAAACCAGGCTTCTCCAAACATTTCTTTATTAGTTAATCTTTTTTATCTTACTGCTTAATTTGTTTTATAATCCTTCGGGAAAATAATAAATTATTTGCTACTAGTTGATTTGGAGTGAATAAACAGTGAGTAAATCTATCATTTGTGGGTTTTTTGCAACTAAAATACTTAAAAAGAGCCAGGTAAGGACTAAAAAAATCAAAAAAATCTGTTTCTCAGGCCCTCCCACATGGTCCTTTTGGCTGCTGCAAGCTCTCTTTTTATAACCAATGTGCACTTACAAAAATAAAAATTAAATGCTTTAAGTCTGATATTTTACCCAAGTTAAAAAAAATGATACATTTTTCGCTTGAGGGTAAGAAGGCTTTGCACTGCTTTAGCATTGCAAAGCCATCTTGCTCTCAAGGGACGAAATACACCACCACCACCTATGCAATTCCGTAGGTAATGAAGTCTAAAACAAACCAGGAACATGAACGTTTGATGGCAAAGAAATGATTACAGAAATAAAAATTAAAATAAAAAAGAAGCTCACCTGCATGCAATTTTACAAATAATGGCCTGAGAAACAGAAGATCTACTTTGTGTGGTCTTATATGTACTTTGTCTTCTCATTTATTACAGTTAAAACTAGAAGCACTGTCATGAAATGTGCACAAATAGCATGTTGATATGCGCGTTAATGTGCGCGTTATGGCCCAAGTAAAGCTATCAAATTCTGTACATATGGCCTGTGCACAAGCAATGTTTCAGTCAATGGACCTCCGGGTAACCCGGAGGTCCATTGGCAGACAACATTGCATGTGTTTGCTATGAGTAACCAGGAGAACCTGCCGTGTTTTCGATATGGCAACTGCGCGCAATTCCAACGCGCAATTAAGCTTAGATAAGCGCACTATTCGTGACAGGACTTCTAGTTTTAACTGTATCTATATTTGATCATTTGTGGGGTGTTTGACAACTAAAATACTTAAAAAGATCCAGGCAACACAAAATTAAAATTTCGCACTTTAAGTGCAACAAGATGCCATCTGTTCAGCATTGGCGAAGGCCCCCTTTTCACTCAAAGGACGATAATGGTTGCTTTGTTTTCATTTGCAAAAGGATTTCATTCAGCACAAAGATATTTCATTTGGCCCCGAAAACAGTCATTTGGCACCGAACAAAAAATTCCACTTGGCACCAAGCGTGGATATCACTTGACCTCCTGATTCATTTTTACCTGAATATTTACATTTTAATTGGCTATTCGGAGTATGCAAAGTAATTCGACAACTGCCGCGTTAGGCATATTTATATTTATATTTATTTATTTATTTATTTATTATTATTTATTGGTGTTTAAGGTCACATATTTCAGCAAAATGACTAATCATGACCATGACAGTTCTAAGGGTGGAGGAAGCCGGAGAATCCGGAGAGAACCACCGAGCAACGGCGAACAACCGTCAGCTCCCCAACATACTAACTCCACACAAGCAGAGTTGAAGACATGTGCACCATCGACGTGCAGGGCGCCTTAGTACACAACGGCACCGTGCCCCCACGTGGGCAATGGGGGTGTAGTGTCTTGCCCAAGGACACAGCGCAGTTACCGCAGGTGGGATTCGAACCGCCGCATATGTCATAAGTTCGTGAGAAAGCACAGTAAGAGATTCCATTTTATGACAATGGCATACCACTTACGTTTGAAAGGAGAATTGTGGGAGAAAGTCAACGTGTGTCTGTGGATATCACGGGTTTTCTGAAAACGAGGCAACAAACAGTTCTACAAAATAAGTTTGCAATATCAATTAAGGGCAGTTGTAGTAAACATAACATCAAATTTGTACGATCAAATCGAAAATATGTGAAACTGAAAAGTCTGTCTTTTAAACACACACACGACACATACAGTACGTAGAGAGTGTATTATCACTAAATCACCCGCAGAGTAGAGATTCCATCCGAGCAATAATTGCAAATTTGTTGCAAAGAATAACCAGCACCAGCAAAGTTTCAACCAATGGACCGCCGGGCTAAACCCGGAGGTCCATTGACTGAAACATTGCTTGTGTTTTTTGTCGATATGTACAAAATTTGAAAGTTATAGCTTGGGTGATAACTCCACTCCGCGGGTGATTTAGTTACAATCCACTTTCCACGTACTGTAAGGCAGCCCAAAGCAACTTTAAAACTCCATGATAAAATTAATGGTTCCTTCTCCTTTTGTGACAGAACATTTTCACTTTCGCTTGTATCTACGGCCTGAATCTCTTAATCAGGGGCGCGGTGGCTCAGTTAGCAGAGGTGCAGGCTGCTAGCCGAGAGGTCCTCGGTTCGAGTCCCACCTGCAGCAACCGCGTTGTGTCCTTGGGCAAGACACTTCACCCACAATGCCCACGCGGGGGCACGGTGACGTTGTGTACTAAGGCGTACTGCACGTCGATGGTGCACCTGTCTTCAACCAATGCTAACCCTGCTTGTGTGGAGTTGGTATGTTGGGGAGCTGACAGTTGCTCGCCGTTGCTCGGTGGTTCTCTCCGGGTACACCGGCTTCCTCCACCCGTAAAACTGTCACGGTCATTGTTAGCCATTGTGCAGAAATATGTGACCTTAAACACCAATAAATAAATAAATAGTCTCTTAATCATCCAATAATTTCACGTTATCATTAGTTGAGTCACAACCGCCTGACTAGCCTAAATCATTCGCTTCTATTAGTTATGTAATTTCTTGATCTGCCAATCCAACTATAAACCAATGGTAACATGCACAGAAGATCAACATGATCCCCCTAACATTCTTCTTGAATTCAATCAAGACGTTGCAAAATATGTGATTCAGCAAACATCATAAACGAGAACCTGTTGAGCTGAAACGTTTGTTGATTTCCTTTTCCTGAATTCCAGGTGCTGTCTTTCGTGGTAGAATATTGCATAGCTTATTCCGAATCTGGTGCTAAAAACGCACCCCTATGTAGGTAGAACGGAGGCTCGCTGGATCTGAATGCGAATGGAACACCTCACAACCTCGTTTGCAAAGCAATGGTGTTTGAGAATATTTAGGAAAGCATTTATAGCTGGCAATTCATACAAAGTTAGTATGCAATCTTCGCCCACTTTCTTGATCCAGTCCCAAGGTGATGTGACCACAAAAGCTTGGGACTCATCTGACAAGGAGCTGCCGAGCATCCATTTAGAACGGGGTGGGGAATGGGAGTGGGGCTGGGGGGGGGGGGGGTAAGGGGAGTTGATGTTAAAGTCCAGCGAATCTCATATTTCGGTGGAATCGAATATCGAATCAGGCCGAGGATTTTGAATCAAATCTAGAATCAAATCCAACCGTTCTTCAAGTTGTAAGGTTGCTTCTTTTTTAACAAGCGTAAATATTGTCAATCTCCATACAAGTATTGCATCCAAGAGCACTCGTCTGTTCTGGCTAATCAATAAAAAAAGTTCATAAACAGTTTATTTCCAAATGAAACTAAATACTGCGTTTTGATTGGCTGAGAGGTATGGTATAACTTGCAATCAACAGTGGGTTTTTTACACCGTGGCTAACCACGGTGTAAAAACAAGAATATACAATAGCAGGTTAGAAACGTACCAATTTTTAATTACTAATTCATATCTTCTGCTCAGTTATGTCAGAACAAAAATAAAAATACAGGAAATTTAATTAATTTATGTGCAATAAAATATTACAGATATGGATGTCATTGGAACTGGCTCATTGAGCCAGTTCCAATGACATCCATATTTGACTGTTTTTTTATTAAGAAACTTACAAAGTACAAATTTTCTGTCAGTTTTTGCCCACAATGTAGGTTAAAATATTAAGCACACCAAAATTCTTGGAAATAAATCCGTTATCCTTGTGTTTTCCAGGGTGTATGGGAATTTACACCGGTTTGGGAACTCATACACCCTTCGGCTTTGCCTCAAGGTGTATGAGTTCCCAAACCGGTGTAAATTTCCATACACCATGGAAAACACAAGGATAACTAATAATATTCAAGATCAGAATCAAAGTAATTTCAGAAAAGGAACTTTTTTGCAGTGGCGTAGATAAGGGGGGGGGGGGGGGGCTCCGCCCCCCCCCCCACCAGAAGTTTTGTCGGAAATTTTGGGGGACCATTTTTAGGCGAATTTATGCCTAATAACATTAAAATGCTGGCTTTGGGGATAAAAACATGCCATTTTGGGTAAATTTTGGGTAAAAAAGACCAATTTTCAGCACATTTGCAGTAAACAACAGATTCTTTCTGTTTGTTTGGGTTTTTGTTGTTGTTACACTGTCGGAAAATTTTCGGTCTGTCGGAACATTTTGGGCTTACCCCTCCGCCAGCGAAAAGCTATCTACGCCACTGCTTTTTTGAACTCTTCTTCTATCATCAGGTCTCCTGGTTAGAGAAGAGGTGAAAGAACCCATATGTAGGTAACGCGGAGGCTCAGTCCCAACAAACCTCCGCGCTACCTACATACGGGTTCTTTCACCTCTTGATAGAAGAGATGAAAGAATACACACTCGGTAGGATTTTGAGAATATCTCGATGGATCTAAAATTTCCAAATAAGCGCGGCTCGAATCGAACTGAGTGTCGGTGAATCAAGAAAGGATGCTTTTTAATCTCACTTAAAGAGTTCCCTTCGGCACCAGACACCTAGCGAACAATCACACACAACACGGCTCCAGAGAGAAGCTGGAGATTTCTCGCTATTCCGTTTGCAATACAACACCCGCTATGCCTATCGCAATACAACCCAACTGCCAACTCGGGGGTGCGGAGGTGTTGTGTGCTAAGACGTACTTCACTTCGTGGGTGCACTTTTCTCCCCCACTGCATGTGTAACATACGTGTGTCCCGGGTGAGATAGCAGAGAGAGAGAGAGAGAGAGAGAGAGAGAGAGAGAGAGAGAGAGAGAGAGAGATGTATCCCACCCCACCCACGTGACGTTATACATTTATAACGTTATTATGACGTAATGCATATCGTATCAGTTTCTTGCTACATTCTAATTCATATTGACGTCATCAGTCTGAAGGTGGGAATGGGGAAATCTCACCCTCGGGACAAGATATTTGAACCAGACCCTCGGCAAGCCTCGGGTCTGGTTCAAATATCTTGCCCTTCCGGTGAGATTCCCCCATCCCACCTCCAGAATCATCGGGGATCATAATAGTCTTCCACCGATGCTAATGGTACGCTGAGGAGTCTGACAATTGCTCGCCACTGCTAAGTTGTTCTCTCTGGGTAGTCCGGCTTCCTTCTCCCATAAAACCGTAAAACCCCAATAAATAAATAAAAAAAAATAAAAAAATAAAAAAAAAATAAAAAAAAAAAAAAAAAAATAAATAAATAAAATGTTCTTGAAAGACTAGCGAAATGAAATGCTTTGCACTACTTTTGTTTTCTAGGAATGTTGGAGTTAAAGTTACCTCCCTGTAGTCTTTGTGAATCAGTGTTTACGCAGGCCCTGAAATTATCTGGTGTCAATGCTAAAGCATTGCAGGTGGCGCCTTGTTGCACTCAAAGTACTATATTTTAATTTAGTATTGTCTAGTTCTTTTTAAGTATTTTAGTTGCAAGAAAGCCCACAAATGCTAAAATATTTAAAATAAATAATAAATAAATAAATAAATAAATAAATAAATAAATAAATAAATAAATAAATTTGTTCATGTACTTATTATTTTTTGTATTATTTGCAAGTAAGAAGCAAACATCAGAAGTCAACCTCCGACATGAACATTTTGTGTACTGTGATAATAACAGTAGTCAAAGTTTCGATTGGATCGCTTTCTGGTCGCCATGCGTGTATACTGGTGCATCGATATTGTTAAAGCAAGACATGAATGGACAAAAGGAACCAAAATAATATCAGGTATGCAATGCCTCCACATTTCTTTCATGACAGGTGAAGTTCTACGTTATTGTGAGCAGAAAAGTAGACATAGTATGTCGACCGACTCACGACTGCGACGCGATGTGGTCGACATGGTTTGTCTACTTTGTAATGAAAGTGTTGGAGATGTAATTTAAGTTTGCATCATTAGGCTTTTCACCCTGGAAAAGACTATTGTTTTTCTACGGATTATTATTATTATTTTTTTTTTTGGGGGGGGGGGGGGGGTGGGTTTTTTTTTTTTTTTTTTTTTTTTCCCACACATTTTTGTCCGTACGATTCAGAAGCCATTTTCGAACCGGTTTACACACAATTTGGCACACGCATAGAGTGGCAAAAAATCTAAAAATGTACCGAAGCGGAATTTTCTATTTAACCCTTATTTCCCCAGAATTGGCAAAAAACTGCCAAAATTGGGGTTTATCGGCACTTTCTCGAAACACGTCTTTAGGATTTTTTTATAAACATTCACCATTACTAGACCTGCCTATGACACAACCTTTGATACACACGACATATTAGGCGATGCATATGGTAACCCTCCACAGGCTGCCAAACATCGAAATTTTGATGAAATGGGCCGGTTTCAGACCCCCACAGCACCCAAACGATACCCGAGAGGTAAACATAACTTCCTTTATTGGAAGTGGAATTCACCGAGGATCATTTTAGTAAGTAATAAGGGTGTTCAGAAAACCAAGTGTTAACCTGTTTTGGGCTGGTTAAACAGCAATACCCCAAAAAGCTCAAAACTTCATGTTTTCCGTGGATTTCTCTAAACGAGTCTTGTAGTTTTTCAAGAAAAATTGGTCACTCTCAGGTCTTGGTGTGACATTACAAGTTGCATGGATAAAATATTCCGGTCAGCATTAGTTAACCCTCCCCGAGCTGCTAAACGTAAAAATTGTGATAAAATGGGCTGTTTTTAGACACCAACAGCACCCAAACGATATACCACAGAGAAAGGGGCCTTCATTTATCGGACGCAAAATTGATCGGAAAATATTTTTGAAAGTGGTAAGGGTATTCAAAATTTGACGTCTTAACCCATTTTGGGCTGGTTAAAGAGAGATACCCATTAAAATCTTAAAATACCCGTTTCTGTGGATTTCTCTAACAACATCTTGTAGGTTTTCAAGAAAAATCGGCTATTTGCAGGTCTTGGTGTGACATTACAAGTCGCATGAACAAAATATACCGGTCAGCATTAGTTAACCCTCCCTGGGCAGCTGAAGGTCAAATTTGCGATAAAATGGGCTGTTTTTGCACACCAACAGCACCCAAAGGGTACACCACAAAGAAAAGTGCCTTCTTTTATCGCGCGTACAATTTATACGGAAACATTTTTGTAAGTAGTAAGGGTATTCAAAAGTCGACGTCTTAACCCATTTTGGGGAGGCTAAAGAGAGATATCCATTGAAAGATTTAAATTCCCATTTTCTGTGAATTTCCCTAACGGTAACTTGTAGGGTTTCAAGACAAATTGACTACTCGTAGGTTTTTATGTGACATTACAAGTTGAATGGACAAAATACTCCGGTGAGCGTTTTTTAACCATCTACAAGCTGCCAAGCATCGTAATGTTGTTAACATGGGACTGTTTTCAGACACGCACAGCACCTAATGTATACATGAGAGATAAACATAATCTCCTTTGTTTGAAGTGGAATTCACAGAGGACCATTTTTGTAAGTAATAAAGGTATTCAAAAAGCCAAGCGTTAACCCCTGTTGGGGAGGTTAACAGGGATACCCATCAAAAGCTTAAAAAACGTTTTCCCTGGATTTCTGTACAAATATTTTGTGGGGTTTTCAAGAGAAAATGGCCGTTGATAGGTCTTGGTGTCATATGACCAGTTGCATGGATCAATTATTCTGGTAGGCATTTGTTAACCCTTCATGGGCTGCTAAATGTAAAAACAAAATTGAGGAAATAGTCTGTTTTTGAACACCAACATCAAATGGACATGCCACAGAGAAACGTAACTTCTTTTACCGGACGCAAAACTGACAGGGAAACATTGATATTGATATTAACCCATTCTACCATTAATGATGGGTTTTACCTAAACATTTTTTTTATCAAACCCAAACCGAGTCATTTGAGACTACTATACTCACCTTTCTCATAACATCAATGAAGGAACTTTAGTGAGACAGTTAAAAACAATTCATCAGACACTGTGGGGTCAAGAAAAATCATGGAATCTAATTTGGAAAAGCCATGATTCTCCAGAATCATAAAGTCTAGTTTATAAATGAATTGTTGTCTATATTTTTGGATTGATTGTCGAAGCAATGATAAATTGTTTTTCTTCACTGATACACCAACGAGAAAATGTTAATACAGAACACAGCACAGCAGGCTTGGCAATTTCAGGAGATCGATTTTTTAGCTCTCCTTACTGCCCTCCTGAAAGAATTAAGGAGAGCGAAAAATTGCCCTCCTAAATATTTTGGTCTGGGGTGATTGAGATTACATGTATTATGCTCACATTAAATTTTTGTTGTAAAGCAAAAATGTAATTTACTTCGAAGTCACACAACATCACGTAATTTCATTTTGAAAGTGGTTTAGTGGTAAAAGGTAATGGCTGCAACCATACCCAAACACAGTTGCAATCATTTGAAGCAAAATGGGTCACAGCAATATTTTTTTTCTGTCAGTTTCAAGTTCAACAACTGACTTCACAGTGTGAGGGGTAATTATTCAAGGAATATTGACACTATAATATACTACCATTACTACTATCCTGTCACTTGAAGCACTTGCACCAGGATGTGACTGTAGCTTCAAGCAGACCTGTTGTCCAAGAAAGTCATACGCCTACCACTACCACCTTCAACCCCCCTCGGGGGGTTGAAGGTGGTAGTGATAGGCGTATGACTTTCTTGGACAACAGGTCTGGGTACACACACAGGTCTTGTCAAGTGTGTGTTCGGTTGTTGAGTGAGACATCTAGATGTCTAAGAGATTTCGCTTTACCTTAGTAAAGTTAATAAAGTCACTGATGTAGTCTGTTGGTTTCAGTTTCAATGAGTTCGTTCTACTGGATACTTAAAATGCTGTGTAAAGCTAATTGCTCTCCTAAGCTGATTAAGGAGAGCGATTTTTTGCCCTCCTGCATTTTTCAGAATGCCAGGCCTGGCACAGATAGAGGCCGGGGCAGGAATCAGCAACGCACCAGTTTTTCCCACGGCGCTTGTGAAACACCTGAAAAACTGCAAGATGGGTCGTTGGTCGCTGTCCCCAAAACTCTCTCTGAGTTGTGTTCTGCATTTATACCACAAAAATTACATGTAAGTTAATGAAGATTCGATTTTTTTAAGCGGTCTGTTTATTTTCAAGCTGACACTGCTGTTTCGTGTTTAAGCATTTCTTTGGCTCAACGAAAGATAGCATTCAGTAAACTGACAAGAATGCCCACTTGGCCTCACAAACCATCAGATTGGTTCTTGAATGCTGAAGGTAGAAACACGCACAACACCACGGTAGATAAAAATGAACTGTCAGAGGAGGGAAAAAGGGAATTCGAAATATAAATTACATTTAGTGCCACAATGTCATGCTTTGTCTGATTTGAACATTTCTGGTAACCCTTTACCTAACATGGAAAGCAGACGACACTTGCAAAAAAAATTCTTGAATAACTAATTTTTTTTCATTTTTGTCTCAAAAACATAGGGGTCATAACCTATGTTTTTGAGACAAAAATGAAAAAATAATGAAAATTAATTGACAATTTGTGAGAATAGCGCTGGTCGGTTTTGGACGTTACGTTGGGTAAAGGGTTAACTACCTCGGTGGTCATCTTGAATTGCACAGCAAGGTTAAAAAAACAAAACATTTCAACGCACGTCTTCATAATCATGTTATCCCATTGGAAGAATGTCTGCAAACAAATCAGGTTTCGAAACAATTCGCACGAAACTATTTTCCGGCCAAATATTCCACAAACATTTTTATCAATCAGCCAACCAACAAATTGTATTACCACAAACATTTTAACGAACCTCATACACGTCGGTTAGTTGTACTCCTTAATTGCGCAATTATATTACTGTTTTGAGAAAATACGGCGTGCATCTGGCAATTTACCTATATTGTATCAGGTGCAGAGTGAGAAGAATTTTATTGTGGTGCATCAGTGCAGTTTTAAACACAAAATACGGGAGAAACAAAGAAACCATGCACGAGACGAATAATAAACCGCAAATTTTAAATTTGATGATATTCAGTTGCACACGGGGAGGAGGGTTATTCAGTTGCGCACGGGGGAGGGGGGGGGGGGGGGCGGGAGGATGTAGGTGATGTAGGTGGTCACCCCCAATCCTGATCAGAATTTCCTATTGTCGGAAATTCGGAGGGCAAGCCATGAGTTGTTGGAAATTCCATCTATCTGAATTTTAGAGCTTCTTTGACGATGCTGATGTTTCTTCACTTCCCAAAATTCCAACTCGGGTTCAAATTGGCAAAAATTCCAACTGCTATTATCTAAAACTACAGTGTACTCAATATCGAGCTTCATCAGTATGAATGATGTCAATCGGTACGAGATTTCTATAGTACGTTCACTTATCTTAATAAAAAAAGCCTCGAAAAATACTTCAAGAAAATCGCATCACGTAAAATCGTTATCCTGAGTTAATTCCATCATTGACAGTTACAAAATGCAGAAACAAAGAAACTCGATCATTCCTGCATAAGATCTGATTTAATGTTAGGACAGTGTGAAGTGTTCAAAGTTCTCAGCTTGAGCATTTGTTTAGCACATATTCAATTCCCAGAATAATGTCAAATAATAATAACCTGATAATTCTATCATAAATGTGTTGGCATTTCAGTTGCTAGAATCAATTTTATGCCCTCTTTCATAGCTTCATTTTCATATTTTTGCTCGGAAGTGAATTTCCAGCTGGATAAATCCCCTCCCGGTCCTTCTCCCTACTTTGAAATTCACTACCATACCCCGCCCCCCCCCCCCCAATCGGAAACCTCTGGCCACGTCCCTGCTCAGTTGAGTGCTAGAGATGGGCAATATACCGAAAAACCGAACCGATACCGATATCATGGGGACACCGAAAAACCGAACCGACCCAATCTTTGAATACCGAAACCAACGGTATGTTCAATTTTCCCTGTGCATTCGCTATTTATAAGGCCTTCATGAGGACTGATAGCAGTTGAAGTGTTCATTTTCATGAAAGAAGTGACTGATTTTATTTTTCAGTTTTGTTAAGCCTTAAGGACCAGGGCAGTTGTACTAAATTATCAATAGTCTATGACCTGTACATGTCCAGTTGCTTAGCAGTGATTTCTAGCCAAGTCTTGGCTGCCTTAACAGGCAGCCAAGACTTGGCTAGAAATCACTGACCAGATAATTTTACTACTGTCATCAGGCCCACCTAAAGATGACATCTTCAGGACACACATTCTATGATTACAGACGCTTTAAGTGAGCTTGAAAAGTTAAGGCGTATTTAGAACAAGTCAGCAAATTACTGTAGATATGATCTGTGTTTTAGAAAAGATTGACAATGTTGAGCCCATCAACAATGGCATGTGTAGCACTGTGATAGAATGATACAAGAACAACTTATTCTGTATTTTTTTCTGACATGGATTCCCCTTTGGTACTATCAGTGAATCTGAAGTCACAAACCGAATACCGAACCGATACCGCGGTATGCCCACACAAAAATACCGAAACCGATACCGAACTCGAAATTCAAATACCGCCCATCTCTATTGAGTGCTATGTGTTTATGACCCATAAGGCCATATATAATGTGCTATTCCATTATATATCTCCTTCCCGTTTAATAACTGAACTTAAAAGTGACAACATGCGATAATTTGACTTTTATGACAGGTTGCAATAAAAGTCCAATTCACGCATACTGTCGCTTTCAAACTAATTGATTAACCCATTTCCAAAAGCAAATTCCAATTTTGCATTACCAAACAAGTCATACATATAACTTACATGTATAGTGAGCGTGGCGGTAAGAGCACTGAACTTCAAACCGAAAGGTCGATGGTTCGATCCTGATTGTGTCCATGGGAAAGACACTTAATCCCGATTTCTCATGTGATGGCTCGCTGGCGCTGTGGAGTAAGGCGTGCCGCACGTCCACGGTGTATGTTAACACTGCTTCTGTAGAATTAGAACATTAGGGAGTCTGAAAGTTGTTCTCCGCGGCCTGGTCGTTCTTTCCGTATACTCCGGCCTCCTCCACCTTAAAACTGTTCTACAAGATATGACCCTGGCCGTTTAAAGTGCCATTACATCCCAATAAAATAAAACAAACAAACATAGCTCTTTCCAATGACAGGTCACATCATTAGGACGAGTTCGTGAAAAGTAGAACATTTAGGAAATACAGAAACTTGTTTTAATTGCATTTAAATCATCGCAAAGCGAACACATTAAAATATCATCTGTTTTTGAGTAGGGTAAAAAAGAGTTGATATGAAAATGTTTTTCACACATTTTTTATTGAAATGCTCGGCGGAAATGCTTCTATAATTCACGCATAAAGTTATAATTACGTCGTATTTTTTCAATGGAATCTGAAATAAAAGTCCAAAACTTTTATTTCTTATCGAGTCTTGGAGCGGCTGTTTAATAATAAATACAGGATGTAGAAGAACCGAATTTAAGACTCTGTTTACTAAATCATGCATTTAAGGTGTGAGAAGAAATGTTTCTAAACGTTTTTAGATACGGCGACTATTAGTTAACCTTTTCGTCTTACGGGATGTATGGCAATTTACACAGGTCTGGTGAATCATACACCCTGAGGAGCAACCGAAGGGTGTAAAAGTTCCCAGACCGGTGCGAATTCCCGTACATATCGGAAGACACAAGGATAACGGATTTATTTCCAAACCCTTTCGTTCTGGTAACTCTATGGCTAATAAAGCATTCAAAATCAACATTTCCCCCCTTTTCCAATACATATGTTCTTAGAAAACTGACACACTTTTTGTTGCTCTTAGCTGTATTTACTGGTATTATTTTTGTTCTCTTTTCTAACATTTCAGTTTCAGTATGACTAGAAAAGCATTTCTTAAAATTAATTTGAGCAGTTTTTAATTAAGCAGACACCAAAACAAAACGTATCATACCCCTTTCAATCTAGCACCATAAATAAATAATCCCTACATCATACAGTTAAAACTAGAAGTCCTGTCACGAACTGTGTGCTTATCTAGGCTTAATTGCGCGTAGGAATTGCGCGCAATTTCCATATCGAATGGCATCCAAAGCGCAGCAGGTTCTCCTGGTTACTTATAGCATACACAGGCAATGTTTCTGCCAATGGATCTCCGGGTTACCCGAAGGTCCATTGGCTGAAACATTGCTTGAGCACAGGCTATATGTACAGAATTTGATGGTCATAACGCGTAGATTAACGCGCAGATCGACGTGGTATTTGTGCCCATTTCATGACAGGACTTCTAGTTTTAACTGTACATATCTATTTTTATTTTCATTAAAATTTGTGTGTAAAAATTTACTTCAAAATATTCAATTAACCATATATTTATTTTTTTTAAACATATAAATGAGCAAGTACACAGACATTTATAATAATATAAATAAACAGGACTTTTTTAGACTATTTACCAGTTACTGTGCATTCCTGTTTATATACCGTAGTTAAACACTTTGAAAAATTGAAAAATACTGTGAACTAAAAGTTACAACGTACCTCTTAGCCAATCAGAAAGCAGCATTTCATTCCATTTGGAAATAATTGCAAAAACCCTTGTCTCTGTTTTTTTCATCTTTCACATGTTAGGTCAAACGCTTGTAGTTTTGTCTGCTGTTCTATGTATTTGTCCATTAAATAATAATCTGTCTGCCTGTCCGATCCTCCGCCAGCCACATCCGCCCACCTTATTTCCCCACCCGATCTCCCACCCTTCCGTCCGTCCGTCCGTCCGTCCGTCGGTCCGTCCGTCCGTCTGCCTTTCCTATCTATGTCTTCCAATAGAAATGAGTGCAGTCCTCCATCATTATTATCTCTGAATGTACAAACATCATGAGTAGTAATAGACAGAATTTAAAAAAGTATCCCATGTGGCAACAGTATCTCCTTAACCCGTTAGTTAACATGAAAAGCAGACGACATATGCAAATAAAATTCTTGAACTAAGTTTTTTGACTTTTAGGGTCAAAACTGTAGCTTATAACCCCTCATTGGAACGAGCTCAACGAGAGTAGTATGTCATGTACTCGGACACCTCTAGTTTAGATGACCCCGGTGGATGACCCCGGAAGTGACGTGATGTCACGTGACCTAGTGGCGTCATTTGTATTGTCGTGGTAACTCGCG
The DNA here is from genome assembly GCA_031216915.1 of Pictodentalium vernedei. Taxonomy (NCBI): domain Eukaryota; kingdom Metazoa; phylum Mollusca; class Scaphopoda; order Dentaliida; family Dentaliidae; genus Pictodentalium; species Pictodentalium vernedei. Next base: position 56,975,145 of record CM062296.1, read on the forward strand.
TGCGCGGCCATTTTGTGACGTCATCCCCACAGTGATACATGGTGTTGTTAGGGTGATACGTGTTTCCGCCGTCCACTTTGTATACTGGAGGCCGCCATCTTGGTTTCTATGGTAGCATGTGGTTGCTATGTTACCCAAAGGCGGGACAGGAGTATGTTCGGAGGGTATGCTCAATTGAACTAATTACCACAAACAACCCGACAATCCCTCCAAATCACCAAAATTCACATTTATTTACTACGGATTTTTCAAAAATCCTATTTAGGGCCGCCATAGCGTAGACTTTAATAGCGCGCGCAAAAGCAGCCCGAAGGGCTGCTTTGAAGCAAGCCTAATAGACAACGTGTACGTGAATCGGAAAAACCAAGGAATGCTATGCCATCCAATCTAAACCGGAAACCGGAAGTAAAAACATGGGGAACCCCAGCTCTCGTTTTCAGAAACGAACAAATCGAATAACGCCCCCTAAAAGCGAACGGTGTAATGCGATATTTCTCCTTAGATCATTCCATGCAGACTGTGAATAATTTATTGAACATGCTTTTCAAAATTAAAGTTTTTCCAAACAGACTCAACTGTCGTTTACTTTGCTGACTAAATGACAGAAATTGTCGAAAAGCTAAATGTTCTCATATATGCACATTAGATTTCATCGTCTGCTAGCTGGCTGTTGGGATCCCGCTGTTGTTCGATTCTGCGGAGTATTCTGTCACGTGATTTATATGTTTTGCATTTGCAAGTGCAAAACGCTGTTCACTTCAAACCAACACTGCGTGTTATTGGAACAAAGTTACCAAATGAAAAGCATCAACAACACGTCCGTTTGTTGTAACTTAAAAGTACGCACAGGGCGGATTGTGGCAAAGGTCGTTTTAATTCAGTTATTACGAACCTAAGATATCGAAGTGACATACTGTCTGACAAACGTCCACGAATTACCATTTCCAAAACAGAAGTTCCGTTCCACAGTGTGTGCACCCCAGCGAAACAAAAACAATAAATTTTCGACAATACGTTTCGAGGCCAATATTTATATTTTAGGCCTGATATGTTCTTAGGGGGAAATAAATCTACAAGACAGCATGAACATGCATTAGTTCACAACGCAATATGTTTTGTTGGACGACCCCTTAAACACTGTTTTAAATTTTGTTAAGTTTATGTCATTATAATTTGAAAAACACTGTGAGTTGCGCGCGCTTCTTGGTTTTACCAAAGTTCATATTAGTAGCACGTAGTGTTATGGTACTGACGGGGCCCCTGGGGGTAAGTTCGATTGAACTAGAGTATATCTAATTACCCAAATAGACCCGACAATCCTTACAAATCACTAAAATCTACATCAAACCACCAAAACGGACTTGTGAAGCCCCATTTTAGGCATATAAAAATAACACGCAATACTATAGGACCGAAATATCTCCTGGGGGTATGTTTTGTTTAATAGGGGTACTGGACCTGATTTTCCCAGAATCCCATTTTAATGCCTATTGCATATGCTACTCGAACACTAACAGTCTATCCAGTCCAAACTATCTCTGGTTCGCTCGTCCAAGTCTTATAATCACCAGTGCTTGCTTTCCCATAATCTGTGTGCAGAGTTATCTCCCGTTTGTACAACAGAAGCCAATATCATTCCCAAAGCCAATAAGCTATCGGGCAGTTATTGGATGGTAAGTGATTGCACGAGCGACTCGAAGCAGATCGAGCAAATGAGATTTGGAGCAATTGCTCGATCAAATGACTCCACATATTACTCGAACGACTCAAATCTCATCGAGCAAATGAGCTATCGAGCAATTGCTCGTTCGAGTGACTCGCACATACGACTCTTAGCCCCATTTCAGAAAAAGGGGTGCCGAAGGCCACATGTTTTTTAAAAAAGGGATTCCACAAATGTGATTCCACAAAAGGGATTCCATAAGTGGGATTCTGTCTTACCTCGAGTGACTCGCACATACTGCTCGAATGACTCGAATCCCATCGAGCAAATGAGCTATCGAGCAATTGCTCGTTCGAGTGACTCGCTCATACGACGCTTAGCCTCATTTCAGAAAAAAGGTGTGCCGAAACCCATGTGTTTTTGAAAAAGTGATTCCACAAATGGGATCCAACAAAAGGGATTCTATAAGTGGGATTCCGTCTTACTTCGAGTGACTCGCACATACTGCCAGTAGGCACATAGAACACATTTGAACTAAGGGGACGAAATAGTAACACGGGTTCCCCTCGCAAATTTGGTTGGCGATAAAATGTGTTTTTGAGCTGACAGTTGTCAAATGAATTGCTGAGTGCCCTTCTAAACACAGAACAATACGCGTGTAAATGGGTTGTAGAGCTTCTTTGGCGTGGAGGCATGTAATAAACATAGAACAACACGCGTGCGAACGCGTGTGGATGGGTGGTGCCATCGCGACCTCTCGTTTTATTCTTCCGCGCTGGCACTAGTGCCATTTCGAGTAACCCATTCACACGCGTGTGTCGTTCTGTGTATTTCCACAAGGTGCCACAAGCTATAATTTGAAGAAACATAACGACAATAACCCAGTGTAATGACAATTTTTGTAAACCGCGATGGGTTGATATTCTCAAGTAGTTGATTAGGATTGGGAAACTAAACACAGGGACGAGGCTAGAGGTTTCCGATTGGGATGTAGGGTAGTGAATTCTCAACTAGGTGGAAGGACCGGGAGGTGGAACCCCCCTACCGGTCCCTCTCCGTAGTTGGAAATTCACTACCGAGAAAGATTTTGAAAATAAAGCCCTCAAAGGAGGCATAAAATTGATTCTAGTAACTGAAATGCCAACACATTTGTGATAGAATTATCAGGTTATTATTATTTGGTATTATTCTGGGAATTGAATATGTGCTAAACAAATGCTCAAGCTTAGAACTTTAAACAATTTACACTGTCCTATCATTATATCCGATTTTATGCAGGAAAGATCAAGTTTCGATGTTTCATCATTTTGTAACTGTGAATGATGGAATTAACTCAGGATAACGATTTTACATGATGTGATTTTCTTGGAGTGTATTTCGAGGACTATTTTTTATTACGCCAAGTATACGTACTATAGAAATCTCGTACCGACTGACATCATGCATACTTATGAAGCTCGATATTGCATACACTGTAGTTCTACATAGTAACAGTTGGAATTTTTGCCTTTGCAACCGAGTTGGAACTCTGGGAATTAAGGAGATATCAGCATCGTCAAAGAAGCTTTAAAATCTAGATAGATTGGATTTCTAACTACTCATGACTTGCCCTCCGAATTTCCAACTATAGAAAATTTTGGCCAGGATTGGGGCGGTGTGGGGGGGGGGGGGGGTACTGACAGCCCCCACACGCTTCCTGTTGCCACGTCCCTGACTGCAATAAACATTGAAACATTTTATTTTGTTGTGCCCAGTCATATTAACTCTGTAGTCTGAATCAGGTACATGTCCGTCATACAATATTAAGTGGGAGGTCGTGGTAACGTCCGACGGAATCTCGTCGCTCATCAGAGTAAAATGTTGTCCTTAGATTTGCTTTCACAATTTGTTACACGCCTGTTCTATGAAGTCCCGAAATCCCCATCTACAGCAAGACTAAACCATGCGGAAAAAGAAAATCTGTGCGGAACGAAAATCGTTGGCGGACAATTTTTATAAAGAAGCCCGCAATTACAATTTGATCCGCTAGCGATAACTAAAAATGGTCCCCTGAGTTCCAATGTTCACGAAATAGTAACACGGGTTCCCCTCGCAAATTTGGTTGGCGATAAAATGTGTTCTTTTTGTTGATAGTTGTCAAAAAATGGATTGCTGAGTGTCCTTATAATAATTGTTTGTTTTTGATGTGAAGGCGTGTGATAAACACAGAACAACATGTGTCTGTGAATGGGTTAATCGATATTCGATATGGGATGATAGCAAGCGCGGAAAGATAGAACGAGAGGACACAGGCCTCGAGTTTTATCCTTCGGCAAATGGCACAAGTGCCATATCGATTAACCCATTCACACATGCGTGTCGTTCTGTGTTTATCAACTACTGGAACATAGAACACATGGGAATTCGAGAGTCGATTTTCAGCTATTGCAAGCGATTCAAAGTATACTTGCGTTGCACAATTTGTCGAAAATTCCAGTACAATTTCGCTTCTTGATGAAAAATAGTCAGTCAACGAATTCCGTTCCAATTGCCATTTTCCGCATGGCCGCGTGACGTTCTGTGAATGTGCTGCTTAGTTTTACTTTTTGGGGCCACTTTTAATCCCTTGCACAATCAGGGGCGCCGGAGCCGCCCGACCACCCCGACCAATGTCGGGGCATAAAATTTGCCGATCATGATATTTTTGTGATCGATCTTCAGCCGAACGTCATTCATATCAAATGACTAGACTATGATTTTTTAATTTTGTTCTGACGGATATCCGAAAATAGTGCGCGCAAATATCGTCTTGTTTCTTTAATATTGGACACACAATGCCGGCTATTAACGACGAGTTAGCGTAAGATGAGATTTTGGGGCTACTTCTTTAGTATTCGGAAGCGGTTGGAATACTGAAGAAGTAGCCCCAAAATGGGTCTGGGAGATATCATTTTTGAAACATTTTCTGGGGACAGGGCTGGATTTACGAATGAGCAGACTGGGCGGACGTCCAGGGCCCCCACATTTCTGGGGGCATCCGCAGTGAATTTCGTCTTTCGAGGAACATAATATGACAAAATTCCCTGCCAAATTGCCTTTGACAATTTGGCAGGGAATTTTGTCATATTATGTTCCTCGAAAGACAAACTGCATGCACTGTCATTTTTTTTCTCCCCCACATAATCGATGGCAACAATTCGAAAAAACAGGGATCTGGGTGTCATGGTCGGGCCACTGACAATGGTGTCAAAATAAAAAAAAATAAGCAGCAAAATGTTCCCATAATGCAACTAAATACAGCAAAATCTGCACCAAATTGGGTTCCAACTAGAACCAACACTCATCAAAAAACCTAAATAAACGTTTCAGAACCAGATGATTTTTAAAAGTCTTGTTTATATAAAAATTCGCCGTTATAGCACAACTTAACGCATGCATCGTGAAACGAATGAAAACGTAATTCAGACGCTGATTCGTCGACATTTTAAAACTTTAATTAACCGCGGTTTTACAATTTATATATTGGCCGGAAACACTGACAGTCCGGTTAATTTGAAAGATTGAAGAACCCAAACATTTTATGTTCGTTTCGATGTAACCAAATTCGGTTCCCCTACCGGGACAAACTGAACAACAAGTTTTGGTTTCTGAAGAAATCAAAAAATTTCTCTGTGTGTAGAAATTAAACCAATTCAATCTTGGTTGACAGAGCTCGTTGATGGTAAGACTTTTCAGCACACATGTTGCACTGTCGTATCGTCGGTTAAGTACCTGCATGTTTGCATTCTCACATGCACTCCTCCCATTCGCACAATTGGTAGTCTTAGCTGTGTTTTGTAGAAAAATAATTGAATAGTTATTTTGTGAATGGCGCTGGCAGTGTTTTGACGTTTCGTTGGGCACAAGGTATTACTATCAAGGATTTAAATATTCATAAAGTCCCTTGAGTGCATTAAGGCGCCATCTACAATGTTGTCCTTTGTGTTGCATTCAAGGGGCGATAAATTAAGCTTTTGCACAACGTTTCAAAAAATGACGGTCACACCTAACCCCCCCCCCCCCCCTCCCCCTCCCCCCACACACACACACATTTCCAGGCGTGGTGGTCGAGGGTTGTTCGAATCATGGCAGGAGGTCGGAATGCAACATTCTAAATTCATCTAAAACATGATTGTGTCATTCAAAAAAACAAAAACAAAAAACAAAAAAAAAAAAAAAAAAAAAAAAACACCCACACACACACACACACACACAAGCCCGTGCCAGTCTTCTTCTAAGGCCAATCACAGCACGTTCGTTGTACTGTAGCCAGCGCGTTCCACACTCTCATGTTACTGCCGAAAGGAAGATGAACCAAGTAAACATGAGAACGGCATCCCAAAAGCTAGATTTCAGCCATTTTCTGACTTGTGCAATGGTTTAATGGGTTAGGTGTTGGGCTTCTGATTGCCAGTAGGGCTGCACGATATCCAAAACAGAATACCGGTATCATCGGTATTCAAAAAAATACCGCGGTATACCGGTATATCGAAAACTGTTCAGATATCTGAACATAAGTACCACAATCGAGACGTGAGGATTCACAGTCGGAACGAATCAGCATGTCCTGATGATGCGGTTCGAAAAACCTTTATCCACCGCAGAGGATATTCAAATTTATTATTCTTCCAAAAGTTTCTTCAAAACAATATCATGTGACCCCTCATTGGAACGAACTCGTTGAACTCGTTCCAATGAAGGTTCACATGATATTGTTTTGAAGAAATTTTTGAAAATTATTTTTTTTCAACTGGAGATTTTGTATATTACATGGGCACTTGCGGACGATTCCTTGGGTAAAGCGATAATATTATTCATTCGGAGCTACACATAAAAAAAACTCAAGACATCTTGAAAATTAAATTGTGGGTAAATAAATAATGACGATAAATCGATATTTTTGTAATTACACCAGTATTCAATCGATATTGGTTTGAATACCGGTATATATCGCTTTATCGATATACCGTGCAGGCCTAATTGCCAGGCGGGGTTGTCGAGGGTTCGACTCTCGGCAGGGGTTCAGAAACCAACATTCGAAATAATTTTAAAACATGATTGTGTCATTCGAAAAACACACACAGATGTGTGTCTTATAAAGCTACTGTTCACTTACCTAATGTTTGTCTGATTCCTTCGTGATTCATGTGTGATATTGCATACGTGGGGTAAACAAATCCCGTACAGAGATCCGAGACAGCCAACCCTATGATGTAATAATTACACGGCTCTCTTAGGCTCTCATGTCGTAAAAATGTTATTATCACAATTATATTTCCTGGAATATTGATACAAGTAATTAAAGTGAATATGCCATAATAATATAGAATTATTCCTAATCCATCTTCCTCTATCCCCGAAGTAGCATTAATAATCGAGTCATTGTCGAAAAGAGCACACATTGTATCCAGTTAAACTCAGAATAAAAAAATCCAATTTTATTTCACTCCATTTCTCTTCCATACCATTTTTGTCGTTGACTGGGGAAACAAGTGGAAGTGATCTGTTGAAATTATATTTAGTCCGAGAACGTTTCAAATGTAATTACCTCTCAGCCGAGTGGTAAATACTAAATATCTCTACTCTGTATGTTCGATCCAAATGATAACGGAAGAATTTTAAAAGCTCGTCTCGGATTAGTTTCTCCGTAACTGTTGGGAATTCCGATGTGTTTTTTTCTGTATCAGGTATTAAAACAGCAGAGCTGTGACGTTTAAAGGCAGTAAACATATGACAGCGTATCGCATGGGCAATGCAATTAGTTGTCTTCTGTCCTCCGTGAACTGATTTATGGAGAGTACTGAAGCGAGAAGTTTATAATATCTTCTAAATTAGTCAATGTATTGGAATTTGCAAGACGTGACGGCCTATTTTTTATTCGGCTCCTTTTTACACCCACCCACCCATTACGTGCAAATTTTCTACTATCGTTCTCAGACACCCACGCCCACTCTCCTATTAAAATCCAAAATAAGCTTATAAACTTAGTAGGCACAGCTGTCTTTAGGGGTTTATCATAATGTTCTTAACCCTTTACCCAACTTAACGCCAAAACCTGCCATTGTTATTCTCAAAAATCGCGAATTAATTTTTATTATTTTTTTCATTTTTTGTCTCTAAAACATAGGTTATGACCCCTCATTGGAACGAGCTCGTCGAGCTCGTTCCAACGAGGGGTCATAACCTATGTTTTTGAGACAAAAAATGAAAAAATTAGTTATTCAATCATTCTTTGGCAAGTGTCGTCTGCTTTTCATGTTAGGTAAAAGGTTAAATTGGTACCACCAATTTAAACCTCTGTGGGCTGCTGTGGGCCCCAATCTACAAATGACAAGCCGTTCATTATCAGGCTTGGCCAGAGCAGGTGTACATATACGGGAACAAATTTTCATTTGAATTGTTCCCAAAATATTGTCTGCACATTTTCTACATTTCGAACAAGACACCCACCGCCAACTGACGTGTGACATTTTCCCAGTTTAAGCCCAATATTCTCACATATAAAGCCTCCTGATGTTGTATTTATGTTAAGAGTGTGATGTACAGCATCATCTTTAAGGTTTGAAACACAAATGAGGGTATATATTAGCTGATATACTGATATATTTTTAAAAAATTCAAAAAATTGCACAAGTTGGAAATGCACATTTTTGGCGTACTCAAGAGACCCACCCACCTCCACACCACGTCTTGCAAATTTTTGGTGGCCTCCCCTGTATAATCACTAAGATTTAGAACAAGTACTTCAACTCTGTATATTGAAAATTGTGAATTGTTAAGAACGCGCCTTTCAAGCTGAAGCCTTCTGCAGTATTCAGGTTTGTAAGAAAAGATAACATGAAGTAACATATGAGGAAAATTAGCGCTATTTGATCAAAGGCCGCGGACGAGCAGTGAAAACATGGGCGTCGAGAAGATGCCCGATGGAGGAGGAAATAGGTGTAAACCTGATTTGTCCCGACTGTGATGACTCAAGTCCTACGTGGGGGCACGGTGGCCATGTGTACTTAAGCGCACTACACGTCGATGGCGCACTTGTCTTCAACCAATGCTAACCCTGCTTGTGTGGATTTAGCACGCTGGGGAGTCTGGAAATTGTTCGTCGATGCTCGGCGGTTCTCTCTGGGTACTCTGGTTTCCTCCACCTGTAAAACTACCCGTCACGAGGTGATCCTGGCTGTCGAAAGTGTCGTTAAATCCTAATAAATAAATAAATAAATAAATAAATAAATAAATAAATAAATAAATAAATGACTCAAGTCCAGAATGAATGATATTCAAACTGCATAATCAAGGCATGACTTCGTCGAAGGCTTGCCTCGATGATGTAGTTGGAGTATTAGTCTGGTAATTTATTAGTGAATAAATTACATTTATCCCATAAATGGCCGTTTATTTGAACAATAAAGGCCTGGGATAAATTTTTGCTTTATTCACCTAGTAGGGTGATAAATTTTGCCCATAGGTTTAACACTGAAAGAATTTATTCCCCTAGTAGCGACGGACTTGTTGACCTCTGGCCTCTACCACATTTGTCTAGCATAATTAATAGTTCGATTATTGATTTCTTTAAATCTTGTTGACAGTATTGCACAATGCCAGTAGAAAACACCACACACTGCTCATATAATAAAGTATTTTTGCAAGTTTAGCCCAAGTTTGTAGGGGAATTATTTTCAGACAGAAATGTATTACTGCGCCTTGTTTATTTTTGCCAATTTTGCTGGTCGATCGAATTGGACCAATGCGCTCTTCACTTCTCGCTCTGATTTGTGGCGAATTTTAGCACGATTATTCCGCGACTGCACTGTAGAAGGTTCATGGGATAAACAAAATAAACGTATAGTGTTTTCAAGTAAAAAAATTATTCTAATCGTAGAATTAAGAATGAAACCGACTCGCCAGAGGCTCGTCGGTTTCATTCTTAATCCTACTCGTAGAATAAAGTTTTTACTATACGTTTATTCTATATGTAATATAGTCGAGATGCAGCTTATTACTTAATAAATACGCACCGTATGGGTACTCCAAATTGGACTTGTTGGGCACCCACTGCTTTAATCGGCTACTACGCACCTCCAATTAGTATGAATCATATTCGCGGTCGAAAAGTGTCTGGTTGGAGGACAGGAATACAACACCCAAGGCTATCCTAGACATTAACGTACCCCCACGGTTAAGACGATTGTACATTTTCGGCTCCATATTCAACAAAATCCTTGAATTTGAAAGATGTAAAAGAGACAAATCATACGATGAAATCCCAGGTCGTATCTTAGGGTGAAATCTCAGAACATTCCATGCCTGCTCCTTCCCAATAAGAGAGCAATAAAGATAAGCCAGCAGCCAAATACAGTTCCAGTGGTCTGTATTCGAGTCGCCCTCCCAATTCTCTCAAGGTGACGGTGTTGTTGTTTCTTATAAGCTGTTATGGACACGAGTTAGAAGCAGGTTCCCATGTGGCTGCGGCCCCCACATACCTTCACCTACATCAATACCCGTCAACATGAACAGTATTTATCACACAACTATTAATGTAAAACACGGGATTTCCACTGTTCCGCCTGTACGACAAAAAGAAAGTTGCATCACACATGGTGTGATGCAAAACACGCCCGAGTTCGTTTGCAACGTGAACAGAGAAGGAACCCGTTTAAATAAATCGCGTCACCGTTGGTCGAATGCACCTGAGTCGAGATCGCCTGGAAATTCCAAGTTCGGCATATAGATTTGTTTACCCGGGATATCTAAACAAAAAGATTCGAGTAAAAAATTTATAAAATAAAAATAACATTCTGATTGCTCTCTCCTTGACAAATACTTTCTACAACTGGTCATGTTATGATGGAGTGTGCTAAACTGACTAGCTATTTAAAAGTGTTTGTTCTGTTTTCCCCTGCAGTTTACTCAATATTTGAAGTTCGATCGTCGTGGCCGTGGCACTGATCAGTATCTATTGGTTTCGATCAATTGAAAGCCGCAGAAAGCAAATTAGGGTTAGCACACGGTCAATTAACAGTGATGTCCAGCCGGCAACAAAGAAAACACAACAATTATCCAGTTAAAGAGTGATTTTAGTTCAATTTTCGTGTAGACTGGTTGTTACATGGGAGGTGTGTGATAAATACAGACCACACATATGTTTGAATGGGTTAAGTAAGAATTGTAGTACTCAATTGCTTTGTCATAAATAATATAAAATCTCTTGGCATCCTTTGCAAGAGGCGAAATAAGAAATGCGGCAACTGAAGTCATACAGAGGATCTCAAACGAGTGATGTTTGGATAAGATATTTTGAAACGAGTTTGATGAATTTGATTCACAACTCGCCTTTAGGCGAGTTGTGTATCGAATTCATCAAACGAGTTTCAAAAAATCTTATATCCAAACATCACGAGTTAAAAATTCTGTATATCACATGAATTTTCGAATGTTTTTACACTTTTTATTTAATTCATTGTCGCTAAATTCTCCCAAAACAACCGACAATAGTAGGTAATAAAGGCGGATTTACGACCACTTGTACATGTACGTGTACAACATACTTACACGATGCGTTCACCAACGTGGAATTCAGTGTTAAATCACACGCTTGTTCACAAAACTGTACAATGGTCTTGAATCCCCCTCATGTTTTTTTGTGACTCCTAGATCGCACTTTTAACGTTCAAATACTCGTGGTGAACGCGCGTTTTTTAAAAAAGGGTGAAATTGTACATCTTCATGTTCATATTGTACTTAATTTTTTGTTGACGTTCCCATCGCAGATCAGACCATCGATCCACCGTTGGCGAACGCGAGCAAAAGCAAAAAATTCTGGGTCATCATCAAAAAACGGTTTTGGGGATTCAAGACCAGCGATTCAGAACCCGCAATTGTTTTGAGGCAGTGGTCCAGAACCCGCAATTGTTTTGAGGCGGTGGGTTTTTCCCATTTATGACTTTATTAGGGGAATTCCCCCACTATGAGAAACTCCCAAACTCAGCTAATCGAGCGATTGGATCGCTCGATTCTCGTAAACTCGATCTGAACGAAGAGTGTTGTCGTCGGTGTGTTGGAAATTCGCGAGCCCGCTGTCACGTTTTTGATTGATATATATATAGGGGAGAAAAAAATATAAATAAATAGTTATTTAGAAAATTAAATATATCAAATCGAATAGATAATAAAAAAAAATACGTAAATCATGAGCGATTCTCAGACTATTAGAGCGAGGTTTCTTTTAAACATGCTGATGAGAGCATACGCAATCTGCGTGAACAAACAACTACGTCCCATCTTGTTAGAACGATGCGTCGGATGTCGGGATTATCTAGACTTCGATCACGAGAATCATTCGTGTCTAACGATGGAAAGGGAAGATATGGTCGTCATGTATTTCGAACCAGCGTTCGAACGCGTTAAATTCAACGATGTGATCACGTTTTGGAAGAGATTAGTCTTCTGTAAGAATTGAGACAGGCCCACTGATTCGGAAGATCTGAAATTGGCGTGGCGCGTAGAAGTTTGACTTGAGAAGACAAGGGATGCATCAAGAAATTATTGCTGAACGAAGCATATGTCTAAGTTTTTTTTTCGTTGATATAAAATAAGGGAGAGTAGAAAATGAAAAAAAATAAATACACACATAAAATTTCTATCTAATATTAGAAAGAAAGAAAAAAACACAAAATGAGAACCAGAAATAAATTGTATCCGACGTTAGTGGACGACGAGGACGAGAAGCCGAACGGCGTTTTGCCGACGGCGCCGTCGCTAGAAGAAAGAGAAAGAGGAGAGAGGTATCGCATCGATCAAATCAGTAGAATCCAATTGTATCTGACTCGAGAGAGAGATTCTCGTCGTTCCCTCAAGAAGAAGTATTCGTGTTTTGTGAAATACGTCAACGCGATCGACACGACACTCATCACGATTTCCATGGGTTTACACGCAGCCGGCATCGGATTGTTGTCGACCGCGGTCGGCATTCCGATCGTGTTGACCGTAGAAGGAGTGGCTCTCGCCGCCGGATTGTTTAGTACGCTCGGAAACTTTTTGAGTAGGAAATTATATCTGAAGGCGAGGAAACACGACAAGATTAGCATCTTGGCCGACTCCAAGATCGACACGATATCCGAAATGATCTCTATGGCGTTGAAAGACGGTAGGATATCGGACGGTGAATACTTCGCGATATTGAGCGAGAAAACGAAATACGATGCCATGAAAGAAGCCGTGAGAATCAAGACTCGTCAGATCATCAAGGAAGAGATGAAGGATTCTCTCGTGGAAAAGGGGAGGAAAGAGGCCAGGGAGGAATTCAGTAAGATGATAGAACTCAAGAGCAGCGATTGAAAAAAAAAAATAAATATATATATATATATATAATAAGAACAGAATTTAAAAAAAAAAAAAAAATATTAAATTTATATATAAAATAAAAAAAACGAAATTAATTTAAATAACTCTTAAAAAAATGTATTGCATAAAGTGTAAGAGAGTTACCGAGACAAGTAATTCTAGAGAAGTGCGAACTAAAAACGACAGACGGATGCTTCGTGGAATTTGCGACGTGTGAGGTTCTGTCAAGACGCGATTCATCAAACAAAAGAACGCGAGCAAAGGTAAAGGCATCGTGGATAAAATGATCAACAAACTACCTTTCGAAATGCATCTGCCCGGACCCGGAACGAAATTGAACAAGAGACTCAACGCCGATCTGACTCCCAAATCTTGGAGCAAACCCGTGAATAGGGTGGATGTGGCTGCGTATGATCACGATCTGTGCTACGCCGGACATCCCGACACCAAGACTCGCAACGACGTCTGCGACAAAAACATGTTGGGGAGATTGAGAGGCATATCGAATCCGACCAGGAGAGAGAAGATAGAACGTTCGCTGGTCGGCAATCTGATCGGTGCAAAACGTCGATTCGGATGGGGCGTTAAAAAAAAAGCGCATCTGAAAAGAAGAAGAAACGATTATTGACGAGCGAATTGGCCGAGGAGTTACACAAACCCATAGTGCATAAATTTCGAAAGAGAAGGGTGTTCGTGAAGGGTCTGGATGACATTTGGTCTGCCGACTTGGTCGACATGAGATCGTTTTCGAGGTGGAACGAGGGAGTCAAATATCTATTGACGGTCATCGACGTGTTTTCCAAATACGGTTGGATCAGAGCTTTGAAGGATAAATCGGGACCTTGTGTCGCCGAGGCTCTGAAGAGCGTGTTCGACTCGTCTTCTCGAAAACCGAGTAAATTGTGGGTGGATAAGGGAAAGGAATTCTACAACAAGGACGTTCGACGATTGGTAGACCTCTACTCGATCGAAAACGAAGAGAAAGCCAGCGTGGTGGAACGTTGGAATCGAACGATGAAGGAGAAGATGTACAGATACTTCACGGCGAATTCGACCAAGAAATACATATACGCTCTGAACGTTCTGGTGAAAGATTACAACAACACGCGACACAGATCGATCAAGATGACTCCCGCGGAAGCTAGCGATTCTCGAAACGAAAAACGGGTCTACGAGAATCTATATCCCGAGAGATCTAAGATCAGGAAGAAGTCTAGAACGCCGAAATTTGCGGTCGGAGATCGAGTGAGAATCTACGCTTATAAGAAGCACTTCGAAAAGGGTTATACTCCTCGATGGACCTTGGAAATTTTCGTGATCATCAAAACATTTCACACCGATCCGGTGACTTACGAAATCGAAGCTTTGGATGGAGAAGAGATCATCGGAAAGTTTTACGAACAACAATTACAGAAGACGAAGTTTTGATGAAGAACACAAATTTTTTTTTTTATTTACTCTCTTTAACATTTTCTTGTTTACACACATATATATATATAAGAGAGAAAAAAATAATAATAAAAAATAATTGAAAACTATTTTTTAGATAAAGAAAGCAAGTTAATTAATAAACAAAAAAACCCCTAAAAATCCTTTAAAATGACAAATATACTAGATATAACACAAAGCATAGTGAAAGATGAAAGTATTCAAGAATATGAGGTTCACGAATACGAACTGGTAACCGGAACGAGTTTGAACAATGCGGGAGAGATAAGAATCAACGTCGAAACTAAAGATCTATTCGTACATCCTAGCGAGAGTTACATAGTGGTGCAGGGACGTCTCACCAAGGAAGATGGGAGCGACTACGCCGACGACGACATGGTTACTCTAGCCAATAATGGCATCATGCATCTATTCAGTAACATAAAATACATGCTATCCGGACAAGAGATAGAATCTGTGTTTCATCCCGGTCAAGCCACCACGATGTTCGGACTCTTGACGTATCCTGATGATTTTTCGAAATCCAGAGGACTTAATCAGTTGTGGGTGAAAGGCACCGTAGGCCCTGCTAGCGCAGGCGCCGCCGTGATATTCGACTACGTCGTCAAGACATCCAGACCTAAAGGAACGTTTTCGTTCAGGATACCTTTGAAACACATCTTCGGATTCGCGGACGATTACAAGATCATGTACGGATTCAAACACAATCTGACATTGATTCAAAAAGGAAACGACGACGCAATAGTGAAACTCACCATGACTGATGCGGGTAAGATAACTCTACACAAGATATCGTGGTTTGTTCCGCATGTGGAGCCTTCGATCATGGAGAAAACGCATCTCTACAAGATCACAGAATCCAAGAGAAAATTACCCGTGGGATTTAGAATGAGACAGTGCGACACGGCTAGCATTCCTCCCTCCACGAATCACTTCGATTGGAGATTGATGGTGAAATCCACTTCCGAGAGACCGTGTTTCATCGTGGTTGCGTTTCAGACCGATAGGGACGGGTCTCAGGAAAAGAATGCGTCGCTGTTCGATCACTGCCATTTGAGAAACATGCAAGTGTTTCTGAACGCCACAAGATATCCAGCAATCAATTACAACGCGTCGTTCGACAAGAACGATTTCTCCAGACTGTACGGCGACGCCGCTGATTTTAGAAAGAAGTATCACGGTCTAGACGAATTGATGAGCAATCCTAACATATCTCCCAGCGAATACAAGTCGATGTATCCCATGTTCGTATTCGACGTCAGTAAACAGAGTGAACGACTCAAGAGTAGCGTTTTAGACATTCAGATCAAAATGCAATTCGATAGGAACGTGCCGAGAAAAACCGAAGCCCTCGCCCTGGTCCTGTCGGACAGAGAATTACAATTTGAATCGGACGGAAATAAGATGTCGATCATTCGTTGAGAGACGAGTGTGTGAAAAAAAATAAAAAACAAAAAAAAAAAATAAAAACTAAGGAGTTATTATAAAAAACAAAAAAACAAAAAAAATAAATAAAGTAATGTGATCTAGAGAGATTGAACATCTTTCTAAATCTCATTACTTTTTTTTTTTTTTTTTTTTTTTAATAATCACACATTATTTTTTTTTTAATTCATTATTTTCCACGCATTCACAGTTTGTTCAAAGGATCTAGTTCAATCAGTAGACTCACCACGGAAGTGGCAGCTTCGGGATTATTGGTTTTCGTGACGAAATTAATCCTGTCTCCGGCGTTCACTTTGAGAGGCGTGCCGAACGTGCTAACATTCGAATGTTGATTCTCAGTCTTTTCGACGCTGTATCTCTTATCGCTCTCCACACCATTCACCATGAGATTGACGACCGCTCTGTTATTCAAATCCGAGGAAGCCAGACTCATTCGAAGGATTTCACCTCCCAACGGCATGGGATATCCAACCTGACCATGTTTCGATCCGCTACCTCCATTTCCGAAAGACCACTCAGCTTTTCCCTCATCTAAGGCACCGGCCTCTTCAGCCCACACGGTGATCAATTGTCTAGCATATTTGACTTTCTCCACCACTGAAATCAGGGTGCAGGCATCCGTCATGTTCACGGGATCCGGTAGATTCGTGAGCGCTTGTCCACCCATGTCTAGTTTACCTTCCATGATGTCACCCTTTGTCCAGACTGAGTTGTCGTCCACGTACTTCCTGCTTACCGTGCTGGAATCGAATTCGGGATCGTGATCGAGACCGAATAAATTGTGACCGTTCATGTTGATGCCACCCTCCATGGTTCCGCCAGATTCTTTGTTCAGGTAGAGATCGTCCACTTGCGATTCTAGGTATTCTTGCGATTGTATCACGGCAGAATCTACATAGCCCTTGTTGACAGCGGTTGAGTCTGCATCCGTGTCATCAATCTTCGACAGATTCAATATCTTGTGGAATCCCGCATTCAGATCCGATTTCATTTCTCGTCTGTCAGACTTTCTCTGTTCCAGATCTATGTAGTGTTTGGTCACCATGTCCTTGGGATTCGTGGGAGTGGCCACGTTCATTATCTTGTTAGAATTGGCGTTCAATTCCGAGTGCATCATTTTCAGAACGTATCTATTTCTCAGGTGTTTGCTGAATCTCGCGTGAGAGTCGTCCGCGTATTTCTTGGTCACGGCATCGGTGGGATCTATGGGATTCGCGACATTCACCAAATGTTTGGATTTCAGATCGAGATTGTCGGTCATGGTTTTATCCACGTAATTATCTAGCAGGATTCGTTCGAAGTTGGCGTTCCCCCTGTCGGCGTATTTTTTAGTCGCAGCATCTGTGAGATCTATTGGCTCGGGAAGATTGTAGAGCTTCTTATCGTTCATGTTCAAAGGTTCTTCTCGTGGTTCGTATCTCTGAACGTAACGTTCATCCAAGTTGGCAATGTCATAACCATCGTCGACTTCGAACATCTTCCTCTTCTTTCTCGGGTTGACTTTTTCGTCGTCACTTCTACCAAATTTATCGACTGGCATGTTGTTGTGGGATTTTTTGTTTTTAGAAAAATGTGTTCAAAACGCAGTTTATTAAAAATGAACTATGTTATTTTATTTTTCGTTTTTATTCGATTAAAATTTTTTTAAAATAATTTTTTATCTTTATATATACTATAGAAAAAAAATCTCTCTCTAATGTAAATCATTGAGAATGTCTTGAAATCGATCTCCTTCAGACCATCTCTTGAGAACGTAGAGACACAGGTGACCGCAAAACACTTGATGTGGTGATTGCACTTGTTCCGTGTTGTAACGAACCATCGATTTGTTGAAATAGTTCTTTATTTCTTTTGGCGGCGAGATTCCGTAGCTGCCGAAATAATAATTTTTCTTCTTCCCGTTCTTCATCCACTCCACCCAGTGAGTGCCTTCACCCGATGAATCGTCTAGATTTAAAATTCCGCATTCCGATTGTCGAGGTCTTCTCTTTGGCAAGGCATCTCTGGAAAACACTCCTAGAAAATCTTCGATTTTCAAATCTTTTGCCACATTCAACAGATCGATGTTGGATAGGGGTTCATTGGGTAAGATGACACCTTCTATGGATTACTTTATTTTCTTATTCATAAATGCGTATATATATTTTTTTATTTATTTTATTATAATTTACTAAAAATGACATTATTTTTTTTTTCTATTTTTTTCTTTTTCCTTTTAAACTAACTTTCTCGATGTCACTATCGATTTCTATAATTTTGTGTTCATCTAATTCTTCTTGATTTTCTGGAATCCTATCATCCGCAATCGTATCTGGAATCTTATCATCCACAATCGTATCTAGAATCCAATCATCCCCATTCATATCGTCTAAAATTAGATCCAAAGTCCAATGTCCGAGTGCCAAAGTGCTTATTTTATCATCTAACACGAATCTCTTATCGTCGTCGGCCGTCAATGAAATCTTGTTGACTATTTCGGTATACAAGTCGTGATTTTTGCTTCGAATCGATTTCATAGTCTTATACACCGGACCACTTCCTAACAGACAATCTTTATACTCTTGGAAAGAGATGTTTTTCTTCACCACACACGCTTTAACTCCTTTACACTTCTTGATCTCTTCATCATTTTCTAGACGATAAGCATACAGTTTGGGTCTCAAGCCCACGAATTCGACGATCTGTTTACCACCGCTCTCGTCCTTAAATTTACCCAACACCTTCTTGTTGTCGTTCGAGTGAATGTTGGATGGGTGATCAACGGGATAATTGCTCGTGTCGAACCAATCGGCCACGTCCGGAGATATATCTCGGTAGACGTCTTTCGTCTCTATCTCATAAACTAAACTGTCCGTGTCGGTGAACAGTAGTTTGGCTTTGTCACCAAATTTTCGTTTGACGCAATCGTAGTGAAACTCGTACATCAATCGCTTGCTGATATCTAAGATGATCGGTCCAAGATAATATGGTTTGTCGAACATCAGGTGCGTCTTTTGCATGTGAACGGCCACTAGATTTTCGTCGAATATGGTTCGGTGTTTGTAATTGGGTTTTGCCACTAATTTTTTAGCTCTTTTCTCAGACGTGACGAGTCGAACGTCGGTTCTCTTCCTGATGTTTTCCATCGATTTGCCGTTCACGCAGTTGTTCATGAGTTTGAAGAAATCTTTTTCGAAATCGTTCTCGGCTCGAGTTCTGAGATTCGTGTTGAGATCGATGTATTTTTTCATCCAAGGCTCTTCATCGAATCGAATGATGTGATGTATGTCGACTAATTTCATCCCGTAATCAACGTACTGTTTCAAATTCTTGCTATAGACGACGTAGTTATGTTTGTTAAATAAATTGGGAATGAGTTTTCCTCGTCTCCTTCGTTCGGTTCCATTCATTCAGGAGCCAGCGGATAATCGTTGTGTGGACCGAGTAATTCTTCCGGATAGTTCAAATCGACTTCTAAAATGCAAGGATAGTCTCTCCATTTTTGCATCTCTTCCGGTTCCTTCACCCATTCGAAATTTCTAATCAGTAAAGGATGACTCATAGCCCAACCGTACAGATTATTGGCGTCCCAATACTGTATTTATTTAGTCGACCGTTTCAAATCGAAACCTTCTTTCATGTAAGGATTGTTAGCCTCAGAATATCTGTGGGAGATCATCGAGACGCCACCTCTCGCAGCCCTTTCGAACATAAGCAACATGTCCATGTCAGATAACAATTCCAATTGGACTTTGGTGGTCTTCAACAGAGCGTCCCACGCCAGACCAGGTGCGGTGAAATACCAAGCGGGATCTAGATCATAATTTCGACGACAGACGTCTCGAAAATTTTCGATCATGTCTGCCAAGAGCAGAACGTCGGTCTTCAGATAGAGATCGTGATAATCTCTCATGGTTTTCATATCGAATGATTTCCACACGTTTTTGGCGTGTTCGTAATTCTCGTCGGAAATGTCGGATTCGTATAATTTCGAATAAAAATCAACTTTCGAAGGTAGTGCGGTGTCTTCGAATCTCTTTAGATTGTTCATCTAATCATAAGGATAGACTCCTTTCCTCAACATGACATCTACTCATTCTCCGAAATGTTCGCTCGTGATTTTAAATTTTTCCTTGCTCATGTAATCGACTAATTTTTCCAGAGCGGTCGACATGAATTTAAAACTGTCGATGAAACGTATGCATCTACGAATGGATTTCGTTTTTTCTTTCAACGTATTTCCATCGATTACTCTTTTCCTCTCCATGAGCTTCCATTTCATGAAGGAAATGTATCTTTCTTCGCTGTTCGCGATGCAATTTATTTCTTCGTGTGAGGTGCCGAGATTTTTCACGAACAGATGACTGTCATAACCTGAGAGATTGTGAAACATCACCGGATAGAAAGTGGCGTCTCGATATTTTAAATTACACTTGCTGTGAGCCGGACCGCGATAGAGACCCGTGTAATGATCGTGGTCTCTGACCTTCTTATTTTCCTCCAAATTCTCGTCGAAGGATTGTCTGCATATGTGACATTCGGTGGCTCTGTTATTTTCGTTCTGCTGCTCTCGCTTGATGATCATTTTGGCTGGAGTTTTGAATTTGTCATATAACATTTTAATTTTCGATTCTAACTCTTCCACGAACTTTTGAGCCACGTCGTCGTCTTCGCACTGTTTCGTGCAGGTGAAGGGACCCATGTCGTGTTGCGAGTCAAAAGCGCATTTCACGTAAATGCAATAGCCCGAAGGTATGTGTTTTTGATATCTTTCGACGTAACTTTGAAGAGCGTTGGGTTGACAGGAACTCATTTTCGCGGTGAAACATTCGAAATCGGCGTACACGATGAATGGTACTTTTAACCTTCTATTGTGATTTTCAATCTTCAAGATGGTGTTGGGTTTTGGCATTTCGACGGCGACACCTTGATTTTCGTTGCAATATTCCTGATGTTTTGCTAATGATTTTTCGGTCTTAAATATGTTCATGCAATTGTAACATAAAGATATCTTTCCTTTATGATTATTATTTTGTTTCAACAGTAATCGGGTCGGATGTTTAACCCAACAATAATGACGATTGTCACCATTCGAAATCAATAATAAAATAATCGTCTTTTCTCTTCTGAGATACGAAGTCTGTCTGAGAGGATAGATCCTTCGTTTTTCGTCGTCGTATCCAAGGACGTTCATTGCTACGGTGGGATTTTGAGCCTCGAAATGTTCGATATGTTTTAACTCTGTTGGAAAAGTCACTCCGGTCCAATCGAGATTTTTATAAGTTTCCTCGTAATGAGAAACTCTATCGGTGTGTATTTCGACAAGGTATAAAGCGGAGGTGACTGCCCATTTAAAACACTGATCATCTTTATTTCTCACGTTGACCACGGCGTGTTTCTTAGTCAAGAAATACGGTAATTCCAAGTAGGAAGATCCTTTCAACGGATCGTTTTTATTCATGTAAATTTCGAGTTTCAACACCTCATCAAACGTCCAATTACTACCTTCATGTTGATAATTCGTGAGAGACGTCAACATCTTGTCTTTCATCTTTTCGAAAACTTCCGATTGATCTGAACCTCAAAATACGGGTTCGACGTTAGATCTGAAATATGCATTTTTCACGATGCTCTCGCCAGACTTCACGTCGATTTTATTCATTACGCAATGGAGTATCATCTTAATTTTTAATCCCACATTCATGTATTCATGAAACAAATCCAATACTTCTTTCTTCACCCGTTCCATGAACAATTTCGGATCGACTTTCTTCAACGAGGGAATCACGTCGAAAGTTTTAAAAATGCCTTTGATCGCCCTCTCCCGTTCTATGGGTTTCGATTGGAATAGTTCCACAACGCGTTGTGTTACATATTCTTCTCCTTTCTCTTCGTCGATTGCTCGTTGAATTTCACTCGATATATCTCGTTTGTCTTGAATCTGAAGTGCATCACTCGTTTTCATTTTCGTTTTAGTTTTTCTTTTCTTTTCTTTGGAAACTTGATGTTCTTCAATGGCTTTTCGTTTAGTCGTCTTCTTATTTTTCACAACCGATGTATCTTTCGACATTGTTGCTATCGACATTTTGTTTGCCTTTCTAGCGTTTCGCAAATATTCTTGTATGACTTCAATTTTTTTTGATTTAGTTCTATGATTTCTGAAATCTGAAATTTGTAATAGTTTACAAATCTCGTTTAACTGAGGTATGGTTTTCTCATTTAAATTTACCATTGTTTTATCTGTTTGCTTCATTTGTAAGAATATTTTTTTTTTTTTTGAATTTTGTATTAAATAATTTGTTAAAAAAGTTTTGCTTTTTTACTCTTTTTTTATATATAATAGAAAAAAAAAAAAAAGTTAAATTTTAAATTCAATTTTTTTTTCTTTAATGTGTTTTTATTCAAAAACAATTTAAGACCGCTTTTATTTCTCGCTCGCAAACCGAACACGTTTTCGCGTCTTCGGAATGACATTCTCTACAGTAACGCAGGTGTGCGCATGGTAGAAACAAGACGTTTGCGACACCTTCACAGACCAGACACTTGGTGGTGGACGTTTTACTCGGCTTGTTTTCGATGAGTGATGATAACTCGTCCGCTTCCGACATGAATTTAAGGAGATGTTCGAAAGTTGTGAATTGAGACAGAGTCTTGTTTGCTTTGTTTAATGCATTGTACAATTGTTCTCTGGTGTATCCGAGTTGTAACATATCCATTAATAATTTTTGGTTTTTATCTCTATCTCTCTCTTCGTCTTGGATTTTGATCAATCCTAACGTTAGGATCTTGTTTAAATAATCACAGTCGCCTTTTTTAATATTATTACTTATGTGTTCTAGTAAAGGTACGTTGTGAGGTTCCCAATTCATCAAATGTATGTCACAACAAAAACATTTGACTTTGTCGCCTCTACCCACGTAAACGAAACCCGCGGCGGCTAAATCTTCGGGTTTTTGAGCGAGATGCGAAGGCCAATTTTTAAACGTTTGAAGCCTTGCACGTTCTAGACTATAATTCGGATGTTTGGACTTGATCATTGTTTTTACCTCAAAATTGAGTTTGTAAGAATTTTTTTTTTTTTATCTTTTATTTATATATAAAGAGAAATAAAGAGAAATTTTTTTTAACAAATTATTATTTAAATACAAAATTTAAAAATATACATTATTTGCAAGAATTCATAAAAAACAAATAATCGATCATGACAACAACACCTAAAAGATGCGAATTGAAATTGAAACGAGACGAAGGGTATGAGAAATCCAGTTTTAATATCTACACATTACAACCACACGATCCCATCGAATTGAATGAGGTCGAGATGGTGGACTTAGAGCGCTACTACCACAAATATCGAATGTGTTTGAAAGTGGATGAAGCCGCGCTCGATTTGTTTTACAAGTACCAAAGCGAATTGCTGAATAATATCATCGTCGCTGAAGACAGAGAATTCGACAGGGGTGATTTATTGTTGTCCTATGGAGATTACATATATCCAATAATCTCACCCGAACTCGTGAAGAAATCAGGTGGTGAGAGCGCATTCGCCTATGAAAAAAACTCAAAAGAGTAAAGATAAACATTCACACCATTTTCGTATGTGGAAAAATGACGAATGTCAACTTGCTAATAACGGACTTGGAAATATAAACAATAGAGAGATTGAAATTAAAATTTAACTTTTTATATATATATATAAAGAGAAAAAAAAACTTTTACTAAAAAAATTTTACATTAAAGAAAATTAAAAAAACAACTTTTTTATATATAAAGAGCAAAAAAAAAAACTTTTTAAACAAATTATCATTTAAATACTAAATAATCGATCATGAAGACAACAACACCTAAAAGATGCGAATTGAAATTAAAACGAGTCGAAACATATAAGAAATTCGGTCATAAAATCTATAGATTACAATGACACGATCCCATCGAATTGAACGAGGTCGAGACGAAGGGCTTAAAGCACAATTACAAGAAATATAAGATGCCTTTGAAATTGGACGAAGCCGCGCTCGATTTGATTTACGAGTACCAAAGCGATCTGCAGAACATCATCATCACCGAAGATAGAGAATTCGACAAGGACGATTTGTCGTTGCCCTATGGAAATTACATATTTCCAAACATCTCATTCAAACTCGTGAAGAAATTGGGTGGTGAGAGCGAGTTGACCGATGTAAAAAAACTCAAAAGAGTAAAGATAAACATTCAACACGTTTTCGAAAAAGGAGAAGACACTCGTGTCAAAATGCTAATAGCGGACTTGGAAATATAAACAATAGAGTGATTGATTTTTAGCGAAGAAAAATGAAAAAAAAAAAGTAATAAGATCATCTTTAGATCTCATTACTTTTTTTGTTTTTTTTGTTTTCCTTCTTCTTCACTATCATCATAATATATTATAATAACATTTCCTTTTCTCTCAGTTTTCAGCGTCGATTCTTCTTCTTTTTCTTTTTTTCTTTTTCTTTGTGTATGATACGTTTATGACAACATTTTTGTTTATCTGAATCATAATTATGAACGAATGTTGTGCATCTCTTGGTAACACTTGCATCATTACCATTCTCTTCAGAAGGTAGTGGTGACTGTGGAAAGCATCGTCTCATTCTCAACCGTCTATCCCGTGCTTTATCTATCTCTTTCATTAGTTCTTTCCTTAGATATCCATCATTAGCGTCTAACCATTTTTTTTATTTTTTCGCTCTCTGGCTTGCGATGTTCGTCATTATCATCAAATTGTTTCTCCACCTTTTCATCCAGGTGATAAATTTGTTTCTCCACCTTTTTATCCATTTTAAATATATTATTTTATACTTTCTATGATTTTATATTTTATATAATTTTATATTATAATAACATATTCAAAATCGGTATGTTCTTAAATGGCGAATTCCCACCGAGCAACAAACCCTTGCCGAGTCGCTCAACGTTCCGTCCACTCTTCAGATAGAGACTGTTTCCTCTCAGAGATGCCACCTCTAACGGGTTCTAGATACAATCCTTTACCGCTGTCGTCTACGTGGACGCGACACACGGCTCCTCCCTTCTTCAAAAACAGTCCGCTGCCACCCATTAATTTCTCAACTGCCGAACTAGCGAGTCCCATGAGAGCTCCCACGCCGAGTGTCTTTCCGAGAAAGGGTAGCACCTTTGCGGCAAAGGGTAATGCTTTTGCGGCTATTCCTGCCAATAGCGGTAGGAAACCACCTTTCATTCTCAAATTGTATCTCAATTGAGCGGGACTCATTCTCACTGTCAACCCTCTTCCATCGCGAATCGCTTTCTCCATCCTTTTGATTTGACTTCTGGTCCAGGCGATCGAATCCTGACCGCCTCTCGTCAGATCTTCGTGAGTGAATTTGAATCTCACCGCCTCGTTAACGCTCTCTTAAGTTTCTTCCTCTGTCCTGCGGATATGTTCACGTTTTTAACCACGTATTCTGTCATAATTCTGTTTTTTTTTTTAAATATATTTACTTCAATTGTTTCTTGTTTAATAATTATATTAAAATAATTTTGTAAAATTAATATTGCGTTTATTTTATTTTTGTTATCTATATATATAATATTTTTTTTTTTTTTGCTTTTATATTTCTCTTATGTGAAATCGTATCGTCACTCTCTCTCCGCGAAGATCTAACAGTTCACCATTTTGATCCGTCAACGTGGTTTTGAGACTATACAACGTGTCTAAAATCACTGGTAGATAAACTAAATTTCGAGGTCGCTCCACGATCTTATAACCCGGCGACACGTTTGGAAAGAAGGAATAGATCGTCGGTTGAGCGCTACCATTCACGTAGCTTCCAGCAATCACGTCCACGTTCACCAGAATGCTATTGACTGCGAGAATGTCGACTGTATTTTCAGATGCTGCGTGGCCTCGATACATCTTTCGATCGAATCCCAACATCTTGCCTATAGAATCGTCCTTGTTGAAATCCACTCGAAAATTATCTTCCAAATCCAACATCGTCTGTAAGGTATTAGGATTGGGAGCGAGTCTGATCTTGTTGCTTCCCTTTCCATCCGTCTTCATTCGCGTCTGAATGTAATTGTTCAAATCGTCTATGTCGTAACTCCCTTTGAGAATTCGAATCTCCAACCAATCCACTCCGTCGGAATACTTGAACGAGTTATTCTTTTCGGTGACGTTGGGAAAGGAATAATAAGTCTCCAGATTCACCAACGCCATCTCGTATCTTTTCTCTCTATTCAATTCGATGGAAGGTTCGAATTTCGTAGTGAATCGAGTCGAATCGCCACTCACCACGATTTGAATGGATTGTTTTGCAGCCGTATTTTCGGCTATCCGTTCTAACAATTCTCCATGTTCGAACATTATATTTAATTTTATTTTTTTTATTCAAAACTAATTATTTGAAGATTTATTATTTTCTAAATTTTATTTTCACGCTCTATCTTATTATTATCATCAGAAACATAAAACTTGTCAAATCCGCACCGATATTTTCCGCGATTAAATTCGCTTGTCAAATCGATAACGACGAAATTGTAAAGTCCACCATCCCAAACCC
Source organism: Pictodentalium vernedei (assembly GCA_031216915.1). Classification (NCBI taxonomy): domain Eukaryota; kingdom Metazoa; phylum Mollusca; class Scaphopoda; order Dentaliida; family Dentaliidae; genus Pictodentalium; species Pictodentalium vernedei. The sequence continues at coordinate 57,001,584 of CM062296.1, forward strand.
TCTTGCAGAATCTCCTGAATTCCGCAGCGCTCATGTCGTTTGCGACGTGATCGCTGTAGATGTGATTGAGATTCTTGAGATCTTGGCGAAAGAGACATAGAAAATTAGCGTTCTTCCTTATCGTCTGTCTGGGCAATCGAAAATAATTCTGCGACAGGTAGAAACAGTCCACGTTGCTGTGTCGACCCGTAACGTAATACGATTCGCATCGGTTCTGTCTCTCCAAAAGCAGATCGTCGAAAATCATGAGATTCTTATCTACCGATTTCAGTTCTCTAGGATCCGGAACGTCGCTAGCGTTCTCATAAAATCGACACTCGACGTTCGAAGATGCATTTCTCTTCATCAGCTCCGTCGCCACGCCGTCCAAAATGGTCGAGAGTGGAGCTCCACTCTTGTCGAATTCCTCTCTACTGTCAAAGATTCTGGCTATGACGTCCTTGGGCAATCTGCGATCCATGCACTCTCGAAGCAATCTGTATTCGGGTTGAAACAAGCTCTTGCCAAACACAAACAATCTGTCGTAATCCAACCAGTCGGGTCGGGACAACAGATTCATCAACAGATTGGTCTTTCCACAATTCGATTTTCCCACTATCAAGCCTCTTATGCTCTTGGGAAAGAACTCGTTATTCGACCTCTTGGTCGCGGCGTCGTTCCAAGACATATCTTTAATGTTCATCTTTGTTTTATTTTGTTTGTTATTTTAGATTCTTTTCAAACACAATTTTTTTTATGTTTTTCAAACTCTGTTTTTAATGTTATTATTATTTATTTATATCGCACCGTCGCGAGTTCTCTTCAATCCGGATCCACTCGTCATTTTGTCTAAATCTTGTATGGGCACCACGGCATCCTTAAAATCTTTCCAACTTTTCGGCGTTCGCTCTAACGCAGCTCGCTTCGCCGGCGGACTGATCAACTTGTCGATCAACGCGTCGGCTGCCCCTTTGCCAGCCACAGAAGCTATCCTACCACTGGCTTCGGAAGCGGCTTTCTTACCAGCATCCAAAGCCGTCTTCTTACCGACCTCAAACGCGGACGATGCGAGTTTTCTACCCGCATTGCTCGTGAACGCTCGCATTATAGAATCGACGATGCCAGAACCGCCTTGAACGTAAGTTCTGACGTATCCCCTGTTCTTTATCACCAACATATTTTGTTTTTATGATATATTTTTGTTTTTTTCACTGGTAAATCGTTTTTTGCCGTTTAAATACTTTTATTATTCTAGTGTAAGAATTTACTGTTTTATTTTTGTTTGTTTGTTTGTTTGTTTCTCTCTACTTATTATATACACATCAATCCTTCAATTCGTTCATCAGCCTTTTATACTGGTTTTTATTCAAAACCTTCTGTCTTAACAATTCGTCAGATATAGCAACTATCTGATTATCTAATCCCGTGTTACCAGCCCGTCTGCTCGCCATCAGCAAACTCAATCTCTGAGACAGAGCGTCGGAATCGCTCGGAAGAAAAGTGGTTTTCACCCCTTTGCCAGTCACCGATTCGACGAACTTCTTGTTCATATCCCATATGGGTTTCACCACTTTCGTCCACTTGTAACCTCTGTTGGCTTTGGGTCTCGTCTCTCTGGCATCGTTATTTCTCTTCATGGCTTGGGTCTGGACCAGAATGTCTCCGTAATTGTCAAAATCCTGTTCCGTGTAATCGCTGGGCTTGTCGTAAAGGAGCAATCTCCGCAGACCATCAGTTACTTTATATTTATTCGAACCCACGATCAATTCATCATCATCCATTTCCACTTCTGTGTCGCCTACAAAAGTTCTACCGTCAGAATCCTTATAAATTCCGTACGACTGATCTCTCTTACCGCCATCATCATCAAACTATGCGACGCTACTAGTGGTGATAGTCGAAGCCGTATCGTCACTCTCGCTCAAATCTGTTTGAATTCCCGTGGGAACGTAATCCGGTGTAAATTGAACGGAATACCGATTTCCAAAACTAGGAGGCAACGAACCCATTCTCAAAGAACTCTCCTTTATAGGTCTCAATTCTTCGACTATCTCCTTCCTGCTTCGCTCTTGACCCTCCGTCACGGGTTTAAATATTTTTGTGGCTTCGCGTTTGAGTTCCATCTCACCAAGACGTCTGCTCCTGTCAGTAGACTGAATGTCCTTCTTAGCACGTTCATACTGGTCTAAAATTAAATCTCGGCGTCTAGGATCCATCTGTAAAAACATCTTTCGTTTTAATTGTTTTTATTATTTTCAAAATTAAATGTTTAATTATATTTTTATGTTTTAAGTAATGAAAAAACTCTTTCCGTCTTAATATAATAATCTGAAAATATTCACATCTCAACTGACTGTGTTAATTGAAGTTTAAAAATACGTTTAAACAGTACATGACAAACCGGTTTCTGATTTAACGCATTTTGACAGTAGTTTTTACATTTGTCAAAAGATTTTTCATTCACACATCAATTCACTGAGTGAATTAAGAGAGAATCCTTTTGATGACTGCGATTGCTATCATGAATATATTAAAAATTTTACCACTCAAAACCTAATTGAGCGGAAAATGCATTTTAAACATTCCGATAAGTGTTTGACTTTTTTTTTCGAATGAACGCTTAACAGTCAATCTCTCTCATCAAGACAAAATACGAATATCTATTACAGATCATCTCTTTCGAACAAAAAACCCTCAAAACTCAATTTCTATCCGTCCCATCAAGAGAAAACATGAATGTCTATAATACAGACCATATTCGTAATCGACTCTTTTGAACAAAAAAACCTCATTCACTCATTACGATAACATGTGTTAGTTTTTTTTACTTCAGGAAGACGTGACTGGGTTCGCGAATTTCCAACACACCGACGACAACACTTTTCGGTCAGATCGAGTTTACGAGAATCGAGCGATCCGATCGCTCGATTAGCTGAGTTTGGGAATTTCTCATAGTGGGGGAATTCCCCTAATAATGTTATAAATGGGAAAAACCCACCGCCTCAAAACAATTGCGGGTTCTGGACCACTGCCTCAAAACAATTGCGGGTTCTGGACCGCTGGTCTAGAGTCCCCAAAACCGTTTTTTGATGATGACCCAGAATTTTTTGCTTTTGCTCGCGTTCGCCAACGATGGATCGATGGTCTGATCTGCGATGGGAACGTCGACAAAAAATTAAGTACAAGATAAACATGAAGATGTACAATTTCACCCTTTTTTTTAAAAACGCGCGTTCACCACGAGTATTTGAACGTTAAAAGTGCGATCTAGGAGTCACAAAAAAACATGCGGGGGATTCAAGACCATTGTACAGTTTTGTGAACAAGCGTGTGATTTAACACTGAATTCCACGTTGGTGAACGCATCGTGTGCGTATGTTGTACACGTACATGTACAAGTGGTCGTAAATCCGCCTTTATTACCTACTGACAATCAGTTCGTTGGCTCAGACGCTTCACACCATGACGTCATGGATGCGCTTTACTTGCACCTGTTGTCGTAATTGCCGTCATGTGAACTACGCTCAAAAATACATGTACAATGCTGCTGCTATGGGACCACGCGCCGATTAGACACTAGTTGATAATCAGGAAATAAGACATGGGTTGTTACGTCGAAATTAACGACGTTTCATGTGATATAAACAGTTTAAATCCCAAACTGTAAATATTCAAATATCCTATTAACTTAGTCACTACCGATGCCTAGTGGATGCTTGTTCGATAGTGAACAAAACTGCAAGCTTACTCGATACGATCGACGATAACAGTATTTCAGTATCCATTATAACTGAAATATGGTTAAGTTCAGACAATACATTTACTATCGGTGAGATCATTGCCAAGGGCAAGATTTTTAAACACAACCCCAGGAAGTCACAGCGAGCTGGAGATGTGGGTGTAATCTTTGATAACACTGTGAAGGTTAAGTTTAAGGCATCTCAGACTTGGGTTATATTCGTGTGCATTGACACCATTCTAACAATCGACTCACATTCAGTCCGTCTCATTGTCATTTATCGACCCACACAGAGCTCCAAAGACAAAGTCAATGTCAACCAATTCGTTAGCGAATTCCAAGACCCCCAAGGATGCATTACTGCGCTGCCAGGAAAATTCATCATTGGAGGTGATTTTAATTTCCATATGGAGACGAAAACTTCCATGATTCTTCTAAACTACGTGATCTTATCAGTTCAATGAATTTACGTCAACATGTCCGTGGCACTACCCATAAAGATGATCACACATTGGATCCGCTGATCACCAGAGAATCCAATGCTGATCTTGTTAAAAATGTATTAATTGTTGATCTTGCAGTCGCTGTCCATTTTATGATTACAGTTAAAACTAGAAGTCCTGTCACGAATAGTGTGCTTATCTAGGCTTAATTGCGCGTTGGAACTGCACGCAATTGCCATATCGAATGGCATCCAAAGCACGACAGGTTCTCTTGGTTACTCATAGCAAACACATGCAATGTTTCTGCCAATGGACCTCCGGGTTACCCGGAGGTCCATTGCCTGAAACATTGCTTGTGCACAGGCCATATGTACAGAATTTGATAGCTTTACTTGGACCATAACGCGTACATTAATGCGCATATCAACGTGCTATTTGTGCGCATTGCATGACAGGACTTCTAGTTTTAACTGTATGTTCGATTTAGCATTTCCTCATCCCTCGCCTGTACGGAAGAAAGTCACATACCGCAAATACCGAAGTATTGACCTTGCTAAGTTTGCGGATGCTATTGCCTCGTCCCCCACCTCTAAACTCAACGAGGTGCAAACTGTTGACAGCATTGAATACATCCTCACTGGTTCACTTCAAAAAGTTATTGATATTTTTTGCGCCTAAGCAAACACGCACTTTTAGAGTACGCCCTTACCCACGGTGGTTCAGTGATAAGATTAGGCGTGCAAAAGATTTACGACGCATATTAGAGCTTCAGTGGCTGCAAACGAAACTGTGTGTTCACAGAAAGATGATTGTCAACCAGCGAAATGTTGTAAACAAACTGGTCAAATCAGCGAAACAGAAATATTTTTTGGAGTTATTATCAGCTAATGTTAATTCCCTTAATGCGCTGTCTGTCGTTCTTGAGAAGCTTCTGTGTCGTCAAAAGACAACCGCACTCACAGAGCATGCGTTATACAAAGACCTGCGAATAGATTTTCTTCTTTCTTTTCTGAACAAAATAAAATGAAACTATCAGAACTTCTCTTCATACAAGCTCACAATCGGATCCTCGAGAGATGGTCGAGATGCCATGCATCTGTGTTAAAGCCGTTGCACAGTTGTCCCAATTCAAACCTTTGGCTACAACAGATATCCAGAGGGTAATGTCCAAGGCACCATCTAAGCAATGCAGGCTAGATATCATTCCAACTTGGTTGTTAAAAGCATCTCTTTCGGTGTCAACTACACCGATCCTGAAACTGGCCAATGCCTCCCTCCAATCTGGCATATATTCAACAAGCACGAAACATGTTTTAGTTAAACCTCTTCTCCAAAAGCCAACACTTGACCCAGCGGTTTCTGAAAAACTACACCGACTGTTCTCTAATCTTTCATTCCTATCAACGATTATTGAGCGTGCGGTAGCTTCTCAGCTGAAATCTCATTTGGCTCACATGGCCTAGCCGAAGTTAACCAATATGCATACCGATCTGATTGCAGTACAGAAACGCCGCTTCTAAGGGTCCAAACTGATATCCTCCTATCCATGGATAGACACAACCTAACATGCCTTGTTTTGTTAGATTTATGCGCCGCTTTTGACACCATAGACCATAAAATACTTATTGAAAGACTGGCAGTGAGAATATGCCTTACCAACCGATCACTTAATTGGTTTTCGTCGTACCTTAATGGTCGCACACAGAGTGTCCTCATTGGCAGCGAGTCGTCAGACAAAGACACACTACGTTCTGGCGTCCCTCAAGGATCGGTTTTGGGTCCCCTACTGTACACTATCAATGTCTTACCTCTCGGTGACATTATCCGAAGCCATGGCCTTGATTTTCATTTTTGCGCAGATGACACACAGCTGAAAATTAGTTTTACTCACGCCCTTGAGCCTGAAGCATGCAGTAAGATTGAACTTTGTATTTCAGACATCAAGGCATGGATGACTGAAAACTTTCTTAAATTGTACAAGACAGAAGTAATATATCTAGGCTGACCCCATCAACTTCAAAAATATCCAAACTGTCCCTCAATATCGGAGGTTCTACGATAAAGCCCAGTCGTCGTTTTCGAAACTTAGCTTATTTCATGGAGGAAAATATGGCCGCTGATGAACATGTCAAACATGTCAGTCGCTGTGCATTTTTCATCTTAGAAATATTAGCAAAATTCGACCCTTCATTGATACACAGACCTGACAACAGCTTGTAGACGCATCTGTTATCACTCGCCTCGACTACTGCAACTCTCTTCTGATTGTCTCTAAAACAACTATTCTTGAAAAGCTACAACACACCAAAAATTGTGCTGCAGGGGTCATAACCAGAATTCCTAAGTACTGTCATATAACACCAGTACTTCCTGAGTTACATTGGGTACCCGTTAAGCAGATAATTCAATTTAAAATTGTCCTTTTGGTGTTTAAGCGTATCTCGGGATCTGCACCATCCTAAATGTCCGATTTGCTTACCATCCACAAACCACCGAGGTCTCTTAGGTCACCAGGTTAACTCAATCTGTTTCAGCCCGAATCTAAATGCACTAGTGTCGGTGATAGGGCCTTTGCGCTTGCGGGCCCAAGGCTTGGAAATCTCTTCCAATCGACACAAAAAATAGTAAATTTTTTGAATCAATCAAGTCTGGTACTAAAACATACCTTTTTCGTAAAGCATTTTCTTTAGTGTTCTTTTAATTTTGGTCATAAACTCACATTAACAGCTCGTCAAGTCACTCTCAAATAATTGTTTTTGGTAAAGTTGTAGTTTGTTTTTATTTTGATTTAATTCAATACCCCCCCCCCCCCACACCCTTTTTTTTCTTTTAGGTTATGTCGCTTTTATCGCCACGATATAGACTTGGTTGCTGGTGTGGCGTTGGATACCAATGAATGATAATAGTGATCCATGTAGCAATGTATCTGAGAGAAAATGTACGTGTACGTGTGTATGTTATTGTACAGCCATTGAGCACCGTGTGTGGATTCTAAGCTTTAAAATTATTATTATTATTATTAACCCATTCAAACGAATATGCAGTTCTGTATATATCCAAACACACATTAACCCTTTACCTAACCTGAAAAGCAGACGACACTTGCAAAATAATTCTTGAATAACTATTTTTTTTCATTTTTGTCTCAAAAAACATAGGTTATGACCCCTCGTTGGAACGAGCTCGCTGAGCTCGTTCCAACGAGGGGTCATAACCTATGTTTTTGAGACAAAAAATGAAAAAAATAATGAAAATTAATTGACGATTTTTGAGAATAGCGCTGGCAGATTTTGGCCGTTACGTTGGGTAAAGGGTTAATTTGTCACAAGCGTATATGTATCGATGTAGAGGATACTTTGGTTTTTGAGTGGATACCATAACTATTTTATGAGTGACTAGCAAGCGTCAAGCCGATAGCTTAAATTTAAGATTTTGTTGTTTTAAAAATGTATATATATTTGGTAATTTTTCTCGCTCCTGCTAAAAGTGTAAGAACTGGTATATGAAAATCGATTTGTCAAGTAAGCCATCTGTGTATACAATTAGAAGTAAATCAGTGAGGGCGCAATAAAAGTGATAATTTTAATGAAACGGAACATCAAGAGGAGCCTGTAACGCCAATTAGCGCTTATCTGGTCTACAGCAATGATCTTGCCTGATAAGCTGTTAACAAAAGACATCCGTTTAGCTACCCAACTTATCAGTTATCTAATTATATGGTCGTGGGTGGTGATAATCTCATGACCCCAAGTAGCACACATGTAGTGTCTTGTGTTGCATTGACAGCATCAATTGTTGACAAAGGACTGCCAGAAATGTCAACATATACCGAAACAAATGAGATTTGAAAGAGAATTTTAAATTAAGTCCGATCTATAGCGACTAAGTTCAAGAGAAGCAATTAAAATGGGAATTAATATCCTTGGTATCGAATAAGAGTCGGGTTTTTTTTCGAAAAATTCTTCCCAGGCTTAAGGCGTATAAGACTTCGGGTCGTAGGCTAGAAGCTGGGAATGCCCCATGCTATAGGTTAGAGGAGGTGCCGCATAAGTGCGGAAGTATAGGAACGTTATAAGGGGAGCCACAGAGCCACAGAGCTCATATTTAGAGTAGGAACAGTCGCGGGCCAAGTGGATGGCCATATATGAGTGTAGGATCAGAAATAGGAAGTACGAGCTCTGGGAGCTCGCGAACATTGGCATTCAGGTAGACAGTATAACCTGTTGTAGAAGGCAAGCCATACGTAGATAGAGTATGTATTGCCTGTATGAATGTTAGTCTGCGGTGAGTAGAGGGAAGCACTTAACCCTAAAAGTAGTGGCTGTTAGAGTAAAGGCGCCCTGTAAAGTGGCAATACGTTACTGGCCGACAATGGCACTGATATAGTGAAATTCAGTTGTATGTTCGAGAAAAAGCGACCAGAGTTCAGAGACACTACAATGAGCTGAGATCAAATACCAGCGACAAGCAGGGGCGGCGGAAGCTCCAAAAAAGTGTGTGTGTGGGGGGGGGGGGGGGGGGGGGTAACTGGGTAACTGCAGGGGTGTACACATGCGCACGTTTTACAATAGTCCAAACTTGGACCCAAAGTCCGTAATGTGATTTTTTGGTTTGGTACGTCCAAAGAACGTACCAAACCAAAACATTACATTACGGACTTTGGGTCCAAGTTTGGACTAGTTTTACTATTACTATACATGTAGTCTGCGCTTATTATGGCTAGTTGCGAACTTGCGATGTGCAATATCTCAATATATAAAATGGACAGTGACACCGATAGTATTATATTGCTAATTTTGATAGAACTTTATTACTATCTTCCACAGTCAATACGGCCATAGGGGTTATGTACGTTATGTCAGAATATGTCCTGTTAATTGGTGGAAAAAAGTGTGGGGGCATGTGCCCCTTCCCCGGCTCCGCCGCCCCTAGCGACAAGGAAGAACGAACCAGCTACAAGGCAGCAACATACCAGCGACTACAGAGAACGGGTGCCGGCAAAGTGACTCACAAACTGTGCGGGTGGGATATGACTGACGCTTGTTCTTTTTTCATTCATTGGATTTCTTGTGTGGTCATGATTAGCCATTGTGCAGAAATATGTGACCTTAAACGCCAATAATCAAATAAATAAATAAATAAATAATTGGATTTCTTGTAAGTCATAAGTTACTATATTTTTTCCAAATGTATTAAAATTGTTATTTTCAGTGAAGCCCTGTTGACTATGCTTTTTTGAGGAAAAGTCACTGACACCTTCAGGATGAGAACCACCCCAATAAATACGAAACAGGCGGGTTCGACACGGTGATACGAACATTCAGGCACAGATTCAGACGGCACTCCTTGAGTCTAGGCTGAAGATGCGACGTAAATCTATTTCTCCCAGCAACGACCATGTCCGGTTTCCGACAGCATGTGAAATATACAGTTTCAACGAACGAAGATCGCTCGTTGAAACTTTATATTTCACCAGCTCGTCATTCCTGAAATAATTATTTTATCTATTGACTAAAGTGAATTTTTTGATTTAATTGGTTGATAGATACATGGTATGAGACCATATTCATTGAAACCCACGATACGTCCGCCCAGCCACTGACAAATTTCCCATACCCAGTGGAAGCCTCGTTCCGAAATCTACAAATTGTCCATACATAATAATTTTTTTATACTAGTTATATCAGCATATTTTCACAAAAACTCATTTGCACAAAAATTCCACTGAAACCTGTATGGCTCAACAATGGAAGATAAAAGATCTCATGCTGTGTGTGTTCACACATGAAATAGATTGTACTTCTAAAACGGAAAGTCAATAGATAAATTCGTTACCCCGTGTCTGATCACGTGGTACGGGTTTTACCTACCCGAAGCCAGCCGTATCCCATGAGGCCTTCGACCTCATGGGATACGGCTGGCTTCGGGTGGGTAAAAACCCGTACCACGTGATCAGACACGGGGTAACTACTTGTATCTACTCAATAAACTGCAGGCATTCTTTTCATTATATACGATGCATATTCTAGAAATATCTTAACGTTTTAATCCACAATCAACGCAAAGTAATTCGAAAACAACATTTCCATTTAAAAGCCATCAGCGGACACCCAACGAACCGCGTTCAGCGACAAATTAGTCATCCGAGACACAAAATAGTTTCCATAGCTTTCACTCAAAGCTGCACTGAAACTTTAATGTATATCAACTTAATACCATACAAAACAATAACAAAAACTTTTCAACATGAACAGTAAACATATCACATTCTCGTAACATTTTAGCGATTTTATTTCATGTTCATTGATACTATTTTCACAATGATTCGCCGTTTGTACCCACAGTGAAAAATACAATTTTTATAACTTAATCGTCTTGTGTATCTTAAGACGAAAAATGCAATGTCTAAGTTTTCGCAGTTCCCTTATAGTTTTAACTCTCAGAAGCCGGGAGTCGAGTTGTCTTGCCTGTTTAGTAATACGGCAGGTACTCTGGCTTTGACGGTTTGGGTATCTTTGGGCTGGGGAAGAATTAAACACTGAGCAGGTGCTTCTAGTCAAGTGTCGTCTGCCTGCATAGGCAGACGACACTTGACTAGAAGCACCTGTTTACTGTAAGTTTTTCGCGGTATGTCATGTTCAATAAATTAATTCTGATTCCCCGGCTTCTAAGAGTTAACGGAAGAACATTAATTATAAAAGATAATAAACAAATGCAAAGATTTAGTAACCTTTTATCCACCAAATTGAAACTCAGCACATCGCTAGAAAAAAAAATCGAATTTTATTATGTTTCACATTTCTTCTCTCAAACAGTAATATGACCTCCTCATTAGAAAGTGCTCGGTGCGTTCATCCTTTTTCGGAACCATCAATAATTGTTTAGAAGATAAATAGAGGATATGGAATGAGTGTTTTTCTCATATAATATTTATGAAACGAGTCAAAGAATTTTCCGTTTTGGCGAGCCTCTGGCGAGCCCAAATGGAAAATTCGGACGAGTTTCATAAATATTATATGAGAAAAACACTCATTTCATATTCTATTTATCATATGACACACACACGCACAAATTAGCCACTTAGTATGACTTTGTAACCTTTCACCAAACTTGAGTTGCAGACGGCACTTGGAAAAAACATCCTCGTATAACTAAAAAGTTTCATTTTTTGCTTCCAAAACATAGGTTATGACCCTATCATTGGAACGAGCTCGTCAAGCTCGTTCCAATGAGGGGTCATAACCTATGGTTTGGAACCAAAAAGTGAAAATTAAAAAAAAAATGAATGGCGTTTTTCTTGTAGGTAAAAGATTAATACAATATAACCCTCCCTAAATAGGACAGATAACGTAAATTCTCCCCACTGAAGTTATGCAAATGTCACCCAGTTGTTTTTTGTTTAGCCAATCAAATTGTCCAGTTTTGAAATTGACCAATGAAAGCTCCCGACTCTAGTTATGCAAATTATGAAAATGTGGCCCAGTTTTATTTTGTTCAGCCAATCAAATTGTCTACTTTTGAAATTGACCAATGAAATTGACGGAAGGCTTTATTTATCACTGATTAATATGAAAACAAAATATCAAATGTTTTAAAGTGAACAAAACGGACGAGTCATATGGTAAAATAAAGTGTCGAATGGTTTTTATGAGAAGATTAGCATGAAGCTTGTGTCTTGGAAGGATATCGGAAAATTATTTTGTGTGGTTCGGTTAGCAGTTTAGTATGAAGCCATGTTAGACTATGGATGAAATTATTTCTGATTCACTTTGTATAACTGACCAGTTAACACCCAGTTAGAATATATTTCAACTTTCAATTACGCTAACGCTATCTGACAGGGTTAACTCTTTCAATGCCGGCACATGGAAGGTATCATTTCCGTCAGTACTGTCAACGGCAAAATGGGCTAAACCATCCTGGTTTGTTGGGAGGTTCATTATAATTTAATTCAACAGCTCTGTCTTGCTATTGGATTAAATTATTACACAGACTCGTTTCAGTTTTTTTTTGCGAAAATGGCTAAACCATTCTGGTTTGTTGGGAGATTCAGCAATAATTTAATCCAACGGCTCTGTCTAGCTATTGGATTAAATTTTTAGCGAGCCTCGCTTCAGATTTTTTTTGCAAAATGCGCAAAATCATTCTGGTTTGTTGGGACGTTCAGCAGTAATTTAATCCTGCTCCGTCGGGGCCGTTGGATTAAATTATTACAGAGTCGCTCTTCAGATTTTTTTTTATATCGTCTGCTCGTTCACTACCAATTTCTTCGTCACGCAAAAATTTATGCACATCGGATTGAAGGGGTAAATTGGAGCATCCATGTCACGTTTCTCTGAAGCATCCTTTTCCTGGATAAACTAGACGAACCAGAGATTTGTAGGCTGTTTCCTTCAGTACCAAAGGCACTGAAGGAAACAGCCTACAAATCTCTGGTTAGTTCAAAACTTGAATACGTCTGCATAGTCTGGGATCCATACACTAAAAAGAATATAGAGAATTTGGAGATGATCCAACGTCAAGCGTCACGCTTTGTGTGCAATGACTATCGTAGACACAGCAGCGTAAGCGACATGCTCCGTTCTTTAAACAGGCCATCCCCGCAGGAGCGACGGGCGAACAAACGCATCAAAAACATAATCTCTGGATGCAACGACGCAATCCCAAAAGAAAAGTACATCAAAATGGGACCGGCCCGAACCAGAAGCCGAAATGACACGAAACTGGCGGTCTTCGAGGCGAACACAGAAGAATTTAAACATTCATTCTTCCCACGTACAACCGTGGACTGGAACGGCTGCAATGAAGCCGCTATCGATAACATTTGCGGCAACCCCGCCATGCGTGTAAGAAACACCATGCCTTCCCAGTGTTATAATACGCGTTACACAGTAATCCCATTCAGATTCAGATTCAGACGTTATTTCTTTAAATGTCGATGTTTTTTACAACACCATGGGGCATGCTTCGTCTTAATTTATATTCATTTTCGATCAATTTATCAATTACCCGGAGGATGGATGAAGTCTGTAAGAGCGAACAGGAAATGTTTATCAATTTAACGTCAAACGTATCGTTCAAGATTCTCCGTTGTGACATATGATCCTTCTATCCCCTCGAATGTATACGTATAGCACTGATGGGCGAAAATATGATATTTTACTTGATAAAAAAGAACTGGCAGCCATGGCATTATCTATAGATTAATTACTGCGGAGCATCTTATCTTAGTTCCAAAAAAACATCAGTGATCTGTTTATCCAATGAACCCTGGGTTACTTTTCATGTAAACATGGGCTGATAACGGGACAGACTTTTAGAACACTCCTATGTTGAATTCCATCACGAGCCGACCCTACAGGTCTCCCGGACATATATTGTCCAACCAATTTGAAAAGTGCTGTGATATCCATAATACAGAATCTCAAATGAGGAACGATTTCATTCGAAATTAGTTAACCCTTTACACAACGCAGACGATATCAAAATTTATTATTTTAAATATAATTTTTTAAAATTTTTTCAAAAAATTTCAACAAAACCATATCATGTGACCCCTCATTGGAACGAGCTCAATGAGCTCGTTCCAATGAGGGGTCACATGATATGGTTTTGTTGAAATATTTTGAAAAAATTAATTTTTTCAACTACTCAATTTGCATATTACGCGGGCGGATGCGGACGATTCGTTAGGTAAAGGGTTAACAGAGATCAGTGAATCGACCTGAGCCGAGACTTTCTTCTGCTCAGATCGATTTTTGTGAACGAGGTTCAGAAATGTGATATGATATCAAATCGTCGGCTCAGGTGAATTTTAGGGAACTCGGTTAAGAAATTTCATATCTAACAGTGACAAATGTATCATTTTTATCACATAATTTGTAATTTAACAGATAACCACTTTAAAAACAGAGAAAAAACATTCAATTTTACTTTCGAAACCAACTCAGTCACAATGTTACGATGTAACCTTGACTTCTGACGTCACGTGTTTAGTAGACATGTTGCCGTCTATATTTCCGTAAGGAACACTTTGATGTTGATAATGATATGATAAACAAGAATAAAATGGCATTTACTGACTTTATTTTCAAAGTAGCATTCAGATAAAACAGCCCCGATCAGTCGATTGATTGAATAGATTTGGGCGGTGCTTATATCATGGAAAAATAAAATGATTCTACCGTTGAAGCGACTCACAACTTGACATATAGATGTAAACAAAAATTTGTGACAAGCGAAGAACATACTTTGGTAGCGCCAAATTTTATGTGAAAAGGGTGGTGCTTTCCTGACTAAAATCGGAATTTAAAACCACACCACCTCACTGGGCACTATATGGGCGTAGTCAACGACAAGCCATGCACTGGTCCTTATATTATATCGAACAACTTGAAAATGCAAATTAACCAAATAATCTACAATCCAAACTGTAAACATTTAATGATGTTTTTATTTTGAACAACAAAGGAGAAATGAGAATAATGTGTGGATATTGATAATTGTTCGACACAATGATACTATTCCTCGCCTCTGCCAATGTCTCACTCCGGGTTCTGAGGGTAGATCACGACTCGTCTTCGACTCGACGTGATCTGCCCTCAGAACCCGGAGCTCGACTCGGATACATATTTTGTACATCCACATAATGGTAATAATCTCTATTTATCGGAACGTATCCCCTCGGAAAACTGCGGCTATTCTTGCGACGCTAAAAAAACGAAGTATATATTTTTTTTTGTAAATCGAATTGTCTCACAGTTGGCCGGAATTTTCTGCCACCAAATTTGGATAAATCGTTACTTTGTACGTTTTTATAACCAGAAAATGCATATAGTGCCCGTGCTAAAAATAGAAAACATATAGTGCCCTTATGTAGTGACCCTTCACCTCTGTGCTGGGCAACTACACGAAATAGGGTATTACCTTTCAGCCAATCAGAATGCAAGGAAGTCAAGTGAGGTATAATATTATGAGATAGTGTATTTTGTAGATAGACGTGTGTTTATACAATCTTTGCCCAATGAGCTGTGCGTCTATACGAAACAGTTTGGTCACAATAAACATATGGATCCCCACCACCTTGAACTCCTTGAGGATCGAGGAATGCTCTATGTGGGGCATGAGTGTAATTATTAGCAACCGATAACTTGATCAGTAAGACTGAAATGATTCAACAGCCTTAAATTCCGGATACAATAATTTTTCTTCCGTCCGCAGCGAAATTGTAGGATGGAATATATATATTTGATGTGAGACACCGACATCCATGGTCGCCGGAAGCATTTGACGGCAAGGATGGCAGGGGTATCAAAAATGTACTCGTCTGCTGGGTATGAGTTAAGACAGGGAGTTTACAATGTATATTATATTTCCGTCGTTTGAGGGACGAATTAGACGGAAATTGTTTTCCACAATTGCTGACAGAAACATCTGATGTTATACGGTATGAATTATTGTGTTACGCACGGGTAATTTGTTATGACATTGCGGTCAGTTGATAGGACAGTGTAAGGTTTGTCCATTCTCGCTTTGCAGTTCCACGCGGCCGGTTTCATTTATCGATTCTTTTCCCGCACATGTATCTTGTTAATGTCTTGTCTTAGCAAGATATCTATGCGGAGGAAGGATTGTTTTATCACCATGTTTATTAGATATTCTGCGATCCTTCTGCCATTGAGGACGTATTGGCGTTTTGTGCCATTGTTTTTGTGATCATGTTCAGTGCACAGCAGGGATTATTGCATGAGATCGGATGAGCGCTGTGAAAATGCATTTGCTAGAACTGTAATCTTGAAACTCATTATCCGTAGTCATCCTACGGTTAAGTGTGGTTCTAATTTATAGGCGGTATTGATGATACGCCTTGATGTTTTGGAGAGATTTTGTAGGGTTTTTGCATGAGACCCAGAGTATATTTTCGGTATTAATAAATGCCTCTTGCCGCACTGCAGAGCCTTACCAATGTTGTGTTCAGATGTTTCTGTCGGGTGTGGGGGTTGTGGGACATAAATTGTAATGTGACACTCGGTAGTATTGCCATTATATAATTTTGTTCCTCGGGTGTTTTTGAATTGCAGATGGACGGCACATTGTTGCATTCGGGAGACGATAGCTTTAGAACTCCTCCGCCGATTTCATAGCTTCGTCGGTTGGTGATAACCGACCAGTCTCCGTAATTATACGTGATATTCCATTCCCCCATTGCCACGTTAGAAACGAATACTCGTGAGTTTCTCAGTTACAGTTCTCGGAAAGTAAAGACTTTTCTACTAGTGCACTTCTGGTGAAAAAAGCCACACGCTGCTTCCTTGCCCTCTACCCCCAAGGTAAGAGGACAGCTGCCCCCTACACCCTGCCTCCGGTACCCTTGCCGGCAGTGGTAATTTGGTTCTGCGGCCGAATGGGCCTGTGGGATTAAGCTTTTCACACGATATGCAGACAGTTTGGAGTGAATCAAACTTTATTTGTCGATAGAGACATGACATACGTAATTGGAAGGTCCATCGATAATTTATTGCCTCGGGCCTATAGAGTTGGCATATACGTTGGTGTCACCACAATTCAGTCGGAAACTATAGAGTGATCGATATGTTAAATATTTTGGTTGACCTCTTTTGGCAAGTGGAACGTTCTAGTAAACACGTTTAACCCTTTGGGACTTTAATTATCCTGACGTTCAAACGTCACTGCGAATTCAGTTTCTTCACCGTTTTGATGCCAAGTCAAACGTCAGAAAGTACAAATAACAAGATATTTTTCACATTAGTGATTAACTGGTTGAGGGCTAGACTATTTTTGGTGGAATGAATTTGTTATTCAAATCTTGTTTTATTACAAATTATTGGAGAGTGCCAATGGGCACTCTCCAATAATTTGTAATAAACAAATTTATATAAACAAAATAATATATGTGTTTAACTGAATATGAAATATCAGCAAGGAAAGTGTTGGCTTTTGCTCTGGTATCCTCATTTTCTGAAAACCCTGATAGTGGCTTCTAACTCTCAATCAGTTAAGAATTCTTCACAACGGGATTATTTTAGTATTTTAAGCTGCGATAATATTTGGCTCAACGGTTGTCATTGGGTACTTTTCGGGAGAAAGTAGGAACTGAGGTTAAAACTCTAAAAAATCGAAAAATAATAACAAAACATAGGACCACAAAGTATTAACGCGCTGTTTGATTTCGTACGTCATAAGACGTACAGAAGTATGAAAGGGTTAAGGGGGGAAGGGGTCGAATCTGTAGTCGCTTAGAGTATATGCGTGATGGGTATGTTTTATCAAAGAATGGATATTCAATTCTTCATGTAGTAATACAATAAAGATGTCTTCAGTAGATGGCATTGTTCTTGTTGGGTGTGCAACTATTTGTGTTTTCGCGTGTTGATGTTTGAACCCGATCAACGGCCAAAACTCAAACGGTTCCATACCCGCTGAGGATTAGCTCTTCAATGCCCTTTAGACGAACCTATCCCCATATGATATCAACCCACTAAACTACTGAAATCGAGAGAGCACTCGATTCAAAATATCAGTGATAGAAGACGCTTCTGTTCGCAATGCCCAAATTTGGAATCAATTAAAAGAGGGGTATCGCAGCTCATAACACGGTTTGAAACAGACGAGAGCAACTTGAAATGCCCAGAAATCAGGAGATTTGTTATTTTCCCATGGCTTGTTTAGACAAGGTTGATATAACTTGATTTAGTAGTCAGTCTCAATGTTAACCCAATGGGATCTACGGGGTATAGGGAAGGTAATCTACCCATTCACTGCTGCGCAATTTGGTATTATGCCTTGCAGTTAAAACTAGAAGTCCTGTCATGAAATGCGCACAAATAGCACGTTGATATGCACGTTAATGTGCGCGTTATAGCCCAATTAAAGCTATCATATTCTGTACATATGGCCTGCGCACAGGCAATGTGTCAGCCAATGGACCTCCGGGTAACCCGGAGGTCCATTGGCAGAAACATTGCCTGTGTTTGCTATGAGGTACCAGGAGAACCTGCCGTGCTTTGGATGCCATTCGATATGGCAATTGCGCGCAATTCCAACGCGCAATTAAGCCTAGATAAGCGCACTATTCGTGACAGGACTTCTAGTTTTAACTGTATTCGTAATTTTAAAATTGTCAGGACATATTTTTCAGAACGTATTTGAACATAATACGGCAATCTCATTGGGAAACTCAGCTTTGACGGGAGGGGGGGGGGGGGGCGGCTAAACAATGCTGCTGTATCTTGTTTACACACCCACCTGCCCCCAACCTACAAAGTCACATTAGAAAGACGTCAGTTCCGAGTGCTTGCAACTTAATTCAGCTCTCATTTGACGAATCCCTTTTCGAGCCATATTTTTGTTTCAAGAACACGTAGAAATAAGTTTATTCAAGCCATATTTTACAAAAAAGTATGGAACAAATGAATAGCACCATATCGTTTGTCGCTTACATTTGTTACAATGTGCGTTGTTACATTGAGATTAGCCCCGTGCTGTAGTATCCATTCACTGTATATGGTATCTCCCTACTCATTTCTGACCTATAGCCTGGGGTTTAAATATTTGGGTTTTTACTCTGTATAGACCTACAGCAGCGAGGGACACTGGAATCTGCCCGGAGACTGAAAAATACGACTTATAACAGGATAACAATTTGTATTCAACGTTAATCCTTTACCCAACGCAGACAGATTCAAATTTATGATTTTAAACATTATTTTTTTTCAAATTTTTCAAAACATTTTAAGAAACCATATCATGTGAACCCTCACTTGAACGAGCTCGAAGAACTCGTCCCAATGAGCTATCACGTGGTATGGTTTTGTTGAATTTATTTGAAAAATATACTTTTTTTCAGCTGCTAAATTTGTATATTACGCGGGCGGATGAAACCGATTTGTTAGGTTAAAAGGGTTAACCGATACAATACAGACATTGAGAGATGTGTTAGTAATAATTACACTACGCATGGAATCCGACCTACGTTTAAGAATATACCTGATTGGCAGTTACGCATCTGAATGACGTTACAGTTAAAACTAGAAGTCCTGTCATGAAATGCGCACAAATAGCACGTTGATATGCATGTTAATGTGCGCGTTATGGCCCAATTAAAGCTATTATATTCTGTCCATATGGTCTGTGCACAGGCAATGTTTCAGCCAATGGACCTCCGGGTAACCCGGAGGTCCATTGGCAGAAACATTGCATGTGTTTGCTATGAGTAACCAAGAGAACCTGCCGTGCTTTGGATGCCATTCGATGTGGCAATTGCGTGCAATTCCAAAGCGCAATTAAGCCTAGATAAGCGCACTATTCGTGACAGGACTTCTAGTTTTAACTGTATGACGTGAATGAAATGCTTCGCCACAAAACGATATCGAGCAAGAAAGTTAACTGACTACCGAAGGTGATATTTTTAAATATTATATCTCACGTGACTTCCTTGCATTCTGATTGGCTGAAAGATGATACCCTATTTCGTGTAGTTTGCATCCACAGAACTGACCAGGCACTACACCCAGGCACTACACGTTTTCTATTTTTAGCACACTACTATATCAGTTTTCTTTTCATACTGGGCGAATAAAACTAATCGGGCTAAATTTAAATATCGATTCACAGAGGCACAACATCCACAAAACGGCCAGGAAAGAAATCTTTGTGGAAAAATGTATCGCTTTTCCATTGTTGAAGTCACATTTTTCGAGGCGTTCATTTTATTCCTTGAGAAGATGATCCATATCTCGTTTCGAAGAGAATGATCCATACCTGGGTCCAACTTTCATGAGAACGCGTCCGGATATGAAAAATCGTTTGTTTCGCTGCTCATATTATTTCGCAATTTAATTGTATGTTTTGGGCAGTAAACGAATAAATAATGGAATTCACTTGAATCTTCGGAGTTTGTATCCCGTGCTGACCCATTCGGTAATGTATATGTGTGACAAATGTGTGGAAATTATCAAACTGCGTTGTCAAATTTCGCAAATTTTAGTTTTCATTCGCGAGTTACGCGATTCTAGAATACACAGTTCCGTTTGGGGGAAATGTTTTGTTCACCCTTGCCGACCGATTAAAAATCTGTCTTCTGCTCATATCAATAATCCAAGTTTGCCGTGTTTTGGAAGAAGAAAATGTTTTTTAAAAACTACATGGTATTTTTTTCTATATAACGCTGGTTGGTAGGGCTGCTACCTTGGTAATAGATTAACAAATCGGACAGATGTTTTTCTTGATGGGTGTTCGATATAATATAAGGATTAGTGCATGTCTTGTCGTTGACTACGCCCATATAGTGCCCAGTGAGGTGGTGTAGTTCCCTCCGCTTCGTGGCGGGAACTACACCACCTCACTGGGCACTATATGGGCGTAGTCAACTCCAAGCCATGCACTATTCCTTAAACATTATAAGCCCAACCCCCACCCCATACCCCAATTAACTTAATTCAAATTGAATTGTGATATAAATACAGAACTGGGATAGAGGACGGGGTACAGGAATCAACGAATCTTCGGCGCTCAAGAAATACAAAAAGAACTCCAACTTAGATAGTTAATTTCAGTCTCACATTGTCCACCATTGATGTGTTCTGTCTTATTACCCATTGCGAAAATCTACGGCGAACTGGTGTTGCTACCCCAGTTCGCTGAAAGTATTCTCATAGGGTGAACTAAGTATGACATCAGTTTATTTCAATTTTTGGCCAGACTCCAATCCCATACTCCCTGCCCTTGGGTACCCATAGTATTAACACTGAATCTGACCATTAAATTCAGTCACAATCATCCATATCTTTACTATTATTTGTTTTGGAATCTGGGTTTTCAGGTTCACGCCAGAGGCCACAGAATTGGTGATGGAACGCTTTCAATAAAACTGTCATTCATACCATGTAGCCAGCTTCTATTGACCTAGCACCACATTATAATGTTAACACAATAACAGAAAGTTTCTTCAATGAACACTCTGTTGTCAGTGGAGTCTCAGATTGTGTTATTTTCCCATGAATACAAGTTGATCATGTGATTTATCCCATGAATACAAGCTGATCATGTGACATTTGAACATTGCACATTGGTACAGTTAAAACTAGAAGTCCTGTCACGAACTGTGCGTTTATCTTGGCTTAATTGCGCGTAGGAATTGCACGGAATTGCCATATCGAATGGCATCCAAAGCATGGCAGGTTCTCCTGGTTACTCATAGCAAACACGGGCATTGTTTCTGCCAATGGACCTCCGGGTTACCCGGAGGTCCATTGGTTGAAACATTGCTTGTGCACAGGCCATATGTACAGGACTTGATAGCTTTACTATGGTCATAACGCGTAGATTAACGCGCAGATCGACATGCTATTTGTGCTCATTTCGTGACAGGACTTCTAGTTTTAACTGTATGATGCACTACATTCGATTTCCCAGAGTCTATATTTACATTCTATAATTTCTGTTTACGTTCTGTAAATAGACGGTTTCCCCAACTGGAATGCGAGTTGTATTTTAGGAACTATATTGACAGTTTACGGGAACTATTTTGTTTCAGAAACCATGTTGTTTTGTTTCTTTTTTAGGAACAGAACTCGAACGAATTATGTTTAGTCAAGGCGGTGCCTTGTAGATATCCCGACTCGATATCCTTTTCGGACATAAAATATGTATGTTTTATGATGGGAGTTAACATTCGAATTGAATCATGGCTGTTCGAAATCCACGAGGTGATGAACGAAATTGATAAATTTGTTTCATCACCTCGTGGATTTCGAACAGTCATGGTTCAATTCTTAAATAAAAATCTTGAGATAGCAACCGACTTGATTGGGAGAACAAAATAGGAATTGCAAGGGAAAATAGTACCCTGCCTTGAGCCTAATGATAGTATTTTGCGCAGAGACAGCTGACTGAACAAGGAACCGACTCGGCGTCATATTTGACACGAGAAAGGAGCGAGTGAAAACACCAGGGAAATCAATGAATAAAGATGAATAGAGAATATATTGAATCAAGGAACAGTTTTCGCAGATAGAAGTATGTGAAAGAGATGTTTCTAATTTTCCATGCATATTTGCAAGCCAAGGTATCCCCACTTATGTAAATGAAGGTCTTTTAGGGACCGGGACGAGAGGAAAATAAACTAATTAAGACGTTTATTTCAGCCTTCCTGTGACGAGACGCCGAGATGAAACGTATGTATAACAGGGTGTTAGCATTTAAATCTTCGACGCTTTTAGTACCAGCAATGAACAAGAAATCCGAACAAAGATGAAGATTGGGATAAAACCAAAATTGTGCTGTGCAGGCTTGCACTGCGCACTGCGGATAATTTGTCTTATCGCACTGCTTGAACATGCATTAACGTTACGATTTAATCATGCGACATTTAAGCGCAACGAAGATCAAATGTCAACTGGGTACCATCCTTGAAACATAGAACATTATCAAAAGTGGGCTAATCAGTGTTTCCACTGGTCACATATTGTATACAATTTCGTTCTATAACTATCCATTTTCAATGAATCGTAAACAGCATTTTGCCTTATGCACTCATGTATTGTATTTGCACGGTAAATATCACTGACACAGCTGTAGTATTACACCGATTCCTCGTTCGTTCGTGTCAATTTGAGATACCTCATATATATACCCTTTATTGATCAATGTTAGGGTTGTCGTCCATAATGTAAGTCTGATAATCTTGCTCCGGCAATCCAGTCTCATACCTACTGTGGTCAAGTAAATTCACATAGTTCTACACATTTTTACAAACTCCTGGTTGATAACAAATACTAGACCGGAAATTGTGTTTTCTGACTATAACTATAAATGACTGAGATGAATCATTTAAGTCTTTTAACTGGTTGAGTCCCCATTGCCCACGTGGGGGCACGGTGGCGCTGTGTACTAAGGCGTACTGCACGTCGATAGTACACTTGTCTTCAACCAATGCTTACCCTGTTTGTGTGGAGTTAGTATGTTGGGGAGCTGACAGTTGCTCGCCGTTGCTCGGTGGTTCTCTCCGGGTACTCCGGCTTTCTCCACCCGTAAAACTGTCATGGTCATGGTTAGCCATTGTGCAGAAATATGTGACCTTAAACACCAATAAATAATAATAATAAACTGGTTGAGTGCTAGAGGCCACTATCGGGGCTTTCAAAAAATGAGGACACCAGAGCAAAAAGCCAACACTTTTCTTGCTCATGTTTCGCATTCAAGCAAACGCAATTTTTATTTTATTTATATAGTTTGTTTATTACAAATTATTGGGGAGTGTCTGAATAATCTAGCCCCCACCAGTTAAATGATGCGGCAATTTACTGGCAAACTACCCCAACTTACAAAACCCCAATGATTCGAGTTCATTATTTTCTCACTTAACCTTTTACCCAACGTAACGGCCAAAACTCCAGCGCTATTCACAAAAAACGCCTATTAATTTTAAATATTTTTTTCATTTTTTGTCTCACAAACACAGGTTATGACCCTTCTTTGTAACGAGCTCGTCGAGCTCGTTCCAAAGAAGGGTCATAACCTATATTTTTGAGACAAAAAATGAAAAACAATTAGTTATTTAAGAATTTTGTTTGCAAGTGTCGTCTGCTTTTCATGTTAGGTAAATGATTAAAACTAAAATATGATGAGTTGATAGGGTCGGTGGAGCCGGTAGGGTTGGAGTGGTGGGAGGGGGGGGGGGGTAGAGGGGTGCTTCTGAAATACAATGCTCAATGCCAGCAATGCCCAAGGCGGAATAGTGACTACTCCAATAGTGTGTCAAGTGTACACAAAGCAGGTCTATTGTGGAAGCCGGGCGATTTTAGGGATTTAGTGAACTACCATCAACGGATCCGTACCGATAGTCCAATAACTCCCTAAAGTCACCCGGATTGCTTCTTTGCTCGGATTGGTTTTACATTGTTTTGAATGAGATGGCCCCAGATTCCGAGCTTGTACTCACTCACCAGCACACCGCCAACTTTCAGTCTCACTTCGTGGCCTCTGTGAGTTGGCGACATTTAAGCGTGTAACACCCTACACTCATTTTAAAAAGTTATCTTTCTTTTTAGGTTATCGAAATTCATACCTTTTAATGGATACAGAACATTATTTTTTCTAAAATATTCAACAAAAGACATGGACAGAACCGGGTGTTTCCAATTTTCCAATCAAAAAGTATATCCAGCAATGCTAAACTGATGTCAAAAGAACCATACTCCTAAATTAGTGGGGTTAGGCATAAAATTGTGATATAAATTTGAAAAATTGGAGAAAAATTACCTTTAAAGCCTTGGTATAAGTAATAGCTATTAGCTCTTCCCACGCCACGCTGAAACACAAACGAGTGAAAAGTTACTCGCCTTCACTTTTCTCAACTGTGACCGTGTACACATCCCATGTGGGAGCTTGCTGACACACGACTGAAAACGTATTTGTCTGCAACCTATGCTAACCCTGCTCGAAAAGATTTATTGATCGGAGAACCCAATTGTTACTCGTCATAGCACGGCGGTTCTCCGGCCTCCTCCATCCTCAAAACTGTCCTACACGAAATGGAATGGATACGTCAGCGTGTTCACTGGACTCAACAAAGTTGGAGCACAGTTCTCTTTAATGATGAATTACGATTTTGTCTATGGCGCGCTGATGGTAGGGCAAGAGTGTATCGCCGAAAAGGAGAACGGTTTTCTGATGCTTGCGTGGGGGAATGCGACCATTTCGGCGTGGGTAGTGTAATGGTTTGGGCAGGTTTTCCTTGCACCATCGAACGCAGTTGATCTACATCGATGGTAATCTGAATGGATAGAGATATAGAGACGAAATTCTCAACGCCGTTGTTGTCCCGTTGTTCAACACTAACGTCGGATTGCAGTTATTCCAGCAAAACAATGCCCGATGTCATGTGGCGCGTATCTGCTACTTTCGCCAGATTTGTCGCCAATCGAGCATCTTTGGAATCAGCCGGACCGTCGGGTACGACTTCATGATCTTCAGACTTTATGCGATTTACGTAATGTTCTAAAGCAGGAGTGGAACGCAACACCACAGGGTGACATCCAGAGACTTATCAGGTCCATGCGCCGTCGATGTCTTGCCATCCAAGAGGCAAATGGCGGACATACACGCTATTGACTGCATGTGTGAACTTTTCATTTCACCACATGTCTGAATTGCGACGTCCTGACGTGACGCTGGCAACAGGAAGAACATGAAATTATGCAAATTCATACAGCTAGACTCGAAATATGAATTTTCAATAATTTGTTTGGAATTAAAGTCTTTTATGCTACAAAAGTTGCTCCTCAAAGTTTATTATACTTTCTTTCTTGACTAGTATATATACTACTGGGTTGCATCAATTCTGGTGTAAATGGAACAATTTAAAAAAAAAGAACCCAAAATACTATACCTGATTATCCGCCGAACTCAAACATAAAATTGACGTTGCGGGCTGCGCGACGTTAATAAGAAACATATCGGCAGTAACTGTCTGTGTTTATGAAGTGAATACTGATGGGATTGACTTTTTACTGCAGATTTGCAGGATAGTTGACAGATTCTAATCTCTCTTCCACAATAGGATGCTGAAATTCCTTTCTTTAACCCTAACCGATTTATTTAATCCCCCCCCCCCTGTTCTATTAGCATGATAAATAAAATATAACATGATATTTATGAACACGGCCGAATTTCCATTTTACATTGCCAAAGGCCAGGAAAAACGGAAACTTATAGAGCCATTTCATTTCATACACAACATATTGAAGACACACCCATTTCCTATCCTGTCACGAAATGCGCACACATAGCACGTTGATCTGCGCGTTAATCTACGCGTTATGACCATAGTGAGGCTATCAAATTCTGTACATATGGCCTGCGCACAAGCAATGTTTCAGCCAATGGACCCCCGGGTAACCCGGAGGTCCATTGACAGAAACATTGCCTGTGTTTGCTAAGACTAACCAGGAGAACCTGTCATTGGATGCCATTCGATATGGCAATTGAGCGCAATTCCAACGCACAAATAAGCCTATATAAGCGCACAGTTCGTGACAGGACTTCTAGTTTTAACTGTACACTAAAGATTGATCCAGTGTTATAAATTAAGAAAAGTCCACAGTTATCATAGAATCTGTCATAGTAATGTAGTGATCACGAATGTGGTCTCTTTGTCGAAAAAGCTAGTTCGAAATCGAGGCTTGATCAGGTAAAATAAACGCAACTATCATCTGTAATGTTATGTTTTCGTATTTCGTTTTTAATTTTCGTCAGCTGAGAATCTTCCGAGTTGAATGTTGGAAAGCGGAACAAACATTACCGAACCGATCGCAACTTTGTGGTCTGGCAGAAATTCTCTGTTCACTTTTACAATGACAGTCCAGTAATTTTATAAACAATATGCACGTAGTGTGTCATAAGAGTAGCCGTATGTAAATATTCGCAGTCGCTCAATCTGTCAACTCGATCGATATTGTTTAAATCCCTAAGTGAATGAAAAGGCAGAATTGTGAGAGTCGGAGTGCAATCAAAATAAGTACGAATGCACGGACTGTGGATAGGAAAGGAAACATGCGGTGATGTAAGAGAAGATTGACCACGATTGTGTGGCAATCTATGTGCACCGAGTGGACGTGGAGGTCAACAACAAGAACGCTCTGGCGAACCTCCTTAAGAACGTACACACACGTTTGTCAGTGACATGATACGATCCGCTACACTTTGATCATACCCTGATCAATGTGGTTGAAACAAAACATTCCTTAACAAACGATTAGGAACGAAAAGGGGGAAAGAACTCCTTTTCACATTTTCTATTCCCCACCAAAGCTGATCTCGTTTTTTTTCTATAGAGCGACTATAAGAAGACCCTTGCCTTTTAATCAATGGGACCCCTGTTATAAGATTCACAATTGATAAACCATCAGTGACAGATATATTTAATTTCTATTGCATGCCCACCAGCAAAACAATAATACTAAACATTACTTCATTCTATGTTTGCAGAACAATTACAGGTACAGTGGCCGTGGATTGGTCGTAATCCACGCGTGGGCAGTGATGTCAACGCACGAGCTTACTAAGTAATAAAAATCTTCATCAGAAAAATGTTAATTAATGAAGCTCAGGGTTTTACCGGTGCTTCATTAATTACATTTTTTGATGATTATTAGTAGGTGATAATTGAGAGATCAACCATCATCGTACATGTACGTGTACATGTACACCTCCATAGGATTTAGTGTTAAAATCGTGTACATGTACAAGATTTTTAACGTTTTTTAGGGTGCTTTAGAATCCCTTGAGAATTCAAACATCACTGATTGTATCCAAGAATGACAGAAAACGCATGAAATTTTACGTACAGTACATGTACCGTTTTGATTGAAATCGGCAAGTGGGTTTCCCTCATAGGATTCAGTGTTAAATTACGAGCAAAAAAACGTTTTGAGAATTCTAAAATCATCCTCTTGCCGATTCTAACAATCCGCGTCCGTACACGATTTTAACACTGAAACCCAATGGAGGCGTACACGGAGATCCGCTTGCGGATTTTAGGTAGGAAATCGACTCGCGTGAAGAGGTGATGTTTGAATCCCCAAACCCACTGTCGCGTTTCTCGAAGTGAGACTGGCGCACGTTATTGCGAGGTGATCTCAACGAGCACTTGATGGAAATGTTTTGAACGAAGAGTGTTGTCGGTGTGTTAGAAATTCGCAAACCCGCTGTCACGTTTTTTGATTGATATATATAGGAGAGAAAAAAAATATATAAATAATAGTTATTTAGAAAAATAAATATATCAAATCGAATAGATAATAAAAAAAAAATACGTAAATCATGTGCGCTTCCCAGACTATTAGAGCGAGGATTCTTTTAAACATGCTGATGAGAGCATACGCAATCTGCGTGAACGAAGAACTACGTCCCATCTTGTTAGAACGATGCGTCGGATGTCGGGATCATCTAGACGTTGATCACGAGAATCATTCGTGTCTGACGATGGAAAGGGAAGATATGATCCTCATGTATTTCGAACCGGCGTTCGAACGCGTTAGATTCGACGATGTGATCACGTTTTGGAAGAGATTAGTCTTCTGTAAGAATCAAGACAAGCCTACAGTTTCGGAAGAACTGAAATTGGCGCGTAAAAGTCTGACTTTAGAAGACAAGGGATGCATCAAGAAATTATTGCTGAATGAAGCATACGTCTAAGTTTTTCTCGTTGATATAAATAAGGGAGAATAGAAAATAAAATAAATACACACATACAATTTTTTATCTAAATTAGAAAAGAAAAAAAAATACAAAAATGAGAACCAGAAATAAATTGTATCCGACGTTAGTGGACGACGAGGATGAGAAGCCGATCGACGTTTTGCCGACGGCACCGTCGCTAGAAGAAAGAGAAAGAGGAGAGAGGTATCGCATCGATCAAATCAATAGAATCCAAGAGTATCTAACTCGAGAGCGAGATTCTCGTCGTTCTCTCAAGAAGAAGTATTCGCGTTTCGTGACATTCGTCAACGTGATCAACACGACACTCATCACGATTTCCATGGGTTTACACGCGGCCGGCATCAGATTGTTGTTGACCGCGGTCGGCATTCCGATCGTGTTGACCGTAGAAGGAGTGGCTCTCGCCGCCGGATTGTTTAGCACGCTCGGAAATTTTTGAGTAGGGAATTATATCTGAAGGCGAGGAAACGCGACAAGATTCGCGTCTTGGCCGACTCCAAGATCGACACGATATCCGAAATGATCTCTATGGCGTTGAAAGACGGTAGGATATCGGACGGAGAATACTTCGCGATATTGAGCGAGAAAACGAAATACGATGCCATGAAAGAAGCTGTGAGAATCAAGACTCGTCAGATCATCAAGGAAGAGATGAAGGATTCTCTCGTGGAAAAGAGGAGGAAAGAGGCCAGGGAGGAATTCAGTAAGATGATAGAACTCAACAGCAGCGATTGAAAAAAAAATATATATATAATAAGAACAGAATTAATTATTAAATTTATATATAAAATAAAAAACGAAATTAATTTAAATAACTCTTAAAAATGTATTGCGTAAAGTGTAAGAGAGTTACCGAGACGAGTAATTCTAGAGAAGTGCGAACTAAAAACGACAGACAGATGCTTCGCAGAATTTGCGACGTGTGTGGTTCTGTCAAGACTAGATTCGTCAAAAAAAGAGAACGCGAGCAAAGGTAAAGGCATCGTGAACAAAATGATCAATAATCTACCTTTCGAAATGCATCTGCCCGGTCACAGTTTCACAGGACCCGGAACGAAATTGAACAAGAGACTCAACGCCGATCTGACACCCAAATCTTGGAGCAAACCTGTGAATAGGGTGGACGCGGCCGCGTATGATCACGATCTGTGCTACGCCGAACATCCCGACACCAAGACTCGCAACGACGTCTGCGATAAAAACATGTTGGGGAAATTGAGAGGCATATCGAATCCGACCAGGAGAGAGAAGATGGAATGTTCGCTGGTCGGCAATCTGATCGGTGCGAAACGTCGATTCGGATGGGGCGTTAAAAAAAAAGCGCATCTGAAAAGAAGAAGAAACGATTATTGACGAGCGAATTGGCCGAGGAGTTACACAAACCCATAGTGCATAAATTTCGAAAGAGAAGGGTGTTCGTGAAGGGTCTGGATGATATTTGGTCTACCGACTTGGTCGACCTGAGATTGTTTTCGAGGTGGAACGAGGGCGTCAAATATCTATTGATGGTCATCAACGTGTTTTCCAAATACGGTTGGATCAGAGCTTTGAAGAATTAATCGGGACCTTGCGTCGCCGAGGCTCTGAAGAGCGTGTTCGACTCGTCTTCTCGAAAACCGAGTAAATTGTGGGTGGATAAGGGAAAGGAATTTTACAACAAGCACGTTCATCGATTGGTAGACCTCTACTCGATCGAAAACGAAGAGAAAGCCAGCGTGGTGGAACGTTGGAATCGAATGATGAAGGAAAAGATGCACAGATACTTCACGGCGAATTCGACCAAGAAATACATATACGCTCTGAACGGTCTGGTCAAAGATTACAACAACACGCGACACAGATCGATCAACATGACCCCCGTGGAAGCTAGCGATCCTCGAAACGAAAAACGGGTCTACGCGAATCTATATCCTGAGAGATCTAAGATCAGGAAGAAGTCTAGAATGCCGAAATTTGCGGTCGGTGATCGAGTGAGAATTTACGCTTATAAGAAGCACTTCGAAAAGGGTTATACTCCTCGATGGACCTCGGAACTCTTCGTGATAATCAAAATATTTCACACCGATCAGGTGACTTACGAAATCGAAGCTTTGGATGGAGAAGAGATCATCAGAAAGTTTTACGAACAACAATTACAGAAGACAAAGTTTTGATAAAGAAAACAAATTTTTTTTATATACTATCTTTAACATTTTCTTGTTTACACACATATATATAAGAGAGAAAAAAATAATAAAAATAATTAAAAACTATTTTTAGATAAAAAAAAGCAAGTTAATTAATAAACAAAAAACTAAAAATCCTTTAAAATGACAAATATACTAGATATAGCACAAAGCATAGTGAAAGATGAAAGTATTCAAGAATATGAGGTTCACGAATACGAACCGGTAACCGGAACGAGTTTGAACAATGCGGGAGAGATAAGAATCAACATTGAAACTCAAGATTTATTCGTACATCCTAGCGAGAGTTAAATAGTGGTGCAGGGACGTCTCACCAAGGAAGATGGGAGCGACTACGCCGACGACGACACGGTTACTCTAGCCAATAATGGCATCATGCATCTATTCAGTAATATAAAATACATGCTATCCGGACAAGAGATAGAATCTGTTTTTAATCCCGGTCAGGCCACCACGATGTTCGGACTCTTGATGTATCCTGATGATTTTTCGAAATCCAGAGGACTTAATCAGTTGTGGGTGAAAGACACCGTAGGTCCTGCTAGCGCAGGCGCCGCCTTGATATTCGACAACGTCGTCAAGACGTCCAGACCTAAAGGAACGTTTTCGTTTAGGATACCTTTGAAACACATCTTCGGATTTGCGGACGATTACAACAAGATCATGTACGGATTCAAACACAATATGACGTTGATTCGAAAAGGAAACGACGACACAATAGTGAGACTCACTGCGACCGATGCGGGTAAGATAACTCTACACAAGATATTGTGGTCCGTTCCACACGTGGAGCCTTCGATCGTGGAGAAAGCGCGTCTCTACAAGATCATAGAATCCAAGAGTAAATTACCCGTGGGATTTAGAATGAGACAGTGCGACACGGGTAGCATTCCTCCCTCCACGAATCACTTCGATTGGAGATTGACAGTGAAATCCTCTTCCGAGAGACCGCGTTTCATCGTGGTTGCGTTTCAGACCGATAGGGACGGGTCTCAGGAAAAGAATGCGTCGCTGTTCGATCACTGCCATTTGAGAAACATGCAAGTGTTTCTGAACGCCACGAGATATCCAGCAATCGATTACAACGCGTCGTTTGACAAGAACGATTTCTGCAGACTGTACGGCAATGCCGCTGATTTTAGAAAGAAGTATCATGGTCTAGACAAATTGATGAGCAACCCTAACATGTCTCCCGGCGAATACAAGTCGATGTATCCCATGTTCGTATTCGACGTCAGTAAACAGAGTGAACGACTCAAGAGTAGCGTCTTAGACATTCAGATCAAGATGCAATTCGATAGGAACGTTCCGAGAAAAACCGAAGCCTTCGCCCTGGTCCTGTCGGACAGAGAATTACAATTCGAATCGGACGGAAATAAGATGTCGATCATTCGATGAGAGACGTGTGTGAAAAAAAATAAAAAACAAAAAAAAAAAAAATAAAAGGTAATGAGTAATTATTAAAAACAAAAAAACAAAAAAAATAAATAAAGTAATGTGATCTAGAGAGATTGAACATCTTTCTAAATCTCATTACTTTTTTTGTGTTTTTTTGTTTTTAATAATCACACATTATTTTTTTAATTCATTATTTTCCACGCGTTCACTGTTTGTTCAAAGGATCTAGTTCGATCAGTAGACTCACCACGGAAGTGGCGGCTTCGGGATTATTGGTTTTCGTAACGAAATTAATCCTGTCTCCAGCGTTCACTTTGAGAGGCGTGCCAAACGTGCTAACATTCGTGTGTTGGTTCTCAGTCTTTTTGACGCTGTATCTCTTATCGCTCTCTACACCATTCACCATAAGATTGACGACCGCTCTGTTATTCAAATCCGCGGAAGCCAGACTCATTCGAAGGATTTCACCTCCCAACGGCATGGGATATACCACCTGACCATGTTTTTATCCGCTACCTCCATTTCCGAAAGACCACTCAGCTTTTCCCTCATCTAAGGCGCCGGCCTCTTCAGCCCACACTGTGATCAATTGTCTAGCATATTTGACTTTCTCCACCACCGAAATCGGGGTGCAGGCATCCGTCATGTTCACGGGATCCGGTAGATTCGTGAGCGCGTGTCCACCCATGTCTAGTTTACCTTCCATTATGTCACTCTTTCTCCAGACCCAGTTGTCGTCCATGTTCTTTCTGCTGACTGCAATGGAATCGAATTCGGGATCATGACTGAGTCCAAATAAATTCTTACCGTTCATGTCGATACCACCCTCCATTGTTCCGCCAGATTGTTTGTTCATGTAGAGATCGTCCACTTGCGATTCTAGGTATTCTTGTGATCGTATCATGGCAGAATCCACGTAGCCCTTGTTGACCACGGTTGAGTCCGCATCCGTGTCGTCGATCTTCGACAAATTCAATATCTTGTTGAATCCCGCATTCAGATCCGATTTCATTTTTCGTCTGTCAGACTTTCTCTGTTCCAGATCTACGTAGTGTTTGGTCGCCACGTCCTTAGGATTCGTGGGAGTGGCCACATTCGTTATCTTGTTAAAATTAGCGTTCAATTCCGAGGGCATCGTTTTCTGGACGTATCTATTTCTCAGGTGTTTACTGAATCTCACGTGAAAGTCGTCCGCGTATTTCTTGGTTGCGGCATCGGTGGGATCTATGGGATTCGCGATGTTCACCAAACATTTGGATTTCAGATTGAGATCGTCGGTCATGGTTTTATCCACATAATTATCTAGCATGATTCGTTCGAAATCGGCGTTACCCCTGTCAACGTATTTTTTAGTCGCAGCATCTGCGAGATCTATTGGCTCGGGAAGATTGTAGAGCTTCTTAACGTTCATGTTCAAAGGTTCTTCTTGAGGTTCCTATCTCCGAATGTATCGTTCGCCCAAGTTGGCAACGTCATAACCATCGTCGACTTCGAACGTCTTCCCTTCTTTCTTGGGTTGACTTTTTCATCGTCTCTTCTACCAAATTTATCGACTGGCATGTTGTTGTGGGATTTTTTGTTTTTAGAAAAATATGTTCAAAACGCAGTTTATTAAAAATGAACTATGTTATTTTATTTTTCGTTTTTATTCGATTAAAATTTTTTTTAAAATAATTTTTTATCTTTATATATACTATAAAAAAAAATCTCTCTCTAATGTAAATCATTGAGAATGTCTTGAAATTGATCTCCTTCAGACCATCTCTTGAGAACGTAGAGACACAGGTGACCGCAAAACACTTGATCTGGTGATTGCACTTGTTCCGTGTTGTAACGAACCATCGATTTGTTGAAATAGTTCTTTATTTCTTTTGGCAGTGAGATTCCATAGCAGTCGAAATAATAATTTTTCTTCTTCCTGTTCTTGATCCATGACACCCAGTGAGTGCCTTCACCTGATGAATCGTCTAGATTTAAAATTCCGCATTCCGATTGTCGAGGTCTTCTCTTCGGCAAGGCATCTCTGGAAAACACGCCTAGGAAATCTTTGATTTTCAAATCCTTTGCCGCATTCAACAGATCGATGTTGGATAGGGGTTTGTTAGGTAAGATTACACCTTCTATGGATATCTTTATTTTCTTATTCATAAATGCGTATATATTTTTTTTATTTATTTTATTATAATTTAATAAAAAATGACGTTATTTTTTTCTTTTTCTTTTTAAACTAACACTCTCGATGTCTCTATCGATTTCCATAATCTCGAATCCGTCTAATTCCTCTTGATTTTCTGGAATCCTGTCATCCACAATCGTATCTGGAATCCAATCATCCACATTCATATCGTGTATAGTTAGATCCACAGTCCAATGTCCGACTGCCAAAGTGCTTATTTTATCGTCTAACACAAATCTCTTATCGTCGTCGTCCGTCAGCGAAATCTTGTTGACTATTTCAGTATACAAGTCGTGATTTTCGCTTCGAATCGATTTCATAGTCTTATACACCGGACCACTTTCTAACAGACAATCTTTGTACTCTTGGAAAGAGATGTTTTTCTTCACCATGCACGCTTTAACTCCTTTGCACTTCTTGATTTCTTCATCTTCTATATGATAAGCATACAGTTTGGGTCTCAAGCCCACGAATTCAACGATTTGTTTACCACCACTCTCATCCTTAAATTTACCCAACACCTTCTTGTTGTCATTTGATTGAATGTAAGACGGGTGATCGACAGGATAATTGCTCGTGTCGAACCACTTGGCCACGTCCTGAGATATATCTCGGTAGACGTCTTTCGTCTCTATCTCGTAAACTAAACTGTCCATGTCGGTGAACAGTAGTTTGGCTTTATCACCAAATTTTCGTTTGACGTAATCGTAGTGAAACTCATACATCAATCGCTTGCTGACATCTAAGATGATTGGTCCGAGATAATACGGTTTGTCGAATTTCAGGTGCGTCTTTTGCATGTGAACAGCCACTAGATTTTCGTCGAATATGGTTCGGTGTTTGTAATTGGGTTTCGCCACTAATGTTTTAGCTTTTTTTTCAGACGTGACGAGTCGAATGTCGGTTCTCTTCCTGATGTTTTCCATCGATTTACCATACATGCAGTTGTTCATGAGTTTGAAGAAATCTTTTTCGAAATCGTTTTTAGCTCGAACTCTGAGATTCGTGTTGAGATCAATGTATTTTTTCATCCAAGGCTCTTCGTCGAATCGAATGATGCGATGTATGTTGACTAATTTCATCCCGTAATCGATGTACTGTTTCAAATTCTCACTGTAGACGACGTAGTTATGTTTGTTAAATAAATTGGGAATGAGTTTTTCCTCATCTCCCTCGTTCAGTTCCATTCGTTCGGGAGCCAGTGGATAATCGTTGTGTAGATCGTGTAATTCTTCCGGATAGTTCAAATCGACTTCTAAAATGCAAGGATAGTCTCTCCATTTTTGCATCTCTTCCGGTTCCTTCACCTATTTGAAATTTCCAATCGGTAAAGGATGACTCATAGCCCACCCGTACAGATTATTGGCATCCCAATACTGTATGTATTTAGTAGACCGTTTCGAATCGAAACCTTCTTTCATCTAGGGATTGTTAGCTTCAGAATGTCTGTGGGAGATCATCGAGACGTCACCTCTTGCAGCCCTTTCGAACATGAACAACATGTCCACGTTGGATAATAATTCCAATTGGACTTCGGTGGTCTTCAACAGAGCATCCCACGCCAGACCAGGTGCGGTGAAATACCAAGCGGGATCCAGATCGTAATTTCGACAACAGACGTCTCGAACACGTCTGCCAAGAGTAGAACGTCGGTCTTCAGATAGAGATCGTGATAATCTCTCATGGTTTTCATATCGAATGATTTCCACACGTTTTTAGCGTGTTCGTAAAATCTCGTTGGAAATGTCGGATTCGTATAATTTTGAATAAAAATCTTCTTTTGAAGGTAGTGCGGTGTCTTCGAATCTCTTTAGATTGTTCATGTCATCGTAAGGATAGACTCCTTTCCTCAACATGACGTCTACTCGTTCTTCAGAATGTTCGCTCGTGATTTTAAATTTATCCTTGCTCATGTTATCGACTAATTTTTCCAGAGCGGTCGACATGAATTTAAAACTGTCGATGAAACGTATGGCTGTACGAATGAATTTCGTTTTTTCTTCCAACGTCTCTCCATCGATTACTCTTTTCTCCTCCATGAGCTTCCATTTCGTGAAGGAAATGTATCTTTCTTCGCTGTTTGCGATGCAATTTAATTGTTTGCGATGCCAAGATTTTTCACAAACAGATGACTGTCGTAACCCGAGAGATTGTGAAACATCACTGGATAGAAAACGGTGTCTCGATATTTTAAATTACACTTGCTGTGAGCCGGACTGCGATACAGACCCGTGTAATGATCGTGGTCTCTGACCTTCTTATTTTCTGTCGAATTCTCGTCGAACAATTGTCTGCATATGTGACATTCGGTGGCTCTGTTATTTTCGTCCTGCTGCTCTCGCGTGATGATCATTTCTGCCGGAGTTTTGAATTTGTCGTATAACATTTGAAGTTTCCATTCTAACTCTTCCGCGAACCTTTGAGCCACGTCGTCATCTTCGTACTGTTTCGTGTAGGTGAAGGGACCCATGTCGTGTTGCGAGTCGAAAGCGCATTTCACGTAAATGCAATAGCCCGAAGGTATGTGTTTTTGATATCTTTCGAC
This sequence comes from Pictodentalium vernedei, assembly GCA_031216915.1. Taxonomy (NCBI): domain Eukaryota; kingdom Metazoa; phylum Mollusca; class Scaphopoda; order Dentaliida; family Dentaliidae; genus Pictodentalium; species Pictodentalium vernedei. Next base: position 57,038,290 of record CM062296.1, read on the forward strand.
GTAACTTTGAAGAGCGTTGGGTTGACAGGAACTCATTTTCGTGGTGAAACATTCGAAATCGGCGTACACGACGAATGGTACTTTTAACCTTCTATTGTGATTTTCAAACTTCACGATGGTGTTGGGTTTGGGCATTTCGACGGTGACACCTTGATTTTCGTTGCAATATTCCTGATGTTTTGCCAACGAGTCTTCGCTGTGAAACACGTTCATGCAATTGTAACATAAAGATGTCTTTCCGTTATGATTATTATTTTGTTTCAACAGTAATCGGCTCGGATGTTTAACCCAACAATAATGATGATTGTCACCATTCGAAATCAATAATAAAATAATCGTCTTTTCTCTTCCGAGGTACGAAGTCAGTCTGAGAGGATGGATCTTTCATTTTTCGTCGTCGTATCCCAAGACGTTCACCGCTATGGTGGGATTTTGAGCCTCGAAACGTTCGATGTGTTTTAACTGCATTGGAAAAGTCACTCCGGTCCAATCAAGATTTTTAGAAGTTACCTCGTAAGAAGAAACTCTTTCGATGTTCATTTTGACAGGGTATAAAGCGGAAGTGACTGCCCATTTAAAACACTGATCATCTTCATTTTTCACGTTGATCACGGCGTGTTTTTTTTGCTAGGAAATACGGTAATTTCACGTAGGAAGACCCTTTCAACAAATCGTTTTCAGTTATGTGAATTTCGAGTTTCAACACCTCATCGAACGTCCAATTACTATCTTCATGTTGATAATTCATGAGAGACGTCAACATCTTGTCTTTCATCTTTTCGAAAACGTCCGATAAATCTGAACCTCGAAATACGGGTTTGATGTTAGATCTGAAATATGCATTTTTCACGATGCTCTCGCCGGACTTCACGTTGATTTTATTCATCACACAATGGAGCATCATCTTAATTTTTAGTCCTACGTTTATGCATTTGTGAAACAAATCCAATACTTTTTTCTTCACCCGTTCCATGAGCAATTTCAGACCGATATTCTTCAACGAGGGAACCACGTTGAAAGTTTTAAAAATACCATTGATTGCACTCTCCTGTTCCACGGACTTCGATTGAAATAGTTCCGCGGTGAGTCGCGCTAGATATTCTTCTCCTTTCCCTTTGTCTATTGCTCGTCGAAGTTCGCTCGATATATCTCGTTTGCCTAGAATCTGATGTGCATCACTCGTTTTCGTTTTAGTTTTTCTTTTCTTTTCTTTGGAAACTTGAAGTTCTTCTTCAACGGCTTTTCGTTTAGTCGTCTTCTTATTTTTCACAATCAAAACGTTTTTGGTTTTTTTTCGACGTCGGCATTTCGATTCCTTTTACTATCTTTTTCTTCTTCTCATTTTTCACAACCGATGCATTTTTTAACGTCGTTGCTATCAGCATTTTGATTCCTTTTACTATCATTTTCTTCTTCTCATTTTTCACAACCGATGCATTTTTTGACATCGTTGCTATCGGCATTTCGTTTGCTTTCCATCGTTTTGCAAATGTTTCTGTATGACTTCAATCCTTTTTGATTTAGTTCTATGATTTCTGAAATGTGAAATTTTTAATAGTTTACAAATCTCGTTTAACTGAGGTATGGTTTTCTCATTTAAATTTTTCAATGAGTTTGTAAGAATATTTTTTTTGTTGAATTTTTGTATTTAATGATAATTTGTTTCACATTAAAGAAATTAAAATTAAAAAAACAACTTTTTTATATATATAAAGAGCAAAAAAAAAACTTTTTAAACAAATTATTAAAATACAAAATTTAAAATATACATTATTTGCAAGAATTCGTAAAACAAAAAAACAAAAAAATCTATCATGACGACAACATCCATGACGGAATCTCGACATAAACGTCGACATTGTTTAATAAATCGTTATTCTCCAAAAAACCAAGAAGAAAAAAATCGTAATTTATATTTACGCGTTTTGAAAGAAAACGATACGATTTGCGATAGAAAATCGAATCATAATACTATTAGCAAACAAAAATTAATCGACAATGTCATTCGAACTATTGAAAAAGAAGGTTCAAGACAAATAGAACTCTTATGACTTTTACGCAAAGTCTCACACGAGGTTCAAAACAAATTTCCGCGAAGCAGATGCGTGTTATAAAGAGAAAAAAAACTTTTACAAAAAAATTTTTCACATTAAAGAAATTAAAATTAAAAAACAACTTTTTTTTTTATATATATAAGAAGCAAAAAAAAAAAACAAAACTTTTTTTAAACAAATTATTAAAATACAAAATTTAAAATATACATTATTTGCAAGAATTCGTAAAAACAAAAAAAACAAATAATTGATCATGAGGACAACAACACCTAAAAGATGCGAATTGAAATTGAAACGAGTCGAAACGTATAAGAAATTCGGTCATAAAATCTATAGATTACAATGACACGATCCCATCGAATTGAACGAGGTCGAGACGAAGGGCTTAGAGCACAAATACGACAGATATAAGATGCCTTTGAAATTGGACAAAGCCGCGCTCGATTTGATTTACGAGTACCAAAGCGATCTGCAGAACATCGTCATCGCCGAAGATAGAGAATTCGACAAGGACGATTTGTTGTTGCCCTATGGAAATTACATATTTCCAAACTCGTGGAGAAATTGGGTGGTGAGAGTGAGTTGACCGATGTAAAAAAACTCAAAAGAGTAAAGATAAACATTCAACACGTTTTCGAAAAAGGAGAAGACACGAGTGTCAACATGCTAATAACGGACTTGGAAATACAAACAATAGAGAGATTGATTTTTTTTTTGCAAAGAAGAAAGAAAAAAACGTGATGAGATCATCTTGAAAACATGAGTGTCAACATGCTAATAACGAGCTTGGAAATATAAACAATAGAGAGATTGATTTTTAGCGAAGAAAAATGAAAAAAAAAAAGTAATGAGATCATCTTTAGATCTCATTTTTTTTGTTTTCCTTCTTCTTCACTATTACCATATATTATAATAACGTTTCCTTTTTTCTCAATTTTCAGCGTCGATTCTTCTTTTTCTTTTTTTCTTTTTTTTGTGATATGATACGTTTATAACAACATTTTTGTTTATCCGAATCATAATTATGAACGAATGTTGTGTATCTCTTGGTAACACTTGCATCATCACCATTCTCTTCAGAAGGTAGTGGTGACGGTGGAAAGTGTCTCATTCTCAACCGTCTATTCCGTGCTTTATCTATCTCTTTCATCAGTTCTTTCCTTAGATATCCATCATTAGCGTCTAACCATTTTTTTATTTTTTCGCTCTCTGTCTTGCAATATTCATCATTATCGTCAAATTGTTTCTCCACCTTTTCATCCAGGTGATAAATTCTCCACCTTGTCATCCTGATGATAAAATTATTTCTCCACCTTTTTACAAATTTTAAATATATTATTTTATACTTTCTATGATTTATATTTTATACAATTTTATATTATAATAACATATTCAAAATCGGTATATTCTTAACGGTGAATTCTCACCGAGCAACAAACCCTTGCCGAGTCGCTCAACATTCTGTCCACTCTTCAGATAGAGACCGTTTCCTCTCAGAGAGTTGCCACCTCTAACGGGTTCTAGATGCAATCCTTTACCGCGGTCGTCTACGTGAAAGCGACACACGGCTCCTCCCTTCTTCAAAAACAGTCTGCTGCCACCCATTAATTTCTTAACTGCCGAACTAGCGAGTCCCGTGAGAGCTCCCACGCCGAGAGTCTTTCCGAGAAAGGGTAGTGCCTTTGCGGCGAAGGGTAATGCTTTTGCAGCGATTCCTGCCAATAGCGGTAGGAAACCGCCTTTCATTCTCAAATTGTATCTCAACTGAGCGGGACTCAATCTCACTGCCAACCCTCTTCCATCGCGAATTGCTTTCTCCATCCTTTTGATTTGACTTCTGGTCCAGGCGATCGAATCCTGACCGCCTCTCGTCAGATCTTCGTGAGTGAATTTGAATCTCACCGCCTCGCCTCGAGTTGTTAACGCTCTCTTAAGTTTCTTCCTCTGTCCTGTGGATATGTTCACGTTTTTAACCACGTATTGTGTCATAATTCTTTTTTTAAAATATATTTACTTCAATTGTTTCTTGTTTAATAATTATATTAAAATAATTTTGTAAAATTAATATTGCGTTTATTTTATTTTTGTTATCTATATATATATACACAATTTTTTTTTGCTTTTATATTTCTCTTATGTGAAATCGTATCGTCACCCTCTCTCCGCGAAGATCTAACAGTTCACCATTTTGATCCGTCAACGTGGTTTTGAGACTATACAACGTGTCTAAAATCACTGGTAGAAAAACTAAATTTCGAGGTCGCTCCACGATCTTATAACCCGGCGACACGTTTGGAAAGAAGGAATAGATTGTCGGTTGAGCGCTACCATTCACGTAGCTTCCAGCAATCACGTCCACGTTCACCAGAATGCTATTGACTGTGAGAATGTCGACCATATTTTCAGATGCCGCGTCGCCTCGATACATCTTTCGATCAAATCCCAACATCTTGCCTATAGAATCGTCCGTGTTGAAATCCACTCGAAAATTATCTTCCAAATCCAACATCGTCTGTAAGGTATTAGGATTGGGAGCGAGTCTGATCTTGTTGCTTCCCTTTCCATCGGTCTTCATTCGCGTCTGAATGTAATTGTTCAAATCGTCTATGTCGTAACTCCCCTTGGGAATTCGAATCTCCAACCAATCCACTCCGTCGGAATACTTGAACGAGTTATTCTTTTCAGTGACGTTGGGAAAGGAATAATAAGTCTCCACATTCACCAACGCCATCTCGTATCTTTTCTCTCTATTCAATTCGATGGAAGGTTCGAATTTCGTAGCGAATCAAGTCGAATCGCCACTCACCACGATCTGAATGGATTGTTTTGCAGCCGTATTCTCGGCTATTCATTCTAACAATTCTCCATGTTCGAACATTATATTTAATTTTATTTTTTTTTATTCAAAACTAATTATTTGAAGATTTATTATTTTCTAAATTTTATTTTCACGCTCTATCTTATTATCATCAGAAACATAAAACTTGTCAAATCCGCACCGATATTTTCCGCGATTAAATTCGCTTGTCAAATCGATCACGACAAAATTGTTAAGTCCACCATCCCAAACCCTCTTGCAGAATCTCCTGAATTCCACCGCGCTCATGTCGTTTGCGACGTGATCGCCGTAGATGTGATTGAGATTCTTGAGATCTTGGCGAAAGAGACACAGAAAATTAGCGTTCTCCCTTATCGTCTGTCTGGGCAATCGAAAATAATTCTGCGACAGGTAGAAACAGTCCACGTTGCTGTGTCGACCCCTAACATAATACGATTCGCATCGGTTCTGTCTCTCCAAAAGCAGATCGTCGAAAATCATGAGATTCTTATCTTCCGATTTCAGTTCTCTAGGATCCGGAACGTCGCTAGCGTTCTCATAAAATCGACACTCGACGTTCGAAGATGCATTTCTCTTCATCAGTTCCATCGCCGCACCGTCCAAAATGGTCGAAAGTGGAGCTTCACTCTTGTCGAATTCCTCCCTACTGTCAAAGATTCTGGCTATGACGTCCTTGGGCAATCTACGATCCATGCACTCTCGAAGCAATCTGTATTCAGGTTGAAACAAGCTCTTGCCAAACACAAACAATCTGTCGTAATCCAACCAGTCAGGTCGGGACAACAGATTCATCAACAGATTGGTCTTTCCACAATTCGATTTTCCCACTATCAAACCTCTTATGCTTTTGGGAAAGAACTCGTTATTCGGCCTCTTGGTTGCGGCGTCGTTCCAAGACATATCTTTAATGTTCATCTTTCTTTTCTTTTTGTTTGTTTGTTATTTTAGATTCTTTTCAAACGCAATTTTTTTTATGTTTTTCAAACTCAGTTTTTAATGTTATTATTTATTTATATCACACCGTCGCGAGTTCTCTTCAATCCAGATCCACTCGTCATTTTGGCTAAATCTTGTATGGGTACCACAGCATCCTTAAAATCTTTCCAACTTTTCGGCGTTCGCTCTAACGCAGCTCGCTTCGCCGGCGGACTGATCAACTTGTCGATCAACGCATCGGCTGCCCTCTTGCCAGCCACAGAAGCTATCCTACCACTGGCTTCGGAAGCGGCTTTCTTACCAGCATCCAAAGCCGTCTTCTTACCGACCTCAAACGCGGTCGATGTGAGTTTTCTACCCGCATCGTTCGTGAACGCTCGCATTATAGAATCGACGATGCCAGAACCGCATTGAACGTAAGTTCTGACGTATCCCCTGTTCTTTATCACCATCATATTTTATTTTTATAATATATTTTTGTTTTTTTTCACTGGTAAATCGTTTTGTTGTTTTTAAATACTTTTATTATTCTAGTGTAAAAAATTACTGTTTTATTTTTGTTTGTGTGTTTGTTTCTCTCTACTTATTATATACACATCAATCCTTCAATTCGTTCATCAGCCCTTTATAGTGGTTTTTATTCAAAACCTTCTGTCTTAACAATTCGTCAGATATAGTAACTATCTGATTATCTAATCCTGTGTTACCAGCCCGTCTGCTCGCCATCAACAAACTCAATCTCTGAGACAGAGCGTCAGAATCGCTCGGAAGAAAAGTGGTTTTCACCCCTTTGCCAGTCACCGATTCGATGAACTTCTTGTTCATATCCCATATGGGTTTCACCACTTTCGTCCACTTGTAACCTCTGTTGGCTTTGGGTCTCGTCTCTCTGGCATCGTTATTTCTCTTCATGGCGTGGGTCTGAACCAGAATGTCGCCGTAATTGTCGAAATCCTGATCCGTGTAATCGCTTGGCTTGTCGTAAAGGAGCAATCTGCGCAGTCCATCAGTCAATTCGTATCTATTCGAACCCACGATCAATTCATCATCGCCAATATCTACTTCTGTGTCTCCTACAAAAATCCTTCCCTCCGAATCCTTATAAAATCCATACAACTGATCTCTCTTACCGCCATCATCATCAGACGATGCGACGCTACTAGTGGTGATAGTCGAAGCTGTATCATCAGACTCGCTCTCTGTTTGAATTCCCGTGGGAACGTAATCCGGTGTAGATTGAACGGAATACCGATTTCCAAAACTAAGAGGCAACGAACCCATTCTCAAAGAACTCTCCTTTATAGGTCTCAATTCTTCGACTATCTCCTTCCTGCTTCACTCTTGATGGGTTTAAATATTTTTGTGGCTTCGCGTTTGAGTTCCATCTCACCAAGACGTCTGCTTCTATCAGCTGACTGAATGCCCTTCTTAGCACGCTCAAACTCTTCTAAAATTCGATCTCGGTGTCTAGAATCCATCTGTAAAAACATCTTTCGTTTTTAATTGTTTTATTATTTTCAAAATTAAATGTTTAATTATATTTTTATGTTTTTAAGTAATAAAAATCTTTCCGTCTTTAATATTATAAACTGAAAATATTCACACCTCAACTGACTGTTAATTGAATTGGAGAAGTTTTAAAAATACGTTTAAGCAGTACATGACAAACCGGTTTCTGATTTAACGCATTTTGACAGTAGTTTTACATTTTGTCAAAATATTTCCATTCACATATCAAAGAACCATTCACTCAGTGTCGAATTAAGAGAGAATCCCTTTGATGACTGTTAAAACAGTTTCAACAGACAAAAGAAAACTGGTTTTCTAATTTTTAACGCTGAGAACTTATTCATCTCTCTGATTGCTATCGTGAATATATTAAAAATTTTACCACTCAAAACCTAATTGAGCGGAAAATGCGTTTAAACATTCCGCTAAGTGCTTGACTCTTTTGAACGAACGCTTAAAAGTCAATTTCTCTTCTTTACATCAAGACAAAACACGAATATCTATTACAGATCATATTTTTATCGACTCTTTCGAACAATATCCCCCAAACTCAATTTCTCTTCGTCACATGAAGACAAAACACGAATGTCTATAATACAGACCATATTCATCATCGACTCTTTCTGAACGAAAACCTCATTCAGTCATAACGATAACATGTGTTAGTTTTTACTTCAGGAAAACGTGACAGCGGCTTTGCGAATTTCTAACACACCGACAACACTCTTCGCTCAAAACATTTCCATCAAGTGCTCATCAAGATCACCTCGCAATAACGTGCGCTAGTCTCACTTCGAGAAATGCGACAGTGGGTTTGAGAATTCGAACACAACCACTTCACACGAGTCGATTTCCGACCTAAAATCCGCAAGTGGATCTCCGTGTACGCCTCCACAGGGTTTCAGTGTTAAAATCGTGTACATGCACAAAATTTTTTAACGTTTTTAGGGTGTGTTAGAATATATTTAACACTGAATCCTAAGGGAGAAATCCATTTGTCGATTTCACTCAAAACGGTACATGTACGTGTACGTAAAACTACGGATTTCTCCCATAGGATTCAGTGTTAAATATATTCTAACACACCCTAAAAAACGTTAAAAATCTTGTACATGTACACGATTTTAGCACTAAATCCTATGGAGGTGTACATGTTCACGTACACGTACATGTACAGGTGTGTTTGAACTCTCAAAATTTCACCTACTATTATTCCTATAATTAACCCTTTACCTAACGTAACGGCCATAACCGGCCAGCGCTATTCTCAAAAATCGCCAATTAATTTTCATTATTTTTTTCATTTTTTGTCTCAAAAACATAGGTTATGACCCCTCGTTGGAACGAGCTCGTTCCAACAAGGGGTCATAACCTATGTTTTTGAGACAGAAAAATGAAAAAAATTAGTTATTCAAGAATTACTTTTGCAAGTGTCGTCTGCTTTTCAGGTTAGGTAAAGGGGTAATATTTAGAATCTAATATTATGGCATCCGTTGAAATATTGCCCACCCGTCGAAAGTGTCTTGTCCACGGCGGCCGCACTGTACCTTCATTAACCCCACGGCATTAATATTGTTTAAACCTTACCACCCCCCCCCCCCCCGGGTGATTTATACATAGCTGCATACAACAAAAATGGAGAGTCTATCTTATATTTACACGCTAAAAACTAAAGTGTTAAAAACTACACTTGAAGTGCTGTATTTAACACTTACTAAGTGCTGAACTAGCACTTTGTTCAAGTGTAGATATCCCAGAACTTGACAGGTGTTACAATAATACCACTTGACCAGTGTAATATCGCGACACTTAAAAGGAAACAACGCAGATGACGCGGGTCAGGCTCGAACTCTCGAGCCTGGTCCGCGTCATCTGCGTTGTGTCCTTTTAATTATGTACCCACCAAGCGCAAATCAAATTATGGACGATTCTGGAAGAACCATCAATGCTAGACACATGGGAAGTGCAATCCATTCAAGTTTCAGATGTCTGACGATTGTAATGTCTAAGTGCTTAAAACATTGCACTTTGAGTGTTAAAATCAAACCCTAAGAGTTAGAATGGGTTTAACACCTTGAAAGTGTCAGTTTCAACACTTTAGTTTTTAGTGTGCAGGATACTGCAGAATACTAGGATTAAATTATTCCTGATACTCCTGGTCACATTAGTATTTATTGTGTTATTTCCTCAGAGGCTACCATCTTTACTTTTACAGTAATTATTATAACAGTTGCTCGAAGGAAAAAGTTGTGGAAATGTGTAATTGTAAAATGTTTCATTACCATATTCGTCAGTAATGTGAACAATTTTACGCATACCCTTATATTTGCCACACAAAACCGACCGCATAAGTACATCCAGTACATCCACAGAACGTCACGATATGTGAATGGGTTCATCAATACGGCACGAGTGCCAACACAGAAGGATAGAACGAGGGGCGCAATGTGTTTACTACACGCCTTTATGACATAAAGTCCATTAATGTGGAAATTCAGATATCACACACAAAAAATTCCCGACTTTAAAACTCTTTATTACTTATTGGTCGTGTTCTGGAAATAAAAACACAACTCAGGTGTGATTGGCAAACACGTGTGGCAGATCGATACGTGAACAGAAAAATATAAATGAAAATCGTGTCCAAATAGGTTATTTATTTGTATTTTTAAGAAATTAGCTGCCGTTATCTGAGAGATATTCTCTTGAATCTCAGAACTTGACTGTTAGAAAGTCACTCCCTTTTTTTATAGAATAAGTTTAATTTCGTTGATTTTGATGGATTTGAAGGCATACCTTTTCAAACTAACATTCGATTTCTCGTCTGTCACCTCAGCTTGCAGCTTCGAATATGACCCTGGGCAGAATGCGATGTTTCGATTGGCCGATTACGAAAATGGCGGAGTTTAGCTGTTTTGATGGACCCATGACGTCAATTAAAACATTGTTCATTAACACAAATCTTTGTGGAACCCGTGTTCCGTATGGGTTTGTAAATATGAAACTGGAGGAAAAGTGATAGGCATGCAATAAATTTTTTTTTTCTGGTGTCGATAATCAGATGACTTGGCGGCAAACGCAGTCTGTTTGAGTATTTCTAACGTCTCTTGTTCATTCATCTGAGAATGATATACAAAAATCTTACCTCCTACAGGTATCTGGGAATTTCATTGGTTCAAAGACGTCACATGCAGACTGCATATAAAACCATATACTTCCTGTCAACTTCCTGTCAATATACGCTGACAGCTATGGGTAATCTCCCCTTTGTTCATTGATTATTCATAATGGCGGCAGCCGATAAACGCTTCAAGTTCAAAGATTGAGTGTTGGAAGCCCATATTTGGTCTGAAGTGCAGGTTAGGCAACTTAAAAGGCTTCATATTTTGTGGATGTGTGTCATGTTACCTTCGAAATGAAACTGTTTGGTATGTATGAATTTGCCCTGTTACAATTTATGGGAGAGTGCCTGTAGGCACTCTCCCATAAATTGTAACAAGGCAAAGACACGTGAACACATCTTGAAAATTCTCTCATTTAATTTTGATCGCTGTTGTTATTAGTTCTGTGCATCGATGCAGTAGTCGGTAAGATATATTCGTTACACAGTTTGTTGGTGGCCTAATATGGTGTACATGGTGTCAGGTAATTTCATATTGGACTCGTTCGCTCTCGTCCAATATGAAATTAACTGACACCATATATACCATATTAGGCCACCAACAAACTGTGTAACTAATAATATTCACTAAGATGTTTTAGTCAAACACATACCTAACCCTTTAGACAGATGACATCGTCCACGCCAGTGCAATGTCATCAATTGGAAGAGCCAATATTCGTTACTTGGGAGAAGACCAATCACTATTTTCAACGTGCAGCCCTGCGGATGCACGTTGAAGATCTTGCTTGATCTACCACACAAATTCACTGAGAAACTATCTACTTAAAGTGCTATATGTAAGGAAATTAATTTAATTAGAAATTCCCACCTCTGATATTCCATAAATTCAAATTAAATACACACAAATTATATATACCGTTTTCGTAACAGAACTGATAACAAAATAATATTTCAGAATAACCCGTAGCCAATTGTGCTTCAGATATCCAAGAAAAAGCTATGTATTCAAGACACTTTACGACGCAGCGACTTATGAAAAGACCAACACTGCCTGTACTTGGTATTGAAGAAGGATTCCATGACCGGTGGACATGTGTATGTCACGTGAGATCACGAATTTTAATCGAAAAACAATCGCATAATTCTAGGAAATTCAAACAGGTACCGTGATACCTGGTAAATAATATGGCAACTGTGCAGGCGTAATATAATAATAGATCGAAGCGCGAAATTAACTCCTAGCACTCTGGTAGTATTTCAGATTTTTCATAACAGACGCCATATGGCCCATGAGGCATGAAAAATTCAACAAATTATATTTTGTTTGACAGAGCTCAATGAGCTCTGTCAAACAAGATATATTTTTTTGAATTCTGAATTGCATTGTGGGAAACATTTGCTGCTGAAAACCTTGATATTTTGACATCAGAGTGCAGAGGGTTAATCAGTTTATTATCTAATTTTAGACAGCATTTCACATCGATGCTTTTGTGGCCCTGTTGCCCTTGGCCGAAATGTAAACAAACTGAACACAAGACAAAGCCAAGAGTTGTCACTGCGTTTTAAATAATTCTAATTTCCCAGCTTTGTTCTTGGATATCTGAAGCACATTTAGCCACGAGGTGTTTTTGAAATATTATTTGATTATTAGTTCTGGTATGAATACGGTAACAGACTTCCAGGAATCATTGATGCCGGCTGTCAACTCTGTGAGGTAATTGCATATATTTTTTGATGATTAATTTGTGTATATTTTAATTTGTATTTATGAATCATCAGACTTTGGAACTTCAAAGTAAACTAATTTTCCTTACTTTTATTATATGACTATGATATTCTTACCTAAAGTACCACTACTGTTTGACGATTTTATCCTGACTGTCGGATCACACCAGGTGAGATTTTCCTGGATCAAAAATCCATATCACAATCTTACGGAAATTGCCGAGAATTTCTGTATGAATAACGTCGGACTATTTATCCGTTAAAATAGACTTTGTTACTGGGGAAGCCATTGCCGTTGTTTACAAAGTTTTGTCTGCTATTTTTATGTTAGGCTTTCAAGGGAATAAGTATATCGAGGTAAGCAAATTAACCCTTTACCTAACATGAAAAGCAGACGACACTTGCAAAAAATATTCTTGAATAACTAATTTTTTTCATTTTTTGTCTCAAAAACATAGGTTATGACCCCTCATTGGAACGAGCTCGACGAGCTCGTTCCAATGAGGGGTCATAACCTATGTTTTTGAGACAAAAAATGAAAAAAATACTGAAAATTAATTGGCGATTTTTTAGAATAGCGCTGGCCGGTTTTGGCCGTTACGTTGGGTAAAGGGTTAAGTTACTGTTAGTGTGTCAGTCATATAATAAACCTATCATCATAACAATTGTTGGGGGCGCGGTGGCTCAGTTGGTAGAGGTGCAGGCTGCAAGCCGAGAGGTCCTCGGTTCGAATCCCACCTGCGGCAATCTCGTTGTGTCCTTGGGCAAGACACTTCACCCCCATTGCCCACGTGGGGGCACGGTGACGCTGTGTACTAAGGCGTACTGCACATCGATGGTGCACCTGTCTTCAACCAGTGCTAACCCTCCTTGTGTGGAGTTAGTATGTTGGGGGGGGGGTGACAGTTGCTCGCCGTTGCTCGGTGGTTCTCTCCGGGTACTCCGACTTCCTCCACCCGTAAAACTGTCGAGGTCATGATTAGCCATTGTGCAGAAATATGTGACCTTAGACACCAATAACTAAATAAATAAATAACAGTGTGTTGATCCGAGTCGTAGTATCACGTCTCTTTGAGGTGACCAGACAATCTGGCCACCTCAACTCGACGTGATACTACGACACGGATCATATGCATTTTATAGCCCCCTTAATAAATTCACAATCCTGGGCCGGAAAAGCGACCTTTCGGATTCAAAGAGTTAGGAATATAATTATACTTTGTATTTTCACTTTCCCACATATGTAAGATTGTACTCAGGGATGTGGGTAGAGGGCTTCAGCTTCGGGTGCCACCGCTGTAAATTCCAACTGTGAGTAGTTTCGATAGGTGGTTGCACTGCAGCGCTGGGTGATATCTTTTAACTCTTTAACCAACGAATCGCCCGCATCCGCCCGCGTAATATGAAAATACAGCTGCTGAAAAAATATTATTTTTCGAAAAATTTCAACAAAACCATATCATGTGCCCCCTCTTTGAAACGAGCTCGTCGAGCTCGTTCCAAAGAGGTGTCACATGATATGGTTTGGTTGAAATTTTAAAAAAAAATGATATTTAAAATAATGAATTTTGAAATCGTCTGCGTTGGGTAAAGGGTTAAAGTGATTATATATATACATACACATGCTTATGAACCCTTCTGAAAATTTTCACTAGTCCTAAAACGGAAAAAAGCATCATTTATAATGTGTCTGGGTCAGAAAATTTACCGGATTGATGTCAGAGTCGAAATTTTGAGGCCAATTTCAATTTTAGAGTAGGAAATTTGAAACTCAAGTTTCCAGTTTGAAATAAAAGATCAAAATTTCTCATCATCAAGTTGGAATTTTAATATTTTTCATAAACAATGTTAATTTACTGAATTTCCAACTATTTGATTTTTGGCCTCAGAATTTCCAACTATTGAAAAAAATACTCCTAGCTGGGGGTGGGGGTGGGGTGGGGGTGAGACCCCCCCCCCCCCTGTCGCTACATCCCTGATTGTACTACTAACTTTACAAATTTGTTCATCTTCTCATATGAGTTCAGACTGATGGTTTAGCTTTCAATAACGAAACAAAACGTACATACATGTAAAGTAATTTTTTAAGACGATGAGCTTGTAGTTCTTGCCAAAAGTTACACGGACAAAGGGGGCGCGGTGGTTCAGTTGGTAGAGATGCAGGCTGCAAACCGAGATGTCGTCGGTTAGAATCCCACCTGCGGCAACCGCGTTGTGTCCTTGAGCAAGACAATTCACCCCCATTGCCCATTTTGGGGGCACGGTGGCGTTGTGTGCTAAGGCGCACTGCACGTCGATGGTGCACCTGTCTTCAACCAATGCTAACCCTGCTTGTGTGGAGGTAGTATGTTGGGGAGTTGACTGTTGCTCGCCGTTGCTCGGTGGTTCTCTCCGGAAACTCCGGCTTCCCCCACCAGTAAAACTGTCGCGGTCATGATATGCCATTGTGCAGAAATATGTGACCATAAACACCAATAAATAATAATAACACGGACAAAGAGCGACATTGATTTAATTGGTTCTGTAACAGACCGAGAAAGAAGTGTGGGAGACGAGGCTCCCGCACTTCTCTCTCGTTCTGTTACATTTCTGTTACATTGGACAGGTGCCGCGACCGGTCCTCTGCAGTTGGTGAAGCATGGTGGATATTTCGAGCGCTCAGAGGTGGAATCTGGGTTGAGATTCACGGTGGGTGAATCTCAAGGAAAGTGAGGGTAGTGTAGCGGTCGAGGTATAAGGTCCATTTACAAACAAACCTGGTTGGTCCGGATCTCTTAGTTTCGTGGTAAGTCGGTCGCTTTGTGCGCTTGAGGTCGACGGTTCGAGCCTCGGCTCCCGCACTTCTCTCTTAATCTGTTACAATTCATAGTTAAGAGAACCTGGTGCGTCATTTCATATTTTGGAAACGTTACCAAGATAGGTTCTATCAGATTAATGGTTTCGCTAACAATAATTCCATTAAGGAGGATCAACACCCAGACAAACAAAACATATTATTGCGATTCGTTAACTACGCTTTATATCCAACTGGTGGCATAAAGATTAGTTAGTTAGTGGGTGGATAGGGATCGTTTGGGATGGTTGGTGGGTGGATGATTGAGGAAGGCGAGTGGGATTTTTCTGGAACGTACAGATCGTGCTTACTGTCGAGAGAAAAGAAATGTAACACGATGTAGATTTAACGTGGAATTGAATGTCCGTCATACCTTTGCACATTACACAAACGACCACCCCCCCCCCCCCCCCACCAAAAAAACCCAAAACAAAACAAACAAACAAAACAAAACAAAACAAAGGAAATAAAGATAAAAAACCCGAAACAATGCAAAAAAAAAACAAAAAAAAAAACACTCCACAGAATCTAGGAAAATTCCTGGTTAATTGGGGGATTTATTTATTTAATGGAGTTTAACGACACTTTCGACTGCCAGCGTCACCTCGTGTCGGACAGTTGTACAGATGAAGGAAGCCTGAATACCCGGAGAGAACCACCGAACAATTGTCAGGCACACCATCCTACTGACTCCGCATAATCAGGGTTATCAGTAATTGAAGACACGTGCACTATCGACGTGCAGTCCGCCTTAGTACACAGTGTCACCGCTCCCCCTCGTGGGTAATCGGAATGAGGTGCATTGTCCAAGGACGCAGAAACCACTGGCGGGGATCGAACCGTGGACCTTTCGGTTTGAAGTCCAATGCCGTAACTACTGAGCCACTACCCCCAACCCCCCCACCCCCCTGCTGTGAAGCTTATTTTGAACGTTTCAGTTGTTTTGTTTCCTTAGCAACAACAGAGGACAAATTAATTCTTACTTTGTATGATAGAAAAGTCTCTGCTTAAGAAATTTGCAACCTTGTGAATCGGAAACGGAGAACAGCACAAGCGTTTGAATGGGTTAAAGTTTATCCCTCGAGTGATACTCTGCACCAAACCAAACGACTGCGATAAACATTAACCCATTCATACGCTTGTGCCGGTCTGTCCACATCTTCTAGAAGGCTTATTCAAAAATTATGCAATATAAATAATTATCATATGACTCGTCCGTTTTGTTCACTTTAAAACATTTGATACTTTGTTTTCATAGCAATCAGTGATAAATAAAGCCTTCCGTCAATTTCATTGGTCAATTTCAAAACTAGACAATTTGATTGGCTGAACAAAATACAACTGGGCCACATTTTCATAATTTGCATAATTAGAGTTGGGAGCTTTCATTGGTCAATTTCAAAACTGGACAATTTGATTGGCTAAACAAAATACAACTGGGTGACATTTGCATAATTTCAGTAGGGAGAATTTACGTTATCTGTCCTATTTATGGTGTGTTATATTGTATTAATCTTTTAATTACAAGAAAAACGCCATTCATTTTTTTTTTATATTTTCACTTTTTGCTTTCAGAACATTGGTTTGAGATATACCAGAAATATATTTTGGGTGCAAAATGTTTGTGTAAAATGCAATATTTTTTGTGCCAAATGAATTTTTAGTCCAGTTGGGACCATTGATGCCCGACTGCGTGAACACTAGTTACAGTTAAAACTAAACGTCCTGTCCTGAAATGCGCACAAATAGCACGTCGATATGTGCGTTAATCTACGCGATATGACCATAGTAATGCAATCAAATACTGTAAATATGGCCTGTGCACAAGCAATGTTTCATCCAATGGACCTCCGGGTAACCCGGAGGTCCATTGGCAGAAACATTGCCCGTGTTTGCGATGAGTAATCAGGAGAATCTGCCGTGCTTTGGACGCCATTCGATATGACAATTGCGCGCAATTCCTACGCGCAATTAAGCCCAGATAAGCGCACAGTTCGTGACAGGACTTCTAGTTTTAACTGTACTAAGGCTGCAACGATACTATACGAATCGTCTTTCATTGTTAATTGCGATACAATAAATATAAATAATATCATGCAAAACAACTTGCGGCTCAATATTTAAAAACCGACATCCAGGTATTAAATAGACAGAACGCGATAATAATAATAATAACACTTTGGCCGACCGCTGATTTGTCGCGGTTCTCGTATGAGAAGGCCATGGTTACCCATGTTCTACCAACTGCCTCCCTATTCCCGCGCTTCTTCTCTCCTCCCAACACTCGGAGACGAACTGCTTGATGACATCCCTTGTCCCATTCTTTCCAATCTCTTCGATTAGTAGATTAACCCTCTCCTTTGAGTCGCCCCCTAACCACATGTCCTTCATTCTCCCATCCCACTTCCCCATTATACTCCCCGTGAATCTTATTCTTTTAGACTGGTATTTTGGGCATTCTATAAGAAAGTGTTCCAGGGTCTCCACCACGCCCAAATTACACATCTGGCACTCCTTTTCACTGTTTTTCCCACTTTTTCCCCTCAGCTCCAGGGACCGCGATTTCAGCTTGAACAACAGTGACCCCCCAAAGGTGCCATCAAGGTACTCTTCAAAACCAGGATTCTCTTTATCACGCAGGCCACCCAAAGATCTCTTTGATTTGACCCCCCTCTTGCCAATTACGGTTACAATCCTCCATGACCCTTTCTCTGACGATCTTTTTGCCCTAGTTTGCCCCAACGTCAAAGTCCGAGATCTCCAATGAGTAGTTTTCTACTAGCTCCCTCACTTGGACCATCCACCCCATCTTGATATTTGAGTTGAAAGTTCTCGGGAACATTACTTTACACCATCGGCTATCGGGGAGATTTACCAAATAATTAAGATAACCGAGTTTCAATAGGTCTATCCTGTCCTTGATCCTCATTCACCCAAGCTCACCCCTGATCGCTTCTAGCGCTGCGGCTTTACTCGAGCCTGTTATCCATCGGCCTGCATCGATCTGCAGGATTTCCAAGCTCGTAGCGCGATGTGTGTTTGAATCGGTGGGCGTTTCACATAACGAATTGGAATATTTCTATGACTACGCCATTCCACCGATTCAAACACACAGCGCGTCCTGTGTTTATTACACAACCCATGCATTAAAATTCATTTAAATAAACAAATTTTAATTCCGATGTTTAAACCCAAAGGTGAAGAGTCTGTTTGTTTTGACTGAAGCTGTACTGATCAAATGGATCGATAAAAGAACATCAAAACAACCATTTCGGAACCAGTGTTTGTTGAAATTCGTATCGCTGTTTCTCTTCGGCTGGTGCCCATTCACGCCTAACCATTTGGTGGCTATTACTGTTAATAAAAACATAAGTACAAATTTGTGCAGATTTGCAAAACAGCTGGGAGAAACCTCTTTAAAAGAAGTTCGAAGCATGTCAAGATGTACGAAGATTTACCGAAATAATGTTGGCCAATTTAGACATAACGTACCCACAAAATGAGACAGCCACAGGACTGGGTTAATGTTCTGGTTGGAAATGATTGGTCTTTTTTTAAAAAATATTATCTCATTTTTTGTTAACTAATTTTTTGTGAATCGACTTTATTTTGCTTTGGACGTTTTCATTTTCACACGATGCGACAGATTGTCGATAATTGTATAACGAAATTTGGAAAGCGTAAGTAATGATATTTTTCCCGCGTTTTCGGAGAATTAGCGGGAAAAAATTGTCTTAACGGTACATAGCAGAATAGAAGGTGGGGCATTGGTCAGGACGACCAATAGACACAGAGGTGTTGCTCATGCAGTGATCCGTGATCACGTGGTAGTCATAATTGTTATTCTAGCCTCAACTGTCGTTCAAAACAGTCATAATCTCAGAAATTTTCAAAACATATTGTAATATTTTTTAAATGTATAATACGGGAAATCGGTGTACGGGGATAAACATACTCTTGACTATATACACGTGGCATTTTACGCTTTCCAGAGTTTTTTAAACTCTAATGGGTAATGTTTTATCTCTGGTTTTGGTGCGGGAATGTAGGTGTATTGGTTATTCGTTAGAAGACAAATCACGGATTCAGCAATTGTTCCATGATATTTTAATGATAGTATAACATTGAAAATGTTGTAAATACTTATACACACTGAATCATGCAAAATTGTACAAATAAAAAAAACGGCTGTTCTATGGACACGCAGTGGCGGCGCTACGGGGGAGCATGGGGGGCATTTGCCCCCCCCCCCAAACGAAGGCTTTGCCCCCCCCCCCCAGTTGCCCCCCAACCATCTCGCATCATGCTAAGACTTGCCCCTCTTCAAGTTCATGGGGAGCCTGCCCCCTACTTGCCCCCCTGTGAAAGATTTTCTGGCGCCGCAACTGCTCTCTCTCTCTCTCTCTCTCTCTCTCTCTCTCTCTATCACTCTCACAGACCCACCAGAAGCGGATCCAGGATTTTTTGAAAGGAGGACCGCATTACATTTAGTCGAAACTGTGGGCGTACCAAACCAAAGAATTATATTACGGACTTTGGGTCCAAGTTTGGACTACCTCATAACAAAGTAATGATATGATCCTTTACGTATTTGCCCCCCTTCATGGGAGTCTGCCCCTCTAGTTGCCCCCCCCCCCCCCCCACACACACACACAAAAATTTCTGGCGCCGCCACTGTGGACACGACCGGCTAGTTCGCTAAATAGTATTTGTATTTATTTGAGTGCAGACTGACTCGTTGAGAAAGAAACTAGTATGAACGGTGCTGGGAAAAAAAATCCGGCTTGTACATCACCCACTGAATACAAAATCATTTATGTCATAGCGACTATTCCGTTAAATACAGGGGTTAACCCTTTACCTAACGTGAAAAGCAGACGACACTTGAAAAAAAAATTCTTGAATAACTAATTTTTTTCATTTTTTGTCTCAAAAACATAGGTTATGACCCCTCATTGGAACGAGCTCGTTCCAACGAGGGGTCATAACCTATGTTTTTGAGACAAAAAATGAAAAAAATAATGAAAATTAATTGACGATTTTTGAAAATAGCGCTGGCTGGTTATGGCGTTACGTTGGGTAAAGGGTTAAAAGTTCAATGGATGTGTAATAAAAAATCATTCTCGATTAATTTAAAATGGATCCGACAGGGTTTAAATGCCACAATTACGAGGAATGGTCCAACAGTTCCTTTGGAAATTGTCTCCAAATGAATCGTCTAGTAGATATGTTGTCTTCTCCCTGAAATGTTCCCTAAAGACTGGTAATCAACATTAATTTCCTGTCCGTTTAATCTACTCGTCATTGGTGTTGTAGGACAGGTGCTTGGATACTGACCTTTCAGGTAATAGTGAAAAGGAAATGTTTCTAGTCAATTGTCGTCTGCTTGAATGGTCGTACGAAATTTGACTCTAAACATCTATTAGGACAAACGACTTATTGTTTTTTATGTTTACTCGAGGGCGGAGCGATGAGTGGTTTTATGGTGTCTGATACCACCAATGATTTTGTTCAGTTGGGATATGTTAGTCTGGTTGGAGTCTTGGACATCGCTTCGCTATCGCTGGTAATCATGAACTAACCACCCAGCCACCGGGCACCTGACATATACAGGAAACAGTCGTGGTAGTCGCAGTGGTAGATAAATAGGTGGATATAGTATTGTAGGAGGGTCGACTCCCCACCCACCAAACTGCTGCCAAAAGTATTTTAGGCCTTTGGTCTCGTCTGATATACAGTTCTATGATAAAATTAATAACGCCTTGTTTTTCCAGATATACAGAACTGCCGCCGCGGTCTGGTCACTTTCCACGGGCGGGCAATATCTCAACGGACGTAATACCCCCCCCCCCCCCCCACTGCATGTGTAACATACGTGTGTCCCGGGTGAGACAGCAGGGAGAGACAGATGTTTGTCCCTGTATCAGTATGCATCGCGTCTTCTGATTGGTCAACGTGACCGAGACAAATAGCCATGGTATCAGCTATCTCCAAACATACAGGTGATAAGAGCGCGCGCTGTTGTTCCCCGTTTGTCACTCGAGAAACATCCAGGTGATAAAAATAACCCTTGACCCCGACTGGGTCACATCGATTGCAGAAACTCTGAACTGTTAATTAAATTGTAACGGGATAAATCCCGGCCATTTTTTTCAATGAGGGGTCACAATTTCAGTGAGGGTTTTGGAGCCAAACTGAGGTAAAAGTAGGAAATCCACGGCGGGCAAATGTACGGGCACAGTCAGTGTAACTACTGTAAGACTTGGTTTCAACAACAAATTAACATTACCAGGGCATTAAATCTCGGCGCACTTCATAATTTATTTTGCGGTTTCCGATGGTCAGCGTAGAAATGTATGCTATTAATTCCTCCTACCTTTTACAAAATTCAATGACTGCGGCTCAATTCAAAATCTTTAAGTTTAAACCCAAGTGGAGTCTGAAATTGTGAGACTCGTTCCTGAAATTCAAAATGTCACCTTCCATGTTCCATGTCCAGCGTCGTTTTAAGTGAATATTTAAGCTATTCTCCCAAAGACATGAATAAAACACACAACACAACACAACACATCTAACATGCTGAAGCTTGTTCCATGGAAATACAGTACACTCTGGAAGGCTGAATTTGCACGGTTTTAAAACTGTTTCAACGAATTCAAATTCACCAAAGAGAAAAACTTCGCCATATGTGACCTGGTTTATAAACAACGATTCGGAAATAGACTCGGGTCTATTTATAGTTTTGCTGTGACGTTTGTTACGCTATTTGGTTCAAAACCAGAGGCTCAGTGTGGGGTTTTAACCTCGTCGCCTGAGTCTTAATGTGGGGTCATATTTTACATCTCGGCATTATTTCTGTGTTAGGAGGCGGGACAAAGTCGTTATCTCGGGCAACATACAGAGTACATGGAGATTTAATACCTGGATGTCTCCTTTTCAACCATTCGGCTTGCGCCTCATGGTTGAAAACCGACATCCAGGTATTAAATCTCCATGTACCCTGGATGTTGCCCGAGATAACTTATAATCCCACCCCACCCACGTGACGTTATACATTTATAACGTTATTATGACGTTATGCTTACCGTATCAGTTTATTGCTACCAACTAATTCATTATGACGTCATCAGAATGCCGTGTGATCAATGTTTGATGCTCTAAAACGCTTTAAACCCCAAGATGCCACCGTTCCTAATTAATTTCGTGGTATATACCTTTGGTATACACATAACTTTTGCATTCTCTTTCCGGTGGTGTCATTAGTTTTTCAAAACAACGAATACCAAATGAGTTGATTATATCAGCACGTGACCGCCGATTACCTCTGACTAACGTAACCGCTGTATGGTGGGGAAGAAAATAATCCCTGATGGGTACGCGTGTGCGATGGGAAAATCTCACCCACGGGACAAGATATTTGGTCCAGACACTTGGCAAGCCTCGTGTCTGGACCAAATATCTCGACCTCTGGTGAGATTTTCCCATCCCACACCCGTACCCAGGGATCATCAGGGATTATAATAATATTAGATTCCAAATACTAATTATTAAAATAGTCATAAAAAATTTAATTAATGAAGCACTGGGTACAACATGGTGAGGGTATGAGTGGAGATCACTGCCCACGCGTGGATTACGCAGGCTTGGCATTCTTAATAATGCAGGAGGGCTAAAAATCCCCCCCCCTCGCTCTAGGCAAGCAATTAGCTCTCATGAAGCTAAAAGTGGCAAAATGAAGTTTTACGGTTGATGAATTCTGCCTAGTGGGTTCAGTACATTTTATTTGGTGCTACTAACAAAGTAGTCTCTGTGAGACGGCTACACTGCCCCTCCCACACCACCAGGCCTTGCCGAGGCAAGGCCCGGGCGTGTGGGAGGTGTAGTGTGGCCGTCTCACAGAGATCACCAACATAGCAGAGATCTGAAAAGATGTAGGTTTTAGGAATAGGCTGTTAGGATAATCATTATTTTCTAAGGCCAGGAGGGCTAGTTTTCGCCCTCCTTATTTTTTCTAAGGCAAGCAATAGGCGAGCGAATAAATCGCTCTCCCAAAAATGCCAGGCCTAATTACGATTAGTCCACGCCGACTGTATTGTAAATGTTAATTAAATAAGAAATTGGAAAGCTAATGCGTCACGACTAGCACATGGATGATGTGTTTATCCATAATTAAATTTTCAAGAAATCTCGAGTTTTTATATTATAATCCCCACTAACTAATATTCCAACCGCGTGATCATTGCATGCGTGATGCCCTGATAATGAACTGGAACCTTTTGTTATTCTGCACCTAAGACATAATAGTCGGAACAAATCAGGTGTATACATCCCCCACCCCCCACATCCGTCAGTCGGACATCTTCGCTGCTCTCCGGTGTTCCACGAATTCATTTATTGTGACTACAAATGAAGACAGATTCCTTTCATCAGTTTGTTTCTTGGTGTAATGCTATTGCTTTAAAATGATTTCGCCACTTAGAATACGAAATTCAACCAAATATATATTCTCTCCTCTTTTAAACCGTGAGCATGCCAGAGATGGTGGGCGATGAACACTGGTGCCAAGTGCAAACTATAGAACCATTAATTGGAGAATGGGAGACTGGCAAAGATTGACTATTGGAAAACCGACAGACATGTTCTTACAAATTTTTAACATGAGCAATGTTTGGTTATAACTGCAACCTCTCTACTTCCTGCTCCGCTAATTTTGAACGAATATTTTGAAATAGCAAAGATTCCGAGACTATTATTATACTTCCATGTAATTCTTATAGTTCCCTTTTATTATTATTTAATAATAATAATAAGATTCCGAGACTATTATTATACTTCCATGTAATTCTTATAGTTCCCTTTTATTATTATTTAATAATAATAATAATAATAATAATAATAATAAATAATAATAATAATAATAATAATAATAATAATAATAATAATAATAATAATAATAATTAATAATAATAATAATAATAATAATAATAATAATAATATATCACTTATATAGCGCCTATCCTAATAAAAGCCCGAAGCGCTTTACAAAAGAAATCACGAATAAGATAGATAAAAATCAATAAAGTCACCCGGTTTGTGTGTCAGCGAAGGGATAGCCTGGGAAGTTCCTCTGGTATAAGTAGGTTTTTAGTCCCTTTTGAAAACTTTCAAGAGATGGTGCATTTCGTAAGGTTTTGGGTAACGAGTTCCACACACGGGGCGCGCTGATCCTGAAAGCCCTGTCACCTACAGTCTTCAAATTCCCCGCGAACTGAGTTAAAAGCCCTTCGTCGCTGGATCGCAATGATCGCTGCGGCTTGTATGGTATGAGGAGTTCGCTAAGGTAGCCTGGGAAGTCAGCCGAATTTCTCTGGTAGGTGAGTATTGCTAGTTTATATGTTATGCGGTCTTTAACTGGGATGTAGTGCAGCTTGGCAAGAGCGGGTGAGATGTGTTCCCTTTTCTTCGTCCGTAGAGCAATCCTAGCAGCAACGTTGATCAGCCTCTGTAAACGTTGGAGCTGGTTGTCCGGGACGTCGAAAAGCAGTGCATTACAGTAATCTATTCGACTCAAGATGAATGATGAAATCAGCTTTTTTGTGGCGTCTAAACTTAAATATTTTCGGATATGACCTAGCCTTCTAATTTCAAAATATACTGACTTACATATGTTTGATATTTGATAGGACATTGAAAGTGCCTCACCTTAATCTCACGAACGGCAAGGCCTAGACCCCTGAAATTTTCAGAGATGGTAGCGCGGGTGGCGAAGGTCCCGATTAGAGTATTCGGAATTTTGTCCGACCTTGACAGTCGCCATCAACGACCTTTGCTGGAAATCCTTGTCATCGCTACTTCTCAGATCGAGTTTATATTTTTCCCATGTCCTCGCTTTTATGTCTTGTATGTTCAACCCAAAAATGGAAGGGGTGCAGCTTCTGGTTTTGGAAGATCGGTAAGGATAGAATTTTTGACGACGCTCTTTGTAAAAAAATCTTGTTATCGCTACTCCTCCAGAACGCCTTGAGGTATCAGTAGGTGATAATTGAGAATACGAGCTCACCTGTACATGTACGTGTACGTGTACATGTACATCTCCATAGGATTTAGTGTTAAAATCGTGTACGTGTACAAGATTTTAACGGTTTTTTAGGGTGAGCTCGAATTTTTTTAACACTGAATTGTATCGTAGACGCGCGTAGTTTTACGTACACGTACATGTACCGTTTTGATTGAAATCTGCAGATGAGTTTTCCCCATTGGATTCAGTGTTAAATTGCGAGCAAAAAAACGTTTTGAGAATTCGAACTCATCGTCTTGCCGATTCTAACAATCCGCGTCCGTACACGATTTT
The DNA here is from genome assembly GCA_031216915.1 of Pictodentalium vernedei. Taxonomy (NCBI): domain Eukaryota; kingdom Metazoa; phylum Mollusca; class Scaphopoda; order Dentaliida; family Dentaliidae; genus Pictodentalium; species Pictodentalium vernedei. The sequence goes on from CM062296.1 coordinate 57,063,661, forward strand.
AACACTGAAACCCTATGGAGAGTGTTAAATTGCGAGCAAAAAAACGTTTTGAGAATTCGAACTCATCGTCTTGCCGATTCTAACAATCCGCGTCCGCACACGATTTTAACACTGAAACCCTATGGAGGCGTACACGGAGATCCGCTTGCAGATTTTAGGACTGAAATCGACTCGCGTGAAGAGGTGATGTTTGAATCCGCAAAACCACTGTAGCGTTTCTCGAAGTGAGACTGGCGCACGTTATTGCGAGGTGATCTCAACGAGCACTTGATGGAAATGTTTTGAACGAAGAGTGTTGTCGTCGGTGTGTTAGAAATTCGCGAGCCCGCTGTCACGTCTTCCTGAAGTAAAACTAACACATGTTATCGTTATGACTGAATGAGGTTTTTGTTCAAAAAGAGTCGATTATGAATATGGTCTGTATTATAGACATTCGTGTTTTGTCTTGATGAGATGGATAGAAATTGAGTTTTGCAGGATATTGTTTGAAAGAGTCGATCAGTAATAGATATTTGTGTTTTGTCTTGAATGAGATGAATAGAAATTGAGTTTTGGGGATATTGTTCGAAAGAGTCAAACACTTAATGGAATGTTTAAAACGCATCTTCCGCTCAATTAGGTTTTTGAGTGGTAAATTTTTAATATATTCATGATAGCAATCAGAGAGATGAATAAGTTCTCAGCGTTAAAATTAGTTTTCTTTTGTGTGTTGAAACTGTTTAACAGTCATCAAAGGGATTCTCTCTTAATTCGAAACTGTGTGAATGGTTGTTTGATGTGTGAATGGAGATCTTTTGACAAAATGTTTAAACTACTGTCAAAATGCGTTAAATCAGAAACCGGTTTGTCATGTACTGTTTAAACGTATTCTTAAACTTCACAAATTCAATTAACAGTCAGTTTATTATATTAAAGACGGAAAGATTTTTATTACTTAAAAACATAAAAATATAATTAAACATTTAATTTTGAAAATAATAAAACAATTAAAACGAAAGATGTTTTTACAGATGGATCCTAGACATCGAGATCTAATTTTAGGCGAGTATGAACGTGCTAAGAAGGGGATTCAGTCAGCTGATAGGAGCAGACGTCTTGGTGAGATGGAACTCAAACGCGAAGCCACAAAAATATTTAAACCCGTGACGGAGGGTCAAGAGCGAAGCAGGAAGGAGATAGTCGAAGAATTGAGACCCATAAAGGAGAGTTCTTTGAGAATGGGTTTGTTGCCTCCTAGTTTTGGAAATCGGTATTCCGTTCAATCTACACCGGATTACGTTCCCACGGGAATTCAAACAGATTTGAGCGAGAGCGACGATACAGCTTCGACTATCACCACTAGTAGCGTCGCTTCGTCTGATGGTGGCGGTAAGAGAGATCAGTCGTATGGATTTTATAAGGATTCGGAGGGAAGGATTTTTATAGGAGACACAGAAGTAGAAATTGACGATGATGAATTGATCGTGGGTTCGAACAAATACGAATTGACTGATGGTCTGCGCAGATTGCTCCTTTACGACAAGCCTAGCGATTACACGGATCAGGATTTCGACAATTACGGCGACATTCTGGTTCAGACCCACGCCATGAAGAGAAATAACGATGCCAGAGAGACGAGACCCAAAGCCAACAGAGGTTACAAGTGGACGAAAGTGGTGAAACCCATATGGGATATGAACAAGAAGTTCGTCGAATCGGTGGCTGGCAAAGAGGTGAAAACCACTTTTCTTCCGAGCGATTCTGACGCTCTGTCTCAGAGATTGAGTTTGTTGATGGCGAGCAGACGGGCTGGTAACACAGGATTAGATAATCAGATAGTTGCTATATCTGACGAATTGTTAAGACAGAAGGTTTTGAATAAAAACCACTATAAAAGGCTGATGAACGAATTGAAGGATTGATGTGTATATAATAAGTAGAGAGAAACAAACAAAAATAAAACAGTAAATTTTTTACACTAGAATAATAAAAGTATTTAAAACCGACAAAACGATTTACCAGTGAAAAAACAAAAAATATATTATAAAAATAAAATATGTTGGTGATAAAGAACAGGGGATACGTCGGGACTTACGTTCAAGGCGGTTCTGGCATCATCGATTCTATAATGCGAGCGTTCACGAGCGATGCGGGTAGAAAACTCGCATCGACCTCGTTTGAGGTCGGTAAGAAGACGGCTTTGGATGCTGGTAAGAAAGCCGCTTCCGAAGCCAGTGGTAGGATAGCTTCTGTGGCTGGCAAGAGGGCAGCCGACGCGTTGATCGACAAGTTGATCAGTCCGCCGGCGAAGCGAGCTGCGTTAGAGCGAACGCCGAAAAGTTGGAAAGATTTTAAGGATGCTGTGGTGCCCATACAAGATTTAGCCAAAATGACGAGTGGATCCGGATTGAAGAGAACTCGCAACGGTGTGATATAAATAAATAATAACATTAAAAACAGAGTTTGAAAAACATAAAAAAATTGCGTTTGAAAAGAAACTAAAATGACAAAAAAAAAAAATAAAACAAAGATGAACATTAAAGATATGTCTTGGAACAACGCCGCGACCAAGAGGTCGAATAACGAGTTCTTTCCCAAAAGCATAAGAGGTTTGATAGTGGGAAAATCGAATTGTGGAAAGACCAATCTGTTGATGAATCTGTTGTCCCGACCCGACTGGTTGGATTACGACAGATTGTTCATGTTTGGCAAGAGCTTGTTTCAACCCGAATACAGATTGCTTCGAGAGGGCATGGATCGTAGATTGCCCAAGGACGTCATAGCCAGAATCTTTGACAGTAGGGAGGAATTCGACAAGAGCGAAGCTCCACTTTCGACCATTTTGGACGGTGCGGCGATGGAACTGATGAAGAGAAATGCATCTTCGAACGTCGAGTGTCGATTTTATGAGAACGCTAGCGACGTTCCGGATCCTAGAGAACTGAAATCGGAAGATAAGAATCTCATGATTTTCGACGATCTGCTTTTGGAGAGACAGAACCGATACGAATCGTATTACGTTAGGGGTCGACACAGCAACGTGGACTGTTTCTACCTGTCGCAGAATTATTTTCGATTGCCCAGACAGACGATAAGGGAGAACGCTAATTTTCGATGTCTCTTTCGTCAAAATCTCAAGACTCTCAATCACATCTACGGCGATCACGTCGCAAACGACATGAGCGCGGCGGAATTCAGGAGATTCTGCAAGAGGGTTTGGGATGGTGGACTTTACAATTTCGTCGTGATCGATTTGACAAGCGAATTTAATCACGGAAAATATCGGTGCGGATTCGACAAGTTTTATGTTTCTGATGATAATAATAAGATAGAGCGTGAAAATAAAATTTAGAAAATAATAAATCTTCAAATAATTAGTTTTGAATAAAAAAAATAAAATTAAATATAATGTTCGAACATGGAGAATTGTTAGAACGCATAGCCGAGAATACGGCTGCAAAACAATCCATTCAAATCGTGGTGAGTGGCGATTCGACTCGATTCGCTACGAAATTCGAACCTTCCATCGAATTGAATAGAGAGAAAAGATACGAGATGGCGTTGGTGAATCTGGAGACTTATTATTCCTTTCCCAACGTCACCGAAAAGAATAACTCGTTCGAGTATTCCGACGGAGTGGATTGGTTGGAGATTCGAATTCCCAAAGGGAGTTACGACATAGACGATTTGAACGATTACATTCAGACGCGAATGAAGACTGATGGAAAGGGAAGCAACAAGATCAGACTCGCTCCCAATCCTAATACCTTACAGACGATGTTGGATTTGGAAGATAATTTTCGAGTGGATTTCAACATGGACGATTCTATAGGCAAGATGTTGGGATTCGATCGAAAGGTGTATCGAGGCCACGCGGCTTCTGAAAATACGGTCGACATTCTCGCAGTCAATAGCATTCTGGTGAACGTGGACGTGATTGCTGGAAGCTACGTGAATGGTAGCGCTCAACCGACGATCTATTCCTTCTTTCCAAACGTGTCGCCGGGTTATAAGATCGTGGAGCGACCTCGAAATTTAGTTTATCTACCAGTAATTTTAGAAACGTTGTATAGTCTCAAAACCACGTTGACGGATCAAAATGGTGAACTGTTAGATCTTCGCGGAGAGAGAGTGACGATACGATTTCACATAAGAGAAATATAAAAGCAAAATAATTGTGTATATATATAGATAACAAAAATAAAATAAACGCAATATTAATTTTACAAAATTATTTTAATATAATTATTAAACAAGAAAGAATTGAAGTAAATATATTTTAAAAAACAGAATTATGACAGAATACGTGGTTAAAAACGTGAACATATCTGCAGGACAGAGGAAGAAACTTAAGAGAGCGTTAACAACTCGAGGCGAGGCGGTGAGATTCAAATTCACTCACGAAGATCTGACGAGAGGCGGTCAGGATTCGATCGCCTGGACCAGAAGTCAAATCAAAAGGATGGAGAAAGCGATTCGCGATGGAAGAGGGTTGTCGGTGAGAATGAGTCCCGCTCAATTGAGATACAATTTGAGAATGAAAGGTGGTTTCCTACCGCTATTGGCAGGAATAGCCACAAAAGCATTACCCTTCGCCGCAAAGGCACTACCCTTTCTCGGAAAGACTCTCGGCGTGGGAGCTCTCACGGGACTCGCTAGTTCGGCAGTTGAGAAATTAATGGGTGGCAGTGGACTGTTTTTGAAGAAGGGAGGAGCCGTGTGTCGCGTCCACGTAGATGACAGCGGTAAAGGATTGTATCTAGAACCCGTTAGAGGTGGCAACTCTCTGAGAGGAAATGGTCTCTATCTGAAGAGTGGACAGAACGTTGAGCGACTCGGCAAGGGTTTGTTGCTCAGTGAGAATTCGCCATTTAAGAATATACCGATTTTGAATATGTTATTATAATATAAAATTATATAAAATATAAATCATAGAAAGTATAAAATAATATATTTAAAATGGGTAAAAAGGTGGAGAAACAAATTTATCACCTGGATGAAAAGGTGGAGAAACAATTTGGTGGTAACGACGAATATCGCAAGACAGAGAGCAAAAAAATAAAAAAATGGTTAGACGTTAATGATGGATATCTAAGGAAAGAACTAATGAAAGAGATAGATAAAGCATGGGATAGACGGTTGAGAATGAGACGCTTTCCACCGTCTCCACTACCTTCTGAAGAGAATGGTAATGATGCGAGTGTTACCAAGAGATGCACAACATTCGTTCATAATTATGATTAGGATAAACAAAAATGTTGTTATAAACGTATCATATCACAAAGAAAAAGAAAAAAAGAAAAAGAAGAAGAATCGACGCTGAAAATTGAGAGAAAAGGAAACGTTATTATAATATATGGTGATAGTGAAGAAGAAGGAAAACAAAAAAAAAAAAAAAGTAATGAGATCTAAAGATGATCTTATTACTTTTTTTTTTCATTTTTCTTTGCTAAAAATCAATCACTCTATTGTTTATATTTCCAAGTCCTTATTAGCATGTTGACACTCGTGTCTTCTCCTTTTTCGAAAACGTGTTGAATGTTTATCTTTACTCTTTTGAGTTTTTTTACATCGGTCAACTCGCTCTCACCACCCAATTTCTCCACGAGTTCGAATGAGATGTTTGGAAATATGTAATTTCCATAGGGCAACGACAAATCGTCCTTGTCGAATTCTCTATCTTCGGCGATGACGATGTTCTGCAGATCGCTTTGGTACTCGTAAATCAAATCGAGTGCGGCTTCGTCCAATTTCAAAGGAATCTTATATTTGTCGTATTTGTGCTCTAAGCCCTTCGTCTCGACCTCGTTCAATTCGATGGGATCGTGTCGTTGTAATCTATAGATTTTATGACCAAATTTCTTATTCGTTTTGACTCGTTTCAATTTCAATTCGCATCTTTTAGGTGTTGTTGTCCTCATGATTGATTATTTTTTTTTTTTTGTTTTGTTTTTACGAATTCTTGCAAATAATGTATATTTTAAATTTTGTATTTTAATAATTTGTTTAAAAAAAGTTTTGTTTTTTTTGCTCTTTATATATAAAAAAAAGTTGTTTTTAATTTTAATTTCTTTAATGTGAAAAATTTTTTTGTAAAAAGTAATGAGATCACTTTTAGATCTCATTACTTTTTTTCCTTCTTCTTTGCTAAAATCAATTTCTCTATTGTTTATATTTCCAAGTCCGTTATTAGCATGTTGACATGCATCATTTTCTCACTTACGAAAATGTCTTGTATGTTTATCTTTACTCTTTTAAGTTTTTTTACATCAGTGAACGCGCTCTCACCACCCGATTTGTCCAAGAGTTTGAGTGAGATTATTAGATATATGTAATTTCTAAAGAACAACAACAAATCGTCCTTGTCAAATTTTCTGTCTTCGGCGATGATGATATTATTCACCAGATCACTTTGGTACTCGCAAAACAAATCGAGCATGGCTTCATCCAATTTCAAACACATATGATATTTGTCGCAGTAGCGCTCTAAGCCCATCGTCTCGACCTCGTTCAATTTGATGGGATCGTGTTGTTGTAATGTATAGATTTTAAAACCTAATTTCGTACACGCTTCGACTCGTTTCAATTTCAATTCGCATCTTTTAGGTGTTGCTGTCATGATCGATTATTTGGTTTTTTTGTTTTACGAATTCTTGCAAATAATGTATATTTTTAATTTTTGTATTTAAATAATTTGTTTAAAAAGTTTTTTTTCTCTTTAAATATATATAAAAGTTAAATTTTAACATCCTTTTTTTTGTATTAATTTAATTTTTTTTTCACAAGTTTTTAGAACGGGCAAGACATCGAACGTTTAAAAATTAGCCTTCACATCTTGCAGTTATCATCATCTATTGAGAAGGAACTGGATGACATGAACACGCGTCTGCTTCACGGAAATTTGTTTTGAACCTCGTGTGAGACTTCGTGTAAAAGTCGTAAGAGTTCTATTTGTCTTGAACCTTCTTTTTTAATAGTTCGAACGACATTGTCGATTAATTTTTGTTCGCTAATAGTATTACGATTCGATTTTCTATTGCAAATCATATCGTTTTCTTTCGAAACGCGTAAATATAAATTACGATTTTTTTCTTCTTGGTTTTTTTGAGAATAACGATTTATTAAACAACGTCGACGTTTATGTCGAGATTCCATCATGGATGTTGTCGTCATGATCGATTATTTGTTTTTTTTGTTTTACGAATTCTTGCAAATAATGTATATTTTAAATTTTTGTATTTTAAATAATTTGTTTAAAAAGTTTTTTTTTCTCTTTATATATATAAGTTAAATTTTTAACATCCTTTTTTTCTCGTTTTTTTTTTTTAACGTTAAGGAACATAAAAAAATCGATTAATTTCATCAAAAAAATATTTTTTTTCACATTAAAAAAAACAGAACTTTTTAAACAAATTATTTAAAATACAAAATTCGAAAAAATATATTCTTACAAAATGAAACAAACAGATAAAAAAAAATTGAAAAATTTAAATGAGAAAACCATATCTCAGTTAAACGAGATTTGTAAACTATTAAAAATTTCACATTTCAGAAATCATAGAACTAAATCAAAAAAGATTGAAGACATACAGAAACATTTGCAAAACGATGGAAAGGCAAATGAAATGCCGATAGCAATGACGTCAAAAAATGCATCGGTTGTGAAAAATGAGAAGAAGAAAAAGATAGTAAAAGAAATCGAAATGCCGATAGCAACGATGTCAAAAAATGCATCGGTTGTGAAAAATGAGAAGAAGAAAAAGATAGTAAAAGGAATCGAAATGCCGACGTAAAAAAAAAACGAAAACGTTTCGATTGTGAAAAATAAGAAGACGACTAAACGAAAAGCCGTTGAAGAACTTCAAGTTTCCAAAGAAAAGAAAAGAAAAATGAAAACGAGTGATGCACATCAGATTCTAGACAAACGAGATATATCGAACGAACTTCGATGAGCAATAGACGAAGGGAAAGGAGAAGAATATCTAGCGTGACTCGCCGCAGAACTATTTCAGTCGAAGTCCGTGGAACGGGAGAGTGTGATCAAAGGCATTTTTAAAACTTTTGGCATGGTTCCCTCGTTGAAGAAAATCGATCCGAAATTGTTCATGGAGCGGGTGAAGAAAAAGGTATTGGATTTGTTTTGCAAATACATGAACGTGGGACTAAAAATTAAGATGATACTCCATTGCATGATGAATAAAATTGACGTGAAGTCCGGCGAGAGCATCGTGAAAAATGCATATTTCAGATCTAATGTCGAACCCGTATTTCGAGGTTCAGATTTATCAGACGTTTTTGAAAAGATGAAAGACAAGATGTTGACATCTCTCGCGAATTATCAACATGAAGGTAGTAATTGGACGTTCGATGAAGTGTTGAAACTCGAAATTCACATAACTAAAAACGATTTGTTGAAAGGGTCTTCCTACGTGAAATTACCGTATTTCCTTGCTAAGAAATACGCCGTTATCAACATGAAAAATAACGATGATCAGTGTTTTAAATGGGCAGTCACATCCGCTTTATACCCTGTCAAAATAAACTCCGATAGAGTTTCTCAGTACGAGGAAACTTCTAAAAATCTCGATTGGACCGGAGTGACTTTTCCAATGCAGTTAAAACACATCGAATGTTTCGAGGCTCAAAATCCCACCGTTGCGGTGAACGTCTTGGGATACGACGACGAAAACGAAAGATCCATCCTCTCAGACTGACTTCGTATCTCGGAAGAGAAAAGACGATTATTTTATTATTGATTTCAAATGGTGACAATCGTCATTATTGTTGGGTTAAACATCCGAGTCGATTACTGTCGAAACAAAATAATAATCATAATGGAAAGATATCTTTATGTTACAATTGCATGAACGTGTTTCACAGCGAAGACTCGTCAGCAAAACATCAGGAATATTGCAACGAAAATCAAGGTGTCGCCGTCGAAATGCCCAAACCCAACACCATCGTGAAGTTTGAAAATCACAATAGAAGGTTAAAAGTACCATTTGTCATGTACGCCGATTTCGAATGTTTCACCGCGAAAATGAGTTCCTGTCAACCCAACGCTCTTCAAAGTTACGTCGAAAGATATCAAAAACACATACCTTCAGGCTATTGCATTTTTGTGAAATGCGCTTTCGACTTGCAACATGACATGGGCCCCTTCACCTACACGAAACAGTATGAAGACGACGACGTGGCTCAAAGGTTCATGGAAGAGTTAGAATGGAAACTTCAAATGTTATACGACAAATTCAAAACTCTGGCAGAAATGATCATCATGCGAGAGCAGCAGGACGAAAATAACAGAGCCACCGAATGTCACATATGCAAACAATCGTTCGATGAGAATTCGAAGGAAAATAGGAAGGTCAGAGACCACGATCATTACACGGGTCTGTATCGCGGTCCAGCTCACAGCAAGTGTAATTTAAAATATTGAGACGCCGTTTTCTATCCGGTGATGTTTCACAATCTCTCAGGTTATGACAGTCATCTGTTCAGGAAAAATCTCGGCACCTCACACGCAGAATTAAATTGCATCGCGAACAGCGAAGAAAGATACATTTCCTTCACGAAATGGAAGCTCATGGAGGAGAAAAGAGTAATCGATGGAGAGACGTTGGAAGAAAAAACGAAATTCATTCGTAGAGCCATACGTTTCATCGACAGTTTTAAATTCATGTTGACTGCTCTGGAAAAATTAGTCGATAACATGAGCAAGGATAAATTTAAAATCATGAGCGAACATTTCGGAGAACGAGTAGACGTCATGTTGAGGAAAGGAGTCTATCCTTACGATTACATGAATGATCTAAAGAGATTCGAAGACACTGCGCTACCTTCGAAAGAAGATTTTTATTTGAAATTATATGAATCCGACATTTCCGACGAGAATTACGAACACGCTAAAAACGTGTGGAAATCATTCGATATGAAAACCATGAGAGATTATCACGATCTCTATCTGAAGACCGACGTTCTACTCTTGGCAGACGTGTTCGAAAATTTTCGAGACGTCTGTTGTCGAAATTACGATCTGGATCCCACTTGGTATTTCACCGCACCCAGTTTGGCATGGGACGCTCTGTTGAAGACCACCGAAGTCCAATTGGAATTATTATCTGACGTGGACATGTTACTCATGTTCGAAAGGGCTGCGAGAGGTGGCGTCTCGATGATCTCCCACAGACATTCTGAGGCTAACAATCCCTACATGAAAGAAGGTTTCGATTCGAAACGATCGACTAAACACATACAGTATTGGGACGCTAATAATCTGTATGGTTGGGCTATGAGTCATCCCTTACTGATTGGAAATTTCGAATGGGTGAAGGAACCGGAAGAGATGCAAAAATGGAGAGACTATCCTTGCATTTTAGAAGTCGATTTGAACTATCCGAAAGAATTACACGATCTACACAACGATTATCCGCTGGCTCCCGAACGAATGGAACCGAACGAGGGAGATGAGGAAAAACTCATACCCAATTTATTTAACAAACGTAACTACGACGTCTACAGCGAGAATTTGAAACAGTACGTCGATTATGGGATGAAATTAGTCAACATACATCGCATCATTCGATTCGACGAAGAGCCCTGGATGAAAAAATACATCGATCTCAACACGAATCTCAGAACTCGAGCCGAGAACGATTTCAAAAAAGATTTCTTCAAACTCATGAACAACTGCGTGTATGGTAAATTGATGGAAAACATCAGGAAGAGAACCGACGTTCGACTCGTCATGTCTAAGAAAAGAGCTAGAACATTAGTGGTGAAACCCAATTACAAACACCGAACCATATTAGACGAAAATCTAGTGGCCGTTCACATGCAAAAGATGCACCTGAAGTTCGACAAACCGTATTATCTCGGACCGATCATCTTAGATATCAGCAAGCGATTGATGTACGAGTTTCACTACGATTACGTCAAACGGAAATTTGGTGATAAAGCCAAACTACTGTTCACTGACATGGACAGTTTAGTTTACGAGATAGAGATGAAAGACGTCTACCGAGATATATCTCAAGACAGGGTCGAGTGGTTCGACACGAGCAATTATCCCGTCGATCACCCGTCCAACATTCATTCGAACGACAACAAGAAGGTGTTGGGTAAATTTAAGGACGAGAGCGGTGGTAAACAAATCGTCGAATTCGTGGGCTTGAGACCCAAACTGTATGCTTATCGTCTAGACGATGATGAAGAGATCAAGAAGTGCAAAGGAGTTAAAGCGTGCGTGGTGAAGAAAAACATCTCTTTCCAAGAGTATAAAGATTTTCTGTTAGGAAGTGGTCCGGTGTATAAGACTATGAAATCGATTTGAAGCGAAAATCACGACTTGTATACCGAAATAGTCAACAAGATTTCGCTGACGGCCGACGATGATAAGAGATTCGTGTTAGATGATAAAATAAGCACTTTGGCACTCGGATATTGGACTGTGGATCTAACTGTAGACGATATGAATATGGATGATTGGATTCTAGATATGATTGTGGATGATAGGATTCCAGAAAATCAAGAGGAATTAGATGGATTCAAAATTATAGAAATCGATAGTAACATCAAGTGTCCAGAAAATCAAGAGGAATTAGATGGATTCAAAATTTTAGAAATCGATAGTAACATCGAGTGTCCAGAAAATCAAGAGGAATTAGACGGATTCAATATTATGGAAATCGATAGTGACATCAAGAGTTCAGAAAATCAAGAAGAATTAGATGGAATCAAAATTATAGAAAATGATAGAGACATCGAGAATGTTAGTTTAAAAAAAAGAGAAAAAAAACAAAAAAAAATAACGTCATTTTTTAGTGAATTATAATAAAATAAATAAAAAAAAATATATACGCATTATGAATAAGAAAATAGAGATATCCGTAGAAGGTGTCGTCTTACCTAACGAACCCCTATCCAACATCGATCTGTTGAATGCGGCAAAAGATTTGAAAATCAAAGATTTTCTAGGAGTGTTTTCCAGAGATGCCTTACCGAAGAGAAGACCTCGACAATTGGAATACGGAATTTTAAATCTAGACGATTCATCGGGTGAAGGCACTCACTGGGTGGCGTGGATGAAGAACGGGAAGAAGAAAAATTATTATTTCGACAGCTACGGAATCTCACCGCCAAAAGAAATAAAGAACTATTTCAACAAATCGATGGTTCGTTACAACACGGAACAAGTGCAATCACCACATCAAGTGTTTTGCGGACACCTGTGTCTCTACGTTCTCAAGAGGTGGTCTGAAGGAGATCGATTTCAAGACATTCTCAATGATTTACATTAGAGAGAGTTTTTTTTTTATAGTATATAAAGATAACAAATTATTTTTAAAAAAATTTTAATCGAATAAAAACGAAAAATAAAATAACATAGTTCATTTTTAATAAACTGCGTTTGAACATATTTTTCTAAAAAACAAAAAATCCCACAACAACATGCCAGTCGATAAATTTGGTAGAAGTGACGACGAAAAAGTCAACCCAAGAAGGAAGAGGAAGACGTTCGAAGTCGACGATGGTTACGACGTTGCCAACTTGGACGAACATTACATTTGGAGATACGAACCTCGAGAAGAACCTTTGAACATGAACGATAAGAAGCTCTACAATCTTCCCGAGCCGATAGATCTCGCAGATGCTACGACTAAAAAATACGTCGACAGGGGGAACGCCGATTTCGAACAAATCCTGCTAGATAATTACGTGGATAAAACCATGACTGACGATCTGGATCTGAAATCCAAACATTTGGTGAATGTCGTGAATCCCGTAGATCCCACCGATGCCGCAACCAAGAAATATGCGGACGACTCTCATGTGAGATTCAGCGAACACCTGAGAAATAGATATGTTCAGAAAACGATGCACTCAGAATTGAACGCTAATTCTAACAAGATAACGAACGTGGCCACTCCCACAAATCCCAAGGACGTGGCGACCAAACACTATGTAGATCTGGAACAGAGAAAGTCTGACAGACGAGAAATGAAATCGGATCTGAATGCGGGATTCAACAAGATATTGAATCTGTCGAAGATTGACAACACGGATGCGGACTCAACCACGGTCAACAAGGGCTACGTAGATTCTGCCATGATACAATCACAAGAATACCTAGAATCGCAAGTGGATGATCTCTACCTGAACAAACAATCTGGCGGAACCATGGAGGGTGGCATCGACATGAACGGTCACAATTTATTTGGACTCAGTCACGATCCCGAATTCGATTCCAGCGCGGTCAGCAGAAAGTACGTGGACGACAACTCGGTCTGGAGAAAGGGTGACATCATGGAAGGTAAACTAGACATGGGTGGACACGCGCTCACGAATCTACCGGATCCCGTGAACATGACGGATGCCTGCACCCTGATTTCAGTAGTGGAGAAAGTCAAATATGCTAGACAATTGATCACTGTGTGGGCCGAAGAGGCCGGCACCTTAGATGAAGGAAAAGCTGAGTGGTCTTTCGGAAATGGAGGTAGCGGATCGAAACATGGTCAGGTGGGATATCCCATGCCGCTGGGAGGTGAAATCCTTCGAATGAGTCTGATTTCCTCGGATTTGAATAACAGAGCGGTCGTCAATCTCATGGTGAATGGTGTAGAGAGCGATAAGAGATACAGCGTCGAAAAGACTGAGAATCAACACGCGAATGTTAGCACGTTTGGCACGCCTCTCAAAGTGAACGCCAGAGACAGGATTAATTTCATTATGAAAACCAATAATCCCAAAGCCGCCACTTCCGTGGTGAGTCTACTGATCAAACTAGTTCCTTTGAACAAACAGTGAACGCGTGGAAAATAATGAATTAAAAAAAAAATAATGTGTGATTATTAAAAACAAAAAAAAACAAAAAAAAAAAGTAATGAGATTTAGAAAGATGTTCAATCTCTCTAGATCACATTACTTTATTTTTTTTTTGTTTTTTTTGTTTTTAATAATTACTCATTACTTTTTATTTTTTTTTGTTTTTTATTTTTTTTTTCACACTCGTCTCTCATCGAATGATTGACATCTTATTTCCGTCCGATTCGAATTGTAATTCTCTGTCCGACAGGACCAGGGCGAAGGCTTCGGTTTTTCTCGGCACGTTCCTATCGAATTGCATCTTGATCTGAATGTCTAACACGCTACTCTTGAGTCGTTCACTCTGTTTACTGACGTCGAATACGAACATGGGATACATCGACTTGTATTCGCCGGGAGACATGTTAGGGTTGCTCATCAATTCGTCTAGACCATGATACTTCTTTCTAAAATCAGCGGCGTCGCCGTACAGTCTGCAGAAATCGTTCTTGTCGAACGACGCATTGTAATCGATTGTTGGATATCTTGTGGCGTTCAGAAACACTTGCATGTTTCTCAAACTGCAATGATCGAACAGCGACGCATTCTTTTCCTGAGACCCATCACTATCGGTCTGAAACGCAACCACGATGAAACGCGGTCTCTTGGAAGCGGATTTCACCGTCAATCTCCAATCGAAGTGATTCGTGGAGGGGGGAATGCTAGCCGTGTCGCACTGTCTCATTCTAAATCCCACGGGTAATTTACTCTTGGATTCTATGATCTTGTAGAGACGCGCTTTCTCCACGATCGAAGGCCCCACGTGTGGAACGAACCACGATATTTTGTGTAGAGTTATCTTACCCACATTGGTCGCAGTGAGTCTCACTATTGCGTCGTCGTCTCCTTTTCGAATCAACGTCAGATTGTGTTTGAATCCGTACATGATCTTGTTGTAATCGTCCACAAATCCGAAGATGTGTTTCAAAGGTATCCTGAACGAAAACGTTCCTTTAGGTCTGGACGTCTTGACGACGTAGTCGAATATCAAGACGGCGCCGGCGCTATCAGGGCCTACAGTGTCTTTCACCCACAACTGATTAAGTCGTCTGGATTTCGAAAAATCATCAGGATACGTCAAGAGTCCGAACATCGTGGTGGCCTGACCGGGATGAAACACAGATTCTATCTCTTGTGCAGATAGCATGTATTTTATGTTACTGAATAGATGCATGATGCCATTATTGGCTAGAGTAACCGTGTCGTCGTCGGCGTAGTTGCTCCCATCTTCCTTGGTGAGACGTCCCTGCACCACTATGTAACTCTCGCTAGGATGTACGAATAGATCTTGAGTTTCGACGTTGATTCTTATTTCTCCCGCATTGTTCAAACTCGTTCTGGTTACCAGTTCGTATTCGTGAACCTCATATCCTTGAATACTTTCATCTTTCACTATGCTTTGTGCTATATCTAGTATATTTGTCATTTTAAAGGATTTTTAGTTTTTTGTTTATTAATTAACTTGCTTTCTTTATCTAAAAATAGTTTTTAATTATTTTTTATTATTATTTTTTTCTCTCTTATATATATGTGTGTAAACAAGAAAATGTTAAAGAGAGTAAATAAAAAAAAATTTGTTTTCTTCATCAAAACTTCGTCTTCTGTAATTGTTGTTCGTAAAACTTTCCGATGATCTCTTCTCCATCCAAAGCTTCGATTTCGTAAGTCACCGGATCGGTGTGAAATATTTTGATTATCACGAAGATTTCCGAGGTCCATCGAGGAGTATAACCCTTTTTGAAGTGCTTCTTATACGCGTAAATTCTCACTCGATCACCGACCGCACATTTCGGCGTTCTAGACTTCTTCCTGATCTTAGATCTCTCAGGATATAGATTCGCGTAGACCCGTTTTTCGTTTCGAGGATCGCTAGCTTCCGCGGTAGTCATCTTGATCGATCTGTGTCGCATGTTGTTGTAATCTTTGACCAGACTGTTCAGAGCGTATATGTATTTCTTGGTCGAATTCGCCGTGAAGTATCTGTGCATCTTTTCCTTCATCGTTCGATTCCAACGTTCCACCACACTGGCTTTCTCTTCGTTTTCGATCGAGTAGAGGTCTACCAATCGACGAACGTGCTTGTTGTAGAATTCCTTTCCCTTATCCACCCACAATTTACTCGGTTTTCGAGAAGACGAGTCGAACACGCTCTTCAGAGCCTCGGCGACGCAAGGTCCCGATTTATTCTTCAAAGCTCTGATCCAACCGTATTTGGAAAACACGTCGATGACAGTCAATAGATATTTGACGCCCTCGTTCCACCTCGAAAACGATCTCATGTCGACCAAGTCGGCAGGCCAAATATCATCCAGACCCTTCACGAACACCCTTCTCTTTCGAAATTTATGCACTATGGGTTTGTGTAACTCCTCGGCCAATTCGCTCGTCAATAATCGTTTCTTCTTCTTTTCAGATGCGCTTTTTTTTGAACGCCCCATCCGAATCGACGTTTCGCACCGATCAGATTGCCGACCAGCGAACGTTCCATCTTCTCTCTCCTGGTCGGATTCGATATGCCTCTCAATTTCCCCAACATGTTTTTATCGCAGACGTCGTTGCGAGTCTTGGTGTCGGGATGTCCGGCGTAGCACAGATCGTGATCATACGCGGCCGCGTCCACCCTATTCACAGGTTTGCTCCAAGATTTGGGTGTCAGATCGGCGTTGAGTCTCTTGTTCAATTTCGTTCCGGGTCCCGTGAAACTGTGACCGGGCAGATGCATTTCGAAAGGTAGATTACTGATCATTTTATTCACGATGCCTTTACCTTTGCTCCCGTTCTTTTTTTTGATGAATCGTGTCTTGACAGAACCACACACGTCGCAAATTCCGCGAAGCATCTGTCTGTCGTTTTTAGTTCGCACTTCTCTAGAATTACTCGTCTCGGTAACTCTCTTACACTTTACGCAATTCAATTTTAAGAGTTATTTAAATTAATTTCGTTTTTTATTTTATATATAAATTTAATTTTTTTTTAAAAATTCTGTTCTTATTATATATATATTTTTTTTTCAATCGCTGCTCTTGAGTTCTATCATCTTACTGAATTCCTCCCTGGCCTCTTTCCTCCCATTTTCCACGAGAGAATCCTTCATCTCTTCCTTGATGATCTGACGAGTCTTGATTCTCACGGCTTCTTTCATGGCATCGTATTTCGTTTTCTCGCTCAATATCGCGAAGTATTCTCCGTCCGATATCCTACCGTCTTTCAACGCCATAGAGATCATTTCGGATATCGTGTCAATCTTGGAGTCGGCCAAGACGCGAATCTTGTCATGTTTCCTCGCCTTGAGATATAATTTCCTACTCAAAAAGTTTCCGAGCGTGCTAAACAATCCGGCGGCGAGGGCCACTCCTTCTACGGTCAACACGATCGGAATGGCGACCGCAGTCGACAACAATCCGATGCCGGCCGCGTGGAAACCCATGGAAATCGTGATGAGTGTCGTGTCGATCGTGTTGACAAATGTCACGAAACGCGAATACTTCTTGAGAGAACGGCGAGAATCTCTCTCTCGAGTTAGATACTCTTGGATTCTATTGATTTGATCGATGCGATACCTCCCTCCTCTTTCTCTTTCTTCTAGTGACGGCGCCATCGGCAAAACGTCGATCGGCTTCTCGTCCTAGTCGTCCACTAACGTCGGATACAATTTATTTCTGGTTCTCATTTTTGTTTTTTTCTTTCTAATATTAGATAAAAAATTTATGTGTGTATTTATTTTTATTTTCTATTCTCCCTTATTTTATATCGACGAGAAAACTTAGACGTATGCTTCGTTGAACAATAATTTCAAGATGCATGCCTTATCTCGTAAAGTCAGACTTTTACGCGCCAATTTCTGTTCTTCCGAAACTGTGGGCTTGCTTCGATTCTTTCAGTAGAGTAATCTCTTCCAAAACGCGATCACTTCATTGATTTGAACGCGTTCGAACGCCGGTTCGAAATACTTGACG
Organism: Pictodentalium vernedei; assembly: GCA_031216915.1. Classification (NCBI taxonomy): domain Eukaryota; kingdom Metazoa; phylum Mollusca; class Scaphopoda; order Dentaliida; family Dentaliidae; genus Pictodentalium; species Pictodentalium vernedei. The sequence continues at coordinate 57,081,459 of CM062296.1, forward strand.
ACCATATCTTCCCTTTCCATCCACAGACACGAATGATTCTCGTGAGCCGGAAGTCTAGGTGATCCCGACATCCGACGCATCGTTCTAACAAGAGACGACCTAGTTGTTCGTTCACGCAGAATGCGTAGGCTCTCATCAGCATTTTTAAAAGAAACCTCACTCTAATATCCTGAGAATCGCTCATGATTTACGTTTTTATTATCTATTCGATTTGATATATTTATTTTTTTTAAATAACTATTTATTTATATTTTTTTCACCTCTATATATATATCAATCAAAAACGTGACAGCGGGCTCGCGAATTTCTAACACACCGACGACAATACTCTTCGTTCAAAACATTTCCATCAAGTGCTCGTTGAGATCACCTCGCAATAACGCAGTCTCACTTCGAGAAAGGCTACAGTGGGTTTGCGGATTCAAACATCACCTCTTCACGCGAGTCGATTTCAGATCTAAAATCTGCAAGCGGATCTCCGTGTACGCCTCCATAGGGTTTCAGTGTTAAAATCGTGTGCGGACGCGGATTGTTAGAATCGGCAAGACGATGAGTTCGAATTCTCAGAACGTTTTTCTGTTCGCAATTTAACACTCTCCATAGGGTTTCAGTGTTAAAATCGTGTACGGACGCGGATTGTTAGAATCGGCAAGACGATGAGTTCGAATTCTCAAAACGTTTTTTTTTGCTCGCAATTTAACACTGAATCCAATGAGGAAAACTCATCTGCAGATTTCAATCAAAACGGTACATGTACGTGTATGTAAAACTACGCGCGTCTAGGATACAATTCAGTGTTAAAAAAATTCGAGCTCACCCTAAAAAACCGTTAAAATCTTGTACACGTACACGATTTTAACACTAAATCCTATGGAGATGTACATGTACACGTACACGTACATGTACAGGTGAGCTCGTATTCTCAATTATCACCTACTGGTATCACCTATCGAGTTCTGAGTTTTTTCTGTTGTATGCACTTACATGTCTAGTATATTCATTCCAAAAAACTGGTAGGGTTCCTACTAGGGCTGTCACGAATTTTTAATTTAGGAATCGATTAATCGTCGCAAATAATCGATGATAATCGATGATAATCGATTAATCGTACCTAAATGCCCCCCCCCCCCCCCCCCCCCCCACACACACACACTCTTTGAAGTCGATAAAAATGAAGTAAAAGTCAGTTGACCTACCTCAAGGAAACAACAAAAACGATCCTTTTTTTAGGTACATTCAAAGCTTTGATGTTCTGAACTTTTGAACCGTCAGTGTAACAATCAAGACCGGTCGGCAGTTGCGCAGTTTGCAACTGCCGACCGGTCTTGATTATTACACTGACGGTTCAAAAGTTCAGAACATCAAAGCTTTGATGAATGTACCTGAAAGACAATTGCTTCCAACAGCTTCTTGAGGGTTTAACATCGATGTCCTTACCTCTTTACCTTTAGAAACAATAGTTTTTTCAGCAAATTTTCTTTTAATTATTAATCGTCTAAAACGGGATACAATTTACCGATTATTCGACAACGAAAAATACTAATCGATTTCGCCGTGACCGATCAACAGTCGATTAATCGTGACAGTCCTAGTTCCTACTTCTGGTTCGGGAGATCGATAGGGGCCGAAAATTTGACGACTCCCTTCGTGGAAATTCTTGTTATAGCTATTACTCTAGAACGGTTTGGGGTATCGGATTTGGACCTTTTGCGTCATATTCGCTTATATGTTGGAAAGATGCTGTCTAACAATTGTGAGGGTCAGACTTCCGGTTCGGGAGATAGTGCGGGTTGAAAAATTTGACCTTGAAGTACTTGTTATCGCTACTACTCCGGAACGGATTGGCTTATCGACTTCGGCCCTCGCGAAATATGACTACGCCATTTCAACTCGTTATGTAAAACACCCACCGATTCAAACACACATCGCGTTCTGTCTATATATGTAGACACTGAGCTGTGTTTATATGGTATGGGTATGTGATGGAAAAGTAGTGGTGAAGGTGGGGTTTGTCGAACGTTTTCCAGGCAAAACAGTTGACGTTGCTATTGACGTCGAAACGTCATGATGCGCACTTTTGAAAGAGAGGGAATGTCAATGTCAACTTACGCTAGTGAAGTCTCTGTTAGCAATGACTTGGAAGATTAAACCTAACGTTACGACCTCCAAATGCCGTCCAATGTTATCCATAAAAATTTATTATTCAAATTTTATTATTTTTCTCATCATTTGCCTCAGAAACATTTATGAGCTCGTTTTGTCCATCACGCTCCAACGAGAGGTCATAAGCTATCTTTTGGGGCAAACAGAACGAAAATATTTAGCTATTCTGGAATGTTTTGCAAGTGTCGTCTGCTATTCAGGTGTGATTAACCGTTTGCCCGACGAATCGCCCGCATCCGCCTGCATCCGCCCGCGTAATATGCAAATTCAGAAGCTGAAAAAGTATTACTTTTCAAAACATTTCAACAAAACCATATCATGTGAACCCCTCGTTGGAACGAGCTCGTCGAGCTCGTTCCAACGAGGGGCCACATAATAGGGTTTTGTTCAATGTTTTTGAAAAATTTAAAAAAAAAATGATATTTAAAATGATAAATTTTGATATCGTCTGCGTTGTATAAAGGGTTATGGGTTAATGGGAATAACCCTTTGACCAGAAAGACCAATTTCATGGTCCAAGAACATTTAGCTATTCTGGAATGTTTTGCAAGTGTCGTCTGCTATTCAGGTGTGATTAACCGTTTGCCCGACGAATCGCCCGCATCCGCCTGCATCCGCCCGCGTAATATGCAAATTCAGAAGCTGAAAAAGTATTATTTTTCAAAACATTTCAACAAAACCATATCATGTGAACCCCTCGTTGGAACGAGCTCGTTCCAACGAGGGGCCACATGATAGGGTTTTGTTCAATGTTTTTGAAAAATTTAAAAAAAAAATGATATTTAAAATGATAAATTTTGATATCGTCTGCGTTGTATAAAGGGTTATGGGTTAATGGGAATAACCCTTTGACCAGAAAGACCACTTTCATGGTCCAAGAACATGCCATAATGTCATTGAATAGGATGGTTGTACGTTACAATTATTAACTGGTTGACCCTCAAAAATGAATATGGACTCTTCTAATTTCTACGATTGAACTGACATGCATTCAAAGAGAAATTATTGTCGATGAAATCATTGGTTAAACGATTATTTTTTTTTACAGTTGTGATCTATTTTGAAATACAGCTTTGGTAAATCTTTGCCTTTAAAACATTTCTTGATGTTACACTGTTGGAATGGGTCCCTGTGTCAGGCAAGAGTATATTATCAAATCCTTTGGAAAAACTGGTTAACCCTCTAAGGGAACGTCCAACAAAACATGTGACATTTTTGAAAATTTCAACAAAGCCCTAAATAGGAATTGAAGTGGTGAATTGCGTCATATTATATAACCAAAATAATGACAAAAATACACAAAACCTGAATTCATCCACTTTTTCATTTTTTTTTTACTTTTGATAACAAATAGATCGCCAGTCGCATAAGTAATCAAGGGGAATAACAAGGAATAGATCGGTAATTCTTACGCCTGAGTGGTTATTTATTATTATTTATTTATTGGTGTTTAACCCTTTACCCAACGCAGACGATATCAAAATTTATTATTTTAAATAGCATTTTTTGAAATTTTTCAAAAAATTTCAACAAAACCATATCATGTGACCCCTCGTTGGAACGAGCTCGACGAGCTCGTTCCAACGAGGGGTCACATGATATGGTTTTGTTGAAATTTTTTGAAAAATAATATTTTTTCAACTGCTGAATTTGCATATTACGCGGGCGGATGCGGCTGATTCGTTGGGTAAAGGGTTAAGGTCATATACTTATGCACAATGCCTAATCATGACCGTGACCGTTTTACGGGTGGAGAAAGCCGGGGTGTCCGGAGAGAACCACCGAGCAACGACGAGCAGCTGCCAGCTCCCCAACATTGTGTGTGGGGGAGGGGAGGGGGGGGGGGTATAATCACTGCAGAGTGACAAAGGCCAGGGATGTGGCTAGAGGGTTTCAGCTGGGGGAGGGGGTGCCACCGGTGTAAATTACAACTGTGAGTACTTTCGATAGGTGGTTGCACTGCAGCGCTAGGTGATATCTTTTAACCCTTTACCCAACGAATCCCCCTATCCGCCCGCGTAATATGCAAAAACAGCTGCTGAAAAAAAAATTATTTTTCGAAAAATTTCAACAAAATGGTTTTGTTGAAATTTAAAAAAAAAATGATATTTAAAATAATGAATTTTGAAATCGTCTGCGTTGGGTAAAGGGTTAATCTAAGCCTGCCTGTGCTCCGCACTGCAGCACAGGCAGGGTTAGATTAGTTGAAGACATGCGTACCATCGACGAGCAGTACGCCTTAGTACACGGCGTCACCGTGCCCCCATGTGGACAATCGGGGTTAAGTGCCTTAGTGCCTTGCCCAAGGACACAACGTGGGAGTCTGAATTGATCGCTCAGACGGTCACCCTTCCGATGATTAACCGGGCTCGGCGTTGCGTAACTTTGGTGATCTGACCGGTTACCGCAACGCATGCCTAAGTGGTAAATAAAAGACTGCAAACTCCATATTCGTAGAAAGCATATTCACCTTTTCATCACCGACGTCTTGAAAACTCCCAGAGCAAACTAAACGACCACAAACAAAGATTGTGTTGGGAAGACATGTTTTTTTTGTTTTATCACGTGATTCATGGGCCATGTTGGGAAACGACTTATGTTCAAAGATCTCAAATCTTTCAACATTTCAGTGCTGTTTTCGAATCTGAGAGGCGATTTAATATATGACATACGATTCATTCATAGAAAAATATTCAACTGGGAAGGTAATGGTTACGAGATACAGTCCTCAGTAGCAATGTTGAATTCGGAAACTGTAGAAAGTTACGCACGTTTCAGCAAGGGATTAATTCGCCACCGATTCGAAGTACTATTATTTGGCTGTTGTCAATAGACAAAACAATGAAACTGGAAAATTATGTTTGAAATTTTGTTTTTATTCACATCAACCTAAATTACAGTATTTACAACTGTATGTTTAAGAAAAAAAAATTTTTCACTTTGGTCGAACTAAAGAATGTGATGTAAAGAAAGGCTTGGTGAAGTATGCTTGTCGAATAAAAGGACCAAAGTCAAGGCCTGAATGCCAAAGTTTCAGAACCTTCTTTTTCTATTCACCAAGAACAGTGGAATTTAGTACCATCCTAAATTTAATTTTCTCCCTCGCGCCCCCGCATTGTGTGTAAAATAAATCCACACCGACTGTGATCGATCGCTATAGGCACCAAAAGGTTGCCAGAATCTATGTAAATTGTACAATCTGTTGACAGAAAGGACATGAAGCCACTTGGTGGACAAAACCATACAAACTGCCGAAATGAGACCACAACGTCTCATAAGTTTATAGATAAATGAATTTTATTACCACAATAATTGCGATATTGTTCAGGCATGTAATTCACTTTCTATAAAATTAGTATTGGTCAGCAGATCAGTTATTAATGTTCTTAAATCCCACGAGTAAGCAACAGTTACTCGTCATCAAACAGCAACTGCAGAAGAGCGATAGTTTCAAAACAAATGAAGCATATCAAACCATGCACACACGTGCATTAGAATCCATTATTTCTAAGTTAACGAAGCCGCTTGACATAAGTATTCTGCACGTAAATCAGGCCATTTTTGTTGTTTTGGCCATACATGAGCATTCATATGAAACTCTCGGCAGCTGTCATTGCAAATGAGGAAGTTGGGAAGTTTTCACTTTTTGGTGTATCTTTTTTACCAATTTGACACACATCTCATGCAAAGAATTGTGAGGGGTATAATCACTGCAGAGTGACAAACGCCAGGGATGTGGCTAGAGGGTTTCAGCTAGGGGGGTGGGGGCACCGGTGTAAATTCCAACTGTGAGTAGCTTCGATAGGTGGTTGCACTGCAGCGCTGGGTGATATCTTTTAACCCTTTACCCAACGAATCGCCCGCATCCGCCTGCGTAATGTGCAAATACAGCTGCTGAGAAAATATTATTTTTCGCAGAATTTCAACAAAAAACCATATCATGTGACCCCTCTTTGGAACGAGCTCGTTCCAAAGAGGGGTCAAATGATATGGTTTTGTTGGAATTTTTTTTAAAAAATTAAAAAAATGATATTTAAAATAATGAATTTTGAAATCGTCTGAGTTGGGTAAAGGGTTATGAGCTCTTCTGAAAATTTTCACTAGTCCTGAAACGGAAAAAGCATCATTTATAACGTGTCTGGGTCAGAAAATGTACCAGATTGATGTCAGAATCGAAATTTTGAGGCCAATAAAGAGTAGGAAATTTGAAACTCAAGTTTCCAGTTGTTAATTTACTGAATGTTCATCCATTTGATTTTTGACCTCGGAATTTCCAACTGTTGAAAAAAAATACCCCTAGCTGGGGGGGGGGGGGGGGGGGACTCCCCTCCCCCCACACCCTCTGTCGCCACATCACTGACAAAGGCCACATTGGACATTCTTCATTTCACAATGATGCACTCTCTTATGACTCTACACTTGTTTTTGTGAACTGTATGGATTTTATCCTTACTGACCTTCATAAAGGTGAACAAACACAAAACAGTCAGCCCTTGTGAAATTTAGACACCCTAAATTACAATAAGTCTTACAGTCCGTTCCTTGTAAGAATGAGAACACAAATTCTCCAAGCCTTTAGTAGAAGGTGCAGAATTGAACTATACAGTAAATTTAAGGTATTTTATTGTACAAAAACTGGTCTCTTACTTACGCAATAGGAGACTTTCGGGCAGTGATTTCTAACACATGATAACGGACCCATGGCAAATATTTGTTTTCACATGATCTATGTTTCATTAAAAAAATAATATATAATTTATTGGGGTTATTCCTTTTGTGCCTTTTTTAGACTTTGAAGAAAATTACCTGAAATTTGACCAAAGTTAGGTTGGACGTCCCCTTGGCTAATTTAATTTGTGATTAGTTAATAAGTTGAGAAACCTGACAGTTACATGTAGTAACTCAGTGATTCTCTCCAGATGTTTTGGTTTTCTCCTCTCATAAAGCTGTTCAACCCAATACGACCCAGGCTGTTGAAAGTGCAATTTAATAAATAAATAAATAAATAAATAAATAAATAAATAAATAAACAAATAAATAAATAAATAAATAAATAAATAAATAAATAGAAGATATCTAGTGATTTTGAGTGGATACCGAAAATTATTTCATGAGTGACCGAGACAAATGTTTATTTTTCGTGAGCGCCTGCTCGAGCGAAAATCACCTTTTGCGATATTGTTCAGGCATGTAATTCACTTTCTATAAAATTAGTATTGGTCAGCAGATCAGTTATTAATGTTCTTAAATCCCACGAGTAAGCAACAGTTACTCTTCATCAAACAGCAACTGCAGAAGAGCGATAGTTTCAAAACAAATGAAGCATATCAAACCATGCACGCACGTGAATTAGAATCCATTATTTCTAAGTTAACGAAGCAACTTGACATAAGTATTCTGCACGTAAGGCAGGCCATTTTTGTTGTTTTGGACATACATGAGCATTCATATGAAACTTTCGGCAGCTTTTGTTTCGGTCACAACTGAGATGATTTTCGGTATCCACTCAAAAACACTAGACTTCCTTTTTAGTATACGCTTTTTATAAGAATCTGAAAATTCCTCTGGCTCCAACATTGAACTGATACATGATAGTAAACAGCGCATTGAATCATTGATACGCAGAGGAAATTTGATGGATGATCGGAACAGACAGCGTCTTGCAATCTGATTCAGCTGGCGAGTTTCCAGTCCAAACATGGTCTGAAAGTCCATAATGTAAGGTTTTGGTTTGGTACGTCCTTTGAAAGGACATACCAAACCGAAAACTTATATTACCGACTTTCAGACCATGTTTGGACTAGCGGGTTTCATACATCAATTCAGGGTGAATACGTGTTGAATTATTGGTGGAAATGATCTGTATCCACTCAAAACAAACATTAGATTATCTATTCATTATACCTTTTGAGAACTAATGGATCATTTCCAGTGATAATTTGACTCGTATTCACTTTTAAGTGATGCCTTGAAAGCCGCCATTTTTATTGATACCGCGAGAGTGAAAATTTCTATATTTTCACAGTGGGGGATACGATTTCTATCTTTCCGAAATTTCTTCGATAATCTATCGTTTAGCGTATAATAAAAAAGTATCTTGACTAAAATGCTCACTGTAGTTTCTGCGCGAAATGTATCGGTTGTCGAAATTGTAAAGTACTAAATATTTAGCTAAATTGCGAGCCAGCAAAATATAGTCATAAAGATTTGTAAACAGCCAGGGCTCAAAATAAGTGGTTTCGCGTCGCTATTTGCTATGCAAAACATACTGAAAGCTACACAATTTTCAGTTATGTATAACATTTTGCGATACAATATATTCAACTGCAGCCTAACAGGCTGCAGTTGAATATCTTGTATTGCAAAATGTAAAAACGAAAATTTGCAACGAACGTTGCAAGCTAGTTCACTAATACTTTAATCCTGATATAAAATTAACTCTCCGTTTCGCATTAGCAACTTCATATGTAAAATGAATTTTATTGGTTTAAATTCAACCTGCATTGTTTCTGAATTCTGCATAAAATACCCAGTCAAAATAACTTTAAGCCCATCAAATTAAGAGATGTTATGCATTTGGAAATATCTAAGTCCATGTAGTTGTTAAAGGCAGTTCAGTTGAAAAACCTAGCTAGTGCTTCATGTGTTGCAGCTCATTTGAAAAAGCACAAAAAAGGTGGACATTATTCTATCTGCTCAGAAGAGTTTAATACAAAACAGTATGGCATAACTTCAGTATTGAAGAACTGCTATGCAATTTAAACAAAATGCTATTCATTTTTCTGAAATGTGTAGGATTTTGCTATGCATAGAAAAAAGGTATTTTGAGCCCTGTAAACAGCAGATAAATGGTATAAGCACAAAAGCTCAACACGTGATATTGAGAAAAAGAACATTAGTAATTGAGCATCAGTTTTCAGTTATTTCAACACTACTAGAACGTTAAATGATAAATAAACACTTATAGGCCAATTATATATAAATGGCCCTTCCAGTCCATGCAATAAATGTTCAGAGGTTGAAATAGTCTCACACGATCAATATCATTACCAACCAATAATATATACTGACTGAAAAAAGAAACGCAAGTTCAGTTTTGGTAACATAATTTTTTACCCGTAGTCCAAATGTCGTAAAATTTGACACATAGCTATCCCGGTATACAGTCTAAAGAGTCTTTGGTTAAAATGCACCATGACCATCACGTGCGACGCTGCATGCTTTCAACAGATGTTTCGACAAAGGGTGCATCCGCGGCATACCCACGTGCTATGGGCTGAAAAACCATACCGAATCGAAGTTTTAAACAGTACACATCGATTGCATAAAATTTCATTTCAACTCGCTTGAAAAGCAAAATGCCCCGAATGTCCAATAGGGATAGGGCTATTGCTCTATTTATCCGGGGCTAATCAACGTCTCTTCGCCCAGCAATTTGGAGTCCATAAGTCAACGATTCTTCGTTTAGTTGGGCGTCTCAGAGACACTGGAAGGTTAGCGAACCGTCCTAGCAGCGGATGTCCGCGCATTATATCGCCACGTCAAGATAGAAGCATACGTCTCTCACACCTCCTTAACCAATCTCAGACGGCGACGGAGACGGGGAGTCAGGTTGTAGGCACTCATGGTACGTCCAGCAACAGTTCGGAATCGGTGACGGGAGTTCAAGTTAAGGCCACAACATCCCTATGTTGGTCGGCAACTTACACCCAGGCGACATCAACGTCGATTGCAATGGCTGTGGGCACATGCGCCAAATTGGTCTCACTTGGCCCACTGGAGGCGTGTGGTATTCACTGACAAGTCTCGGTTCAAGCGTTACAGGTCAGATGGACGACAACGTTGCTATCGACGTCGAGGTGAGCGATATTCTGACGCGTGCGTTAAGGCCAGTAGTAGAGAAGAACGAATTGATGCCCGTTGACCGGAGGTGATTAGGAGGTGGTTCAACCAGCGCTGACAAGAGGAGTCGAAAGAGGTTATGGAGAGGGGCAGAGGAGGCAAGGGTGTCACTTTTTAAAAAAAATTAAATTTAATAATTTTAATTGCCATGACGTAGCATATTTTAAAATAATTTAAATTTCTATGAGGTAGCATATTTTGAAATTTAATTTTAATTGTTATGACGTCATACCCCCCTCTTAATGCTGAACAGTGCTATGATGGGCTACCCCTTTCCCCTCTTTTAAATTTTAATTGCTTTGACGTAGCCCCCTAACAGTTGGCGTAATATAATATATTAATAATTTTCGTTAATTAAATAATTTTAAATTAAATTTAAACGATGTAACAAGCTGGTAATTCTCGTTAAAGAATTAAATAATTTTAAAACATTTAAATGGCGCAACAACTTTTGAAATATTCAAATGGATAATTATACTGAAAAATGCTCAATTATATTATTCCAATGTGTTTAAAATTGACAGGATCGAGTTGATGTCCAGCCACCATTTTTCTCAAAGGTGATGACAATAATCGCTTTTAACTCAGGGAAAGAGGGAACGACGCTAAAATTAAGGTGATAACCCTGCGACTTGTTTGTTAATCATAAACAAAATTTCCCCGTGGTATCGTGTTTTATTAGCCTATATCAAATGTTTATTTATCGATCTTTACTGAAGGATAAGACAGCCATCTAACGGGGGGGGGGGGGGGGGGGGGGGGGGGGGGGGGGGGGGCATGAAAGAAGCACTTTTTGTTAATTGCCCACATGAGGCGTGGTAGCGTTGTGTACTAACGCTTACAGCACGTCGAGGGTGCACTTGCCTTCCACCAATACCAACCCTGTGTGGAAGTAATAGGAGAGGGATGAACCGTGCCACATTGGCCGGACCGCGGCCCGGACCCCGGAAGTGACATCATAGTCACGTGACCCAGTGGCACCATGTTGTGTTGTCATGGTAACCAGCGTGAGCGGCCATCTTGTGACGTCATCTCTCCATAGTGATACGTGATGTGAGTGCGCAGGGTGTTGTTAGGGTGATACGTATTTCCGGGGTGTCCGGAGAGAACCACCGAGCAACGACGAGCAGCTGCCAGCTCCCCAACATTGTGTGTGGGGGAGGGGAGGGGGGGGGGGTATAATCACTGCAGAGTGACAAAGGCCAGGGATATGGCTAGAAGGTTTAAGCTGGGGGAGGGGGGTGCCAACGGTGTAAATTCCAACTGTGAGTACTTTCGATAGGTGGTTGCACTGCAGCGCTGGGTGATATCTTTTAACCCTTTACCCAACGAATCCCCCTATCCGCCCGCGTAATATGCAAAAACAGCTGCTGAAAAAAAATTATTTTTCGAAAAATTTCAACAAAACCATATCATGTGACCCCTCTTTGGAACGCGCTCATCGAGCTCGTTCCAAAGAGGGGTCACATGATATGGTTTTGTTGAAATTTAAAAAAAAAATGATATTTAAAATAATGAATTTTGAAATCGTCTGCGTTGGGTAAAGGGTTAATCTATGCCTGCCTGTGCTCCGCACTGCAGCACAGGCAGGGTTAGATTAGTTGAAGACATGCGTACCATCGACGAGCAGTACGCCTTAGTACACGGCGTCACCGTGCCCCCATGTGGACAATCGGGGTTAAGTGCCTTAGTGCCTTGCCCAAGGACACAACGTGGGAGTCTGAATTGATCGCTCAGACGGTCACCCTTCCGATGATTAACCGGGCTCGGCGTTGCGTAACTTTGGTGATCTGACCGGTTACCGCAACGCATGCCTAAGTGGTAAATAAAAGACTGCAAACTCCATATTCGTAGAAAGCATATTCACCTTTTCATCACCGACGTCTTGAAAACTCCCAGAGCAAACTAAACGACCACAAACAAAGATTGTGTTGGGAAGACATGTTTTTTTTTGTTTTATCACGTGATTCATGGGCCATGTTGGGAAACGACTTATGTTCAAAGATCTCAAATCTTTCAACATTTCAGTGCTGTTTTCGAATCTGAGAGGCGATTTAATATATGACATACGATTCATTCATAGAAAAATATTCAACTGGGAAGGTAATGGTTACGAGATACAGTCCTCAGTAGCAATGTTGAATTCGGAAACTGTGGAAAGTTACGCACGTTTCAGCAAGGGATTAATTCGCCACCGATTCGAAGTACTATTATTTGGCTGTTGTCAATAGACAAAACAATGAAACTGGAAAATTATGTTTGAAATTTTGTTTTTATTCACATCAACCTAAATTACAATATTTACAACTGTATGTTTAAGAAAAAAAAATTTTTCACTTTGGTCGAACTAAAGAATGTGATGTAAAGAAAGGCTTGGTGAAGTATGCTTGTCGAATAAAAGGACCAAAGTCAAGGCCTGAATGCCAAAGTTTCAGAACCTTCTTTTTCTATTCACCAAGAACAGCGGAATTTAGTACCATCCTAAATTTAAATTTCTCACTCGCGCCCCCGCATTGTGTGTAAAATAAATCCTCGCCGACTGTGATCGATCGCTATAGGCACCAAAAGGTTGCCAGAATCTATGTAAATTGTACAATCTGTTGACAGAAAGGGCATGAAGCCACTTGGTGGACAAAACCATACAAACTGCCGAAATGAGACCACAACGTCTCATAAGTTTATAGATAAATAAATTTTATTACCACAATAATTGCGATATTGTTCAGGCATGTAATTCACTTTCTATAAAATTAGTATTGGTCAGCAGATCAGTTATTAATGTTCTTAAATCCCACGAGTAAGCAACAGTTACTCTTCATCAAACAGCAACTGCAGAAGAGCGATAGTTTCAAAACAAATGAAGCATATCAAACCATGCACACACGTGAATTAGAATCCATTATTTCTAAGTTAACGAAGCCGCTTGACATAAGTGTTCTGCACGTAAGGCAGGCCATTTTTGTTGTTTTGGACATACATGAGCATTCATATGAAACTCTCGGCAGCTGTCATTGCAAATGAGGAAGTTGGGAAGTTTTCCCTTTTTGGAGTATCTTTTTTACCAATTTGACACACATCTCATGCAAAGAATTGTGAGGGGTATAATCACTGCAGAGTGACAAACGCCAGGGATGATGGCTAGAGGGTTTCAGCTAGGGGGGTGGGGGCACCGGTGTAAATTCCAACTGTGAGTAGCTTCGATAGGTGGTTGCACTGCAGCGCTGGGTGATATCTTTTAACCCTTTACCCAACGAATCGCCCGCATCCGCCTGCGTAATGTGCAAATACAGCTGCTGAGAAAATATTATTTTTCGCAGAATTTCAACAAAAAACCATATCATGTGACCCCTCTTTGGAACGAGCTCGTTCCAAAGAGGGGTCAAATGATATGGTTTTGTTGGAATTTTTTTTAAAAAATTAAAAAAATGATATTTAAAATAATGAATTTTGAAATCGTCTGAGTTGGGTAAAGGGTTATGAGCTCTTCTGAAAATTTTCACTAGTCCTGAAACGGAAAAAAGCGTCATTTATAACGTGTCTGGGTCAGAAAATTTACCAGATTGATGTCAGAGTCGAAATTTTGAGGCCAATAAAGAGTAGGAAATTTGAAACTCAGGTTTCCAGTTGTTAATTTACTGAATGTTCATCCATTTGATTTTTGACCTCGGAATTTCCAACTGTTGAAAAAAAATACCCCTAGCTGGGGGGGGGGGGGGACTCCCCTCCCCCCACACCCTCTGTCGCCACATCACTGACAAAGGCCACATTGGACATTCTTCATTTCACAATGATGCACTCTCTTATGACTCTACACTTGTTTTTGTGAACTGTATGGATTTTATCCTTACTGACCTTCATAAAGGTGAACAAACACAAAACAGTCAGCCCTTGTGAAATTTAGACACCCTAAATTACAATAAGTCTTACAGTCCGTTCCTTGTAAGAATGAGAACACAAATTCTCCAAGCCTTTAGTAGAAGGTGCAGAATTGAACTATACAGTAAATTTAAGGTATTTTATTGTACAAAAACTGGTCTCTTACTTACGCAATAGGAGACTTTCGGGCAGTGATTTCTAACACATGATAACGGACCCATGGCAAATATTTGTTTTCACATGATCTATGTTTCATTAAAAAAATAATATATAATTTATTGGGGTTATTCCTTTTGGGCCTTTTTTAGACTTTGAAGAAAATTACCTGAAATTTGACCAAAGTTAGGTTGGACGTCCCCTTGGCTAATTTAATTTGTGATTAGTTAATAAGTTGAGAAACCTGACAGTTACATGAAGTAACTCAGTGATTCTCTCCAGATCTTTTGGTTTTCTCCTCTCATAAAGCTGTTCAACCCAATACGACCCAGGCTCTTGAAAGTGCAATTTAATAAATAAATAAATAAATAAATAAATAAATAAATAAATAAATAAATAAATAAATAAAATAAATAAATAAATAGAAGATATCTAGTGATTTTGAGTGGATACCGAAAATTATTTCATGAGTGACCGAGACAAATGTTTATTTTTCGTGAGCGCCTGCTCGAGCGAAAATCACCTTTTGTTTCGGTCACAACTGAGATGATTTTCGGTATCCACTCAAAAACACTAGACTTCCTGTTTAGTATACGCTTTTTATAAGAATCTGAAAATTCCTCTGGCTCCAACATTGAACTGATACATAATAGTAAACAGCGCATTGAATCATTGATACGCAGAGGAAATTTGATGGATGATCGGAACAGACAGCGTCTTGCAATCTGATTCAGCTGGCGAGTTTCCAGTCCAAACATGGTCTGAAAGTCCATAATGTAAGGTTTTGGTTTGGTACGTCCTTTGAAAGGACATACCAAACCGAAAACTTATATTACCGACTTTCAGACCATGTTTGGACTAGCGGGTTTCATACATCAATTCAGGGTGAATACGTGTTGAATTATTGGTGGAAATGATCTGTATCCACTCAAAACAAACATTAGATTATCTATTCATTATACCTTTTGAGAACTAATGGATCATTTCCAGTGATAATTTGACTCGTATTCACTTTTAAGTGATGCCTTGAAAGCCGCCATTTTTATTGATACCGCGAGAGTGAAAATTTCTATATTTTCACAGTGGGGGATACGATTTCTATCTTTCCGAAATTTCTTCGATAATCTATCGTTTAGCGTATAATAAAAAAGTATCTTGACTAAAATGCTCACTGTAGTTTCTGCGCGAAATGTATCGGTTGTCGAAATTGTAAAGTACTAAATATTTAGCTGAATTGCGAGCCAGCAAAATATAGTCATAAAGATTTGTAAACAGCCAGGGCTCAAAATAAGTGGTTTCGCGTCGCTATTTGCTATGCAAAACATCCTAAAAGCTACACAATTTTCAATTATGTATAACATTTTGCGATACAATATATTCAACTGCAGCCTAACAGGCTGCAGTTGAATATCTTGTATTGCAAAATGTAAAAATGAAAATTTGCAACGAACTTTGCAAGCTAGTTCACTAATACTTTAATCCTGATATAAAATTAACTCTCCGTTTCGCATTAGCAACTTCATATGTAAAATGAATTTTATTGGTTTAAATTCAACCTGCATTGTTTCTGAATTTTGCATAAAATACCCAGTCAAAATAACTTTAAGCCCATCAAATTAAGAGATGCTATGCATTTGGAAATATCTAAGTCCATGTAGTTGTTAAAGGCAGTTCAGTTGAAAAACCTAGCTAGTGCTTCATGTGTTGCAGCTCATTTGAAAAAGCACAAAAAAGGTGGACATTATTCTATCTGCTCAGAAGAGTTTAATACAAAACAGTATGGCATAACTTCAGTTTTGAAGAACTGCTATGCAATTTAAACAAAATGCTATTCATTTTTCTGAAATGTGTAGCATTTTGCTATGCATAGAAAAAAGGTATTTTGAGCTCTGTAAACAGCAGATAAATGGTATAAGCACAAAAGTTCAACACGTGATATTGAGAAAAAGCACATTAGTAATTGAGCATCAGTTTTCAGTTATTTCAACACTACTAGAACGTTAAATGATAAATAAACACTTATAGGCAAATTATATATAAATGGCCCTTCCAGTCCATGCAATAAATGTTCAGAGGTTGAAATAGTCTCACACGATCAATATCATTACCAACCAATAATATATACTGACTGAAAAAAGAAACGCAAGTTCAGTTTTGGTAACATAATTTTTTACCCGTAGCCCAAATGTCGTAAAATTTGACACATAGCTACCCCGGTATACTGTCTAAAGAGTCTTTGGTTAAAATGCACCATGACCATCACATGCGACGCTGCATGCTTTCAACAGATGTTTCGACAAAGGGTGTATCCGCGGCATACCCACGTGCTATGGGCTGAAAAACCATACCGAATCGAAGTTTTAAACAGTACACATCGATTGCATAAAATTTCATTTCAACTCGCTTGAAAAGCAAAATGCCCCGAATGTCCAATAGGGATAGGGCTATTGCTCTATTTATCCGGGGCTAATCAACGTCTCTTCGCCCAGCAATTTGGAGTCCATAAGTCAACGATTCCTCGTTTAGTTGGGCGTCTCAGAGACACTGGAAGGTTAGCGGACCGTCCTAGCAGCGGATGTCCGCGCATTACATCGCCACGTCAAGATAGAAGCATACGTCTCTCACACCTCCTTAACCAATATCAGACGGCGACGGAGACGGGGAGTCAGGTTGTAGGCACTCATGGTACGTCCAGCAACAGTTCGGAATCGGTGACGGGAGTTCAAGTTAAGGACACAACATCCCTATGTTGGTCGGCAACTTACACCCAGGCGACATCAACGTCGATTGCAATGGCTGTGGGCACATGCGCCAAATTGGTCTCACTTGGCCCACTGGAGGCGTGTGGTATTCACTGACAAGTCTCGGTTCAAGCGTTACAGGTCAGATGGACGACAACGTTGCTATCGACGTCGAGGTGAGCGATATTCTGACGCGTGCGTTAAGGCCAGTAGTAGAGAAGAACGAATTGATGCCCGTTGACCGGAGGTGATTAGGAGGTGGTTCAACCAGCGCCGACAAGAGGAGTCGAAAGAGGTTATGGAGAGGGGCAGAGGAGGCAAGGGTGTCATATTTTAAAAAAAAATTAAATTTAATAATTTTAATTGCCATGACGTAGCATATTTTAAAATAATTTAAATTTCTATGAGGTAGCATATTTTGAAATTTAATTTTAATTGTTATGACGTCATACCCCCCTCTTAATGCTGAACAGTGCTATGATGGACTACCCCTTTCCCCTCTTTTAAATTTTAATTGCTATGACGTAGCCCCCTAACAATTGGCGTAATATAATATATTAATAATTTTCGTTAATTAAATAATTTTAAATTAAATTTAAACGATGTAACAAGCTGGTAATTCTCGTTAAAGAATTAAATAATTTTAAAACATTTAAATGGTGTAACAACTTTTGAAATATTCAAATGGATAATTATACTGAAAAATGCTCAATTATATTATTCCAATGTGTTTAAAATTGACAGGATCGAGTTGATGTCCAGCCACCATTTTTCTCAACGGTGATGACAATAATCGCTTTTAACTCAGGGAAAGATGGAACGACGCTAAAAGTAAGGTGACAACCCTGCGACTTGTTTGTTAATCATAAACAAAATTTCCCAGTGGTATCGTGTTTTATTAGCCTATATCAAATGTTTATTTATCGATCTTTACTGAAGGATAAGACAGTCATCTAACGGGGGGGGGGGGGGGGGGGGGGGGGGGACATGAAAGAAGCACCTTTTGCTAATTGCCCACATGAGGCGTGGTAGCGTTGTGTACTAACGCTTACAGCACGTCGAGGGTGCACTTGCCTTCCACCAATACCAACCCTGTGTGGAAGTAATAGGAGAGGGATGAACCGTGCCACATTGGCCGGACCGCGGCCCGGACAACGGAAGTGACGTCATAGTCACGTGACCCAGTGTCACCATGTTGTGTTGTCATGGTAACCAGCGTGAGCGGCCATCTTGTGACGTCATCTCTCCATAGTGATACGTGATGTGAGTGCGCAGGGTGTTGTTAGGGTGATACGTATTTCCGTCGTCCATTTTGTATACTGGAGGCCGCCATCTTGGTTTCTATGATAGCATGTGGTCGCTATGGTACCCAAAAGCTTGCAACACGACAGGGGTATGTTCGGAGGGTGTGTTCGATTGAATAGGAGGAATTTCCCGATTCAAAGAATTACCACAAACAACCCGACCAGTTTTACTATTTCGAATTCTTTCAGAATTTTCTGCTTCTATCTGTATATGCAATAGTTTTCGTCTACCTCTGCTTGTTCCTTTGTTCTGGGGTATACTCCCGTAGCGTAGAAGAGCCTACTAACTGGAACAGCTTTGCTTATTATTTACTATATTTAGCTATTCTGGTCTGTTCTTGTTAGTTCTGACCCTATGCCGAGTACTCTTGTTGTTTCATTTATCAATTCATTTATATAAATTATAACTAACCAATCAGATTACTTGATTTCCCACAACCTGTATGCAGAGTTATCTCCACTTATTACAACGAAGTCGTATCAGATTCTCATCACCTCTATATCCAATGGCCATATCCACAGGCACCCTTTTTTGGAAAACATATGGCCTTCGGCACCCCTTTTTGCCATATGTGCTTATGCGAAAAGGCGCAATGTGACACAATGTGCCCTAGCACAAATGCACATGCTGGATGTGCCGATATGTGCCTATGTGAAAAGGCACAATATGATACAATGTGCCTAGCACATAGGCACCTACAGGTATTTGAGGACACCTATGACCTGGTGTTGTATTATTTGAGGATACCTATCGATGATACCTACTGGAGAACCCCTTTTTGTCATATGTGCTTATGTGAAAAGGCACAAGGTGACACAATGTGCCCCAGCACCACATGCTGGATGTGCCGATATGTGCTTATGTGAAAAGACACAATGTTACACAATGTTCCCCAACACATAGGTACATACGGGTATTTGAGGATTCCTATAGCCTGACATAGTATTATTTGAGGATACCTATCAGAAATACCTTATGGAGAATCCCTTTTTTGTTATATGTGCTTATGTGAAAAGGCACAGTGTGTCACGATGTGCTCTAGCACATACGCACAATCTGAATGTGCCGATATGTGCTTATGTGAAAAGGCACAATGTGACACAATGTGCCCTAAGACATACGCACATACGGGTATTTGAGGATACCTATAGCCTGGCATTGTATTATTTGAGGATACCTATCAGAAATACCTTATGGAGAATCCCTTTTTTGTTATATGTGCTTATGTGAAAAGGCACAATGTGACACAATGTGCCCTAGCACATAGGCACATGCTGAATGATCCGATATGTGCTTATGTGAAATGGCACAATGTGTCACATTGTGCCCTAGCACATAAGCACATACGGATATTTGAGGATACCTATTGTTTTGTACTATTGGACTATTGGGGGATGCATTTTATAGGATACTAATTTGAGGTTACCTATTGGGGTATCTGTGAATAATACAGGTAGTCTTCCATCTTATTCCCAAATATCCAAGGCCACTACTTGTCTATGGTCTATCTGTCCTATCATTGGCTTCTACAGCAGGCTTGTTCCATTGCGGCCTTGTACCAGTACTATTGGCTTCTGTTATTCTGCCCCATATCTCATCCATTAATAATGAGTTATATCACTACTTCCTAGCTATACCTTCGCTCAGGCCTTCAAACATCAGATTACCTCTGTATACATATAGACAGGCTATATAAGGCATTCCGTAATTGAGATTCCTATCCGATTCCGTAAAAGTTTTACATATACACTCGAGGGTATTCCCCTTCCCTGTTGGGAGAATTCAGTTCAAAGGGTTGTAGTTCAAAAATTCATTCAGATCACCTTCGTTATATTTTCATTAAGTTTAAAAATTCACTCGGTTCAAAGGGAGTTAATGCCTTCATTAGGGTTATAGCTAAAACATAGAGTTCATTCAAACAATTCAAAGGGTGTTAATACACTCTAAATCGGTTGGGTTAAAAATCAACCCAAATCGACTGGGTTGAGTGAATATGAACCCAATTTGGGTTCATATTTACTCAACCCAGTCGATTTGGGTTGATTTTTAACCCAACCGATTTTAGAGTGTACCTTAATAAAAGTTATGGTTTAAAAATATAGTTCATTCAAACAGTTCAAAGGGGTTCACACTGTGTTATATTAGGGGTTATAGTTAAATATTTATTGGCTTCAAAGGGTTAACATTGGGTTATATTTAGGGGTTATAGTTCAATACTTTGTTAACTTTGTTATGTTGACTTTGATCTTGGTTGGGGTTGATCAGATCAGTTCGGTCTTCGTTCACTTTGTTCTGTTCACTTCGATCTTGGTTGCGTTGGATCTTCGTTCACTGCGACTTCAACTGTTCAACATGTTTTCCCTGAATTTCTTTACAAACATCTTGTTGGGTTTGCAAGAGAAAATGGCCATTGATAGGTCTTGGTGTCACATTACCAGTTGCATGGATAAATTATTCCGGTAAGCATTTGTTAACCCTCCATGGGCTGCTAAATGTGACAATTTTGAAAAAATAGTCTGTTTTTGGACAACAGCAACATCAAATTGGAATGCCACAGAGAAACATAACTTCTTTTACCGGACGCAAAACTGATAGGGGAAACATTTTTGTCAGTAGTAAGGGTATTCAAAAATCGAGGTCTTAACCCATTTTGACCGGTTAAGGAGATATACCCCTTAAAAGCATAACATTCCAGTTTTCTGTGGATTTCTCCAAAAATATTTTCAAGAAAAATTGACCATTCGCAGGTCGTGGAGTGACATTACAAGTTGCATGGACAAAACATGTCGGTAAGCATTTGTTAACCCTCCAGACGCTGCCAAGCATATACATTTTGAGAAAATGGGCTGTTCTTGGGCACCCATAACACCCAATGTGTACCTGCGAGATAAACATAACCACCTTCATTGAAAGTGGAATTCCCCGAGGATAATTTTTGTAAGTAATGTTATCCGAGAATTTCTCTAAAAACATCTCAAAGGTTTTCAAGAAAAAATGGCCATTCTCAGATCTTAGTGTAACATTACAAATTGCATGTATAAAATATTCCAGTAAGTATTTGTTAACCCTATGCAGGTTATCAAACATCAAAATGTTGATAAAATGTGCTGTGTTTGCGTACCCGAACTACCCAAAGTTAAGAGGAGAGATCAACATAAGTGGAAGTAGAATTCACTGAGAATTATTTTTGGAAGTAATAAGGGTATTCAAAAAACAACACTTAAACCTGTTTTGTGCTGGATAAACAATGATACCCATCAAAAGCTAAAAATTCATGTTCTCCCTGGATTTCTCTGAAAACATCTTGCAGATTTTAATGAAAAAGTGGCCATTCACATTTCTTGGTGTGACATTACAAGTTGCATGGAAAAATATTGCTGTAAAGCACTGGTTAACCCTCTACAAAATGCTAGACATCAACATTTTGGATACATTTGAGATAAATTGACCACTTTCAAATAGCACAGCACTTTGCGGGTATGTGTCAAACAAACATAACTCATTTCGTCGGTCATTAACTTGCTTGACGACGATATTGATATTAACCCTCTCCACCATTAATGATGGTTTTTACCTAAACATTTTTTATCAAACTGAGTCACTTGAGACTACTATACACACCTTTCTCATCACATCAATAAAGGAACTTCAGTGATACAGTTATAAACAATTCATCAGACACTCTGGGGTTATGAAAAATTATGGTATCTCATCTGGAAAAGCCATGATTCTCCAGAATCATAAAGTTTAGGTGATATTTAAGTTGTAACGGGGAGATCAACAACAATAACAGCACACTTGATCCCGACAGCACGCGCGTGGTCGGTGGTGCACGTGTCTTCAACGCTTACCTTAGTTGTGCGGACTTAGTACGTTGCGGAGTCTGAGAGTTGCTCGCCGCTGTTCGATGGTTTTCCACGTATACTTCGGCTTTCTTCAACCGTACAACTGTCCGACACGCGATGAACGTGGCCGTTAATGCTGTCGCTTAACAACAATAAGGTCACTTTTGTTGGTGTTTAGTAAAAAAGACATGGTAATACAGCTAACGCGATGACGAACTGGCAGGTCGGTAGATCGGGGCATTTCCCACCGGGTCGGCGACCCACGTGAATAAATCCGTTGACCAGTTACGACCCAGTCCATTATACATTTGTTTTGTTCACGTCCTTCAGCTTGCGGTTTCAGGCATTAACGTCACCTTTTGATAGCTTAGAGAGAAAGTACAATCGTTTTCATAGACCGTTGTGTCAGTAGTCGGATTTAATGGGCCACATATTCCGTATGTCTACCGGCCTGTTTGGCGCTATTCAGTGTCCAAGATCTGACTGAAGACTTGGTACTAAGGTGACGCAACAATCTTTAAACCCCGTATGAGAGTTATTATACATAAATGAACAAAGAAGCACATGAGAGTTAAGCACTTTTGTTGTCAGGCAATGGTCTATGGATTGTTGGGTTTGGTTTGGTTGGCTGAAAGATGGCATCTCATGGTAACAGGTCTTTCCTGTTTGAGGTTCGGCTGATCCAATTCAGTGACTTACATAATCTCCATTCGGATATGGAATCAATACACATCAAAGGTGGAGATTAGTTTACTGAAGAGATAATCTCATGACATCAACACAAAAACCCATAGAAATCAGCATTTATGTTATCCTGTTTTACGTGGCCACACTAAGAATGGATCAGTCATAAGGATTGGAATGCTAGATTTGTCATCATTCTTTTCAAACTTTGCTTGCGGAGACCCCACCGCCGTCGAGAGCACTCATCCCCATATCGTCCCACATATTCAAACGTCTCGGAAAGCTGACCTACCCAAAATTCACATGGGTAAGTGTGTTGGTGTCAGTAAACCTCAGCGCATTGGTGCCTAGTTTATTTAGACAGAGATTCAATTTCCTGTTTAGCATGCGAATGTTAAACACTCGAGTGCACGGATAGTGTCATAAGCAGGCGGGAGGCGATGCAAGCGAATACATATCACACGTATGAAATGAATTGTAACAGGGATGACCTAAATCCTTTGAACATTGATGGAATTTCGTTATCGGTTTAATTGCTTCAGGTTGAAGAGTTTGTATTCATTATTTGAAGGTGGACCAAGCAATATTTTCAACGTGCAGTCTTGGGAATGCACGTTGAAAATATTGATAGGTTCACCCAAGAAATGTATTAAGCACCCAATTGCTTTATGAAATTATGAGTCTGAACCGCAAAAGCGGTCGTGCGGAATAAGAGCGTTAAAGTGTACACGCGCATAAATGTATACAGCTTGCAATATGCCAGATAACATGTAAAACCATCGCTATTTTTCTCTTTTCAAAAATTACCACAGTGTATCGTTTCTCATATCTGGTGTAGATGCATCCACATGTTTATCAAGAATCACTCATTTGATGTGCCCAGATCCAGTGGTATCTGATAGAAAAACAAGTGTTTTATGTTAATACAGACATGCAGTTTACAATCTTCAAAGTATCTTGTATGCATGTTCTGTGTTGTGATATTTTTATCGCCAGAACATGCCAATATAACCTTTGAATGTCTTGTTTTGTATTACAACAGAAAACAACTTGAGATACAGTACGTGGAGAGTGTATTATCATTAAATCACACGCAGAGTGGAGATTCCACCCGAGCAATAATTGCAAATTTGTTGCAGAGCATAACCATCACAAGCAAAGTTTCAGCCTATGGACCTCCGAGTTGAACCCGGAGGTCCATTGGCTGAAACTTTGCTTGTGTTTTTTGTCCTTATGTACAGAATTTGAAACTGATACTCTGGGTGATACTCCACTCCGCGGGTGTTTTAGTTACAATCCACTCTCCACGTACTGTAACTATGAACTAATAGTGCAATTCATCTTTACCTTTTTCTGGCGTTTTCCTTTTTGTTTCAACCCTTTTGAAATCGATATGAAAGTTTCTCAGTTGACAAGAAGACAAACTTCTGTGTTTTAGATTGATGACGGGCGCTGGACATTCGTTTGACATCCGCATGAAGTTACCCTGACGTTCGGCGTTTGGCATTCGTTTGAAACTGAAACTGACTATAGGCGAATGTCAAACGTCGAAAGATAAGATTCGAGTCGTTCGAGCAAGCTTGCTAACAGGTGGAAAACAAGTATGTAAACAGTTTTATCCTTCCGCGCTGGCACTCGTGCCATATCGATTAACCTATTCACACGTATGTGCCGTTGGTGTGTTTATTACACGCCTTCACGTCTATAAAAACAATTATTAGGGGACGATTTTTAGCTAACTCTAGCGATTCAAATTGTAATTGCGGTGCACGATTTGTAGACAATTCCATTAAAATTTCGTTTCTTTATAAAAATAGTCCGTCAACAATTTCTGATCCGCAAATATGTGCGAAACAGATTTTCATTTTCTGCATGGTTTAATGTTGCTGTAGATGGGGATTTCATAGAGCAGGCGTGTCATAAAAGAGTAATATAAATTGTGATTCGTAGAGATAGTAGTGTAATAATACATACTAAGAACCACAAATTAGTAAAGGTAAGACACTCCAGTAATGGTACAAGACTGCAGTAGATCACTATAGTAATGGTGAATACAACAGATGCTGATCATAGGATAAGTCGTCGTAGGGGTCAGTGGTAAGACTACTAGAAGCTGTATAGAAGCTTGGAATCCCACTTTCGGCACCCCACTTTCGGCACCCATGTTTGCAAGATGAGTCGAAGAGCCGTATGTGGAGTCACTCGTTAACGAAAATGCTCGATAGTTGGTCGATACGATTCGAGTCGTCCGAGCGATGCCAGTTACTGGTCTATTGACTCTTGGACTTATTCTCTGGAACCATTGTATCAGATAACGATGTGACAATGGATGGGTGTCCTAAACCGGGCATTGTCGTTGCTACTGGAAATAGATTCACGACGCATATTCACCCAAAACTCAAAGAGTGTCGCCTGAATCTGTGCGTGAACGTATGTGTCACCGTGACGAACCCGCCCGTTAGTGCTGCCTCTCTCTCACCTTTCACACTCTAACCTAGCCTCTCTCTCAGCTCTTTCGCGCTCGAGAACTGAATGTCCTTTTCTCGCTCCGCATCTCGTAGTGCTTCCTCTCTATCAGTCCCCTCAACCTCTTTCTCACGCTCGGCTGCCCAAAAAGCAGCCTCTTCGCGCTTCAAAGTAACCTGATGCTCTACCTCTGCAGTTATTGTTTTCGTCATTCGCTTTTGCTCATCTTGCAAATCACTCCATACGAATCCCAGCCGATCCCCCATACTGATCAACCGTTTCAAGCTTGGGGTAGCCATTTCTGAAACTTACCCTGAAAGTTTCCCACAACAATATTTTTGACTTGAAGGGTTAATTATTATTCCCTGCCTAAACCGCGTCGTATTATTTCGCGGGAATTTACCCCTCCGTTATGTTCAACTCGCCGATCGAATTGAAGGGCTAATGTTACCAACGATTGAACCTTTCTAAACGTCTGAAAACTAATAAAATTTCAGTACAGCAACCTGTATGAACATTAAAACTGAAACATGTATTAAAATTGTCATTAAGTGAGCCTGTTGATTTTAAACTTTCCAACTGTTACTTTTGGACAATCCTAGCGTTAGCCTCGCCAGATGTCGAAAACCGGGCTTTGTCGTTGCTGGGGAAAATAGATTCACACCACGTATTCAGTCAAAAATCAAGGAGTGTCGCATGAATCCGTGCGTGAACGTATGTCTCGCCGTGACAAACCCACCCGTTTCGTTTTTGTAGGGTGATTCTTATCCTAAAGGGGTCAATGACTTTTCCTCAAAAAGCATAAATCAACAGGGGTTCACTGAAATTAACAACTTTAATACATTTTAAAATATATAGTAATTTGTAACATACATAGAATCCAATGAACAAAACACGAACATCAATCACATCCCACCCTCCCAGTTTTTGAGTCACCTGCAGGCCCTCGTTCTCTGTTGTCGCTGGTTTCTTCTTCCTTGTCACAAATGTTTGCTTTTTTTACGAACAAACAACCGCAACTTGACTTGTTCACTCCCGTCGCACGGCCATTAACATATTGTCACTTTACCGGACGCCTTTGTTCTAACATGTGACATCTGACGGAATGTCACTTGACCACAGCCGTCGCACGGTATTAATGTATTGTCACTCTACAGTATGCGTTTCCACTAACCTGTGGTGGAATGCCACCCTACCACTGCCGTAGCTCGACTACTAATACATCGGCACTTGACTGGACGCTTTTCACTCAAGCAGTCGCCACTTATGGGGTTAAATCCTCCTCTCCATTTATCTCAGAATAATGTACAAACAGACAAGGCCTACTCTGTTTTCATATGGATTGCCTTCTACTCGTGAGCTCCCTGAGCTGGTATTTCCTACTTTTGATCCTAAACTCATATATGACTCACAGTCTAACACGCCTTGAGAGTGGAATAACTGTTCGAGAAAGATTGTAGGATAAAATACCCTCGGACAAAATACCCTTAGGACATAATACCCTAAAAAAATACCCTTAGGACATAATACCCTCAACGGGTAGGACAAAATACCCTCGGACAAAATACCCTCATATTTGTTTCATGTTCTGTGCTATCTGCCATTTATATTGTGCTTCATATTCAATTGCCATCTGCCATTGGTATTGTGCTTCATATCTATTTAGTTTAACCCTTTGCTAACCTGAAAAGCAGACGACACTTGCAAAAATAATTCTTGAATAACTAATTTTTTTGTCTCAAAAACATAGGTTATGATCCCTCGTTCCAACGAGGGGTCATAACCTATGTTTTTGAGACAAAAAATGAAAAAGCAGTGAAAATTAATCGGCGATTTTTGAGAATAGCGGTGGCCGGTTTTGGCCGTTACGTTAGGTAAAGGGTTAATACAAATTTTTAAAAATATTGGTACTCAAAACACCGGCTAGTGCCTTAGATGCAATTACCCCGCCCCCACCCCCACCACCAAAAATCCAACTTTATATACATTTGGTCTGAGGGTATTTTGTCCGAGGGTATTTTGTTCTACCCATTGAGGGTATTATGTCCTAAGGGTATTTTTTTGAGGGTATTATGTCCTAAGGGTATTTTGTCCGAGGGTATTTTGTCTGGATACCTCGAGAAAACCCCCGACCTCTCTCCGATCGTGAGGACATTAATTCTCCTTTGTATTGCTCCTCTTGAACATGGAGGCTTATCTCTATCTTAATTTACATTTCTCTTATATGTTTATTTGAAAGTCTCGCATTTTCTGTATATACCGAAATTTGGTGACTGACCAGATACGTAATATGGGTGTGTGTCCAGAACATGTGCGATGTACTGTTTAACGACAATTAACTATAAACTGGACATAATTACATGGATAATGACTGTAGGAGAACATTGGTCTCTCTTAATCCTTTAATGTATCATCACACAGCTCATCATTGGGTTCACCAGACGCACGATAAATGGCCATAAAATATCATGCTTAATGAGCAGCGCAAGAATTACTGGTCTGTTTAAGTGACAAATATGCTTTCAGGGCCCGTCATACAGACAAACATTCTTAAGCCTTTAGCCCGAGCGAGAAAGGCTGTTAAAAATATATACACTTTTAAAGAAAAGAAAATCGCACAGTTAAGCTATCACATTGACAGTGTGGTTAACTTAGTCCTGATAACTTGGACTTTGAGAAATCACAGTTAAGGTTTTAAAAGCTACTTTAGGGTCTCCCCAGGCGAGCAGGTAATATAGCAACACGGATAAAACTAGGAATAATGCCCTTAACATCAATACTCCTATCAAAAATTGAAAACCACCAAATTCATCTTGACCAGTTATCCGACAACAGGCTTTTAACTGGTTCTATTAGAACAGACTCCTGCACAACTACTCCTGGAGTCTTCTCCTGTGCAGGTGCAGTTGAAAAAAGTCGCAGATTAACCTACAGTTCCGTCACCCAACACAAATCAAAATATTGACAATTACATCCACGGTGAAATAAACTCTGATATTTTCAGCAACACCGGCCGTGGGCAGAGTACAAACAAACAAACTACGAACTTTTCGACAATTCAAAACAGAAACCTGTCTTGAAACGTATCTTGAATATCGTGAGCGGCCATCTTGCGACGTCATCCCGATAGTGATACGTGGTGTTAGTGCGCATGCACAAACAGAGCGTGTTGTTAGGGTAATACGTGTTTCCGTCGTCCGTTTTGTATACCGGACGCCGCCATCTTGGATTCTATGGTAGCATGTGGTTGTTTTATTACCCAAAATCTTCTTAAAGGACAGGGAAATGTTCGGATGGTATATTCCTTTGCACAAGAGTAGTTTCCCGATTCGTGGAATTACCACAAACAACAGAATTATTGTTTACTTGGCTCGGATTTTTACCACCGCCATACCATGGCTTATGATAGTTGCAAGTAGTACTATCCTACCGAGGGGCTCCTGGGTTCGATTGAACTAGAGTAAATATAATTACCACAAACAACCCGTTAATTATTTACTTGGCGACGTCATCCCGATAGTGATACGTGGTGTTAGTGCGCATGCACAGACAGCGCGTGTTGTTAGGGTGATGCGTGTTTTCGTCGTCCATTTTGTATACCGGACGCCGCCATCTTGGATTCTATGGTAGCATGCGGTTGTTATATTACCCAAAATCTTCTTCAAGGGCAGGGAAATGTTCGGAGGGTATATTCCTTTGCACAAGAGTAGTTTCTCGATTCGTGGAATTACCACAAACAACAGAATTATTGTTTACTTGGCTCGGATTTTTACCACCGCCATACCATGGCTTATAATAGTTGCACGTAGTGCTATCCTACCGAGGGGCTCCTGGGTTCGATTGAACTAGAGTAAATATAATTACCACAAACAACCCGTTAATTATTTACTTGGCTCGGATTCCTACAGAATCCCTGGTTTCTACCTATGCATCTACAAGCTATGTTATGACTTCCCCCATCTGCTCATAAAGTACCCCGGCTTTCCTAAACATGTTTATGTCCTGTGTACACATGACAGGTAGTAGCACATGGGAACATGCTGGATGTGACTACATGTGCTTATGTGAAAATGAACAATGTGACACATTGTGCACTAGCACATAGGCACATACGTATATTTGAGGATACCTATGACCGGGTTCCTTTATAGTTTCTATATGGCTTCTAGCTCCAGATGGCTCCTAGCTTCTATACAGGTAATGTTACCAACGGCTTCCATCTTGTCCCCAACTATCTGTCCAATGATTTGGCTATATTGTAATCATCCAATACAATATAGTCTTCTAACATCCTTGCAGTCATGTGCCATTACTACCTTGTTCCATAAGTATTCCGACGACCTGTTTATGTTATGTGTACACATTGCAGGTAACACATACAGTTAAAACTAGAAGTCCTGTCATGAAATGCGCACAAATAGCACGTTGATATGCGCGTTAATGTACGCGTTATGGCCCAAGTAAAGCTATCAAATTCTGTACATATGGCCTGTACATAAGCAATGTTTCAGCCAATGGACCTCCGGGTAACTCCGGGTAACTCCGGGTAATTGCATGCGTTTGCTATGAGTAACCAAGAGAACCTGCCGTGCTTTGGATGCCATTCGATATGGCAATTGCGCGCAATTCCAACGCGCAATTAAGCCTAGATAAGCGCACTATTCGTGACAGGACTTCTAGTTTTAACTGTAGGTGCATGGCTGATGTGCCGATATGTGTTCATGTGAAAATGCGGAATATGACACATTGTGCACTAGCACATAGGCCTATTCGGGTATCTGAGGATACCTATAACCTGGTATTGTATTATTTGAGGATACCTTTCCAGGATACTTTTTGTTGGATACTTATCTGGGGATACTATTACCAGTTTCATCCGGACTTCTAGACCACCTCGAGACATACCTATCCCAAACTGACCTTATAAGCTATCGGGGAATTACTGAAAAATCATTGCTCAAACGCCTTGAATCCTATCGAGCAAATGAGCTATAGAGCAACTGCTCGATCAAAAATCGCACATGCGATTCTTAGCCTCATTTCGGTATTCGAAAATACTTATGACATGGCTACGTATCAGTTGAGCATACTTTTTAAGGATACATTTTAAGGATACTTATCTGAAGATATCTGACCAACCCATTTCGCAGGGTATTTCCCTTGTAAGAAAAAAAACAAGAGTTTTTGTTATATTTTAAAATTTTATTTATTTTTCTGTACACTGTCTGTTATAGAGTTCAATATTTGTTCTGTTTGTTCTGTTTGTTCTGTTATCTTGAATGCATTGGATCTTCGTTCACTTCATTTCGATCTTCTCTTCACCCGTTTTAGTCTGTTCCGTTCCTTTCGATCTCTTTCAGTTTCATTCTCCCCATTATCATCATTGGTTCTGTATCGTTATTGGTTGTAAAGTTTTATTGTAAAATTCTCTATATCTTTGTAAAATCTTCTACAACTACAGTTAAAACTAGAAGTCCTGTCATGAAATGCGCACAAATAGCACGTTGATATGCGCGTTAATGTACGCGTTAAGGCCCAAGTAAAGCTATCAAATTCTATACATATAGCCTATGCACAAGCAAAGTTTCTGCCAATGGCCCTCCGGGTAACCCGGAGGTCCATTGGCAGAAACATTGCATGTGTTTGCTATGAGTAACCAAGAGAACCTGCCATGCTCTGGATGCTATTCGATATGGCAATTGCGCGCAATTCCAACGCGCAATTAAGCCTAGATAAGCGCACTATTCGTGACAGGACTTCTTGTTTTAACTGTAATAATAAAGCGTGATATGGATCACAAATGTTTTATATTACGCTGATCTCTCAGGCATTGTAATCATTAATATGACAATAACATGACTTTGAAGGGCTTTACAGTTTATTAACGGCTCAACAGAAATGCTTAACAGCCCAAGAGTTTATTAGCGGTCCGCGACGAAGTCGAGGGCCGCTAATAAGCTCAAGGGCTGTTAACCATTTCTGTTGAGCCGTTGACACACTGTAATGCCCGACAAAGTCATGTTATTTCTATTATTGCCACTTTCGTACATCGGGTGTATTACAATTAAATTATATGGGAAATAAGATAAATAAATTAAGTTTGACATTTTAGAATTAAAAAACAGCGACACTATCGTCTGATTTGTTGACAAACAAACCGGGTAACATGACTATCGTCTGATCAGTCTACGGCGAAATTTGGTAAGTTAGAAATATATCTTCGAAATGCGAACTTGAGGCAAGGAGTTTATTCATCAAAGATGTCATAACTTTCTTTGCGTGTATCGCTTCCTATATTTGATACATTATCTATCCGTGACACAAAAGGAAACACTTGAAACAAATGTCTTAATTGTATTTACAAATTAAAAAAGTCCAAATTGAATTTCGATCCAAATGGAAATCTGGGGAAAATATTGTTGATCGGCTGAGAGATGTGACGTCATTGTCTATATTTAGACGTGTCGGGCTGTTATTAACGTGGTGGACTGTTATAGTCAATAACGGCCCAACACGTCACATGACTTGTACTTGTTGAGCATTACGAGGTTTCAACGCCCGGTAAAACATCGTTAATGTGCTAGGAACGCCCGCAAAAGTGGTAATAATTTGTTTGAACAGATATCCTCGATATGTTTTTATTATTGTAATGCGGGGCCACGCGCGCTTCGTGTTAACAATCTGTTATTGGGAGAACGTTATAAACTTTGGGCAACTGTCATTACAATCACTTATAGCAGTCTCTATTACTATTCCTAGAAAATCATTAGAGAGGGAGAGCGGGGTGGG
Organism: Pictodentalium vernedei; assembly: GCA_031216915.1. NCBI lineage: Eukaryota > Metazoa > Mollusca > Scaphopoda > Dentaliida > Dentaliidae > Pictodentalium > Pictodentalium vernedei. Next base: position 57,113,386 of record CM062296.1, read on the forward strand.
AGTGGGGGTGGAGACCGGAATGGAGGACGAGGGAAGAAAGGAGGGTTCATAGAGAGAGGGTGGGCGGGAGACAGGGAGGGATAGAGGGAGAGCGAGAGAGTTTTAAAAAAGAGAGACCCTGGAACAAATTAATAGCATCCAATTTTGCCATTGATTCTTTGAAAGATTCCAGACGGAGTTTTCAAAGAGATAATGACGAGGTTTGTGCTACAAAATTTTTCTTAATGACGCCATCACTTTGTTATTTAACTACTCCACTGGAGATGACGAATGGTTTCATCCATCTCTCTGATAATAAGATAGATAAAAAATAGGAAAAATGATAAACGTTTTCAGTTGAACAGTACAAATATAGGAAAAATTAGATCCGGGTCCCCAATCTGGGTCTACTTTTTTTCATATTTTTATGGCTTTATTTAAATTTTCTAACATATTTTAGGTTGTGCTGGTCTTGTATGTTTTCCATCTTCGGTTTGTTCATTGGATGCTTCGTTCACATGAATTAGGTTCGATATTCTATGTTTTTTTTGTAGTTTTACTGGAAGTTTCTTTTGTCATTTGTAGCACACCCCCACATCCTCAATTTACAACAAAAACATGAAGTAGGTACACCATCTTTTATTTCAATGCAAACAAGTTTTCGAAACGGTCCTAATGCAGATTATTAGTCATCCTTGTGTTCTCCATTGTGTATGGGAAGTAACAGCGGTTTGGGAACTGATACATTCTGAGTTCTGAGACAGAAATAAATTCCTATATATCCTCGAAAACACTCGAAAACACTGACATGACCACTTTTTTCCCTAAGATGCTGGCGTAGTTAATACTTCAACCAACAATTTAGGGAATACGAACAGAAAATTTATTACTTGTAAATTTATTAATAAATCCATAGAAATATGGTTGTCATTGGAACCGTCTCAATGAGGCAGTTCCATTGACACCCATAACTGTAATATTCCACATACATATATTGAATTTACTGTATTTCATTTTGTAATCAAAACCATTTAGAATTAAAAGAAGTTTTGAAGAAGTTGTTGCCTTCTCTGATCATTTACGTTTCCACCCTCAGTAGTTTCCGCAATCATTGGAAGCCTCTACGAAGTCAGCGCCGTCATCTCCACAGATTGTGCAAAACAAACGCACAGTGACGTAGTTCCGCCGCTCTGTCCATTTCTCGTAGTCTGCTGGCACAGCAGCGTTCCACTGTATTCATCCTTTCCTGTGCGCACTGTTGAAGAGAGCCTGTGCCCCTGTACAGCCATCAGGAAATGGCGGAATCAACCAATCATTGCACACACATGCTCTATCACCCAGGATCACTGCTCCGGGAAAAGGTCTACGTCCCTGGTCCTCGAAAGATTCGCACACAACACGAGAATCATGCCAGCTCCCGTGCGAGCGGCTACTAACGAAGTAAACCTTAAAATTTGGACCACAAACAATGGCGATGTTTAAAGTACAGACATGCTGGCGATTTAGATAACTTCTTTCGTCTCCAGCAAGGCGGTATGACGCCAATATGAATTCCATTCACGACTCCGCATATGTTTGGCATGCCACATAGTTCCAAAAACTGTTCAGCTACTACAATTGGGTTGAACGGCCAACAAATGATATCGGAAGCTAACCCAGTGACCAGTGGTGCCACCTTATGCTCTCTCCGCTTAACCCTTTACCCGACGAATCGGCCGCATCCGCCCGCGTAATATGCAAATTCAGCAGTTGAAAAAATCTTATTTTTCGAAAAATGTCAACAAAACCATATCATGTGACCCCTCTTTGGAACGAGCTCGCTGAGCTCGTTCCAAAGAGGGGTCACATGATATGGTTTTGTTGAAATTTTTTTAAAAAATTTAAAAAATGGTATTTAAAATAATAAATTTTGAAATCGGCGTTGGGTAAAGGGTTAACAGAAGCAGAGCACAGTGGTTCAGTGGTTACGACATTGCACTTCAAACCGAAAGGTCCATGGTTCGATCCCCACAAGGTGTAACTGCGTTGTGTCGTTGGGCAAGGCACTTAATCTCGATTACTCATGTGGGGCATGGTGTCTCTGCGTACTAAGGTGTACTGTACGTCTATGGTGTAATTGACTTCAACCAATGCTGACCCTGCATGTGCGAAGTTAGTACATTTGGCAGACGGACAGTTACTCGCCGCTACCACGTGATTCTCTACAGTTAATACGGTTTCCTCCGCCCGTAAACTGTCCGACACGAGGTGATCCTGGCTCTCCAAAGTGTCGTTAAACCCCAAAGGAAAAAGAAGAAAAGAGATCGAAGAGGATTATAAAGAAGACGAAATTGCACCCTCTTGGCCTTTCAGAGGCGCAAATGCGAGGCCTTATAGGGCTACCGTATGCAGTTTTTGTGGAAAGTTTTCAACAAATCCATATCATGTGACCCCTCGTTGAAACGAGCTCGTTCCAACGAGGGGTCACATGATATAGTGTTGTTGAAATTTTTTGAAAAATTTAAAAAAGTGATATTTAAAATAATAAATTTTGATATCGTCTGCGTTGGGTAAAGGGTTAACACTATCTCTGTCTATGCCGTGACAGTGCTCTGTAACATGATAAAAACCGTTTTTTCCAAGGAAGTGAAAAACACCAAAATCTGTTGGCGAGGTGTCAACGGATTGTTCCGATCAGTTTTAGGTTCTAACCGTGGCCCAATTCTCTCCACCAAAAATCCAACACACTCTCAGGCCCCCTATATCATTCCCTGAATTTTCGCGCAGAAGGAACGTCAAACCGTCGGTCATTAAAAATTCTCCCTCGGCGAGAAAAACGTTGGTCCAATACTGCGATATCAAATTTTTGTCCAAAGAATACGCCATCTTGAACAGGTATACGACAACTTTTGTCAAAATGTAAAACTCACAAATTTCTCATTACGAATTACAAACAAATTTTGGTTTGTAAATTTTCTGACCTGTTCACAAACAAAAATACAAATTTACAACCTTTGTAAAGTTTTATAGTACCGACGACAACGGTTGTTTTGTATTTTTCTACAAATCACAGTTACGCCATGACACTTGTGATTTGTTGTTTGTAACTGATTATCTGTAGTATGGGAACGTCAGAACACTTGTCATTTTCTACAAAAATCCCGGACTTACAAGTACAAATTGGTTTGTAGCATTGACCCCAGATTTTACAAAGATACAGAGAATTTTACAATAAAACTTCACAACCAGTAAAATCAAGATACAGAACCAGCGATGATCATGGAGAGAATGAAGCCGAAAGAGATCGCAATGAACGGAAGAGACTAAAAAAGAGAAGAGAAGATCGAAATGAAGTGAACGAAGATCAAACACACTCAAGATAACAGAATAAACAGAACAAATATTGAACTCTATAACAGACAATGTACAGAAAAGTCATATTTTAACCCTTTGAGACTTCAATTATCCTGACGTTCAAACGTCACTAGGAATTCAGGTTTTTTAACGGTTTTCATAATGTGACGTCAAACGTCGGAAAGCACAAATTACAAGATATTTTTTCACATTAGTGATTATCTGGTTGAGGGCTAGATTATTTTTGGTGGTCTGAATTTGTTATTCAAAACTTGTTTTATTACAAATTATTGGAGAGTGCCGACAGGCACTCTCCAATAACTTGTAATAAAACAAATTTATATAAACAAAATATTATTTGTGTTTGACTGAATATGAGTATATATATATGAATATAAGCAAGGAAAGTGTTGGCTTTTGCTCCGGTATCTTCATTTTTTGAAAGCCCCGATAGTGGCTTCTAGCACTCAACCAGTTAAGAAGTCTTGACAGCAGGATTATGCTAGTATGTTAAGCTGCGCTAACATTTGGCTCTGTGGTTATTACTGAGCACTATTCGGGAAAAAAAGGAATTTGAGATTAAAACTTGAAAAAATCGAAAAATAATAACAAAACAAATGACTACAAAGTATCAGCATGCTTTTTGATTTCGTAGGTAATACCACTTACAAAAGTATCACTGGGTTAAATTAAACTAAAGATTGTGTACGTAATAACACGTACAAAAGTACGAAAGGGTTAAAATATAACCAAAATTCTTGTTCTAGCAGGGAAGAGGAATAGCTGGCAAAATCGGTTGACCAGTTATCTTCAGATAAGTATCCTGAAAATGTATCCCCTCGAAGGTATCATCAACTGATTCGAAGCCGTGTCATACAGTTAAAACTAGAAGTCCTGTCACGAATAGTGCGCTTATCTAGGCTTAATTGCGCGTTGGAATTGCGCGCAATTGCCATACCGAATGGCATCCAAAGCACAGCAGGTTCTCCTGGTTACTCATAGCAAACACATGCAATGTTTCTGCCAATGGACCTCCGGGTTACCCGGAGATCCATTGGCTGAAACTTTGCTTGTGCACAGGCCATATATACAGAATTTGATAGCTTTACTTCGGCCATAACGCGTACATTAACGCGCATATCAACGTGCTATTTGTGGGCATTTCATGACAGGACTTCTAGTTTTAACTGTAGGTATCCTCTAATACCGAAATAGGCTAAGAGTCGTATATGCGCGTCTCTCGATCGAGCAATTGCTCTATAGCCCATTTGCTCGATAGGATTCGAGTCGTTCGAGCAATTACTTTTCAGTAACTGCTTAATAGCTTATAAGGGGAATTTGGGATAGTTATGTCTTGGGGTGGTCTATAAGGCAGGCCGGGCCAAACAGGTAATAGTATCCTCAGATAAGTATCCTATAAAAGTATCCTCGTAAGATAACCTCAAATAATACAATACCAGGTATCCTCAAATACCTGTATATGCCTATGTGCTAGTGCACAATGTGTCACATTTTGCATTTTCACATAAGGACATATCGGCACATCCAGCAAGTGTCTATGTCCTACCTGTAATATGTTCACATGATATAAACAGGCCGTCGGAAGACTTATGGAAAGATGTTAGAAGGCTATATTGTATTGGATGACTACAATAGCGCCAAATCATAGGATAGATAGTTGGAGACAAGATGGAAGCTGTTTGGTAATACTACCTGAATAGACGCTAGGAGCCATATAGGCGCTACGAGTCATATAGGAGCTGTATATGAGCCCGGCCATAGGTTTCCTCAAATACCCGCAGGTTCACATAAGCACATATCGGCACATCCAGCATGCGCCTATGTGCTAGTCCACATTGTGTCACATCCCGCATGTGCCATGTGCTACCTGTAATGTATACACATGACATAGACATATTTAGGGAAGTTAGAATACTTTATGAGTAGATTGGGGAAGTCGTGACATAGCTTGTAGACACATACGTAGAAGCCGAGGTTTCTACAGGAATCCGAGCCAAGTAGACAATTAACGGGTTGTTTGTGGTAATCAGATTTACTCTAGTACAATCGAACTTACCCCAGCCCCCCTCCCCCCATCCCGGTACTATAGCACTACGTGTTACTATTATAAGCCATGGTATGGCGGTCCTAAAAGGGATTCTGAGGGAAACAAGGCCAAGTAAACAATTGTCGAGTTGATTGTGATAATTCTATGATTTGGGAAAACTACTCTTGTACAAGGAAACATACTCTTCGAACAAACCCCTGTCCTATAAGAAGACTTTGGGCAACATAGCAACCAAGTGCTACCATAGAAACCAAGATTACAACCTCTATTATACAAAAATTAACGACTGGAAACACGTATCACCCTAACAACACGTGCTGCACACGCGAAGCCTCGAAAAAATAAACCATATTTCAACTCGTTGTATAACACAGATATAAAAACACACTATATGTTTATTGTCTATATATATATATAATTAATCGATAACAACCATTCAATAATTCAAACAAAATCTCGTGGGACATATAACTTGAAAACCTTTTAAAATTCAGATCTAAATCAAGAACCCCTGAAATATTAAGTTATCCGCTGAAAATTCCATGACAGGGATAATGATAAGTATCCATGGTAATTTACTTTCTTTAGTCGATCATTGTGTTATGACATTCTATGAGATTGTATAGGAATATTGGCTATAGCATCATTGTGTGAGACAGTTTCATTTGTTTTTGTCAGGTTTCGACATTTTCTCATGTTTTCCGTCATTCAATTTTCCCCAAGCGCTTTCACCATCCTGGTATCTTTATAATATTATAACCGGGCTCATTTAGCGATGTTTTGTTAACCCAGCCCGGTCCAGTCTAGAGTGTATGACGCTCCCTTAACATGACTACAGAACTCTGGTGACTCAGCGAGTTTACCCTCACTGGGAGAGTTATGTTGACGGGACGACAATTGTCCAAGTGCTGAAGTACTAAACTACTTAAAGGAAATTGATGTTCATTCGCGTATTGGCTGTTACGTGGCTGATATGTTTACAGTTCTGTCATGGAGTGGCTTCGGAATGGGATCTGTGAATGAAAATACTGACTTACAAACACAACAATTAATATTTATTTACAACCGTCTGTCTTCGTAATCTATAAATCGTTAATAAAAATAATAAGAAGATTAAATTGCAACGAATATGTTTAATACTACATTGTTTCAATGTGAGAATTAGAGAGGAGAGAAATCTTTTTTCAGTTACAGTTAAATATGCCATTCGCGACATATAGCTGTTAACCCTTTACCTAACATGAAAAGCAGACGACACTTGCCAAAAAAATTCTTCAATAACTATTTTTTTCATTTTTTGTCTCAAAAACATAGGTTATGACCCCTCGTTGGAACGAGCTCGTCGAGCTCGTTCCAACGAGGGGTCATAACCTATGTTTTTGAGATAAAAAATGAAAAAATAATGAAAATTAATTGGCGATTTTTGTCAATGGCGCTGGCCGGTTTAGGCCGTTACGTTGGGTAAAGGGTTAACCGAAGGTTGGGGGATCTGATAATCCCACGCTTCCTTATCCCATCCACGATGATCTACTAGTGTTTCATAGCTACTCATTGAGACTCCCTTAAGTGTCTTGCACTTTCCTGGATGTGGAATGTACTACTTGCTCGTGACAAAATGACTAAGAACGACTTACTAACAAATTATTAAAAGACACTTAGCTTGATTCCTATCCTGTGTGTTCCGGGAATATCCGTCTTCGACCACAACCAGCCATCTTTCCACAAGCACGAAGTAACTTACTGCGTGGTTTCTCACAGAAAGACCCACATTCTCATCTAATGGTTTTACGCGCCGAAGGCCTGTAGTGACGGTGTGGGGGCAAGCCCTTTCGACCCTCTCTGACAGTATCATTGTAATTGAATTTTCAGTCACGTCTGGGCGAGGCAAAGGATCAAATGGTCAGGGTACTCAGCGACATCTTCGTCTCGGGCGTTTCTTCTTTAGAGGAGATGGGCGTGACGGAGAGGTTGATGTTGGTGGTGTTGTTAATGTTGAAAGACGAGGGGCTGGTTTGGTTCGTACGGCCTAGTCCTTGCGGAAGGTGTTCCTGTAGTTGTTTCTGAAGCCATGATCGCAGCGATTTTTAGTTCGAGCTGATGCGTATCCTCCAGTAGAGAGCGTTTGGCTGTCTCCAGGCTGTTCCCTTGCTATCGGTACTTGTGGAGTTCTCCATGTAGAAATTGCCGTAGTTCTTCTCCCTGAATCTCCAGGCCAAGAAACGCCACCACGGATTCCGTGTTGCTCACTTCCATGTCGACGCTCTTGTCCGAAGAAGCCGGTGTAGCAAGAGCTGGAGCGGTGGATGGTGCTTCCTCCGAGACAACTTCTTGCACCGTAGACAGATCTCCCTCCTCCATCTCCTCTTCAGATGAAGAGTCTGATGGGTTAGAGATGGATCTGTCACCTGGCGACCCGTTGTTCTCCAGACCCTCCTCCTCTGAGTGGGGGTACCGGGCTGAACAGGTGTCGGTTAGGGGCGGAAGGTGTCGACCCTTTGACGCCCTCACTTGCCTCCTTCTCTTCTTCTGCAGGAACTCCTTTTCCTTTCTTTTCTTTCTCTCCCTCTTCGTCTTGACAACGGCAATACGGAGCTGGTTGTTAGAGTCAATGTTATCCAGCTTCTCCAGGTCGCTTGGAGGATGACCAACGCGGAATGAAATCATGAAATATGCTACATCTCTCCAAGGACGCCGGCTGGGTTTCTCCTTCAAAATCCACTGTCAGATGAATTGTACCTTTGCGCGTCTGGATACTTCAGGTGGTAGCAAGAGTAGCCTTCAGTCTCGGTCAGAATAGAATCAGCACTTTGGGATGCGACGTGCATCCCATAAGTGGACGTGATTTGGAGTTGTTCTTTAGGAGTCGGCTTGTTTCTTTTGCTTCTTACTTTTTTTTTCTTCTGCGGCAGAAGTGGTGGTGGCGATTCCTGGATTTTTGACGGTGAGGGCTGCGGTTCCCTCTTTTGGTGGTGACCGTGTATTATTGCCATGATGATGTCGTATTGTAATGTGTCTTGAGCTGTTCCAGCTGGTTCCCCAGGTCCTACATAGACTCTTTTCGCTCCTTGCGGAAAGCATAACTCTCAGGTCCTTCCATGCAGTGCGTGATTTGTTTTTGTTCTTCGGTTTCAGCGGGAGAGCTGTGGGCTGTCTCTTCAGTGCCAAAGATCTGTCGTTCCAGTTCACAGACGAGCTTGCTTAGTTCTTCATCCTCTTCCTCTTTAGCATGTGGGTCCAAGCTGGAGATGGAGCTGGAATGAGAGACATTTGATGACCGGGTGGCGTATGTTGGTGTTTTCTCCTGGGAGATGTGGGTGTGGATTTCCATTTCCCCTTCCTTCGCTTTGTGGGATTCTTCCGTCGTACTTTTCTTCCAGGTCTCAGAGCTCTTTCCATCCAGGCGCTTAGAGGACAGGATTTTCTTCCCTTCCTTGCGCTTGATTCTGTCAGAGTTCTTCGGTGTGGACCAGAGCCCGAATGGGAAAGGTACAACCACTCCCCTGTGAGGACGATGGGTTGGCTGCTGACGTCTTTGGTATCTATTAGGAGCCCTTCGAGATGATATTGGAAAATCCAAAATTACATGACCGGTATCACAAGTGACATGGATGGTTCAATTCCTCGAATTATCCATATTCAGGCATTTAACATGTCCATGAGATTCTGTGGATAAATCATTCTTGCCGTTGCTAGTAGTGCTCCCGGGGGATCGGAACTGGTCAGCGTAGCCTTCAATCTGGCGTGTGTCAGCACAGATTGTGTGTGGTAATCAGATTTATTCTAGTTCAATCGAACTTACTTCGGTTCTACAGCACTACGTGCTGCTATTATAAGCCATGGTATGGCGGTCATAAAAAGGATTCTGGGGGAAATCCGAGCCAAATAAACAATTGTCGAGTTATTTGTGGTATTCTGCGAATTGGGAAACTACTCTTGTACAAAGGAACATACCCTCCGAACATACCCCTGATCTAAAAGAAGCCTTTGGGTGACATAGCAACCACGTGCTACCAGAGAAAACAAAATGGCAGCCTCCAGTATACAAAATTGACCAATGAAACACGTGTCACCCAAACAACACGCGCTGCGCCTGCTCACGTATCAGTATGGGATGACGTCACAGCATGGCCGCTCACGCTGGTTACTATTACAACACAGCATGGCACCACTGGGCCACGTGTCCTGACGTCACTTCCGGGGTCCGGCACCGTGGTCCGGCAACCTAGGGGTGAAACATAAGAGACATACTACTGCTGAGCCCTCATACATCAGGCGTTGAAAGAGGAAGATTTTTCAACATGCCAGTGCATGAACGTATATATGCTCTGAATATGGGTTTGTTAAGTAAGAGGAACGTCTCCTCTTGAAAACTTTACTCCCGAAAAACAAAAGCTATTGAAGAAAGCAGCACATAGAACACATTGGTAGTCAGGGAACGAATTATTTGCTCTTATTTTATTTTTATGAATGTATTGTCGGAAATCTGATGATATTTGTGACTATTTTCGGGTTTTTTGGTTTGAGTTTTATAATGGGGCGAGCGGAAGCGAAAAGCTTTCATTGAAACCTTATACCCCCGATGTTTCGCGTGTGCTTATACCCTGCATGTTGCACACGCTCATATACCTTGGATGTTCGGCGCACCCTTTGCCATGACTATTTGTCCAAGGCATTCTGACCAATCAAAAGACAGAATTTATCGGGATATAGAGACAAAAACATTTAACAAGCAGACTTGTTAGATATCCAAAAAATATTACAGGAATAGCTTGTTTGACTTCACAATAAAATGAAACAGAGGAACGTTTGGAGATCAAAACTATAACTGAATTCTTACTTATGATCGACACTATATATACAATACAATAAACGAGTCATGTCACAACGGGTTTACTTGATTTTAAGATTAAAGTAAGCTTTCACAGCGTCTTAATCAGATGCCTGATTAACTTACTGAATAGAGCTCAAATAATCACTGGAGGGAAGCAATGAATAAAGGGAACTTGTTAACAACTGCTACGAGAGAGGCTTGTTGACACACAACGAATAAAGAAATATACCAAGTTTAAAACAATTAAAATTAAAATAATTACATCGTTAATGTAGTTATACGTTTTGGGTTCAAATAATCAATTCCCATTGGTCAGCTGGGTGAAAACGTCATGACCAAATGTAATTCATTTTCCTATGAACACATTTGGTCGAACTTTGACCCGCATTTACCGTAGAGCGCAGTAGACAGAATGTAATTCGGGCGGTGTTTGGGCGGTTTTTGAACTTTTAGCGCCTCTGGCAGTGATCAACTCCGCTGCTGCTTCTTTGGTGACATTTCCCAACTGTGGCATAAAGCCCGTTACTAAAATACTCGTATCCATTTCTAAAGTTGTGAAAATTAAAAATCAGAGTTGTGCGCTTTGTATTTTGCGTGAGGGTGTTTTTTCGCCTCGTTCGTTCGTACATGTTTTATTTCGTCTTTCTGCTTTGTTGTTTGGTAAAAAGTAGTTTAAACTGTTACGGAATGAAATTATAAGAATTGAATGCAATTTTTATAATCTTTATAGGAGTATGAACGTGTGGGAATGGGTACAAATTATATGAATCCCGAAGGGATTCATATAATTTGTACCCATTCTCACACGTTCATACTCCAATAAAGATTATAAAAACTGTATTCAATTCTTAATTGAACTCAATGCTAATAGTACAGATTGTCGATGCAACATAACAACAGTAAAATACTCCTTTGTATCATTCATTTATGCTCTGAACATACGTCGGTGATAGTATACTCAGAAGTGTTGATTTGCACGCGTCTTTTAGGTTGATTGCACCATATTCTAGTACTGGCCGTTGCAGGATATGTTGAGTGAGTTGCAGTAGTCTCGTCGTGTTAGTACCCAAGTTTGTATGTGTCGCTGTTTATTTTCATTTTCAGGGTTCTGTTGTCGAGGAAGGATGATGATTTTGTGTGATAGACTGATGTTGCCGAGTTTGTTTTTGATTCAATCACGCCAGACTGAATCGAAGTCTTTTTCGACGTCTAGAAGTACAGCTGCGGTAATCCATTTCTTTGCTTACTCTAGTCTGATGTCTAGGGCCAGTCGTTTGACATGTTCGATTCCTTCTTTGCCCTTTTTATATGCTCTTTTCCATCTATTGAAGAAGTTTGTAGTCTCTAGGTGATTTAGTATTCTGTTGTTTAGTGTCTTTTCAAATAGCTTGCCGCTGCAGGACAGTATGTTGATTGGTCTGTGATGTTGGAATTTTTTTCATCTTCGTTGGGCTTCGGTATCATTTTTCAGATTGCACTTTTCCAGGTCTGTAGGAAGTATCCTAGTTGTAGGCATCGGCTGAAGATTGTTGCAAGCTTGTCGAAGAGTTTACTTGGTGCCTGTTTCAGTATGGTGTATGTGATACCATCTTCACCTGGCGCTGGGTTATTCTCGAATGTTCAGTTGGTGTTTGATTTCATTTACTGTGGAGTCTTAAACTAGGTCGTGGCTATCGGTGTCCTCGTCGCTTTCCTCCAGTAGTGGCGTGAAGAGGGTTGCGTTGTCTTCTATGTGCGTTCTGCCGTGGTCTTGGAGGAGTCGTAAAAGATGTGTGCCTTTTCCGAGTCGCTTTCGGCTAGAGATCCGTCGGGCTTAAGTAAAGGTTTCTCAGGTTTGGTAAGGTCGTTGATGGTGATGCCTGGTAGTAAGCAGAATGTGTTCTAGAATGCTTTGTCGATTTTCTGCTCCCCTAGTTTTCTGGTAATATGGTGCCTAGTTTTTTTTCTTGTTTGCTTGCTTCTTTGACTTGTTTATTCAGCATGTTATACATTTTCAAACATAATGCCATTCAATGAATTTGCTTCGAAGTACCAACGCCAGGGCTGGGAGCAGTTAACGTGTCAAATTATTTTAACAAAGTTAAATTTTTTTTAACTAAGTTATTAACAGTTAACTTTGAAGTTTGTTAGGGTGCACCAGGAATGATTTTGTACTCGTTGTGACTCATCTAATGTATATGTATAGGGCATCTATTTTTTCGTCTCACTCAGTTAACTGAAACTGTGCCGCATTGTCGAGAGAACTATATTGACCATTTGAATCCAGGCGGCCGCTTTCCCGCCCAGGAACATGACACTTCATAACGCCATTATATTATAGGTGGGCTGTTCAGTGAATCTGCGAGGTAGACCAATCAGCATTTTCAACGTGCAGCCCCCAGGCTGCACGTTGAAAATATTGATTTGTCTGCCCCAAATAATGAATATGAACTCTTCTAATTGCTGCCATTGAACTGGGATGGGAGATACCACCGGAGTTAAAAGGGTTAATAGTGTACGTAAGTTCAACCAGATTCAAGATCAAGTCAGCAAAAAAGGCCGGAATTGGTCTGTTATACTACAATTTTGTTCATTTTAACATTTAACGTCATTTAACACGTTAACACAGAAATATTTAACACATTAACGTGTTAAGGGAAATTTTAACTCCTCTCAGCCCTGACCAACGCATGTGAGACATTTCCCTCTCATGCTTAAAACCCGTGGAACCCTGGTGGTATCTCCCATGCCAGGTCAATGACAGCAATTGGAAGAGTCCATACACCTTATTTGCGGTTGAACAAAATATTGATTTGTTTACTACACACATTCACTTAGCAGCTATCCGATTCAGTGAAACTATAATGTACAGTTAAAACTAGAAGTCCTGTCACGAATAGTGCGCTTATGTAGGCTTAATTGTGCGTTGGAATTGCGCGCAATTGCCACACCGAATGGCATTCAAAGCACGGCAGTTTCTCCTGGTTACTCATAGCAATCACATGCAATGTTTCTGCCAATGGACCTCCGGGTTACCCGGAGGTCCATTGGCTGAAACATTGCTTGTGCATAGGCCATATGTACAGAATTTGACAGCTTTACTTGGGCCATAACGCGTACAATAACGCGCATATCAACGTGTTATTTGTGCGCATTTCATGACAGGACTTCTAGTTTTAACTGCATCATGTTTTGGGGCATAAAATAGCCTTTTCGGTTCACAAAATTAATTATTAATTATTGAAGATATTAGCCCGCTTAACTGAGTTGTGGAATTGTTCGAAAGAATATTATTTACAACAAAATCTGATACTCTATTTTGATTTCTATTTATGAAAGTTTCAGCAATAATTTAATCTCACCGGGCCGAACTGTGGTGGGTACGTTTGTCCCCACATACACTGAGCTCCCGCCTAGACTTCCGATCCTACCATAGATTAGTACCCCTAAAACTAAAACTACTACAGTTAAAACTAGAAGTCCTGTCACGAATACTGCGCTTATCTTGGCTTAATTGCGCGTTGGAATTGCGCGCAATTGCCATATCGAATGGCATCCAAAGCACGGCATGTTCTCTTGGTTACTCATAGCAAATACATGCAATGTTTCTGCCAATGGACCTCCGGGTTACCCGGAGGTCCATTGGCTGAAACATTGCTTGTGCACAGGCCATATGTACAGAATTTGATAGCTTTACTTGGGCCATAACGCGTACTTTAACGCACATATCAACGTGCTATTTGTGCGCATTTCATGACAGGACTTCTAGTTTTAACTGTACCTCACTGATTTCTACATAACTGGAAAACTGCACCGCTCATTGGTCACAAATAGAGAAGTGTCCCAGGTACAGCTATTATAGGTGTGTGGTGTGTGGGGGTAGGTGGTATGCTTTGAGGAAAGAGATTGCGATTCGATCTCTCAGTCTTTGGTGCATCCGACGATAAATCTTTAATTTCCATTCTTTTTGCGTGTTTGTCCAAGTTATTTGGTTATTGTTTTAATTAAAACTAACATTTCAGTTTTTTTATTATATAAAAAATATAAATTCGTTTTTGTTTTTCTGTTTATATTTCTTTCAATCCAGATCCGCTGTCCAACGTCTCAACGAGTTCCTCTATCGGCACAACACTAGAACCTTGGCAATTTCCAAGTTTCACTTTCGCTATAATCTCTTCCGATTTCGACGATAATTTTTTGCTTGCTTGGCCGGTCTTGTCAACTTCTGAATTAAATCAACACTCCTCTTACCAGCCTCTGGAACAATTCTGGTGCTCGCTTCCGTTGTGGCTTTTTTTATCCACATCCATGCCGGCTTTCTTTCCAACTTTTACGGCGGTAGAAGCGATCTGTTTCGCCATATCACCGGTGGAGACACGTGACAGAGCTCCCATCATTGAATCCAGCAAACCTGATCTGCCGTAGATGTAAGATCGCATAAATCCTCTGTTGTTCTTTATAACTAACATATTTGTTTCTTTCGCATAATTTCGTTTTTTTTAATTGAATAATAATTATTCTGTATTTTAATTAACTTTTCTTACTTTCTATTTTATTTACTATTATTTTTTTAATATTTTCACTTTCAGTGTGTTCATAATCAATTTATAAGTTTCTCTGTTCAGCACCTTCTCTCGCAACATTTCGTTATATATGCTCACTAACTCGTTTATCATTCTGGTATTACCGACTTCTCGACTCTCCATCAAGAGATTTAATCTCTCCAGCAGGGTATTGGGATCGCATGGAATGATCGTGGTCATTCCCTGTACGGTGACCGATTTATCGAACGCTTTATTCCCATCCATTATGGGTTTCACCACACTGCAAAAAATATAGGTTCTCTTTAGAACCAAAACTGGTTCTAATCTTGTCCCTGAGATGGAGCCAGTTCTGTTTAAACAAAATTTATTTCAAATTAAATACATTTACCAAGATTAGCATTCAATTTTAACAGAATATTACATGAACTGAAGTAGATTCAGCAGTAAACTTGGAGCTTATTCAACACAGTTGCCAAACATTTTGAAACAAAGGAGATGTGAACAGATGGCATATCGAACCAGTTTTGGTTCTGTATAGAACCAAAACTGGTTCGATATGCCAACTGTTCATATCTCCTTTGCTTAATAATGATTTGAGACGACCTCGTATAAGCTCTAAACTTACGTCTGAAACCCCCTCAATTTATGTTTAATTCTGTTAATATTTAATGTTAATCTTTATAAATTTATTTAATTTGAAATAAATACTGTTTAAACAGAATTGGTTCCATCTCAGGGACAAGATTAGAACCAGTTTTGGTTCTAAAGAGGTTCTATATTTTTGCAGTGCACGTTCTTCCACTTCGAACTTCTTCTCGCTTTCGATTTCGTATCTCTGGGATCGTTAATTTCTCTAGTGACATTCGTACGAAACAGATCTCCGTATGATTTGCAAACATCTTCCTTATATTCGTAAGGTTTAGCCAGCACGAGCCGATTCCACAGTCCTCTATTACCTTCGTATTCTCGATCTTCGACGATCAGATTATAATCGTCCGTTATTTCCACTTTTTATTACACATCCATTAAACTTTAAAGCCGTGTATTCAACGGAATCGCCGCTATGATGTAAATGATTCTGTATTCAACGGGTGATATACAAGCCGGAACTTTTTTACCGCACCGTTTAGTTACGCTTCGAAAAGTTTCCAATTTTCGTTACACAATCATCGACCGTCTGTCGGATAGTGTGAAGATGAAAACGTTCAAAGCAAAATAAAGTTGGTTCACAAAAAATTAGCCAAAAATGAGATAATATTTTTTAAAAACCCAATCATTTTCAACCAGAACATTAATCCAGTACGGTGGCCGTCTCGTTTTGTGGATCCCATTATATCTAAATTTGTCAACTTTATTTCGGTAAATCTTCGTACATCTTGACATGCTTCGAACTTCTTTTAAAAACGTTTCTCCCAGCTGTTTTGCAAATCTGCATATATTTGTATTTATATTTTAACTAACAGTAATAGCCACCAACTGGTTAGGCGTGAATGGTCAGGTGCCCATTCACTCCTAACCATTTGGTGGCTATTACTGTTAGTGAACAGCGATACGAATATCGACAAACACTGGTTCCGAAAAGGTTGTTGTGATTTTTTTATCGATACATTGATCAGTACAGCTTCAGTCAAAAACAAACTCTTCACCTCAGGGTTTAATTATCGGAATTGAAATTTGTGTAATAAACACAGAACGCGATGTGTGTTTGAATCGGTGGGTGTTTTACATAACTCGTTGGAATTGCGTAATCATATTTCGCTCGAGCCTGCGGCTCTCGCGAAACATGACTACGCCATTCCAACTCGTTATATAAAACACCCACCGATTCAAACACACATCATGTTCTGTCTATTTAGTCACCTATGTAGAAATTACCATTGTCTCCCTCGCGCAAGCCGAAAACAGGGTCCACACTCAATGGATTCGTCTTATGTGTAGGTTTCATATTGCTGGCATCTACCCTCGCATCGCCGATCGTGCTCACTGTAACCGTCAATAGTTCATTCTTAGAATCAGTCTCAGTTCTATCTATATCAGAGGTACTCGGCGGAAGATATTGAGCAGAATGAGGACGTGGATAAGCAGGAGACGATGGTGTATAACGAGGTTGAGCGAAGGAGGTGTAAATTGGAACGTAAGGTTCGTAAGGTCTGTAACAAGGTTTCCGGCTTTTTCTCTCAAGGGTTTCAACTCTTTTATGATTTCTCCTTTCATTTCTTCCTGAGTTTCTGTCACAGGTTTGAACAACTTGCTCATCTCTCGTTTCATCTTGATCTTGCACATGTGTTGAGCCATATTGCTATCTCGAATATTCCTCTTCAGGTCTAGAAATCCACGAACCTTCTCGTCTCTCAGCTTAGAATCTTTGATCTTTAAAAATGACATGATTTTTTTTTCAATCTTCTTTCTTTTTTTACCTTTTGATTTCTTTTTTTCAGAAATTAAATTTAAGTTATTTTTTTTCTATATACAAGATAAAAAAAAATAATCAAGCGCCCCTAAAGGTCGAGTTGCTATTTTTAATTTCGGCTCTCTCTGTGACGAAACATCAATTACAAATATAACCAACTCTCCATTGAAATAACATGAAGCAAAACCACAATGCGTCCTAACTTATCAATCTGGCGGTGTCCAGAACGTCGCCCATTACAATTTCCAGTGGAAAGAAAAATTATATAGAAAAGAAACGCTTTCGGCTTCGTCTTTTTTAAGCCCACTTGCGATGGTGGGAACAAAGGAAGCGCATGACATAACACTTCACCCGAATGAAGTTATGAAAGCTCTTACCTCCCTAAATGCCGCAAAGGCTTGCGGTCCAGACAAAATAAGCCCCCGCATCATGAAAGAATGTGGTTCTAGTCTATGTGATCATTTAACCAAGATTTTTAATCCCATGCTTAATATCTCGTTCTTTCCTCCCGAATGGAAATGTGACAACGTATCCCCCGTGTTCAAGAAAGGTGATATGCACCTAGTTGAAAATTATCGTCCGATCACCCTGTTGAGTAGTATGAGTAAAGTTTTTGAAAAATGTGTTTTTCAGAGGATACTAAAGTAGAATTGGTGTTTAGGTAAATCTCTACTTTAGGAAATAGTTGCGGGTAATAAACTAGGGTTCTTACCAAAGATTTCTGACGAAAACACTTAAATTGATAGCTGTTCGTAATTCGTCAACCGACGCGTTTGCCGTCCTGTTGATAAGAGACAGAGGCTGGTCTTCTTCTCTGATTCTTTGATTCCAATTGGTTAATCCCGGTCACATGAGGCCTCAGAATGGTGGTATTCATCTTCACAGCTGGAACAGGTTCCGGAGAGTTCTGGAAGTATTTCCTGGTTCGCAGACTCTCTCTGATGACGTCACGCGAGTGGGATTATATAGCAATTCTACAACACTCTTCCCCGTTTAATTTAAAAAGCCAAAGATTATCATGCCAAAGAAAAAACTGTCGGGAACCCAACAGACCTGGAGTACTTCCGGGAAGTCAGGAAAGAAGAGTGCGCTCAAACTTTAAGAGTTTGATCTTTTGATCCCCTATACCAAACGGAGTGACCTAAACATGTAGCAATAAAACATCCCAATAAATGCCTAAAAGAGATCATGACATCCGCTCTACCACTGGGGAAATCACCGGTGGACGAGAGGAGCCCTCAATGAATACTGTCCTAACCAATTTTTGTCTATGCCCTTTGACAGTGGATGGATAAGGAATTCATAAATATTGACCTGAGGGTTAATCCTCAGGTCGCCAGCCTAACAATTTGTGATTATCCTCCACCCCTGGCACCCCCCTGGAAATGGTGAGTCACCATTTCCTGTTTAGGGTGATGGGGGCAACATTCCAAACAACCAGCGGGCATCCCTAGTTGTAAAGGCCAACAATTCCTCCACCGGTTCCCCACGGATAGCCGCCAATAGCCTGGCTATCTCCCCAATAAGGGCCGGCGTGGACGGCCCATGCCCCATACCAAAGTAAGGGGTATCTGTTTCCAGCAGGAGCCTATTCCTGGGAATACACCTGATACCTTCCCTCTGCACCTCTGTAAAATTCACACAACCCCCATTCACACTGAAGTAGGTGTTTGGCCTGTGAGCTTCCCAGGCTTTCACCATGCGTGGTGGACCCTTGAAACAGTAGAGCTGCAGGGGTTGGTATACCTCTGTACCTCCTATTACATGTGCCAATGCCGCATATCCTGCGTCAAGGTCCATAGGATCTCCCCGTGGACCACGCACATGTAGGATAATTGGCATTTTTAGGTGCCTAACTCGAGACAGGTCACAGAAAATGTCATCCTGTCTGGCCTCCTTCTCAGCATTTTGGGTGAGTGTCCGGTCAATACCTATCTCCCCAACCGCCACCACACTTGGGCTTCTCACCAGCTGTTCGAACCTGGGAAGAACCCCGGGTTGACTCAGCAAGTGGTACTCGCTTGGGTGCAACCCCACGGCCACTTTCCAGCAAGGGTCATAGTTGTCCTCAGAAGGATACTCCTCTGGGTCACATGCCACATCCACTCCACCCACCGTACGGATCACATATGGTTCCTGAGATCTATCAAAAGCCCCTGGTCCCCTTGCTCCTTGGGGTTGGTCCCTGTCGGCACTAGTCCCCCTACCAACATGCCACATTCTGTTTGAGTGAAAGTGGGAATCAATTCCCTCTAACACTCTCCTTTCCTGGCCTTGACTCACACTGGGCGCCTCCAGATGCAGGAGGGCATCTGCCAGGTCTAGCTGCGCTAGTGACGGCCGAATGTGGCCCAGCCCAGGAGGGGCAAAATAGGTTTGGTTGCCACCAGACCCCGACCGGCCCCACCCATGGGTCGTACCTGAGAGCCCATAGGAGTAAAATGCTCCCACGTGGCTCTTGCCTTTGGGGGTGGCTCCACCAATAC
This sequence comes from Pictodentalium vernedei, assembly GCA_031216915.1. Lineage (NCBI taxonomy): Eukaryota > Metazoa > Mollusca > Scaphopoda > Dentaliida > Dentaliidae > Pictodentalium > Pictodentalium vernedei. The sequence continues at coordinate 57,133,016 of CM062296.1, forward strand.
TCCTGACAACTTCCGCTTCGCATCTGACCTGCCAGCCTCGCTATTCCCCTGTTGTCCCCTGCTACCAGTGGATTTCACTGGCATGGGGGCAACAACAGACCCTTTTGTCAGTTCTCCCCACGACTTAGACCGGACTGATGCCTTGACAGCTGGAACAGGTTTTTCTCTTTTCCTCTTCTTCTCCACCTGTCTCGCCACCCGTTCCGCATCACTCAGGCCAGAGATATCCCCAGCCGCAAACTCCTTCTCCACAATTAAGGCTGCCGTGATTGCCTGGTCAGCCTCCTCAGGACGCATGCCTGGAAAAATCTCCGAGCTTGCCTCCTGCAATTGCTCCTCCGGAATCTGACCTTTCCGGATCCTGGATCTCATGATCTGGATCTGCCAGCGATCCACCTTGCAATCAAATGCGGCCTCTCGACTCTCTTTTGGTAGGGAGTTTAGTATATGGATCACCACTCGCTTGTGGATTAGACAGGCCACAGAATTGATCCCTGGGGCAATACTAAATCCCCCTGAGGGCTGGGATATCCCCAGATCCTCAGCATAAGCCGATATCGTAACTGCTGCCTCCTCCGAAACCGTTGCCTTCAGGGGTATGGCATGTAGATTTGGGTGTCTGTTCAGGAATGCCCGGAGATTCTCCAGGCGGTCCAGCTCGGACACCTCCCCCTGGTCTTCTGCAGGGGATAATTCCCCCGCAAAAGCCAACAAGTCATGATGGGCCCTTCTCCGCCACTCTGCCGAGATTGGTCCCCTTCCTGCGTCCGGGTTCCAAAAATGGGTCGGCAAGTGATGTTCCAAATGGGTCCTTAACTTTGACAGGATTGTCACCTGGCAATCCTCAAAGGGGCACCGCTTACTGTCTGACTCTGACCCTTTTGATTTCTCCGCTGGGACCGGAGTCGATCCAGCCTCAGCGGCTACCTCCTCTGGCTTCTCCGTTTACACAGGAGTAGGCGCACCTGCTGGGAATTTCCCGGCGGGTCCAACGTTACCCCTATGCACAAACTCGGGATCCTTTAATCGCACATCACGATTACAAGATTCCTCCAGGGACTCCCTAGAGAAACTCTTGGTCGATGCCGCCTTCCTTACCCTAGCTTGACGCTGCGGCATTGGGCCGACGTTCTTCAAGGCCCAATCCTCGCACTGCCAATTTTCCAATGCTAGGGAAGTGATGGCAGTCATCCACTTCCTGTTTCCCCTTCCCTTGGCCAGTCTGTACTGGTCCAAGAGAAAGGACATCTGCCTCTCTTGTGGCCAACTCGTTGACAACAACTTGGCCATAAAATCTGGAGCAGATGGCCAAAGCTTACCTGCTGCATTCAGCCCCTCCAACTGTTGTTCTGTCTTTAACTGGGAGGGTGAGGGTTGTGTTGGCAGCTGGGGAATCCCGGCTGCTTCCACCTCGCACACCTCCTCTACCCTATCGTCGAGGCCCACACTTCTTTCCACAAGAGAGTCTTCTCCTGAGGAGGCCTCGACCTTACCTGTCTGCCACCACACCTCGGTGGCGTTGTCTGGATCCAACAGCTGTCTTAAATTTGGCTCTGGAATGGTTAGTTCTAGTACATCCTCTTCCTTTACGGGTACCGGTGATTCACCAGCACCCGTCCACTCCCCAGTTTCATCGCAGCACTCGCCAGCATCGCTATGTCTGTCCATTTTCTGAAACATAGAACTAGCACTTAGGACAGCGATAAATCTCCATCTGTTCTGCATCTCTCGCGGTTAATTCAATACACTGCCCGTGATACCATTCATTGCAGAAGTCGCACTGAATCATGAACTGGCCCCGGTAGGTCTTGCTACACAGACAGAAAACCTCCGAGGGCTTTAAGACGGATACCTCTCCCGTCTCTATGAACTTTTCCAAGCATTTGGCCAACCACGGAGGGAACGTGCGATCCCTGCAGGCCTTTAATCGGTCATGATGTACTACCCTTGCCTCATTTCGAAACTGCACTGAGTAAAGATAGGGAGTGATAACTTCTGCAATGATACCTGGCCCTCTCCAGAAAGGTGATAATTTCCTGTTCTTCCCTTTCTTGACCGCTGTATCTAGCAAATAAACTGGATCTCCCAATTTATATGCATGTTTTGCTGCCGTCAAAGTCATAATCACGCTTCATCACCTCACATGCGGCCTTCAAACTTTTTCGGGCTATTTCGTGCGATTTTTTCGTCTCACGCTCCAGGTCCAAGACGTATTTGGAAAGGTCCTCGCTCGATTTGGCTTCACCCTTAAACCCCAAAACTAGGTCTGAGGGGTGATTCACCTCCCGACCTAGCATGAGCTTATTCGGGGTAAAGCCTGTTTGTCTGTGTACTGATGATCGCATTGCTCCGGCGAGCTGCGGTAGGAACTTATCCCAGTCTTTCTGATTCTTGTCCACGAAACAACGCACTGTACTCATCAAAGTTCGGTTTTGCCTTTCCACCTGCCCGTTTGAAGAAGGCCTGTAAGGAGTGGTTCGCGCTTTATGAATGCGTAGGAGTTCACACATTTCACGGAAAAGCTTACTTTCAAAACACGAACCTTGATCAGAGAATACCTGTAACGGGCAGCCAAACCTCGCAAAAAACTCATCTACAGCTGCCCGCGCAGTCGCTTCCGCAGTTTGGTCAGGGAGTGGAATGCATTCCACCCACTTCGTAAACTGGTCAATCATCATCAGTATGTATTTATTTCCGCGGTCACTCTGGGGCAAGGGTCCAAGAAGTCCAGATGAACCCTCTCCATGGGAATTCCCGCATGGAAAGAGGTTAACTCGTACTTAGCCTTGCGGTTGGCCTTCTTTCCCTGATTACATTGTGGACAAGCCGCTACAAAAGAGTTAATGTCCTGGGTCATGCCATACCAATAGAAGTCTCGTTTGACTCTTTCACCGGTTTTGTCCTTACCCTGGTGACCTGAAGCGGGAATTTCGTGGGCCAGTATTAATATCTCCGAGGAGAACTTCCCCGGGATAACCAGAGCTTTAACCCCCGTTTTCCTGATTTTTTATAAAAGAGTATTTTCCAAGACAAATTGCTTTTTATTCATCCAAATGTATTTAGTGGCTGCACTGGCTAAGAATAACTCCCCTTGGTCCGGATCGGTCCCGCTCTCCAACCACGAGATAACCGGAGCCAAGTCTGGGTCGCTTCTCTGGACATCTCCCAACTCAGCCAGTGTGCACACATCCGTTAATTTTATCGAGTCATTATCATCTGATGGTGAAGATGCATTTTGATCAGCCGTTATCAGAGAAATAGGGTAAGCCACTACAAGCTGCGAATGGGCCCACCCTGTATCCGGGCAAATGCAACCCCGGCATGGCATGTCATCAGTCCAACCTTCCCCCGGGTCCGAGGGTATTCCCGAGACACCAGGTTTGAGCTGACCCATCTTGCGGTCCGATCTTATTTTATCTGTCTCAATCTTGGACCCACCGGGGTCCCAAGGTTCCCCAAGGGACTCTGGTCCTCGATGCAAATTTTTCTTTCTGTGTTTCGCAGTATTGCTCTTGACACCCAATGACTGGAGATGTGCCGCAGCACCTGGATCCCAGGGAATTCCCAGGCTACCTGGTTCTGCAACATGCATCCAATCTTGGGAGGTTTCCAAAGTTTCGCAAGGTTCTGTACCATTAACCATTTTACTCTGCGGATTTTTTGTTTTTTGTTTTAAAATGGTTTCTACCTTAGCCTCCTGGACTTCACAGATTTTAGTGTCTTCATTTTGATCAAACTGGATTGACCCCTGGGTTAGGGGCCCGATATCATCAACCTCTTCCTCGAATTTAGCCCATGATTTATGGAGTCGTTGACAATAACTACAACCACCACAGGGTAAATCCGGGGGGGGGGGGGGGGGGGGGGTTACAACCTGCAGCATATCTCTGGCAATTTCCCCCAACAGGGATTCTCGAGAGGGCATCAGCATTTGAATGTTTGGCACCCGGGCGGTGCTGTATAATCATATCGTACTGGCTGAGTTCTTCCAGCCACCTGGCCAATTGACCCTGTGGCGCTCGGAAGCCCATCAGCCACCGCAGGCTACTATGGTCGGTTCTGACCACAAAGGGTTTTCCTAGGAGATAGTGTCTAAACTGTCCCGTAAACCTTACGACTGCCAACAATTCCTTCCTTGTAGTGCAGTAACGAGCTTGCTGCGGTGTTAGCACGAAGCTCCCGTACGCCACGACATGTTCCGTACCTTCCTGAATCTGCAATAGCTCTGCCCCGATTGCAAAATCTGACGCGTCTGTGTCCAATATGAACGGATCTTTCTGATTCGGCATCGCGAGTAGCGGTGGGCTCATTAGGGCCTCTTTAAGGGCTTCGAAAGCCACCTGTTGTGCATCGGTCCATTCAAATTTAGCTTTACCAGTGATGGCATACAGAGGCCTGGCCAGTTCTGCATAATTTTTTATGAAAGCCCTGTGATAATTCACAAGGCCACAAAAACTTTCTACTTCACGCGTGCGTGTTGGTGCGGGCCAGTTCTCAACAACAGTCTTTGATTCGTTACTCATTTGAATACCCTCTCTGCTGATTATCCGGCCAAGAAATTCAATGCTCTGTTGAAAAAACTCACATTTCTTAGGTTTAAGTTTAAGACCATATTGTGAAAACCTCTGGAGTACCTTCCTGAGATTTCCAAGATGATCTTGCACAGATAAACCTCCAATGACTACATCATCCAAATAAGATAATGCCACTGACCAATTTAAACCTTGAAGGACGAGATTTATTACCCGTGACCAGGTATATGGTGACCCCGAGAGCCCGAAAGGCATTTTCTTAAACACCCAACTCCCGTACTTTGTACTGAAGGCAGTCTTCGCTCTATCTGCCTCCTTTACCCAGACTTGATGGTATGCACTCATACAATCGGTTTTCCCGAACCACAGGTTTCCAGATAATGCGTCCATGCACTCGTCAGTACGGGGTAGGGGATAAACCTCTTTCCGAGTAACGGCGTTCAACCGTCGATAGTCAACACACCATCGAACTGTGGAGTCCCTTTTCCTCACGAGAACTGGGGGTGAGGCCCATTCTGACATGCTAGGCTGGATTATTCCGGCTTCTAACATTTTTTTAAGGTGGGCCTCCTCCTCGTCCACAAAGCACATTGGGGTGCGTCTCATTTGTTGGCGTAGGGGCGGTGATGAGCCTGTGTCTATACCATGTTGAATCTCTTTAAAATTGCCTAAGTCGTATTCATTTTTTGCGAATACATCCTGGTATTCTACCAGGAGATCCGCCAGCTCTTCAGCTTCGGAATCATCAAGTAACCCAGAAGAGCGTTCGTACAAGTCTTTCAGGTGCTGGGGAATCCGAGCTCGTTTCCCCAACTCTGGGTTTTGTTTCGCTATTACTCTGATCTCCTTTCAGACATGCGGTCACTTGATGAATACCCTGGGGCATTGTGTCATCTATCAAAATGTTAGCGAGTTCTGATGCCGCTTGCGCGAAAGTTCCCGCGCGGTCTTCACTACTCATTGGTGAATTTAATTCCGTGTCTAGCACGGCATCAACCCCATGGGCTTCTGCCGTGATTTGAGACCTACGCAATGACAAACTATGATTGTTTACATTGAACACACACACGACAGGCTGTGTGTTTTTTGCATGCACTGACCGGAGCCCTAACACTGATTCAGTTTCTATCGGCTCGATTATGAAGTCTGTCGCAGACGGCTCCATCTTGCATTGTAGCAATGCAACGAAGTTTGCCGGAATTACGGTGTCTTCACACAGCACCACCCGGGCAACCCTAGGAGGTGGCGGGGATCTCCCCCGGACCTCAGTCTGGATCGTCTTGAAATCAGTTTCCAGATTCTTTGGATGCCCCAAGTCCGATGCTGCCCGAGAGTCTTTTCCGGATACCTCTATCAGTTTAGGGTCACTTGATTTCTGAAATTCTGAAGAAACCTTGGGGACGATCCAATCCCCCAGGGAGAAAACTTCCTCCCTGAAGTAAGCTCGTCCGTCGTGCTTAATCAGAAAATCACACCCTAGCAGGACCGCGTCGCCGATTGGTGCAACATAGAGGCATTCACTGAACGCTCTATCCCCAATTTTAATCTCGAGTGGTCCCACATAGTAACCTTCCATTTTACTGCCCCTCTCTGCAGTCTGGAAAGCCACTTCCCTAATTATGGGTGGAGTCGGTCTCAATTTCTCAAATAGTCTGTCGGACATGACCGTAACCATGGCACCAGAGTCCACGGTCGCAGTTGTCTCCACTGTCCCTATCCGGAGAGCAACCCGGACAGAGAATGACGGTTTACAGTGCCGAATAGTAATCAGCCCGTTCGGATGACTGACGCTATTATGTGGGAGGTCATTTCGATAATGTTGGGCTGGGGTCAGACCTCGCGATCCCCGCCCTACTAGTTTGACTCTTGATCGGAAAATCTCACTTTCCGATCCCTATTAGACTGGTTTCGGGAATTTTTTGATGGACAGTTCCGCTGGAAATGCCCATACCCTGAACAGGAGTAGCACTGAGTCCTACCAGGTGAGGGTGAACTTGACCTAGGGCGTTCCTGGGTCTGCACCTTCTCTCCCAGGGAAGACTACTTCTGATCATCCAACTTGGTTAAAACCCTTTCTACCATTGATGTGAGCTTATGTAGTCCCTCCTCGTTCCCAGTCACTTTCTTTTCGACTTTCTCGATCTGTGTTTTCATAGCGAACGACTCCGCTTTCAAACCTTTTATTTCAGTGGCATAGTTCATATAATTTGGTGAGGGGGATCGTTTGGAAAAATCTTCCCCTTTATTGAACTCTGACCTATTTCCTGGGTATTTCTCTCTCCTGGTTGGCCTACCACGCCCCGACTGTTTAAACGCTCGAAGTTGGGGAGGGTCTTCCTCCTCATCCGAGTCGTCAAAAAAGGGACCGACTTCCCGGACCTCGCGTCTGATTCGATCGCTCTTTTGCCCATGGATAGCTGTCTGATTCTGCTGATACCACCTGATCTTATTTATGGCATCCTCAACTCAATGGTGGTGGGGTGCTGATTTACTGCTGCCTCCCCCCCCCCCCCCCGCTCGTATGTCATTACAGGCATGACAAAATCTGATAATGGCCTGCTCTAATATGAAATGTGCAGGGCAATCACGGAAAGCTTGATTAGCCAATGCCAAAATGGTGTCGGCCCATTCCTCTAGGCTCTCCGTTTGTCCCTGCTTAGCCTGTTGAAACTGAAGCTGGGCAGTTATTGGCAAGTCATGGAAACCGAATCGGCTCACCATACCCTGCAGCAACTCGGCCCATGTCATGTTTTGGGTACGTTCTGCCAACAGGTTAGCGTGCTCCGCTCCCCTGCCCTTCAAACACAACCCAAACAGACATTTACGGTCATTTTCCTCTAGTACCTCCTCATACTGAAGCCAATCCTGAAACCTCCTTTTAAATAAATGCCACGGTTCCGACCCATCATTCTGCATAGACTTGGGTACCTGCGTTTTCCTCCTATATGGTCCTTGTCTGTTATCCACGGAAAACTGCACTGGGGAAGAATGGTACCCCGCCCGGCTTTGCTGGTAACCTACCGGCAGAGTCGGTTGGGGGGGGGGGGGCACTGCTTGCCATTGTGGGTCCCGACCGATCTGAGCGGACATAGGCCACATGCCCTGCCCCCTCATAGTCGGCCGATCCCCCACCGGACCCCACTCCTGATTTTGAATGTTCGATACCCCAGTGAGTCCTGGCACAATCGACTCCTCCCATGGCCCCTGGTCTGCATTCCGGGCTTCATTCACATTTAGTCCTACTGGTCTTGTGTTCACGACCGGGGGTACCTGTTTCCGACCACCTCCGTACCCTCTCGCGAAAAGCACCATCACTTTCACCTACTGACTGTACCAGGCAGTTCAACTTTGGCGAAGCTTGGGGCCCTAAGGTGTCTCTGTACCCAGGTGACCCTGTCCCTGGGCAGTAGGTTTGTTCCTCACTGGGGACTGCATTCCCCCTGGACTTAAGGTCCGACAGTACATAGGGATTGGGGGCACCCTGCTGGTAAACCTCCCCCAAACCAGGAATTTCCCAACCGGCCACCCTAGACTGTAGAGGCCTCTCCCACACTTCAGGGGTTGCCCCTACCCTGCCTCTGTTGGGGCCTATCACGCCTGGATTCCCATACCTAGCTTGCGCGCCCTCAGTGGTCTGCCCTGGGACCCTAAAATGTACACCATCGCCTCCAACACCCCGACAGTCTCCTCCACCATTACATGTCGTCGTGATTTCTGGCCTGATCCCACTGTCATGGTAATTGGAATGGGGACCACCTCTCCAACCACTCTGGTACTCACTCCCACCTGTATTGGCTAGCTTTCTATCATGTATCCGGGGTTCCCTCAAATCCTGGGATGCCCCTCGGAAATCGGACTTGACCAAATTGACAAGTCGCTGCTTTTCATCCCAACCTGGGCCACCCTGGACCAGCGGACTGGGATAATCCCAACCAGACTGGACCCTCTGTGAACCGGTCTGATCAACATTTACTTTGTCTACACTCGTCTTCCCGTCGCCACCATCCGACCCAAAAAAGGGCAGTAAGACCCGACTCTGCAAAGGTGTATGGGCACCCTCAGATGGCGACGAGTTTGTTGTCAACAAGGATTCTTCCGGGTTGTATAGATTACACCTATCCTGTAACCCTGGCTTCTCGACTACTGTTTCCGTTGGTGGTGGGGTAGTCAGCCCGGAAATGCCCCAGGCTGCCCCCAGCCCTGGCGACGAAAAATCCATCAACACCTGACTCTTCAATTGCTTAACTAAGCCCTCATCCACCTCATTACTCACAATAATTCCTGGTGGGGGCCTAGAGAAGTCTATCATCCCCCACTGGTCCTTTGACCCTCTGAAATGGGGTATCGAGGAGAGATCCTCCCTCGAAAGGGTCCCAGACTGAGCCCTTTTTTCTATTATTGCCAGGGCAATCTTCGGCCCTATGTTGGGTATTCTTTGCAATTCCCCAAATGTGGCATAATTTATTTTAACTTTCTCCTCTGCCATATTTCTATCTCTCACTCAATGAAATTCAATTTATAAAATTGACAAATCGACAGTTACCCCGAACTAGTCTGCTCAGTACCTCAGCTTTCCTAGGCCTTTGGTACTTCTGGAGCCTACCTATATACTGCACGCAGCCAGTATATTCACAACAAATTCTACAAATTTGCTAATCCCGACTAATACTCAAGTCAACCTCCCAACCTCAGCTTTCCTAGGCCTGTGGTAAGGGAGCTCAATGTGGCCTACAGCCAAAATACAATTCACAATATTACAACAATACTTATCAATTCACTGCCACTGACAAACCGTATCCTTAGCAGAATGCTATGGTCACGGCAATTTTTACAAAATAATGTGAATCCCTAGATTCCCTAGAAGATCCACAGCAACAATGAAATATTCAAATTCAATCAATTATCTGTCTCAGTAGCCTGTGCTACTGCCACAGCAAAATTTTCCTGTATCTATGAAATTTAATTCACAGCCACAGAAATTTCAAAAATAAATCTGTATCTGCAGAAATTAGACTGCAGCCACAGAAAATACATACACAATTATTTTTAATTTTCACATATCACAAAACCCGCCTCCGCAAAAACTGAAAATTGCGGCAACGGTAATTTTCCAACATAAAAAGCCATTTTTGACACAAATAATTTTGAAATCTCAATATCTGAAATCGCAGATAATTTCGATCACTGCAGTATATTACCACAGCCCGATCGAAACAACAAACATTTTTTAATATTATAATCTGCGAACAAAAATCACAAATTTGGAAATCAATGTTTGGTAAATCACCCAACAATTGATTTTCAAGGTTATTACAAATGCATCAATAAGATAAATTTGACGATGTCAGTGGATTAATTCCCGCTGTCATTGTCAACAATGGAATTGGTAAACCCCGACCTCGTGACCTGTGGAAACTTTGCAAAAAGTTTACAAAGTTCCCCCGGCAAACTGGTTCTAAAGTGGGCGACGTCAATAAAGTAGAATTGGTGTTTAGGTAAATCTCTACTTTAGGAAATAGTTGCGGGTAATAAACTAGGGTTCTTACCAAAGATTTCTGACGAAAACACTTAAATTGATAGATGTTCGTAATTCGTCAACCGACGCGTTTGCCGTCCTGTTGATAAGAGACAGAGGCTGGTCTTCTTCTCTGATTCTTTGATTCCAATTGGTTAATCCCGATCACATGAGGCCTCACAATGGTGGTATTCATCTTCACAGCTGGAACAGGTTCCGGAGAGTTCTGGAAGTCTTTCCTGGTTCGCAGACTGTCTCTGATGACGTCACGCGAGTGGGATTATATAGCAATTCTACAACAATACTGTCTTTTCTGAAAGATAATTTCCTGCTCACTCCTCTCCAGTCTGGGTTCCTACCATCAGACTCTACTGTGCTGCAACTGACTGACATATACGATTTTTTCAGCTCGGCATTGGATGAGGGGAAGGAGGTAAGAATAGTTTTCTGTGATGTGAGCAAGGCATTTGACAAGGTGTGGCACAATGGGCTCCTCCATAAGCTGGAGAGGATTGGAGTTGGTGGCGCCCTTTTTCGATGGCTCAAATCATATCTGAGTAATAGACAACAACGTGTTGTCCTAAACTCGGTGTCATCCCCCTGGACTACTGTACGGGCCGGGGTACCGTAGGGCTCAATCCTTGGGCCCTTGCTGTTCTTGATATATATCAATGATATAGTGGATAACATTACTAGCAATATTCGTTTATTCGCAGGCGATACATCGCGCTACCTGGTTGTCGAAAATGCCACGTTGGCTGCTGATATAATCAATAGAGATATAAAGAAAATCGGGGCTTGGTCTGAGCGATGGCTTGTGAAATTTAACCCAAATAAAACCGAAACCATGACAATTTCTCGCAAAACCAACGAGATACACCACCCGCCACTTAAAATGTTCCAAACTGATATTCAGAAAGTCACCCTCCACAAGCATCTCGGCCTAACATTCGACAATCGTGGGACGTGGTCGACCCATATTGCTGAAATAGCCCAAAAGGCATGGCGCCGTCTTAACCTATTTAGACGTTTCAAGTTTCGACTTGACTGCAAAACACTAGAGAAAATTTACTTCGCCTTTGTTCGTCCGATACTGGAATATGCCGATACTGTCTGGGACAACTGTACAGCTAGAGAAGCCGACGAGTTGGAAAAAAATCAAATCGAGGCCGCGCGCCTCGTAACCGGTGCGACTAAAAGTTCAAGTAAAGATCGTTTATATGTCGAGACGGGCTGGGATACACTCGAAACAAGACGAACAAATCACAAGTTGGTGCAGTATTTCAAAATGTATCATCGCCTTGTTCCGGCGTATGCCAGCATTCGTATACCCCCCACCAATCTCCGAAATACAGGGCCATGACCTTCAAGGCAACAGGAACCTTGTCACACCGATGTGCCGGACACAGCTTCATCACATCTCATTTCTCCCATCTGCTACTCGACTATGGAACGACATTCCCATTCACATTAGGGATAATAGCTCACTGCCAAATTTTAAAACATATCTTAATCGAAACAGATTACCCACCCCCAGCTACTTCTTCCACCACAAGTCACGCGAAAGTCAAGTATTTCACTGCCGATTGCGCCTCAATTGTAGTAACCTGAACTTCGACCTTTTCAGTAACTTCCTTTCCGATACTCTCCTATGTAGATGTGGTGACCCCGAGACTGCTGAGCATTTTCTTTTGCTATGCCCACTTTATGTAACGACACGAGAGCAAACCATTGGGTCCACCGAGGCTCACGTTACAATGAAAATACTATTGTACGGGTCTACGACCTACAGCACAGCAACCAACATAGCGGGGGAGGAATTCGCTAGAATTGTGCACTTGGTGATACCTTCCTGAAATTTGGCATGATGTAAGGGTAGGCATCAGAGATTTCAAAATCGATCGGCTACAAGTTGGCACCATCCTCTAGCCACCACTAGCAGCGAAATCCAAAATGGCCGCCAAGCGGATCGAAAAAAAGCTATTTTCGCCGATCGCACAACTGAAGCTCCAAACCTAACACCATACATGTGCTGTAATTGATGTGAATGATGGAGTGAAGCCCTTGGAACAAGTTGGGGGGAAGATTAATGGATAATGGGATCAGAATTTCCGTCGATGTGTGCGTCTGTGTGTCTGACTGTCAGTATGATCGTCCGTCCGTAGATAAATTAGTGTTGAATGTTTCTCGGGAATGCAATGGTCAAATGAACATGGTATGAGAGATTCCTGTCAACACATGAACAAGGGTACTCGATAGTATGCAGCAGTGGGGATACTTGGACATTTGATAATCCAATTAAAGTGACAGTCTATTCTCAACTTCCGGCATTTTCGATAGATTTATTTTCTAAGAAAATAAAACTATCAAATTTCTAGAGGAGTTCTGGTTCAATCTCAACACCATAGCGACACGTCTGCCAGCAAGGGCAGTGCTGGAATGAACTCGGGATGCATTAGTTCCCGTTGTTAATTATACAATGTTATCTTGCCAGTATAGAACATTGGCAAAATGGGACTAGAAGGGGTGAGTGTATGTTTGCAGTCATTCGAGGTACAGGAATATTTTTTGACTACAAGTAGTATTCTTCATTTTCGGCCAGTTAAGATGTGGTGTGTTCCAAGTCAGGATTAATGTTGCCGACACTTAATGCCCATCCCTCATGGTATGCTACTTTACCAGGGATATAGAGATATAGCCACCACTGGGAGCCAAAACATGACCTTTGATGTCGATGAGTGGTCGAAATGTTTTAGCGAATAACTTATCGAAATATGATCCGGTATGGCAATTTGATACCTTACGTTAGATTTATTAGATCAACTCAGGTATGGATTCATTGAGACATGAGTGCGCTACAAGATGAAGGATTTCCAAGTTGATTTGCTATGGAGTAGGAACTGACTAGTCACATGTGGCCTATGGCCAGAGAAAGACAAGGATACCATAGATGAACACACGGGTGAACGAAGGTATCAACTGTTGTACAGAGGCAAAATAGTTGGGGATATTGTATCATGCTATGCATGAATTAACACCGTCTTGTGCAGTAAATAACAGACTATTTTCCGAAATCTAAAACTGTATTCCTATACCCCGGACAATGTAGCAAGCCACATGGGATGAACATTTGTTAGCAAAATCAACTCAACTAGAAACATGACATGTGTTAACTGGCCGAAAATGGAAAAAAAAATACCAGAATAGGAGATGACTGGTCCTAACATGACAGTATACTACTCAATATTGTTACAACAGCCACCTTCACACTTACACAAAGGTGTGCACCTTAATCCAGCTTTCAAGCATTTGCAATTGCCCTTGCAGGCCTTGGCACAACTACAGTGGAGCATCAGTGCACATGCAGCACTTGCGTCTCCTAGGTGAGTCCAAAATGGGACCAGAATATTGAGACGTGGATTCCACTCCCATCCGTACTGTGATGGGTCTGGCACACATAAGTGTTTCTGCAGAGCACGATGCCAAATGAAAGATGACACAAGAATTACCCTTTTTACATGTTGATACAGAGCTGCTTTGGTGGGCGGGATGTTTTCCATAGACTTAAGGCCATGTGTGAACATATGCCGTCTCGCATCATTGACACGTGTACTGACACAACTGTTACTGTACATCTGTATGGTGAGTTTTTCGATATGCTGCATATGAGGGGAATCCTCTGAAAAGACTTGCGGATTCTCAGTCAATTCTATCATCATTTCAGTTGATGCGGGAAAATTCATCCATGCATTCCATCCTGTCTTCTTCCCAATGCCGAGCATGCTGGATGTTACATCACAACCTGTGAAGGCGTGGAAGAAAGTCAGGGCCTTACAGTAATCAGGTCCAAGTTGTGAAGCTATCTCATGAATTGGCATATCTTTATATGCCTTTCCAATTCCAAACCCAATCCACAGCTCACTGAGTCCAAGGTCACGGAATGTTGCGAAATGGTGCAAAGACAGAATGACGACATCAGAATCAACCGTGCGAAGAAAAGCTATTTTGTGACCTTGTGAGACTGCATGGTTGAGATGAAGCATCATGCGCGTGTCTGCTTCCTCGTGGTTCGATGGAGATATGTCACATAAGCTAACATCCTTATTGCATAGTACATATTCTCCTGATGTCGTTAACAACTGGTACTCGGATGTTGATGTTAATTTCAGCAGTTCAGCAGACAGGAACTTGAAAAATTCGTCTTTATTCTCACTAACTTTCAAGAATGCCTGCCAATTCTTCCCTTTAGGTAAAGGGACGTTCTCGGACACCCGTATCAACCTAACTGCTGTCTCACCGAGGCGTTTTGCTCGCGTCTGATTCTTCAAACTGCCTTCGGGGTAACAGTCATAGATCGCATCAACCCTTGTGGTGTTCGTGTTAATCAGAGATTCGATGTATGGCAATAATTGCAATCGAGCATATTCTCCAAACAGATCCGCTTTCTGTGGTTTGATTACATGGACTACAGCAGGCATATCCAAGATGACAACTGAAGCTTGTCTAGCTGCTGAATTCTTCCCTTGTGCAGGAATAGCTGGTAAACAATTGAGAATTTGAGATTTTGTCCCACTCCGTAGCTTACCTCTATCGGATAATGCTGGCGGATCACGTGCATTCTCGTGCATGAAAAACTCATCCATGTTTGAATCAGGCCGGGCTTGCAGTGAAACGAACATCTGGGTAACTATTGCGGCAGTTGCTTTACTTGACATGAGTTTGTCTCGGCCTTTGTCCAGGTTGGCTGGGGGTGGGTTAAGGAAGGTATATATATTTGCCTTGGGAATAACATCATTCAGGGGTACGGTGCATTCCACAAGCCTTTCCTTCAAGAAAGTGGAATATAAATGCTTGCCCCTTTCGGGTAATGACCGTAAACTCTTACTAACTTCGGGGTCCATATATTCACCAGTATCTAATGTCACCAGCTGACCACTAGTTTCATCATAAGGGTTGATAATGAGTCCCTGATTCACCAGATCGAGGAGAGATTTCAATTGATTCAGAAATTTTTTCTGCTCTGATACCGAACTTTCCGGGTGTTCCGTGTTATCTGATGATGTTGTGTGGAAACTTGCATATTCATACTCATCTATAACACGCAGAACTTCTGACCTTGAAAGCTCAATAACGACTTTCTCTTCAGCCTGGCCATAGAGACCTTTTGGACCACTGTCTTCTTTGAGTAGTTGGATACTATGTTCTTGGCTCTGATCTAAACCCATCATACTGAACTTCCTCTCACTACGCTGGACCACAAAATGGCCTTCCATGAATTTGTTGTGGATTGAAGGATGCCGCCTGGGTAGCTGAGACATGTCTCTCAGAAATACGGGGACCCACCGACAATAATTTGTATGTCCTAGGGCAAAAAAGTAACTGCACAACTCATCGATAGAACACAGTGTACCAGGCCAGTTACCGATTCGTTGGTTCCGAACGAATTGACAGCTTGTCAAGAGAAAGTTCCGAACGATTTCACCCCAATAGCGCGCAGTTGGAGATTGTGAAAGAATCCTCTGTTCCCACATTTCAAATGACTCATGGGGCCCAGTCTGCTGACAGTAAATCTCATAAGCATTCTTTCTGAGGATCTCAAGCCAAGCTAGAGTGAGAAGATATGCCTGTCGCGTCCTCTTGACATGTTTCCCACCAAGTAGGGATGATGCTACACCGGGTGTGAATATCTTTGCGAGGTGAAACATTCGCTCCCAACCAGAACCACCCATAAGCTTACCACCAGCTTCTTGGGTGCACATTTCAAGATGCAGGAATCCAATCATACACACCATTCGATCCTCACCTATCTCCTCTGGGAACAGCCATTGACATTTTTTCTGCCTGGCATACAACGGACAGTCACCTTCAATGACAGGTATCTGGCCGGGGTTTACGAAAGCAGTAGCTTCCCTGACCACATACATAGCATGCTTCTGCATACTGAGTGAGTCCGCTTTCTGCTCACTGAAAACAGGGAATACCCCAATAACTGCACGAGGTTTGACATTGTCTTGATCTTCATGTTTTGAAAAGAAGCCTGAAAAGGTCACAGGGACTTCATCAAGCTGCCAGCTGCCATCAACCTTCCCTTTATTGCTGATCTGTGACACATGAGACAACCAGTCATTCTCTCCCACGTTCAAATCTGCATATTCATTGGGCCGTACATTACATTCATCTGGAGATTCAAGCCTGATGTCCCCACCAAAGTCTTCAACGAAAGGAACAAATGCATAGTCGTCTGGGAGTTCAATTTGTGTGTCTTCTGGAACATCTAAACTCAGTGGTGGGGGATCAGTACCCACATTGTCCCTGCTCAGTTGACCAATGAGTGTGATGGACGTACCATGCATATCAGATCTACCAGATACATCAATGTTATCAGTGGTTCCTATCGAGAAAACATTACGTTTGCAGTTAGCTGGGACTACAACACCTTCGTTCTTGAACCGCAGTGAAACAGCTCTCGCGAAACTCCTGCGAACATCCATTACGCGATCATAAGAGACAGAGAGTCCCATTTGATGAAAATCTCTGATAAGATTTTTCATACGATCATGGGCATGCAACTTCAAACCCACATAAAGAGGCATTGGAGTTTCTCTGTCACGTCTCTGGTGAACATTTTGTGCATGTTCGGAGCGTTTCGCTGAATTGCTGATCAACATCTGTGAAATAGTACAAGCCACTCGAGTCTTGGCATTAACAGTCTCATCATCGCCTAAGTTCTGTATACTACATGTGCCCTCAAGTAGAACTCTAAGAAGAGTCAGGAGTGAGTTGGGTACAGGCTCGCTCAAGCAATAAGATGAAAATGATCCCGTGAAAGGAGCTTGAGATATGAGTATGTGTTTACGCAGAAGAAGACCCACATCAACTATCTTTTTTGCCTCTTCCTCAGACACTATACGAGTTAAAGATTCGGACAACAAGGAGCCAACTCGAAACCTACTTGAAATAAACACATCTCTACCCTGTGTGAAGGCGTCCCAGCCATCGCCCAATTTCTGCAACAAATGTTCTTTGAATCGAGTGGAATGTATTTCTTCACTAAGCCAATCAGAACCGACTTGCTTCAACCTCCGACTGTACAGATTCTTGAGATCGACAAGCTTCATCGCGGAATCGTTGTGTTCAACAAATGTTATGAGCTCTGCCATAACGAGAGGGTCATAGGGCAGGCCTGACGCGGAATGTTCGGCGTTCTTCGACTTTTTAGATTTAGCCGCTCGTGCTTCATTGGCAAGCTTACAATAACAGGTTTTGTGATAGTAAAGATCACTAGCAGCGGAATCAAATGCTGCATTGACCCGAGAAAAAACAACCCAGTTCTCGGCTTCCTTTGCCATAATTTTGAGTTTATTGTTATCAGACATTGATCTGCAAATAGGCTCACTGCTGTCACCTTCGCGTTTGTGACAATAAACACACTGGGGCAGTTTCCTGTCACAGCCAGATTCAAAACTTGTCCGTGTTCTTTTAGGACTCAGCGTGGAGCAGGATGCCACTGCCTCATTTCGCTCTCGCTTGTGTAGCACGCGCTGTACGATGTGAGTCCGAATACTGTCACGGCATGTCTTATGATATATTGCCTTATTCGTCAACAGTGACATCGACATACACTCATCACTCTCTCTCATCAAACAATCAATGGTCAAATTATATGGAAGCTCAACGCCATTATCTAGGAAGCGCGTTATGTCTTCCTCAATAGCTTTATAGGCGTCATGAAAACGAGATTCTCTATACGGACGCATCAATTTCTTGGAACTGTCTTGCTGGCAAAAGCAACAACGTTCCCAGTCAGTACTAGTCCGTACACGAAGAGGATTCTCACTCATTCTGTGAATGATTTTTGTGAACAATCGCGTTCTCGAATTAATTTCGACAGACAAATCAGAATTGCTTGCGGAATTACGCCAAACAAGAGATTGTATGGCAAAGAGACTGCTTCATAAAGAGCGTTGTTTCTCCGGGATCAGCGTCATTCAGGTTTGCCTGAATGACGCTGATCCCGGAGAAACAACGCTCTTTTCAAGTTCCAAGAAATTGATGCGTCCGTATAGAGAATCTCGTTTTATTCTACATCATCTCCCACGTCTGTTTCCAACACGTGCGTGGATCAGAGTTCACTTTCGCGCCCTTACAATCGGATGTATAGTCGGTAGACCGTCGAAAAGGAGGTTCCCTTCAGCCGCTGGCGGCCATTTTGGATTGTGCCGCTACTGGTCGCCACCGGTCGGTGTCAACTTGTAGCCGATCGTTTTTGAGAACCTCATAGCCTACACTAACAGTGTGCCAAATTTCAAGAAGGTATCACCAAGTGCACAATTCACCTGTATGTGACGAATTCCTCCCCCGCTAACAGGGACATATTTGTGAAGGTCCACCAGTACATACGATTAACTCATCGCTTCTCATAGTGCTGTGTTGCATGACTAAGACAGATTATGAATCGGCTAGGTACCTGCACCGTCTGGGTCAACCACGAATCTTAAAACCCTTATCCTTGCCTCCAAACCCCCACCTATCCCATATCCCAAATCTTCCAATATTTCCTCCTTCAGTAAGTACTTATACATTTTAAGTTACAACTAAAACTATGAATTGTGCACTTGCCATGTTTGTTGTAACTTCCAAGCCTGTCATGGAGACAGCGCTTTATAAGCTTTTAGCTTTCGGCTGAATCCATTTTCTTGATATTTGCTTGTACTTTCCACTTACTAATTTGTAACCTTATATATGATTATCTGGAAATAAAATACTGTTTAAACTAAGGAAGCGCATTACAAATCCCTATGAGAAAATTGCACAAAGTGATGTGCAGAAAAGTTAATTTTCGCAAATATCCTAGGCCAGCGATCTTGACATTTTTACAATATCCTATGGAAATTTACATTGAAAAAAGATTATTTTTTCGAGTCCACTCAAGCTCTTATTCTCACGAATAAAATTCCCATTGAATTAACCCTTTACCTAACCTGAAAAGCAGACGACACTTGCAAAAATAATTCTTGAATAACTAATTTTTTTCATTTTTTTGTCTCAAAAACATAGGTTATGACCCCTCGTTGGAACGAGCTCGACGAGCTCGTTCCAACGAGGGGTCATAACCTATGTTTTTGAGACAAAAAATGAAAAAAATAATGAAAATTAATTGGCGATTTTTGAGAATAGCGCTGGTCAGTTTTGGCCGTTACGTTGGGTAAAGGGTTAACCTTAGTCGATATACTGGACCAGACGCAAATTGATTAAGTCCGATTTTAGCTGGGCTAGAAAATGATTCAAGCTAAATTCTCATTGCTTTCAAGCTTAAATATTTGGATGCGCCTGAAATGCATTTTGGCTGGGCCAGAATGCTTAATTCATATCTGCTGACCATGAAGAGCAATTCTTGACCTTCTGCTTGGAACAACTGGCTTAACATATATTATTATTTTAGATAATAAGTCAGTTACTGGAATCCTTCCTCTCATTCAAACAAAACACCATAGATATATTTTAAACTCTGGGAAAAATGATACAACAGATGTTTCAGTCAGTCTAACAATCTGCAAAATCGTCTGGTGAAAGGTAGAGCAGTTATATTTTTATTTAACATAACATAACTTTATTCTACTTTAGAAATGAGCAATGCACATTAGGCTTTCGCCTATCTGTGGAAACATGTAATTGCACCTGTGGCACATGTGTCAATGTTAAAAAATCCCTGAAAATTCACCAACCCATACACGAAATAGTTCATTTGTACTGAACAGAAGCTGGGCTATACTATAAAAGACGACGGGACATGTCAAATGTCCCAAGAGTTCTCACAAACAATGTACCGTAAAATCAGTCACTACGAAAGGGTACTTAACGTCATCCCAGGAATAACATTTGCTTTAAAAACAACATTATCTTTTATTCTTCAACAAAACCATGCAAATATGGATGTCACCGTGATGAGCCGATCCAAGCGACATCCATACAAACGTGGTATACAAATGGGTTTAAACTTCTAGTGGGCGACCAGACTGAATACGGTCACGTACTTTTAGTGCACTTTGTACAAACATGCAAGATTTAAATGTATTTATCACGTGGTTTTTGGCCCTCGCTGTTCATTATCAACTGATTGTTGTTTTGCAGTCGTGTAACTCGTATTCAACGGAATGAGTAGTGTGTAAATCGCCTTAGGCCATCTGTATGGACAAAGCGTGCAGTGTTTGTTGGTCAGCTGAATTCGATTACGGTGTCCGTAGTTTGGTCATTCGACATTCAGTCTCGTTGTGTAGCAGGTCGATCTCTTCTAACCAACCACCCGCCCAGTTGATAAGCTTTGGATGTTTTCGATCTGTTTCCTTCCATTTGTTATGCTCTCATCGTGACGTCTATCAATTATTTAGCTCTTCGTTATACCACTGAACAAAACGCTGCTACACTCGTCATGGAGATATCAATCCTATATTACAAGGATGTTGTCTTTTCTTGTAAATTATTTTTTTTTAGTTTTGCGAATAAGAACATAATACCATTTTCCCACGTTGTGAATGTATGTGTATTAGGTCGTCTCCAGTAATAATGTTTCAGAACCTTGGTCCTAACATAGCTCAGTCCACCACATTCTGACAAAAAATGGAACTCGTCTTCCACGCACCCTTCATTGCACAATGTGCATAGCCTCATGCGTCTTGCGCTCCCCAAATGTCGACCAATCTCAATAACATTTGGTTTATGTGATGAAATTCGCAGTCTATTTGAAATGAAGCTTGACCTATTCCTTCATAAACATGAGCTGTACGTACCTGCAGCATGTTGTTTGAGAATTCCAAACAACTCCTGTTTTGTTTCAAAAACATATTTTATCTTGGTCATTATAACATTCTCAGTGGTATCTATCAGTAGAAATTCTCAATCTGGCATGCCTTTTAGTGTTTCATGATTGTTTGCCTTTACTTGTCGAACACTATTTGCACACCGTTGGCAAAATTCTTTGGTACTTATGGTACATTTTTGTGAAAATAATCTTCCAAGCATGTAGCATTTACAGTACAGCCGCCATGGCCTGGTCGTAATCCAACCTTGCGCAGGGATGTCCAGGCATGCGATTACCATGTAATAAAAAAACATCATCATCCAGATTTTAACTCTTTGAACTAAAGCTGTCACGATTAATCAATTAATCGATTGTTGATCGGTCGCGCCGAAATCGATTAGTAGTTTTCGTTGTCGAAGAATCGACAAATTTTACCCCATTCTAGACGTTTAATAATTAAAAAAACTGGATGAAAAGACTATTGTTTCTAAAGGTAAAAGTCCAAGAGCGTCGACGTTAAACCCCAAGAAGCCGTAAGAAGCATTTGTC
Organism: Pictodentalium vernedei; assembly: GCA_031216915.1. Taxonomy (NCBI): domain Eukaryota; kingdom Metazoa; phylum Mollusca; class Scaphopoda; order Dentaliida; family Dentaliidae; genus Pictodentalium; species Pictodentalium vernedei. The sequence continues at coordinate 57,154,410 of CM062296.1, forward strand.
ATTTAGGTACATTCAAAGCTTTGATGTTCTGAACTTTTGAATCGTCAGTGTAATAATCAAGACCGGTCGCCAGTTGCGAACTTGCAAAGTTCGCAACTGACGACCGATCTTGATTATTACCCTGACGATTCAAAAGTTCAGAATATCAAAGCTTTGAACGTACCTGAAAGAGGATCGTCTTTGTTGATTACTTAATGTAGGCCAACTGACTTGAACGTAATTTTAAACGACTCCAAAGAGTGGGAGAGGGTCATCTAGGTAGAATTAATCGATTATTATCGATTATTTTCGACGATTAATCGATTCCTAAATTAAAACATCGTGACAGCCCTACTTTGAACTCTAGCGGCCGCTTTTCCTGCCAGGAACATAATACGTCATAACGTCGTTAAATAGGACGGCTGTTCATTAAATGCGTGGGGTAGACCAATCAATATTTTCAACGTGCCGCCCCGAGGCTGCACGATGAAAGTATTGATTGGTCTACCCCAAATAATGAATATAGACTCAACACTGATCGCTGCCATTGAACAGGCATGGAAGATACCACTAGAGTTAAAGGGTTAATAAATGAAGCACCGGGTACAACTATTAATTAATTTGTTGATGATTATTCCTATAATTAGTGTTTAAAATCTTCATAGCATTACTGCGTCCGTGGAAATATTGCCCACCCTCTGGAAAATGACCAGTCCACAACGGGCGCACAGTATTTTTGAAAAACCAAAGTGCTGTTAGTTTTGACATGGACCTGTATATCTGAAGAGACTATGGACCTAAAAGAATTCCGGCAAGTAGGCAAGTTGTTTGGTGGGTGGGGGAGTCGACCCTCCTGCAACCCTATATCTACCTACAATACAATACATTTTATTCACAATATGCACGTACATGTAGTGTGGTTAAATATATGGATGTATTAATATATATGCTTTATAAAAACAGTATCGTGAGTATATGTAACTACGGCCGTAACAAGATGCACAGTTGGCTAAACATGCATATTGTTAGGAGACGACATAACCTACTTATCCACGATTTCTACTACCACAATTGTTTTCTGTACATGTCAGGGGCACGGTGGATCAGTGGTAACGGCACTGAACTTCAAACTGAGAGGTTCACGGCCAGGGCTGAGAGGAGTTAAAATTTCCCTTAACACGTTAACGTGTTAAATATTTCTGCGTTAACGTGTTAAATGACGTTAAATGTTAAAATGAACAAAATTGTAGTATAACAGACCAATTCCGGCCTTTTTTGCTGACTTGATCTTGAATCTGATTGAACTTACGTACACTATTAACCCTTTTAACTCCAGTGGTATCTCCCATCCCAGTTCAATGGCAGCAATTGGAAGAGTCCATATTCATTATTTGGGGTAGACCAATCAATATTTTCAACGTGCAGCCTTGGGGCTGCACGTTGAAAATACTGATTGGTCTACCTCGCAGATTCACTGAACAGCCGACCTGTAATATAATGGCGTTATGAAGTGTCATGTTCCTGGGCGAGAAAGCGGCCGCCTGGATTCAAATGGTCAATATAGTTCTCTCGACAATGCGGCACAGTTTCAGTTAACTGAGTGAGGCGAAAAAATAGATGCCCTATACATATACATTAGATGAGTCACGACGAGTACAAAATCATTCCTGATGCACCCTAACAAACTTCAAAGTTAACTGTTAATAACTTAGTTAAAAATTGTTTAACTTTGTTAAAATAATTTAACACGTTAACGTTTGAAAAGTTAACTGCTCCAAGCCCTGTTCACGGTTCGATCCCCGCCAGGGGTAATTGCTTTGCGCGAGGCACCTAATCCCGATTGCTTACGTGGGGACACGGCGGCGCTGTGTACTAAGGCGTATTGCACGTCGATGGTGCACCTGTCTTCAACCAATACTATCCCTGCCTGTGTGGAGTTAGTACGTTGTGGAGTCTGACAGTCGCTCACCGTTGCTTGATAGTTCTCACCGGGTACTCCGGCTTCTTCCGCCGTAAAATTGTCAGACACTAGGTGACCCTGGCTGCCGAAAGTGTCGTTAAACTAAATAAATTCCTGCACATGTTATTACTACTGTCGCATCAGTGTTTCACGTGTCAGGGTCTTCCTACAAATTTAATTTCGATTGTGGGCAATTTGGTTCAAATAATAAACACACCAGTCAATCAACAGAGTGGAGTTTATTACGCCATTATCGCATAACACGCCCCGCAGTATTTGTAAGTCAATAACTCGTGTCATATTACGGCAACACGCTGTGACGAAGTTTTATTTGGGTGCGAGGTTTTGAACCCGAGTTCGGACCGAATGTTATTATGGTGTTCTGCGGGTATCGGACATGCGAAGATTAACACTAACATTTGATTAATTGTTGGAAGGAACCTCAGAGAGTTCTTTTTGAGCTGAGAGGTTGTGATTTTCAGATTCGATTTCGGTTCGGTTTCTGGAGAAAACTTCAATTTCGGTTCAGTTGTTCTATGTGTTGACAACATCAATTAACCCTTTACCCAACGCAGACGATTTCAAAATGTATTATTTTAAGTATCATTGTTTAATTTTTTTCAAAAAATTTCAACAGAACCATATCATGTGACCCCTCTTTGGAACAAGCTCGACGAGCTCGTTCCAAAGAGGGTCACATGATATGGTTTTGTTGAAATTTTTCGAAATATAATATTTTTTCAGCTCCTGAATTTGCATATTACGCGGGCGGATGCGGGCGATGCGTTGGGTAAAGGGTTAAAGAACACGTCAGGTTCCCTAACTTGAAAAAAATACGCGCCACTCACCACAAAAAGCCCTGTCTGTAAGTGTCTCCATTGGGTTCAGCCTAACTTTCCTTTGATCCTTCTCGGGGGTTCTAGGGGTCGGTTGCTAAGCCTATTAAGTCAGACCCCCACTCCCCCCCCCCCCCCCCCATAATCAGGGTAATAAAATTTTATGAATGAAGTTCATTTATGAATGTTGTATTTTCATTAGGGCTGTCACGATTAATAGATTAATCGACTGTTGATCGGTCACGGCGAAATCGATTAGTATATTTCGTTGTCGAATAATCGGTAAATTGTATCCCGTTTTAGACGTTTAATAATTAAAAGAAAATTTGATGAAAAAAACTATTGTTTCTAAAGGTAATGAGTTAAGAACATCGATGTTAAACCACCAAGAAGCTGTTGGAAGCAATTGTCTTTCATGTACATTCATCAAAGCTTTGATGTTCTGAACTTTTGAACCGTCAGTGTAATAATCAAGACCTGGGGAGCGCGGTGGCTCAGTAGGTAGAGGTGCAGGCTGCAAACCGAGAGGTCCTCGGTTCGAATCCCACCTGCGGCAACCGCGTTGTGTCCTTGGGCAAGACACTTCATCTCCATTGCCCGCTTGGGGGCACGATGACGCCGCGTACTAAGGCGTACTGCACGTCGATGGTGCGCATGTCTCCAACCAATCTAACGAGAGTTACGATGTTGGGGAGCTGGCAGCTGCTCGTCGTTGCTCGGTGGTTCTCTCCGGGTACTCCGGCTTCCTCCACCCGTCAAACTGTCACGGTCATGATTAGCCATTGTGCATAAATATGTGACCTTAAACATCAATAAATAAATAAATAAATAATCAAGACCGGTCGGCAGTTGCGAAGTTCGCAACTGCCGACCGGTCTTGATTGTTACACTGACGATTCAAAAGTTCAGAACATCAAAGCTTTGAATGTACCTAAAAGAAGATCGTCTTCGTTGTTTCCTTGAGGTAGGTCAACTGACTTGAACTTCATTTTCATCGACTTCAAAGAGCGGGAGGGGAGGGGGGCACTTAGGTACGATTAATCGATTATCATCGATTATTTGCGACGATTAATCGATTCCTAAATTAAACAATTGTGACAGCCCTAATTTTCATTGTCACGTTTTCATCCTCATTGACTCGTCCCGCCGTATTCCCCTCCTTTCCAGATAGACAAAGTGTTTGATTGGTTTATTCACAAACGCAATAAAACCGTTCAGTCGATTTTTCTGGGTCTTGCGGTTCGGTTTTTCGGTTTACACCAGGACCGAACCGCCCCCACCCCCACCCCACCCCCCCCCCCCCTAAAAAAAACGCTCCTCTCTAGTTCTCTCGAACATCTTGACCAGAAGTTAGAAGTACAAGTGCACAATAGATTTTTAAACGTCCTTACAGACATATAGGTACTCAAAATGTGGGAAAACTGTGCCTGGCAATATAAGAAAAAAGTGTTTTCCGTAGTTTTTGAAATTATGATTTTATATAATTACACTGCTGGGAGTAAACGATCTATCGTCGATCGGAACCAGGAAATAAATAAATCGTGCGAATGGTTTTAAGAAGATTAAGCACAACATTAACTTGTTTCGTTGATTGTACCCAAGGGTTCACAAAACGTAAAAGAAATTTCTTGGAAGATATCACGGAGTTCCTGTTTAAACCGTTTGGGGAAAACTATGATCAACTGATGTAAGGTCAGAACGTTAACCCTTTACCTAACGAATCGCCCGCATCCGCCCGCGTAATATGCAAATTGAGCAGTTGAAAAAATAAAAATTTTCAAAATATTTCAACAAAACCATATCATGTGACCCCTCATTGGAACGAGCTCAACGAGCTCGTTCCAATGAGGGGTCACATGATATGGTTTTGTTGAAATTATTTGAAAAATTAAAAAAAATTAAATTTAAAATAATAAATTTTGATATCATCTGCGTTGGGTAAAGGGTTAAGTGGTCTTAACATTGGCATCTCTATTGTGTGCTCGCTTATTAACACATTAACGAAGGAAGTGGGGAGAGCGGTGGCTCAGTAGGTAGAGGTGCAGGCTGCAAGCCGAGAGGTCCTCGGTTCGAATCCCACCTGCAGTAACCGCGTTGTGTCCTTGGGCAAGACACTTCATCTCCATTGCCCGGGGCACGATGACGCCGTGTACTAAGGCGTACTGCACGTCGATGGTACGCATGTCTTCAACCAATCTAACCCTGCCTGTGCTGCAGTGCGGAGTTACGATCGATGTTGGGGAGCTGACAGCTGCTCGTCGTTGCTCGGTGGTTCTTTCCGGGTACTCCGGCTTCCTCCCCCCGTAAAACTGTCACGGTCATGATTAGCCATTGTGCATAAATATGTGACCTTAAACACCAATAAATAAGCAATAAATAGCACTGATTACTAAAGATGAGTATTTCAGATTGATAGACGAATGAAAGGAAGAGACATTTGAACACCGAGATATTTGAAATCCAAGACGAACGGGCGATATTACTTTCATCCTCAGTCGTTAGGAGAGACGGAAGTCTGGCGATGTTAACCCTTTACCTAACCTGAAAAGCAGACGACACATGCAAAAATAATTCTTGAATAACTAATTCTTTTCATTTTTTGTCTCAAAAACATAGGTTATGACACCTCGTTGGAACGAGCTCGACGAGCTCGTTCCAATGAGGGGTCATAACCTATGTTTTTGAGACAAAAAATGAAAAAAAATAATGAAAATTAATTGGCGATTTTTGAGAATAGCGCTGGCCGGTTTTGTTGGGTAAAGGGTTAAATGGTGAAAAACGTTATTTATTTATTGGTGTTTAAGGTCACATATCGTGAAAAACGTTATTTCAAAATGAAAGTTGCTTCGGACGGAGTTACTAACAGTTCAATTTATTATCAGTTGAACGTTAGAACTGCAATATTAGGTGATTTAGTGCTAAATTATTTTTGCTATAATTTATTCACATGTCTTTGCCTCGCAGGGATGTGGCGACAGGGGGGGGGGGGGGGGGGGGGTCTCACCCTCTCCAGCTAGGAGTACTTTTTTCAATAGTTGGAAATTCCGAGGTCAAAAATCAAATAGTTGGAAATTCAATAAATTAACATTGTGCATGAAAAATATTAAAATTCCAACTTATGATGAGAAGTTTGATCTTTTATTTCCAACTGGAAACTTGAGTTTCAAATTTCCTACTCTAAAATTGACATGGCCTTAAAATGTCGACTCTGACATCAATCGGGTAAATTTGCTGACCCAGACACATTATAAATGATGCTTTTCCATTTCAGGACTAGTGAAAATTTTCAGAAGCGTTCATAACCCTTTACCCAACGAAGACGATTTAAAAATTCATTATTTTAAATATCATTTGTTTTAATGTTTTTAAAAGATTTCAACAAAACCATATCATGTGACCCCTCTTTGGAACGAGCTCGTTCCAAAGAGGTGTCACATGATATGGTACTGTTGAAATGTTTCGAAAAATAATATTTTTTCAGCAGCTGTATTTGCATATTACGTGGGCGGATGCGGTCGATTCGTTGGGTAAAGGGTTAAAAGATATCACCCAGCGCTGAGGGCAACCACCTATCGAAACCACTCACAGTTGGAATTTACACCAGTGGCACCCCCAGCTGAAACCCTCTAGCCACATCCCTGTTGCCTCGTTACACTTTATGAGAGAGTGCCCATAGGCACACTGTCAACAACTGTAATACGGAAAATCCTACAAGAATAACTAATCCTACTACAAATATATGAAGCAAATTTGTAGAAAGCGAAGTCTTCATGTTGCAGTACATCACCTGCATTTCAGAATAAAGCTCAAATATCTGTTTTCAGCTCTCTGTCAGTTAAAGGCATGTTAGTAGCATGGCTGCACTGCAATGACACAACACTAGCCACTGATATTTCCATTCGTCTATTTCACCGATCTCCACCAAACTAGACTGCTGGAACGCTCATTGCTAATAACCAGAAAAAGTGTCTCAGCTTCCTCCATCTTCATAAGGGGCATTTGATCCTATAAACAGAAGATGCAACACACACTTTTTTTGCTCGATAAGGGCTGATTGTGATTTGTTGTTTTGTACTTTGATCTGTTCACAATGAAAATCGAATCTCGAATCGAATCAGAGGCGTCTTGAAGATGACCGATGAGGGTTGGGGTGCTATAAACGTATTTTTTCCGACCCTGATGGCTCAAGTCCCGACTGATAAAACAATCCAGCTACATCATCAAGGCATGCCTTCGTCGAAGGCATGCCTTGATGATGTAGATGGAATATTTAAGGAATAGTGCATGGCTTGGAGTTGACTACGCCCATATAGTGCCCAGTGAGGTGGTTTAGTTTCCGAAGCGAAGCGGAGGGAACTACACCACCTCACTGGGCACTACATGGGCGTAGTCAACGACAAGACATGCACTAATCCTTATATTATATCGAACACCCATCAATAAAAACATCTGTCCGATTTGTTAATCTATTACCAAGGTAGCAGCCCTACCAACCAGCGTTATATAGAAAAAGTACGAAACGCTAACTTGGATTATTGATTTGAGCAAAACAAAAAATTTGAATCGGTCGGCAAGGGTAAACAAAACATTTCCCCCAAACGGAACTGTGCATTCTAGAATCGCACAACTCGCGAATGAAAGCTAAAATTCTCGAATTTTGACAACGCAGTTTGATTATTTCCCCACATTTGTCACACATATACGCTACCGAATGGGTCAGTACGGGATACAAAACTCCGAAAATTCAAATGAATTCCATTATTTATTCGTTTACTGCCCAAAACATACAATTAAATAGCGAAATAATATGAGCAGCGAAACAAACGATTTTTCATATCCGGACGCGTTCTGATGAAAGTTGTACCCAGGTATGGATCATTCCCTTCGAAACGAGATATGGATCATCTTCTCGAGGAATAAAATGAACGCCTCGGAAAATGTGACTTCAACAATGGAAAAGCGATACATTTTTCCACAATGATTTCCTTCCGGGTCGTTTTGTGGATGGTGTGCCTCTGTGAATCGATATTTAAATTTAGCCTGATTAGTTTTATTCGCCCAGTATGAAAGGAAAAGTGATATAGTAGAGTGCTAAAAATAGAAAACGTGTAGTGCCTGGGTGTAGTACCTGGTCAGTTCTGTGGATGCAAACTACATAAATAATAGGGTATTATCTTTCAGCCAACCAGAACGCAAGGGAGTCACGTGAGATATAATATTACCCTCTAAGGATTATACTTCATCGTCGATATTGCTTGGAAACCTTAAATTTGTATTTAACAGTGGTAGGGACTAGTGATATTGGAATTACGTGATTGGTGGCACGAGTACAGGTGTTATTTATGTTCATGTAGCGGAAATTACGCCCAGTCTTTATTTTCAACGTTATTTATGTATAACGTCCATATGAACTATACATTTGGTGAGACGACGAAGAAAACTGATACAAAGCAAAATTCACGCGAAGAAGATTCGAGAGGAAGCGAATTGAGCAGCCGATTGCGAACCGAACGGAATACTAACTTAAGATTCGAAGCTTCGCAAGGCTCAAACTTAATGTTAAATTTACTGACTTGAGAATATCAATGAGAGCTAACTTTCCTCTTCCATTGGCAAACATTGTCGGCCATGAAAATCTGATTGCGATACGGACACGACAGACTCACAATAGTGAGTCGAAATTTTGATTATACATGTATAACACGGCGTAATCAAACCAAGCCAGGAAAATAGAGCGAAATAACATCAGTGGAGAGAAAAATACTCATTGTTGCGATTTTTCCGCGTTTTGAGGAGAAAAGCGAATAGAAAATTTTGACCGGATCGTAACTTTTTGAGAATTGTTTTAAAGTCTCTTTTCACATTTATGCCTGTAGTAGGGCTGTCGCGACTATCATTTTTTGTAATCGACTAATCGTGACCAGTAATCGACGGTTAGTCGATTAATAGTCGCTTCCCATGATTTTTTAGCAAATCATTCTTCTGTTCGTATAACTCTGAAAATGACAATGACACCAGTGTGTTCAGACGAAGTGGGGTTGTGGGAACAACAAATCGGTCCCGGCTGAAGCTACATGTAGTCTAATCTTGGACCCACAGTCCGTAATATAATTTTTGGGGTTGGTACGTCCTGTAGGACGTACCGACCCCAAAAATAATATTACTGACTGCGGGTCCAAGTTTGAACTAGACTGAAGCCGATGAATTAAAATGAATTTACCAAAGAACGTTCCTGCATATGTTTCCTTTCTGCAATAAGTTTCTCGAAATTTTGAACATTGCGATCTATGCATTCCCTCGTCAGTTGTTAAAATTGGATCTTAGTCTGAAGTTCCGAACTTTGAGAAGTGATCTGACGTTCTGACTTTCGTCATAATTTTGTCACTTCCGCGCTTTGGGTTTTCCAATGGGTGCATTCGTGTGTACAAGACTGGAGAAATTCAGAAGAATCTATTCTTCTCGAGTAACTGTGAGTGTTCTTTCTTACACAGTCAGTGACAGTCGTACAGTCTTCCGGATATGAATGTTAACTATGGTTAGATATTTAAAGTTATTCACCTTCATTGATCATTCACCTCACAAAACATTGCAATTTAGCCCCGACGTGTAGTAGACGTGTACCACCTTGAAAATGAACGACGATCGACTAAAAATAAAAAAACGTCGACTACTTCAATAGTCGACGGTTAGTCGACTAATAGAATAATCGCGACAGCCCTAGCCTGTAGAACTATGGGATTTCCAAAGTGCGGCCCCCGTCGACTTGTCACTTTTCACGGGTGGACAATATTTCCAGGGACGCAATAATATTAAATTCCAAACACTAATTATAGGAATAATCGTCAAAAATTCAATTAATGAAGCACTGGGTATAACCCTTGTAAACTCTTGCCTGGATATCACTGCTCACGCGTGGATCATGACCAGCCCACGACGACAGTACTATAGCCATCTCATGACCGCAACATAGTATTGAAGTCAAGTTTAGCCAATCGTTCCTACCTATGCTGTCCACTTCGGGGAAATTCCACCCACGCATTGGTTTCTAGACCTTATTCCACCCATGAAACATAACTTGTTTACGACAGTAAACAAACACGACTCCGCTTCCTTCGTTCCCAGGGGAGATGTCGAGAGATATGTGAAGATAGTTACGGGTCTAGATTTGATTTCGTAACTTAACCGATTAGAATAGTTTGGAATTACACCAAACAAATGAATGAACAATCGTTGTTTATGTACAACTGAAGCTGAACTCACTGGCGTTGCATTTTAGTCAATACGATCGCTACTCCCTCGATATGGATTGATTTTCAGGTCCCTTCTGCATAAGTTGTATTTTTATTGCTTTCAGACGGATGCCATAAATGTGAAAAAGGAAACGACTTTCGTCTGACCAGTAAATGTTACACCACAATGGAAGATTATACCTTCAACGCATGTCACATCATTCCGAGCTGTCAACTTTGTGACCCGGATGAACAAAAAGTCCAATTTAATTGTCATTCTGAATCGGTACACATGTGTGTGTCTTCAGAGAAGTTTCTCTCTTCTGTTAACAACTCGATCTTCATCATCCAGTTAATCGTCTATCGTTCGTGCCCTTTCTCGTTCAATCATGCTGAGATTACAGTGTGGTTCCTCCCTGTCGCTGTTCAGCTTTGCCAACAATAAATTCTGGCTTATTGCATTTCGATAAATTGCTATCTGGTGATCTTTGATAGTTTACAATATAACAATAACATGACTTTAGAGGGCATTGTGGTTTGTTCTCGGCCCATCAGGTGTCATTAACAGCCCGGCAGATTATAAAAGGCGAGGGATGTGGCTAGAGGGTTTTTATCTGGGGGGGGGGGGGGAGGGGGAGGGGGAGGGGGTGCCACCAGTGTAAATTCCAACTGTGAGTGGTTTCGATAGGTGGTTGCACTGTAGCGCTGGGTGATATCTTTTAACCCTTTACCCAACGAATCGCCAGCATCCGTCCACGTAATATGCAAAATTTCAACAAAACCATATCATGTGACCCCTCTTTGAACGAGCTCGTCGAGCTCGTTCCAAAGAGGGGTCACATGATATGGTTTTGTTGATATTTAAAAAAAAAAAAAATGATATTTAAAATAATGAATTCTGAAATCGTCTGCGTTGGGTAAAGGGTTATGAACCCTTCTGAAAATTTTCACTAGTCCTGAAACGGAAAAGCATCATTTATAATGTGTCTGGGTCAGAAAATTTACCGGATTGATGTCAGAGTCGAAATTTTGAGGCCAATGTCAATTTTAGAGTAGGAAATTTGAAACTCAAGTTTCCAGTTGGAAATAAAAGATCAAAATTTCTCCTCATTAGTTGGAATTTTAATATTTTTCATGAACAATGTTAATTTATTGAATTTCCAACTATTTGATTTTTGACCTCGGAATTTCCAACTGTTGAAAAAAAATACTCCTACCTTGGGGAGGGGGGAGGTGAGCCCCCTGTCGCCACATCCCGGTAAAAGGCCCGAGACGAAGTTGAGGGCCGTTAAAAAGCTGAAGGGCTTTTATTCACACCTGTTGGACTGTTAATAAACCACAAGGCTCGACAAAGTCATGCTATTACTATTATTACCACGGGGATTCTGAGAAAGTTTTGACACTGTACCTTACTTGACATATTTCAAGTTTTCAATTTCGACAGATAATAATATCGTCTGTTGTCAAGGAAAGTTGTGTCACGTGATGGGCACCCTATACTTTTAATTCTAACGAAATTAAAAAACTTAAAAACCGACCCGATATTTACCGCTTTTGAGTCTAGAATAAAGACTTAAAATATGTACAGGCTTACTTACTATACACAGCTGCTTGTTCTTATGGAGCTAGCTTTGCTGGACAATTTACATATTTAATAATTTAAATAAAATCAAATCGTTTACCAGCTGAAGCCATTTCCATTTCCGAGTGTACGACAGAAATGAACAAACATCACGTGACGTGTTGGGCTGTTAATGAGAGTTTTCACCCAATAACGGCGCGACACGTCAAGTGATGTTTTGAAATTGAGCTTTACGTTCATGTAATGCCTTATTAAACTTTGTTAATGGACTAATGAACTCCCTCTAAAGTGGTGGTAATTAGACATCATAATGTTATGACTGAAAAAAATAATCATTTACCCAACGAATTGCCAGCATCCGCCCGCGTAATTAACAAATTGAGCAGATAAATTTATTGATAAAATAATTTTTACCGAACCATATCACGTGAACCCTCATTGGAAAGAGCTCGTTCCGTGGAGGTGCGCATGATATGGTTTTGACGACAATTTCTCAGAAGTTCAAAATAAAACAATAAAATAACACATTTTGATATCGTGTGCGTTGCGTAAAGGGTTATTTAACCCTTTACCTACCACGAAAGGCAGAAGACACTTGCAAATACAATTTCGGAATAACTAATTGTTTTTAATTTTGCGTTAAAAACATAGCTTATGATCTCTCATTGGAACGAGCTCAACGAGCTCGTTCCAATGAGGGACCAAAAGCTATGTTTGAGGCATAAAATGAAAAGAATATTAAAAACTCAAGTTAGCTGAAATTCCAGCGGGGAATAGCTAATTTTATGATTTTGATATTTATGTGCTATTCTCCTTGTTAAAAGCAATAAACATCCGATTTTTAATATCAACGGCAAACAATGTTCAAAAGTTGAGCTAACGAAATGTTAATGGCTATTTTTGTGAAATAGGGCTGGCCGGTTTTTGCAGTTACGTTGGGTGAAGAGTTAACACACTATATATTTATTTGTTTTATTTGTTGGGATTTAACGACGCTTTCGACAGCCAGAGTCATCTAGTGTCGGACAGTTTTACGGGTAGGGGAAGCACCGAAATACTCGGAGAGAACTAACGAGTAACAGGGACGTGGCGACAGGGTGTGTGTGTGGGGGCGGGGGGGAGGGGGGGAGGTGTCCCCCAATCCTAGCCAAAATGTCCTATAGTTGGAAATTCGGAGGGCAAGTCACGAGTAGTTGGAAATTCCATCTATCTGGATTTTAGAGCTTCTTTGGTGAAGCTGATGCCTCCTTTATTTCCCAAAATTCCAACTCTGTTTCAAATCGGCAAAAAATCCAACTGTTACTATTTACAACTACAGTCTACGCAATATCGAGCTTCATAAGTTAGCATGATGTCAATCGGTACGAGATTTCTATAGTACATTTACTTATCGCAATAAAAATTCCTTGAAATGCACCTCAAGAAAATCACATCATATGAAATCGTTATCCTGAGTTAATTCCATCATTCACAGTTACAAAATGATGAAACATCGAAAATTGATCATTCCTGCATAGGATTTCATTTAATATTAGGGGAGTGTGATTTGCTCAAAGTTCTCAGCTTGAGAATTTGTTTAGTACATATTTAATTCCAAGAACAATACCAAATAATAATAACCTGATAATTCTATCATAAATGTGTTGGCATTTCAGTTACTAGAATCAATTTTATGCCCCCTTTCATGGCTTCATTTTCAATTTTGTCTCGGTAGTGAATTTCCAACTAGGGGGAGGGACCGGGAGGGGGTAACCCCCTCCCGGCCCCTCCCCTCAGTTGGAATGTCACTACCCTACACCCCCTAATCGGAAACCTCTAGCCACGTCCCTGTCTGTGTGTGACATAACCACCATGACCATCCTTGTAAACAAATGAAGTCAACAAAGCAGGATAAGACAAAAAGCAAAGCCGTTGGATAACGACGAACAACAACGCTCGCAGCGACAGATGGAAACTCGCCACCTACCTGATTATTTACTTATTTACTTAAACGATACTTTCGACAGCCAGGGTCACCTCGTGCCGGACTCTTTTACGGGTGGAGGAAGCCAGAGTACCCGGAGAGAACCACCGTGCAACGGCGAGAAACTGTCAGACTCCCCAAAGTACTAACTCCACACATGCAGGGTTAGCATTGGTTGGAGACAAGTGCACCATCGATATGCAGTACGTCTCGGCAGACAGCACCTTCGTGCCCCCACGTAGGCAATCGGGATTAAGTGCCCTGTCCAAGGACGCAACGCAGTAACCCCCGGCGGGGATCGAACTGTGGACCTGTCCGTTTGAAGTCCAATTCAGTAACCACCGAGTCACCGCCTTCCCCAGGCACTGATATAGGTCAAAGAATCAGATGATACGGGCCAGAAGTTCGACAAGATACCAACCCTTGAATCACCACCATATATCGCAGCCCGAGGCAGATTATACCAGTCAATGAAGGCAGCGGATATTCCCTACGAGGAACACCACATAATATCCAATTTTTCTGCCTGAAGTATACGGGAGGGTACTATCCTTCTGATATCCGTATTTCCTGAGGCTGAATCTTAGAAGGGTAGTACAGTCCCGTACAAGATGCTAAAACACCATGTGATAAATTTATTACACTGCGCCTTCAGTATGTCGAGTTTTTTTTATTATATAACCAACAATTGGCATTCCGGTGACGGATCTCTTGATGAAAGTAATAATTTGAGAAACTGAGAGAAACATATCTTTCTTTCTGAACAAGAATGATTTGGAGTTATTTCCCTTCGATTGAACTTGAACATTTGGGAGACTTCGATTCATAGACATTGGAAAATGAAGCGTCGTTATTATTGTGGGACACAAGTTGATTTTGTAAGTGCTTTATCCGATGCAGTGGTGCGTTGTGTGTCTTGGCGAATCAGGGACACTATATTCAACCTCGTACAAGTTCTTTAATAAGTTTCCCTTAAGAGACAATTCATATAACGAGATAGGCTGTAGTGTAAAAACACCACAACAGAATCCCTCTTCTCGACACTAAAATCGGACATTGGGGATATTTCAAGTTTTCGGAATATTCTTATGAAAGAATATTGTTCGCATTATGTTTGCGAGTCTGAATGTTTATTATAACTAACGGAAATGTTTGAGGCGATGAGTGAAAGAATGTCAGTACACCCCTTGTAGCTGCCATGTGATATTTGCAGGCGGCCCGTTGAACGTCGCCCACCCCGTTGGAGTTAAATGTGCCGTATTAGACGCATTGGTTACTGACCTAGCAGGAAGCTGTAATCAAAGTGATCACGACGGCGAAATCGACAAGCCCCACTAGCGTTCAGCACACCCAATGCCCTACGATCTTGCCCTTTTAAAATTCCAGTCATATACTTGCACTTATCTTTTATGACAATCATTAAAAATATTTTTATTGTTCCAGTGCACGTTTAGATTGTTTATAAAGAGAGAAAGGACGCGAGTAACCAAACATGTCCAAACCATTTCACTAGATGTCTAATCATGCGCTCCAAAAGGTGGAACACATGCGAAAATCACAACGTGAAAGTCTTTGGGCTGGAGGAATTACAATTAAATTGGCAACGATTTCAGTGTGTACAGTTAAAACTAGAAGTCCTGTCATGAAATACGCACAAATAGCACGTTGATATGCGCGTTAATGTACGCGTTATGGCCCAAGTAAAGCTATCAAATTCTATACATATGGCCTGTGCACAAGCAATGTTTCAGACAATGGACCTCCGGGTTACCCGGAGGTCCATTGGCAGAAACATTGCATGTGTTTGCTATGAGTAACCAAGAGAGCCTGTCGTGCTTTGGATGCCATTCGATATGGCAATTCCAACGCGTAATTAAGCCTAGGTAAGCGCACTATTCGTGACAGGACTTCTAGTTTTAACTGTACATAGCATAGGTCCCAAAGCGGACACGTATCGATGTTTGCGAGAAGAAAATTTATGAGACGCTCACGTATTGATACCAGATATTGAAAGAAATGTACGTCGTGAGCTCTTGATGTGTCTCGCCATTTTTTTGTTCATTGAAATAATGGCAATATCACAAAAAAAAAACTTAGGAATTAGTGACATAAAAATAGAATTTGTGGGATCAGTTCAATTCTACTTTAGTCATTTGTCATTCCCTTCCATATGGATTCCAGAATAAAGTACAACCAGCCTATACAAAACATTATATATTTGTGTAGATGATGTTTTTAGACCACACTTTTGCACTAAAACATATTTTTGGTAGGTCTCAAAAGCTTTGCGGTTTGTTATTTCAGAGTGCCGTTTTCGATAAAATTGCTGTCTGAGGTCACAGGCGAGACAAAATTCAATTACTCTATAGATAACAGCAGATATAATCACTGTTCATTGTTTGTGAACAGTTTATCCATTTAATCAGATTCTAATCAAAACATTTCCTTTGTTGCTTAATCTTTTATTTTAATTTGCTTAATATAATGATAATCTTTTTGGAAGATACAGAGGACGTCCACACTGCTTTAGTGAATATCGGGAATTATCATATGACTCGTCCGTTTTGTTCACTTTAAACATTTGATATTTTGTTTTCATATAAATCAGTGATAAATAAAGCCTTCCGCCAATTTCATTGGTCATTTTCAAAACTAGATAATTTGATTGGCTGAACAAAGTACAACTGGCCCACATGTTCATAATTTGCATAATTAGAGTTGGGAGCTTTCATTGGTCAATTTCAAAACTGGAAAATGTGATTGGCTAAACAAAATACAACTGGGTCACATTTGCATAATTTTAGTAGGGAGAATTTACGTTATCTGTACTATTTAGGGTGGGTTATCGTCGTGTGGTCCTGAAAAAATATTATTTTTCACTAGCGCAAGCGATAAAATTTTCAGGTCCGCACTCATGAGATAATTCCAGATACTGACTAAAATAGAGTAGATTTTCTATTCTGTTATATGCTACGAGATATTTTATTGCACAATATTCAGCGGAATTCGATCCAAAATGCGTACCTGTCAAAACAATAGCAAAGATCAGCTAATCGTTCCCTTAAGGCGACGTGAAAAATAATATTTTCAGGACCACACGATGATTTTTTTCAGTAGCATCCTAAATGACGTTATTCTTCGGCGCACTAGGTCGCCTTGAACGTCGGATTGATGGAACGATCAGCAGCTTTTTGTAATTGTCTTGAAACTGCAGTCGAATTGGGCTGAATATTGCGCAGTAATATGTCACGAAACATATAATGAAAATAAAATCTATGCTGTTTGCGCTGGTGAAAAATAAAACTTTCAGGTCCACACTCATGAGATAAATACATGATATGGAATGAGTGTTTTTCTCATATAATATTTATAAAACGAGTCTTAGAATTTTCCGTTTTGGCGAGCCCAAACGGAAAATTCGGACGCGTTTCATAAATGTTATATGAGAAAAACACTCATTTCATATTCTATTTATCATATGACACACACACGCACAAACTAAACACTTAGTATGACTTTTTAACCCATCACCTAACTGGAGTTTCAGACGGCACTTGGAAAAAAACATCCCTGTATAACTAAAAATTTTCATTTTTTGCTTTCAAAACATAGGTTATGACCCCCCATTGGAACGAGCTCGTCGAGCTCGTTCCAATGAGGGGTGATAACCTATGTTTTGGAAGCAAAAGGTGAAAATATAAAAAAAAAATGAATGGCGTTTTCCTTGTAGGTAAAAGATTAATACAATATAACCCACCCTAAATAGGACAAATAACGTAAATTCTCCCTACTGAAATTATGCAAATGTGACGCAGTTGTATTTTGTTTATCCAATCAAATTGTCCAGTTTTGAAATTGACCAGTGAAGGCGCCCAACTCTAATTATGCAAATTATGAAAATGTGGCCCAGTTTTATTTTGTTCAGCCAATCAAATTGTCTTGTTTTGAAATTGACCAATGAAATTAACGGAAGGCTTTATTTATCACTGATAAAAATGAAAACAAAATAAATTATTTGCTACTAGTTTATCTGATTTTTTTTGCAGATGACGAGGGACGATACATGCTTAAGTTGTTCTCATTTATGATCAGAATTCATTTGGCACTAACATCTTTCTTTTGGATCCCTCCCCCACCCCCTACCCCTAAAAAAAATTCATTTGGCGCCGAATATAAATTTCACTTGGCTCCTAAAAATTCCCGGCCTCTGTGAACACTGAAACTGTACATTATGTTTACATTTCATTATTACCGCCCGCTTTACCCGGATATCCGGAACCAATAGGGGATATTCCCAATGTGTAACCCATGGCGTCCAGACTGGAGATGTAAATTGTACCACACTTAAGGGTAACAATAGTAAAACGGGAACTAATCATTTTCCTGTTAACTTGGTCTTTACACTAAATTTGTTAAAAAAATACTATTTAACATTTGAAGTTCAGGCAGCTCGGAAAATTCAATTTTGATTACATAGATTGCGGTACAATTCTGTGGTGGAGAGTGGATGGAAGTCGGTTAGCATGCTCTATGAAGCTTAATTTACTATGAAAACACCACAGTGTCCAGACAGGCAAGAAATGAACTGTTACAACGTTTCAAACATGAGTTACAGTTTTCGTCATTGGAGAGATTTGCAGGAAGGTTAGCTCCCCTTATTTTGCTAAGGTTGTCAGTGAATTTAACACGAATGGTGTGGGAATTTTCAGTTGCGCAGATCCGCCTCAGACCTTCACTTATTATCATGTAATTACGAGATACTAACTTGTGTTTACAAGATATCAACTTGTAAGTATAAGCTACTTTATTGTAATTACAATATATTAACAAGTCATTACAATAATATCTTGTAAGTACAAGTTATTATTTTCTAATTTCAGTTGAGCTAACTTGCAATTTCAAGTTAGCTAAAATGTAATTACAATTTAACGTCTTCTAATTGAAATTTAATAACGTCTAATCACCAGTGATTAATTTGGAATTACTACATACCTAACTTGTAATTACAACTTAACAACTTGTAATTACGATTCAGCTAACTTGTGATTTACAATTTAGTACTTTGTCATGCGTTGATGTGGGGTACGCGTGTTTGTCTTGTTCGGTAGTATACATTGAACTGTGCGTATCCCTGTTAGTCTAATGTTTGCCATTGGTACTAGCTACTCACGTTATTCTATCTGCTACGCTGTGGTTGTTATGGGTAGTACGTAATGCTGGGCCAAGCGTCATTGATGGTTCTACTTGGTTGTCTAGTATGGTATCATTGTATGGAATTTCTGAATCTCTTTGGGGGATTTTAGCATTGGAGACATCTGTTGGCTGTCTCAAGCCATACAATCTACCGCTCCGTTGTTTCCCCACGATTCAATTGTTCTGGAATCCACTCATGTACGGTACTTTATACCATGATTACCTATTCTACTATATATGAAAAGCTTTTGACATAAATGTTAGCTTTACACACCAACCGTGATGAACACGCCAGGATTTCAATAGTAAAAATTTACACCTACAGTAGAACTACATCCCCGTTAACCTTTGGTGACGTCGACCTGAATGCAAACTTGTCTAAATTTATCGCACGTCGCCTCGCGAAGAGTGAAATGGAAGTGGCAATTATTTATTACGTTTTTAAATGGGTTTACCTCATAAGATGCCAAAAAATAACAAACACGCATTGTCTCATGTTAATAAAGCATGCATAACTCGAAATAGTATGTTATTATGTTATTAAAACGAAAAAGGCTCAGTTTCTTTTTTTCATTTAGTTTCGGCGATAAAATTGACAGCGGAAGTACCGCCCACCGATGCCCGTGTAAACAAAAACAGATTCGCTCGTATGTGCGTCTGGTGCTCAGTGAGATCGAGAAAAAATAATAGCGACTCTTAATAATCTGACAATCATGGTATAAATAAAATATACCAAAGTAGCTTGGTATACCAGATGTTCACCACTCGTGGTGAAGTGGTGTTAACAGCGCCGAAGGTGCACCGAGATCACTGGCCATGATTCCGACACGAGATGACCCTGCCTGTCGAAAGTGTCGTTAAACCCAATAAATAAATAAATAAACAAATAAATAAATAAATAAATAAATAAATAAATAAATAAATAAATAAATAAATAAATAAATAAATAAATAAATAAATAAATAATGGCCATGATGTAAATCAACCTTATGACTGAAATAAACTTGAAAAATTATCCAGAAAAAATAATAGCGACTCTTAGTAATCTGACGATCATGGTATAAATAAAATATATCCAAAGTAGCTTGGTGTACCAAATGTTCACCACTCGCGGTGAAGTGGTGTTAACCGCGCGCCGAAGGCTCGCGGTTAACACCACTCGTGGTGAACATTTGGTACACCAAGCTACTATGGGTATATTCTATATGTATCATTCGTAGCTTCTACATGAAAGCTTTTATGATTCATAAATCAAAGATGACGGTCTGATGTGGATAGGTGTGAACTAGGTGTGAACTGTTGATAATGTAGCCGCCAAGGGGAACAAGACTCTTGGATTCATTCGAAGAAACCTTAAGGACTGTACCAAGCCTGTCCGAGTAGCCAGCTACCAAACAATAGTCAGGCCATCACTTGAATATGCAGCAACAATATGGGACCCCACGAGCCAAAGCAAGATCAGGCCTTGGAAGATGTTCAAAGAAGAGCTGCACGATTTGTCACCCTGGACTATACCGACCGAACACCCGACTGTATTACCAGAATGATTTCCATGCTAGGCTGGCCCACCCTCGAACAGCGACGAAGAAACACCCGGCTGTGTATGATGTACAAGATCCACAACAAACTAGTTGACGTCAACCGTGAACAATATCGCACGTGTAATGACAGAAGGACTAGAGGCCAGCATAAGTTCTACCAAGAAAGATCCAACCATGAAGTTTAAAGGAACCCCTTCTTCCAGCGAACCATCAGAGACTGGAACCGGTTACCAGATTCCACCTTAGCAGCAATAACCATAGAGGAGTTCAGGGTCAACTTAGAGGTTAGCCCTGCCAACCACTAGCCTACTGGGTCTGTACGTAGTTTTAACCTGTACATACTTTCGGTTTTATTGTAACTGCAAGGGACGAAGGCTGTGTGTGCCTGGAATGAGCAGGGCCCTCTGAACTTACAACAGTCGCTCGCGACTCTAGTTCAATATTTGGAAGAAGAAGAAGAAGAAGAACTGTTGGGGACCAATCTCAGAGAACCACGTTTTAGGAACTATTCGGACTAATGGGGATTGATCGCAGACGATAGTGGTTTGTAGACTGTTGGGGACCAAGTTTTGGAGATTTTGGTGTAGGTGGTTTTCGGACTGCTGTGGACTTTTAGGTACTGGAGACAGTGGTGCCTTGGGGGTTTGGAGGAATTCTTAAAATACAGAGGACTTAACCCTTTACCCAACGAATCGCCCGCATCCGCCCGCGTAATATGTAAATTCAGCATTTGAAAAAATATTATTTTTCCAAAAATTTCAACAAAACCATATCATGTGACCACTCGTTGGAACGAGCTCGTCGAGCTCGTTCCAAGGAGGGGTTACATGCTATGGTTTTGTTGAAATGTTTGGAAAAATTAAAAAAAAGGATATTGAAAATAATAAATTTTGATATCGTCTGCGTTGGATAAAGGGTTAAGGTAGTAGTTGATGATGTAATAGATGTTGTGGTTATTGTTGTAGTGATTTGTGTAATCAATGGTTTAGTAGTTGGTGTAGTAGTTGTGGTGATTGGTTGTGAAGTGTTTGGTGTAGTAGCAGCATTGGATGTTTTTGTAGTAGTTGGAGTTGTCGTATTTAGTATTCTAGTTGTTGTCGTCATAGCTCTTCCGGATGGCGTTGTAGCTATAGCGTTTGGTGACACCTTAGAGCAGATGTAGCGGTTGAAGTTAACCTTGTTGTTGGTGTTGTAGTTGTGGGTGTTGGTGTACTAATGACAAATGTTGCAGATGTTTTTGCGGTTGCTGTGATTGAGGTTTATAGTTAGATATTTGTTGTAGTGCCGGTTTGTCTAGCGATTGTAGTGTTTGGTGTCGTACTTCTTTGTCAAACACTACAACTACTACATCCACAACTACACCTCCAACCGCTGCACTATCAATCACTTCTACACTAAACACAACAAAGACTTCAGCAAAACTACCACCTACCACACCAAACACCACAACTACTACACCACCAACTACTCCAGCAAATGAAGCAACACCATCCTCAACATCTGCTGCACCAAAGACCAGGACAGCCCCCACCAACAACCACTTTACTACACCAACAACTGCAACCAAGCCCCAATCGCCGGAACTACTCCACCAACAACTACACCCACAGACACAACTATGACATGAACCACTACAACTGCTACATCAATCACTACAAGAACTTAACCAACCACTACCCTGCTAGCAACTACATCGCCAACAAGAGCAATGACTCTACAACAGCAAATACTACAACTACAACACCAACCACTACACCAACTATTACAACTATTTTAGAAACAATTATGACACCAACTAACACTACACAACACATTTCAACTACAACAACAACAACTGCAATACCAACCACTACCACTACAACGCTGATGACAACGACAACATCACCTACTCTGATACAACAACCACAATCACAACACCAAGAGCCAAACCTACAATAACCACTACAATTACTTAACCAACAACAAATACTACAGGGACCTTTACTACAGCCAACAAACGCAACGACAATACCAGTAAGGTCAAGCACAACCTCAGCCACTACATCTTCTAAGCACATTACAGCTAGCTACTACACTAGGCGAAAGGGCTATAACGCCAACAACCACAACTACAACATTATCCCTTTGCTTCTACGGTACGTAATATTATATGCGGAATTTGCCATGCGTTGCCACTACGGTACGTAATATTACGTACTCCGACTTTGAAGCCGAGCGGCCGATTTTCGTCCAGGAACATGATATTTCGTAATTCCATTAAACAGTATGGATTCTAAGTGCATGTGTGTGGTAGACCAATCAATATTAATGAAAATATTGATTGGTCTATCCCCAGATTATGAATATGGACTCTTCCTGTTGCTGTCATTGAACGGATATGGAATATACCACCAGGGTTCAAAGGGCTAACGATTGCCTTTGACGTCACTAAAACCTGATTCTTCGCCGGAAAGGAATAAACATGACAACACCAACCACAACACCACCAACCACAGCAACAATCTCAATAATAACCTCCACAACTACCACAACAGCCACTGCAACTACTAAACCAACAACTAAACAAGCTCGACGCCACACCAACGACCACAGCTACTACTAGATATGTGTGTCACCAACAACTTCTATCTTAATCTTTTGTGACTACGGTACGTACAATTACGTACGAAAATTCACGTGCGTTGCGACTACTGGCATAATATTACGTACTCCGACCTTTAACGATTGCGTTTGACGTCGCAACAGCTTGATTCTACATGACGTTAAACGTCACGATAACCGTAGTCGGAAAGGGTTAAGACAACAATAATTCCGCGTATCCTCAAAAGTCACATATCCACAATTTTCCTCAACTCCCAAATGTCTCGAGTAGTCTCCCAAAGCTGCTCCCCAATAATCCCTAAACCACTGTCTTCTCACATCAGTTCCCAGTAGTCCTAATAGTTCCCAAACCATGTTCCTTTGTGATTATTCCTAAAATAGTTCACAAATATTCACACAAGTCCAGACTGGGCCATCGGAATCACACAAACAAGAAGTTGTTCTATAGCTTATTTGCTCGATAAGATTCGAGTCGTTCGAGCAAAACCTGTTGAAATCACTACTCGATAGCTTCTTTGCTCGATAAGACTGGAGTCGTTCGAGCATTACCTATTCCTGCGCATTTGTCTTTCGGGTTTAGGAAGATTGGATGCCTTCGTTATATACAAGAGAGATAACTCTGTGTGGTTAGGTAGAGATTATGGGAAGAAAACAACCTGATTGGTGATTATAAGATTTGAACGCGGGTAGAGGTCCGAACCAGAGATAGCTTGGAATAGACACACTTCTAAGATTAGAGAAGGGATAATGGCGTCTGTAAGGGTAGACAGTGACAGAGTCGATCTGGAATGGAAACTGTCCAAGAAAAAGGTTCTCCTGCTATAAGAGAGTACCCGGTAACTACAAAGTGAAGTAATACCATTGTTTAAAACTGGCCAGAACGAACCAGAATAACTAAACATATACAGTACGTGGAGAGTGGATTGTAACTAAATCACCCGCGGAGTGGAGTTATCACCCAAACTATAACTTTCAAATTTTGTATTTATCGACTAAAAACACCAGCGATGTTTTAGCCAATGGACCTCCGGGTTTAACCCGGAGGTCTATTGGCTGAAACGTTGCTTGTGCTTGTTGTGCTTTGCAACAAATTTGCAATTATTGTTTGGGTGGAATCTCTGCAGGTGATTTAGTGATAATACACTCTCCACGTTACTGGAGTAGCTTTCAGTACAATCGAGTAGGGTAAAGGAGATAGAAGTCGTAGCCTATTGCTGCTGGGGTGAGTTTAGCCAGAATAGTTAGAAGTAGAGAACCAGAAGGAGTAAAATAGTTATCGGGTTATTTGTGGTAATGAGGTTTATCCTTATACAAAGAAGCGCACATTATAGCACTGCATGCTACTCTTATAAGTAAGATTCCGACGAAAATCCTTACTAAATAAAGTGGTTTGAGGTAAGATGGGTGATTTGGCTTGCGAATCGGGTGTATTTGGGTAATTAGATTTACTCCGATTCAATCGCGCTCCGCATTTGACATATCTAAGTCCTATTGTGGACCATGTCGCCACATAAAAATCATGTGCCACTATACAAACCAAGATGGTGGTCTCCAGTAAACAAAATGGACGGCGGAAACACGTGCCACCCTAAAACAACGAGCGCTGCACATGCGCACTAACACCACGTATCACTATGGGAATGTCACAAGATAGCCGCTCAAGTGGGTTACCATGACAAACCCTCCATGATGTCACTGGGTCGCGTTATAATGACGTCACATATGAGATCCTGCATGAGATCCGGCCAATATGGGAAGATCCATCGCTCTCCTACTGCTCATTTTTCTCTGTTTAAACCCATTCAGAAATAAGAAAACGGCGCTTTTCACTATCTTTTGATGTTGCAGGCCTGGCATTCTGAAAAATGCAGGAGGGCAAAAAATCACTCTCCTCAATCAGCTTAGGAGAGAAATTAGCTTTACACAGCATTTTAAGTATCCAATTGAACGAACTCATTGAAAGTGAAACCAACAGACTATTACATCAGTGATTTTATTAACTTTACTAAGGTAAAGCGAAATCTCTTAGACATCTAGATGTCTCACTCAACAACCGAACACACACTTGACAAGACCTGTGTGTGTACACAGACCTGTTGTCCAAGAAAGTCATATGCCTACCACTACCACCTTCAACCCCCAAGGGGGTTGAAGGTGGTAGTGGTAGGCGTATGACATTCTTGGACAACAGGTCTGCTTGAATCTACAGTCACATCCTGGTGCAAGTGCTTCAAGTGACAGGATAGTAGTAATAGTAGTTTATTATAGTGTCAATATTCCTTGAATAATTACCTCTCAAACTGTGATGTCAGTTGTTGAACTTGAAAACTGACAGAAAAAAAAATATTGCTGTGACCCATTTTGCTTCAAATGATTGCAACTGTGTTTGGGTATGGTTGCAGCCATTACCTTTTACCACTAAACCACTTTCAAAATGAAATTACGTGATGTTATGTGACTTCGAAGTTAAATTACATTTTTTCTTTACAACAAAAAATTAATGTGAGCATAATACATGTAATCTCAATCATCCCAGACCAAAATATTTAGGAGGGCAATTTTTCGCTCTCCTTAATTCTTTCAGGAGGGCAGGAAGGAGAGCTAAAAAATCGCTCTCCTGAAATTGCCAAGCCTGATGTTGTGCAACTTTTTTCTGTTCATTATATCAACAGTGTGCGCGTCGTGACACATAATACAGATACAATCCTTTCCATTAATATACAAGTGTAGGAGATTTGCTATTTTTTCTTCTGGGAAAAATAAAAAAAACTCGCAAATTACTGTAAAAACCCATCCGCTAAGCAAATAGCTAAAATGGACGGTCACACCGTTGCTTCTAATAAGCTTGCCATAAAAACTAAAGTTTCGTTTTGAACCTTTTCATAAACGAAAACAGCCGACTCCGAGAGCTGTCTGTTCTTTTCGTATATTAAAAGTAACAAAGGAAAACTTTGCTTTATTTCCTGCATGTTTCTTAATTGGCCCTTCCTCGCCCGACTGTTAATTTCGGGGGAGATAACGTTATCTAAAATCGATTTTCATGATGAGATATATAAGGGATGAGTGTCAGAAGCGCAAACAATCGTTTTGCTAATGAATCGTGAGTTCAGCACTAAGTTTCATATATTCATATTTTCTTGCATGCTTGAACCTTTAAAATGATTTCAAAAAATAATTCTCTTGGTAACATCGCCAATCTGAGCATGTTACCATGGTAGACCAATGTTCCTGAACTGTGTTTTTCCACTTTGCTAGAAAATAATATGAAAATACGTGACACGTAATGGTGCACACCCAATATTGTTAATTTCGGTAAATATTTCAGGCCCCAAACATGATTTTTCAGGAAAGAGATGGTATATATCGCAGAAATAGCAGCGGTTGTGTGAAATATAACAATTTGCCAAAACGTGTTGTACAGTGACATGCAATAAACACAGAACCACACATGTATGTTCATATGTTACTGTGGCGACAAATATGGCAATCGAGAAATATTGAAAGATTGCGGAAAGATCAAACTCCAGACATGCTATAGTAAAACAAACCTTCATTTTTTAAACTGACAAAAGATCATAATTCAATGGCAAATAGGTTCGTTAGGGTTTAACAACACTTTCAAAAACCAATGCTATATTATAAGCGGGACTGTACGTCAATTTCAATAACTAAGGTTATTATATCACGTTGTTAGTTCTCAAGATCCTTCCCATCCTTCAATACCTAGACGAGCAAAATAGTCGTACGTGGAGTCACTCGTTCAGGCAATTACTCTATGGCTCATTTGTTCGATGGAATTCTGGTCGTTCGAGCAATCTGAGATGGTTAGCAAGCCTGTACCAGTGCTAGTAATGGTACAAGGCCGCAAGAGTGGAAGAAGACTGCGGGATTTGGTGACTACTGTAAAAGCTAATCATAGGACAGACGATGGCAATATTGGGAAAATCAGTAATAGTAGTGTTCGAGATATGAAGATCATGGAGAGGTCTAGAACTAGGCAGATGCTAGGAGCTAAATTATTATCAGGTATATATAGTACTACATCACCATGTCATATGTATCCTCCTATACCCCGATGAGCATTAAGAGCCGTAAAAGAAATCGCTCTTTCGATACTCATCTGCTCAATGGGATTTCAGTCGTTCGAGTAGAGTCTTTTTCAGTAACTGCTCAAAAGCTTATTTGCTCGATAAGATTCGAGTCGTTCGAATAATACCTAACCCTGCTTAATTGTATTTTGGGTTTGAGAATCATAGAGGACTTCGTTATGCACAGGAAAGGCAAAAACAGAGACGGCCAAGACAAAATAGTCTGCTGGGATAGGCAGAAATGGGACCAGTAAAAGGCAAAACAGGCCACGAAATAGGATAAACCACAGAAAATATCGGGATAGATAAAATACCGAGACTATGGTGCACATATCGGGATAGATAAAATACCGAGACTATGGTGCACATCCGAAACAATAAAGTTAATCTTATACAAAGGAATGTGTCTATTGTTGGACAAAAATAAGAATTCTAGGGGACAACAGATAGAAACCGAATATTTAGTGGGAAATCCGCACTAGTAAAAGAACTGTTTGATTCATTTGGGTAATTTTACTCGAACAAATACAATTACTCATACCAGGAAACGCACCTTAAAGCACCGTATGCTACTCCTTTAAGTCCAGTATTGAGGAATCCGTGCCAAATAAAGTTGTTTTGAAGGTTTAGAGAGATTGGCTGGATGTTTATGGTAATTCGATGTACTCTAGTTCACTTCAATTTATCCACATGAGACCCCCCATCATTCATTTAGCACTGCGTGCTGCTATTATAAACCCTAGGTGGGGGTTTTCTAAGTCCGTCTCGGTAGTTTTGGATTATTAAGAGGGATTGTCGGGTTGTTTGCTGCAATTAAAATTACACCTATGCAATCGAACACACCTCCGAACACACCCCTTTCCTACTAGAAGGTTTTGGGTCACATAGCAAACATGTGCTACCATAGAAACCAAGATGGCAGCCTCGGATATACAAAATGAACGACGTACACTCGTCTCACCTCAACAAAACGCGCTGCGCATGCACACTAGGACCACGTATCACTATGGGGATGTTGTCACAAGATGGCGCTCACGCACGCTACCATGACAACCAAAAATGAAGTAACTGGGCCAAGTGCCTATGACGTCACATGAGATCTGGCCAATGTGGGTCGATCGGGTACATGATCTACTACTAACATCAAGCCGAGAGATACACGGTTCGATCCCCAGCAGGGGTGGCTGCGTTGTGTCATTGGGCAAGGCACTTAATCACGATTGCTCAAGTGCCGGAACGGTGGCGCAGCCATGGGGGCGTTCAGGGGGCACCCCCCCCCCCCCACACACAAAACAAAAATAATTCCGATAGGATCACCGATCCAATGTCAAGTTGTGACAGTACAAAAGTGGGTTTAATCTTTATCATCTTATCATCCGGAAACTAATTGTTTACAATTTACTCTGTGAAGTGTCACTGTGACCTTGACCTTTGACTTACTGATTCCAAAATAAATAGGGCTCTTTCTTGCAATAATGCCAACCTACCTATGAAGTTTCATGAACGTGGGTGGAACCATTGTCAAATTATCATCTGGAAACCAATTGTTTACGATTTATTATGTTCAAGGTCACTGTGACCTTGACCTTTGACCTAGCTAGTCCAAGATAAATAGGTGTCTTCCACTCACCTAGGCCAACCTACCTATGGAGTTTCATGAATGTGGCTTCAACCGTAGTCAAGTTAACATCCGGAAACCAATTGTTTTGATTTACTATGTTCAGGGTCACTGTGGCCTTGACCTTTGACCTAGTGAGTCCAAAATAATAAGGTTTGTCCTCTCATGAACGCCAACCATTACCTACGTATGAAGTTTCATGAATGTGAGTTTAACTATAGACAAGTTATCATCCGGAAACCAAGTGTTTACAATTTACTATGTTCATGGTCACTGTGACCTTGACCTTTGGCCAAGCAAGTCCAAAATAGATAGGGTTCTTCCACTCACCGATGCCAACCTACCTATGGAGTTTCATGACATGGGCCGAACCATTATCAAGTTATCATCCGGAAACCCGTCCGCCATTCACCAAACTATGAGTCGAGCTTTGACTTCGTCACAACTAAACTCGACTAAATAAGAGGCCCCACCCAAGGGGCTGTAATCGCTCACCTGCCAAAGTGGTTCAAAGAAGTATTTGGGGTCACATTCAGTCATACATGGTTCGTCAACTCTACAAAGGAATGAAGTCATGAAAGGCAAATTTTATGGAAAAACACTAAGGAATCGATCTGAACAAACCTAACATGCTTCCCATGCCACCCCCACCCGCCCATAGAGAGCCCAAATAATAAGCCAGGGACTCGAATTGAACAAACTTGAACCTGATCCCCCATGAGATGTTATATACCAAATACGAAAGAATTCTGTCCGGTGGATCTGAAGAAAGAGTTTTAAAAGAAATGTCCTCACATTGCATTAAGTTAAACTTTGGGCTCAAACAGGGAGCCAAAATATTTACCCAGGTAACCAATTTGAACAAAACTGAAACTGACCGACCGCAAGATGTTGCATACCAAATATGAATGGATTCTGACTGGTGAATCTGAAGAAAAAGATTTTTGAAGAAATTCCCTCACATTGCACTAAGTTAAAATTCCGGCTGCCATAGGCAGCCCAAATATAAACTCAGGGACTCGATTTGAACAAACTTGAATCTGATCCCCCTATAGATGTTGTATACTGAACATGAAAGGATTCTGGCTGGTGGATCTGAATCTGAAGAAGAAGATTTTTAAAGAAATTTCCTCAAATTGCACAAAGTTAAACTCTGTGCTCCATCAGAGAGCCCAAATATTAACTGAGGGACCCGATTTGTACAAACTTGAATCTGAATCTGCCCCCCCCCCCCCCCCCCTAGAAATGTTGTACACCAAATATGAAAGCATTCATACCAAATATGCAAGATTTTTAAAGAAAATTCCTCATATTTCACCAAGTTAAAATTCGGGCTCCTAGAGGGAGCTCAATGATGATTCTGGAGAAGTAGATTTTTTTTATTTTTTTAAAAAATGTATGGGTGCTAGCAGAGTAATGCCCCTTGTGGTTCGGCGCGGTAAGGTTATTTGTTCAAACGTGAATTGACATATGATAAGGAACATGCACACCAAATTTGGTTCAATTTGGTCCAGTAGTTTGGGAGGAGAAGTCAATAATGTAAAGTTCACGACGGACGGCAAGTGATAAGTCAAGTTCCCTTCGGTGAGCTAAAAATCAGCCATATGCCCCCCCCCCCTCCCTCCAAGTTAACCCATATACGGAACATCAGGCAAGACATTTTAATATCGAGATATTTATACTTGCAGGATGTATAAGGGGGAGGGGTGCGTAATAGCAGATTTATGTGTGATATCCGACCTATCTCAATTTAATGACACCAATGTTGTCGATCATTTGCCAGACTCGAGAAAAAAAAAACGTCGTCGGTGTTCCGTCGAGGATTTACGAAACAACATCGCCGTTATTTGGTAATTTATCCGTTTCTTCTGGTCCGGATTCGCTATTTAAAAGAAGAATCTCTTGGGGCGGTAGAAAAATGGGAATCGTTAACAAAAGTAAGACAGTAATATTATTTGATAAGCAATTGTTGCCAGTTTTAAAAGGCATAAACCGGCTATTTCTCTTCATTTTGTGTGATATCATTGGACACACTCATTTAATTCTATTCATTTAGTTTCCTATTTTCAGTCCATTGTTTCAACAAAAAAAAACCCCTCACTATTGGTATGGCGAAGGCCGGTCGCCGGGCAGGTGGCCCTTTTTGCTAAAAAACCTAGTTATTTCTGGACGGATTTTGATATTTGATTTGTGGCTTGATATTCATGTGCAACACCCGATGACGCAAAATAGGGCGTGTCCACGCTTTTTTTCGCAAGAGTTATGGCCCTTTGTTAAAATCTACTAATTTTGAGCTTGATAGCGCGATACTTCAACAAACGTCAACCGATTTGACAGATATTTGGCACGTGGGTTTCAAGGACCAATGTCTTGGTCGAGTTCGAAAACTGGCTCGGTCCGATGTACGGCTGAAGAATTTTTCAAATTTTGTGCTTGATGCTAATGATACTATTGAAAGCGCCATAACTTGAACAACTGTTAACCGATTTGATTCTTTTTTTATTGTATGGGTTTCCAGGATAATTGTCTCAAGTTCGAAAATGTTCCGTCGGATATATGACCGCAGAATTATTGAGTTGACGTAGTCATTTTGTTCAAATTAGTTATTCAGAAAAAGGTCCTCTCAAGCTTTTTGGTTCATAGTTACTCACCGTTGTGTTTGTTAGCCACGAAAACACCACCTCAATCGGCGGTGCGGATCATTTCTATAAATATTGATCATAATTCAATGATTCACTTAGGTTATTATTGTCCTCACACAAGGTGAAGGGGAAATAAATTTGAAAAAAGAGTTTCAATGTGGCCTAATTATTGATGCCTTTCACACGTCTTTAAATAAACTGATTTTGCGTTCATTGCTCCAATAGATTAGAGAAATTGTGTCCCACTCCCCTCCCCACCCCACGAAACAAACGTGAACGTCAATTTTGTTTCTAAAATTGGGGTTGCAGCTATATTATTCAGCAATACAGACACTGCCATTTATCCTAACAACTGATGTCAAATTTTCTTCCGATGTGGTAAAAAATAGCCCTCAATGCATGCATGTGACCACCCCCCACCCCCACCCCATAGCCATTTTCATAAAAAAAAACTATGATATAATTCATAAATTAATTGATGTTGACACAAAACAAACATCTTGCGAAAAAGCTATCACAAATGGGAAATTTATATACTGATATGGTAACATTTTTAAAAAAATAGCCCTCAATCAATGTGACCCCCCCCCCCCTCCCCCTGTATACCCCTCTTCATCAAAAACGTGACATAATTCATAAATTAATTAATATTGGCACAAAACAAACAACTTGTGACATTAAATATCCTACTTGTGATCGTTTTTAAATCACATTCAGGCTTCTGAAGACTGACATTTCACATCATGTGTTTGGTGAATCATTTGCAATTTTTTGTAAAAAAAAAAAGAAACCAGAGGCCCCACGGGGCCTGAAGCGCTCATCTTGAACAGAACACAATTTAAACAAAGTCCAAGAATGAGTCTACATTAAGCAAGCCATCTCCATAGGCTACACTGTCAATCCTTGAGTCCCTCAGGAGTGACAAAAGTAATCTGGGCATCATGCCTTTTCTTCGGTTGATCATAAAGTAAAATGTAGAGCTCACCTATGAAGCCCCTTGATACAACCTATGTGGATTAATCTTAGTCACAGAGAGCCCAAATATTAACCCAGACTCTTGATTTGAACACAGTTGAATCTGACTTCCCTAGAGATGTTGTGTACCGAATATGAAAGCATTCTAACTGTTGGATATGAAGAAGAGAAATTGTAAAGAAATTTCTTCGAATTGCACTAAGTTCAAATTTGGGCTACCATAGCGAGCCCAAATATTAAACTATGGATCCGATTTGAACAAACTTGAATCTGACCCCTCTAGAGATGTTGTATACCAAATGTGAAAGCATTCTGATGAGTGGATCTCAAGAAGAAGATTTTTGAAGAAATTCCCTCATATTGTACTAAGTTAAATTTCATATTCCCATATGGAGCCCAAATATTAACCTTGGCACTCGAATTGAACAACCTGCAATCTTACCCCCCTAGAGATGTTGTATACCAAATATAAAAGCATTCTGACTGGTGGATCTGAAGAAGAAGATTTTTAAAGAAACTTACTCATATTGGGTTAAGTAAAGATTTGGGCTATCATAGTGAGCCCAAATATATACCTAGGGATCTGATTTGAACAAACTTGAATCTGCCCCCCTTAGAGATGCTGCATACCAAATATCAAAGCATTCTGACTGGTGGATCTGAAGAAGAAGATTTTTTTAAATTACCCTCCATATTGAACAAAGATCAAATTTGGGCTTCTGTAGGAAGCCCAAATATTAACCTAGCGACATGATTTGAATCTGACCCTCATAACAAAGATGTATACAAAACATTAAAATATTCTGACTGGTGGTTCTGAAGAAGAAGATTTTTAAAGAATATTCCCCATATTACCCTATGTTAAAACTTCGAGCTCACAAAGAGAGCCCATATATGAACCAATGAGCTTTATTTCAACAAACTTTTATTTGCCCCCCCCTCCCCTCCCTATGAATGCTGTATACCAAATATCAAAAGATTCTGATGATTGGTTCCAGAGAAAAGATTTTTTTAAATTTTTGCAAATATGCTGACTCAGCATTTTTACAATGCCCATTACAGAGCACCCTAACATAACCGATGGCAATTGATTTTTACCATTCAATTCCACTGGACCTAAGGATACTTCATACCAAATAACAGCTCTCTGTTCCGTGTGGTTTGGGAAATATGGGCGTTTGAAAATATGTCTATTTTTAGCTCCCTGGGTTCCCATGGGGATGCAGGAATTTTTTTTTGCTTGGGTCAAGTACTTATGACCGAAAAATATCACACACCAAATTTGGTTCACACCGGACCATCGGTTCAGAAAGTAGAAATTTTGGGCGGGGCCAAAACACACTGGTTCTTGAGAAGAAGATTTTATAAATATTTTGGAGCATTTTCCCCCACTCCCTCCTTATGGGAAACTGAGAGTGTATGAGTTGAACAAACATGAAATGCCTCTTTGGGACCATCACTCACAAAAACTTTCACTTGAATTGGCCCAGTGGATTTGGAGGAGAAGACCAAAACATGGCATTGACGGATGACGGACGGAGAGCGATGAGATTAGCTCAGCTTGACTTTGTCAAGATGAGCTAAAAAAGCCAGTTTTCAGTTAAGGCACCGAGAGTCATTGGTATGGTACTGACAAAAACATAAAACACTGCTTTTTTCAACAGTATGACCAGTAATGCTCATGTGGTATCTCTTAGCACTGTTAAAATGCCTAAAAACATCCAATATTGATTCTGTGGTGCTGTGCTTGAGCAGCAAGTATCCATTAGGGCACTTTCACAACCTTAGATTTAATCCCCACAAATACCCGTTCTGATAAAAAGTGTGAAATTGTGGAAAATATGTCTCCAAGGAGGATGAATGAGATATTTGCTTAAAAAATTTGTTTTTTTTAGTGTTTTGAAAGTCTACACAGAAATAAAAACTGACATACAATGAAAAATTTTGTTGGAAGAGCCAAGACAAGATTGTCAAACAGAAAAAAAAACCTCAATGGATCCTGAGTTCTGCAGTACCTAAGCAAATCATAGGAAACTGAGAGAGTATGAGATTGACTTTAGTTTCCAAAACATACTGTACAGTCTTTCCAATTGTTTCTCATCAACTGAGGCTGCGGCTGCAGTATGGGGGGGGGGGGGGGGGGGGGGGGGGGGACTTGATTCAAGGAGAGAACAATATTTCACAGCTGTTACTGTAGTTTTGTGCTGTAACATGAGAACCGTGACAACAACGCTCGATCTGAACAAAATTTGATCGCATCTCTTTAATTTTGGGATTCAAATATCTTTGTCAAGTATAACCCTTCAGAGAACTTTTTCCGACCCCAAAACAGGGGGGCATGCATCAAATAAGAGGGAAAATTTAGTACTAGACTACTTTATTGGTAGCTGTGCACAAATGCCATTAACTCACATTTGCAACTTTATTGTGTTATTTTTTCCACTGTACCTCACCCCCAAATTTGTGTTCTAAAATACTCTTTCAATGAAGAAATTATTTTCTAACACTTTTTAACCCTTTACCAAATATAACGGTCAAAAGCTGCTGGTGCTATTCACAAGTATTGCCATTCCATGTTCATTATTTTCTCGTTTTTTTGTGTCAAACACATAGCTTATGACCCCTCATTGGAATGAGGTCATTCCAATGGTGTAAAAAGTCATGTTTTTGATACAAAATATTAGTAAATCAATAAGTTTGTGGGCATGGGTAATTAGCTTTTCATGTTAGATGTAAGTAAAGGGTTAACAGCATAATTCAGGCAAACATCTAAATACCAGTAAATAAAAGTGCAATATGGGTTTTCTGGCTGTGGTGATTTGGAAGGGGGTTGGAAGATTGGAATCCCCCTCTGCCCCTAGTACTATGATGGGGAACCATGGTTTAATTACATTTGTTAATACCTGTGTACATGTAGGGTAAAACAGGTTGTTATTTGGCATTTGCTGGGGGCTGTAGTGTGCCACTGGAGGCTATACTTGCTCAAGATGTGAATTTGCTTGCAATATATAGCCCTTATTGCTGATGATGACAAAAACATACTTTTCAAAACAATAAAAAAGTATTGTAAGGTGTGTGGTACCCCAATGAATTTTTTAATGTGAAATAATCTCTCAAAATAATAATTAAATCAGGTTCAGAAGCCAAATTATGTATTTCCTTAATCAACCCCAATCCTATCAAAGATACATTTTACCTCTTTCATGTGACAAAAGAGTCATTTCTGCATGAGAATTCAACTTTTGGCTTCCACTGAGTTAAAAACATGGGAAATTTGTTCTTTTAAAGAAAACTGTCCAAACTGTGTCAAATGGCTTAAAAACTGCTGTTGCCTCCAATACATTTTTCTACTCTGTTTTGTTCTGTTACCTAAAGGAATTCATGTAGATTTTTTTGAAAACTAACCCAATCCCCAAATAAAACTAAAATCTGCATCAGCATGTAATACTTTGAGGAAAAATTGTCTCCTTTAACCATACAGCAAGACAAAGAGTGGTGTTCCAACCCCATGAAACCATATAAATGTCAATTTTGATTCAAAAATTGGGGTTGCAACTATATAATTCACCAATATCAATAGACAGTACCATTTTGTCCTAACAACTGATGTCAAATTTTCTTCTACATACTGATGTGGCAAAATATAGCCCTGAAGGTGTCCCCCTAGTATGCCCCTTTTTATCAAAAACTAGAATAAAATTCATAAATTAATTGATGTTGACATAATATAACAAACCGCTTGTGATATTAAATTTCTCATTTGTGATAATTTCTAAATCACATTCTGGCTTCTGAAGATATTTCACATTGCGCTTGATGAATGTTTTGCCATTCTTGTGAAAAAAGCCTCACTTTCTCAGTTAAGACACCTAGAGTCATTGGTATGGCACTGACACAACATTAAACACTGATTTTGTCTAACAGCATGACCAGCTGAGCACTGCTCCTATGTTATAGCATAGTACTGTTAAAATGCCTAAAACCATCAAATATTGATTCTGTAGTGATGTGCATGTCCTACAAGTACATGTACCCACAAGGGCTCATTTACAACATTGGATTTAATCCCTGCAGGCACCCATTCTGATAAAAAGAGTGAAATTAGGGAAAATACATGCATGCCTAGTATCCAGTGAGGATGACTCAGATATTTGCTTCAGGAATGTAGTGCTCTTTAATGTTTAATATATTTGTGTATGTGTGTGTGGGGGTGTGTGTGTGTGGGTGTGTGTGTGTGTGGGGGGGGGGGGGGTCAATTGCCAGTTATTGAAAATGTAGAACTGTTCAAATGGAAACAAACCAACACTTTGCATGATGGACAGACAGACATGCAATCACATATCTTGAAAGAGACAGTCTACATGTACATAGGAATGGTATGATGGACAGACAGACATGCAATCACATATTTTGAAAGTGACATTCTACATGTACATAGGAATACTGACTGACATACAATGAAATATATAGCGAGAAGAGCCAGGACAGGGTTATCAAAACAGAAAAAAACTCAGTGAACCCCGAGTGCTGCAGTACTAAAGCAAATCATAGGAAACTGAGAGTGCATGCTGTTAACTTTCTCATCAGTTGAAGGGTTTAGTATGGGTGGTAGAGGGACAATTGTCAATGCAGTTTTATGCTATAACATGGGGACCCTGACAGCACTAGTATCAGACTACTATATTGGTAGCTGTGCACAGAAGCCATTCATTCACATTTGCAACTTTGTTACTTTTCCCACTGTACCCCCACCCCCTTTCCCCAAATTTATGTTCCAAAATACTCTGTGAATGAAAAAATTGTTTTTTAACATTTTTAATCACTCACTCAATGTAATGGCCAAATCAGGCTTGCACCACTCACCGAAACAGCCATTCAGTGTTCATTATTTTTACACCAAAAACATAGCTTATGACCCCTCATTGGAATGAGCTCCTTCAGCTCAATCCAGTAGGGGGCATAACTATGTTTTTGATGCACAAAATGAAAAGAAATTAGTTATTCAAAAGTGCTATCTTCTTTTCATGTGAGGTAAAGGGTTAACATCATAATATGGAGAAAGCTTCTATTAATCATTCACTCAATATAATGGCAAAAACCGGCTAGCACCATTCACCAAAACTGCCATTCAATGTTAATTTTTTTTGTGCATTTTTTGGCATCAAAAACATAGCTTATGCCCCCCTTATTGGAATGAGCTTGTTCAGCGAATACAAGTGAAGTATGGGCGAATACAAAGTGACGCCCTTATTGGAATGAGCTTGTTCAGCGAATACAAGTAAAGTATGGATTTTCTGGCTAAATATTTGGATGGTGATTTGGGAGAGGATTGGAATCCCCTCTTTCACAAGTACAATGAGGGGAAAGCATGGTTTCATTAGATGTGTTGATAGGGTAAAACAGGTGGTTACATGTGTACATGTATTTGTCATTTGCCAGAGGTTATAGTGTGCTTCTCAGTTCTGGATGCCACACTTGCTCAAGATGCATTTAACTGCATTATTTTTGGCAATATATGGCCTTTATTGCCGACTGTGACAAAAATATAACTTTTCCAAAAATAAAACAGTATTATTCAGTCTGTGGTTCTCGAATGAACATTTAAAAGTGAAATATGTGTAATAA
This sequence comes from Pictodentalium vernedei, assembly GCA_031216915.1. Classification (NCBI taxonomy): domain Eukaryota; kingdom Metazoa; phylum Mollusca; class Scaphopoda; order Dentaliida; family Dentaliidae; genus Pictodentalium; species Pictodentalium vernedei. The sequence goes on from CM062296.1 coordinate 57,192,242, forward strand.
CCAAAAAAATATAATTAAATCAGTGTTGGAAGCCAAAATAATGTACATTTACAATGTACATGTACTTATTTCCTATAATCAAACCCAAACCTTTCGAAGGGTAACCTACAAAACTTTTCCCTGACAAAAATCCCCCCTCCCCCCAATCATTTTCACACAATGCGCAAAAATCCCCCTCATGTTTTTTTTCAGGTAAACAGAAATTCCTCCCTCCATAATTTCTGGTGAACAAACCCCCCCCCTCCTAATTATTTAGAAGTACATGTATATTTAAAGCCATACAAAAATGTCCAAAGCTTTTTACCACTTGAGGCCGAGCACTTGTCGCTTCAATCAATGCTAACTTTGCTTGTGTGGAGTTAGCATGTTGGATAATTTCTCACTGTTACCAGGTGGTTCTTTCAGTGCACTTTAGTTTTCTCTACCCATAAAACTGTCCGACACGAGGTGACACTGGCTGTTGAAAGTGTCCTTAAACTCCAATAACTAAATAACTGTGTTGATAAATAGTTATTGAGGCATGTTTTCTTGTAAATAGTGATGAGTGTTTATGTAATTTACAAATTAAATACATAAGTATTTAAATCCTTTTGGACTGCCTTTTAATCTTTTGGTGTAAGAGGCCGGGTGGGGGATTTTTGTACTGCTCTTAAAATAATGTGAGAGAATGTGGTACTACTCAAAAACTGTGGGGAGAATTTTTGCTAAGTGTGTAAAAATGATTGGGGGTATTTTTTGTAGGGGGGATTTTAACCTACATTCTAATCCTTCCAAAGATACAGTTTATCTCTTTCATTTGATAAAAGTAATTTCTGCATGAGAATTCACTGCTTTCTTTAAAAACTACCCCAATCCCAAAATAAAACTAAAATCTGCATCAGCAGACAATAGTTTGGGGAAAAATCTGTTTCATTTAACCATACTGCAAGAGAAAGAGTGGTTTTCACCAGCCCCCCCCTCCACTCCACACAAAATGAATGTCAATTTTGATTTAAAAACTATATAAATCACCATTATCAATAGACAGTGCCATTTTATCCTAACAAATTATGTCAAATTTTCTTCTACATATTGATGTGGTAAAATATAGCCCTGAATGTGTTCCCTAGACCCCCAGCATACCCACTCTCATCACAAATTATGATATAATTCATAAATTAATTGATGTTGACACAAAACAAACCTCTTATGATATTAAATTTCACATTTCTGATAGTTTTTAAATCACATTCTGGCTTCTTAAGATATTTCACATTGTGTTTGATGAATATTTTGCAATATTTGTAAAAAAAAAATGTTAAATCCCTCACATTTCTTAATTAAGGCACTTTGAGTCATTGGTATGGTATGTCTCTGATAAAACATTACACATTGATTTTTTGATTTTTTTCCCAACAGCATGACAGTGCAGGTCATATGTTATCTCATAGCACCATTAAAATGCCTGAAACCATCAAATATTGATTCTGTAGTGCAGTGCCAAATATTATTTAGAGGTCAGTTCTGGGGAGGTTGGTATTTAGGCTTTTTAAAAGTTTTTTGCCATTTTTGGAGAAACACACTCAAGACTAAATTAAATATCAGAATCCCCACCTCCAGATGTTGGTCAGACGAGGAGGGCGACATTAGGGAGTTTGCGATTTCAAACGGGTACGGGTACGTGTAGCAGATAATTTGTGAAATACGTCACACTTCTTGCACACGCTTACACGTTTGTTACACGTAAATCTGCCGGGTTGAAATTTGAAAATTCCAGTGATTTAAAAAGACAAAATGTGTTTCAGTTGAATTCACAAATTCGTGCCAGCTACAATCCCGTGGTTCCTAGAAGCTTTCTAATTGCAACAATCGAAATAATGAGCGTGTTTGTGAAACAAATTAGTTTAATTTTGTTGTGACAAGGACATGTCAACACTGGCATTAATCACGAAATAATTCGTTTTGGTCAGGAAAAGTCATTACGTGTACGTGTACGGGTAAACGAAAATCTTGTCGACAACATCATAAAGTTCGCTAACTTCCACACGTACACGTTTTTACCCAACGTGTAGAAGTAGGTTTACAAGTTTCTACGAACGGGTAGATATGGATTTGTTAAAATAATAATGGTTTCATTTTCTCTCTACATATATAATATAACAGGTTATTCTCGTTGTAATCCTTGTGTTTTGGAAGAATTCTTCGCGGATATCAAGGGGAAATTGTTGTTGTGTTTGTTGTGGATTGAATATTTAAGATCTAAAACGCGGCTGTTTTCTCGAACAGTCTTGGAGAATATATTTTCCCTTTCTTCCAACGATGAATTATCACATGAGGATGTTTCTGTTACGTTGCCACTACGCCTATGAACGATCACTATTATATATTTGATTATTTTATTCTTAATTTATTTATTTTCGTGTACGGGGTGAGTGATTGTGTGTGTGGTGTGAGGGTGTGTGTGTGGGGGGGGGGGGAGGGGGTGGAGAATTGATTTAGTAGTGGGGAAGTTCGATTGAATCAGATGGCTTACTACGATGGTTGTGAGCTAGGAACAATATGAGGGGGGGGGGGGGCACGTAAATTCATTACTGAGCCGGAGGCCGATCCCAAAGTGCACAACACTGAGATGAGGAGTATGGGAAGTGTGCCCCTCCCAATATGGATAATCAGGAGGTTCTCCCCAGGGACATTCAAGTCCCCCATTGATAACAATCGAATTACTGAATTATTTTTGAAAATTATTTTATATACCCTGTTTGTTTCAAAATTATTTATACCCTGTTTGTTTTTGTGTTTTTAAATGCGCGCTTCATTTTAAATGGGAGCGGGTCATGACGTGGGTGTGTGTGTGAATGGTGGGGGGGGGGGGGGGGGGGGGCTCTCCCAGGTCTGGCTACGTCACTGAGTAATGGCTTTCCGATGGAAGGTGTTTGTAGAAGGGACCTGCTGAAAGGTAGAGAGCAAGGCATAAGCATAAGGAGAGCAAAACAAAAACAAAACAAAAAAAAAAAAAAAAATAGTTTTCACGTGCCAAAGGGGCGCAGGTACGACGTGGGATTTTAAAACCATTGCGAACCGAAGGGCTATCATTGGATTTATAGTGTCAGACAGAACCAAGGAGGCCGGATAACAACCAAGATCCAGCTCGTAAAAAGAGATTGCACATTGCACTGAATGCGTTTACCGGAGGGCCAGCCCCCACCAGCCACGTTATTCTACGATGTGAGATTTATGCAGCCTGGCTCACCAAGCTACCATAAGGATTCCAATCGACCAGTAGTTCATTTGCTAGGTGCCGAGGCACACACAGGTGTGATGCGTTTATTGGGATGAAGTCATGGCATCTAATCAATGCCGCAAAACTATCTTCGTTAACGAGAGAAGAAAAACACAAACAGAACGCTGCTTTGGGAGCAGCGCCAGCATGATTTCCATAGAGGTTACAAAATGGAAAGAACGCCACCAAAACAGACCAATATGACGGTTTGTAAAAGCTGGAATCATCCATTAGCTAACAGAATGAAAGGCTGGCAATTCGGTCTCTCTTTGGGAGAACCGATGACTAAATACAGCAACCAAAAAACAATCACACGCCCATCTTATGACCCCTCACATACACCACATGCCCTTGTCGTGGACTGGTTGTGAACATATTTATTTCCTTATTAAGAGAGTCAAACACTTGTCCTAGCCAGACAAGTTTCAATCATCGGCTTGCGTTTAGTCATTCTCTGTGGCTGTTGGCAAGTGGCGTGTTAGCTCACTTGACAGAAAATCAGGGTGAGCTATTCTAATCACTTTTTGCCCGTCGCGCGTCCGTCTTCCGTCGTGAAGGTGATGTTTGGGAACACTTTAATGGAATTTCACTTGAGTAGCGGTTATATAGGGGCATTTTTTAAAATAATCTTTTTGCTCATATTGAGGAGGGAGGGGGGGTTGTGTGGGGCCAAAATGCGCCAATTGGTAAAACATCTTCTCTTGAACCAGCGGTAGCAGAGACCGTTATGCTGCTTCCCTTTGGGGTGTAGAACCCAATTTGTTTAAGAGAAGTTCGAGGGGCAATATTCACCGTCGTTATGGGAGGGGCAAGAATTTTTACCCCGCCAAAAATTTATATTTTCTGACCGAGCGGCCGATTTGAACCAAATTTATTATGAAGTATATTAATGGGTCATAAGTATTTATGCCCCCAACAATTTCCAGTAGCACCGTGGGAACCGCGGCAGCTGAAAATAGAAATATTTTTTGTTAAACGCCCATATCTCCAAAACCACAATGCACTGAGATTTCTTATTTGGTGCGAAGCTTCCTTGGAACCAACCAACAGAAAGGAATAGTAAAAAAATGTCATTAGTTTGGTCGTAGAATACAGCTTCTGGACTTTGAAAAAATGCTAAGTCCGCATTTTTTTAACACTGTGGATAATAGAAAAAAACATTTAAAAATCTGTTTTTTTCTAAACCACTGCCTCAAATGATTCATGTTTGATATATGGCATCACTGTAAGTAGGATTTTCAGGTCTATTTAAATTGATCCCTTTGGGGCACATTTAGCGGGGAAAAATGTGGCCCATGCATGGGCCTCAAAATACAAAATAAAAAAAAATCAAACGCAACTTTTGCTAAATCTGTACGTATCAGGTCATTGATATTTGGTATGGAGCATATTTGCAGCGGGTAGCATCTAACCGGCAACCCCCCCCCCTCCCCGGGTTTTACATGGGTTGCCACATGGTGTTATGAAATATTTGGATATACAGGTCTGCGCAGCATGATGCACAACCCTTCTGTGTCAGATACAACGGTGTCATTCTCTCAAACGATTGATTGGGGTAATTGGAATGTGGTTGTTAACTTGGCTAAACCGTCCTTGTCAAACCTAAACATTTGACGGTATTCATCATTTGTAAATCGTGACAAGTCAAAGCTTGGGTAATGAAACCTAATGTTAGAAGCTGAACGTTCATCAGTTGTGGATAACAACACTAATTCTACGTCGTCTTCAATCGCACCGAACATCAGCAGATCTGAGGAAGCCATTGTTGGTCAACAACATAATGACCCTGAACTCACAGAGTTACTGACCCGTTACCCGTACACGTGCACGTTAATTAAAAAGTCGTTTCGCAACTCAATTTTTCTCAAATCCCAACGTGTACGGGTACGTGTAGCTACACGTACCCGTACACGTTTGGAATCGCAAACTCCCTATTGACTAGTTTGAAGATGAATTCAGTTCTATTCTGGTTGCAATGCCTAAAGCATCCAGGAATTAAAACATTGTTTACCAAAACACAGAGGAAGTGTGCATGTAATTTAAATTGGAGTTCTGAGTGATTCTGGTATTTAGTCTTCAGGAAAACACGTCGGATCACAAAATTGGCTGGACGCTACACTGTAATTCTAACAGTCTTAAACTGACATTGTATTATATCATTGGTAAAAATAGTTCATAGACTGGATCCTGTGAACTTGTGAAGAAAAATCTAGGAAATAAATGAATAGGTATCGCTGTTTGCGTGCATGTCTGTTTCTGTAAAACTTTACTACAAGACTGCATGCCCGTGTTTTGAGAGCAAGCAAAGATTTCCCCTGACCTTACGTCAACATAACTTGAATTCATCCGAACTCCGGCTGTTTCTGAGGAAATCGCGCTAAGTTCCCCACAAATGAAAAAGGCCCACTAAAAGTGTCAATAAATCACTTGTTCTATTTTTTATTCGTTGTCAACAATTTGTGAAGTGTACGTTCTCAATTAAAATTGAAACTGGGCTTCAAATCTGACGAAACCGGCAACGGACGGCATTGGCACTTCGAACTTTCAAACAATACCTAACTCGCCAACAATTACCTAACTTCGAAAGTCACTTCATTACTTGATTAGTTATCATAGTTTCCAGCATTCTGCAACAATATATTTTACATAATGTCCTTTGAAAGGCCCAAAAACAATTAAGTATCCGTTACAATGATTCTGGATTTTTTGCCAGTGGGAGAGCCACGCCGCCAGATGGCACCCCAAACTTTGTTGCATGGTATATAGAAAAATTATAAAATCATGGACACGTACCCATTACCTATGTGCGCACACGCCACTGCGTGGGTGTGCACTATTAAATATATAGTCAGGGACGTGGCGACATGGGGGCTGTGAGGGGGAGGAGGGGGGGGGGGGGCAAAATTTCAAACAGTTGGAAATTCGGAGGGCAAGTCACGAGTAGTTGGAAATTCCATCTATCTGGATTTTGTTCACTGGCGATGCTGATGTCTCCTTGACTTCCCGAAATTTCAACTCGGTTTCAAATCGGCAAAAATTCTAACTGTTACTATTTGCAACTACAATGTACGCAATATCGAGCTCCATAAGTATGCGTGATGTCAATCGGTACGAGATTTTTCTATAGTAAGTTTACTTATCGTAATAAAAAAAGCCTCGAAATGCACTTCAAGAAAATCACATCACGAAAAATCGTTATCCTGTGTTAATTCCATCGTTCACAGTTACAAAATGATGAAGCGTCGAGTTTAGCACATATTCAATTCCCAGAAGAATACCAAATAATAATAACCTGATAATTCTATCATAAATGTGTTCACATTTTAGTTACTAGAATCACTTTTATGTCCCCTTTCATGGCTTCATTTTCAAAATCTATCTCGGTAGTGAATTTCCAACTACGGGGAGGGACAGGGAGGGGGTTCCCCCTCCCGGTCCCTCCTCCTAGTTGATAATTCACTACCCTACACCCCCCCCCCTAATCGGAAACCTCTAGCCACGTCCCTGTATACAGTTTAAATGTTATGTTCTCTTAATAAAATTAGAATTGTCTATGTTTTCCAGCAGTCAAAGGGAGACAACTATACACGTATAGCGTAAAGATACAACGTTTTTCAGTGCCAAAAATGCAGTTGAGTCCACGTTCCTGTTTACCAACAAGTCTGCCAAAAAAGATGTTTCCAGTCATATCATAACGCAATACAGAAAATAAGACACACTATACGTGAAAACACGGGGTTTTATTGATAGCAGCTTGGCTGAAGGAATATGGGACCATATCATCCGGCATGGATTATATTAACTTCTGAGGCGCATTGGAAAGTTGATACACATACCTGTAATAAAATCATCATCGGTGCGCTGTACAACAGGAAAAGCTAACCTAAAAAAAAAATTTCCTGTAATCTTTTTAATTGGAGATTTCTGCGCCCGTCTTGATTCACGGAAGGCGACACGTGAGCGCTTTTCTAAAAGCGGAAGATATCACCCATGGGGGAAAATTAGAAGAAATATTCTCCACTTTGTCTTCTTTGATTGACGTCATGAATGATCTGCGGGTCTACATATGTGCCTTTACTATTGTAATCGGCGATTGATAGAGTCGTGCCACAAAAACGGTAGACATTAACCCTTTACCAAACATGAAAAGCAGACGACACTTGCAATCAAAATTCTTGAATAACTATTTTTTTCATTTTTTTGTCTCAAAAATATAGGTTATGACCCCTCATTGGAACGAGCTCGTCGAGCTCGTTCCAAAGAGGGGTCATAACCCATGTTTTTGAGTCAAGAAATGAAAAAAATAATGAAAATTAATTGGCGATTTTTGTGAATAGCGCAGGCCGGTTTTTTCTCGTTACCTTGGGTAAAGGGTTAGTGAGTTTACACACATAATTGACAATTTTCGTCTTTGTAAGAGATCAACACGAACGTTAGCTCCCCTTATTTTGCTAAAGCTGTCATTAAATTTAATACTAAGGTTATCCGAATTTCAGATAGGAATTGAAATTCCGAAATGTTGGCGAAGTGTGTCTTCGAAGTGCGCGTCACTTCACAAAATTCGGGCATTTTCTGTATTTATTTATTTATATATTTATTTATTTATTTCTTTATTGGTGTTTATACTTATGCACAATGGCTAATCATGACCGTGACAGTTTTACGGGTGGAGGAAGCCGGAGTACCCGGAGAGAACCACCGAGAAACGACGAGCAGCTGCCAGCTCCCCAACATCGTAACTCCGCACTGCAGCACAGACGGGGTTAGATTGGATGAAGACATGCGTATCATCGACGTGCAGAACGCCTTAGTACACGGTGTCATCGTGCCCCCTTGTGGACAATCGGGGTTAAGTGCCTTGCCCAAGGACACAACGCGGCACTCCGAATTGTTCGCTCAGACGGTCACCCACCCAATTATTAACAGTCGCTCGACGTTGCTTAACTTCGGTGTTCTGACGAGAACCGGTTATCGCAACGCCACCGCGCCCCCGCATTTTCTGTAGATTAGTATAAAACAATACCGAAGTTGGCTTTTTACATTTTTTCCCAATCAGTTTGAATGTTTGGTCTCATTTAAAATAAGAAAACAGAGTTTAAACCTTGCTCGCATATATTACTACCCGTGAAAAGCCTTTGACTGAAGAAGCAAGGTAAACTCAATCAACTTTGACGATGTGTCTAAATGTCAATCAAGCATTCACGTGCAACCGGTAGTACTGCCCACCGGCGCAGATACATTTATTTATTTATTGGTGTTTAAGGTCACATACTTATGCACAATGGCTAATAGTTGCTCGCCGTTGCTCGGTGGTTCTCTCCGGGTACTCCGGCTTCCTCCACCGATAACACTGTCGCGGTCATGATTAGCCATTGTGCAGAAATATGTGACCTTAAAATACCAAAAAATAAATAATTGAAATAAACAAATAATAATTTCAAGGGAGGTAACTTTATCGAGAGTCATTTTTCCTCAGGACGGTATTATTCAGGGACGCGAAATTACAATTGTTTAGTGGTTTATAAGATTGATTTCAGGCTAATTTTGATCACTGTAGAATACTTGCCTGAGTTCCCTAGCTCGCCGAAAAAACACAGCCACACGTGTAGTGTACAGAAGAACAGCTACTTCAATCCACGGTATGGTAATTTTGGGTCATCACTTCAAATCTCGATTCGATTTTTTAAAATTTTCATTAGGATTTGGAAGACACTTTTAACACCCAGGGTCATATCCGTCGGTTAATTTGACCGGTCTCGGAAGAGAAACTATACCACCGTGAAACTCTAATTCTCCAGATTGCTAACCAAGAAAAGCTAGATTTGCAATGGCTGGAGGCACGTAATCCATAATGTCAGAAGGCACACAAACCAGCAACGTTTGCACTCTTCCTCACTCTGGTAAGTGTCTTGCCAAAGGGCGCAACATAGATAAAACACCTCATATCGATACATGCTACTTTTCTGTGCGAAATACAGAGAGAATAACAAGTGTTTTTTAGTGGATACCCAAAATTATCTCAAGAGTGACCGAGACAAATTCCACTCGTATCAACCTTGAATTGATGCATGAAAGTAAGCAGCTGTTCGCCAACCTGATTCATCTAGCGAGTTCCACGTGTGAATTCAAGGCGAATACGTGTTGAATTAGTGCTGAAAATGATCGGTATCCACTCATAAAAATACTAGATTTTCTGTTCCTTATACGATTTCAGAACAAATGGACCATTTGAAAGCCGCCATTTTGATTGATACAGTGAAACTGGAAATTTCTATTTCGTTGCAGTGGGGAATACGATTTCTGTCTTTCCGAAATGTTTTCAATAATCTTTCGTTTACCGTATAATAAACGTGCTAGCCAATGGCTGATTACTCCTGCTTTCAATTTTTGTGATTCACCTCTAGCTTTCTTTGTTTTTTGTGTTTTACTGTTCTGCATGGTGGATTGTTTATGTAAGTAATGGATCCTGCAATTCCCTGCAACGTGGAATATATGTTGAGACAAACTTGTTTATTGCAGCATTATAAGTTTTTGAAGGATATGCCCTGTGATTGCCAGTACCCCTGTCAGGTGCGCATGCGTTCCTTCCTCTCGATGTCATGCGACTTTTATCGCTACTGCAATAGTGATTTAAGTTGTTTTATCGCCGAATTTTTATCGCTCCTGATATTGCTGTTTGCGATGACGACGTAGTCAAAGGAAGTGACGTCAGGTCACGTATCCCAATGTCGTCATGTTGTATTGCGATGGTGACCCGTGTGAACGGCCATCTTGTGACGTCATCCCCATAGTGATATGTGGTGTTAGTGCGCATGCGCAGCGCGTGCTGTTAGGGTGATACATGTTTACGTCATCCATTTTGTATACTGGAGGCCGCCATCTTCGTTTTTAGGGTAGCACGTGGTTGCTAAGTAACCTAAAACCTTCTTATAGGACAGGGGTATGTTTGGAGGGTGTGTTCGACTTGAACAAGACTAAATCTAATTGCCACAAACATTTCGATAATTCCTCCAAATCACCAAAAACGACTTTATTTGATACGAATTTCCCCCAGAATCCTTTTAGGAACACCATACCATGGATTTTAATAGAAACACGTAGTGTTATAGCACCGAGTGGCCCCTTTGGATTATAGCCAACTCCATGAAAGTCTACATCATTCCTAAAGCCAAGAATCTATCGAGTAGTTACTGATATGTAATTGCTCGAACGACTCGAATCCCATCAAGCAAATAAGCCATAGAGTTTTTACATACGACACATACGACTCTTAGCCTCATTTCGGTTTTTAACAGCCATACCCCGTGATACCCCCCATTTCAGCACCTCTTTGGAAAACGTCTGGCCTTCGGCATCCTATTTTAGTCGCATGAGGCCATGAGTGCTATGAGAAACGCCCTCAATGAGATCTAATTGACTATCCCTCTTAGCCTTATTTCGTTTGAGGTTATGAGGGCCATGAAAAAATCTCTCAATAAGGTCTAATTTACTATCCCCCTTAAGCCTCATCTCAGTATGTAACAGCCATATTCCGTGGCACCCCAATTTCAGCACCCCTTTTTGGAAAACTCTGGCCTTCGGCACTCATGCTTAGTCGTATGAGCCATTGAGGGTTATGAAAGAAGCCCTTAATGAGGTCTAATTTACTACCTATCTTAGCCTCATCTCAGAATTTAACAGCCATATCCCGTGGCACCCCAATTTCAGCACCCCTTTTGGAAAACGTCTGGCCTTCGGCACCCTCCGGACATTCCCCTGTCCTATAAAGTTTTAGGTCACATAGCAACCACGTGCTACCCTAGAAACAAAGATGGCGGCCCCAGTATACAAAATGGACGACGAAAACACGCATCACCCTAGCAACACGCGCTGCGCATACACACTAATATCACGTATCACTATGGGGATGACGTCACAAGATGGCCGCTCACACGGGTTACCAAGAAAACAACATGGCGCCACTGGGTCACGTGACAAGACGTTACTTCCGTGGTCATCCATCGGGGTCATCCAACTGTGTACAGTTTGGGTACATGACATACTACTAGCGTGGCTCCCTGACATGGCTGTCGTCATGGAGGAGAGGTGTGGCAGTGAATATTTTAGATTTGGCCTTGGATTTCTTTTTTCTGGTGCTAACCGCGCTGGAAATAGTTTGGGAAAACTAATGGAAGAATAGGATGCAAGCAAGGGAGATAAGTGAGGGAATGATATGAGAGAAAGAGTCAATATTATAATTGGAGAGATTGAGAAAACGCTAATGGGGGAAATAAACAGTTTGTGTCAGAATGTTGGGAGATTAGGAGGGAAAGTGGGGAGGGGGTTGATGTAGAAGCTTGGAAGAAGTCGCCACCTCGTCGGTTATAGCAGGTGATCTAGTTTAGAGGATTCACTTCCTTCACTGACAAGTTTCATCTGTCTCCGGAAGTTCACACTTACGCTGCCGAAAGCGACTATTGTCACCTGTTTTATGTTGATTATCTGTACGATTCGGTATGCGCAGATCAAACCTGCCATCTGATTAATTGTTGGAAAGGGCTCAGAGAGCCCTTTCCAACAATTAATCAGGTGAAAGAGTTCCAAGTATGTCATACATTTTATTAAACGAAACGTTCTCTCGTACAGACGTACATAAAGGTCCTCTATATCTGGTTAAAGTAGGCGTGGCAGTAAAATGGTTAAATATGGCGATGAGTCTAGGGGTAGGCCTTGCTGTTCTTCAGACAAGTATAGTCTGCCACTTGTTGTTGTAGTTTTGTCCCAGAAGGAGCCTTCCCAGACAAGCATAGTTTGTCTGCGGCTAGGTCGGGCCCTCTACCACCGAAGCGCACATCCAGAACACGAAAGGGCCATAAAGGCCTAAACCTGTTTGATGTTCCAGAATTACCTGGCGTCTCCGTTGATTTAGGCCGAGCGTCGAAGGGTGAATTTTGACTCCTCCAAGATGAGACAAGCCAAGGGTACATGGTCGGACTGAAGAGAAGAAGAAGAAGAAACCTCAGAAGCAACGCCAGCTTGGGAGTGGCCCCGGCATCCGGCATGAAATTCCTTAACCGTTACACAAATAGGATTAGAGAAAACTCTTGTAGTATTTTTGAAGGCCGAGCGTCATCCACCAAAACATTATGGAAGTGAGGATGCCATGTTTGAAGCTCCACTCCTCCATTTTATAACAATACTGAGTCAAATGGTTTTTTCCACATATAGCGGGACCACTATCCCAATTTCCGTTTGGGACAAGAAGGTCTGAATGTTGTCAATCAGTCGGTATACATGATCTATGACCTCCATGTGGTTACGGTATGCTCTCTTGCACTTATTGAACAAGTTTGAAGATTTGAGGGGTGTTCTGTATTTGTTTGTAATTACGTGAGCGAATATTTTGCCCAAACAACTGAGAAGACTGATGGGTCTGTAGCTTGATGGGTTGTTGGGGTCTTTATCTGGTTTGGGGATCATCACCCCCAAAGCTACTTTCCAGCATTTTGGGAAATAGTCAACGGAGAGGCAGCGGTTTAGGAATGCAATAAATGTCTTGGTAAAGGTAAGGGTCTGTTTCAGGATTTTGTTAGTGATTTCGTCTCCGTCGGGTGATTTATTTCATTTGCGGATGTAATCCATAAGTTCAGTGGCCAGGATGGGGGCCGCGAGGTTCCTGTGTTGGGGTGACGTTCGTATCATACCCAGAACGACACACGTGTGTGAATGGGTTAATCGATATGATCGAGTGCCAGCGCGGAATGATAGAACGAGAGGCCACAGGCCTCGGGTTTCATCATTCTGCGATGGCACAAGTGTCATATCGATTAACCAATTCACACACGCGTGTCTTTCTTTGTTTATTACACGCCTTCATGTCTATAAAAACAAACAAAACACCCAGCAATTCATTTGACAGCTATCAACAAAAAGAAAACATTTTATCGCAAACCAGATTTGCGAGGAGAACCCGTGTTACTATTTCGTCCCTTGAGTTCCAATGTGTTCTATGTGCCTACTGACACATAGAACACATTGGAACTCAGGGGAAGATCTGTAGCTCTCGCTGGGGATTCAAATTGTAATTGCGGTGCACGAATTGTAAAAACAATCCAGGAAAATGTCGCTTCTGTTTGAAAATAGCCCGTCAACGATTTCCTCTCCAAAGATATGTGTGGTACAGATTTGCATTTTCCGCAACGGTTTTGTATTGCTGAAGATGGGGATTTACATAGAACAGCCGTGTAATAAAAATGTTTGTTTGTTGTTGTCTTGTCATCAAGGGCTTTCGTGTCATCAGCTAAATTGGGGGGGGGGGGGGGGGGGGGGGGAGGGGGTATTTAATATTTTCCATTTTTGTCCTGTAAGTAATCTGAAACTATTCCAAAACTTTCTGGGATCGGGTTGGTCGTTCACTTTTCCTGTGATCCCCTTCTAACGTTTACGGTATTCTGTTTAATTGCCTGTTTGACTTTGCCGTGAAGGCGATTGTAAGTGGTTTTAAGCTTTGCTTTAGTACTAGGTTCACGTTCGTTATTATAGGTTTTGAAGGTTTTTGTTTTTATTTTTTTTATTTTCATCGTTTTAGCTGAAATGTAGGATTTTTTAGTGTGTTTGGGGGTGGAGTTCTCTTGAGGTAGACTTCATCGAGAGCCTGATTAATATGCAATCGTCGAGGTTTGATCAGGGTGCTTCGGGTGTCAGATGACGGAGATTTATTCTTGGATATCTGAAGCACACCTGGCCACGAGTTGTTCTCCTGAAATATTATTTTATTATGAGTTCTGATTCGAATATGGTAGCAGACTTCCAGGAACTATTGACGTCTGCTTTTAATTCTGTCTGCTTCGTGTTCTAGGCATCACAACCTTCATTTTTGGTGTGTATGATTTGTGTATATTTAATTTGAATTGAAGGAATACCAAAATAAACAAATTTCTTTTACTTATATAGCAACTTAATGACTGAAGTACTTGTTCAGAAACATATTGCCTTGACCAGGGGGGGGGGGGGCACCAAAAATTTGCAAGGCGTGACGTGGGGGGGGGGGGGGGGGGGGGTCTCTTGAGTACGCCAAAAATGTGCATTTCCAACTTGTGCAATTTTTTGAATTTTTTAAAAATATATGAATATATTAGCTAATATATACCATCATTTGTGTTTGAAACCTTAAAGATGATGTTGTACATCACACTCTTAACATAAATACAACATCAGGGGGCTTTATATGTGAGAACATTGGGCTTAAACTGGAAAAATGTCACACGCTAGTAGGGGGTGGGTGTCTTGTTCGAAATGAAGAAAATGTGCAAACAATATTTTGGGAACAATTCAAATGAAAATTTGTTCCCGTATTTGTACACCTGCTCTGGCCAAGCCTGATAATGAACGGCTTGTCATTTGTAGATTGGGACCCACAGCAGCCCACAGAGGTTTAAATTGGTGGTACCAGTTTAACCCTTTACCTAACATGAAAAGCAGACGACACTCGCCAAAAAAATGATTGAATAACTAATTGTTTTAATTTTTTGTCTCAAAAACATAGATTATGACCCCTCATTGGAACGAGCTCGACGAGCTCGTTCCAATGAGGGGTCATAACCTATGTTTTTGAGACAAAAATGAAAAAAATAATAAAAAATAATTGGCGATTTTTGAGAATAGCGCTGGCCGATTTTGGCCGTTACGTTGGTTAAAGGATTAAGAACATTATGAAAACCACCTAAAGACAGCTGTTGCCTACTAAGTTTATAAACTTATATTGGATTTTAATGGGAGAATGGGGTGAGTGTCTGAGAACGGTAGTAGAAAATTTGCACTTAGTGGGTGGGTGGGTGGGTGGGTGTAAAAAGGAGCCGAATAAAAAATAGGACGTCACGTCTTGCAAAGTTTTAGTTGCCCCCTCCCCCCTCCCTTCACTGGTAAGTAGATGTGATAATGATCTAATGCACAGCAAACTAAAGGTTTCTCCTGTTTAAAGAGTGTGTGTAGAGATTCCATGGCTGATCTTGAGCGGACTATTCCATGTTGATATATTTAGAGCCGGGGAGAGGAAATTCGGGTCCCGGAGTTAATATTATGACGCCCCACCCCTCCCTTTTCAAAAGTGTCGGGATAATCATGCAGATGCTTGAAGACACGAGCGACGATAGAGGATTGAAGAGGGGCGGTTCTTTCCCAAGAAAAATATGAAACAGTTATTAAATAGAAACTTCTGGCGGCTTTTAGGCTAAAATATCACGTTGTTTGATGACTATCAGAATGTCGTTTTTAGCAGCATGTTTCAAATTATCACGTTCCTCAGTGAGTATTCAGGGACCTGCACTTAAAGCTTTTGACTGCATAATTTTTGAAGTAATAATTTTATTACGTCAATTTGATTTAATAAAGTTTTTACTTAAAGAATCATGCAGCCCACAATTACAATCGTTCGCCAAATGCAGAGTCCCATTCACGATACATCCCCTTCTTTACTGTTGTCAGAACCTTGAGGTGTTCCAAACATGGCCTGAAAGTTAGTTTTTTTTTGTTTGATACGTCTTTTAAAAGGACGTACCAAAACCAAAAATTAAAATACAGTCTTTTAGGCCATGTTTGGACTTGGGGTGGGGGAGGGGGTGGGGGTGGGAGGTCTAAGCCTAGAATCCTGAACTCCTGGGCAAAACTCGGGCCTTCAGAGCTCCGGGTCCCAGGGTAACTATCCCCCATCCACTCCCCGGCCCTGGATATATTCCATTACAATATTGTAATCTCCAGGGGTTAAATAAGGTCTGACGTTATTGCATAGACATCAAACATTTTTAACTGTACTACGGTTTTATAGATGGGTTATTGTGAGTGCAGATTCTAAGTCGTTGGATAGATACATTTATATTTACATCTACATGGCGTATGATTATATTGTGAGAATGAAATACGCGATACGGGTTGACTGCAATATTATAATATTATAACGTTTCTTTTCATGTTCTATCGGTCGATAGTACCTGAGTTTGTGTGATTTCTGAAATAAAACCCTTCAGCAGCTTCGCTGCTTCAGGTTTTATTTCAGAAATTACACAAACTCAGGTACTATCGACCGATAGAACATGAAAAGAAACGTTCTAATTATTTTATTATGCCGAACAAAAAATAACGTTCATTGTTAAGCGTTAACTGCAGCATGCCATCAATCTTGTAACAACAATGTAGTCGAATCCAAAAACATGACGTCATTTCGAACGAATGACGTCTCTTCGAAAATGACTTGTCACAAGTGCCGTCGCTTTGGGAGTTTCTATATCAACAAATGCCAGTGTTTACAGCTGTTCATGTTATAATTCATGTGTGATAAGTGGTATAAATTAATGGAATATAAAGTCATGTTTCTCTGACGACGACAGTTGATAGAATTAAGCGGGGTGAAACAACTTATTCTGAACGTGAGGCGGAGGTTCAGTGAGGACGAGGATTACTAAACTTGTGGAAATATAATTGATTGAGGTCATAACTCATATTCAGGATTCACTGAGGTGGTGAACAACACGTGAGTTTTTAATATTTCTGATTCTTTTGAATTCATTGTTTGCAGTTAAAATTGAAAACACACCCACTGAAGATGCCCATTTGTTGGTAAGTTTGTGTCTACCGGTGACGAAAAAAGTTCAACCGTTTATAAAAGAACACGGAGCCAGCGTTTGGTGTTGAGACATTCCAATCGACGCTGATTAATGGGAGTGGAGCTTACATTTTCTTCGTTCTCTTGTCTTCATGGAAAAACGTTCCGATAGTACTCGTGTTTTGTCCCAAAACTCCAGTACTATGACTTTTAGAAGGTGTCAAATTAACCAATCACGGCTGATGTTACAAACGTGAGGCATAATATATTACAATAATCATTGATGGAACATCTCATACATCTCTTCATTATCGTGACGGATGGACAGATTCACATAGTTCCATTTATTATACGATAAACGATAGATTATCGAAGAAACTGCGGAAAGATATAAATCGTATCCCCCACTGTGAAGATATAGAAATTTTCACTTTCACGGTATCAATCAAAATGGCGGCTTTCAAAGTATCACTTCAAGGTGAATACGAGTCAAAATATCACTGGAAATGATCAGTTTGTTCTAAAAACGTAATTAAGTTGTTAAGTTGTGGAAAGATGGCGCGGAGAATTTCGTTTTTAATTTGTGTATATATTTGGCACGCTCGTCATTCATTGTTAGGAGATAAAATGTCAGAAGAGTACTGAATGCTTTGGTTAAACTAACCCAGAGTGGCCGCAATGGACAACATACAAGAGCAGCAATTTCGTCGGCAACGTGTTTCAACATGGAGAATGAATATGCCTATCCTTGCTCGATGTATTGCAAAATCCGCCATGTTCGAAGCTTCACGACATCACCCAGGTGAAATAGAATAGGTTTCAACTCTCAAGTAAACCACCCTCGCCGGTCCAATCTCAACCTGCTTGGCGACAAACTGACCTTGTGTTTAGAGACAGCTAGAAAGAAGGAACTGGATAGCAAAGATATGTGCAAACAGAGAAGAACATAAATATCTGGAACAGTAAACCTGGAAATAAAAATAGGAACACAAAATATAAAAAAGATATATATCTAGGCATTGTGTTTTCACGCAAAGGTACTTTTCTTGTGGGTGCTTTGCAAGCAATTTATTACTGAATGTTAAAGCTGAAACGGTTAAGGGGGGTTTCTTGATCGATTAATCACGTGGATTAACCTTGGTTAACTGATTAATCACTTCTCCAAATAGATATCTGAATAATTGCCATACCGTTGATGATTTACAGCATGGACCCTTTACCCAACGCAACAAACAAAACCAACTAGGCCTATATGGTATCACAGAACTAAATATTTTCCCATAGGCGACCATTATAACGTTCAGGTGGAAAAAGATATGATCGCATCACTTTAATTTTGGCATTCAAATATCTCTGTCAAGTAAAGCCCTTCAGACAACTTTTTCTGATCTGAAAACAGGGGGTCATGCAACAAATAGGAGAGAAAAACTAACACAAAGGGAAGTACCGGTCACGTGCACATACTTTTCAGGGAATTCCCTACAAAAACACACAAAAAGAAAATTGTATTTTTTAGGTCCAAAAGTCATCAAATCACCCTCTTTTTATCAGGAATATTCAACAATAATGCAAGATGTCAATAGAATGTTTCAAACTTTTATTGAAACAATGGATTTTCCCAAGGCTGTTTATTTTTAGAGATTGCGTCATTTTCGAGTGCAACATTTGAAGGCGGTTCACTCTAATTTCAATATTTAGTTCCGCGATACCATATACAAAATTCTCCATTCAAACTTATTATGTTTTCAATTTTGTGTCAAAAAACATAGCTTGTGACCCCTCATTGGAACGATCTCGTTGAGCTCGTTCCAATGAGGGGTCATAAGCTATGTTTTTGAGACAAAAATTGAAAATTTGTAGTAATTCATGAATTTATTTTGCAAGTATCGGTTTCTACCTGCAATGGGTAAAGGGTTAAGAATGACCATTTCCAGCTACTGATACAGTATGATGATCATGCAAGAAAATAAGTATGTCAGCAAGTAACTTGCATGCTTTATTCTGTCTCATATAATTGATTTGAGTCAGTGTGACAATGTTTGCCTGTTTTGGAGCAAGTTTCTTCCTTTGTTGACTCATATAATACAGTAGTTCAAAAGTAACGGTTAATCGATCACTTACTTTTTGGGTCGATCAAGATGTTCATCATTGATTAATCGGTTAACTCATTTCAGCTCTACTGAATGTGCATCATCATCATCATCATCATCCATACTGGTATCATCAGACAGAAGGCGTTAGATTCAGTGGTTTTAACAAGCCGTAGCATTAGGAAACCGTCTTTATTGGAATTCATTCTAGTATACTGATAGATTAGCAGCGGACCAGTAGTAATCGTTGAATCAAATTATATGCCGTAGCTTGAGGAAACCGCCAATGAATAGAGGACACTGATAAGACTGTATTTTATTATACGCTGAACGGAGCTTAATTAAGTTCCACGTGTACATTTTGCCAGTTTTAATTGTTTTCGTTTGTGTTCGTTCTTTAGGAGGACCCATTTAAAGTGTGACCTCTGAACCATGCCGCCGTTGATTGAAGAAAGTTGCTGACAGAGACAGATTTTTATTATTCGCTGAACATTAGATTATCGAAGAAATTGGGAGCCCGGTGGCTCAGTAGGTAGAGGTGCAGGCTGCAAGCCGAGAGGTCCACGGTTCGAATCCCACCTGCGGCAACCGCGTTGTGTCCTTGGGCATGACAGTTCATCTCCATTGTCCATGTTGGGGAAACGATGGCGCCGTGTACTAAGGCGTACTGCACGTCAATGGTACGCATGTCTTCAACCAATCTAACCCTGCCTGTGCTGCAGTGCGGAGTTACGATGTTGGGGAGCCGGCAGCTGCTCGTCGTTGCTCGGTGGTTCTCTCCGAGTACTCCGGCTTCCTCCACCCGTAAAACTGTCACGGTCATGATTAGCCATTGTGCATAAATATGTGACCTTAAACATCATTAAATAAATAAATTAAATATCGAAGAAATTGTGGAAAGATAGAAATCGTATCCTTTACTGTGAAGATAGATATTTTCACTTTCACGGTATCAATCGAAATGGCGGCTTTCAAAGCATCACTTCGAGCCAAAGTATCACTGGAAATGATCAATTTGGTCTAAAAACGTATAACGAAAAGAACGTCTAGTGTTTTTGAGTGGATACCGATCATTTCCAACAAAAATTCAACACGTATCACCTTGAATTGATGCATGAAACCCGCTAGTCCAAACATAGCATGAAACTCCGTAATATAAGTTTTTGGTTGGTACGTCCTTTGTAAGGACGTACCAACCAAAAACTTATATTTCGGACTTTCAGGCCATGTTTGAACTAGTAATCCACCTGCTGAATGAGATTGCAAGACGCTATCTGTTCCGAGTAAATGACTTCCGCGTATCAATGATTTAATGCGCTGTCTACAACGTTCATGCATCAATTCAAGGTTGAAACGAGTGGAATTATCGTATTCTTAAAAAAAGCGTATAATAAAAAGAAAATCTAGTGTCTGGTGTTTCTCGCAAGCGCTCGCGAAAAATAAACATTAACTGTCTCTGTCACTCATGAGATAATTTTCGGTATACACTCAAAAAGAATACGAGGAAGTGCGCGCGGACAGCTCCAACACGGTTTCTCAGCTGACATTATTGATGACGAAATAGAATTACCTTCTCACTTCGAAAATAGCAAGAAGGTTTATTTTTATGAACTGTTTGGCATTGTAGTGGTCTGAATTTTGTGGCAGGTGGCAAAGACGATGGCGTTGTGTCTGCCCCCAAGTCCTTATGACCCGTTTCCCAACGTACATGTAACAAACAAAGTCGGTCAGCACTATATAAGGATATTACCATTCAGATTTTACAGCATTATCACCACCACCCCACCACCACCACAACAAAACCACCACCACAAGACGCAGTTAATGGCGTAGAGCGAACTCATCAAGCTCGTTTCAGTGAGGGTCACAAGCCATGCTTATAAAGCATTCTTTTATTCATACAAAAAAATGTTAGCAAGTGTCTTTTTCCGATTGGGTAAAGGTTTAATGATGTACCTTACGTACGGTATACGGCAAGATAAGATTCGGAGGCATCACAAAGTTAATTGGATGGAGCTTATACAGATGAATATATATATATTTTCAAGTGATATTTTGCGTTTTGTTATAACATTCCACAGTGAGCATGTCAAGGTTTAGGTGGAAATTTTATCACACGGGGTTACTCTGTTATAATTCACAGTATATTACACACATATGATATCAGCAAACTCCAACAAATCATAACAATACAAGCCTATAAGAAGGAACGATATTTGTTAGTGAACA
Organism: Pictodentalium vernedei; assembly: GCA_031216915.1. Classification (NCBI taxonomy): domain Eukaryota; kingdom Metazoa; phylum Mollusca; class Scaphopoda; order Dentaliida; family Dentaliidae; genus Pictodentalium; species Pictodentalium vernedei. The sequence continues at coordinate 57,213,396 of CM062296.1, forward strand.
TGCAGCACACCAGTGTTAAATTTGAATGAACTATTCCTCAAAACCGGATCAACCAGCAAAGTAAAAATGGGATGACTACCCCCCCCCCCCTCCACCTACACACACACCCACACGTCACCTGGGCGTGGCTTGCCTACAACCTGTCTCAGCTAATAATGTATTGATAACACAGTTATTACTATGCCCGAAGTCGCATATGAGTCGATTCGACGAATACCACTGCTTCGGTGCTATCCTATCAGGATACTAGAGTGAATTTTAATAAAGCCAGTTTTATATACCATGAGAGCTATAACTAGACGGGGATTGATATACAACACAATTAGACGATTAATGCTTTCGACGACGTCCTGTCAGTATTTTCCCGAAAGCTCCAAGAGGTTCTCCCTGGCAGATTCAAACAAGCCTCAAAACTTATATGGGTTCGACCTATCTCGTCCAAGCTCTTAAGACACATCTCAGCTCCTTCTCTGGATATGTGCCATGTACAAGCAGTAATTTATTCTTGTCACCCAACTAAAGAAAATACAAAGTTTATTTGAAAATGTCCCCATCCCATACCAACACCTCTCCTCTCTGTACTTCCCCATTAGTTTAAACATTATTTATTTCCAAGTTACATTATTATACAATAATACATAGAACACATATTTGTGGATTCAACAAAAAGCTAAAAGCTTATGCTAAGCTGTTTCCACACTATAAATATATTTCACATTTTTGGCAAATGTGGCGGCGTTTTACAGTCAACTTGGTAACAACACACAAACATTTAAAAGAGATCAAAAAGAAGAAAATGAGAAAGTGTCTGAATGAAGCAGGAGCAGGGACGTGGCGACGGGAGGGGGGGGGGGGTACCCCCACCCCAATCCTGATAAAAATTTTCTATAGTTGGAAATATGTAGGGCAAATCATGAGTAGTTGAAAATTCCACCTATCTGGATTTTAGAGCTTCTTTCTTGATGCTGATGTCTCCTTTACCTCCCAAAATTCCAACCCGAATTCAAATCAGCAAAAACTCCATCTGGAACTATCTACAAATACAGCTTACGCAATGTGGAGCTTCAAAGATATGTATGATATCAATCGGTATGAGTTTTCTATAGTACGTTTACTTTTCTCAAAAGTCGAAATGCACTTCAAGAAAATCACGCCGTGTACCGTGTACAATACTGAGTTAATTCCACCATTCACAATCGAATCGGTACGAGGATTCTATTGTATGTTTATTTATTGTAATGAAAAAAAAAAAAAAAAAAAAAAAAAAAAAAACCATCGGAAATCACTTCAAGAAAATCACTTCATGTAAAATCGTTATCCTGAGTTAATTTCATTATTCACACTTCCAAGATGATAAGAGTTCTGAGCTTGAGCATTTGTTTAGCACATATTCAATTCCCAGAATAATACCAATTACTAACCTGATAATTCTATCATAAATATGTTGGCATTCCAGTTACTAGAATCAATTTTATGCCCATTTTCATGGCTTAATTTTCAAATTGTTTCTCTGATGTGAATTTCCAGCTCTGGGGAGGGACCGGGGATGTTTCCCCTCCCGGACCCTCCCCAGCCCGAAATTCACTACCCTACACCCATTCCCTCAAACGGAAACCTCTAGCCACGTCCCTGAGTAGGAAAAACAGGGAAAGTGATATACAATTATAGAAATAGAACAAAAGATAGCTATTGGGTTGGAGAATAAAGAAGAAACTGGAGAGAGAGGGAGAGAGAGAGAGAGAGAGAGAGAGAGAGAGAGAGAGAGAGATTGCAAACGAGAAACAAAAACAAAAAAAAAAGAAGCATCAGAACTTTGTTAATTCAGTGAGTAATTCTCTTCAGATTAAATATGTCCATTTGATTGATTCGGACTGCTCACACTTGGTATCCACGCCAACCTGTCTAGGGTTTGAGACCTAAAAGTGAGAGAGTATTGTCTGCTATGCAGAATTCCTGATCTTATTTGAAACGCTCTGTTTTCAGAATGTATGATTGGACAGTTTTAAATATACTTCTGTTAATGAAGTCATCATAAAACTCAGATCCATACAGGAGAATATCACTATCTATGAAGCACGCCAGGGTTCCAATAGTTTCAGTCCTTATTATGTTATACATTGGACATTCTAACAAAAATTGGTCTCCACGCTCTCCACATGCACATAAAGGCGAAATAACCAGGTTGTGCATATAGAGGTGATCGCTCAGATTACTACATTAAAGCCGGAGTCTACAATGAAAGATTTGAGCTTTTCGAGATTTAGATTTTTTATAAAAGTTAGGAGGACGTCGATTATTTCGATTGAGATATCTTTTGAAGTTCATAATTGAGTGATTTTCCCTTATTGGTTGTGGAATATCATTCCAGAGTTTTGATGTCGTTGGGAAAAATGACATTTGATGGGATGTCGTACGACAAAAGGGTACTCGAATATTTTGATTAGATCGAAGGCTATATGATTGCACTTCTGAAATGAACGGGGGAATTCGGCTGGAAATAAATTGTGGGGTTAAATTATGGTACATTTTAAAGAACTGGACAAGTTTGTGTTTTTTCCGTCGAGATTCCAATTTTTCCCAACCTGTTTCAATATACAAGGATTCTTTGCTGGCACTTTTTGTTGCACCAGTAACAATTCTTGCAGATGAAATTTGTATTTTCTCAAGTTCATCTACTTCCTTATTTGTACAATTATCCCAGACGGTGTCGGCATATTCTAAAAGGGGACTTCCCCATTATTTGAGTGTAAGGGTAATCCTATTTATTATACTCATCTCCCTACTGATCAAGCGCCATTTGTGTTCTACGCAGGGCTCAAAATAACAAAAAACTTACAAAAAACTACACAATGTTAAATTATGTATTGCATTTTGCGATACAAGATAATCAACTGCAGCCTATTAGGCTGCAGTTGATTATCTTGTATCGCAAAATGTAAATGAAAATTTGCAAACAAATTTGAAAACTAGTTCACTGATGCTTTACTTCTGATTGGGGAACATTCCAGGCATAACTCAATTAACTCTCCATCAAGCATCATTAGCAACTTCATATGTAAGATGAATTCTGTTGGTTTAAATACTTCCTGTTTTTACAACATTTTGCATAAAATGTCCATTAAAAATAACTACAAGCCCATCAAATTAAAAATCCCAACTTCCATCTTGAGAACTCTATTAAACAACCAAGACGCCATTTATAACAGTATACAAGTCCATGCAACCCTTAAAGGCAGTTCAGTTAAAAAAACATAGTAAATGTTTCATGTGTTGCAGATCATTTGGAAATGCCCAGAAATGGATGGAAACTATTCTATCTACTTAGAAGAATTCAACATAAAACAGCATAACATAACTCAGGTATACAAAAATAGCTATGTAATTTTTACGAAATGCTATTCATTTTTTTGGAAATGCGTAGCATTTTAGCTTCCCATTGGTGCAAATCTTTTATTTTATCAGGGAGACGACTATTAACCCTTTACCCAACGAATCGCCCGCATCCGCCAGCGTAATATGCAAACTGGGCAATTGAAAAAAAATTGAAGTTTTCAAAATATTTCAACAAAACCATATCATGTGACCCCTCATTGGAACGAGCTCTTTGAGCTCGTTCCAATGAGGGGTCACATGATATAGTTTTGTTGAATTTTGTAGAAAAATTTAAAGCAAATTATATTTAAAATAATAAATTTTGACATCGTCTGCGTTGGGTAAAGGGTTAAAAGCTTCAAGCTTACTGCCGCATCCCCTCCTTACATTTTGTGCTTCTCTTCTCTGTTATATCGTGTGCAGTTATTTAGTTTTTATTATCCGTTATTCATTATTTTATTATCCGTTATTCATTGCGCAAGTTATTTGATATGTACACATGTAACAAGATTGTTTTGAAACAGTTATTTGATGTGTACACATGTAACAAGATTGTTTTGAAATAAAAATATTGTTTAAACTAGATTCAAACAATATACACCCGTGAACGCTACATTTAATCAAAATTGTGCTCCCGTAATTTGAATGAATTTTTCACCAATGAGTTTTTGTATTAAATTTGGTTTAATGTTTCCTCAAATCCAGCTATGGCTACTTCGTAGGATATTTTTCATCGAATCTAGTCATGGCTGCTTCGCAGCAGCCATGCTTATATTGGACAGAAAATACCCTGAAAATACACATCGGGTTAAGAGTTAATTAACAAGTCAGAAACCCATGTGACGGGAATTTTTTAAGGTTATCATATTAAGTCCAGGAACCACCAGCAGAGTGAAAACGGGATGACTACTCCACCCACACACACACATATCACCTCACAGACGACGTGGCTTGCCCACCGTATGTCTCCGATAATGATGTATTGATAGCACAGTTATTACTCGGCGCGAAATTGCATATAACTAGATTCAACGAATACTACAGGTTCTGTTACATCCTACTAGAATGAATGGTGATGAAGTCAGCTTACCAGGGAGTATAACTAGGTGGGGATTCATAAACAACACAACTGGACGACTAATGCTCTCGACGATGTCCTGTGAGTATTTGCCAGAAAGCTCCAAGAGTTTCTCCCCGGCAGATTCAAACAATACTTATGTTCTAATTCGCCAAACTCAATCGAACATAAATAATTTACAACAAGGAAGGACAACACACTTGTAAAACTTAGGAATGTGCTCGTCATGACGAGTGTTGCAGTCTCGAATTTATTCTGAACCTACATGAACACTGTACACTATAATCATCAAGATTCCATAACAAGTAAATGATCTGTGTCTATAAAAACGACATACGTCTGAATTACAACTCCGTAAGGACGAATGATGGTGGGCGGGTGGGTGAAGAGGACCTGCCACACTGATGACCGAGCTTCGAATAATTCGTATTGTACTGAACCCAGCTTGTGTTACAACACCAGCTGCACGTTTTACGAACTGAAGAGAACATTCCACTGGAATGTTAACAACAGGTGAATACACCTAGATCCTCACAAGCGTGTTAACCTTCCCTGCTATAAATAAATATGTACACACCCGTGAACGCTACATTTAATCAAATTATCTTCCTGTAAATTAAATGAATTTTACAGCAATGGTTTCTTGTGTTAAAATTTGGATGGAATTTTCCCCAACTCCATCCATGACTGCTTCGCTGCAGTCATGACTAGATTTGATGAAACATATCTTAAAAACACTCAGCGAGTTAAGACTTACTTAACCCTTTACCCAACGTAATTGCTAAAACCGGCCAGCGTTATTATCAAAAATCGACAATTAATTTTCATTATTTTTTTCATTTTTTGTCTCAAAAACATAGGTTTTGTCCCCTCGTTGGAACGTGCTCATCGCGCTCGTTCCAATAAGGTCATAACCTATGTTTCTGAGACAAAAAAAAAAAAAAAAAAAAAATAGTTATTCAAGAGTTATTTTTGCAAGTGTCGTCTGCTTTTCGTGTTAGGTAAAGGGTTAATAAGTCCCAACCCCCTGTGACGAGAATGTTTTTAATGTAATAATATCAAGTCGCGGAGCAGCCAACAGAATGAAAGAGGGTGAATACCCCCATCCGCCCCCTCCCACACACGCACACTTTCCCCCGACGTGGCTTGTCCACAACTTGTCTCAGCTAATAATGCATTGATAACACAGTTATTACTATGCGCGAGTTCGAATATAACTCCATTCGACGAATACTTCAGGCTCGATGCTATCCTTTCAGGATACTAGAATTAATTTATTAACCCTTTACCCAACGCAGACGATATCAAAATTTATTATTTTAAATATCATTTTTTTTTAATTTTTCAAAAAATTTCAACAAAACCATATCATGTGACCCCTCGTTGGAACGAGCTCGACGAGCTTGTTCCAACGAGGGGTCACATGATATGGTTTTGTTGAAATATTTTGAAAAATAATATTTTTTCATCTGCTGAATTTGCATATTACGCGGGCGGATGCGGGCGATTCGTTGGGTAAAGGGTTAAAGTCAGGTTACCCATAGAGTTATTATAACTGGGTGGGGATTCATATGCAACAAAAATTGGACGATTAATGCTCTGGACGAGGAGCAGTCTCTCTATTTGCCGGAAAGCTCCAGGAGATTCTCTCCGGGAGATTCAAACCATGACAACACAACATGGTGCCACTACGTCACGTGACATGACGTCACTTCCGAGGTCATCCACCGAGGTCATCCAAATGTTCCCTGAAAAGCCCGACACATACTACTTATGTGCGATGTACAAGCAGTAATTTATTCTTTTCACCCAACTAAAGAAAATACAAAGTTTATTTGAAAATGTCCCCACCCCATGCCAACACGTCTCCTCTATACTTCCTAATTATATGAGAGAAAGGGTAATCCTATTTATTGTACTCATCTCCCTACTGATCAAGGGTCATTTGTGTCCTACGCAGGGCTCAAAATAAGTGGTGTCGCGTCGCTTTTTGCTTTGCAAAACTTGCAAAAAGCTACACAATGTTAAATTATGTATAGCATTTTGCGGTACAAGATAATCAACTGCAGCCTGTTAGGCTGCAGTTGATTATCTTGTATCGCAAAATGTAAATGAAAATTTGCAAACAAATTTGAAAACTAGTTCATTGATGCTTTACTTCTGATTGTGGAACATTCCAGGCATAACTCAATTAACTCTTTATTAAAGTCAGGATTCATTCAATTGACCGTGAGCGCTACTTTTATCCAAAATTATCGTCCTTTAAATTGAATGAATCACGTAAATTAAATGAATTTTTCAACAATGATTTTAAATTTGGATGAATTTTTCCTCAAATCCACTTTGGTATGTATGAGTTTTCCCTCTGTCTTGGTTGCATGAGATTGATGATTGTATAGGATTAAGTGTTGTCACATGATACGAGAAAGTGTTTTGTATTATTATGAATGGGCCGAAGCTTCTGTACAAAGCCTGCTTTTCTTTTGGGGTGGAGGTGGAGGTACCCTCAAATTGTTTTTGTTATATTCTTTTATTTCGGAAACGAGCTGGCTATATTTAAGTCTGCTAAGTGTTTTGTCCGTGATGGTTTTAAACCGTGTTTCTGGCATCTCAATGGCTGCCCACCAGACGTGAAGGGCAGTGGTTAATGTTTAGCTTAAACAATATTTATTTTAAATTATGTTATTTGTATACAGTACGCAACAGGTACAAAGAACAAGCAACACAATGTACAACAGTACACAAAATAACAAAGGTAAACGAAGATAGATCACTGTATATGAGAGGGATTCGACGGAAAGCTATCAGCTTATGTAATTGTCTCCCTCTATCGTTTATCAATTCACTCGACAGGTGGTGTCAGTCAGTAGTTACACGTACACATCAATACCCGCGGGCCCAGCCCACTCCATGGAACCAAGCGTCGACTCGAAAAAAAAAAAACACCTTACTGATGCCATTTAGGCATTTTTCTGTTTTCAAGACACAGCTACCAATTGGGGTCGCGAGCCAGGTCTCCAGACCCAGACAGAATGCGCGAGGCAAGATTGGGAGAGGGCAGACCCCCGGGTAAAGATGTGCAGGAATGCATCAACTACAACAGGAATATTTTTAGAAAAATTAGAAAAGAAAGAAGCAAACGAGAAAAAGAAGAAGACATCGAACAAGAAAAGGAAAAAAAAAGAAAAAAATGTAAATGACGGCCAGTCTGAATGCGTAATGCATTAGGTGCACTCGAGAAATACGAAAGGCAGTATCTTATTTCATCAGTTCTTTTGGTAAGGAGATGTTTATATGAATCCAAACTACGAAGACAGTCCATCTGAAGGTGGGCTGAAATGAAGTTTGATAGGTGTGGTTAATGTTTGGGACGGGGCTCGGGCGGCTCCGCGTAAAGCGTGGTTTTGAACACGATGGAGTTTTGTTAGGTTTATTGTAATGAGATTGTTTTAATTATGAGTTCCACATATTCGAGGACTAGTCGATTAAATGATTTTTAGAGTTCTATTGGGGTGTTTTGGTTGGCACCCCAAGCCTTGCCTCATTTCTAGGAGGTTACTTTTTGGGTTAGCTTAGGTTACAAGGTTGGATATATGAGTATTTATTGATAATGTCCTGTAGATAGTTACCCTAGGAACATAGCCCCATCGCAAGTTTATTCAGCTTCCATTCAATCAATGTGGGACACGCCCCTTTAGACTCTACTTTAACGTTTAAGATTTAAAAGAATTCTCGCAAATCTGTACAATGTCCGTCCGCAGCAGAGGAGGAAAGTTTGCGTGACAAAATTTCGGATGATATTCTCGACGCTGTAGCCACGACAGAAACATTTTTATACGTCGGTAGTGCACACGACATTAAACAAAACAAGCTTAACTGGTAGAGTGATGGAAGCCCATATTTGGGCTACTTTCCGAAGTGCTGGTTCCACAACTTAAAGGCTTCATATTCTGTGGATGTGTTTCATGTTATCTTTGAGGTGGCATTATTTTATCTGTTAAGATTTGCCTTGTAACAATTTATGTCAGAGTGCCTATTGGCACTCTCCCATAAATTGTAAGATGGCAAAGATGAACAAAGAAATTTTGAGGACCAAAAATAATTTAGCACTCCACCAGTTAAAAGCTCAGAGGAAGACTGTTGGACTTCAATGCTAGAGGTCCCGAGTTCGATCCCGTCCGGGACGACCTGCGTTGTATTCTCGGACAAGGTACTTTATCCAGGTTGCCTACATGGGGGCACGATAACGCCGTGTACTAAGGCGCTATGCACGTCGATGGTGCACATGTCTTCAACCGCTGTAACCCTGTTTGATCGGAGCTTGAACAGAGTTAGAATGTTGAGGAGCTGACATTTGATCGTCGATGCTCGGTGGTTCTCTCCGAGTATTCCGGCTTCCTCCACCCGTAAAACTGTCATGGTCACGATTTACCGTTGCGCATAAATATGTGACCTTAAACACCAATAAATAAATATAAATAATACAAGCTTGAAATCATGGCAACTGGGCAGCCCCAGTTAACTTGCACAGATTATTTCCTCAAAGCACATTAATCACTTCATAACCGAGAACAACAATGCGTGATTTACTGGTTGAATTTTCTATTCTACCTGATTATACAATGGTGTTCTGTGTTCCTGCTGAAGGTGTTAATTACAAACATAGGTGTCAACAAAAATGTTCAGTCACTTGTCAGGGTAAACCGATGACATTATTATTGCCAGCGTTAAACTGCTTGCTAAAATATTTAGAAACAGAAAGGAATGAAAAGATATAATGTAACCATTATCCTAACACTTGAGTTGAGACGTTGATGCCAACGAAACATGCATCTGCCGAGGCAATATAAACAGTGAAATGAACTATTTTATCAGAACATTTCTGTCTTCCGCTTGGTATACCTTCCTGCTGGGGTGAGGCAGTCAGTTCGGAATTCTTCCACGTCCATTTACAAAGAAACAACCGATCAATAAGGTAGGAATATGTTTTTTTTAAAAATTCTGCCGTACAATCACCACAGCTATCTTTTCTGTCGGTACATCAATGTGTTCGCATATTTCAACATTCTCGAAATCTCCCCTATCTGTCTAGCACAGACACACGATAGAGGAACTATCTCGTTTTATTTATTCATTTTAATTTTTTCTTATTTTATAATTTTTTTTCGACGCTCTACGCGCACGCTACTACTGGTTTTTCTCGTTCTGGAGTCGGAAGGAAAACAACGAACTTTGCTGGTCGTCCACCCGAGCGTTCTCAGCGGGATGATTATTCTTGCTCGGATGATAAATCCCAACAAGACTTATTTATAATTTCACTTTTCCGTAGATGTGTTGTGGAAAAGTGTGTATGATGAGGGTATTCTGGAGTAGGCTTTTAGTTCCAGGGTGTTAAATAGGTTTTCCGAATATACAATTAATTATGAATTTTCTAAAAAAAACCTATAACGAATTGGAACAAGACGAGTTTATTGATACTGACGTCATATTTATTTTTGTTTTTTTTCTATTGATGTTTAACGGCACTTTCGACCGGCATGGCCACCTCATTTGTCGGACAGTTTCACAGGTGGAGGAAGCCGAAGTTCCCAGTGAGAACCACAGAGCTGCGAGCAACTGTCAGTCTCCTCAACGCACTAATACCGCATAAAAAGGGGTTAGCAGTGATTGAAAACAAGTGCATCATCGACGTGCAGTACACTTTAGCACACAATGCCACAGTGTCTCACGTATGTTGTCGGGATTAAGTGTCTTTCCTAAGGACACAACGTAATTAACCCTGGCGTGGGTCGAACAGTGGACCTTTCTGGTTGAAGTCCAATGCCGAACCCACTAGGCTACCGAGCTCATTTACTTTTTACTGGGAGGTATTATTGAAATATGTGTGTGATGAAAGTATTTTCAGGTAGAATTGTGTGATGAAAGTATTTTCAGGTAGAATTGAGATTTCAGGGGTGTAACTCCTTACATGCTTCTGCATTCTCTGAAATATGCGTAATTTGGGCACATTTAATCACGTGTACCACTGTAATAGTGAATGGATTTTTCTCCAATGAGTCCTTAAGTTAAATTTAGATGAATGTTTTATCAAATCTTGTCAGGGCTGCTGCTGCTTCACAACAGCCATGACTAGTTTTGATCCAAAATATCTTGAAAATGCTCAGCAGGCTAAGAGTTATACCATTTGCTTCTGAATACACAATTAATGAAAACTACCCAATGTTCTACTGAGGGAGGACGTTATGTTTTTAAAATATTGATGATGAGACATTTTCTGAATGTTATGCAACGTGTGTTAATAAAAGACATATGGTATCTTTGCTCTGATCCATTATCGCCCGTATTGTTTACAATTATTTATCCATCTTTCACTGTCATTTTCTTTATCCAACGTTTCCATCCCCATTATAAGTCCGAGATTTATACTGAATAGTTTCTCACTTACTCGTCTGAAAGCCTACCCGAAAGCCCTCCCGATGCCTTAATGGCCACCCCACACCCCTTCCCGCCCGCCAGTTCAAACAGTGTGCTTTACTGCGATTAGAGAAGCTCACTGAATAAATCTGTTGAAAGTTTTTCTCTGTGGCTTACCTCAACATAACTTGACTTCCACTTAAAGAATGGTACAGTTTGAAATATTGCAATTTCAGTGAATTTTGAAGTTTTCGGAACTCATGTTTCTAAAACCAAAAGTACATTGCTTAATGTGCTTTCTATAATTGTTTTGAGCAATTATTGGGGAACAGTTTGTTTTATATGTTTTGGTGTCCCGCTTTATACAATATCTGTTATGGTTGCATAAACTGTAGTTCTGTTAATGAATTTTGTAGTTGTTTGTACTTATTGTCTTTAAAAAGAAAGGACATGACTCGTTTTGCTTTCCATAATTATATTCAGCGATTACTGAGGAACAAATTTGGTTTTGTATATTTTGGTGTCTCGCTTCATCCAATATCTGTTTTGGTTGCATAAAAACTAGTAGCATCACGAAACTTTGCTGTTTTCTGTACTCATTTTACCAAGAGACTGGCAACTCAAAGGTTCCATAAATTTAGATTGGTTGATTATTTATTTAACAGTATACATATATATAGAATATATACAGAGATAGTTAAACAGTTATAGTACATCGATAACATATATGTATACTGTGGGGGTATAACGTAACCAGATTGTCTGTCTTCCCATTAGAGCAAAATACGATACATCAACATTACCACACATATTTCACTGTTAACCCCCACGGTCACAAACGACGTGGATTCAGTGATTTTTGGTAAGATTGAATGCCTTCCAAATACCATTTACCGTTACCGTGAGCATCACGTGACATATATTTTGGTTTGAATAGGTGCAGCAATGACAGTTGACACACGTTACCACTAACCTTTTTTCTGTGTGATTAAACGCTCCCACCCCCTAGTAACCTAGTCATTAGAATTTAGAATGAGTACAGTTTTAAAATACCCCAAATGCCCATTTTTGGTTACTGTTTTCTGTCAATTTAGTGAGGGTTAACCTGAAAAGATTTGCATCACTGTGTGTAGAGGTGCCTACTGAATACATCTGCTGTTATAATCTTTGAAGTTGGGATGATGCTGAACTTTACTCTGCATGGACTTGGGTGCATTTACCTTGCTTTATCGGAGAAAAGAGCGACAACAAATGGAAAATTGCAAAGTTTGTAATGTTCATTTAGCAGGCAAAAGGGTCAGTATTGAAGTAGCTAATACCACAATATCTACAAAGGGAGATTGTAGTTTGTATCACATGTATTTCATTTAGCGCACGTGCGCGCGTGTATATTGCGATGATAATTGCACCAGATCAACCAGTAGTGGTTTCAGAGGTCAATTCAACTGACTTGGAAAACAATGAAAAATGAAACCGTATGTACACTGGATCCTCCAATACGCAGATTTAGTAATTTAACTGAGATTAACTATATTCAATGTTATCACTATACGTGATGTGTTAAGTTAACACTGGAAGTTCTGTCATGAAATGCGCACAAATAGCATGTCGATCTGCGCGTTAATCTACGCGTAATGGGCATAGTAAGGCTATCACATTCTGTACATATGGCCTGTGCACAAGCAATGTTTCGGCCAATGGACCTCCGGGTAACCCGGAGGTCCATTGGCAGAAACATTGCATGTGTTTGCTATGAGTAACCAGGGGAATCTGCCGTGCTTTGGATCCATTCGATATGGCAATGGCGCGCAATTAAGCCTACATAAGCGCACAGTTCATGACAGGCCTTCTAGTTTTAACTGTATGCCACCTCTAAACGAAGATGTACTTTTTAAAACTATGTTTGTTTTGATACATCCACCCTTGATTATATTAGATGAGATATCTGCGTAAATATCCCCCTCCCCAATTTGTGATAGCCTACATTTAAGCTTTCTGCTTGTGTTTATCTTATTTGGAGGGGTGGAGTAGTTTCCAATTTTTTTTATCGACTAGAGATCTTAGCCCTCCAAATGTTGCCACCCCCCCCTTTGTCAAATACCTTGAAATTCTTTAATAAGAATTTTCGAGACTCACCACTGACGATACCTGGAGATGTTGCAGGGGCAGTTCCTCTCAAAATCTCTGACTTCGCCGCGGGCATTTTGTGACAAGTCGAGTTTCATACCGGGACGATTCATCCAAAACAGCAGATCTTCAGTTCTTCACGAGAATGGGTGGAGGGGGGGGGGGGTAGGTGGGGTTGTGTGTGAGAGGGAAAACCTTTCATGTGTGCCCAATATGCTATAAATTATTTCAAACTAATTTCTTGTGAAAGTCCGGTCTTTGAGATGTGGTATTCACCTTCTTTTAGGGAGAGTGATTAATGGAGGATATCTATGCTGTTTTAGTGACTAGTTCCCGATATTCACTAAAACAGTGTAGATGTTCTTTTTATTATATGCTACGTGACATTTTACTGCACAGTTTCAAGGCAATAAAAAAAATCTGCTGATCGTTCCCTCAAGGCGATGTCCAAGGCGATGTCATGCGCCGAAGCATAACGTCATTCAGGAAGCTACTGAAACAAATCATCATGTGGACCTGAACATATTATTTTTTAAAAATAAAACTTTCGGGTCCACACTCATGAGATGATTCCAGATACTGACTAAAACACAGAAGCTTTTCTTTTTTATTGTATGCGATGAGAAATTTTATTGCACAATATGCAGCCCAATTCGACCCCAAATGAGTACGTTTCAACACAATAACAAAGATCAGCTGATCGTTCCTTCGGATCGTGACGTCATTTATGAATCAACTGTGGGATATTCCTCTATATCGAGAAATATCTTTTCGATAATTTGAGATAATTCACAGGCTAGCATATAATAAAACTTTGTTCACAGATTGTTTTTCCTTTGGTTTTTACTACGAAGAGATAGCATGATAAAAGTGTTTCATTTGGATACTATTTTCTATCAGTTTGGAAACGGTAAACTTGAAACAGTTTGCTTTCCTGGGAGTTCAGTAGCCTACATATGGAATACCAAGAATAATACGAACAAGGCATGCTAAAAACCAATGTTTATTTCAACGCAGCTGGATCACATACACATAGCTTAGTTTATGGCAGCTGGATTACATACACATAGTGTGTATGTTGCAATATATACACACCGGTTTCAGTAGGTAAATATGCAAGGTTTTATGACAAATTTGGGAAAACTGGGGACTCATGAAAATGGTACGAGAAAGGTCTTTGTATGTTTGTGTATGTTGAGTTTACTGGAAGGTACGGATCCAGGAATGGTGTGATGCATTGTAGTACATAATGTAACGAAACACCTCAACATTCCCGATGCATACCAGCACACATGCGGGTGAAGTCAGCCCTGAATGAGAGACTGAAAAAATCCCACATACCATAACAAATGGTGAAGTCAGCATTGAATGGGTGCTGAAAGAAAGCCCTAAACCCTGAGTGGGAAGACTGGGAGAAAATGCTGGAATAGCTAGCCCACGTCGTTCTCTTGATCTGCAGGGTGGGCGACTAAGATATTCAATGCAAAGTACGCTCCCGGCTGTGGAGCTGCGAAAAGAAAAAACGTCTACCACAGGTGTTGATGTTTTTGCAGAAGCTTAACCTAGCTGGGATAAGAACAGTTGGCGCTGGAAGCTAGAGACACGCAGAAACGCAGAAACTGTCAGAATCAAACAAATTCTCTTGTATTGGTTTTCAAGTAGGGCTTAACCCAATAACAGCTATTGCTGCTTGTTGAATAGCACGCCCAACAAATTTCTATTTCATGTGAATTTTGCAGTTTTCTGTACTCTTTTTTCCCAAAATAGAAACGTTACTTCTTACATTCTAACAAAGGTTGTTAAGTACAGACAATATCAGCCCAGCTTAAGCATGTATCTTTACTACATAGACCAAACAAACCGCTTGTGTGAGTCAAAGGAGGAGCTAACCTGGTGATTTCTCATGCCAGTGCCAAAAAACGCAGGTGTTAAAATAATCAAAATGATTGATAGCTTCGTATGCAATGCAGTCTGCCCTTATCACATTAAAAAGTTGGGAAAGGCCGTTATTTGTCCAACAAATTACAATTCTCCAGTTCCATTTCCCTTTCCTTGTAAGTCACTTGTCAAGTGAATAATTAGGTACTGAAATAGACTTACCCCATTCAGAAAACAATTTGCTATATACTGAATTTAGAAAATATTACCCACTCTCTAAACCGTATTGAGAATAGCAATAACCAGTGATTTTAAAAACAGTCACATTTCTGTGTTCTTTTCATTCCAATGTACTATGAGTGGCCCAAGAAGTGATACAGCGTCACTGAGTAGTACGGGATTCTCACAAAAGTTGCCGGAAAAGTCACCATTTTAGACAAAGTGCCGAAAGAGAAAATTTCGAACTTTTCCAAAAACGACTAATTCCCAACCTCATTCTTCTGCAGCAGCTGCATATGCCTTACACATTATGGGGTGAGTTTGCTGTGACCCTCTGACATGTGGTGAGTGATAAAGGGTGAAAAATGACAGTTTCAATCATATTTCTAAACTTTATGGCACCAAAATAACCAAATTTTAATTTTCGAAAATCATTAAAAAACGAAATATTTGTATCATCCAATCCATTTTCCAGGCAGAAATCCCATCTGAGTGCATCATCATATATTGATTCCAAGAACAAAATATGAAAGAATCATCCACTTATTAGAGATCTTTGGGGAAAAATGAGACAAAGTTAAAATTCCCCAAATCAATGAAAACCCCACTATTTCCCTCCCATTAGATTCCATATGTCCTAGAATGGGAAATAAAACACTGGAATTAGTGAACATGATCAGGACACCCCGTTGGGAAAATAATATTGAATAATATTGAATGAGATCACCATCAGGCATTTTTCCTGTCGGTGGGGGTCATATCTGCAAAGGAAATGAAAGGGTGAATTCATCAATCAGCCTAATATATCCAAGCAGTACAGTGTGCTAACTGCCATTCATATACCTATAACATTATATGGAAACAGGCTTTTCCGAAAATTTTCAACTTTTCAAAGTCAGGGTCATCATTGGGGGGGGGGGGGTGAAGCACCCCCGCACCCCCTTTCGAAACGTCCTGCTTCGAACTCATAATTTATTACTAGTGGTATTTATCAGTTTGCATGAAAAGCCTCATATTATATTGATACATGTATATAGCAATACAAGAAATAAAACTTGAAATTCTACACAATAGCATAAAAAAAATTCAATTGTATCAACGCCCACCATGCTTCGAGAATTTCCCAGCTATTTTTGTTGACAAGACTACTCACCACTTTAGAAATTGCAGAAAATAGGCAGTATTATGACAAGGTCATGACTGATTACATTGATGTTGTTAACTCTGGCGAAATATTCATAGACTCCTACAAAAATATCCTAGAAAGTGCATGCCGGTTAAACTCTTGGTCATCCATGTCACATGTTTATGCACTCCGTGCTGCTCTAGGAATCTCACTGAATTCGTATTGTCCACCGCTTTTGAATGAATATTTTACGACAAGACCACTCACCCGCCGTGTATGTGGACGTGGCGTTAAAAATGCAAACCCTGATATAACGATAATGTGGACACAAACTTCAGTTCCAAGTAAACAGGGGATTTTATTCCTAATCATTTTGTATTTCTGAGTAAGTACCCGGTCGTGAACACTACTGTTCTTGTTGATTTGAATGAACCTAAACATTCGACACCGAGTAGATGTGAGTAATTCCGTGTAATTCTGGGTAATTCCGGGTAATTTCGGTGTTTAGGAGGACCCAAAACTGCGCCCCCTGGGAGAAGCGGGAAACTAAGATTTGAGTTACGTCCCCTGTTGGAAATTGGAAGGTATTTTCACAAGCTAATCAAATATATAAGCGCGTTATGGCGCTTTTTCTATAGAAAGGAATTTAATAAAGAAGGGATTGAAGTGTTCAAAAATTACCACGAAATCTACTTTACGGATCTTTACGGTAAGAAACGCTTTGCGTATATTTTTTTGACATCGGCAACAAATACGAAATTTTCTCTTTCTAGCTCACTTCGTTGTAACATGTTGAGGTCAAGTCTATTTTTAATGATAATCATGCTTCATTTCTTGAGTTCAAAAGATATCTCATGACATGCTAAGCTTTTATATTACATGGGGTCGCGTTTCCGATTTCGAGTCAGCCATTGAACAATCTTTTTATAGCGACAGGTAGCGCCGCCCTATCGGACGCGGTTGTTGCTATTAAGAAGACAAAGAGTAATCCTTTCCAGGGTGGAAGATCTGTCCCCTGCCAATGACGAGACTTTTATATAGTTTCGCTACCTCAAAGCTCCGACCGTGTCGGGAATACTTACATCCTCTTTATTATCTCATACGAAGGAAATTGCAAATTTTTAGGAGGAAAAGATTATTGTGTTTGTGAGAGAAATATGACATTCACCTTAATGGGAAGTGGGAAATTATCGGCATTGTAATGATCCGAGTGATAATTTTCTCGACATTAATCCGCAGAACCAGATACACTTCTCTCCACCCCAAGGCCATATATTGGTAATCAGTTTTCGCATATTCTCTATTTTAAATCACTGTTTTCATTGTGCAACATTGTACTTGAATACACCAATTGATAATTAATGTGCCACTGTACCATTCATATCAAAATTTGTCAACAACAATGTAATAATTGTTAAACCGGCAAGTTCGACAGCTGATGCCACACGCTTATGCATTAATACTGCTGATGGTCGGAGTGTTAGTCATGGCGGGTTTGTTTAAGATCAAGACTAATCCTGAATATGAACTTAGTCACTAAATGGTATACCTGGTACGTTGACTGAAGAAGATAACTCTCTACCTAAACACTACACTATAAATAGTAATTATTTTATCCCAAGTGAGATGCTATCAGAGGTTAATGGTGCAAGTAAATCATTCTCGGCATTTCCTGTCAACTGCCAAAGCCTCCAAGCCCACTGAGACTCCCAAGGTCACCTGCTTGTTAAAATGAATAACGCTCGGAACACATTCGACGTCATCGGCATCACAGAGGTGTTTCAAATCCCTCACAATATATTTTATTGTCTAGAAGGGTATCGTCACTTACAAAAAATACATGACCCGGTGACGTCGATGGACGCAAGGGCATTGGGCTTTTCATTAAAGCTGATAGAACATTCAGTGTAAGGGCATTGGGCTTTTCATTAAAGCTGATAGAACATTCAGTATTCGGCATGACATTTCCATCTTTAAGTCTCTCTTTCTCGAATTGAAGCATAAGAATTCATCGAGAATAACTGGTGTATTTTATAGACCCAACACGGCCCCTAAATCACCCATGTACTTATTCATATAAAAAATCAACTACTTAACTGATGCCCTTGATAAAGAAAAGAAGTCCTCAATAATTATGGACGACCCCAGTATTCACCTATTAAAAGCAGCTTCTCATCCCAAAACTGGTTTGTTTATAGAACAAATGCTTTGTGAGGGATTTGTGGCTGTTTATACCAAACCCACCAGAGTAACACCTCATCCTGCTAAACTCATAGATCACATTTTCTTCAACTGCGTCGCAAATTCCTGTGCATCGGGAATAATCCTTGCGGGTGTATCTGACCACTTTAAAATCTGTTATATTAAACGAACAAACACCAAACAGGATAGGATAAAATCAACTTTGACAAGGAAAATTAATTTCATCACTTTGGAACACTTCAAGCTGCTGTTGTCACTGTGTGATTTTTCTCGAGTTATGGAGCAAATTGTCCCGATGAAAGCTACGAAATCTTCATCAATGCTTACGTGAATGCCTTCGAAACAGCATTGCCCTGCATAAACACAAGCCAAACGAGAAATGTATTAACCCTTTACCCGAACGTAACGACCAAAAGCGGCCAGTGCTATTCTCAAAAGTCGCCAATTAATTCTCTTTATATTTTCATTTCTTGTCTCAAAAACATAGCTTATGACTCCTCATTTGAACGAGCTCGTCGAGCTCGTTCCAATGGGGGTCATAACCTATGTTTTTGAGACATAAAAGGAAAAATGTAGTTATTCGAGAATTTGTTTTCAAGTGTCGACTGCTTTTCATGTTAGGTAAAGGGTTAAGCAAAAGCCTTGGATGACAAAGGATTTCTTATCTCTATCAATAATAAGAACAAAATTTTCCACAAAAACTAAGACTTCCCACAGAATTACAAAACTTACTGTAAACTATTCAATAAGATTAAAAACCCAAACAAAGCTATGTATTATGAAAAAATCTTCTAGAAAATAATAACATGCGGAAAACGTAGGAAATCTTAAATAAAGCATTGAACATAAACAAAAGGAAACATAACTTGCCTTCATGATTCCATCTTAGTGATAAGACAATATATGAACAAAAGACCATTAGACGTGGGTTTAATACTTTTTTGGTAATATGGGAAATCAAACCCCCAAACAAATACCCAAACAGCGTAAGTTATTTACTGAGTCCTTGAATGAGCCACACCACGATACCACATTCATTACACCAACATCGCCTTTTGAAATTACAAGGATTGTAAATGCCACGAAACCGAAGTTAATTGAAGACTGTGAAAATCTCACTTCCACCATCCTTAAACACTCAATAAACGTGGTTGCGGCTCTAGTCGAACATATTATGAGTACTTCTTCAGTCAGAGGAAAGTTCCTGATAGGATAAAATTTTCCAAAGTAATAATACCGGTCTTCAAATCGGGAGACGAAAAGGAGTTTACAAACTATAGGCTGATCAGCATTCTTCACATATTTTTAAAAATTCTCGAAAAACCCACATCCCCCAAGACTTGTAAACTTCCTTAATAATTTCGATATTCTTTACCAACATCAATACGCGTTGAGGAAAGGGCATAGTTCTTCACATCCGACTATGCACCTGCTAAGATATTTGTGAACAAAAAGGACAGTGCAGATAGTACGATACCCATATTCCTGGATCTCTCGAAAGCCTTTGATACTATAAGTCATAGAATGCTAATTACAAAAATAGAATATTATGGGATAAGATGTAACGCAAACAACTGGTTTAAGAGCTATCTCCATAGTAAGACTCAATATGTCTCTTTTGGAGACAGTGAATCTTGTCTCATTGAACTAACGGCTGAAGTTCCCAAAGGTTCCATCATTTTTATCTTCTGGTAATTGTTACCTACTGTTGCATCAATAATGTCATAAAAATAATAGGTGTCTTCACAAAAATTGATTGATAATAATACATTACATAAAAAGTGATCTGTCAAAATCAGAGTGAACAAAATAGAAAGATACATTTATATACTGATATGCAAAAAGAAATCAAAAGAAATTTGTCCACATTTGTCACTTTCCTTTGTTGTTTTTGTTTTAAATGGAGTTGTCTTATGGTGTTTTTGTCCAATTGTGAAGTTAGATACGGACTATTGCACCTGAAAAGATCTTAGCACAGGGAATACTAAAGGGAAAAGCAAATATATACTGAAAGCTCTACAGTTACTCGGAACATTTTTTGAATGTTTGCGAGCATGTTGGCGTGCATGAGGTTTCGCGTGTGTGTGTCCGTGGAGGGATGGGGATCTTCCCTATTTTGTCAGAACACAATGAAAAAGTTTGGGTTCCCACGAAGCATGTCTTTATTTTCTCCGGTTCCGTACAAAGAAAACCACGTGTTACGTTTAACCTTCCACCATCCATCTTTTCTTCGTAACACAAAGACGCATTCGACTTATTAAACTCAATGAAACGATTTTGAGCGATATTTCCGAGGAGTAACATAAATCGTCATGAAATGAAATGTACACAGATTTATTTAAAATGCATGTATTCAGACTTTAGAGAGAGTTCGATGCAACAATCTTATCCAATTGATATATACAGTACGTGGAGAGTGGATTGTAACTAAATCACCCGTGGAATGGAGTTGTCACCCAAGCTATAACTTTCAAATTGTGTACATATCGACAATAAACACAAGCAATGTTTCAGCCAATGGTTAAACCCGGAGGTCCATTGGCTGAAATTTTGCTTGTGCTGGTTGTGCTTTGCAACAAATTTGGAATTATTGCTTGGGTGGAAT
Organism: Pictodentalium vernedei; assembly: GCA_031216915.1. Taxonomy (NCBI): domain Eukaryota; kingdom Metazoa; phylum Mollusca; class Scaphopoda; order Dentaliida; family Dentaliidae; genus Pictodentalium; species Pictodentalium vernedei. Next base: position 57,234,417 of record CM062296.1, read on the forward strand.
CTCCACTCTGCGGGTGATTTAGTGATAATACACCCTCCACGTACTATAAACGAAAACTATACCTTATTACTAGAGCTAAAATGGTGACCCAGTTTCGCAATTCGCCGAGTACGGGGATATAACAGCAAATTGGCCGGTTATTCAGTACCATTGACGATGGCATCACAACAGCCGACAATTACGAGCAGTGTTCGTTAAAGATATTTCGAGATGCGAATAATTATTTATTTTTTGGGGTTTGACGACACTTTCGACAGTCAGGGTCACCTCGTGTCGGACAGTTTTACGGGTGGTGGGAGCTGGAGCAAGGTTTGGGTACCAAGGACGAACATTGTCGAGTCAGCATGTGGATTAATTTGTGTGAATACACATTAAGCGCTCACGGTCGACGAACGTGACGGTAGATCAATTTGATGTCAGATGGCTGATGGTTTCATTTACCAAAGGACTTCAAACTCAGCTTGTTATTATACGATTCCATACACTTATTAATTCTTCAGTATGTTAGTGTGTGCTTTTGCGCTCAGAATTGGCGGGTGCGAAATCTTGGGGTCAACTACCTTTTGCTATTGAAATGCGCATTGTTGTCGATAGTGCGGATAAATGCTTGATATTTTTTCAACCTGATTAAATGTGTATCGGTTGTGAGGTTATAATGCGAAACCACCCAATAAAAAAGAAACAAACCAACCTTCCCTCCACCCTCCCCCCTCCCTTAAAAATAAATTTAAAAAAAAATGATGAAAACTATTGGATCAGGATGAAAAGTGATTTGATATATCTTCGCCCGAGTGCTAGAATGTCATATGGGACATTGGACATTCCAGCAATCAGGCGAAAATATATTAGGATCAAGTCTAAAACACCTTTTCAGCATTCTTTTTGATTTGTATTTACATTTGTAACTGTGCTTTTAACTAAATGTATTATTTTCAGGCTCCACAAGAAGAAGGCTAGATGCTGAGTTGAGAACGCCTGATACACAAATTGTTACCCACGACACAGTTGAATGTACTTCTAGAACTGTAACAAGCAACGCCCGGTAACCTATATCCACAGAAAGTAAATCTGTTGGTTCTATGCTTTTGACCCCGTCGTTGATCATCTGCCTGTGAAAGAAGCTTTATTTCCGCATTATTCAGGTGCAATATAAATTCTGACTGTACATCTCATGCCGGTGGAACACAAATTTATCTGTAACATGCGTAAAATGTCTGTCGGGCCAAATACAGATCCAGTTACAAACCAAATAACCTCTTCTGACAAGAACCTATTCGAAACTGATACTGTTGTGAAATCATTTGAATGTAACATGTGTAACAACTCGTTCAGTCATGGACCAAATCTTCCTCAGTATCTCCAAAAACATTCTGGACAGACATCTTATCGATGTAAACAATGTAACAAATCTTCTTGTTTGAAACCAGATCTCACAGGTCATCTCAAAGCTCATACCGATGGAAAACAACATGAATGTAATATATGCAACAAATCTTTTAGTTCGAAATCAAATCTAGCAATACATATAAGATATCATACTGGTGAAAAACCGCATCAATGTAATATATGTAATAGATGCTTTAGTTCAAAATCAAATCTTACAGTTCATATACGAACTCATTTGGGGGAAAAGCCATATGAATGTAATATATGTGCTATATCTTTCTGTTCGAAATCCAACCTTACAGAACATTCAAGAACACACACTGGTGAAAAACCGCATGAGTGTAATATATGTAACAGATCTTTTAGTTTGAAAACAAATCTTACCGAACATATAAGAATTCATACTGGTGAAAAATCATATGAATGTAATATTTGTAACAAATTGTTTAGTACGAAGTCACATCTTACAAGGCACCTAACAATACACACTGGTGAAAAGCCGCATGAATGTAATATATGTAACAAATCTTTTGCTTTGAAATCGAGTCTTACGGCACACCTCAAAGTACATACTGGCGATTACCCACATGGATGTTATATATGTACCAAATCTTTTATATTGAAATCACAGCTTACAAAACATCTAAGAGCACATACCGGTGAAAAGCCGCATGAATGTAATATATGTAACAAATCTTTCGGTTTGAAATCTGATCTCAAAAGACATATAAGAACTCACACTGGTGAAAAACCATATAAATGTAATATATGTTCCAGATCTTTTGCTTTGAATCTACATCTGGCAAGTCATCTAAGAACTCATACTGGCGAAAAACCGCATGAGTGTAACGTATGTAACAAATGTTTTGGTTTAAAATTTGAACTTAAAAGACACATAAGAATTCATACGGGTGAAAAACCATATGAATGTACTATATGTGATAGTTCTTTTCGTTTGAAAGCACATCTTACAAATCATCTAAGAACTCATACTGGCGAGGAAACACTTGAATGTAATATATGAAAAATAAATATTTTTGTTTGAAATGCTTCGACAAAACATCGAATAACTGATAATGGTGACACCCAGGGGTGGCGCCAGGATTTCCCCGACGCTGTGGCTATGATCTACAACAGGAAGGGGGCAGATTAGAGAATCCCAGAATTAAAACAACCTTTTGTCTCACCGGGCAGGTCATATTCGGCCCGGTGAAAGAAATTGTTGTGTTAAATGGGAAAATGTCGCAATGTGTGTGACTCTAGAGGCTTCGAAAGAGTCAAAACGAAACTCCAAAAATGTGTCTTGTGCAACTAGGGCATCAAAAACAGGTGTCAAGGCGATTCGGCATGACACCTGCTTTTGATACCCAAGTTCCACAAACCACTAATCTATTAAGTGCGATATAACTCACAACAGAAACCAGATGTGAGTCGTCCAGTGATGGTGTAGAAAGATTCTGGCACTGACGGAAACAGAGAACTCTCGCAATGTAGTTAACTCCTACGTCCATGCAACAGTGATTATTTTCCCGTCGAGTTATCCGAATAAAAAAAAACGTGTATGAGGTATTAGCTGGTATTATTACCTCTATTTTCATTGCGTTTGAATAATTTTATCTCACCAACGGACCGATGTCTCAGATGGAAGAGGCTACCCCTCCTCGGCGGGGAGGGGGTGGGTGTATATCAATCTCCACTTCTCCTGCGTGGGGTCAGTATTCAAACACTCCATCCGTTTCCCCCAAGAATGAATTAGATCCGAAAGAGATTAGTCAATGTTGCTGTTTAACTACGTCTCTTTAAATATAGATGTCATCGAGGCGCATTTCAGTTTGAAGTAAGTCTAACTTGCCGTAAATACTATGTATATTTAAGTGTATTATTCTGATTTCGTTGTCGCGACTTGAATTACCATTGAACATGGAGAATGAATATGCCTATCCTTGCTGGATATATTGCTATATCCGCCATGTCCGAAGCTTTACGACACCACACAGGAGAAATTGGACAGGTTTCATCAACGCGCAAGTACACACACACTCGCCGGTCCAATCTCAACCTGCTTGGCGAAAACTGACCTTGCGTTCAGAGACAGCAAGAAAAAAAGTAACTGGAGGGCAAAGATATGTACAAACAGAGAAGGACATACTGTCTGGAACAACAAAACTGGAAAGAAAAAATGTGAACACAAAATATAAATAAGGTATATATCAAGGCATTGTGTTTTCAAATACAGCCATGGGTACTTCGCATGATATTTTTCATCGAATCTAGTCATGGATGCTTCGCAGTAGGCATGGTTATATTGGATAGAAAATATCCCGAAAATACACAGCGGGTTAAGAGTTAATTAACAAGTCAGAAACCCATGTGACAGGAATTTTTTAAGGTAATAATATCAAGTGTCGCGTAACCACCAGCAGAGTGAAAACGGGATGACTACTCCCCCCCCCCCCCCCACACGCACACATATCACCTCACCCAGACGTGGCTTGCCCACCGCATGTCTCCGATAATGATGTATTGATAGCACAGTTATTGCTCTGCGCTAAATCGCATATAACTAAATTCGACGAATACTACAGGTTCTGTTATATCCTATCAGGATACTAGAATGAATTTTAATGAAGTCAGTTTACCCAGAGAGTTATAACTAGATGGGCTTTTATATACAACACATTCAGACGATTAATGATCTCGACGATGACCTGTCAATATTTGCCAGAAAGCTCCAAGAGGTTACCCATGCAGATTCAAACAATACATGTATACACACGTGAGCGCTATATATACACATGTATTTGTAACCCCATGTGAAAACCTCATGTACCATAAGAAAATGGTTTGTGAATAAACTGAATAATAATGTTGCTACATTTAATCAAGTTATCTTCATGTTAATTAAATTAATTTTTCACCAATACTTCTTGTGTTAAAATTTGGATGGAATTCTCTCCAAATCCAGCCATGACTGCGTCGCTGCTGCCATGACTAGATCTGATGAAACATTTCTTGAAAACATACAGCGGGTTAAAACTTTAATTAACCCTTTACCCAACGTACCGTCAAAACCGGCCAACGCAATTCTCAAACACTGCCAATTAGTTTTCATTATTTTGTCTCAAAAACATAGGTTATGACGCCTCGTTGGAACGAGCTCGTTCCAATGAGGGGTCATAACCTACGCTTTTGAGACAAACAATGAAATAAAACAGTTATTTAAGAATTATTTTTGCAAGTGTCGTCTGCTTTTCGTGACAAGACTGTTTTTAAGGTAATAATATCAAGTCGCGGAACAGCCAACAGAATAAAAAGGGGGTGACTACCCTCATCCGCCACCTCCCTTCCCACACACACACACTTCCCCGACGTGGCTTGTCCACAACTTGTCTCAGCTAATTATGCATTGATAACACAGTTACTACTATGCACGAGTTCGAATATAACTCCATTCGACGAATACTTCAGGTTCGGTGCTATCCTTTCAGGGTACTAGCATAAGTTTTAAGATAGAACCTTATGGTTCTCACGCGACGTTATTATAACTAGGTGGGGATTCACATACAACAACATTGGACGATTAGTGCTCTCGATGAGGTCCTTTCACTATTAACTGGAAAGCTCCAGGAGGTTCTCCCCGGAAGATTCAAACAACACACACCCATGAGCGAAACGTTTATTCTAAATTATCATAAAATTAGATGGTCCAAGCTAAGAGGTCTAGTTTTTTCAAAAACTTTCACTGACTGTACTCATAGAAAATGTTCAGTATGAACACTGCTGTCAGGATATTTTTTTTCCTTTTCTCATCAATATTGTATTCTTTTATTATTATTTATTGAAAGTATAATGACTATTTATTGGTACCGGTATTTCTTCTCTCGTGGGCTTAGCATCGCCCCGCAGTGCGTCATGTATTTCATATTATAATTGTTAAAACCCATGTATTTATCTATCTATCCGGTAAATTAAATGAATCCCGTAAATTAAATGAATTTTTCAACAATGATTTTAAATTTGGATGGATGTTTCCTCAAATCCACTTTGGTATGTATGAGTTTTCCCTCTGTCTTGGTTGGATGAGATTGATGATTGTATAGGAGTAAGTGTTGTCGCCTGATACGAGAAAGTGTTTTGTATTATTATGAATGGACCGATGCTTCTGTACAAAGCCTGTCTTTCTTTTGGGGTGGAGGTGGGGGTACCCTCAAATTGTTTTTGTTATATTCTTTTATTTCGGAAAGGAGCTCGCTGTATTTAAGTCTGCTAAGTGTTTTATCCGTGATGTTTCTAAACCGTGTTTCTGGCACCTCAATGGCTGCCCACCAGTCATGAAGGGCTGTGGTTAATGTTTGGGACGGGGCTCGGGCGGCTCCGCGTAAGGCGTGGTTTTGAACAAGATGGAGTTTTGTTAGGTTTATTGTAATTAGATTGTTTTAATTATGAGTTCCACATATTCGAGGACTGGTCGATTAAATGATTTTTAGAGTTTTATTGGGGTGTTTTGGTTGGCACCCCAAGCCTAGCCTCATTTCTAGGAGGTTACTTTTTCGGTTAGCTCGGTTTACAAGGTTGGATATATGAGTATTTATTGATAATGTCCTGTATATAGTTACCCTAGCAACATAGCCCCATCGCAGGTTTATTCAGCTTCCATTCAATCAATGTGGGACACGCCCCTTTAGACTCTACTTTAACGTTTAAGATTTAAAAAAAATTCTCGCAAATCTGTACAATGTCCGTCCGCAGCAGAGGAGGAAAGTTTGCGAGGCAAGATTGCGGATGATATTCGCGATGCTGTAGCCACGACAGAAACATTTTTATATTTCGGTAGTGCACACGACATTAAACAAAACAAGCTTAACTGGTAGAGTGCTGGAAGCCCATATTTGGGCTACTTTCCGAAGTGCTGGTTCCACAACTTAAAGGCTTCATATTCTGTGGATGTGTTTCATGTTATCTTTGAGGTGATATTATTTTATCTGTTAAGATTTGCCTTGTAACATGGCAAAGATGCACAAAGAAATTTTGAGGACCAAAAATAATTTAGCTCTCTACCAGTTAAAAGCTCAGTGGAAGACTATTGGACTTCAATGCTAGAGGTCCCGAGTTCGATTCCGTCCGGGACGACCTGCGCTGCATTCTTGGACAAGGCACTTTATCCAGGTTTGCTACATGGGGGCACGATAACGCCGTGTACTAAGGCGTGATGCACGTCGATGGCGCACATGTCTTCAACCGCTGTATCCCTGTTTGAGCGGAGCTTGAACAGAGTTAGTGTGTTGAGGAGCTGACAGTTGCTCGTCGATGCTCGGTGGTTCTCTCCGAGTATTCCGGCTTCCTCCACCCGTTAAACTGTCACGGTCACAATTAGTCATTGTACATAAATATGTGACCTTGAACACCAATAAATAAATATAAATAATACAAGCTTAAAATCATGGCAACTAGGCAGCCCCAGTTAACTTGCACAGATTATTTCCTCAAAGCACATTAATCACTTCATAACTGAGAACAACAATGTGTGACTTACTGGTTGAATTTTCTATTCTACCTGATTATACAGTGGTGTTCTGTGTTACTGCTGAAGGTGTTAATTACAAACATAGGTGTCAACAAAAATGTTCAGTCACTTGTCAGGGTAAACCGATGACATTATTATTGTCAGCGTTAAACTGCTTGTTAAAATGTTTAGAAACAGAATGGAATGAAAAGATATAATCTAACCAATATCCTATCACTTGAGTTGAGACGTTGAAGCCAACGAAACAGTCATCTGTCGAGGCAATATAAACAATGAAATGAACTATTTTATCAGAACTTTTCTGGCTTCCGCTCGGTATACCTTCCTACTGGAGTGAATTTTCCGCGTCTATTTACAAAGAAACAACCGATCAATAAGGTAGGAATATGTTTTTTTTTTTAATTCTGCCGTACAATCACCACAGCTATCTTTTCTGTCGATACATCAATGTGTTCGGCGGTTTTAAAATTCTCGAAATCTCCCCTATCTGTCTGGCGCATGTACACGATAGAGGTTGTATCCCGTTTTATTTATTAATTTTAATTTTTCCTTATTTTATAATTTTTTTCGACGCTCTTCGCGCACTTTACTACTGGTTTTTCTCGTTCTGCAGTCGGAAGGAAAACAACGAACTTTGCTGGTCGTCCACCCGAGCGTTCACAGCGGGATGATTATTCTTGCTCGAATGATAAATCACAGCAAGACTAATTTATAATTTCACTTTTCCGTAGATGTGTTATGGAAAAGTGTGTATGATGACGGTATTCTGGAGTAGACTTTTAGTTCCAGGGTGTTAAATAAGTTTTCCGAATATACAATTAAATATGAATTTCCTAAAAAAACCTATAACGAATTGGAACAAGACGAGTTTATTAATACTGACACCATATTTATTTTTTTTTTTTTTTTTTTTTCTATTGATGTTTAACGGCATTTTCGATCGCCATGGTCACCTCATTTGTCGGACAGTTTTACAGGTGGAGGAAGTCGAAGTTCCCAGTGAGAACCACAGAGCAGCTGTCAGTCTCCTCAACGCACTTACCCCGCATAAAAAGGGTTAGCATTGACTGAAAACAAGTGCATCATCGACGTGCAGTACACTTCAGTACAGAATGCCACAGTGCCCCACGTATGTAGTCGGGATTAAGTGCCATGCTTAAGGACACAACGTAATTAACCCTGGCGTGCGTCTAACAGTGAACCTTTCTGGTTGAAGTCCAATGCCGAACCCACTAGGCCACCGAGCTCAATTCCTTTTTACTGGGAGGTATTATTGAAATATGTGTGTGATGAAGGTATTTTCAGGTAGAATTGTGATTTCAGTGAGTTAACTCCTTACACGCTACTGCAGGAGTCCCTTGTCTCTGAAATATGTATTATTTTGGCATATTTAACCACGTTTACTACTGTAAAGTGAATGGATTTTTTCCCAACGAGTCCTTAAGTTAAATTTAGATGAATGTTTTATCAAATCTAGTCAGGGCTGCTTCACAGCAGCCACAATTAGATTTGATGCAAAATATCTTGAAAATACTCAGCATGCTAAGAGTTAAACCATTTGTTTCTGAATACGCAATAAATAATGAAAACTACCCAATGCTCCATGTGCTGCAAACGGGATTCCTGTTGGAGGATGTTATGTTTTTAAAATATTGATGATGAGACATTTTCTAAATGTTATGCAACGTGTGTTAATAAAAGACATATGGTATCTTTGCTCTGATCCATTATCGCCCGCATTGTTTACAATTATTTATCCATCTTTCACTGTCATTTTCTTTACCCAACGTTTCCATCACCATTATAAGTCCGAGGCTTATATTGAATAGTTTCTCACGTGATTATTTATTTCTCAGTATACATAAAAACAGAGACAATTATAGTGAAACGATAATATATATGTATACTGTGGGTGTATAACGTAACCAGATTGGCTGTCTTCCCATTAGAGCAAAATACGATACATCAACAGTACCCCACAAATATTTTACTGTTAACCCCACGGTCGCAAACGACGTGAATGCAGTGATTTTTGGTAAGATTGAATACCTTCCAAATACCATTTACCGTTACCGTGAGCATCACGTGACAAATACGTTGGTTTGAATAGGTTCAGCAATGACACTAGACAAACGTTACCACTAACATTTTTTCTTAGTGATTTAAACCTCACCCGGTATCCTAATCATTAGAATGATTACAGTTTTAAAATACAAAAAATGCCCATTTTGGTTACTATTTTCTCTCACTTTGTTGAGGATTAACCTGAAAAACGCTTTGCGTCACTGTGTATATAGGTGCTCACTGATTAAATTTGCTGTTATAACCTTTGAAGTTGTGATGATGCTATCTGTTGAAAGTGTCATTAATTCCAAATAAATAAATAAAAAGAAAGATTTGTTGTACCATGGAAGTAGAACAAAAACATAAATAAAAAATAAATAAAAAAAAATAAATAAATCAATAAATAAATAAATAAATATATAGGAAAGATTTGCTGTACCATGGAAGTAGAACAAATAAATAAATAAATAAATAAATAAATAAATAAATAAATAAATAAATAAATAAATTTGCTGTACCATGGAAGTAGAATAAATAAATAAATATATAAGATTTGTTGTACCATGGAAGTAGAACTTTACTCGGCATGGCCTTGGGTACATTTACCTTGCTTTATAGGAGAAAAGAGCGAAAACAAATGGAAAATTGCAAAGTTTGTAATGTTCATTTGGCAGGCAAAAGGGTCAGTATTGAAGTAGCTAACACTACAATATCTACAAAAGAGATTGTAGTTTGTATCACATGTATTTCATTTAGCACACATGCGCGCGTGAGAATTACGATGATACTTACACCACATCAACAGTAGTGGTTTCACAGGTCAATTCATCTGACTTGGAAACAATGAAAAATGGAACCGTATGTACACTGGATCCTCCAATACGCAGATTTCGTAATTTAACTGAGATTAACTATATTCAATGTTATCACTATTCGTGATGTGTTACAGTTTACACTAGATGTCCTGTCATGAAATGCGCACAAATAGCACGTCGATCTGCGCGTTAATCTACGCGTGAAGACCATAGTAAGGCTATCAAATTCTGCACATATGGCCTGTGCACAAGCAATGTGTCAGCCAATGGACCTCCGGGTAACCCGAAGGTCCATTGACAGAAACATTGCCTGTGTTTGATATGAGTAACCAGGAGAATCTGCCGTGCTTTGGATGCCATTCGATATGGCAATGGCGCGCAATTCCTACGCGCAATTAAGCCCACATAAGCGCACAGGTCATGACATGACTTCTAGTTTTAACTGTATGCCACCTCTAAACGAAGATGTACTTTTCAAAACTATGTTTGTTATGATACATCCACCCTTGATTATATTAGATGAGATGTCTGCGTAAATATCCTCCTCCCCAATTTGTGATAACCTACATTTAAGCTTTCTGCTTGTGTTTATCTTATGTGGAGGGGTGGGGTAGATTTCCAAATTTTTTTTCGACTAAAGATCTTATCCCTCAAAATGTAGCCACTCCCCCCTTTGTCAAATAATCTTGAAATTCTTTAATAAGAATTTTCGAGACTTACCACTGACGATACTTGGAGATGTTGCCGGGTCAGTTCCCTCAAAATCTCTGACTTCGTCGCGGGCATTTTGGGCCAAGTCGAGTTTCATACCGGGACGATTCATCCAAAACTGCCGATCTTCAGTTCTTCACGGAAATGGTGGGTTGGGGATGGGGGTGGGTGGGGTTGTGTGGGGAGGAAAGCCTTTCGTGTGTTCAAATCCTCGTTTATCCCGGAAGTTATCGATCAGTGGAGTGGATTACCCGCCTCAGTAAGAGAAAATTGTTCCCTCATAAACTTCAGGACGTTTATAAATAGTGCGAACTTACGACCACCAATTGTTTACTATGGAGCCAAATCTCGTGCTGCGCAAATTTATCATTGCAGGTTATGCCTGCATTGCAGTAATATCAATGCCCACTTATAAGATAACCACCTCTCACCATCTCTACTTTGCAAATGTGGGGATCTCGAAAATACTGAGCACTTTCGTGTGCACTGCCCAATCTATTACGATGTTCGTGATTCCACAATCAACGCGTTGTCATTTACTCTTGACCCTTTACCCAACGTAACGGCCAAAACCGGCCAGCGCTATTCTCAAAAATCGCCAACTAATTTTCAAAATATTTTCATTTTTTGTCTCAAAAACATAGGTTATGACCCCTCGTTGGAACGAGCTCGTCGATCTCGTTCCAACGAGGGGTCATAACCTATGTTTTTGAGACAAAAAATGAAACAAATTAGTTATTCAAGAAATTTTTTTGCAAGTATCGTCTGCTTTTCATGTTAGGTAAAGGGTTAAGCCCTCTACACTCCTATTTGGATCTGAACGATTGAATAATAATGAGAACCTTCTTGTCTTCAGAGCCGCACAGGACTTTATCATACTGAGTGGACGCTGTTAATAAGTAGCAGTGCACTCATAGACTTTTCCGGTGTTGCTTGCCACACACATGGGTCACCGATACCGATATAGACTGCTCTATTGAATATCATTTGGTAGCGAACATTGAATTCAGGTTGTTCCCCTGTTTCCTTGTTAACCCTTTGCCCAATGTAACGGTTAGTGTTATCCATGAAAATCGCCATTTAAATCCTTTTATATTTTAAATTTTTCTCTCAGGAACATGGCTTATGACCCCTCATTGGAACGAGCTCGATAAGCTCGTTCAACGAGGTATCATGAGCTGTGTTTTTGAGACGGACATTGGAAATTTCTAGTTATTCAAAAAATTTGTCTTCAAGTGTCGCCTGCTACACTTGATGGGTAAGGGCTTAAGTTCCTTTTCTCTTTTCATTCTCCTGTTCTCTCTATTGCTCTCCTTACTCTCTCTGTTTCTTATGTTTAAACAATATTTTACTTAGTGTTTGCAGCTACTATTAAACTTCGTCAGTAATCCAAAGGTCCCCGTGGGAACCCCGGGAAGTAAGCAGCACTTGTTTACTGTGGTAAACCAGTTCCGCTTTACTAGTAAAATAGGACCCAGTCACCAATGCTTGGGGTGAAAGTCCTCTAAAATGGGCAACATGTTGATCAACGATTGACTAAACTTGACTTCATCTCCATGTTGTGTCACGATTAGCCATGGTACATAAATATGTGACGTTAACCACCAACAAACAAACAAACAAACAAACAGTAATCCAAAGGAGACGTCTTTTACAAGCTAAAAGCTTATTGCTGAATCCTTTCAACAAATCCAGTTCTTGACTCAACTTTAATGCATACCTTTGTATTGTGCACTCTGTATGACAATCATGTTGTAGTTTATTATATGTATGCATCATATTTTTTCATGAATAAATATTGTTTAAACTAAACAGTTTCAAGACAATAACAAAACGCTGCTGGTCGTTCCCTCAAGGCGACGTTCAAGGCGTAACGTCATTTAGGAAGCTACTGAAAAAATCATCATGTGGACCTGAAAATATTATTTTTTAAAAATAAAACTTTCGGGTCCACACTCATGAGTTGATTCCAGATACTGACTAAAACACAGTAGCTTTTCTCTTTTATTGTGTGCGTTGAGAAATTTTATTGCACAATATTCAGCCCAATTCGTCCCCAAATGAGTACGTTTTAACACAATAACAAAGCTCAGCTGATCGTTCCTTCAAAGCGACGTGATGCGGCGAAGCGTGGCGTCATTTATGAAGCTACTGAGGGATATTCCCCGATATCCACCGAGTCGATGGATATTGAGAAATATCTTTTTGATAATTTGCGATAATTCACAGGCTAGCATATAATAAAACTTTGTTCACAGATTGTTTTTTCTTTGGTTTCTACTACGAAGAGATAGCATGATAAAAGTGTTTCATTTGGTTACTATTTTCTAACAGTTTGGAAGGTGTAAACTTGAAACAGTTTGCTTTCATGGACGAACAGTAGTCTATTTATGGATTACCAAAAACAATACAAACAGGACATGCTAAAAGACAATATTTTTTTTTTTTTTAAACAATATTTTTTATTTCCTCAATGAAATGGGGTTTGGCGAACAGGCAATGCCTATATTAACGCCGTACCCTACAGAGAAATACAATACAATACAATACAATACAATACAATGGTGCAGGTACAACTGTACACAAAACAGAAACTGATCCAATGAAGTGGAAAGAAAGAGAAAGTACCATACTATATCCCACCATTTACTTTAAATAATTTACCTATCTATTGGGTGTGGAGACAATCTACTTTCATTTATATGATAGGCCCACTAAAATCTCTCTCACCCAAGACAGCAAAGGTCATTGTCAGGGTTCTTTTCCACTGGAAATAAACCAGTCACTGGAATCTCATCGTTTCCCTAATATATTCTTGAACCGCACTAAATATACTGGCGTTTTCCAAGGTAGTTTTCTCCGTATCCCCTTATAGCATAAGAGTGATATTAGTGGCGTGGCCCAATTTTATTAGAAGCGAATTTCTTTGTTCTGCATATAGAGGACACATTAATAAATAGTGTTCAGTGTCTTCATATACATGACCGCAGCCACAAGATGCATTATCACTTATAAATCTATCAAATTTATGTCCGTTTAAATCACTACAATTTAACCGCAGCTTCGTGTGAACAATTTGTTCCTTTCTGCTACCCACATAATAAAACCCAGGGACGACATTGTCGTTAATTGCAAGTTTCTTCTTAAAATGATCTACGGAAGTACAGTTCTGCAGATCTGCGCTTAAGCCGTTCCAAAGTTTTACCACTGATGGCAGAAACGAGTTAGAAAACCTGTTCGTGTTACATTTAATTTCCCTTAACAAGCTCGAAAATCTTAGCGAGTAATAAGTCAATTCTGATACAGGTTGCGGAATGAGCAGCCTAATGTAGTTTGGGACGCTTGTGAACATAATCTTATACAACGCTACTAATTTGTGGCGTCGTCTACGCTCTTTCAGTGGTATGAAACCAGATTCTCTATAGATAAGTTGATGACTTGTCCCCCTAGTGACCCCTATTATGGTTCGTAGAGCATCCAAGTGTAAATTTTCTAGGAGTGTTGATTTAGTCTCCTTGCAACCATCCCATATAACATCGGCATAATCAAACAGCGAGAGAATGAAGTATTGATATAGAGTTTCCAATGCTTGACTGGGCAATCTGTATTTTAGGCTTCTAAGACAGTTTATCATAGGGCTGACTTTACTTATAAGACTCTCTATGTGTGAATCCCATTGTCCTGTTTTTGAAAAGATCAACCCAAGATGTTTATGAGTGTCCGTCTCTTCTATTTGCTATCCTAGGAGGTAAAGATGGGGGCGAAGCGTGGGATTTACTCTATTTGAAATATACAGCGATTCGGTCTTTAGTGGATTAAATATAACCTGCCATGTTTTAGCCCACTGGGCAATTTTTCTCAGGTCATTATTCAAAACTTCTGCTGCTAATTTTGCATCTTCGATTACCAGATAAAGTGTTGTATCATCGGCATAAAAGCCAATATTATTTCAACGGAGCTGGATCACATACACATTGCTTAGTTTATGGCAGCTGGATTACATACACATAGTGTACATGTTGCAATATATACACACCGGTATAAGCAAGGCTTATTTTATGTTCAAGCTGGGGACGCATTAAACTGGTACCAGAAAGGTCCGTGTATGTTGAGTTTACTGGAAGGTACGGATCCAGGAATGGAGTGATGCATTGTTATACAGAATGTAACGAAGCACCTCAACATTTCCGATGCATACCAACACACATGCGGGTGAAGTCAGCCCTGAATGGGAGACTGAAAAAAGCCCACATACCAACACAAATTGTGAAGTCAGCATTGAATGGAGGGCTGAAAGAAAGCCCTAAACCCTCAATGGGAAGACTGGAAGAAACGCCAGTACTGAAATAGCTAGTCCTCCTCGTTCTCCTGATCTACAGAGTGGGCTGCAAAGATACTCAATGCAAAGTACGCTCAAGGCCATGGAGCTGCGAAAAAAGTCTGCTGAACTCCTGCAGAATGTAAAAGACGGGAGAAGAAAAACGAAAAACTACATACAAGGAAAAACTTTACCACATGAGTGTCCATTTTTGGGTGTAGACTTGATGGTGGTGTGTCGGGATAAATTACTGTGATAGAATAAATCTTAACCCAATATCAGCTATGGCTGCTGGTTGAATAACACACGCAACAAATTTCTATTTCAAGTGAATTTTGCAGTTTTCTGAACTCTTTTTTCCAAAACAGAAACGTTACTTCTTGCATTCCAACTAATGTTGTTAAGTACAGACAATATCTGCCCAGCTTAAGCATGTATCTTTACTACATAGACCAAACAAACCGTTTGTGTGAGGCAAAGGAGGAGTTAACCTGGTGATTTCTCATGCCAGTGCCAAACAACTCAGGTGTTAAAATAATCAAAATGATTGATAGCTTCGTATGCAATGCAGTCTGCCCTTTTCACATTAAAAAGTTGGGAAAGGCCGTTATTTATCCAACAAGTTACAATTCTCCAGTTCCATTTCCCTTTCCTTGTAAGTCACTTGTCAAGTGAATAATTAGGTACTAAAATAGACTTACCCCATTCAGAAAACAATTTGCTATATACTGTATTTAGAAAATTCTGATCACTCTCTAAACCGTATTAAGAAGACAAAGAATAATAATTTCCAGGGTGGAAGATCTGTCCCCTGCCGATGACGAGACTTTGATATAGTTTCGCTACATAAAAGGTCTGACTATGTCGGGACTACCTACATCCTCTTTGTTATCTCATACGAAGGAAATTGCAGATCTTTAGGAGGAAAAGATTATTGTGTTTGTGAGAGAAATATGACATTCACCTTAATGGGAAGTGGGAAATTATCGGCATTGTAATGATCCGAGGGATAATTTTATCGACATTAATCTGCAGAACCAGATACACTTCTCTCCACCCCAAGGCCATGTATTGGTAATCAGTTTTCGCATATTCTCTATTTTAAATCACTGTTTTTATTGTGCAACATTGTACATGAATTCACCAGTTGATAATTTATGTGCCACTGTACCATTCACATCAAAATTCGTCAACAACAATGTAATAATTGTTAAACCGGCAAGTTCGACAGCTGATGCCACACGCTTATGCATTAATACTGCTGATGGTCGGAGTGTTAGTCATGGCGGGTTTGTTTAAGATCAAGACTAATCCTGAATATGAACTTAGTCACTAAATGATATACCTGGTACGTTGACTGAAGAAAATAACTCTCTACCTACAAATGTAAACACAACACTATAAATAGTAATTATTTTATCCCAAGTGAGATGCTATCAGAGGTTAATGGTGCACGTAAATCATTCTCGGCATTTCCTGTCAACTGCCAAAGCCTACAAGCCCACTGAGACTCCCAAGATCACCTGCTTGTTAAAATGAATTACGCTCAGAACACATTCGACGTCATCGGCATTACAGAGGTATTTCAAATCCCTGACAATATATCCTATTGTCTAGAAAGGTATCATTAGTTACAAAAATACATGGCCCGGTGACGTCGATGGACGCAAGGGCATTGGGCTTTTCATTAAAGCTGAAATAACATTCAGTATTCGGCATTACATTTCCATTTTCATACCTCATGTCTTCAAGTCTCTCTTTCTCGAATTGAAGCATAAGAAATCATCGAGACCCAACACGGCCCCTAAATCACACATGGACTCCCCCCACCATACAGCGGTTACGTTAGCCAGAGGTAATCGGCGGTCACATGCTGATATAATCAACTCATTTGGTATTCGTTGTTTTGAAAAACTAATGACACCATCGGAAACAGCATGCAAAAGTTATGTATATACCAAAGGCATATACCACGAAATCAGTTAGGAACGGTGGCATCTTGGGGTTTAAAGAGTTTTAGAGCATCAAACTTTGATCACACGGCATTCTGATGACGTCAATATGAATTAGTTGGTAGCACGAAACTGATACCATATGCATAACGTCATAATAACGTTATAAATGTATAACGTCACGTGGGTGGGGTGGGATACATCTGTCTCTCCCTGCTATCTCACCCTGGACAGTCGTATGTTACACATGCAGTGGGGGAGAAAAAGAAAGGAAAACATCAGTAATGATGTGCGATCTCAGTATTCACCTATTAAAAGCAGCTTCTCATCCCCGAACTGGTTTGTTTATAGAACAGATGCTAAATGCAGGATTTGTGCCTGTTATTACCAAACTCACCAGAGTAACACCTCATTCTGCTTACATTGAACAAACAAACACCAAACAGGATAGGTTAAAACCAACTTTGACCAGGAAAATTAATTTCATCACCTTTGAACACTTCAAGCTGCTGTTGTCACAATGATTTTTCTCGAGTTATGGAACAAATTGTCCCGATGCAAGCTACGAAATTTTCATCAATGATAACGTGAATGCATTCGAAACAACATTGCCCTGTATAAACACAAGCCAAACGAGAACTGTATTAACCCTTTACCCGAACGTAACGGCCAAAAGCGGCCAGCGTTATTCTCAAAAGTCGCTAATTAATTCTCTTTATATTTTCATTTCCTGTCTCTAAAACATAGCTTATGACTCCTCATTGGAACGAGGAGTTATTCAAGAATTTGTTTTCAAGTGTCGACTGCTTTTCATGTTAGGTAAAGGGTTAAGCAAAATCTTTGGATGACACAGGATTTCTTATCGCTACCAATAATAAGAACAAAATTTTCCACAAAAACTAAGACTTCCCACAGAATTACAAAACTTACTGTAAACTATTCAATAAGATTAAAAACCCAAACAAAGCTGTGTATTGTGAAAAAATCTTCTAAAAAATAATAACATGCGGAAAACGTGGGAAATCTTAAATAAAGCATTGAACATAAACAAAAGGAAACATAACTTGCCTTCACGATTCCATCTTGGTGATGAGACAATATATGAACAAAAGACCATTGGACGTAGCTTTAATACTTTTTTGCTAATATGGGAAATCAAACCCCCAAACAAATACCCAAACAGCATAAGTTATTTACTGAGTCCTTGAATGAGGCACACCACGATACCCTATTCATTACACCAACATCACCTTTTAAAATTACAGTAAATGCCATGAAACCAAACTTAATTGAACACTGTGAAAATCTTACTTCCACCATCCTTAAACACTCAATAAACGTGGTTGCGGCTCTAGCCGAACATATAATAATAATAACTCTTTGGCCAGCCGCTGATTTGTCGCGGTCCTCACAAGAGAAGGTCATCATTCCCCCTGCACCCCACCCCCTCTTCCCCTCCTCTCCTCCCAGCATTCAGATATAAACTGCTTAATAGTGTCCCTCACTTCCTCTTTTTCAATTTCTTCAATAAGCATTCCTACCCTCTCCCTCGTGTCCCCCTTCAGCCATCTATCCTTTGTTTCTTCACCCCACTTCTGCATTATTCTTCCAGTAAATTTTATTCTATGGGGTATATACTGTGGGCATTCCAAGAGAAAATGTTCCAGGGTCTCCACTACTCCAGAGTGGCACATTTGGCATCCCTTTTCCCCATCTCTCCCAATTTTTCCCCGAAGCTCCAGTGATCTTGATCTCAGTTTGAACAGCATTGACCCTCCAAAGGTGCCATCTAGGTACTTCTCAAAAGCTGGCTTTTCTTTATATTGTAACCCCCGCAGTGATCTTTTCACGCTAACCCCTGCTCGCCAGTTTCGACTGCAATCTTCCATGACTCTCTCTTTGACAAACCTTTTGCCTTCTTTCCTTCCTACTTCTATGTTTGTGACCTCTATAGAGTAATTGTCCATTAGTTCCCTCACATGTTTTGACCACCCCGTTTCTATATTAGAATTCCAAATGGTATCGAGCATCAATTTGCACCACCGGTTGTCAGGCAGGTTTCTCAAGTAGTTAAAGTAACACAGTTTTCCCAAATCTACCCTGTCCTTGATTTTCATCCACCCAAGCTCCCCCCTTACTGCTTCCAAAGCTGCAGCATTACTCGATCCTGTTATCCATCTGCC
This sequence comes from Pictodentalium vernedei, assembly GCA_031216915.1. Classification (NCBI taxonomy): domain Eukaryota; kingdom Metazoa; phylum Mollusca; class Scaphopoda; order Dentaliida; family Dentaliidae; genus Pictodentalium; species Pictodentalium vernedei. The sequence goes on from CM062296.1 coordinate 57,253,370, forward strand.
GGCATCATTCTGAGTACTTTCCAACTTCTTAATAACGGTTTGGTTTAATGGAATCACGCCCGTGCCATACGTTATACTTGGTAAACCCACCCTCTCCCACAGTGTTTTCCCCACAAAGACCTTATTGAAACTATTTTTCCCTAAAAGTTTTAGTTGGTTCAGAATTCTTTTCCCCTTCAGAATCAGTTTGGCTGAGTAATTTCTGTACACCCCTCTTCCCATTATGTTTATGCTTACTCCTAGATACTCATACTCTCCCGTTTCTCCTACAGTGATTTGTTTGCTTTCCCCTTCGGGGATTGAGAACTCCCCCACTCTCCATCTCTTCGTCATATCTACCTTGCGTCCAACGGGTATTACCTTGCTTTTATTTTCATTTAGTTCGAGCCGCCAAGTGTTCCCATATCTACCAACAATTTCCAGCAGTTTCTCTAGCCCCTGTTCAGTTCTAGACATTAACACCATGTCGTCCGCAAAGAATAAGCCTGGTATCTTTATGTCTCCAACATTTACCCCCTCCGCACTCTGAATTAGTTCGTCCCCTAAATCTTTAACATACAATGCAAACAAAATCGGTGAAAAGATACACCCCTGCTTTAGGCCTATACCCATAGGGACTCGTTTTGTAGTGATACTCCCTAGACTGAGTTGGCTTTGCACATCTGTATACAGTGCTTTCATGTTTCCCACAAAGTCACCCCCCAGTTTGATGCCCTCGAGCTTTCGCCACATACCTTCCCTCCACACTCGGTCGTACGCTTTTTTCACATCTAGAAATGCCAGAAACATCTTTTTCTTTTCAGCCTTTGTTGATTCTATCAGTTGGGTGAGTGTAAATAGGTGATCAGTGACTCTTCGTCCTTTCCTGAAACCATTTTGAATTTCTCCTAAAAAACCTTTCTCTTCAATAACTTCCTCTAGTCTACCGTATATGACCTTACAGAATACTTTTCCGATGTTACTACTAACTGATATCCCCCTATAGTTATCTAGAACTTCCTTATCCCCCTTTTTGTGTATGAACGATACATTACTTTCCCTCCACTCTCTGGGGTCCTCTTGCTTTCGCAGAGCCAGGTTGAAAAGGTTTGTCAGGACTTCAATAAGTGCCTCCCCTCCATTTTTGAGGAATTCGTTTGGAATTTCATCAGTCCCTCCCGCTTTACCATTTTTTAATTTCGAGACCACGTTCCGCACTTCTTCTGCCGTTATTTCGCTACATACACGATTGGATAGGTTCTCCTCCACCAGTGTATTTCTTTTTGGTGGGGACCCACTGCCACATCGCCTATCGTTTATCTTTTCCCAGTGCTTGACTAACTCTGAAGCGATACGGCCTTTATCTTCTGTACTTTCCCCATCCACTTTGATACTCTGCACACTACTTTTCCCTCGTTTATTTACCCAGTTCCAAAATACGTTTGAGCTCGAACCCCCCGTTTTCTTTATTGTTCTGGCAAGACTGCAATTGCGCTCCTTCCTATTATTATTCTTTATCTCATTCACCTTTCTCCGTGCCAGTTCATATTCTCCTTTCATTAGTCTCGTGTCATTGTTATCCACCCCTTTAAGCTTCCTACTTCTTCTGTAAGCAGCGCATTTTACCTTCCTTTCTTTTATAGCCTTTTTCAGTCCCTCGTTAACCCTGTATCCAAGCTCTCTCGTTGGGACCCTCACCCTTCCTATACAATCCGTCCCTGTCTCTGTTAGGCTATTTACTATGCCATCTGAAATACTCTGGACATTTGCATCCCTAGGTATACATTCAAGATTTGGTTTTAGTTTTTCCCGAAACTGCTTCCAGTCGGCTCCTTGTTTTAGTCCCCAAACTTCCTTGAAGGTATTTCTGTCTCTATTCGTCTTTTTGCTCATAATCTTAACTGTTATCAGGTTGTGATCACTACCCAAGTCATTTTTTCCCTCGTCATCTATTTCTACATCTATAACCTCCCTCCATACGCTAATGTCAGTGAGTATATAATCAATTATTGTTTTCTTATCGTTCCTCTCCCAGGTCCATTTACCCTTACATTTCGCATCCCTGTTCAGGATCTTTAAACCAAGCTCTTTTGATAGGTCCAACATCTTCCTCCCATTCGTGTTAATTTTCCTATCACCTCCCTGTATGCCCTCCTCCTTATCCCCGATGTGCCCATTGAAGTCCCCCATTAGGACAACACTGAACCCTCTGCTTCCAAGCTCTGTGATATTCGATCTGAGAGTTGTATATATTGAATCATTCCACTCGGGCTTACTTCCCTCCACTGCTAAGTATACAACACCAACGGCAACACTCCTGCTTCCTAACTTGATTTTTGCCCAGACTATTTCGTTCGATACTGGAATCTGAGTCCTTGCTTCTGTGAGATCTGTAATCAATAAGGGCTGTAATTCCTCTTTAGCGTAGATGCCAACACCCCCACCCCGTTTCTGACCCTCAGTTCGCCCAGCTCCTATCCACACGCATCCCTTCATCTGATCAACCCGCTCATCCCGTCGTATCCACGTCTCACTTAGACCCATTATATCGAAGTCTCCTTCGTCCATCATTGTTGATATTTCGCTTACTTTCTTGTGGAGACCCTGGATGTTGCAGTACCCAAACTTAATGAATCTTTGTTTTTTGTCATCACTGGCACATTATTATAACCCTGGTATGTCCCTGTATTGTGCATGTTTGTTGTTCTTCCTATGTTCCCAGCATTTGTGCCCCTCTGGGTTATCGGCTGTGGTCCCCTACCCCCCCCCCCTTTTCTCCAAAAAAGGCCCAGCCACCTGTAAAATTTTTTGGCCCAACAGGTCTGTACCCATCCTACTTAAATGCAATCCGTCTCGCCCATACAACTCTCCTTGTCCCCAGAATGAATCCCAGTGGTCAATGAAATGTATTCCCAAGTCTTTGCAGTGCTCTTCCAGCTCCTCGTTTAGTGCCATAATCCGCGAGTTCCTCTCATTCCCACCACCCATAACGGGGAGCACCCCTGAAACGATGATCCGAGCATTCCTGCTAAGTAGCTTACTAATTAGGTCCTTGTATGTGTCCACCAAACGAACTGATTTCCACTCCCTGATGTTATTGGACCCCACATGTAATACCACTACCGGATCAGGCCCCGACCCAGCTACAATACCGTCCACTCTATCCCTCAGGTCCTCCACTTTAGCCCCGGAAAGCACAGAACAGTTCTATTTTTACTGTCCGGACCACAGACAACCTTGTCGATCCTCCGAACTATGCTACTTCCCGCAACCACCAACTTACCTTTGGCCCTCGCCCTATTTATCTCCTCTAGTCTCCTATTGTTTACAGCGTCCTCTTCCTCTCCAACAGCCCCACTCGGAATCAATATCGGTATCGGTATCTTTGACCTAGGATTACTCCTATCCTTGTCCCTCCGTCTCTTTCCGGGCCCTGAACTACCTGGACTACTCCCCTGGTCTTCTCCCGAATCCCTCCTCCTTTTTCCTGGCCTAGACCCCAAGCTACTATCTGTTGCAACTACCTCCATCTCCTCCTCTGTCTCTTCCGAATCGAGCACATCAAATCTGTTTCTGGTGCTGCACTCCCCACTGCCTTTGGACTTTACACCCCTATCTACCTGCTTCTCTGGCCCCCCTTTCCTACCACTTTTGATAGTCCACGCCAAACGCTTTACAGCATTGCTCCGGCCTGGGCCCCCCTCATCTGTCCTACGTACTTTTCTAGCAGCCCCCACCTCATCACCTACCTCATTCACATCAAAGGTTCTACCCCCATGTTTCCTCTTGGAACCACCGACAACCTTCCATCCTTCTCGGAAAGCTACTTTCACAGGCGTAACTCCAGACAGCCCCGCCCTACCAAGTTTTCCCTTCAGCTCAGCAATCTCCCCCTCAAACTTAACAATTGTCTCAAGTAGGCGGAGGATTTCCTGACAGTTTGCACATACCTCTCCATATCCCATCGAGCGACAGTCCCCATACATCATAGAACACTGTTTACAAACTTCAAGCCCAATATCGCCATCGGTGGCCCCACCAACCCGGCTCTGACCGACACCCCCAGTGACCTCTGTCTGCACACCAATACTTACCCCATTATGAGTACTTCTTCAGTCAGGGGAAAGTTCCTGATAGGATAAAATTTTCCAGAGGTTTCCAAAGTAATAATACCGGTCTTCAAATCGGGAGACGAAAAGGAGTTTACAAACTATAGGCTGATCAGCATTTTTCACATATTTTTAAAAATTCTCGAAAAACCAACGTCCCCATGACTTGTAAAATTCCTCAATAAATTCGATATTCTTTACCAACACCAATACGCGTTCAGGAAAGGGCATAGTTCTTTACATCCGACTATGCACCAGCTAAGATATTTGGGAACAAAAAAGACAGTGCAGATAGTACGATACCCATATTCCCGGATCTCTCGAAAGCCTTTGACACTATAAGTCATGGAATGTTAATTACAAAGACAGAATATTGTGGGATAAGATGTAACGCAAACAACTGGTTTAAGAGCTATCTCCATAGAAGGACCTAATATGTCTCTTGGAGACAATGAATCTTGTCTCGTTGAACTAACGGGTGGAGTTCCTCAAGGTTCCATCCTCGACCCCATCCTCGTTCTCAAATATATAAGCAATATGCATAAGCCATCAAAGCTGAGCCTCCAATCATTTACAGATGACGCCTCGGTATCCAAATCTGGGGCTGATATAAGCCCTCTAGTCTTGGATTTTAATAACGAGGAACTTCAAAACATATTTGATTGGTGTGCTGCCAACCGTTTATTACTACCCCCCCCCCCCAAAAAAAAAAAGAAAGAATACATTATACCCAACCCATGTCACAAAGACAAGAATTTCGCATATCAGCAGATACGGATAAGTAATGGAATTATTAATAAAACTGGTTATAATGAGAATGAAATATGTGTCAAATTCCTGGGTATAAATCTTGATAAAAATCTTCCCTACAATGCACATATATCGCATATTTGCTCGAAAGTTCCTCTCACTAACTACGTCTTCAACAAAGTAAAGAACGTTCTCCCACACAAAGTCATGATAACACATGTTTCTCACGTATACAAAGCCACTTGATTTATAGAATTCCACTATGGTGGTCCCCAAAAGCCTCTGATCGTCTCTCTAAACTACAACAGCGATAAAGAAGAATTCAAAAAAGAAAGGAAAATATGATGGCCCCACTGAGCCCTTATTTATCAAAGATAATATGCTGAAGATTTAAGATTTATATAAATTACATGCTGCCCTGTTCTTATTTTATTGGCACAATAGGAGTCCCCCAGGATCATTTGAGGACTTTTTTCAACCGTGAACGACGAAACGTTTGTGAATACTCGCCAAACAGGTGACATTCGCAACCATAGAACGAGAACTGAAACATTTGACACATTATCAGTCTTTGCATTCCCTAAACTATGGTGAGAATTAGATATTGACCTTCGAGAACTATCCAACAGGGCAGAATTCAAAAACAGGTTGACAGCTAAATTTATTTCCTCTTGCAAGAATAATATCTCTTGCACATTTCATTATTGTTCAGATTGTGCTGTTTAGCCCTTCCTTCGTGTAGCCTCGGCGATTCAATCCAGTGTATGTTAGTCCTTAATGGTCAATAAGAATATAATGTACGACAAACGGTTCGGGTTAAACTGTCCTTTGTGCATTATTGTTCTCGACCTAAATCTGTCTGGAGCTCGTCCAAGGCAGCCTTTTGACTTGTTCCTTGCCAAATATATGCACAATTATGTTGATCTGTTAAAAAGTAATTTTGTGTTTGATTGGGGCCATTTCAGCGGGGCCATCATGTGTACCACACTCTCGGGTTATCATGAACGTTAGAAGCTTGACCACGGTGAAAGCTTAATATAAACAGTACTGGGTAAACACAATGTTGTCCTTGTAGTGTGTTTTCTCGCCTTTATCTTTATTTATTATTTTCTTTCCTTTTTTTCCATAGGGAAAGGCATGAAGGCAGTCAATCTGGCTATGCCTTCTCCTACCAGTATACATTTATATTTTTGTAAATTTATATCTTTATATCCTTTCTGGTTGTGTGTGTGCTTTGTTATTGTAAACTTGGATATTGGTGCTTTATACACATTTGTCAATTTTTATTTGTTTGTTTATTGGTGACTGAAATATTAATAAGAAATGAATTCTAAATCATTTTTATCTTCTGGTAATTGTTACCTACTGTTGCATCAATAATGTTATAAAAATAATAGGTGTCTTCACAAAAATTGATTGATAATAATACATTAAATAAAAAGTGATCTGTCAAAATCAGAGCGAACAAAATAGAATGATACATTTATATACTGACATGTAAAAAGAACTCAAAAGAAGTATTGTCCACATTTGTCACTTTCCTTTGCTGTTTTTGTTTTGAATGGGGTTGGATTGTGGTATTTTTGTCCAATAGTGAAGTTAGGTACGGACTATTGCACCTGAAAGGATCTTAAACAAAGATATACTGAAAGCTCCACAGTTACTCAGAGCATTTTTTGAATGTTTGCGAGCATGTTGGCGAGCATGAGCTTTCGCGTCTGTGTGTCTGTGGAGGGACAGGAATCTTCCCTATTTTGTCAGAACATAATGAAAAAGTTTGGGTTCCCACAAAGCGTGTTTTTATTTTCTCCGGTTCCATACAAAGAAAACCGCGTGTTACGGTTAACCTTCCACCATCCATCTTTTCTTCGTAACACAAAGACACATTCGACTTATGAAACGCAATGAAACGATTTTGAACGATATCTCCGAGGTGTAAAATAAATCGTCATCAAATGAAATGTACACAGACTTATTTAAAATGCGTGTATTCAGGCTTTATATAGAGTTCGATGCAACAATCTTATCCAATTGATATATTACAGTACGTGGAGAGTGGATTGTAACTAAATCACGCGTGGAGTGGAGTTGTCACCCAAGCTATAACTTTCAAATTGTGTACATATCGACAAAAACCACAAGCAATGTTTCAGCCAATGGACCTCCGTGTTTAACCCGGAGGTCCATTGGCTGAAACTTTGCTTGTGCTGGTTATGCTTTGCAACAAATTTACAATTATTACTTGGGTGGAATCTCCACTCTGCGGGTGATTTAGTGATAATACACTCTCCACGTACTATAAACAAAACTATAATTTATTACTAGAGCTAAAATGGCGACCCAGTTTCGCAATTCGCCGACTATGGGATATAACCGCAAATTGGCCGGTTATTCAGTACCATTGACGATGGCATCACAACAGCCGAAAACTACAAGCAGTATTCGTTAACGATATTTCGAGATGCGAATATTTATTTATTTTTTGGGGTCTGACGACACTTTCGACAGCCAGGGTCACCTCGTGTTGGACAGTTTTACGGGTGGTGGGAGCTGAAGCAAAGTTCGGGTACTAAGGACGAACATTGTCGAGTAAAAATGTGGATTAGTTTCTGTGAATACACATTAAGCGCTCACGGACGACGAACGTAACGGTAGATCAATTTGGCGCCAAGCAGCTGAATGTTTCATTTACCAAAGGACTTCAAACTCAGCTTGTTATTATATGACTCAATACACTGTGTAATTCTTCAGTATGTTAGTGTGGCGTTTGCGCTTGGAATTTGCGAAATTGTGGGGCCAACTACCTTTTGCTATTGAAATGCGCATTGTTGTCGATACTGCGGATAAATGCTTGATATCTTTTCAACCTGATTAAATGTGTATCGGTTGTGAGGTTATAATGTGAAACCGCCCAATAAAAAAGAAACAAACCAACCTTCCCTCCACCCCTGCCACCCTTAAAAATAAAACAAAAATGATGAAAACTATTGGATCAGGATGAAAAGTGATTTGATATATCTTCGCCTGAGTGCAAGAATGTCATAGGGACATTGGACATTCCAGCACTCAGGCGGCGATATATTAGGATCAAGTCTAAAACTTCTTTTCAGCATTGTTTTCGGTTTATATTTACATGTTGTAATTGTGCTTTTAACTAAATATATTATTTTCAGGCTCCACAAGAAGAAGGCTGGATGCTGGGTTGAGAATACCTGATACACAAATTGTTACCCACGACACAGTTGAATGTACTTCTAGAACTGTAACAAGCAACGCCCGAGAATCCATATCCACGGAAAGAAAATCTGTTGTTTCTATGCTTTTGACCCGTCGTTGATTATCTGCCTCTGAAAGAAGCTTTCGGAATTTATGCTGACTTCCGCATTATTCAGGTGCAATATAAATTCTGACTATTCATCTCATGCCGGTGGAAAACAAATTTATCTGTAACATGCGTAAAATGTCTGCCGTGCCAAATACAGATCCAGTTACAAACCAAATAACCTCTTCTGACAAGAACCAATTCGAAACTCATACCGTTGTGAAATCATTTGAATGTAACATGTGTAACAACTCGTTCAGTCATGGACCAAATCTTCCTCAGTATCTCCAAACTTATACTGGACAGACGTCATATCGATGTAAAAAATGCAACAAATCTTCTTGTTTGAAACCAGATCTCACAGGTCACCTCAAAGCTCATACCAATGGAAAACAACATGAATGTAATATATGCAACAAATCTTTTACTTCGAAATCAAATCTAACAATACATATAAGATGTCATACTGGTGAAAAACCACATCAATGTAATATATGTAATAGATGCTTTAGTTCAAAATCAAATCTCACAGTACATATCCGAACTCATTTGGGGGAAAAGCCATATCAATGTAATGTATGTGCCAGATCTTTCTGTTCGAAATCCAATCTTACCGAACATTCAAGAACACACACTGGCGAAAAACCACATGAGTGTAATATATGTAACAGATCTTTTAGTTTGAAAACAAATCTTACGGAACATATAAGAATTCATACTGGTGAAAAATCATATGAATGTAATATTTGTAACAAATTGTTTAGTACGAAGTCACATCTTACAAGGCACCTAACAATACACACTGGTGAAAGATCACATGAATGCAATACATGTAACAAATCTTTTGCTTTGAAATCGAGCCTTACGACACACCTCAAAGTACATGCTGGCGATTACCCACATGGATGTTATATATGTTCCAAATCTTTTATATTGAAATCACAGCTTACAAAACATCTAAGAGCACATACCGGTGAAAAACCGCATGCATGTAATATATGTAACAAATCTTTTGGTTTGAAATCTGATCTCAAAAGACATATAAGAACTCACACTGGTGAAAAACCATATAAATGTAATATATGTGATAGTTCTTTTCGTTTGAAAGCACATGTTACAAAGCATCTAAGAACTCATACTGGCAAAGAACTACTTGAATGTAATATATGAAAAATAAATCTTTTTATTTGAAATCTGCATCTAGAAGACATCGAATAACTGATAATGTTGACGCACAAGTGTGGCGCCAGGATTTCCCCGACGCTGGGGCTATGATCTAAGACAGGAAGAGGGCAGATTAGAGAGTCCAAAAATTAAAACAAACATTTTCCCACCGGGCACTTCACATTCGGCCAGTTAGGAGAAATTGTTGTGTTAATTTGGAGAAGGTCGCAATGTTTGTGACTCTAGAGGCTTTGAAAGAGTCAAAACGAAACGCCCAAAAATGTGGCTTGTGCAACTAGGACATCAAAAACAAGTGTCATCGCGATTCGGCATGACATCCGCTTTTGATACTCAGTTTCCACAAAGCACAAATTTATTAAGTGCGATATAACTCACAACAGAGACCAGATGTGTGTCGTCCAGTGATGGTGCAGAATGTTTCCGGTACCGACTAAAGCAGAACTCTCGCAATGTAGTTAACTCCTACGCCCATGCAACAGTGATTATTTCCCCTCGGGTATTCTATTGTACGCATATCAGATATTAGTTGGTATTATTACCTCTATCTTCATTGTGTTTAGACAATTTTATCTCCCCCAACGAACCGATTTCTCAGATGGATGAGGCTAATCCTCCTCGACAGGGGAGGGAGTGGGGCTTTTTGTATATCAGTCTCCAATTCTCCTGTGTGAGATCAATATTCAAACACTCCTCCCGTTTGCCACGAGAATGAATTGGATCCGAAATCTCTTTTTGCACGAGTAGTCGGTCAAACGTTTTGTTGACCGTTTTATCTTGCTGCGCTCCCTGTATAAAGGGGACAATTACAGGCACTTAAACCATACAGTGTCTTAATGTACAGTTAAAACTAGAAGTCCTGTCGTGAGATGCGCACAAATAGCACGTTGATATGCGCGTTAATGTACACGTTATGGCCCAAGTAAAGCTTTCAAATTCTGTACATATGGCCTGTGCACAAGCAATGTTTCAGCCAATGGACCTCCGGGTAACCCGGAGGTCCATTGGCAGAAACATTGCATGTGTTTGCAATGAGTAACCAAGAGGACCTGCCGTGCTTTGGATGTCATTCGATGTGGCAAATGCGCGCAATTCCAACGCGCAATTAAGCCTAGATAAGCGCACTATTCGTGACAGGACTTCTAGTTTTAACTGTACAACACACTGTGTATCATACCGCGTTTTATAAAATGGGTCTTCTGAGGAAATTATGATGAATAGCAGATTCGTTTATGAAGATAAATACAAATTATCACCATTATATTTACGTACAAAACGTTGTATTCGAACTCCTGTTTCTGAGACCATATCTCGACGGGTCGAAGAAGAGTCGAAATATAGCCTTAGAAACAAGAGCTAGATATTCTGATACAACATTTTGTACATAACATAATGACGATGATAGATTTATCTTATAGTTCTCTCGTGTAATAGTTTTACACCTTACGTAACTAATCGATCACAACCCCGCGCGAAATTTACAAATTGAGCACTTGAATAGAAACATTATTTTTTCAAAAAATGCAACGAGTCGAAATATAGCCTTAGAAACAAGATCGAGATTCTGATACACCATTTTGTACATTACATTATGGCGATGATAGATTTATCTTACAGTTCTCTCGTGTAATAGTTTTACACCTTACGTAACGAATCGATCACAACCCCGCACGTAATTTACAAATTGAGCACTTGAAAAGAAACATTATTTAACCCTTTACCCAACGTAATGGCCAAAACCGGCCAGCGCTATTCTCAAACATCGTCAGTTAATTTTCATTATTTTTTCATCGCGCTCGTTCCAATGAGGAGTCATAACCTATGTTTTTGAGACAAAAAGTGAAAAAAATTAGTCGTTCAAGAATTTTTTTTTGCAAGTGTTGTCAGCTTTTCATGTTAGGTAAAGGGTTAAAAAAATGCAACAAAACCATATCAGACGCCTCCCTCACTGGAGCTTGGTCAACGAGGTCGTTCCAAGTGTTCAGTCATTTCAATTTGAACTTTTGCTATCCTCGGGTAAGTTTAAAAAAAAACTGCGCTTAACAGTTGAACTGCGTGCGGTTCCAGGTTGAATATTCCCAATGCATCAAATCCAAAAGAATAAAAGTAATGTTTCTCTATAATTTAATTCCTATAGTTTTGAGAGATCTCTCTCTGTCTCTATCCGTGTCTCTGTCCACTTGTTACGATTTCCTTATGTTCCATAAATAGTAACGTCAGCAAATCGCAACAAGCACGCGATTATATTAGGCAGTTGCAAGATATAGATTTGGGATCAGGGGCTCCCGATAGAGTGTTATCGGACAATTACGGATCCAGTACAGATTTGTAAGAAATACAATTCGATCACAGTGTCAGTCGCGATACATGAGCAAAATAATTGATTATGTCCCATCAATGCACTTTTCAATTCATCTGGAATAAAACAATTGTCTGTGCAAAGAAGTATCTAAATTACAGAATCAGGTCGACAGACGTACAGTTAAAACTAGACGTCCTGTACGATCTGTGCGCTTATCTAGGCTTAATTGCGAGTAGGAATTGCGCGCAAGTGTCATATCGACTGGCATACAAAGCATGGCAGGTTCTCCTAGTTACTCATAGCAAACGCAGGCAATGTTTCTGCCAATGGACCTCCGGGTTACCCGGAGGCCCATTGGCTGAAATATTGCTTGTGCACAGGCCACATGTACAGAATTTGATAGCCTTACTATGGTCATAACGCGGAGATTAACGCGCATATCGTCGTGCTATTTGTGCGCATTTCATGACAGGACTTCTAGTTTTAACTGTACGCGAATACTTGATCACGACCCCATTAATGCTCTTATCAGGAAATTAGGATACTTGCTCGGTACTGGATGTCATGTATTTCTCGTCTTACTCTATCACTGTACATGGTGATGTTTACATCCTCATTATTAATGCACGTTGAGTACAAATGTTCGTACTTTACTCTTTCGTGTAGATGGACTCAGTACGATAACGCTAATTCTGCAGCAAGCGATTCCACTTAAAAGTTGATATACCCATTTTAAAAACGCTTAGCTGTTCGTCTCCCAGAGGACAAACTCTGGCTGTCGAACTGAAGGGCGCACTCAGAAAACAACCTAAATCTGGCTGTCGAACTGAAACATAGGGCGCACTCAGAAAACAACCTAAATCTGGCTGTCGAACTGAAACGTAAGGCGCACACAGAAAACAATCTAAATTTGGCTGTCGAACTGAAACATAGGGCGCACTCAGAAAACAACCTAAATCTGGCTGTCAAACTGAAACATAGGGCCCACCCAGAAAACAACCTAAATCTGGCTGTCGAACTGAAACATAGGGTCCACTCAGAAAACAACCTAAATCTGGCTGTCGAACTGAAACATAGGGCCCACTCAGAAAACAACCTAAATCTGGCTGTCGAACAACATAGGGCGCACTCAGAAAACAACCTAAAGCTGACTGTCGAACTGAAACATAGGGCCCACTCAGAAAACAACCTAAATCTGGCTGTCGAACTGAAACACAGGGCCCACTCAGAAAACAACCTAAATCTGGCTGTCGATCGAACTGAAACATAGGGCCCACTCAGAAAACAACCTAAATTTAGTATTGTGGGAAAGAGAAGAACTTGTATATAAGATATCCAAAGAAGGTTAAATTGCACTTTGGGAAAAATTTTCTGAATAGTGGTCGGGGTCTGACGTACATTATGAAGGAAATTGTGACTACGGGACTCCGTACGTGTGCCAAGTGAAATTGATAAATAGAGGATATGGAATGAGTGTTTTTCTCATATAATATTTATGAAATGAGTCTAAGAATTTTCCGTTTTGGCGAGCACAAACGAAAAATTCGGACGAGTTTCATAAATATTATATGAGAAAAACACCCATTTCATATTCTATTTATCATATGACACACACACGCACAAATTAGCCGCTTAGTATGACTTTTTAACCCATCACTCAACTTGAGTTAGAGACGGCACTTGGAAAAAACATCCTCGTATAACTAAATATTTTCATTTTTTTGCTTCCAAAACATAGGTTATGACCCCTCATTGGAACGAGCTCGTCGAGCTCGTTCCAATGAGGGGTCATAACCTATGTTTTGGAAGCAAAAAGTGAAAATATTAAAAAAAAATGAATGGCGTTTTACTTGCAGGTAAAAGATTAATACAGTATAACCCACCCTAAATAGGGCAGATAACGTAAATTCTCCCTACTGAAATTATGCAAATGTGACCCAGTTGTATTTTGTTTAGCCACTCATATTGTCCAGTTTTGAAATTGACCAATAAAAGCTTCCAACTCTAATTATGCAAATTATTAAAATGTGGCCCAGTTGTATTTTGTTCAGCCAATCAAATCGTGTAGTTTTGAAATTGGCCAATGAAATTGACGGAAGGCTTTATTTATCATTGATTAATATGAAAACAAAATATCAAATGTTTAAAAGTGAACAAAACGGACGAAAGCCACTTGGAATAATCTGAAGAACTAGACGGCTGCCATATGATGATGCGTTTCGTGGATAGCTTTGGTACCATAGTGAATGGGTAGGGTTAGATGAGGCTCTTGAAAAAGCTTTAGGCTCAAACGTTGGACTCATGCACCTTCGATGGTTTGATCTTTGCGAAACTCAGCGATGGTTCCGTCCAAAGGATTACGACCCAGTGTCAAATGTCAGAACTGAAAAGAAAATTCAGAATTGTAGAAAAATTTGATCTCAACAGGTCTCAGCCTACCATTATAGAAGTTGATAAACATCTGCCACATGCAGCTATATGCAGTGCGTGGGGAGTGGGCTGTGGCAAGGTCGCTCGTGGGGGTGGAGTTATCATCCAAAATACCACTTCAAATGTGTGTACATTTGGTTAAAAATACAAGCAATATTTCTGCTAATGGACCTCGGGGTTCAACCCGAGGACCATTGGATGAAGCTTTGTGATTTTTATGATTGTTCATGCTTTGTAATAAATTTGCAATTATTGCTCGGATGGAATCTCAATTGTGCGGGGGATATGTGATAGCACGCTCTCCACGTATTGTATATTGTGTATATAATTATATAGATGTGTGCGAGCCGTATACGTATAGATCGTAGTTATCGGTGATAACTTTATATGGATGGAGAAGGAATGGTGCTTTTTCGACCTATGGTAGTTTTGTCACGCTAGCTCTTGACCTTGTTGACCTTCTTCCGGCCATAGACTGGCATAAACATGGGTCGAAGGCTCGTGGGTGAGTTTTCGTGGATTGGGGATTTTTAGAATTTTGTTTTATCTTTTCTTTTTTCTGTTTTTTCCGTTTATTTCTGCGATTTCCTAGAAACGATTATCCCGGGCATTACTCGCTATCACTGTCAATTTCCAATTGATGTCGAATTTTTAAAACCATCTCTTCTTCCCTTCAAGAGAAGGGTATGGCTGTATTCACAGGGTAATTACGAAGCACTCAACGAGGCACTCTCTAACGTTGACTGAATTCTCTGCTTGATAACGTATGTCTTGATACTATTTTTTCCAATTTCAACGACAAATTACTCGATAGAGCATCTATATATATTCCGAACAAAATAAATCATTTGCGGTCGGGTCAGCAGAAATGGATGCACAATGGAATTAGACAACTAATGAGACAAAGGCTGGGTCTGTATCGGATAGCCAAACGCACCGGTCTTCCGAACGCTTGGGCAAAATATAAACGTAAACGGAACGAAGTTGTTACGACTATTTGGAAGACCAAAGCGTCATTTCTATCTGAAGATCAGACTACATTAAATAACAACAAAACATTCTCTTCCTTGTGGTCGAAGAATCTAAAAACACTTATCAGTAGTAGTAAAGCAGTAGGTATTCCAACAATTATCCATTTAAATAAAGTATTTTCCTCACGTGTTGAGAAAGCAGAGGTGTTCAATGAATACCTCTGTTCTATCTCAACAGTTGATGATTCGAAAGCCTCCCCTCCTGATTCAGTATTCCAGGCTTCACGAGATATTGATAGTATAACTCTCCAATGTAGTGAAGTATATGAAGCAATGAATTCGATAAAGGTGTCTAAAGCGTCTGGTTCCGACCTTGTAAGTCCAAGCCTTCTCACAAAATGTAAATCCTCCCTGTGTGAGCCTCTTCTAATCTTATTTAGTGTGCTCTTTAACAACTCTTACTTTCCCTCACTGTGGAAGCAAGCAAATGTCTCCCCAATTTTGAAAAATAGCCCCCAAATTCAGTTACTAATTATCGCCCGATTTCATTGATTAGTTGTGCAGATGGGGGCGCGGTGACTCAGTTGGTAGAGGTGCAGGCTGCAAGCCGAGAGGTGCTCGGTTCGAATCCCACCTGCGGCAACCGCGTTGTGTCCCTAGGCAAGACACTTCACCCCGATTGCCTACATGGGGGCACGATGACGCTGTGTACTGAGGCGTACTGCACGTCGATGGTGCGCATGTCTTCAACCAATCTAACCCTGCCTGTGCTGCGGTGCAGGGTGCAGAGTTACGATGTTGGAGAGCTGACAGCTGCTCGTCGTTGCTCGGTGGTTCTCTCCGGGTAAACCGGCTTCCTCCACCCGTAAAACTGTCACGGTCACGATTACCCATTGTGCATAAGTCTGTGACCTTAAACACCAATCAATAAATAAGTTGTGCAGATATAATATTAGAAAAATGAGTTTTCAAACGCTTGCAGCAGTTTCTGATTGACAACAATGTCCTTACTCAATTCCAATCAGGCATTACACCTGGTGATTCGACTGCCCTCCAACTGACTGACATATACGATAAATTCTGTCGAGCTCTCAATGAAAGCAAAGAAGTTAGGCTGGTCTTTTGTGATGTGAGTAAGGCTTTCGACAAGGTATGACATGTTGGTCTTATCCACAAGCTGATGAAAATTGGTGTCTCGGGTGAATTTCTGTTGTACTCGAAATCGTACCTCTCGGATAGGTCGCAACGAATTGTGCTAGGGTCGGACACATCTGTTTGGGGAACCATTAATGCTGGTGTTCCACAAGGTTCGATAATTGGACCTTTATTGTTCCTTATATATATTAATGATAGAATCGAAAGCTTATTCAGTAGCAAACGCCTGTTTGCAAATGATAACTCCGTACATATAATTGTAGAGAATGCAGAGCAAGCTTCGAGATTAATCAACCTTGACCTTGTCACAATAGAACGTTGGGTTAACTACTAATTATTAATTTATTTATTGGTGTTTAAGGTCGCATACTTATGCACAATGTCTAATGATGACCGTGGCAGTTTTGCGGGTGGAGGAAGCCGGAGTACTCGGAGAGAAGCACCGAGCATCGACGAGCAACTGTCAGCTCCACGACATTCTAACCCTGTTCAAGCTCCGCTCAGTCAGGGTTACAGCGGTTGAAGACATGTGCCCCATCGATGTGCAGTACGCCTTAGTGCACAGTGTCATGTCATCGTCTCCCCTTGTAGGCAACTCGTTGGGCTAAAACCTGGTTGGTTGAGTTTAATCTAAGTAAAACAAAGAGTATTCTCATATCACGTAAATGCAAGCCTACTGCCCATCCACCTCTGTTCTTAGGTGATTCGCGGATATCCGAAGTCAATAATCATAAACATTTAGGAGTTATATAGCACATGTTCGTGGAACGACCACATTGACCATATCTGCTCTAAAGCCTGTTCTCGCTTAAACCAACTGAGGAAGCAGAAATTGAATCTCGATCGCAGCGTCCTAGAACAAATATACTTTGCCTTCGTTGGGCCTCTACTCGAATACGATGGTGCTATCTGGGATAATTGTTCAGCAGCTGAAGTCACCGAGCTAGGGAAAATAGAGATCGCAGTCGCTAGGATCGTTACCGGGGCAACTGGCAATTGTAGTAAGTCTTGGCTTTATTCCAAAACACGTTGGGACTCTCTACGAGACAGACGTTGCAAACAAAAGCTGTTACAGTACTTCAAAATGTATCAATGCATGTCGCCCTTATATATTGCCAATAAAGTTCCCCCGATCATCCCATCGTCAAATCTATCGCTTAACCTCCGGTCATGTCATAACCACATAGTTACTTTTTGTCGGATTTAGTTGTATCTGTCGTCTTTTATCCCGAGTGTCACTGATGAATGGAACAAACAGCTTTTGTCTGATCAATTTCAAGACTTTTCGAAATGCTGAAAATCAGTGACCACCTCTGTTTTACAGTGGCGCGAAATCCTGTGAAGCCCAAATATATCACTGCAGGTTGATTGCGTTGCTGTAACCCTTAATTCTCATTTATACGACAATCATCTGTCTCCTACCCATCTTGTCAGTGCGGGATGTGCGAGGCACCAGAGAATTTTTCCTACATTGTCCAATGTAATGCTTTCCTTTCCGTGCATGGATCACCATGAAGGTTACTTCCGTCTCACTTCTAAGTAATGGTGCTTCTGCTGCTTACGTGAGAGTGTCTTGAATGTGAAGGCAACGTATTGTGCTTTCAAGCTTACATCCCCTGTTGTCCATTGCTCCTCTTCTTTGTACTTTCTTATCACCTTTTCCTTCATTCACAAGCAAAGTTTAAATAATACCATGTATCACCGCCTGGTAGTTTGACTCCCTCTGTTTGTCTTTCTACGACTAGATTTACCACCAACTTTCTCACCAGTTTTGTCCCTGGACGGGGTGTCGTGTCCTTGCATTCGAGGTTACCTTCTAGTGTCGACAACGATGCTAACAAATGAAATCTGAATGATCTCTCGGGTATTTTCTCCCAGGTCTATATTCTTCGGACCTATAGGCAGCTCTCACTGTGTGCATGGATGCAGTGTTCCGGCTTGGCATGTGGCTGATGATCAAGTTGGTGATCGACCACAGGCCATGGGTTCCAGGCGGCGATATATGAGTCCACCTACTATATTATACCACCTTTTAGTGTAAGTTTATGAATGACCCAGGACTAACACAGGCTCCCAGCTTTCTGTCAGATACCTCTTTGCATACTAATATGATCTTTTTGTTAGTATATGTTATATTCTTGATGTTCACAAAATATACTGTTTCTTTTCTTGGTGTTCAATATTGTAACATATAGCATATTTATAGAATGAATATTGTTTAGACGAAACTAAACGTAGTTGCCGTGATGCTTTCCGAGAAAGCAATCTCGCAAGCATCCCGAAGACATTTCCTCGTGGATGGCGTCCTTACTAATCAGTTGAATTGGTCTCTTTGAAATTACCAAATCGACAGCTGACGACGCGACAACAAAAGAAGTTAGTTGATGTTTTTTTCAATTCTTTTGTTAAAATCGTTACTTTTTACAGTCAGTCAATGTAATAACTACCCATTAATAGTACTAGTACAAATAGTACATACACATACTTGTGATGAGTATTAATCATTGCACGTAGTTTATCCCCTTGAACACCAGAGGCTGTTTTTCCGCCCGGGTCACAAAATACGACTTAATGCCATTAAGTGGGATGGCTACAAGGTAAATGTGCGGTGTAGACCAATCAATATTTTCAACGTGCATCCCCAAGGCTGCACGTTGAAAATATTAATTGGTCTACCCCCAAATAATGCATATGGACTCTTCCAATTGCTGCCATTGAACTGACATGGGAGATACCACCATGGTGCAAAGGGATGCGTATTAATTACTACAAGTAGTTAAAGGCATAGTTTTGATTATTAGAAAAGTATTACTGTCTTTTATTTTCTTTTGAAGGAATCAATATTACTTAAACCCTGTACAAAAAAGATAGATTTTAAATAGGTGTTGACAAAAAACCTGAAACTAGAGAAACAGCATTTACTGCCACCAGTAAATTCAAGTCTGTGTGAAAAGGTTTAAAGTATCAGAAAAAAAACTACATAGAAAAAAAATTCATGGAGGCTTATTTTCGGGAGTAAAAAAGTTTTTAACAAATCAGAAATAATGAGTTTTCGTTAACAGTATTTACAGATATTCATACAGGAATCAGAACAATTTTTCTAAGAAACCAGAAAAGGCATATATGTGCACACCATTTATAGGGTTCGATCAAGGAATCAGAAATTGACATTACTGGCTCTGCTATTTATTTGAATGATGAGATACATGTATAATCTTCAGAATAGCATTAATCTGCATTAATTGGTATAAAATGCAATTCCTAATACATGTAGGTCGGAAAAATATGCACTTAATGGCCTCTGTTGACCGCACAGAGGTGGACCACATTTTAAACCTCCAGCACGTTTCAACTCATTCGGTGTAGGTACCATTTCTATAGGTCATTCCAAGCCTGAAGTATGAGCATAAACTACTTTATAAATATTGCTCCACCAGATCTGCCTTATTTGTAGATGATGGCAAATGTTCATATTAGCTAGAAAATGTTGAAGTGCATGTATCGTACCTCTGGAAAATATATTGCGAGTAAAACAGCATAGCAATGTTGGAATATAGACGTTGAAATACCTTAAAGGCCCCTAAGAGCCTATCTGAAGACTTATTGGCATTGTCAAAATACCGAGGTCCCATCTATGTCCATGTGTGTTCAGAACAACATTGTGAGAATGGAAAGGGTTTTCATTATTCTCAATTTTGCATAACATAGAATGTTTGAAGACAGGTGCACCATCGATGTGCAGTAACCTTTAGTACACAGCGCCACCGTGCCCCCATATTGAGATCTTCAGAGGGTTAAAATACTCCCCTTAAATACACCATTTTAATCCTTTAAATGGGGGCGCAGTGGCTCAGTTGGCAGAGGTGCAGGCTGCAAGTCGAGAGGTCCTCACTCTGTCCTTGGGCAAGACACTTCACCTCATTGCCCACGTGGGTGCATGGTGGCGCTGTGTACTAAAGCGTACTGCACATCGATGGTGCACCTGTCTTCACCCAATGCTAACCCTGCTTGTGTGGAGTTAGTATGTGCAGGATGTGACAGTTGCTCGCTGTTGCCCGGTGGTTCTCCTCCACCCGTAAAACTGTCATGGTCATGATTACCCACTGTGTAGAAATATGTGACATTAAACACCAATAAATAAATAATCATTTAAAAAATGAGCTCATTCCAATGAAGTGCCATAAGCTATGTTTTTTCAAGCAAAAATGAAAAAGTAATTAAAACTGAATAGACATTTCTGTGAATAACGCTGAGTTATGATTGAGAATAAATAGATTTTTAAAAAATGCTTTGAAAAGTGAAGGGTTCTCTCTTTAATGATTGAGAATGAAGTTTGTAACATGATACAAAATAAATATACAATGCTGTATTCCGTTTTAGATAATGGTGACTGCTTCAGCTAACTCATTTCCCAGTAAATGTTGTAAACATATTTTTAACCTCTATATCCCCAAGTCTCCAAATCATAGATGACCGAGTACCAATGGCAGGCAGTCTATCAGTATACCAAAAAACATTGAGATAGAATTGATTGTATTTGGGTTATCGCGTTGACAAATAGTGCGCGGAAGACAAAAATATTCCATCTACACCATCAATGCATGCCTTCTTTGAATGTTATTTATTGGGGTTTAACGACACTTTTCAACAGCCAGGGTCGCCTCGTGTCCGACAGTTTTTATGGGCAGAGGAAGCCTGAGAACCCAAAGAGAACCACCAAACAGCTGCAAGCAACTATCAGGCTCCCCAACATAATAACTCCACACAAGCAGGGTTAGTGCAAGTGCATCATCGACGAGTAATATGCCTTAGTACACATCGTCACCATGCCCTCACGTGGGCATTGGGGGTGAAGTGTTTTTGCCCAAAGACACAAAGCGGTTGCCGCAGGTAGGATTCGAACTGAGAACCTGTCGGCTTGCAGCCTGCACCTCTGACTACTTGGCCACCGCGCCCCTCTATGAGTGTAATGGGAATACTTGGAGGCTTATATTTTGAGGATAGAAAAGTTTCAAAGAAATAAGAAATAGGTTTTCGTTGACAGTATTTAATGATAATGATATTCATTCAGGAATCAGATAATTTTTCCAAGAAACCCCAAAAGGTATATATCTGTTCAGCATTCAAAGGGCCCAATCAAGGCTATGCACTTGCACTGGGGGGGGGGGGGGGGGGGGGCGGTTAAAACTATGATTTCCAGCAATTCTGAAAATAGCCCTCAGTGACTCCTGGCAACCTTGACCAAAATTTTAAACCTCCATCGATTGTCGACTCGTTTGGTATTGGTCCCAGATCCATACATCACACCATGCTTGAGTTATGAGCATGACCCACTTTCAAATATTTTGGCCACGACAACCTGTTTTACGGGAAAATGAATGTATGGACTTCAGGAATGCTTTAGAGAGACAAAAAAATGTGATTTCCAGCAATTCTGAAAAATGCACTCAATGACTCCCAGGTGACCAAAGTGACCTTGACCCATATTTTGAACCTCCGTTAAGTGTCGACTCATTTAGTGTTGGTCCCAGGTCCATGCATCACACCATGCTTGAGATATGAGCGTGACACACTTTCAGAATTTTTGGCAACGCCAACTGTTTTCATTAAAAAATGCATGTCTGAATTCTGGGAAAGCATTTGGAAGTCAAAAAATGTGATTTCTAGCAATTCTGGAAAATGCACATATTTTGAACCTCCATCGAGTGTCGACTTATTCATTTGGTGTTAGTCCCAGGTCCATGCATCGTACCATGCCTGAGTTATGAGTGTGACCCGCTTTCTAACATTTCGGCCACGCCCACTTTTTTCGTGTAAAATTGCATGTATGATCTTTGGGCACGCATTATGGAGTCAAAGTATGTGATTTCCACCAATTTTGAAAAATGCACTCAATGACCCCTGGGTGATCTCAGTGACCTTGATCCACATTTTTTTTGAATCTCCATTGAGTGTGGACGGCGATACGGCAAAGCTTGGATGTTGGAATTTAGGTTTAGTAAGGGCCTGCAATCATTGCACGCCACACCCACAGGTGTAATTGCTGCTTCAGCGCTGGGTTGTCTTCTGTTTACTAAGGGTCGGGCATTAGGAGTGGGGAGAGCAGTTTGCAATCGTTGCATGTCACACCCGAGGGTGTTTGCTGCTTCCGTTTTATTGAGGGTCGGTTTAGGAGCTGAGGGACATTACCCGATCGCGATTGGTGAAAGCTGCCTTGGATTTTTGCCAAGTCTCGCCAGAGCGTATCACTGCCTGTTTCCACCGCAGATTTTTCTTTGTTGGAACCTTTTATTATAGGACTGTATTGGTTTGGTTTTTAGGTCGTTTATGGGCGTAGCGCGATGGAGGCAGCCTTCGATATTCGCCAAGTCTCGCCGGTTCGTATCACTGCCTGGTTCCTCCCTGTATATGTCCTATTTCTGTGAGGTTTTTGGCATCAGCGCCGTCACGAACGGGAGTGGTCCATGGGAGGCCTAGCCAGGTGGGCCTGAATCCGACTCTGTTCATGTCTACCTGGTTCGATCGGTCTGGGCCCATTCCCGACCAGGCAGGTTCTATAGTAGTCGGTTTGGGCTGTTTGTTTTATAGCATTTTCGATTTTTTGTCGGCTGGCAAAGATGTAGTTTTATTCAGATATTCATGTGCTGTCCTTGAGGCGGTCGCGATCTTTTGGCGGCTAGAGTAGTTGGGCGGTCTTTTATAGTTGGAATGCCAGCCCACTCGTGGAGTAGTTTAATTGGGGTGTTTCAGAGGTCGCGTAAGGCAACCCCGAGCGCATGTTCTGGACTCTTTGCAGTTTACTCAGGTTGGTTTTATTTGTTTCACCGAGGACAAGAGACCGAATGCTTTGTATAATTTAAGTAAGACTGTCTCTTTGGACCCCGAGAATGTGCCGCGTATAGCATTTTTAGTACGTTAATGCGCGATATTATTAGTGTACTTTTTGAAGGTCAGTTTTTGGTTGAGGGTAATACCGAGGAATATTTCCTCGGTGCATTCTGTGATGACTTTACCCATTAGTTTAAGGTCAAAGTCGCGGTTTTTGAGCTTGCGGGTGAAAGTGATTCTATGGATTTTGTTTTTGTTCAGTTTAATTCTCCATTTGACGCACCAACGCGCGAGGTCGTACAGTGTGCGTTGGAGGCATTTTCGACTTGGAGGGTAATCCTGTTTGAATCCCATTGTTCTTTGTCATCCGCGACTTGTGATATTGCGACACAGCAAGAATGAATGGATGAAGTTTCAGCGCGACGAATGCGCACATGGACGGTGTGGGATTTGAGATCTATTGCGATCCGACTAACTTTATTTGCTTATGGATCCACGAGAGTTTGAAACGAGGGCCAATAATCTTATTTGGTTCGAGAGTGCGCACTGGCAGAGGAGTACTGGGGTAAGATCCCCTAGAACATCGAACCGGAATGGGACTTGGGATTGTGTATAGCTACAAGAATTCTGCTCTGGGTTTTATTTAGAAATGTGAGCAAATTTATGGTAATACATGGACCGCTGTTTGATGGATGGTTTAGAAAAAAAAGGAGAAGCCTAAACTGTCGCGGCCTTGCGAGAATGAAATGAAATAAAAATACTCAGCGCGCCGAAGGCACACAGGGACGACGTGGCATTGAAAGCCCTTGCGACCCGAAAAACTTTATTTGCTTTATGGCTTTATTTGATTATAAATCCACGAGAGTCGGGTGCGAGAGTCAATAATCTTATTAAGTTTGAATGTACGACTGTCAGTATAATAGTGGGTTTGAGATCCCCGGGAACTGGAAGATGGCTAGGAAGTTTGCATAACTACAAGAGTTCTGCTCCGCGTTTGCGTAGAGACGTGGGCATAATTATGGTAATACTGAAACCGCAGTTTGGTGATTGTTTCAGAAAAAAAAGAAAAAGAAACCCAAGCAGTCGATGGTTTGGGAGCAGCCCCAGATTATTATCCTTAACAGTTACAAAAAGGAAAAAAATACACCAATATGTATTTTTGAAAGCTGGGAGTTATTCATCAGCCTATGAGGGAGAGTGAATGCTGAGCCTTGGCCATCTGATCTACCGTCATGGGAAACAGATGACGGGGTGATGGGAGGCCACCCCTCCACCCCCATATACACACACACAAACATCCCCTCACAGACACACACCCGAAAGCCTTTACAAGGGCTTTTAAATCTTTATTGAAATGTTTATTTATATAAAATGTACACTTGTTGCAATCCTTCCCTGGTGATTGGTGCCTTCCTGTGTATGTTAACAGAAAGGTAGGTTGTACCAATCCCTCGTACGCTTCGTCTACTGTTCCTATGCGTTTTCTTGATAAGGGTGTTGCAAGAAAATTTGAGAATGTTCAATTAGAAAAGTTATAGGTAGAGAGAAAGATAGGTATCCGCTATTGTATATTGTGACTGTTGTGTGATTGTTGCTATGGATGGGGTGAGGGTGGGTTTCTTCGGAGCCCACGTCCCTCGCGCAGAGTTGCGAGTCAATCCTCACAGATTCAATCCTAAAGTTCTCAATGAGTAGTGAGGCAATCCTCACTGACTACACGCACTTTAATTCTATTGAGTAATTTTAATTTACAGTGGCCTATTTTGTTTTTCTGTTAACGGTTCGGTGTTCGTTTAGCTCTACCGTTGATTCACTATCCTGGAGTCTGTGGAGGGTTTTTTATAGGTCTTATTAAACGCATTTCAATCGCGCTTCAGCAGAGTTGCGAGACAGTCCTCACAGACTCAATCCTAAAGTTCTCAATGAGTAACGAGGCAATACCCATTGACTCAACGCAGTTTAATTATATTGCATAATTTTTATTTTCTGAAAACTTATTTTGTTTTTCTGTTAAGGGATCGGTGTCCGTTCAGCACAACCATTAATTCACTATCTTGGAGTCTGTTGAGGGTTTTGTTTTGTAGGTCGTTTAATTGGATATCAATAGTTTCTATTTTTGCTTGGTCGTAAAGTTCCTTTATTGGTGTTCATTTAGGTTTCCATAGTACCACAGGCAGGGCATAGTTTTGAACCTTTTGTAGCTTCTGAATGTTGGTTTTGCTCAGGTCACTTGTTATTAGGGCACCGTTTTCTTTTATCGGACGTATAAATGACTCGTAGAGCTTGAGGAGCACATCATTGTTTGCTCCCCAAGTTTTACCTTTGATCATCTTCACAAAATTGATACGTTTAGTAGCTCTAACCGTAATGGAGTTTACGTGACTGTTTAGACTGAGATTGCTATCTAGTGTACATGTAAATCCAAAAACATTAGCCTCTTTGCTTGCTTCTCATTTGTGATCGTATAACTGGAGACCGATACTGGGGACTGGTCTTTTCCTTTGCTTCTTGAAGAACGTAACAGTTTGAGTTTGGTGGCATTGGGTTCGAGAGCCATAGGGCCACCAGCTCTCAAGATTGCGAATGGTATACTGTACACGATTTTTACTTATGTATCGGGACTTGCTGGCAGTCCACTTGCCTTTGTCTTCTGAGAACTGCAATAGTTCAACACAGTTTTTCCCTACTTTTTCTATGTCATTCACATATATTATGAAAAGAAGCGGGCTTAAAGCCGATCATTGTAGTGTTCTCGCTTTGAGTATTACTTCCTCTGACACCTCGTGGTTAACCCTCACCTTGATTTTTCGGTCAGTTAGAAATGATGATATGATCCTCAGAATTTTAGTGGGTAATCCAATTTTCACTAGTTTATATCTCATGCCATTGTGCCATACCGAGTCGAACGCTTTTTCTGCATACAGGAAAAGCGCTGTTCCGATTTCGGTTTGACTAAGTGCTGTTTTCATATAATCGACCAATCTATAAACGTGTTCGATTCTCTCTTTCGGACTCCTATACGCTCTTTGCCAACCCAGCTGAGCAAGCTAATTGGGCGGTAGTTAGAAAGGTTGGTAAGGTCTTTGTCGGGTTTAGATATCATGACTCCTGTGGCCAGTTTCCAGCATTTTGGGAAGTACCCACAAGAGAGACTGCAGTTTGGGAGTTGGGTAAGTCTACAGTAGAAGATGTTGGGGCACTGTTCCATCATTTTGTTAAAGACTTCGTCTTCTCCTGGGACGAAAATTACTGGCATTTTCTGATTACACCCATGACCTCTTCTACGCTTATTAGTTCGGTAAATTCATGGTCGTTCCCGTCTTCGTGAATTTGGTCGAAGTTCGGTTCATTGAAAATTGAGTTGTTATCTTGGACAAATTTATTTACTTTTACCTTAAAATCGTTGTCATATCTGTTCCCTTCTTCCGGACGATATGCTTTTGCCTTGTCGTCCATGACCATAGTTCCATCGATAGTCTTCAGAGCATTTTTATTGGTACTCTTTCTCCTTTGGCAGGGATGTGGCGACAGGGGGTGGGGTGGGGGTGGGGGGGGAAGTGTCCCCCCCCCCCCCCCACACACACCCAGCTAGGAGTATTTTTTTCAATAGTTGGAAACTTCGAGGTCAAAAATCAAATACTTGGAAATTCAATATATTAACATTGTTCATGAAAAATATTAAAATTCCAACTTAATGATGAGAAATTTTGATCTTTTATTTCCAACTGGAAACTTGAGTTTCAAATTTCCTACTCAGAAATTGACATTAGCCTCAAAGTTTCGACTCTAACATCAATCCGGTAAATTTTCTGACCCAGACACATTATAAATAATGCTTTTTCCGTTTCATGACTAGTGAAAAGTTTCAGAAGGGTTCATAAGCATGTGTATATATATATATAATCACTTTAACCCTATACCCAACGCAGACGATTTCAAAATTCATTATTTTAAATATCATTTTTTAAATTTTAAAAAAAAAAATCAACAAAACCATATCATGTGGCCCCTCTTTGGAACGAGCTCGACGAGCTCGTTCTGAAGAGGGGTCACATGATATGGTTTTGTTGAAGTTTTTCGAAAAATAATATTTTTTCAACAGCTGAATTTGCATATTACGCGGGCGGATGCGGGCAATTCGTTGGCTAAAGGGTTAAAAGGTATCACCCAGCGATGCAGCGCAACCACCTATCGAAACTACTCACAGTTGGAATTTACACCGGTGGCACCACCCCCCCCCCCCCCCCCCCAGCTGAAACCCGCTAGCCACATCCCTGTCCTTTGGCCAGTAGAGTTTTCAATGTATCCCAGAACCTCTTAGGTACTCTCAGCCCATTTAGGTTTTGTGTTGCTTTTTCCCATCTTACTCCATTGTCGTTAGCTATGACCTTTTTTGCTTCTCCGTGTAGACGATTATACGGGGTTTTGCCTTTATTTTTAATTCGATAATGTTTCTGAATAGGTTCCAGTCAGTTTGTGATATGTTCCTCCTGTTCGCGGGAGGATACCTTGTTCAACCAGTATTACATTTCAAAGTGGCGTGAACTGGCAGGTGATCACTGCCTAGCTGATCATCCCCTACCAATATGTCTTGCATTTGGCAGATTAGTGATTTGCTGGTGATAATCAAGTCTAGAATATGTGATTGATGGGGTGGGCTGTTGCTTATGTATGTTACGTCTTGATCGTTATTTACCACGAATAGATCGAGTTCTGCAATGATGTTGAAAAAGTCGTCACCATCAGGTTCAGTCTTATGACAAGCGAATACCTGGTGCTTGGAATTGAAATCACACAAGAATATGCAGTGCTTGTATTTTTGGCAAAGAATTCAAAAACTTTACTGTCTACTGTTGCTTGCGGCTTGTCATAATATAATATGATGGCCACGTGTTTGTGGTCAAGTTCAATTTCAACTTTAATCACTTCAGCATTGAGGTGATCGCACAGTATTGTTTTGTATTTAATCTCCTCCCTTGTTAGCAGAGGGACGCCGCCACCTTTTTGGACGGGGCGATCTCTTCTAATAATATAAAAACCACATGACGAGAATTGTTTGTTTCGTTTAAGCCATGTTTAAGCCATGATTAATTCCAACTATGTCCGTATATTTGAAATAATGTGACATTTGCAAGTTTTTGTGATCAACGCTCCGAGCGTTCCACTGGACTATTTTTTAGTGTATCCCTAAATGGTTTAGTGATAACTGTACTAAATTTATTTAAGTTTATTTACTATTTGTAATATTGTTACCTAATTATATTTTGTGGACGGCCGCTTCTAAGGGCGTGTGAGATATTTGAGTTTTATATAACTTAGAGTCTGGTTTACTGATCTCTTTGCAAACAAAGGAAAGACTGGAATCCATGTGTTTCTTCATTAGGCTGAAAGAAGAGCCAGGTGTTAGGGTACACGTGGAATATGGGGAGGATGAGTTCTCGACATTACTTACATTTAGAGCTTTAAGCTGGAAGTTTGTTTTAACTGTTTTGAAGTGGCTACACCCCGGTAGTTTCTAGGGTGTTGACCATCGCAATTGGGACAGTTCAGAGTTGTAGCACTACATGCCTTCGCGATGTGTTTGTCGCGGCATTTCATACATCGTTGCTTCCCGTTGCATTTGAGTGACGAGTGCCCAAATTTCTGACACATGTGGCACTGAACGGGTCACAGACGAACACGATATTCCTCTGTTTCGTATTTTTTGCCGTTGATAATTACCCCTTTACTGATCAGATTTAATGTCGTTGCTCAATAAGGGAATTTTACTTTAATCTTCCAAATATGGTTGCCCGTGGCTTTGGAGATTAATCTTTCCAACGTGCATCGTGAAAGGGCTTTATCAATCGAGTTTTTTTCTGTTTTAGGGTGAACGCATGTGATTACGACACGTGGGTTTGGTTGCGGGTGACTCTGTGTCTTGTTGTTTTTATTGGTCACCTTAGGGGGCGTTTTGGCTTTTACTGTGTCGACGGATGTCGCGCTATGGGTTAAGCCAGATGTCGCATTCACGATTTCCGATGATGTAGGTGTTGTTATAACAGAATTCCCTCCCCCCGATTTCTTTGTGTGACCACCGCGTCCTTTTCAGTATCGGTGCTCAGTGAATTTTGCTTGAAAGTTTTTGTCTTCTTATCACATCGATCAGAAGTCGTACAGAAACCATCTTCATCTTCGATGTCCACGGTTTCATCATTTTCACGGAACTCATTGGAGAGTTTCCTTTTCGACCGATTTTGGCTTGGTGATTTTTTCTGTCGCTGCGATTTGGGGATTTTAGCTGAGTTTTTATGCTATTGAATTTCAACTTTTTCAGCGAGGGAAGCTGCAGCTGTGTTGGCGGCTTCTTCTACTATGCAACGCAGCCAGTTATCCTGGCTGGAGGTAATTTGATCTGAATCTAGTTCAGATATCCCCGTCAGTGAGCCGACGGACGCATGTCTTCTCGTTTCTGTTGCGGCGTGAATAGATGGTGAACCAGGCGCAGGAGGAGTCTGGTCCTCTGTCCGTGGTGTGGATCTCAGAATCGCCTTTTCCAATTCCCTTCTCAATTTGGCCTTTTCTGTATCTGCCTATCGCTTCTGGGCTTGAAGCACTGACCTCAAACTCTTTATTGTGTCATTCAATCTGGCAATTTCTATCTGGAAGTCAGACATCATCGACATCATCGATACCGTGTCAGTGTTAAGGGAATTTCTACTGTTGCTAACACTGCCAGAATTAAGGAAGAATTGTTTATCTGGGCTTGACTTTGTTTATCCATTGTTTATTTGTAAATAATTCTTAAATTTATTTTTAGGTTATTAAAGATTTTAATTTAATTTTATTGACTAAAATATCAGTTTTTAGCGGAAAAATGGGGATAGAAATAGCAAAAGTAAACACTTACAGTGATAAAAAAAGATACACAGAAATTGAGCAAATGGCAATAGCGTTGTTGAACTTCCAAGTGAGCGATAATCAGTTTTGTGTTGAGTTGACAAGTTGAAGCCAATCAAACACCCATCTGCAGAGTCAACATAAACAGTGAAATGAGCTGCATTTATCGTAACGTTTCTGGCTTCTGCTTGATATACCCTCCAGCTGAAGTGAGGCTGTATGTTCGGTTTATGTCCACACCAACTAACAAAGATTATAAGGTAGGAATATGCTGTTTTTTTAATTCTGCCGTGAAATCACTGACGCTGTCCATTCCGTCTGAAAATCAACGTGTTCGCAAGTTTGAAATCACGGACATCTCAAGTGAGTATGGGGCATACGCAGGATATAGGTTCCACCTCGTTTGCATGGTTTTGTTTGTTCATTTTACATATCTTTTTATTTTATCTTCTTTTTTCGATGCTCACTGCACCCTCTACAACGGATTTGTTCTCGTTCTGTTGTTGGAAAGAAAGCAATGAACTTCGCTGGTCGTTCACCCGAGCAGATTCCCAACAAGACGAATCTGTTATTTCCTTTTTCCTCCGACGTGTTATGGAAAAGTGTGTTTGATGAAGTAGACTTTTAGTTTCAGGATGTTAAAAACATTTTCCCAAATATACAATTAATTATGAATTTACTCATTAAACCTATAACGAATCCGAACAGACGAGTTTATTAATACTGACGCCCTATTTATTTTTATTTTGTTTTTTTTTTATTGAGGGTTAACGACACTTTCGACCGTCAGACTCACCTCGTCTCCTGCAGTTTTACGA
Organism: Pictodentalium vernedei; assembly: GCA_031216915.1. Classification (NCBI taxonomy): domain Eukaryota; kingdom Metazoa; phylum Mollusca; class Scaphopoda; order Dentaliida; family Dentaliidae; genus Pictodentalium; species Pictodentalium vernedei. Next base: position 57,284,095 of record CM062296.1, read on the forward strand.
GGCAAGAAGCCTGAGTACCCAGAGAGAACCACCAAGCAACAGTGAGCAAATGTCAGACTTTTCAATGCACTAACGCACAGAAGAGGTTAGCATTGGTTGGAAACAAGGGCACCATCTATGTGCAGTACACCTTAATACACAATGGTACCGTGTACCACGTGGGCATTGGAATTACGTGCCATGCATATGGACACAACGCATTTACCACTGACGGGTGTCGAACAGTGAACATTTGGGGTTGAAGTTCAATGTCGAACCCTATGAGCCACAGCACTCCCTGTCTTCTTACTAAGAGATATTATTAAAATATATGTGTGATGATAGTATTTTCAAGTAGAATTTTAGTTTCGGGACGGGGGTGGGTTAAACCCTTACATGTTACTACAGGAGTTCCTGGTCTATGAAATAATTGGTCTGTGTATGATAAGGGCACATTTAATCAAGTTTACCACAGCAGCTCTGACAAGATTAGATGAAAAATGTCTTGAAAATATTCTGCAGGTTAACCCTTTACCCAAGGCAGACGGTATCAAAATGTATTATTTTAAATATAATTTTTTTAATTTTTTCTAAAAAATTCAACAAAACCATATCATGTGACCCCTCGTTGGAACGAGCTCGACGAGCTCGTTCCAACGAGGGGTCATATGATATGGTTTTGTTGAAATTTTTTGAAAAATAATATTTTTTCAACTGCTAAATTTGCATATTACGCGGGCGGATGCGGGCGATTCGTTGGGTAAAGGGTTAAAAACTGAAGAATTTTCTAAATGCAAAATTAATAATGAAAGTTATCCAATGGTCGATGAGCTGCAAATGGGATTTCTGAGACAGGACGTTAGATTTTTAAAAATATTGACAGTGAGACATTTTCGAAATGTTATACAGCGTGGGTTCAAATAAAGATATAAGGTATATCTGCTATTAACCTTTGTCGACAGTGACGGTTACAATTATTTGTTCAGTTCGAATCACACGTGTGGCAGCCGCGTTGTGTCCTTGTGCAAGGGACTTAATCCCGATTGCCCGCGTTGGGGCACGGTAGTCCTGTGTAGCAAGGCGTACTACACGTCGATAGTGCACCTGTCTTTCACCAATACTAACCCTGCTTGTATGGAGTTCGTATGTTGTGGAATCTGAAAATTGCTCGCTGTCGCTCGGTGGTTCACCCCGGGTACTCGGGCTTCCTCCACCCATAAAACTTTCCGACTCGAGGTGACACTGGCTGTTGAAAGCGTCGCAAAACTCAAATAAATAAAGAATTATTCCTTCTTTTATCTTTCCCTGTCACTTTTTAGCCCGACTGTTTACAGTGAGGGCTATAGTAATGACTTTTGTCCGTCCGTCTGTCCGTCTGTTAACATTTAGATTTGTGGTTAAAGTTTTATACTGAAGGTTCAAGTGTTTTTTTTTTTCTTTTCCTGTTTAGTTGATATTTAGAGTTTTGGTTAAAGTTTGTGGTTAAAGTTTTTTATTCAACCTTCAAGTACAGGCTATACCCGGTAGTTCCTGTCTGATCATCACGAAATTTCATATGCAGGTTTTAGATCATGTCTACATGAGAACGCTCCCTTCTGGTCGTGATCGGTCAACCGGTATGGCTGCCCGAGCCCAAAATCCGAAAACCATTAGCACAGTCTACAGGTCGTATTTATGAAGGGACTTCATTGCAACTTCATAGAGTGCCTCTGTATAAAGCCTAGATGAGAACGTCCCCGTTTGGGCCTGATCTGTCAACTGTGATGGCTGCCCAAGCCCGAAACCCAAAAACTTTTAGCACAGTCTGTAGGTCATGTTTAATATGGACGGATTTCAATGTAACTTGATACGATGACTCCGTATGATGTCTACATGAGAATTTCCCCATTTGGGCGTGATCTATCAACCGTCACGACTGCCCGAGCCCAAGACCCGAAAACCTTTAGCACAGTCTACAGGTCATATTTATGGAGTGATTTCATAGTAACTTGATAGGTTGACTTCATATAATGTCTACATGAGAAAGTCCCCTTTTGGACGTGATTGGGCAACTATGACGGCTACAGGTGCCAGAAGCCCGAAAACCTTCAGCACAGTCTACAGGTCATATTTATGAAAGGGTTTCATTGTAACTTCGTAGGATCAATCCACATGATGCCCAGATGAGATTATCCCCTTTTGGTTGCGATCATTCAACCATGATGGCTGACCAAGCCCGAAGTCCGAAAACCTTTAGCACAGTCTACACGTCATATTTATGGAGGGATTTCATTGTAACTTGATAGGTTGACTTCATATAATGTCTAGATGAGAACGTCCCCTTTTGGGCAACTGTGACGTCAACAGGGGCCCGAAGCCCGAAAACCTTTAGCACAGTCTACAGGTCATATTTATGGAGGGATTTCATTGTAACTTGATAGGTTGACTTCATATAATGTCTAGATGAGAAAGTCCCCTTTTGGGCAACTGTGATGGCAACAGAGGCCCGAAGCCCGAAAACCTTTAGAATATTTCACAGGCCAAAATTATGAAGGGATTTCATTGCAGCTTGGTAGGATGACTCTAAGTTTGTGGTTAAAAACCCATACAAACACTACCCCCCCCCACCCCCCTCCCATTAGGCTTTTTTTCTTCTTTTCTCCAGTATGCATTTTGAACTATTTACAGTCACACCACCCCCACCCACCACCCAGCCCCACCCCATGGTACCAGTTAGGTATTTTTTTTTCTCTGCTCAAAATGCATTCTGAAGGATTTAGACTGACCACATGTGGAAACAATGGACTCCCCTAACACACCCCCACTCTCCCCCACCCTCACCCCCACCACACCTCCTCCTCACTCAGGGCCATTCATGCAATATTTTTTCTTTGGTACAAAATGCATTTTTTAGCCTGACTGTTTATAGGCATGGCTATAGTCATGACTTTCGTCCGTCTATCTGTCGGTCCATCCATCTGTCTGTAAACAATTGGTTTCCGACTGATAACTCCAGTTTGGATTATTTGATTTCAACCAAAGTTGATATGTGTATTTTCCAGCTAGTAATACAGGCCAGGTTTCCATATAGGTTTCACAACTCCCTCACCCCCCCCCCCCCCCCCCACACACACACACAAACGTGTCACTTAGGCAATTATTCCCAAAATGCATTTTGAAGGATTGGGAGTTATTACATGCAAAAAAGTAAATTGACTCATATAGCCCAACATTGCTTTATGTACTGCATCCATTACCAAACACAAGTCGAAGCCAACAGTACAAATTCTTTTTCTGAAACATCAGATTTTTTCATTTTTATTTACTTCTAACCTTGGCTTATTACTGCTTATTGGAACAAGCTCATCAAGTTTGTTCCATTAATAGGTCATGAGGTGCATGTATGTTTTGAAGTAGAGAAATGAACAAATAAAATTTGAATAGTAAATTTTGTATCTCACGAGTGCAGATATGGCAGATTCGTTAGGTAAACTGTTAACAAAAAATGGCTCCGACTATTTTGCGTCAAAGCATTGCCATTCCTGGGACAGTCGGGCTGCATGCGTGACATCACTCTTGTTTAATCTACGTTTCCATCACCATTATAAGTCCGAGATTAGAACGAATGATTTCTAATTAGCGCACTCAGCCAAGCCATTATATCCAGGTATTTGAACCGCAAATTGCATGAAATATGAATTAACACAATCGGAGCTTTTCCAGATACTTAGGTAACACAGCTTCATCAATATTCTCGATTTTCATTTTACAATCTCACTCCAAACTGTCACTCCTAATCAATCATCAATTGCAGGATCTCAGTAACTCCTTGATAACAGGCATATAGTTAAAACCTAGAAGTCCTGTCACGAGTAGTGCGCTTATCTAGGTTTAATTGCGCGTTGGAATTGCGCGCAATTGCCATATCGAATGGCATCCAAAGCACGTCAGGTTCTCCTGGTTACTCATAGCAAACACATGCAATGTTTCTGCCAATGGACCTCCGGGTCACCCGGAGGTCCATTGGCTGAAACATTGCTTGAACACAGGCCATATGTACAGAATATGATAGCTTTACTGGGGCCATAACGCGTACATTAACGCGCATATCAACGTGCTATTTGTGCGCATTTCATGACAGGACTTCTAGTTTTAACTGTAACTGCTGAATCCCCTTTGCAAATTGTTTAATTGGTTACGTTGCCTTAAACGTTATGTAAATTATAGTATGCTTTCCAGAAATAAAATACCGATTAGATTAAAAATTACGCGCATAACGGTTGTGATCGTTGTCTTTGAAAACTCTTTCTGTTTTTAGAAAACGGAATACGTCAGAGTTGGCAATTGTTAACCCCTTAAACACCAGCGGTATCGTCCATGTCAGTTCAGTGGCAGAAATTGAATGAATCCATACTCATTGATTTGGGTTGACCAATTAATATTTTCAACATGCAGCCCCAACATGCATACTTATTTTTCTATAATAATAATAATAATAATAATAATAATAATAATAATAATAATAATAATAATAATAATAACACTTTGGCTGACCGCTGATTTGTCGCGGTTCTCGAATGAGAAGGCCTTGTCACCCCTGTACACCCAGTTGCCTCCCTATTCCCTTCTTCGCTCCTGCCAACACTCGAAGACGAACTGCTTGATGACATCCCTTGCCCCATTCTTCCTAATCTCTCCGATTAGCATATTAATCCACTCTTTTGAGTCCTCCGCTTACCACATGTCCTTAATTCTCCCATCCCACTTCCCTATTATACCCCCTGTGAATCGTATTCTTTTAGACTGGTATTTTGGGTCTTCAGGGTCTCCACCGCGCCCAATTACATATCTGGCACTCTCTTTTTCACTCTTTTGTCCAATTTTTCCCCTCAGCTCCAGGGACCGCGACTTCAGCTTGAACAACAGTGCCCCCTCCCACCCCCCACAAAGGTGAGATCAAGGTACTCTTCAAAACCAGGCTTCTTTTTATCACGCAGGCCGCCCAAAGACCTTTTCAATTTGATCCCCTATCGCCAATTAAGGTTACCATTCTCCATGACCCTTTCTCTGGCGATTCTTTTACCCTGGTTTGCCCCAACGTCTAGGTCAGAGATCTCCAACGAGAAGTTCTCTATTAGTTCCCACATTTGGACCATCCGCCCTGTCTTGATATTTGAGTTGAAAATTCTCAGGAACATTACTTTACACCATCGACTGTCGGGGAGATTTACCGAGTTTCAATAAGTCTATCCTGCCCTTGATCCTCATCTACCCAAATTCACCCCTGATTGCTTCTAGTGCTGCGGCATTACACGGCCCCCGTTACCCAATACCAGTCTAACCAGAAGCCTGGTTTTCGAGAGTGGTGGCTGAGTGGACAAGTGCGCTGGTCTCTTATACCAGAGGTCCCGGGATCGATCCCCGGTCGAGGAAAGGTCTCGAAGCGTCCGAACACTCTCTCTCAGCATCAATTGTGGGGGTTGTTGCTGTCACAGGGTACCGTCCTATCGGATGGGGACGTAAAATGGCTGTCCTCTGTGCGGATAGAGACACACTTCGTGCAGGCTAAAGATCCCTTCGTTGTATTCGAGAAGAGCAAGGCCACGAAGTTGCCGCTACGAAGGTTATCCCACACATATGCGCCATTGGGCCAAGGAGAGGCGTTAATATAAGTTGCATAACGTGTTCGCCAATCCTTGTAAAACAAATAAGATTAAAAAAAATCAGCTCTTTACAGCCTTCTGGTTTAGGGGTACCACTTCCGTACCATACATGTATGTTATATTTGGCAGACTCACCATTTTCCAAATGGTTTTCCCCACGAAAACCTTTTTGAAACTGTTTCTCCCGATAAGTTCCATTTAGTTAAGGATTCGCTTCCCCTTCAGAATCAATTTATTTATGTGGTTTCGGTAAATGCATCTTCCTGTAATGGTTATATTTACCCCCAGATAATCATAGTCGCCTGTCTCTCCTACACTAAGGGGTTTGCTGCTACCTTCCGGAATACAGAACTCCCCCAGTCTCCACCTCCGAGTGGGGTCCACTTTGCGGCCCATTGGTATAACTTTGCTCTTGCTTTCATTAAGTTCGAGTCTCTATTTGCTACGATATTTCCCAACAATTCCCAGCATTTTCGCTAGCCCCTCTTCGATGACACTAGAACCATATCTTCTGCAAAAATAGCCCTGGGATCTACAAGTCCCCTTGTCGCAATGCAGGAGTTCATCTCCTGAATCTTTGATGTACAATGCAAAAATAATTGGCGAAAGGATACACCCCTGTTTTAGGCCTATCTCCATGGGCACACGTTTTGTTGTTATGTTACCCAGGCTAAGTTCACTATGTACATCTTTATATAATACTTTCATAATTCCAACAAACTCGCCTCCCAAGCCCAGAACCTCAAGCTTGTACCACACACCCTCCCCCATACTCTGTCGTATTCCTTTTTAACCCTTTATCCAACGAATCGCCCGCGTAATATGCAAATTCAGCAGCTGAAAAAATATTATTTTTCGAAAAATTTGAACAAAACCATATCATGTGACCCCTCTTTGGTACGAGCTCATTCCAAAGAGAGGTCACATGATATGGTTTTTTTTGCAAATTGTTTGAAAAAATTTAAAAAATCATATTTAAAATAATAAATTTTGAAATCGACTGCGTTGTGTAAAGGGTTAACATCCAAAAAGGCCATAAACATCATTTTCTTTTTTGCTTTCGCGGTTTCTGTCATTTGGGATAATGTGAAAAGGTGGTCAGTGACTCTCCTTCCTTTCCTGAAGCCATTCTGGATCTCTCCCCAAAAAACCTTCACCTCAATTACCTCCTCTCTCCCATACAGGGCTTCACAAAAAACCTTTCCAATGTTGCTACTGACAGAGATCCCTTGATAATTATCCTAAACGTCTTTCCTCCACCCCTCCCGCTTTTCCATTCCTTAATTTTGAGATCACCTTTCGCACCTCCTCCGCTTTAATTTCGCTGCACACGAAGTTTGATAGATTTTCCTCAACCTCGTTCGTACACTCAGGTGGGCTCCCCATGCCCCGTCGCTTATCGTTTTCCTTTCCCAGCGCTTGACTAGTTCTGATGTGATTTGATCTTGATCGACTGTAACTCTACCATCTACTTTAGTTCTGATGTGATTTGACCGTGATCGTCTGTAACTCTACCATCTACTTTAATACTCTGTGGGTTACTTCCTTTGTTACATTTTTTCACCCAAAATACGTTCGAACACGACCCCCCTCCCCCCTGTCATTCTTATCGTCCTAATAAGACGACGATTTCGTACTTTCCGATTATCGTCTTCAATCTTATTTACTTTATTTCTTTGCTACCGTGGCCTCGTTGTTTTCCGCCCCCTTAAGTTTTCTACCTCTCCTGCATGCGGCACATTTAGCTTTTCTACCCTTTATGACCATTTTCAGTTCTTCGATCACTCTGTACCCAAGTTCCCGTGTTAGTACCCTAATCTTTCCCGCACTTACCTTCCCTGCCGCCACTAGGCTCACAACTATGGCATCGGTCATCTTCTGGACACTGCCCCTCTTGTGTACGGTTGCAAGTTTTGGTTTCAAATTTTTCTTCGAACTTCGCCCAGTCTGCATCCTTATTGAGTTCCCAATCTCCTTGTAACTTTTTTTGCTTTTTACTAGGGTTTTGGCCCTGATCGTTATTGTAATCAAGTTGTGATTACTATCCACCTCCATTTTACCCTCATCGTCCACTTCTACCGCTATCACATCCCTCCATAAATTAAATTAATATCTGTGAGAATATAGTCGATTATTGATTTTCTGTCGTTCTTCTCCCAAGTCCATTTCCCTATACACCTCGCATCCCTGTTCAGGATCTTCAGTCCGATCTCATTTGTGAAGTTCAACAGCTTCCTTCCATTCCTGCTGATGTTCTTGTCCCCGCCCTCTATGCCTTCTTCATTGTCACCTATGTGTCCATTAAAGTCACCCATCAAAATTATACCGAACCCCCGGTTTTCTAGTTCTGAGATATTGGACCTTAGTATTGAGTAAGGTCATTCCACTCTGGTTTACTTCCCCCACCACACAGTACACAATCCCAATGGGAATACTTTTGTTTCTTAGATTGATCTTTACCCATCCAGTCCTGTGGTTCCCTAGATTCTCTGAAAGATTCCCTTCTAAGAAATGAAAGGGTGGTTCTAGAGTATTAGTAGAAGAGGTGAAATACTCCTTAGTAAACGTAAGAGTGAGTTGCAGTGACTTGAATGCTCATAAATTCGAACGCTTCTTCACAAACGACCCAAAATGTTCTTGTGGAAACGATTATTATTATGTAGCTCACTTCATCTCATCGTGTCTTAACTTTCGCATCCAGCGTCAATCTTTTCATCTTAACATTGAAAACCCGACTGGGCTCTTGTTCGCACGGACCAGCCGGTTTGTTTTGGTTTTCGGCTCAACTGAACACTGGAATCGGTTGGGTAGGGGCCCGTCGCAAGTTCCATGGGTTGAGTGAATATGAGCCCGACTGGGTAGTGTTCGCTCGACACAGGTGATTTGAGCTGGTTTTTGGCCCTGTTTATTTTGAGAGGTGGTATTACGGTTTATTATACGATCGCCATGGGATTGTGGGTTGTCTCCGAGAGGGGGTCGCGGTTATGCCTTCCCAAACTCGTTAAATGGCGCATCGCGTGGACAATCCACCTCCACTGTTTCAATGCGGGCTTCTTAAACTAGTACAACTATCATATATCTTTGTTGGTTTTGAATTTCTTTACTTTTCGTTGCACCAGTGTAATTAAGATTTACTTTCTCTCTCTCCTAAACCTGTATTTCCTATACTTACTCGAACAAACACACATTATGTATTGGAAATACAGGTTTAGCTCCTTGAACTAATCTGTTTGTAATATTATAATATATATGGAAACGACTACGATAAGCTCGCGGCTTGCTGTCGAATCCAATCCACATATTATCGTACATTACTATCAGATACTACTGGAAATAAATATTGTTTAAATTAAAAATCGATTTATAAAAATACCTTACATATTTAGAAATCAGTAAACATCAGAGTGAAAATCATGGAAATAATTTTATATTTTGATGTACAAAAACAATCCAAAACAAATATTGTCCACATTTGTCACCTTCCGTGATGGATTTTGTGTTGAAGGGTTTTGGATCGAGGTGTTTTTGTCCCATACTGAGGTCAGGTGCTGACTAATGCGCTTGAAAATATCTTGGCCCACGAAATCCCAAAGAGAAAATCAAAGATGGACTGAAAGTTCTGCAGGTACTCAGAACAGTTTTATATTGTTTACGATCATATAGGTGTGTGTGAGCCTGCATGTGTGTGTCTTTGGAGGGAGGGAGCATCTTCCTTATCCACAAAAAGTCGTTCAACAAATCTGTAGGTGTGGGAAAATATATGTGTGTGTGTGTTATGAACAAATGACACCGCAAACACTAAACCACAGTGAATGTGAATGCCAATTTAGGACTGCATGATATTCTAAACTGAATACCGGTATCGGTATTAAAAAAATAAATAAATAAAAAATACCGCGTCATACCTCTTCTTTCAAGTGTGTTCAAATATGAATTTACGTACCGCAATCGGGTATTGATCCATCACAGTAGAACGAATTAGCATGCCTCAATGATTCAGTTTTTACCCATATCAACATTTATTTATTTAAATATTACAGTTAAAACTAGAAGTCCTGTCATGAAATGCGCACAAATAGCACGTTGATATGCGCGTTAATGTACGCGTTATGGCCCAAGTAAAGCTACCAAATTCTGTATATATGGCCTGTGCACAAGCAATGTTTCAGCCAATGGACCTCCGGATAACCCGGAGGTCCATTGGCAGAAACATTGCATGTGTTTGCTATGAGTAAGCAAGAGAACCTGCCGTGCTTTGGATGCCATTTGATATGGCAATTGCGCGCAATTCCAACGCGCAATTAAGCCTAGATAAGCACACTATTCGTGACAGGACTTCTAGTTTTAACTGCAGTTAATCGATTTTTTTAAAAGTTTCAACAAAACAATATCATGTGACACTCAACGGAACGAGCTCGGCGAGCTCGTTGTAGTGAAAGGTCACATGACATGGGTATGTTTAAATTGTTTACAACATATTTTTAAACTGCTCTTTGTGTTTTAGGCTGGAAGATGCGGTCGATTCCATGTGCGAAAGGATAATATTATTCACTCGGAATTACAGTTAAAACTAATTACAGCGGTAGTCAATCGATACTGGTTTGGATAGAGGTTTGTCGATATGCCGTGCAGCCCTATGACAATTGTCGTTTATTTGTAATGTAATTTGATCATTGTGTATATCTAAATACCCGACTAAGTGCTTGTGAGTCTGTTTTAGAACCTTTTGACCCTTACTATATTTCATGTACTCTTTCTGAACGCCAATGTCTCAAAGAATGTTCCCATTTAATTCAGGCAAATGTTTTGACGTAAAGGAGCCTTTTGGCATCTCGTTATTCAAAGAATGCCACTCGTATAATGCCGTTGCGAGAGTTTCTTGTAGCAAGGTTAATCTCGTCTTCTGGAACGGATAGGTACAGATCTGGTTTTGTTTTCAACATGCTGAATTGGAACTAAGACGAGCATTACCCAAATGTCACTGTAGTGTTCCCAGCATTTGGTTTCCTAGTTATGTCCTCGTGGTTTCGTTCTCGTGAATAGAAAGAACAAATAAAACGCTCCCTCAAAATTATTTGTAATCAAATTTCTTTCAGTTCATATCCACGCCCTTGTCTAGCTGCCCAAACACAACGGCCCGTGACTGACGCTGCTGAAACAACATACACGTTAGTGTTTTTAGACGTGAACAAGAAACGACTTTGTTTTTTCTATCAGTACAACTAGTAATCAAGTTCACCCTGCATTAAACAAATTATAAATTAACAACAAAAACAGATACCAACTTATCATAACACCCTGAAGGAACATACATTTGCGGCGAAGAAGGAAGTAAATAATTCGGCACCTTTTTTGTACGATTTGAATAGGGACGTGACAATCATTACTTATTCGCATGTCCTTTTTCGACATTCGTTATCAACCGATAAAATCGGTTGATAACGACCGTCGAATAAAGAAATAGAGGGTATGGAATGAGTGTTTTTCTCATTTTATATTTATGAAACGAGTCTAAGAATTTTCCGTTTTGGCGAGCCTCTGGCGAGCCCAAACGGAAAATTCGGACGAGTTTCATAAATATTATATGAGAAAAACACTCATTTCATATTCTATTTATCATATGACGCACACACGCACAAATTAGCCACTTAGTATGACTTTTTAACCCATCACCTAACTTGAGTTGTAGACGGCACTTGGAAAAAACATCTATAACCCACTCTAAATAGGACAGATAACGTAAATTCTCCCTACTGAAATTATGCAAATGTCACCCAGTTGTATTTTGTTTAGCCAATCAAATTGTCTAGTTTTGAAATTGACCAATGAAAGCTCCCAACTCTAATTATGCAAATTATGGAAATGTGGCCCAGTTTTATTTTGTTCAGCCAATCAAATTGTCTAGTTTTGAAATTGACCAATGAAATTGACGGAAGGCTTTATTTATCACTGATTAATATGAAAGCAAAATGTCAAATGTTTTAAAGTGAACAAAACGGACGAGTCATATGATAAATGGGAATATGTGATGGTTGACACGTCAGCGATTTGAATCACTACATATATTATCTATCGTCCTGTGATAACTGCCGTAAACAGGTTACGCATTTCTGGTATTATAGGAATCGGTGAACAGAGACTGCGGGAGTGTTTTCTCTTGTTGTTGAAAGCGTAGGACGTAAAAAAATGGTTAAACTTGACTTCGTACGTCTGTTGTGGTCTTGATATAGACACTGACGCTAAAAGTGACCTTAAACATAAAACAAATAAGTACTGGCTGGCTTCCGAAACACAAGAGAGAGGGGATGAAAGAATAGTTCTACGCAAACTTAGACCTATTCGTACCAGGCTGGAATGAGATTTTATTCAGGGGGGGGGGGGGGGGGAGTTAATATGTTTAGAGAATAGCAGATGTAAAACATTCGATTTTTGTTATACTGTCTTGTGTGGATTAATGTTCTCGAACAAAATGCCTGGAGCTCATCCAAGGCAGCCCCCTGACTTGGTCCTTGTCAAACATAAACGCAATTATGGTGATCTGTTGAAAAGTAATTTTTGTGTTAGTTATCTCTCTTTTTGTTTCCCAATTTTCCTTCCTTTTTTCCAAAGGGGAAAGACAGCAAGAGGCAATCTCGCTATGCCTTCCCCTGCTAGTATAAGTAATAGATTTATACCTTTTTGGTTGTGTATGTGCTTTGTTATTGTAAACTTGGATATTACAGATTTAAACACATTTGTCAATTTTCATTTCTTTGTATTCTGGTGAATGGATAAAATATCAGTATAAGTTGTTTTCTAAATCATTTTTTTTGTCAGTTCTAACATATTGTTGCATCAATAAACTAATAGTTCTTTTCACAAAGATTTATTGATAAAAATACATTACATTTTTAGTGATCACTCAAAATCAGAGTGAATAAATAGAAAGATAAAATTAAATATTGATATACAGAAAAAAAAAATTAAAACAAATATTGTCCACACTTATCACTTTTCTTGATTGATTTTGCGTTGAAGGGTTTTAAATTAGGGTGTTTGTGTCCAACAGTGAAGTCAGGTATGGACTCTTGCGCCTGAAAAAACCTTATCTCATGAAATCCTAAAGTAAAAAACAAAGATAGACTGACAGATCTATACTTACTCAGAACAGGTTTTTAATATTTGCAAAGATGTAGGTGTGTGTGGCGTTTCGTGTACAGTACTTGGAGGGTGGATTGTAACTAAATCACCCAAGGAGTGGAGTTATCACCCCACAAAAATCACTTTCAAATTCTGTAGAAGTGGACAAAAAACACAAGCAATGTTTCAGCCAATGGACCTCCGGATATGACCCGGAGGTCCATTGGCTGGAACTTTGCTTTTGCTTGTAATTCTTTGTAACAAGTTTGCAATTATTGCTTGGGTGGATTTTCTACTCTGCGGGTGATTTAGTAATAATACACTCTCCACATACTGTATGTCTATGAGGGAGAGGATGTCTTCTCTATTTTGTTTGTACGTACAGTACGGCCGCCGTGGACTTGTCACTTTTCATGAGTGGGCAATATTTCCACGGACGCAACGATATTAGATTTCAAATCCTGTTTACAGCAATAATCATCGAAAATTTAATTTATGAAACATAGGGTACAATCCCGTGGGTCATTAATTAAAATTTTATTGATGATGATTTTCTATTACCTGGTAAAAGCATGCGTGAACATCACTCCCCATGCAGGGATTATGACCAGTCCACGGCGACTGTACTGTAGTAAATAAGTTTGGGATCCCACAAAGCTTGTCTTTATTTTCTCGGGCTTCCTACAAAAAAAAAAAAAACGACGCGTTACTGTTTGACCTCCTCCATCCCTCTTTTCGTCGTAACACAGAGAATCTTCGATTTACTGAACTCATCAGAAAGATTTCGAGCGATATTGCTGGGGGTGAATTCAGTCTTCATCAAATGAAATGTACACAGATTTATTTACATGTGTTTAGATTTTAGATGAAGTTCGATGCAACAATCTTATCAGATTGACATAAAACCGAATAGTATACTTATTACTGGAGCTAACCCGGTGACTCATTTTCGCAATTGGCCAACTTTGGGATATGACAGCATATTGATCGGGTATTCGCGATTATCGACAATGACATTGCAGCAGCCGAAATTTTTCTCGATAGTGCGAATAAATGGTTGAACTTTCAACCTGATTAGATGTGTTTTGGTTGCGAGGATACAATGCGGTACCACGCAATAATAAACATACTATTCTCCCCCACCCCTCAACCCCGCACAAAAGAAAAACAAAAACAAAAAAGATGAATACTAATGGATCAGGATGCGAAGTGATTTGATTTATATTAGGGTCAAATCTAAAACACTTTGTATTTTTCACCATTTTGTCCGGTGTATATTTACATTTTGTGTATTATGCAGTTCTATGTATTATTTTTCAGACTCCACAAGAAGAAGACTGGATGTCGAGTTGAGAACACCTGATCCACAAAGTACTAATTTCCACGTCACAGTTTAATGTACGTCTTGAATTGTAACACGCAACATCTGAGAACCCATATCCCCAGAAAGTAATTCGGTTGTTTGTATGGTTCTGACCTCGTCGTTGGTCTTCTACTTGTAAAAGAACATTTCGAAATTCATGCTGACTTCACCCCAGGGAATCGGAACCCTTTCACAGAAGAATACTATTCCAGACTTAATTTCATGAAATTCGAAAATAATGAATCAACAGGCTAAGTGCAATTGAAACTTTACCCACTCGACTTCCTGGATACTCATCTGGGTAGAACAACTGCAACATAGCTTCTAAACTTCTTGAGTGATAATTGTGATTTAAGGCAACTGAAGTGTAGTCGTATCTGCTACAAACGTATAGAAACAGACCACGCCTCACAAAATAACATAAAAATCACAATGTGTTCAGTGAAACTTCAAGTCAGACAAAAAGGTGAAAACTCGTACTGCTCAGAAGCTGTTTCAGTTTAGGGTATGAAAGACATTATTGAGTTTCAATATCAGTTTTGAATGTACATCTCAGAACGCATACGAGTGAAAAACAAATTTTTATTTAATGCTCAGGCATCAATTCACGCTGAAAAATTAAGTCATATTCCCCTGTCGGTCGGCAAAACGAAATATCAAAATGATATTTAGAAATCGATATTTCATCGTAGGTTCGGATGACGAATCACATGTACTTTAAACGAGTCAGCACATCAGTAATGAATTCCAGAGTCCCAAATACAAACGAATTCGAATAATTGATAGTAACAGTGACTAAATCAATTCATTAAATCAGCGGTTTCAAAGTTTGACTTTCTCATTCACCTTCCAGCGAAAAGCCGAAATCACTTTCAAATTTCTTCAGTTCAACTTCACACGTCTTCAGTGCATTGAGTTCAAAAAAAATAAAATGACGTGTCTTGTTATTGAAAATAAGAAAGTGGTGTTTTTTGTTATTGTTCTATTTCTTCGAAACACATTGCGATTATTTCAATTCGCCAGCCTTGGTAAATCGTAAAGTTAGGGGAGAAATAAGACGGGACTACTTTTTGTGCGGATATTCACACATTCCAATGGTTGGAGTTTGGTTGTTGTAATTTTTGTATGGACGCCGGTTCGGCACATAAATTTTGCGCCTTAATGGCAAATAAAGGCCACAAATTGGAGAGTTTGTAGTCGTAGAGCATTAAATAAAAAGAAAATTCACGAAAATTTGATGAATACCGAAAATATCTCGTTCGTGGCTACAAGAAATATGAGGATCTTCACGAGCGACTGCGTCGCTCGTGAAGATCCTCATATTTCTTTGTAGCCACTCACGAGATATTTTCGGTATTCATCAAATTTTCGTGAATATCCTCTATATATGTAAAATACGTAAAATGTCTTTTGGGGAAAACACAGACCCATTTGCAAATCAAATAACCCATTCCGATGAGAAACCATTCGAAACTCGAACTACAAAGAAATCATTTGAATATAACATGTATAACAAATCCTTCAGTCATGGACCAAATCATTCTCAACATCTCCAAACTCATACTGGAAAGACGTCTGTTGGATGTAAAAAATGTACTAAATCTTCTGGCTTGATACCAGATATCCCAGGGCATCTCAAAGCTCATACTGATGTTAAACAACATGAATGTAATATATGTTACAAATCTTTTAGTTCGAAATCAAATCTAACGATACATATAAGATGTCATACTGGTGGAAAAACCCTATCAATGTAATATATGTAACAGATGCTTCAGTTCAAACCCAGCTCTTACAAGACATATACAAACTCATTTGGGGGAAAAGCCATATGAATGTAATATATGTGCCAAATCTTTTAGTTTGAAAACGAATCTTAAAAGGCACCTAACAATACATACCGGTGAAAGGCCACATGAATGCAATATACAGTTAAAACTAGAAGTCCTGTCACGAATAGTGCGCTTATCTAGGCTTAATTGCGCGTTGGAATTGCGCGCAATTGCCATATCGAATGACATCCAAAGCACGACAGGTTCTCCTGGTTACTCATAGCAAACACATGCAATGTTTCTGCCAATGGACCTCCGGGTTACCCGGAGGTCCATTGGCTGAAACATTGCTTGTGCACAGGCCATATGTACAGAATATGATAGCTTTACTTGGGCCATAACGCACACAGTAACGCGCATATCAACGTGCTATTTGTGCGCATTTCATGACAGGACTTCTAGTTTTAACTGTATGTACCAGATCTTTCTATTCGAAATCAAACCTTATACAACATTTAAGAACACACACTGGTGAAAAATTGCATAAATGTAATATATGTAAGAAATCTTTTATTTTGCAAACAAATCTTGCCCAACATATAAGAATTCACACTGGTGAAAAACCATATGAATGTAATATTTGTAACAAATCATTTTGTACGAGCTCACATCTTACAAGGCACCAAACAGTACATACTAGTGAAAGGCGGCATAAATGCAACATATGTAACAAATGTTTTGCCTGGAAATCGAATCTTACATTTCATTTCAAAATACATGTTGGCGATCACCCATATGAATGCAATATATGTACCAGATCTTTCATATCGAAATCACAGCTTACAAAACATCTAAGAACACATACCGGTGAACGACCACATGAGTGTAATATATGTAACAAATCTTTTGGTTTGATATCTGGTCTCAAAAGACATATAAGAACTTACACTGGTGAAAAAACATGTATGTAAAAATCTTTTGGTTTGAAAATTGATCTAAAACACATGCAAGAATTCATACTGGTGAAAAACCATATACATGTAATATATACATGAATGTAATTTTTAACCAGACCTTTTCGCATGGAACACACAGTTTACAACACATCTAAGAACACATACCGTTGAAAGTCCTCCTGAATGTAATATATGTAGCAAATATTTCAGCCTTAAATCTGATCTCAAAGACATGTAAGAATTCATACGGTGAAAAACGATATACATGTAATATATGTACCAGATCTTTTTTTATCGAAATTCCCGCTTACAAAACATCTAAGAACGTATATCGGTGGAAAACCGCATAAAAGTAATATATGTAACAAATCTATTGGTTGGAAATTTGATCTCAAAAGACATATAAGAACTCACAGTGGTGAAAAAACCACATAAATGTAACATATGTACCAGAAGGTCTACTTTAAATCTGCATCTGACAAGTTATCTAAGAACTCATACTGGTGAAAGACCACATGAGTGTAATATATGTAACAAATGTTTGAGTTCAAATGGTGAACTCAAAATACATCTAAGAATTCATACAAGTGAAAAAACATATAAATGTACTGTATGTGACAGCTGCTTTAGTTTGAAAGCAAATCTTACAAGGCAGCTAAGAACTCATACTGACAAAGAACCACTTGAATGTAATATAAGAAAAATAATATATTTTGTTTGAATGCTCTTTTACAAGACATCTAATAACTCATTATGGTGATACCCAGGGTGGCACCATGATTTTCCAGACGCTGAGACTGTGATCCTCGACCACATGGAACGGGGGTGTAGAAACATTTCTCCCACCGGGCCGATCATTTTTGGCATTGCAGGAGAAATTTGTGCTTTAACTGGAAAAAAGTCGCACCGTGTGTGACTATAGAGGCTTCGAAAGGGTAAAAACGAAACGCATTGATTCGATTGATTTGTTCCCAGGTGGGTTCCCTCTTTCCATTATCTCCTTTCTTCTACCTTCCACTCCTCTCTTATTTTTCACCTATTTAGTAGCTCTTACCTTTCCAAATGTCAACTATATTCCGCTATTCAGCTTGTAGCTTTAAAAAATGCGGGAGACGACCTCAATAAGCATTATTCTTACTGTCGAATCCCGTCCCTCTCAAATTGTCGCTATACGACATACGATATGTTATTGACATTTACTTAATTTTATGCCTTCATTTTGTTGTATATTATGACGTATGTATGTATGTATGTTAAACTTATTTTTCTAATAAATATTTTTTAAACCAAAAAGAAACGCAAAAATTGTGGCTTGTGGAACTAGGGCATCAAAAACAGGTGTCATGGCGATTCGCCATAACACCTGCTTTTGAGACCCAAGTTCCACAAACCACCAATTTATTGTAAGTGCGATTTAACTCATAACGGAGTCCAGATGTGTGTCGACCAGTGATTGTGTAGAAAGCTTCTGGTTCTTACAAAAAAGAACTCTCGAAATATTATCAACTCCTACGTCTGTGCTACAGTGATTATATGATTATCGGGTTATTCTATCTAGCATCGGATATTTGGTATTATTATTACCTCTCTTCATTGTGTTTGGATAATTCTATCCACCCGACGAATTTGTCCGATTTGTCCGACGGAGGGGCTAAGCCACCCCCTGGGGTGGGGGTGGAGGTGGTTGATATCAATCTACAATCCTCCTGTGTAAGATCACTATGCAAACTCTCGTTCCATTTCCCTTGAGAATAAACTGGATCCGAAATCGCCAAATCTGCGTGCCAGACGGCCAGTTCATGGCATCATTTTGACGGCGCAGCATCGTCGACGTCGACGGCGACTCCAATGGTTTCAGATGCAAAGGACACGTCCTCTTCAGAGATGGAGAACGGTATGGTTCAGTGACGAGTCATGTTTCCTTCTTCGCCGAGTAGATGGACGATGCCGTGTGTACAGACATGGAGAACGTTTTGCGCGCAGCCGCGTTCGGAAGGTTGACAGATATGGTGGCCGTTGCGTTATGGTGTGGGCAGCACACACTAGTGGAACGGACCTCGTTCAATTTGAGGGTAACTTGACGGCGCAGAGGTACAGAGATGAAATTTTGCATCCACATGTGCTCCCCATTATGACGCCATTTTCCGGCATAATAACGCCTGACCTCACACAGCAGGGCTCTCGACAGCTTATCTACAGGATAAAACATCATCGCAGTCCTTGTCCAGCTTTGAATCCGATTGAACACTTATGGGATCAACTGCATCGACGTGTGCTAAAACGTCAACCACAATCTCAGACGTTACCGCAGTTGGCGCAAGCGTTGCAGGATGGGTGGGCTTCCATACCTGAAACTTCCATCCGGAATCTCATTGCTTCAGTGAACAGAAGGTGCTGATCAGTTTGGACTCAAATGGCGGTCAGACTAGATAATGAGTTTGGATGACGCCGACTCGTGACGTTAACGTCTGAAACGCCTCCATATCATGATATGTGCTTCATTCAGCCACAAAAGGTTTGATTATGAATTGATTTCGTCCTCTGCCCCATTATCCCATAACGCGGGAACATACCTCATCACAGAAAACAAGTTTTGAGTTTCTTTTTTTGAACAGTTCAGTTTAGTTTAAACATTATTATTATTTAATGAATATGTTATATGTTACACGATTGAACACCAAAAAGTAACAGTATATATATTACTCATCAAAGCATATATTAACAAAAAAGCAGATTGCTGAGCAATTGGGGGATCTGACAGAAAGATAGGAGCTTATGTTAGTTATCTCACTGAGTCATCCATAAATTTACGCGAAAAGGTCCATATA
This sequence comes from Pictodentalium vernedei, assembly GCA_031216915.1. Classification (NCBI taxonomy): domain Eukaryota; kingdom Metazoa; phylum Mollusca; class Scaphopoda; order Dentaliida; family Dentaliidae; genus Pictodentalium; species Pictodentalium vernedei. Next base: position 57,303,754 of record CM062296.1, read on the forward strand.
AAACAGTAGATGGACTCATATATCGCCGCCCTGAACCAGTGGCCTATTGTCGATCACTAACTGGATCACCAGCCATGTGTACGAGTAGTAGATAAACTGTTTTGTTTACCGTTGTTACTTGTGCTACCCTGTATAAAAGGATCGCCTGCAGGCAGTTATACCATAAACGGGCTTTCTTTCCGCAAAAGTCCTTTTTTGCTTGCTGTTCACATTTTGTTTACTTCCATTAACTGTTATTGAATATTGTATACATATCAAATTCCTTAATAAATAAACTAAAGACCTTTTTTATAAAGCGTGAATCGACCACATCCTCTCACATCATTTATAAAATGAGCACTTGAAAAAACATAATTTTTCAAAACATACAGCAAAACTATATCAGATGGGCCCTCATTGAAGGTAGATCGACGAGGTCGTTCCAGTGAGGGTGTCATTGGATATGAGTTTCCTGAAAGTTTTGGAAAATTGATTTTAAAAAGCTGTATATCTTCGTGTCGGAACCATATTTCCGTTGCTGTCTTTTGTATATTCGGTTGAAGATATTGAATAAATATTGATAAACTAAAAAGAAATAATTCAAAATATTAAACATTGATACCGCATGCATTGATTGAATGGTTAAATTTTAATTTCAGATTTCATTATCAGATTCATAAACAAGCTTGTCAGTTTGGTTGAAACTCTTTATTTCACGGGATGTTCGTACATGTACCAGATGTGTGCATATTGTCAGCATTTTGATTTGCTTCAATATTTCACAAAATTACAGTTTGTTGAAATTGGCCAATTTTTTTTTTTAAAAGAACTGTGCCGGTATGGTAATGGTTTGTCGGGGGGGGGGGATATCTCCAAAGTTTTGAAGATAGGAGCCTTTTATTTTACAGGGTATTTATACATATACGAAAGGTGTAATATTGCCAGGGATTTGGTGTTCTGCAATGTTTTGCAAAATTACGGGTTGTTTAACCCTTTACCTAGCATGAAAAGCAGACGACACATGCAAACAAAATTCTTGAATAACTAATAGTTTTCATTTTTTTGTTCAAAAACATAGGTTATGACTCCTCTTTGGAACGAGCTCGACGAGCTCGTTCCAAAGAGGTGTCATAACCTATGTTTTTGAGACAAATTATGAGAATATAATGAAAACCAATTAGTGATTTTTGAGAATAGCGCTGGCCGGTTTTTGCGTTACGTTGGGTAAAGGTTAACTTGTTCATTTTTGAATATTGGGTACCTGCTTTGTAAAGTAAAGTACATGGCAGAACTCAATAATGCATACATAATATGTGTCTTACAGACACAACACTTGTACGGGTAACAAATCACAGTTTGGTGTCCAACCTCCTTTGCCCATGTTCTGTTCGAGTAATGTCGCGGCGCTAGAAGCAATCGGGGTGAGCTTGGGTGGATGAAGATCAAGGACAGGATAGACCTGTTGAAACTCGGTTATCTTAATTATTTGGTAAATCTCCCCGACAGCCGATGGTGTAAAGTAATGTTCCTGAGAATTTTCAACTCAAATATCAATTCGGGGTGGATGGTCCAAGTGAGGGAGCTAGTAGAGAACTACTCTTTGGAGATCTCGCACCTGGACGTTGGGGCAAACCAGGGTAACAAAATCGTCAGAGAAAGGGTCATGGAGGATTGTAGCAGTAATTGGCGAGAGGGGGTCAAATCGAAGAGTTTTTTGGGTGGCCTGCGTGATAAAGAGAAGGTTTTGAAGAGTACCTTGATGGCACCTTTTTTTGGGGGGGGGGGGGGGGGTCACTGTTGTTCAAGATGTACAGAATTTGATAGCTTTACTTGGGCCATAACGCGGACATTAACGCGCATATCAACGTGCTATTTGTGAGCATTTCATGACAGGACTTCTAGTTTTAACTGTACATTGACGATTTACTTCTTTGAACAATTATAGTGAAGTGTATACATTGAAACAAATGCTTTAATAAATACTGTTTAAACTAACAACGCATCGGAAGTTAAAAGTATTCAAATCTATTACAGGTTGAAACTATAAATTACAAAATCAAAAACGATTGCTGCTGAATCCCATCTTGAGTCTTGTCTGCATGACATTAATGTTCATGTTACTCATTGCCCTATTGTTTTTGTATTCATAATTCCTTTCACAAATAGATATTGTTTAAACTAAGACTGGTTGCGCTGTTGCCGATTTTCTGGGTAAAACAAACAAACGAGACTTTTCAGGACCCCCAAACTTAATATCAAGTTCCGAATGAGTTTTCGCTAATGCGCGTTTTCGTTGTAGAATTTTCCATAGCGGTTAAAGATATTGGTGAGGTACCGGGCAGCGAGACGGAAGTCCTCGCCAATCGTTTTCACTGGTTTGTCAGAACACACTAAAAACTAAAGTGTTAAAACTGACACTTTCAAGGTGTTAAACCCATTCTAACTCTTAGGGTTTGATTTTAACACTCAATGTGCAATGCTTTAAGCACTTAGACATTACAATCGTCAGACATCTGAAGCTTGAATGGATGGCACTTCCCATGTGTCTAGCATTGGTGGTTCTTTCAGAATCGTCCATAATTTGATTTGCGCTTGGTGGGTACATAATTAAAAGGGCACAACGCAGATGACGAGGATCAGGCTCGAGAGTTCGAGCCTGATCCGCGTCATCTGCTTCGTTTCCTTTTAAGTGTCGCGACATTACACTTGTCAAGTGGTATTATTGTAACACCTGTCAAGTTCTGGGATATCTACACTTGAACAAAGTGCTAAGTCAGCACTTAGTAAGTGTTAAATACAGCACTTCAAGTGTAGTTTTTAACACTTTAGTTTTTAGCGTGAACATGGCTGGGGGTTTGCGTGGAACAGGTCCTTAAAACGTGCCCTTTACGTGGAGTTTCCCAAAAACCCATACACATTTTCTGGAACACAGAAAAAAGAGAAAGAATAGAAGATTTTGTGGGTACCTGTCTGAATAGAAAATGGGTGGATTAGTACGTAGTCATGTTTATAAATAAGTGGAGATGATCCAACCCCCTATTCTCCCACCCCGGAGTGGTTTGTTGCGTGTTTTTAACCTGCGGTTTCTTGCTTGGTGGAGGCAGTCCATAATATCAACTGTTTTCACTGCCTGTATCCACCATGGGATGCGCATTAATCACTCAATAACTATGAACAACAATGCGTGATTTACTGGTTAATTTTCTGTTCTGCATGATTGTATAATGCTGTTCTCAGTTAGTGTTGAAGGTGTCAATAACAAACACAAGTGTGAACAAAAACGTTCAATGGCTTCTCAACTTCAGTTTGTGACATTGTTATTGCGCGCACTGAATTCTTTGTTAAAATACTTAGAAATACAAAGAAATGTGTCTGTCGGGAAAACCCTCAAAAGATAGAATCTACCCAATAACCTCACACAAAACTAATTGTCGCTCACTCGGAAGTTCAGCAAATCTATTGCCATTTGCACTATTTCTGTGTATCTTTTTGTATCGCTGTAACTGTTTACTTTTTTATCTTACTATTTCTATCTTCATTTTTCCGCTAAAAACTAATATTTAAGCCAATACAATTAAATTAAAATCTCTAATAACGTAAAAAATAAATTATAGAATTATTTACAAATATAAACAATGGATAAACAAAGTCAAGTCCACGTAAACAGTTCTGTCTTTAACCCTTTACCTAACATGAAAAGCAGACGACACTTGCAAACAAAATTCTTGAGTAACTAATTTTTTTCATTTTTTGTCTCAAAAACATAGGTTGTGACCCCTCGTTGGAACGAGCTCGACGAGCTCGTTCCAACGAGGGGTCATAACCTATGTTTTTGAGACAAAAATTGAAAAAAATAATAAAAATTAATTAGCGATTTTTGAGAATAGCGCTGGCCGGTTTTGGCCGTTACGTTGGGTAAAGGGTTAATTCTGGCAGTCTTAGCAACAGTGGAAATTTCACCAACACTGACATGGCATCGATGATGTCGATGATGTCTGGCTTCCAGAAAGAAATAGCCAGATTGAACGACACAATAGAGGGTTTGCGGTCAGAGCTTCAAGTCCAGAAGCGGCAGGATGATAAAGAAAAGGCTAAATTGAGAAGGGAATTGGAAAAGGCAATTCTGAGAGCCAAACCAGGTAAGGAGGACCATACTTCTCCAGCTCCTGATTCACCATATATTGACGCTGCTACAGAAATGAGAAAACATGCGTCCACCGGCTCACTGGCGGGGATATCTGAAATAGATTCAGATCTAATTACCCCCATCCAGGATAAATGGCTGCGTTCCGTAGTAGAAGAAGCCACCAACACGGCCGCAGCTTCCCCCGTTGAGGCGATTGAAATTCAATTAGATAAAAATTCAGCTAAAATCCCCAAATCGCAGCGACAGAAAAAATCACCAAACCAAAATCGGTCGAAAAGGAAACTCTCGAATGAGTTCCGTGAAAAAGGTGAAACCGTGGACGTGGAAGACGAAAGCTGATCGGAATGTCAAGAATACAAAAACTATCAAGCAGAATTCACTGAGAACCGCTAATGAAAGACACCAAGAAATGGGGGCTCTGTTAACGCAACAGAGCCTGCATCACCGGAAATAGTGAATGAGACAGCGACAGCTGGCCCAACCGATAGCACGACGTACGCCGATAAAGTAAAAGCCTAAGGTGACCAATAAAGACACAGAGCCATCCGCAACCAAACCCCTGTGTCGGAATCACACGCGTCCACCCCAAAAAACTCGATTGATAAAGCCCTCCCAGGATGCTCGTGTGAGAGACTAATCTCCAAAGCCACAGGCAATCATACTTGAAAAATAAAAGTAAAATGCCGTAATAGAGCAACGAAATTAAATCTGATAAGCAAAGGGGTAATTATCAACGGCAAAAAAATACGAAACCGAGGAATATCATGTTCTTCCGCAACCCGTTCAGTGTCAAAAGTGTCAGGAATTTGGGCTCTTGTCACACAAATGCAACGGGGAGCAACGATGTATGAAATGCGGTGACAAACACATCGCGAAGGCATATAGTGCTACGACTCTGAAATGCCCCAACTGCGGTGGTCAACACCCCAACATCTACCGGGGGTGTAGCCATTTCCAAAAAGTTAAAACAAAACATCCAGCTTAAAGCTCTAAATGTAAGTAATGTCGAGAACTCATTCTCCCCTTATTTCATGTGTACTCTATTGGCTGGCTCTATTTTCAGCACAATGGAGAAACACATCGACACCAGTCTTTCGGTCGTTTGCAAAGAGATTAGTAAAACAGCCTCTAAGATATATAAAACTCAAATATCTCACACCCTATTAGAAGTGGCCGTCAGCAAAATATAATTATGTAACAATATTACAAATAGTAATTGAACTTAAATAAACTTAGTACAGTTATTCCTAAACCACTCATGGATACCCTAAAAATAGTCCAGTGGAACGCTCGAAGCGTTAATCAGAAAAACTTGCAAATGTCACTCTATTTCCAAATTATGGACGTAATTGGAATTAGCGAAACATGGCTTAAACCAAACAAAAAATTCTCGTTATGTGGTTTTAATATTATTAGAAGAGATCGCCCCATCCACAAAGGTGGCAGTGTCGCTCTGCTAATAAGGCAGGAGATTAAATACAAAACAATGCCATGCGATCACCTCAATGCTGAAGGGATTGCAGCTGAAATTGAACTTGACCACAAACTCGTGGCCATCATATCATATTATAACAAGCCGCAAGCAACAGTAGACAGTAAAGTATTTGAATTATTTACCAAAAAGTACATGCACTGCATATTCTTGGTTATTTCAATTGCAAACACCAGGTATTCGGTTGTCATAAGACTGAGCCTAATGGTTTGAAATTTGAACTCAAAAGACATATAAAAACTCACACTGGAGAAAACCCATATAAATGAACCAAATGTGATAGTTCTATTCATTTGAAAGCACATCTTACAAAACATCTAAGAACTCACACTGGTGAAGAGCCAGTTGAATGTAATATATGAAATATAAATCCATTTGTTTGAAATCTGCTTTAACAATTTATTTATTGGTGTTTAAGGTCACATATTTCTGCACAATGGCTAATCATGACCACGGCAGTTTTAAGGGTGGAGGAAGCCAGAGTACCCGGAGAGAACCACCGAGCAACGGCTAGCTCCCCAACATACTAACTCCACACAAGCTGGGTTAGCATTGGTTGAAGACAGGTGCACCACCGACGTGCAATACGCCTTAGTACGCAACGCCACAGTGCCCCAAGTGGGTAATGGAGAAGTGGCGTGCCCAAGGACACAGCGCGGTTGCCGCAGGTGTGATTCGAACCGAGGACCTCTCGGCTTGCAGTCTGCACCTCAGCCCACCGAGCCACCGCGACAACTGCTTTTACAAGACATCTAATAACTCATAATGCTGACACTCATGCGCGGCGCCCAGTATTTTCCCAACATTGGGGCTATGATCTCCGACAGGGATGGGACAGGATAGAGAATTCTAGAATTAAAGCAAAAATTTCCGACACCGGGCAGAGAAATTTGTCATTGTTTTAATTGAGAAAAAGTCGCAATATGCGTGACTCTAGAGGCTCAGAGAGAGTCAAAACGAAACAAAAAATAAAAAAAATAAAATAAAGTAAAAACGTGGCTTATGGAACTAGGGTAATACCTGCTTTTGGTATCCTAGCTCCCAAAATGTATTTAGTTTGATATAAATCACAACAGAGATCAGATGTGTCAACCATTTGTTGTCTCAAAAACATAACTTATGACCCATCGTTGGAACGAGCTCGCTCAGCTCGTTCCAACGATGGGTCATAACCTATGTTTAAATTATGGAGCAACATTACTTATATGCTTTTTGTATCTGAAGCATTGGAATATACAAGCTGGAACAACACGCAGTTATACTGTTAATCCTTTACCCAACGTAACGGCAAAAACCGACCAGCGCTATTCTAAAAAATCGCCAATTAATTTTCATTATTTTTTCATTTTTTGTCTCAAAATACTTATACTTTTGAGAAGTCTGTGACGCTCTCGCTGGCTCGCTCACTCGCTCTCTCTCTCCCTCTCTCCCTCTATCTCTATCTCTGTCTCTTTCTCTGTTTTCGTATATAGGAACGTATAAGTTTCCCTGCAAACACGATGCTTTCTGGGGAAACTTCCTTGTGAACGGCTCCCTTACTAATCAGTTGTTGGGTGAATTTATCACTGAGGATTCATAAGAAATTTCCAAATCGACATCCGACGACGCGGCATCAAATGAGGTAAGTTGATGTTTAGAGGTTCTTTTTTTCTTTTATTATCATCTTCACTCACGTTTTTACTGTACGAGTGCAGTCAATGAATGTAATAACTACTCAGTAATAGTACAAATACAAAAAGTACATGTACATGCTACTTGTGACGAGTATTAATCACTACACGTAGTTTAACCCCTTGAACCTCAGATGCCGTTTTTCCGGACGGGTCACAATGTCATTAAGTGGGTTGGCTACAAGGTAAATGTGCGGTGTTGACCAATCAATATTTTCAACGTGCAACCCCAAGGCGGCACTTTGAAAATATTATTTGTTGTACCCCCAAATAATGAATATGGGCTCTTTCAACGGCTGCCATTGAACTGACACGGAAGACACCACCAGTGTTCAAAGGGTTAACACATAATTTTGATTACTATAAGAAAAAATATCCTTATCTTTCATGTTCTCAGTAGTAGGAGATGGTCTTTTCATGCTCGTTTTGCCGAACTCCGGGGTCTGACCTATCCTTATGACCCCGCGCCCAAAACGCCCAGGCTTTTTTAGGCTCCCCTCATCCCTCCATGTGCCCAAGCCCGTTAGGCCCTGTTTACCCCCGTGCCCAAAGCCAGTTGGGCCCTCCTTCGTGCCTAAAGCCCGTTAGGCCCTCCCCGCACCCAAAGCTAGTTAGTCCCTCCTTCATGCCTAAAACCCGTTAGGCCACCCTCACCCTTCTCCGTGCCCAAGTCCGTGTGTACCTGTGCCCAAGATGGCGGCGTCGTTAATGCGCATGACGTAAACAAGATGGCTGCGCCTTTTGGGGCATGAGCAATAACACTTTTCAAGATGGATGTGCCAGTGATATGTATGACGTCAACAAGATGGATGGCTGCGTCCTTTTGGGGCATGCGAAATAACACTTTTCAAGATGGTGGTGCTCATGATATGTATGACGTCAACAAGATGGCTGCGCCCATATTGGGCGTGCGCAATAAGTGCGGTGCGCATGACTTGCATGACGTCAACAAGATGTCTGCCCATGCATCTTTTAGAGATGCACTCACGTAAAAGAATATAACATAGATTTATTCCTGAAAATGAAGAAATATACACCCCCTCCCTCGAAAAAATACCATTTCCTAGCAGGAGTTTTGAGGGAAAGATCAACAGTGCCCTCCATTACCTCCCCTCCCGTTGTAAAAGCGGTATAAACGATGTTATCCGATTAGCCGCTAACATGGGAAGAGGATACGCGACTCTGTATTATCCACCCAAAAATGCAAGATAGATGTAGGCTTGCAAAACAAACAAAAAAAATAATAATAGAAATAATACAGACAATGCGGGGTTTGAAAGCCATTGAGACCTGAATAATTTATGAATCGGCGAGAGTTATTTGGTTCGAGTGTGCGCATTGACATTGGGTTCAGAACTTCGAGCTGGAGGGGAGACAAGGAATTGTGCATAACAACAAAAAATTCTGTGTTTTTATTTAGAAATGTGGGGACGAAATTGGGGATATATTGTGCTTGTGAACAATAGCTCTTTTACATTTATACATCATTGAAATTTAAATGACGGAGGTAAATTGTTTTCTTGTTCATTACGGTCTGTCGCTCATCAAAACATCCCTTCAGTTAACTGCGGACCAGTGCTTTAAAATTGACAAATTCAAGTAATGTCCGGACATCATTTTTTCTCAAAGGTGACAATGATTGCTTTTAACTCGACTAAAAATATTAAGGTGACAGCTTTCAATTGTTTATCATGACAATATATCATAGAAAACGATAAAGAGTTAACAGGCCAACAGAAAGCCACACCCCTTTGTGATTGTCACTGCACATGTCAGCCAATTAGAGGGCAGAAAATCGTCACGTGCACCAGTCAAATGTGTTTTCCCATCGACTGAAAATATTAAAGCCGAAACATTTATTGGCAAAATTACCCTGAATTAGCTTTATCCATCTGGAAGCAGGTACCCCCAAGGGTCCGTCCTCAGCCCCTCCTTTACATCTTCTATGTAAACGATCTCAAATTTCCGAGGATCGTGTTCAAGTCTCCCAATTCGCGGACGACAAGGGCCTCTGGGACAATAATAATACTGCCAATCTACTCCAAAAACCTCTGCAACGCGCTATCGAAGACCTAGAACAATGGTGTGCCAAATGGAGAATAAAGCTGAACGCCAATAAAACCCAACGAATCACCTTCACTCGCAAGACAGGCAAACGCGACTTTGATCTGAACCTATTGGATAAAGTCCTCCCAGAATGCAAAGAGGTGAAATTCTTCGGCATCACCATTGATCAAAACCTTTCCTTTAATAAACAAACCAACGATATGGCCAGTAAAGCAACCAAACGCATTAACTTATTGAAAATGTCAAAGGGAACTTCCTGGGGAGTCAACCAGTCTACCCTACTTGAACTATACAAAGCCTTTGTGCGCCCAGTACTCGAATATGGGGCAATCATCCTAACCGAGCTCAATCAAACTAATATGGGAAAACTCCAGAAGGTCCATAATTACGCGCTTGAGGTCGTTCTCCGTGCCCAATGGGATACACCTATCAAAACTTACCACGACAGATCCGATATCCCCACCATAAAAGACCGCCATGCCTCTCTAGCCGCGAAAAACCTTGACCGGCTAGGCTATAGCCAATTAATATCCGAACTACAGGTAATTTGCGAAAGCAGATAAAAACCCCATAATGCCAAAACTTAGGAAATACTAACTAGGACTTCTAATTGAGGGCAAAACGCCTAAACCCAAGGAAATACTAAATAGGACTTACAATTGAGGGCAAGACAGGAAAGTAACACCTCTGGGTGTGGCTCTGTGTGTAAGCCTGTTCTTCGCTACCTCAACTATCTAAAATAGGCCGATCATTAAAATAGGACCTTTAAACGAGGAAAAGACAGGAAAGTAACACCCTCGGGTGTGGCTCTATGTGTAAGCCTGTTCTTCGACTCAATACAAAATAGGGAACGGGAAGGTGAACTAACAGGCAGATTAACAGCTCAGCTGTGGCCTTATATCAGAAAGGGCTGCCTTCACCAACTCAACTAAAGTAACTAAAAATCGGAAGCCTCGAGGAAAAATAGGGAACGAGAAGGTGAGGTAACAGGCAGATTAACAGCTTAGCTGTGGCTTTCTACCAGTAAGGGCTGCCTTCACCGACTCAACTAAAATTACAGCACGTTTAAAGACTGTATAAAACTAAACATGCTCGAGAATAAATAGGGAACTAGACGGTGAGCTAACAGGCAGATTAACAGCTTAGCTGTGGCCTTCTACCAGAAAGGGCTGCCTTTACCGACTCAGCTAAAATCACATCACTTTTAGAAACTGCATTAAACTAACTATGCTATACTTATTTTTATATTTTACACATTCTAATGATAACTAATTCTGCCTTCTTCTTTTAGTAGGTACACAGAAGATGATTTTTGACCAGCACCCCAATAACCACTAAGGAAACTATAACCGTTATGGAAACTGTAATCCCCATGATTCCTGAACATCCTCCACTCCATCCCTAAAAGTGGTCGACCACTTCAAGGGAGGCGAGCGTTGGTCCTGCGTCCCACCTCTGCTCCTTTTTGTAAGCGTCTATTTTGCGCATCCTTTGACCCAGCCAAATAGGATCATAATGCAGGCCTGCCCCCGAACCAGGGAAGTTCGGGTCTTCTTTCTTGTGGTCCCCGAAAGGGGTCGTTGTTGTAATCTCTCCAAAGATGTCCTTCCATGGACGTAAACACCGACTAAGACAGCCTGGGGCAGACTATACTTGCCAATGAAGGCCCTCCATCTAAATCATCCCCGAAGTGGCAGACTATACTTGCCCGAAAATAAAACACCACATCACCCTCAGGGAGAGGTAGCACCTTTGTGAGAGGACCCAACCTCCCACACTGGTCCTCACCCGAGGGTTCAATCAACATCAATCAACGCAGCCAACCTTCCACCCATGACACCTTAGCCAGAAAATTCTGCCGAGTACCTGAACCTTTTCCTCTTTTAACACGCCTTGACATAAATCCAAAAGATCTCAAACGGCCAATGAGGGTCGAAAGGGGTTGCCACAAACCGTCCCTGTGCGCCTTCGGCGCGTGAAACCATTCCGTCCGATCATTATCAAACGTTGTTATTGTCGAGAGCAAATCTGGGCAAGAAGAACAGAGTATTAATCTATTATACAAACGCGAAATCAGTTTTCTTCCTGCTGGGTATAGAGGTTACCTGATGCCGGTTTTGTGGCTAAAGTGGACACGGAATGAACAACTCAAATTGTTTCTCTCTATTAAGTTTTTATTTTCACATAAAATCAGTTTCACTAAGTAATTAATTGGTTTTACAATATTCGAAATGGATTTGAAGTCAGATTTACAATTCTACAAGAAATTTTTACAAAGCGGAAAATAGTTTTACAATCAGTTAAAATTGATTTTCAATCAGTTTTAAAAGTGATTTTACAATTTCACCATAAGTAATTTTTACAACAATAAGTAGTTTTACAATAATTTTACTGGTAATCATACAAAAACAAAATATAATTAAATGTTCTATAACTGTCTTTTGGTCCTGAAAAGGGCAGTTTTTGTTGTTGTCGTTTTCTGGACTTTCTCTAGTTGTCATCTAAAGCTGTCTGCACATTCCATTTTTTCTTTAAAGACTGGTCCATCGCAGTTTTGCAGAGATGTTGTTTTCTGGAATAAAAAAGTACATACGTTCTTTATTTCCGATCAGGCCTCTTGGTATATTTTGATCTTTAATGATATTGGCCTGTCGGTAGAAAATCTTTTCTTTTTCGCAGCAGATCATTTATTAAATCACACATATTGGAGCCCGAAACTGTAATGCCGTTATACACGAGTTGGTCTTTCTCATCCCAGGATAAATTAGATATATTCTTTATTATCTGGAGTAACAAATGCGCCCTTCTCTTCAACAGGTCGATATCCGACTCATTTTCCACTGAAAAACTAGTCTTTAAGGAGTCTGGTTTGGTGTTTTTATTGCGTAAGTTTGAATGGCGCTGAACGATTTCCTTGTAGAGCATCCCTTTCTCTTCAGAACTCGATGTTGAAGATTCAGTAATTGGGCTCATACCCCAGTCTATGGGTGGGACTGCTGCAGCATTCGGGGGTGTGTGTACCTCCTGTAACTGCTCACTCCCCCACGGTTCAATACACTGAATTCTGCTTGGGGGTAGGCTGGGTGAGTTATCTATAGGTTTTTCCCTCAGAGATTCCCCCATCACTCGCAGTTTTACTGTTTCTAGCTTATTTGCAAGCCCCAAAGTATTGCCACTTGTTAATGGATTCTTCCAACTAAAGGCTGATTTCATATGCACTGGAGGATATGGGAGTTGGTTACAGATAGATCTGGTTGTAAACTCGGCTGTATTTGTGTTCTCTCTGATTATAGGCTGTTTAAAATTTACATTTTCGTGTAATTTTTGTCTGTGTCGATAATAATGTGTTTATGAGAGTGAGATTTTGACACAATTCACAGACATAGCGCGAATTCATCTTATTTGGAAGCGAGCTAATAGATTTGTGGGATTTGTGGGGTGGGGAAAAGGCTCTTCTATGTATATACAGGAATAGGATGGGTGCTACCCCTACCTGTCAATCGCTGATTGAGCAATTACTTTCCAAGATAGGGTGGATTCTACCCCAACCTGTTGATCATTGATTACTTCAAATTCTCCCACATTGCATTGTGGGAAATTACAGTGGTACGACTCTGTGGTAAAATAAGGTTTTGCCCCACTTGACATAGTTTTACTTTGGAAAAAACAAAACAGAAAATAACCCATAAAAGTTGGATAAATGGCAAGACAGGGAATGATGCATCTAAACTTCACACTCCAACATGATAACAAATCCCCACCCATCAATGTTATAGAAATCTTCTACTTATTGAACAACATATGTACAAAGACCATTTTACCCTAGAAAGACCATTTTACCCTAGAAAGACCATTTTAGAGACCATTTTACCCAAGAGAGACCATTTCACCCTAAAAATGGTCCTCTAGAGACCATTTTACCCCAAAGAGACCATTTTAGAGACCATTTTACCATAGAAAGACCATTTAAGAGACCCTAAAAATGGTCTCTAAAATGGTCTCTCTAGGGTAAAATAGCATCTAAATGCAATGACGCCGGACATTCTAAAACATGCATACAATAAAAGCTCGAGGTGTTGGAAGCCGATTGCTGCACGAGAAACATTCGGGTGATAAGAATAACTAGCTCGCTTCGACTGACCAAACTTCCATTACAATTGTTACGCTATGTCCAGCTAATATTCGTATTGCAGTAAATACTACCAATAAAAACTTCCAAGCACATGTAAGTGCGCTCAAATTGCTAGAGCAAAAATTACCACAAAATGCTATTCCATAATTTCCAATCCCCCACTCCATACACACTGACCCACACACCTCAGGCATCGTCTGATTTTTGTAAACATAACGCTCAAAAGCATAAAAAGGTGTCATCAAATTCAATCGACTGGTGACCTTACTGGGGTTTCTGATGGTTAACATTAAAAATGTCTACCGTTATTAGGTGCTCCTATCTCTTCTAAATTCCATAAGCGCCGGTTAATCCTTCGGCTTCAAATCTGAGCCGAGACTGCAAAATCACCCAGTGATTTGTCTTTATATCCCGATAAATTCCGTCTTTTGATTGGTCAGAATCTCTTAAACAAATAGCAATGGCAAAGGGTGAACCAACATCCGAAGTATATGATAGTGTGCAACATCCAAGATATATGAGCACGCGAAACATCGGGGGTATATGGTTTAAATGAAAGCTTTTAATTTCCGACATAAAAATCGAACCAAAAACCTGAAAATAATCATCACATTTCCGACAATTCGATGATATTTTGCTTTTATAAATTAAATAGTAGAGTAATTAAATGAAACAACTTGAGAAAAATAAAATATGAGCAAATATCGTCCACTGAGTTTCAAAGTGTTCTATGTGCCAGTAGGCACATAGAACACATTGGAACTCAGGGATATTATGTAGCTCAGGGACATTATGTCAGCAAAATACTGTTTACTTGTTTCCTTGATGACACAAGTGATGTAACTCTATCTGTTGTCTTCTGCGTGTGTAAAAACAAAACAATTATTCATCAGTTTGGTCCAACTGATTGTGGAGTGTGAGAAACGCATCCTTAAATTTATTTCCACGATGTTTCTATTGTGTTTCAAACGGGACAAAAACGTTATCTCCACCAACATGTATGGTATATGATGATATGTTGCTGTTATCATTTAAATAGTCGGGTAATTAAATGAAACAACTTGAGAAAAATAAAAGAAGAGCAAATATCGTCCACTGAGTTCCAATGTATTCTATGTGCCAGTGGACGACCAAATACTGTTTACTCGCTTCGTTAACGTCCCAGGTGTGTAACTCTATCTGTTGTCTTCCACGCTTATAAAACAAAACAATTATTCACGAATTTGATCTAAGTGATTGCGGAGCATGAGAAATGCGTCCACAAATTTATTTTCACCATATTTGTATTGTGTTTTAAACGGGACAAAAACGTTATCTTCACCAACATGTATGGTATATGGAGATTTAATACCCGGAATCTCCATATACCATACATGTTGGTGGAGATAACTTATAATGTCATCCCCAACCTCCTCCTCCAGCGCAAGTTTTGAGTTTGACAGCATCGTTTTAAATAATAATAATAACCCACCTACAGACATGAATATGACACACCACATTATAAATTATTGTCATGAATTGAGGGTAACATAGTCTGAGGTTTGCGGCTCGGAGCTTATGTTCAACCGAGACGCGAATCGTCGAGGTTGAACATACGCTCCGAGCCGCAAGCCTCAGACCATGTTACCGTCAACTCATCACAATAACGTATATGTTCCAATAAGACACTACCCATAGCCCAAAACCTACACTGTGAAATACGAGAGGCTTATTTACTAAACTTGTGATCGTTAAAAGTTTCCTTCTGCAAAGGCAACTTTTAACGATGACAGGTTTAGTAAATAAACCTCTTGTGTACCCCACGACGGTACTGGATAAATAATCAGTAAACCAGATAAACTCATTCCATCTCAGTTCAAATCGTAAATCAGTTAGTAATTCAAACAACACGTTATTTGGATCACCGTCTGCTGCACGTGTGAAAAATCCAGAAAAACGAAGCGACTTGCTGTCACTCCGTTGATGAAGCAATTACGAAACGGGCAATGTCTTTTCAAATATTTCACGTGGTGATGTCAGACGGTAACATTTGCTACTGGAGGCGTAAACATAAAAAAACTACGCCAGCTGAATCCAATCAGAGGGCGAGGATTTTACTCTTATTAGAACATACTGTACTACACGTTTAAAATGCGGCAAAGTTTATTCCAGGGCAATAAGAATTATACGATAGGCATTAGAACACTGAAAATACTCCGATTCAAAGTTGCGTAATTAACAGACTTCTCCTCGAGGCGTATGGTCTAGTTCCATAAATAGACTCAATCTATTTTCAATCCCACGAATGGCGTGATAGCGTTTGTTTTCGTCTTTTCACGACATAGTCACAATGTGTGTTGAATTAAACTTATATCGTGGAGGGTAAATATGAATTCAGAAGAAAAAAAAAAAAAAAATCATTCTCAAATTTTCTTCAGTGAAGAATGAGAAAATCGACAGTGGAACACCGGCTTATTTTGTCGTCTCGCTTCTTGGTAGTATGTACGTGTGGTTTGCATCAATCCGATACTATAGCTTGCTTTCGAATTTGGGGCTCAGTGCACGACCGTATCCCCATCGTTTGAGGCTACATTTGGGATAGTTATAGCATTTATTGAAACACGCATCATTTCAAAAAGAGGCTGTGCAAAATCGTTACCACGGGCAACATCCAGGGTACATGGAGATTTAATACCTGGATGTGTTCTTTTTCAATCCATCGGCATACGCCACAGCGCTGAACGTTGAAAATCGGACTCCAGGCATTAAATCTTCATGTATCCTGGATGTTACCCGAGATAACTTATAATGAATAAGATTCCTGGAACCTTATCAAAGCAGAGGCGAAGAGTAACTACGAAACATTTCGGCAATTACCGTAACAGATATTTAACAACGGTCACATGTACTAAACCCGTAAAACAGGTTACAAGAAAGATATTATCGGCACGGGACAGTCCGTAACACTTTTAACCCTTTACCTAACGTGAAAAGCAGACGACACTTGCAAAAAAAATTCTTGAATAACTAATTTTTTTCATTTTTTGTCTCAAAAACCTATGTTTTTGAGACAAAAAATGAAAAAAATAGTGAAAATTAAATGGCGATTTTTGAGAATAGCGCTGGCCGGTTTTGGCCGTTACGTTGGGTACAGGGTTAATATAAGTTTTATCCGCCAACATGTTTGGTATATGGGGTTTTAATGCTTGGATGTCGAGCCGCAGGTGAGGTGTTTAAACGGGACACCCAGGTAATAAATCTCAAAAACCATACATGTTGGTGGAGATAACGTTTTTGTCCCGTTTGAAACACAAAAGAAACACAGTGGAAGCAGATTTGTCGACGCGTTCCTAACGCTCCATAATCAGTTGGACCAAATTCGTGAATAATTGGTTTGTTTTAACAAACGCAGAAGACAGAATATAGACACCAGATAGAATTACATCCCTTGAGTCGTAGTTAGAGACGCGTGAACAGAACGGGGGCTATTTTCTTGACAGATTTGCCATTACTTTTTTTCTCAAGTTGTTTTATTGAATTTTTCGACTATTTAATGTATAACAGCAAGATATATGTCGAGGCGAGCGAAAGCGAAAAGCTTCCATTTATACCATATGCCCCCTGATATTTGGCGTGCCCATATACCGTGGATGTTGCATGCACGCTCTCATATACCCTGGATGCTGGGTGCGCCCTTTGTCGTGGCTATTTGTCCCTGGCAATCTGACCAATCAGAAGACAGAATTTAGTTTAAACAATATTTGTTAATGAAAACACTGAAGTTGCAAACAATATGATTTACAATATAGGAAAGAAACAAGTATAATTATGAAACAGTGAATACAGAGACATTAGTAAGCAAACCACAAAAATGAAGGGATTCGACAGAAAACGTGATGCTTATGCAGGTCGTCTCCATAGGTTTTTGAATTACAAAATAACTATTACCGGAACTACTGGCGGAGTACCAGATGCAAATTGTTTAAACTGTGCGATGAAAGATATTTAAGTATAGAGATTGACACTTTAAAAGAAGAAAGGAATCAGAGCGATAAGACAAAATATAAGATAGTATGAGATGAAGCCAACATGAAACCAAGCACAAGCAGCCGAGAGACGAATGACGTTCAGAAAACGTGTAGGAGGACACTGAGTTGACGCAGCATACATACCCTCGAGGGGTCATAACAAGAAGAGCTATAGCTGAGTTGGAGGTATCAGGAAGTATCCTACACAACAACAGAACTGATTCAGCTGCTGTCTTTAAGGCTGGGTCCTAGAGAGCTCAGTCTATAAGAGCGTGCCCTTATACCCCGGATGTTGCACGCTCGCATATACCTTGGATGTTGGTTGCGCCCTTTGCCATGGCTAGTTGTCCTAGGCATTCTGACCAATCAGAAGACAGAATTTATCGGGATATAGGGACAATATCTTGGAATGAAGATGAGAACTTGGATTCCATGTACGTTTTCAAAGGAAATATTTTTTTTCGGAAAAATGTACCGCATCTGCACAATAGAACTACTCTAACAATTCTGAAATTTAAACAAAAGGACAAAAACTATGAACAACTAGCGCAGAATCCATTTTTTTTGGGGGGGGGGGGGTAGCCAAAGACTGTCGTCTTTGAGTAACAGTGTCATACGTAAACAAATGAAGTAATCTTTGGGAAAAAATATAGAAAACCAAATTACATCGAAATGACTGAGGAGGACACGGGAAGGGTAATATTAACCCTTCGAAGGAGAGAAATTAGTTTTCTGACCTAATAACATGCGACGTCATCATTTCAATACCTAGGATGGCTGCAAATGGATTGCGTGGGGTGGATCAATCAATATTTTCAACGTGCAGCCCCGCGGGGCTGCACGTTGAAAATATTCATTTATATACCCACTTACAATGATTAAGGACTCTTCCAGTTACTGCCATGGAACTGATATGAAAGATACCACCAAGGATTAATTATGAATGGTAAAGCGGCCAATACACTATCAATATTATTGACAATAATATTGTCAATAAACGGTATTGACAATATTATTGCCAGTGTGTGGGAGATATTGAGGATTGATCAATGTTATTGACGAATATCTGAGATCTCTGAAATATTTTCTTCAATATTTTACGACCGTCAATAATATTGATAGTGTGTGGGTTCCGTCAATAATATTACGCAATATTTCATTAAATCTGAAGTCACCGTAGCGTAAACATGGCAAAGAACACCAAAGGGGATGAACGAAAGTTGATACTAGAGTGCATTAAAGTATACAAAGAGCTGCCATGTCTCTGGAAAATTACCAGTTCTGAATATGCTAACCGCTCTAAGAAGGAAGCAGCATACAGCACCCTGCTTTCCAAGTACCAAGAACGTTATGAGAATGCAACAAAGGAGGATGTGAAAACGAAGTTTAATTCTTTGCGCACAAACTTCAGGAAGGAACTGAAAAAAATCAGTCAGTCGGAAAGGTCTGGGGCTGGAACTGACGATCTGTACGAAACCAGCCTGTGGTACTAAAATATTGAAGAAACTATTGAGTAGTTTGTGGCAAAAAATATATTGTCAATATTATTTACTCAATATTATTGTCAATAATATTGATAGTGTATGGGCCGCTTAAGATTCAAGGAATGACCGTACAATGGGTGACACATTATTCTAATATATACTATTCATAAAAGTAAGGGATATCGAAACTGATATTGATATTTTTGAAAAAGGGTATTGAATACGTGTGATTGGACACATCAATATGTTACCAAGTTTAGTGTGGGTCATGAATGTCACCAGGCCACGAAAACTTCGTGCAGGGTTTTTCGCACGAGTGCCGCGTTAATGTCTGCGGGGTATGTTTGGAAATTTTCATTTGTACTGGACCAGGTTTTTCGGAGGGATCATAGTTCTTTTCTTGGTATAAACTCGTTCATCAATAGTTTCTGGTCGAAACGTAATTTTTGAGGCATGCAAAGACTGACATGTGACGAACATTTTCGTGCCGCTGGAATGTTGGAAGCTGGCAACAGACAGACTGCAGTGGCTCAAATTCTTAAGTTACTCAATCGGTGATTTGCAGGTTGTAGTCACGCTACCTTCAGAGAGGCAATGTTGATGGCAGACGTCGGCCAGGTCGTCCTAGGGCGACAACTGCTAGCCAGGATTGTATCATCCGAACCATAGCATTACGAAACCGCCATCAAAGTGCCTCAGAAATTAGACAGCAGTAGTACTGAGTGACAGATGTGCGAGTCAGTGGACAGACTACCCGAAATCGACTACACAGCTGGATTCTGTACGCTCGACGACCTCGAATAATTCCACGTCTGACTGAACATCACATCGCATCAGGGCGTAATTGATGTTGAGCACGACAGCGCTGGGACAATCGTCGGTGGAGCAACGTCATATTTTCCGATCAATCGAGGTTCACTCTCAAAATGTGGCGGCGGCGGAACGAACGACGATACCATGACGTAACCGTTAGGCGGCACGATCGTTTTGGTGGTGGATCGGTTATGGTGCGTGGGAGGGGCATAACTATGACAAGCAGAACAGCATTACATGTCATCCAAGGACGTTTCACGGGGCAGCACTATCGTAACAACATGTTAGCAGTTCATGTGTTGACATTTGGGCGTCGACACGGCCGTCGATTCATTTTCCAAGATGATAATGCAAGAGCACACATGGTCCATGTCGCTAAAAAGTTCTTCCAGGGGGAGACCATCACTACACTGCCTTGGCCAGGGTTAAATCCAGACCTTTCACCAATCGAGAACGCCTGGGATATGCTTGGCAGGCACCTACGACAAGGCCAACACCCCCTACCAATGTCCAAAACTCGCCGCAGCGCGGTAGGAAGAATGGAATAACATCAGTCAAGCTAATAGTAGACGTTTGGTGAGGAGTATGCCACGTCAGATCGGCGCTCGTCTTGGAAACCGAGGAGGATTTACAAGGTAATGAGGTATTGGAATGAATGTGGTAAATTCTCTGACTGTCCGTCCATGTAATTCTGCAGCTCAGTGCGTGGAATGTGTTTGTCAGACATCCAATTATCGCTGAAATCATTCACCAGATGTCAGAGCGCAATAGATATTTTCTAAAATGTAGATCAGCATTACCTGCTAGTTACCCCTTCTCAAACTTAGGGTGGGTTATATTGTATTAATCTTTTACCTACAAGAAAAACGCCATTAATTTTTTTTTATATTTTCACTTTTTGCTTCCAAAACATAGGTTATGACCCCCTCATTGGGACGAGCTCGACGAGCTCTTTCGAATGAGGAGTCATATCCTATGTTTTGGAAGCAAAAAATGAAATTTTTTAGTTATACGATGATGTTTTTCTCCAAGTGCCATCTGCAACTCAAGTTAGGTGATGGGTTAAAAAGTCATCCTAAGTGGCTAGTTTGTGCGTGTGTGTGTCATATGATAAATAGAATATGAAATGAGTGTTTTTCTTATATAGTATTTATGAAACTCGCCCGAATTTTCCGTTGTATAAATATTATATGAGAAAAACACTCATTCCATATCCTCTGTTTATCTATCGCATTTTTATCAAATATCCCCTACTTTTGTTGAATATTATATATTGAAATAGTTTAGTAAACGCGGTCCTTAACTTTCTCCCCCCCCCCCCCCACACTGCATGTGTAACATACGTCTGTCCAGGGTGAGATAGCAGGGAGAGACGGATGTATCCCACCCCACCCACGTGACGTTATACATTTATAGCGTTATTATGACGTTATGCATATCGTATGAGTTTCTTGCTACCAACTAATTCATATTGACGTCATCAGAATTCCGTGTGATCAAAGTTCGATGCTCTAAAACTCTTTAAACCCCAAGATGCCACCGTTCCTAATTGATTTCGTGGTATATACCTTTGGTAAATACGTAACTTGTGCATGCTCTTTCCGATGGTGTCATTAGTTTTTCAAAACAAAAACAACGAATACCAAATGAGTTGATTATATCAGCACGTGACCGCCGATTACCTCTGGCTAACGTTACCGCTGTATGGTGGGGGGGGGGGGGGGAGAAAAATAATCCCTAATGGCTACGGGTGTGGGATGGGAAAATCTCACCCTCGAGACAAGATATTTGGTCCAGACACTCGGCAAGCCTCATGTCTGGCCCAAATGTCTTGCACTCGAGTGAGATTTTCCCATCCCACACCCGTACCCATCAGGGATTATAATAACCTCTCCTTCCTCATCATGTCATTATTATGAATGCATATTTCTACTCCTTGATCCAGCATTTGAGCCACCAATAACAGAGAAAAACTGGAGTGTAAGAAAACACTGATTGTTTACAATATGTGACAAACAGGCTATTCTATAGATTACGAGGCCTAAAATATAAAACAAACCAAGAATATGAAATGTCCATGGCAAAACAAGAATAACAAAAATAAAAAAAAACTAGAAAACCGCACGTCCACATGTAATTTTGCAGCAAATGGTATGAGAAACAGAATATCTATTTTGTGGGACCTTAGTTAGTCAACAGTGGCGTCCCCATAGGCATTGGAATAGTGATTATATCAGTTACGTACAGTTGGAATACCCATTTGAAGTTTTGAAGTTATTGGAATATTAACATTTTAGTTAAAATTTACACATTACATGAAAAGTGCAGACCTGAAATTTCAGAATTCAAAATTAGAATCACAGTTACCTTTATTGCAATCAAACATTGGAAGTAAGTTAACCCTTTACTTGCTTGTAGTATCTTTTATGGCAGTTCAATAGCAGTAATTGGAAGAATCCATATTCATTATGTGGGGGTAGACCATTTAATATTTTCAACGTGCAGCCCCAATATTTTTTGACCCACCTCACGCATGCATTCTCTTTGCAGCCACCACATGTATTGAAATGATGACTTGTCTGCATCTATTGTCGTGCACGGCTGGTGAGCAGCGCATGGGCAACGGTTCCTCTCCTTATAGCATTTCGGGGTGATAAGTAAGATTTCTGTTATTGTCTTAGCTGAAAGAGTTTGGCCTTACAGTTTAGTCGCGCCGTGAATCACTCGAAATCCACCCGTGGGCAGTGATGTCCACGTATGCGTTTACAGGGTCTAAAAATTATCATCAGCAAAATTTTAATTATTGAATCACTTGGTACATCCATACATTAATTAAATGTTTAATTAGTCTTTGGAATCTATTATTATTGCGTCCGTTGATTATTTCCCACCCACGAAAAATTACCAGTCCCGGCGACCATACTGTTCGACTCACGGACCAATGGCTACCTCACATTTTCAAGTAGAAATCTGTGGCTTTCGATGGAATGTTGAGGTAGTCTAACTCATATGGGCGAGGAGAACACTTATCAGGATACAAATGGATTTCTGAAACAGTAACACGTAACAGTCATTGGATAGATACAAAACAATTTCCCGAACAGGACAAGCAGGGGATTTAGTGGAGAATCTAAACCAAAGATATAGTTATCGGGTTGTTTGTGGTAATCTTAGGAAGTGACCGACAATTTTGGGGAAACTCCGAGCTAGTAAAAGTACTCTTATACAAAAGAACGCATCTTATAGAACTAGAAGTCCTGTCACGAACCGTGCGGTTATCAAGGCTTAATTGCGCGTATGAATTACGCGCAAGTGTCATATCGACTGGCATACAAAGCATGGCAGGTTCTCCTGGTTACTCATAGCAAACGCAGGCAATGTTTCTGCCAATGGACCTCCGGGTTTCCCGGAGATCCATTGGCTGAAATAGTGCTTGTGCACAGGCCACATGTACAGAATTTGATAGCCTTACTATGGTCATAACGCGTAGATTAACGCGCATATCGATGTGCTATTTGTGCGCATTTCATGACAGGACTTCTAGTTTTAACTGTATTATTCTCTAGGAATCCAGCCACTTTCGGTAACTTTGGGTGATTTGGTGTTTTGGGGAAGTTGTCGGTTCTATAGGAGTAAAGAGATTTATTCCCGATCAGTCGAACACACCCTCCGAACATGTCCTGGTTCTTTAAGAAGCCTTCGAGGTCCATAGCAACCACGTGTCACCATCGAAACCAAGATGGCGGCTTCCAGTAAACAAATGGACGAGACAAGTGTCACCCCAAAAACATATGCTGTGCATGCGCACTAAGGCCACGTATCACAATGTTGATGACGTCATCAGACGGCCGTTTGCGCGGGCTACCACGACATCTTATGTGTTTTTATACTACTCTGCAGAAATATGCCTGATGTTTGTGAAATGATGCGCACATCAATTATACAGAGTGGCTAATATTTCGAAATTTCAATTCTTGTATGATATTTCCATACTAAGAAAATAAGGAAAGGTAATTTTCCTGTAAATCTATTCCATTGACGACAATTGTCAGCTATGAGGCGGGTCTCCGACACAAGGTAACCCTGGCTGTCGAAAGTGTCGTTAAACCACCACAAATAAATAAATATGGCGGTTTGGTTTTGGACGTTACGTTAGGAAGAGGTTAAACAGGCTAGTCTTGAGTTGGAAGGTGTTAAGATAAATGTTCATATTACAACCGACTGATCTATAATGAATAATGAGCAACAATTTCTTAAGAAAAAACGATGTCAACAATGTAGGAATATAATAACTATTTGATTTATCGTTGACTTATTTATTTGACTGTTTCATAACTTGAAATATAAATATTTAAATTAATAAAAATATTGTTTGATTTTTCTGTGTGATTAATCTGCGGAAACTCAAATCAATACTATTTTTTATTTTAATTAGAAGTTTATCTTGATAGAAAGAAAGGGATGGAAGGAGTCAACGACACCGGTAGTTTATCTCCGGAAACTCCATGCCCTAATAATTCAGCCCTCGTCCCTTCTTTCGCGCGCAGAGTTCCTGTAAATCAAGTGATAATTACATACCGAAGTGTACGTCCGACTTATAGTCTTATACGTGTTGTACTAAAACTTCCCTATGATGTATACAGTAAAACCCAGAAGGCCTGTCACGAATAGTGCGCTTATCTAGGCTTAATTGTGCGTTGGAATTGTGCGCATTTGCCATATCGAATGGCATCCAACGCACGACAGGTTCTCTTGGTTACTCATAGCAAACACATGCAATGTTTCTGCCAATGGACCTCCGGGTTACCCGGAGTTCCATTGGCTGAAACATTGCTTGTGCACAGGCCATATGTACAGAATTTGATAGCTTTACTTGGGCCATAACGCGTACATTAACGCGCATATCAAGTGCTATTTGTGCGCATTTCATGACAGGACTTCTAGTTTTAACTGTATGCTTGTCAAATTTGAGCTGAAAAATCTATTATAAAAATAAGAAGTGTGTGATTCCGTGACTCAGTTCAACTGGGAATTCAAGCTTTGACCATTTCTCTTGATATGAAATGATGCTAGAAAATCCCCTTCGCGCGGCAAGCCTGGAAATAAGCAATCTATTATTTGCAAAAAGAGGGCCCAAAAGGGTGAATTTGCTGATGCTATCCCATAGAGTGATCCGATTTATCCTTTGGTATCTCTTTCTGTTTAGACTTGAGACCTTGATTCAGACTTGGGGTAGCAGGGTAACATCACCAAATTCATCCTCTTGGGACCTCATTCTGCAGATGACAGTCTGCTTATTTCCAGGCCTGTCAAGCGGGCTGGGCGGTCCGTCCAGGGGAGGATGACCCGTTATGTATACATATAAGTTTGATAACTCTAAGTCATATAGTGTGGAAATTAAAAGCACTTGTTTTGGGAATGACGGAACAAGCAGCATGAGATATTTTCTAAAATGTATATCAGCCTTACCTGCTTGTTACCCCTTCTCAAACTGTACACCCAAACCAAGTTTGGTAACCCTAAGCAAATTAGTACAAGACGTCTACACGAGAATTGTTATCTGAATGTCAGTTTTTTGTTAAAACGCAAAGTCAGTTGAAAGCACTGCTCATCTCAGAGTAATTTCATACAGTTATAACTAAAAGTCCTGTCACGAACAGTGCGTTTATCTGGGCGTAAATGCGCGTAGGAATTCCACATCGAATGGCATCCAGAGCACGGCGGGTTCTCCTGGTTACTCATATCAAACACAGGCAACGTTTCTGCCGATGGACTTCTGGGATACCCGAAGGTCCACTGGCAGAAACACTGCTTGTGCACAGGCCAAATGTACAGAATTTGATAGCCTTGCTATGGTCATAACGCGAAGATTAACGCGCAGATCGACGTGCTATTTGTGCGCATTTTATGACAGGACTTCTAGTTTTAACTGTAGATCCCATCAACTGTTCACCCTTCACCTCCCACGAAAAGCAAATGACACTTGCAAACAAACTTCTTAAATTACACTTGTTTCAATTTTCGTCTCAAAAACATAGCTTATTATCCCTCGGTGGAACGAGCGCATGGAGCTCGTTTCAAAGAGGGGTCATAAGTCATGTTTTTGAGACAAAAATTAATAAAAAATTGAAGGGTGATTTTTGTGAATATCGTTTTCCGGTATTTGCCGTAACTTTGAGTAAAGGATTAATTGAGAGCCACATTTCCCGTGTAAAGAGGATGCTGTAATAAATAGGATGGGGCCAAACTAGAAAGATTTTTAATGGTACGCAACCCTAAAATAATCTTTCTTACCCGTTTACCCAACGCGAACGACATCAAAATTTATTATTTTAAATATCATTTTTTTCAAATTTTTCAAAAAAATTCAACAAAATCATATCATGTGAGCCCTCGTTGGAACGAGCGCGTCGCGCTCGTTCCAACGAGGGTTCACAAGATATAGTTTTGTTGAAATTTTTTGAAAAATAGTATTTTTTCAACTACAGAATTTGCATATTACGCGGGCGGATGCGGCCGATTCGTTGGGTAATGGGTTAACTCTTCAGCGACTGAAAGCGTTGACGAGTAGATGTCCTCGCGTTGCAGTCTGCTGCAAAGTAATAAAACCATTGTGTATTCCTCGTGTTATGTATAGGGCTGTCATGATTATGAAATTTCATGAGCGACTTTTAAAGACGATTAATTGATTAGTGTCGACTTTAATCATACTCTATAACCTCTATAAACAACTATAGATAAGACAATATTTTGGGCCATTAGTTCCTGGCACCGAACATATTATTTATGCATACAGGCATGCAGCACGTCTACTTCTCTCCGGGGAAACTTCGCTATCTTAACCATCTGAGGCCCAAACCTGACCATAAGCTCAGGTTTGGACCTGAGGCGGTCAATAGTCTAATAATAGTCGCATTGAGATTTAGGAAGGCAATTACACTCCTTGACAAACTGAGAAAGGCAATTACTTGTACTCCCATACTTTCTAGAACGCCAGACATGGTGTCATATGTTTTATTACATGCCCACGCAGTCTCTCTTATGCAATACGGTGTGCAATACGGCTGTGCAATACGGAACTCCGTATTGCACACCAACCTGTTCCAACCGGGACTTTTTTATGCAATGCGACTGCATAAAGTGCATGGTGTTTACCACCGTTGATAGAAAAGAAAATTAGGTCAGTAGGTGCTTGGGTCATGTAATAAATACAAAACCACATGTATGTTTCAATGAGTCGTTTTGTATTCAATTCGCCAGATGTGCGTAGAAAGAAAACGTCTCGACCTTCGGTCTCGACGTTTTCTTCCTACGCACATCTGACTCATTGAATACAAAACGACTCATTGAAACATACATGTGGTTTTGTCTATTTATCTGATAACCATAGAATATAACAACCGTTGTATATACTTGAAGTATATACAACGGGTGTTGTATATAATTATAATTTATGCGAACGACCTCTGACCTCTTTCAATTCCATTTTCATTCATTCATTCATGAAACATCGTTATATCACTGGGCAGGTTTTAATTGTACGCTTATTGCACTTTGTCAAAATCCTCTGATGGTGTCATTTCTTATTTATTTTGCTTCAATAAAGGCAACCTAAAATTTTGCTTCAAAACATTGTAGAAATTACTTGAATGTTAATAGTAATTAGTATGCGGCGACTGCGAACTATTTATAGTCACGGCCTCGATCAAAAGTACTCGCGGAACTGCGCTAATTAAAAGTTCGTCTGAAAGCCTCGAAAAAATAAACCATATTTTAACTCGTTGTATAACACAGATATAAAAACACACTATATGTTTATTGTCTATGTATCTAATACTTCTTTCTCATAATCAATCAATATACTTCATGTTACAGCCTCTGACACTTCTTTCGAGCACGATGAGGAGGAGAGTAATTACTAATGATTTATCAGCAAAGGGCTACTCGTGACCGTGACAGTTTTACGGGTGGAGGAAGCCGGAGTACCCCCGAGCATCGACGAGCAACTGTCAGCTCCGTAACATTCTAACTCTGTTCAAGCTCCGCTCACGCAGGGTTACGGCGGTTGAAGACATACACACCATCGACGTGCAGTACTCCTTAGTACACGGCGCCATCGTGCCTCCATGTAGCCAATCGAATAAAGTGCCTTGCCCAAGGTTACAACGCGGGTCGTCCCGGACGGGGATCGAACTCGGGACCTCTAGCACTGAAGTCCAACAGTCTACCACTGAACCACCGCGTTCCCATAGCTGACTCAAAGGGGCCATTAACATTTTAAAAGATATATCAATTTTCCAAACGACAAATTGCCACATCTTTGAGAATGCTGATGGTTCATTTCAACCCATTTGAAGCCATAACTAGAAAATACAATTCTAAAAAATACAATAACAAAAGTTTTATAGTACCCAGGCTTGGATAATGGACTAATAATGGACTAATATGTTTCGAACTAATTCGCACGCATTCGCACCTCTGACTTCAGAGTGTGAGCACCTGATTAACAATCATGAAAACACTGGAATTACCAGAAAGACTCGTCAGAACCATCTCAGCTCTGGGCATCTCTTGCCTTGTCATCTGGACTATCCAGGAGACAGGTAAGAGAGTCCAACTGAGCCTGGAATTCGAAGTTGAGACAACAAGACACCACCCTCTTCGGGGAGAGGTAGTACCCTTGGCGAGAGGTTCCGAAAAGACCCTGAAAAGAGTAACAACAAGAGAAAGAAGACGAGTCCATCGACCAAGCACAGGGACGCACGGCGCTTGGAGGCCTTAGGAATAGGAAGAAAGTTGAGTGAGAGGGTGGAGGTTCTGGAGGCAGCCGCCAGTTCCCCTCCTAGTTCCACTGGCACAGCCAACCAACTGCCGGCTCCTGAGCCGGTACTGCTGGATGAGGAACGTCCAGTGGAGACTGCGAAGGAACTGGAAGTTGCTTTTTTCACCACTTCCCTCCCCTCATTCCCCTCTTCCTTCACTACCGGAAAGCCCGGGAGCGGAAGACAAGACTGAACAGCCACCTCAATCCTCAGCCACCATCGACATCAACATGATCAATGCATTAAGAAACATCGAGCAGGAAGCCAACAAACTGCTAGCAGAAACTCGAGAATGCAGGAAAACATCCCAGGAATCATCAAACAAGACACTAGCATTACTTCAAAATCTGAACCCAACAACATCGCCATCGCCATCCAAATCACCATCCCAACCACCTCCCAAGAAAAAGAGCCGACGGGGATAAGCTGCCTCCCTCATTCTCTTCCCTCCTTTACCACGGCCAGACTAGTCAAATCATATACAGTTAACGAGGGTCGAAAGGGGCCCGCCCTAAACCGTCCCTGTGCGCCTTCGGTGCGCGAAACCATTCCGTCCCGAACTAATCGCTTTGGATGGCATAATCGAACGCTTTTAATAGTTTAAATTCAACAACAATGACAACAATCTACACAAAACATGCAAAAGGGTCCATTTGATCCTGAATATCTACTGACGTGACATGTTTTAACATTCATAATTTCATGTAAAGAACCCTTCACCTGCAGTAAGTAACGCGTCTTCTGGCTGGCGAAGGTCGCTGAAACAAATTGCATTTACGTCAGCATTTTTCAAACTACAGGTGATAATTGCTCGCGTTGTTTCCCATTTGTCGCACTTAACACGAACACTAATTGACTTACATCGTTGAAGAAAAAACTCTATTTTTACTTACATTCCAGTTATTCGTTTCAATTCATCCACGAAACGTTGTTAACTTGTTACAATATTAATCGAGTTTATCGAAACGCACCCACACCTTAGGGTTACAGGTATGGTGGGAGGCGAGACAAACTCGTTACCTCTGGCCACACCCACGGTGCATGCAGATTTAATACCTAAATGTCGGCTTAAAACCAGTCGGTGTCGCCTCGTGTTTAAAACCGACTCTCAGGTAGTATTTTTCATATATCTTACCTCCTACAAGTATCTGGGAATTTCATTGGTTTAAAGACGTCACATGCAGACTTCATATAAAACCATATACTGCCTGTCAACATCAATATACGCTGACAGCTATGGGTAATCTCCCCTTTGTTAATTGATTATTCAAAATGGCGGCAGCCGATAAACGCTTCAAGTTGAAAGATTGAGTGTTGGAAGCCCATATTTGGTCTGAACTGCAGGTTAGGCAACTTAAAAGGATTCATATTCTGGGGATGTGTGTCATGTTACCTTCGAAATGAAAGTTTTTGGTATGTATGAATTTGCCTTGTTACAATTGATGGGAGAGTGCCTGTAGGCACTCTCCCATAAATTGCAACAAGACAAAGACACGTGAACACATTGTGAGAATTCTCTCATTTAATTTTGATCGCTGTTGTTATTAGTTTTGTGCATCGATGCAGCAGTCGGTAAGATATATTCGTTTCACAGTTTGCGGGTGGCCTAATATGGTATATATGGTGTCAGTTACTCTCATATTGGACTACATGAAATTAACGGACACCATATATATCATATTAGGCCACCAACAAACTGTGTAACCAATAATATCCTGGATGTTGCCCTTTATATTCATACAAAAATCTATCCCTATCGGAATAATGCGAATATGAACCTGAAGTCTTCTCATTTGTTACGACACTACGGCTGTTTTACTGGAGTCCCCTGTCTCCCATGTGAACTTAGTTTCAACATACATATTAGACTATTTTGATCGTATCATCGAACCGCAAGTACAAGTAGATGGACCCGTCACTTTTTCTGAAAGGGTGAGCAATTTATTCATATGGCAACCAAAGGTATTCGGTGTTGACATTTCAGTATGGACAAGTGCATAAGCCCCACAGGCAAAGTACTTTCTTCAATATTAGAACTGAAAACGACAGGGTTCTATCGCATTGGAATTAAAATTACTGGAATCTGTCTCGCTAAGTTTTGACATAATCTGTTCTTAATATGCTAGTGGTGACAACTAACCCGCAGTTATCCTAGCAGCAACGGGACTAGATTCAAAAGGGCATTCGCCTTTTATCATCGATGTGGACCTCCACTCACCCACCCCTTTCCACCCCAAACAAAACAAACCCAAAATACATATCGTCTCTTGGGTGGAACAAGGCGCCATCTCAGTGTTTCAGGAGATGGCGCCCTGTTCCATCCAATGTGCGCTATATTGCGAAAACTAAAAGTAACGCTATCTCAGATATCGCTTTAAATGATGTTTAAAGACATTTTTCTACTAAATGTATGTTATCTAGTTAGGTAGGATACGAACAATCTCGTCCCCAAGAAAACAGTAGGCCGTGTTGTAATCTTCAGAAAATCGACAATAAAGAAATAGATTTTTTCGAACATCGATATGATTTCGAATCGAACTGAATCAGTGAAAAGATTCGAAACCTAATCGAATTTTCAACGTTCGGAAGGACCTGAGTAGGTAATAAAGGCCGATCTACTATGACTTGTACATGTACGTGTACAACAAACGTTCACGATGCGTTCACCAACGTGGAATTCAGTGTTTAATCACACGCTTGTTCACAAAACTGTACATGATCTTGAATCCCCCCATGTACAGTTGTGACTCCTAGATCGCACTTTTAACGTTCAAATCCTCGTGGTTAACGCGCGTTTTTAAAAAAAGGGTGAAATCGTACATCTTCGCTTGTATCTTGTACGTAATTTTTCGTCGACGTTCCCATCGCAGATCAGACCATCGGTCCATCGTTGGCGAACGCTTGCAAAAGCAAACAAATCTGGGTCATCATCAAAAAACAGTTTTGGGGACTCTAGATCAGCGATTCAGAACCCGCAGTTGTGTTGAGACAGATGATTCAGAACCCGCAATTGTTTTGAGGCGGTAGATTTTTTTTCTCCCATTTATGACATTATTAGGGGAATTCCTCCACTATGAGAAATTCTCAAAAACTCAGCTGATTGAGCGATCGGATCGCTCGATTCTCGTAAAAAACTCGATCTGAACGAAGAGTGTTGTTGTCGTCGATGTGTTGGAAATTCGCGAGCCCGCTGTCACGTTTTTGATTGATATATATATATAGGGGAGAAAAAAAAATATATAAATAATAGTTATTTAGAAAATTAAATATATCAAATCGAATAGATAATAAAAAAAAAAATACGTAAATCATGAGCGATTCTCAGACTATTAGAGCGAGGTTTCTTTTAAACATGCTGATGAGAGCATACGCAATCTGCGTGAACGAACAACTACGTCCCATCTTGTTAGAACGATGCGTCGGATGTCGGGATCATCTAGACTTCGATCACGAGAATCATTCATGTCTGACGATGGAAAGGGAAGATATGGTCGTCATGTATTTCGAACCGGCGTTCGAACGCGTTAAATTCAACGATGTGATCACGTTTTGGAAGAGATTAGTCTTCTGTAAGAATCGAGACAGGCCCACAGATTCGGAAGAACTGAAATTGGCGCGTAGAAGTTTGACTTTAGAAGACAAGGGATGCATCAAGAAATTATTGCTGAACGAAGCATACGTCTAAGTTTTTTTTTCATTGATATAAAAATAAGGGAGAGTAGAAAATAAAAAAAAAAATAAATACACACATAAATTTTTTTTTATCTAATATTAGAAAGAAAGAAAAAAAAAAAAACACAGAAAATGAGAACCAGAAATAAATTGTATCCGGCGTTAGTGGACGACGAGGACGAGAAGCCGAACGGCGTTTTGCCGACGGCGCCGTCGCTAGAAGAAAGAGAAAGAGGAGAGAGGTATCGCATCGATCAAATCAGTAGAATCCAATTGTATCTGACTCGAGAGATAGATTCTCGTCGTTCCCTCAAGAAGAAGTATTCGCGTTTCATGAAATTCGTCAACGCGATCGACACGACACTCATCACGATTTCCATGGGTTTACACGCGGCCGGCATCGGATTGTTGTCGACCGCGGTCGGACTTCTGATCGTGTTGACCGTAGAAGGAGTGGCTCTCGCCGCCGGATTGTTTAGCACGCTCGGAAACTTTTTGAGTAGGAAATTATATCTCAAGGCGAGGAAACACGACAAAATTCGCGTCTTGGCCGACTCCAAGATCGACACAATATCCGAAATGATCTCTATGGCGTTGAAAGACGGTAGGATATCGGACGGAGAATACTTCGCGATATTGAGCGAGAAAACGAAATACGATGCCATGAAAGAAGCCGTGAGAATCAAGACTCGTCAGATCATCAAGGAAGAGATGAAGGATTCTCTCGTGGAAAAGGGGAGGAAAGAGGCCAGGGAGGAATTCAGTAAGATCATAGAACTCAAGAGCAGCGATTGAAAAAAAAAAAAATATATATATATATATAATAAGAACAGAATTTAAAAAAAAATATTAAATTTATATATAAAATAGAAAAAGCGAAATTAATTTAAATAACTCTTAAAAATGTATTGCGTAAAGTGTAAGAGAGTTACCGAGACGAGTAATTCTAGAGAAGTGCAAACTAAAAACGACAGATGGATGCTTCGTGGAATTTGCGACGTGTGTGGTTCTATCAAGACTCGATTCGTCAAACAAAAGAACGCGAGCAAAGGTAAAGGCATCGTGAATAAAATGACCAACAATCTACCTTTCGAAATGCATCTGCCCGGTCACAGTTTCACGGGACCCGGAACAAAATTGAACAAGAGACTCAACGCCGATCTCACTCCCAAATCTTGGAGCAAACCCGTGAATTGGGTGGATGCGGCCGCGTACGATCACGATCTGTGCTACGCCGGACATCCCGACACCAAGACTCGCAACGACGTCTGCGACAAAAACATGTTGGGGAGATTGAGAGGCATATCGAATCCGACCAGGAGAGAGAAGATGGAACGTTCGCTGGTCGGCAATCTGATCGGTGCGAAACGTCGATTCGGATGGGGCGTTCAAAAAAAAAAAAGCGCATCTGAAAAGAAGAAGAAATGATTATTGATGAGCGAATTGGCCGAGGAGTTACACAAACCCATAGTGCGTAAATTTCGAAAGAGAAGGGTGTTCGTGAAGGGTCTGGATGACATTTGGTCTGCCTACTTGGTCGACATGAGATCGTTTTCGAGGTGGAACGAGGGCGTCAAATATCTATTGACGGTCATCGACGTGTTTTCCAAATACGGTTGGATCAGAGCTTTGAAGGATAAATCGGGACCTTGCGTCGCCGAGGCTCTGAAGAGCGTGTTCGACTCGTCTTCTCGAAAACCGAGTAAATTGTGGGTGGATAAGAGAAAGGAATTCTACAACAAGGACGTTCGTCGATTGGTAGACCTCTACTCGATCGAAAAAAAAGAGAAAGCCAGCGTGGTGGAACGTTGGAATCGAACGATGAAGGAGAAGATGTACAGATACTTCACAGCGAATTCGACAAAGAAATACATATACGCTCTGAACGGTCTGGTCAAAGATTACAACAACACGCAACACAGATCAATCAAGATGACTCCCGCGGAAGCTAGCGATCCTCGAAACGAAAAACGGGTCTACGCGAATCTATATCCCAAGAGATCTAAGATCAGGAAGAAGTCTAGAACGCCGAAATTTGCGGTCGGCGATCGAGTGAGAATCTACGCTTATAAGAAGCACTTCGAAAAGGGTTATACTCCTCGATGGACCTCGGAAATTTTCACAAACAACAATTACAGAAGACGAAGTTTTGATGAAGAACACAAAATTTTTTTTTATTTACTCTCTTTGACATTTTCTTGTTTACACACATATATATATAAGAGAGAAAAAAAAAATAATAATAAAAAATAATTAAAAACTATTTTTTTAGATAAAGAAAGCAAGTGAATTAATAAACAAAAAAAACAAACTAAAAATCCTTTAAAATGACAAATATACTAGATATAGCACAAAGCATAGTGAAAGATGAAAGTATTCAAGAATATGAGGTTCACGAATACGAACCGGTAACCGGGACGAGTTTGAACAATGCGGGAGAGATAAGAATGAACGTCGAAACTCAAGATCTATTTGTACATCCTAGCGAGTGTTACATAGTGGTGCAGGGACGTCTCACCAAGGAAGATGGGAGCGACTACGCCGACGACGACACGGTTACTCTTGCCAATAATGGCATCATGCATCTATTCAGTAACATAAAATACATGCTATCCGGACAAGAGATAGAATCTGTTTTTCATCCCGGTCAGGCCACCACGATGTTCGGACTCTTGACGTATCCTGATGATTTTTCGAAATCCAGAGGACTTAATCAGTTGTGGGTGAAAGACACCGTAGGCCCTGCTAGCGCAGGCGCCGCCATGATATTCGACTACGTCGTCAAGACGTCCAGACCTAAAGGAACGTTTTCGTTCAGGATACCTTTGAAACACATCTTCGGATTCGCGGACGATTACAACAAGATCATGTACGGATTCAAACACAATCTGACGTTGATTCGAAAAGGAAACAACGACGCAATAGTGAAACTCACCGCGACCGATGCGGGTAAGATAACTCTACAGAAGATATCGTGGTTCGTTCCGCACGTGGAGCCTTCAATAGTGGAGAAAGCGCATCTCTACAAGATCATAGAATCCAAGAGTAAATTACCCGTGGAATTTAGAATGAGACAGTGCAACACGGCTAGCATTCCTCTCTCCACGAATCACTTCGATTGGAGATTGACGGTGAAATCCGCTTCGGAGAGACCACGTTTCATCGTGGTTGCGTTTCAGACCGATAGGGATGGGTCTCAGGAAAAGAATGCGTCACTGTTCGATCACTGCCATTTGAGAAACATGCAAGTGTTTCTGAACGCCACGAGATATCCGGCAATCGATTACAATGCATCGTTCGACAAGAACGATTTCTCCAGACTGTACGGCGACGCCGCTGATTTTAGAAAGAAGTATCACGGTCTAGACGAATTGATGAGCAATCCTAACATATCTCCCGGCGAATACAAGTCGATGTATCCCATGTTCGTGTTCGAC
Organism: Pictodentalium vernedei; assembly: GCA_031216915.1. NCBI lineage: Eukaryota > Metazoa > Mollusca > Scaphopoda > Dentaliida > Dentaliidae > Pictodentalium > Pictodentalium vernedei. Next base: position 57,339,476 of record CM062296.1, read on the forward strand.
GTCAGTAAACAGAGTGAACGACTCAAGAGTAGCGTGTTAGACATTCAGATCAAGATGCAATTCGATAGGAACATGCCGAGAAAAAACGAAGCCTTCGCCCTGGTCCTGTCCGACAGAGAATTACAATTTGAATCGGACGGAAATAAGATGTCGATCATTCGATGAGAGACAGGTGTGTGAAAAAAAAAAATAAAAAACAAAAAAAAAAATAAAAAGTAATGAGTTATTATTAAAAACAAAAAAACAAAAAAAATAAATTAATCCTGTCTCCGGCGTTCACTTTGAGAGGCGTGCTGAACGTGCTAACATTCGCGTGTTGATTCTCAGTCTTTTCGACGCTGTATCTCTGATCGCTCTCCACACCATTCACCATGAAATTGATGACCGCTCTGTTATTCAAATCCGAGGAAGCCAGACTCATTTGAAGGATTTCACCTCCCAACAGCATGGGATATCCCACCTGACCATGTTTCGATCTGCTACCTCCATTTCTGAAAGACCACTCAGCTTTTCCCTCATCTAAGGCGCCGGCCTCTTCGGCCCACACGGTGATCAAGCATATTTGACTTTCTCCACCACCGAAATCAGGGTGCAGGCATCCGTCATGTTCACGGGATCCGGTAGATTCTTGAGCGCATGTCCACCCATGTCTAGTTTACCTTCCATGATGTCGCCCTTTCTCCAGACCGAGTTGTCATCCACGTACTTTCTGCTGACCGCGCTGGAATCGAATTCGGGATCGTGATCGAGACCGAATAAATTGTGACCGTTCATGTTGATGCCACCTTCCATGGTTCCGCCAGATTCTTTGTTCAGGTAGAGATTGTCCACTTGCGATTCTAGGTATTCTTGTGATTGTATCATGGCAGAATCTACATAGCCCTTGTTGACCGCGGTCGAGTCCGCATCCGTGTCATCGATCTTCGACAGATTCAATATCTTGTGGAATCCCACATTCAGATCCGATTTCATTTCTCGTCTGTCAGACTTCCTCTGTTCCAGATCTACGTAGTGTTTGGTCGCCACGTCCTTGGGATTCGTGGGAGTGGCCACGTTCGTTATCTTGTTAGAATTGGCGTTCAATTCCGAGTGCATCGTTTTCTGAACGTATCTATTTCTCAGGTGTTCGCTGAATCTCGCGTGAGTATTGTCCGCATATCTCTTGGTCGCGGCATCGGTGGGATCTATGGGATTCGCGACGTTCACCAAACGTTTGGATTTCAGATCGAAATTGTCGGTCATGGTTTTATCCATGTAATTATCCAGCAGGATTCGTTCGAAATCGGCGTTCCCCCTGTCGACGTAATTTTTAGTTGCAGCATCTGCGAGATATCAGCTCGGGAAGATTGTAGAGCTTCTTATCGTTCATGTTCAAAGGTTCTTCTCGAGGTTCGTATCTCTGAACATAACATTCGTCCAAGTTGGCAACGTCGTAACCATCATCGACTTCGAACGTCTTCCTCTTCTTTCTCGGGTTGACTTTTTCGTCGTCACTTCTACCAAATTTATCGACTGGCATGTTGTTGTAAGGATTTTTTTTTGTTTTTAGAAAAAATATATTCAAAACGCAGTTTATTAAAAAATGAACTATGTTATTTTATTTTTCGTTTTTACTCGATTAAAATTTTTTTAAAATAATTTTTTATCTTTATATATACTATAAAGAAAAAAATCTCTCTCTAATGTAAATCATTGAGAATGTCTTGAAATCGATCTCCTTCAGACCATCTCTTGAGAATGTAGAGACACAGGTGACCGCAAAACACTTGATCTGGTGATTGCACTTGTTCCGTGTTGTAATGAACCATCGATTTGTTGAAATAGTTCTTTATTTCTTTTGGTGGTGAGATTCCGTAGCTGTCGAAATAATAATTTTTCTTCTTCCTGTTCTTCATCCACGCCACCCAGTGAGTACCTTCACCTGATGAATCGTCTAGATTTAAAATTCCGCATTCCGATTCTCGAGGTCTTCTCTTCGGCAAGGCATCTCTGGAAAACACTCCTAGAAAATTTTCGATTTTCAAATCTTTTGCTGCATTCAACAGATCGATGTTGGATAGGGGTTTGTTGGGTAAGACAACACCTTCTACGGATATCTTTATTTTCTTATTCATAAATAAGTATATATTTTTTTTTATTTATTTTATTATAATTTACTAAAAATGACGTTATTTTTTTTTTCTATTTTTTTCTTTTTCTTTTTAAACTAACTTTCTCGATGTCACTATCGATTTCCATAATTTTGTGTTCAGCTAATTCTTCTTGATTTTCTGGAATCCTATCATCCACAATCGTATCTGGAATCTTATCATCCACAATCGCATCTAGAATCCAATCATCTCCATTCATATTGTCTAAAATTAGATCCAAAGTCCAATGTCCGAGTGCCAAAGTGCTTATTTTATCGTCTAACACGAATCTCTTGTCGTCATCGGCTGTCAGCAAAATCTTGTTGACTATTTTGGTATACAAGTCGTGATTTTCGCTTCGAATCGATTTCATAGTCTTATACACCGGACCACTTCCTAACAGACAATCTTTATACTCTTGGAAGAGATGTTTTTCTTCACCACACATGCTTTAACTCCTTTACACTTCTTGATCTCTTCATCATCTTCTAGACGATAAGCATAGAGTTTGGGTCTCAAGTCCACGAATTCGACGATCTGTTTACCGCCGCTCTCGTCCTTAAATTTACCCAACACCTTCTTGTTGTCGTTCGATTGAATGTTGGATGGGTGATCGATGGGATAATTGCTCGTGTCGAACCAATCGGCCACATCCGGAGATATATCTCGGTAGACGTCTTTCATCTCTATCTCGTAAACTAAACTGTCCGTGTCGGTGAACAGTAGTTTGGCTTTGTCACCAAATTTTCGTTTGACGTAATCGTAGTGAAACTTGTACATCAATCGCTTGCTGACATCTAAGATGATCGGTCCGAGATAATATGGTTTGTTGAACTTCAGATGCGTCTTTTGCATGTGAACGGCCACTAGATTTTCGTCGAATATGGTTCGGTATTTGTAATTAGGTTTCGCCACTAATTTTTTAGCTCTTTTCTCAGACGTGACGAGTCGAACGTCGGTTCTCTTCCTGATGTTTTCCATCGATTTGCCGTACACGCAGTCATTCATGAGTTTGAAGAAATCTTTTTCGAAATCGTTCTCGGCTCAAGTTCTGAGATTCGTGTTGAGATCAATGTATTTTTTCATCCAAGGCTCTTCGTCGAATCGAATGATGCGATGTATGTTGACTAATTTCATCCCGTAATCGACATACTGTTTCAAATTCTCGCTGTAGATGACGTAGTTACGTTTGTTAAATAAATTGGGAATGAGTTTTTCCTCGTCTCCTTCGTTCGGTTCCATTCGTTTGGGAGCCAGCAGATAACCGTTGTGTGGACTGTGTAATTCTTCCGAATAGTTCAAATCGACTTCTAAAATGCAAGGATCATCTCTCCATTTTTGCATCTCTTCTGGTTCCTTCACCCATTCGAAATTTCCAATCGGTAAAGGATGACTCATAGCCCAACCATACAGATTATTGGCGTCCCAATACTGTATGTATTTAGTCGACCGTTTCGAATCGAAACCTTCTTTCATGTAGGGATTGTTAGCTTCAGAATATCTGTGGGAGATCATCGAGACGCCACCTCTCGCAGCCCTTTCGAACATGAGCAACATGTCCACGTCAGATAATAATTCCAATTGGACTTCGGTGGTCTTCAACAGAGCGTCCCATGCCAGACCGGGTGCGGTGAAATACCAAGCGGGATCCAGATCGTAATTTTGACGACAGACGTCTCGAAAATTTTCGAACACGTCTGCCAAGAGCAGAACGTCGGTCTTCAGATAGAGATCATGATAATCTCTCATGGTTTTCATATCGAATGATTTCCACACGTTTTTGGCGTGTTAGTAATTCTCGGTGGAAATGTCGAATTCGTATAATTTCGAATAAAAATCATCTTTCGAAGGTAGTGCGGTGTCTTCGAATCTTTTTAGATCGTTCATGTAATCATAAGGATAGACTCCTTTCCTCAACATGACGTCTACTCGTTCTCCGAAATGTTCACTCGTGATTTTAAATTTATCCTTGCTCATGTTATCGACTAATTTTTCCAGAGTGGTTGACATGAATTTAAAACTGTCGATGAAACGTATGCATCTATGAATGGATTTCGTTTTTTCTTTCAACGTATTTCCGTCGATTACTCTTTTCTTCTCCATGAGCTTCCATTTCGTGAAGAAAATGTATCTTTCTTCGCTGTTCGCGATGCAATTTAATTCTTCGTGTGAGGTGCCGAGATTTTTCACGAACAGATGACTGTCGTAACCCAAGAGATTGTGAAACATCACCATATAGAAAGTGGCATCTCGATATTTTAAATTACACTTGCTGTGAGCCGGACTGCGATACAGACCCGTGTAATGATCATGGTCTCTGACCTTCTTATTTTCCTCCAAATTCTCGTCGGACGATTGTCTGCATATGTGACATTCGGTGGCTCTGTTATTTTCGTCCTGCTGCTCTCGCGTGATGATCATTTTCGCCGGAGTTTTGAATTTGTCGTATAACATTTGAAGTTTCGATTCTAACTCTTCCACGAACCTTTGAGCCACGTCGTCGTCTTTGCACTGTTTTGTGTAGGTGAAGGGACCCATGTCATGTTGTGAGTCGAAAGCGCATTTCACGTAAATGCAATAGCCCGAAGGTATGTGTTATTGATATCTTTCGACGTAACTTTGAAGAGCGTTGGGTTGACAGGAACTCATTTTTGCGGTGAAACATTCATAATCAGCGTACACGATGAATGGTACTTTTAACCTTCTATTGTGATTTTCAAACTTCACGATGGTGTTGGGTTTGGGCATTTCGACGGCGACACCTTGATTTTCGTTGCAATATTCCTGATGTTTCACTAATGATTTTTCGGTCTTAAATATGTTCATGCAGTTGCAACATAAACATATCTTATGTTTATGTTTATTATTTTGTCTTGACAGTAACCAGCTCGGATGTTTAACCCAACAATAATGACGATTGTCACCATTCGAAATCAATAATAAAATAATCGTCTTTTCTCTTCTGAGATACGAAGTCTGTCTAAGAGGATAGATCTTTTGATTTTCGTCGTCGTATCCCAAGACGTTCACCGCTACGGTCGGATTTTGAACCTCGAAATGTTCGATATGTTTTAACTCTGTTGGAAAAGTCACTCCGGTCCAATCGAGATTTTTAGAAGTTTCCTCGTAACGAGAAACTCTATCAGAGTTTATTTCGACAGGGTATAAAGTGGAGGTGACTGCCCATTTAAAACACTGATCATCTTTATTTCTCACATTGACCACAGCGTGTTTCTTAGTCAAGAAATACGGTAATTCCAAGTAGGAAGAACCTTTCAACGGTTCGTTTTTATTCATGTGAATTTCGAGTTTCAACACCTCACCGAACGTCCAATTACTACCTTCATGTTGATAATTCGCGAGAGACATCAACATCTTGTCTTTCATCTTTTCGAAAACGTCCGATAGATCTGAACCTCGAAATACGGGTTCGACGTTAGATCTGAAATATGCATTTTTCACAATGCTCTTGCCGGACTTCACGTCGATTTTATTCATTATGCAATGGAGTATCATCTTAATTTTTAATCCCACGTTCATGTATTCACAAAACAAATCCAATACTTCTTTCTTCACCCGTTCCATGAACAATTTCGGATCGACTTTCTTCAACGAGGGAATCACGTTGAAAGTTTTAAAAATGCCTTTGATCGCACTCTCCCGTTCTACGGGTTTCGATTGGAATAGTTCCACAACGAGTCATGTTACATATTCTTCTCCTTTCTCTTCGTCAATTGCTCATTGAATTTCGCTCGATATATCTCGTTTGTCTTGAATCTGAAGTGCATCACTCGTTTTCGTTTTAGTTTTTCTTTTCTTTGGAAACTTGATGTTCTTCAACAGCTTTTCATTTAGTCATCTTCTTATTTTTCACAACTGATGCATCTTTTGACGTCGTTGCTATCGACATTTCGTTTGCCTTTCTAGCGTTTCGCAAATATTCTTGTATGACTTAATTTTTTTTTATTCTATGCTTTCTGAAATCTGAAATTTGTAATAGTTTACATTTTAGTTAAATTTTAAATTCAATTTTTTTTCTTTAATACAAAATTTAAAATATACATTATTTGCAAGAATTCATAAAAACCAAATAATCGATCATGACAACAACACCTAACAGATGCGATTTGAAATTGAAACGAGACGAAAAGTATGAGAAATCCAGTTCTAATATCTATACATTACAACCACACGATCCCATTGAATTGAATGAGGTTGAGATGGTGGACTTAGAGCGGTGCTACCACAAATATTGAATGTGTTTGAAAGTGGATGAAGCCACGCTCGATTTGTTTTACGAGTACCAAAGCGAACTGCTGATTAATATCATCGTCGCTGAAGACAGAGAATTCGATAGGGGTGATTTATTGTTGTCCTATGGAGGTTACATATATCCAATAATCTCACCCAAACTCGTGAAGAAATCGGGTGGTGAGAGCGCATTCGCCTATGAAAAAAAACTCAAAAGAGTAAAGATAAACATTCACACCATTTTCATATGTGGAAAAATGACGAATGTCAACTTGCTAATAATGGACTTGGAAATATACACAATAGAGAGATTGAAATTAAAAATTTAACTTTTTATATATATATATAAAGAGAAAAAAAACTTTTACTAAAAAAATTTTACATTAAAGAAAATTAAAAATTAAAAAAAACAACTTTTTTATATATATAAAGAGTAAAAAAAAAAAACTTTTTTAAACAAATTATTATTTAAATACTAAATAATCGATCATGAAGACAACAACACCTAAAAGATGCGAATTGAAATTGAAACGAGTCGAAACGTATAAGAAATTCGGTCATAAAATCTATAGATTACAACGACACGATCCCATCGAATTGAACGAGGTCGAGATGAAGGGCTTAGAGCACAAATACGAGAAATATAAGATGCCTTTGAAATTGGACGAAGCCGTGCTTGATTTGATTTACGAGTACCAAAGCGATCTGCAGAACACCGTCATCGCCGAAGATAGAGAATTTGACAAGGACGATTTGTCATTGCCCTATGGAAATTACCTATTTCCAAACATCTCATTCAGACTCGTGAAGAAATTGGGTGGTGAGAGCGAGTTGACGGATGTAAAAAAACTCAAAAGAGTAAAGATAAACATTCAACACGTTTTCGAAAAAGGAGAAGACACGAGTGTCAGCATGCTAATAACGGACTTGGAAATATAAACAATAGAGTGATTGATTTTTTAGCGAAGAAAAATAAAAAAAAAAAAATAAAAAAATAAGATCATCTTTAGATCTCATTACTTTTTTTTTTTTTTTTTTCCATCTTCTTCACTATCATCATAATATATTATAATAACGTTTCCTTTTCTCTCAAATTTCAGCGTTGATTCTTCTTTTTCTTTTTTTCTTTTTCTTTGTGATGTGATACGTTTATGGTAACATTTTTGTTTATCCGAATCATAATTATGAACGAATGTTGTGCATCTCTTGGTAACACTCGCATCATTACCATTCTCTTCAGAGAGTAGTGGTGACCGTGGAAAGCATCGTCTCATTCTCAACCGTCTATCCCACGCTTCATCTATCTCTTTCATTAGTTCTTTCCTTAGATATCCATCATTAGCGTCTAACCATTTTTTTTTATTTTTTCGCTCTCTGGCTCGTGATGTTCGTCATTATCGTCAAATTGTTTCTCCACCTTTTCATCCAGGTGATAAATTTGTTTCTCCACCTTTTTATCCATTTTAAATATATTATTTTATACTTTCTATGATTTTATATATTTTATATAATTTTATATTATAATAACATATTCAAAATCGGTATGTTCTTAAATGGCGAATTCTCACTGAGCAACAAACCCTTGCTGAGTCGCTCGACGTTCCGTCCACTCTTCAGGTAGAGACCGTTTCCTCTCAGAGAGTTGCCACCTCTAACGGGTTCTAGATACAATCCTTTACTGCTGTCGTCTACGTGGATGCGACACACGGCTCCTCCCTTCTTCAAAAGCAGTCCGCTGCCACCCATTAATTTCTCAACTGCCGAACTTGCGAGTCTTGTGAGAGCTCCCACGCCGAGAGTCTTTCCAAGAAAGGGTAGCGCCTTTGCGGCGAAGGGTAATGCCTTTGCGGCTATTCCTGCCAATAGCGGTAGGAAACCACCTTTCATTCTCAAATTGTATCTCAATTGAGCGGGACTCATTCTCCCCGTCAACCCTCTTCCATCGCGAATCGCTTTCTCCATCCTTTTGATTTGACTTCTGGTCCAGGCGATCGAATCCTGACCACCTCTCGTCAGATCTTCGTGAGTGAATTTGAATCTCACCGCCTCGCCTCGAGTTGTTAACGCTCTCTTAAGTTTCTTCCTCTGTCCTGCGGATATGTTCACGTTTTTAACCACGTATTCTGTCATAATTCTGTTTTTTTTTTAAAAATATATTTACTTCAATTGTTTCTTGTTTAATAATTATATTAAAATAATTTTGTAAAATTAATATTGCGTTTATTTTATTTTTGTTATCTATATATATAATATTTTTTTTTTTTTTGCTTTTATATTTCTCTTATGTGAAATCGTATCGTCACTCTCTCTCCGCAAAGATCTAACAGTTCACCATTTTGATCCGTCAACGTGGTTTTGAGACTATACAACGTGTCTAAAATCACTGGTAGATAAACTAAATTTCGAGGTCGCTCCACGATCTTATAACCCGGTGACACGTTTGGAAAGAAGGAATAGATCGTCGGTTGAGCGCTACCATTCACATAGCTTCCAGCAATCACGTCCACGTTCACCAGAATGCTATTGACTGCGAGAATGTCGACCATATTTTCAGATGCTGCGTGGCCTCGATACATCTTTCGATCGAATCCCAACATCTTGCCTATAGAATCGTCTGTGTTGAAATCCACTCGAAAATTATCTTCCAAATCCAACATCGTCTGTAAGGTATTAGGATTGAGTCTGATCTTGTTGCTTCCCTTTCCATCCGTCTTCATTCGCGTCTGAATGTAATTGTTCAAATCGTCTATGTTGTAACTCCCCTTGGGAATTCGAATCTCCAACCAATCCGTTCCGTCGGAATACTTGAACGAGTTATTCTTTTCGGTGACGTTGGGAAAGGAATAATAAGTCTCCAGATTCACCAACGCCATCTTTTCTCTCTATTCAATTCGATGGAAGGTTCGAATTTCGTAGTGAATCGAGTCGAATCGCCACTCAGCACGATTTGAATGGATTGTTTCGCAGCCGTATTCTCGGCTATCCGTTCTAACAATTCTCCATGTTCGAACATTATATTTAATTTTATTTTTTTATTCAAAACTAATTATTTGAAGATTTATTATTTTTCTAATTTTTTTTTATTTTCACGCTCTATCTTATTATTATCATTGGAAACATAAAACTTGTCGAATCCGCACCGATATTTTCTGTGATTAAATTCACTTGACAAATCGATCACGACGAAATTGTGAAGTCCACCATCCCAAACCCTCTTGCAGAATCTCCTGAATTCCGCAGCGCTCATGTCGTTTGCGACGTGATCGCCGTAGATGTGATTGAGATTCTTGAGATCTTGGCGAAAGAGACATAGAAAATTAGCGTTCTCCCTTATCGTCTGTCTGAGCAATCGAAAATAATTCTGCGACAGGTAGAAACAGTCCACGTTGCTGTGTCGACCCCTAACGTAATACGATTCGCATCGGTTCTGTCTCTCCAAAAGCAGATCGTCGAAAATCATGAGATTCTTATCTTCCGATTTCAGTTCTCTAGGATCCGGAACGTCGCTAGCGTTCTCATAAAATCGACACTCGACGTTCGAAGATGCATTTCTCTTCATCAGCTCCGTCGCCGCGCCGTCCAAAATGGTCGAGAGTGGAGCTCCGCTCTTGTCGAATTCCTCCCTATTGTCAAAGATTCTGGCTATGACGTCCTTGGGCAATCTGCGATCCATGCACTCTCGAAGCAATCTCTATTCGGGTTGAAACAAGATCTTGCCAAACACGAACAATCTGTCGTAATCCAACCAGTCGGGTCGGCACAACAGATTCATCAACAGATTGGTCTTTCCACAATTCGATTTTCCCACTATCAAACCTCTTATGCTCTTGGGAAAGAACTCGTTATTCGACCTCTTGGTCGCGTCGTCGTTCCAAGACATATCTTTAATGTTCATCTTTGTTTTTATTCTGTTTGTTATTTTAGATTCTTTTCAAACACAAATTTTTTTATGTTTTTTTCAAACTCTGTTTTTAATGTTATTATTATTATTTATTTATATCGCACCGTCGCGAGTTCTCTTCAATCCGGATCCACTCATCATTTTGGCTAAATCTTGTATGGGCACCACAGCATCCTTAAAATCTTTCCAACTTTTCGGCGTTCGCTCTAACGCAGCTCGCTTCGCCGGCGGACTGATCTACTTGTCGATCAACGCGTCGGCTGCCCTCTTGCCAGCCACAGAAGCTATCCTACCACTGGCTTCGGAAGCGGCTTTCTTACCAGCATCCAAAGCCGTCTTCTTACCGACCTCAAACGCGGTCGATGCGAGTTTTCTACCCGCATTGCTCGTGAACGCTCGCATTATAGAATCAACGATGCCAGAACTGCCTTGAACGTAAGTTCTGACGTATCCCCTGTTCTTTATCACCAACATATTTTATTTTTATAATATATTTTGTGTTCTTTTTCACTGGTAAATCGTTTTGTCGTTTTTAAATACTTTTATTATTCTAGTGTAAGAATTTACTGTTTTATTTTTGTTTGTTTGTTTGTTTGTTTCTCTCTCTACTTATTATATACACATCAATCCTTCAATTCGTTCATCAGCCTTTTAACAATTCGTCAGATATAGCAACTATCTGATTATCTAATCCCGTGTTACCAGACCGTCTGCTCGCCATCAACAAACTCAATCTCTGAGACAGAGCGTCGGAATCGCTCGGAAGAAAAGTGGTTTTCACCCCTTTGCCAGTCACCGATTCGACGAACTATCCCATATGGGTTTCAGCACTTTCGTCCACTTGTAACCTCTGTTGGCTTTGGGTCTCGTCTCTCTGGCATCGTTATTTCTCTTCATGGCGTGGGTCTGGACCAGAATGCCTCCGTAATTGTCGAAATCCTGTTCCGTGTAATCGCCAGGCTTGTCGTAAAGGAGCAATCTCCGCAGACCATCGGTCAATTCGTATCTATTCGAACCGACGATCAATTCATCATCCCCAATATCCACTTCCGTATCACCTACAAAAATCCTTCCCTCCAAATCCTTATAAAATCCATACGACTGATCTCTCTTACCGCCATCATCATCGGACGATGCGACACTACTAGTGGTGATAGTCGAAGCCGTATCGGTGTCGCTCTCGCTCATATCTGTTTGAATTTCCGTGGGAACGCAATCCGGTGTAGATTGAACGGAATACCGATTTCCAAAACTAGGAGGCAACGAACCCATTCTCAAAGAACTCTCCTTTATGGGTCTCAATTCTTCGACTATCTCCTTCCTGCTTCGCTCTTGACCCTCCGTCACGGGTTTAAATATTTTTGTGGCTTCGCGTTTAAGTTCCATCTCACCGAGACGTCTGCTCCTGTCAGCAGACTGAATGCCCTTCTTAGCACGTTCATACTGGTCTAAAATTAAATCTCGGCGTCTAGGATCCATCTGTAAAAACATCTTTCGTTTTTAATTGTTTTTATTATTTTCAAAATTAAATGTTTAATTATATTTTTTATGTTTTAAGTAATAAAAAAACTCTTTCCGTCTTAATATATAATAATCTGAAAATATTCACATCTCAACTGACTGTGTTAATTGAAGTTTGAAAAAATACGTTTAAACAGTACATGACAAACCGGTTTCTGATTTAACGCATTTTGACAGTAGTTTTTACATTTGTCAAAAGATTTTTCATTCACACATCAATTCACTGAGTGTTGAATTAAGAGAGAATCCTTTTGATGACTGCGATTGCTATCATGAATATATTAAAAATTTTACCACTCAAAACCTAATTGAGCAGAAAATGCGTTTTAAACATTCCGATAAGTGTTTGAACGAACGCATAACAGTCAATCTCTCTCAATCAAGGCAAAACACAAATATCTATTACAGATCATCTCTTTCGAACAAAAAACCCTCAAAATTCATTTTCTATCCGTCCCATCAAGAGAAAACAGGAATGTCTATAATACAGACCATATTCATAATCGACTCTTTTGAACAAAAAAACCTCATTCACTCATTACGATAACATGTGTTAGTTTTTTTTAATTCAGGAAGACGTGACTGGATTCGCGAAGTTCCAACACACCGACGACAACAACACTCTTCGTTCAGATCGAGTTTTTTACGAGAATCGAGCGATCCGATCGCTCGATCAGCTGAGTTTTTGAGAATTTCTCATAGTGGAGGAATTCCCCTAATAATGTCATAAATGGGAGAAAAAAACCCCACCGCCTCAAAACAATTGCGGGTTCTGAATCATCTGTCTCAACACAATTGCGGGTTCTGAATCGCTGATCTAGAGTCCCCAAAACTGTTTTTTGATGATGACCCAGAATTTTTTGCTTTTGCTCGCGTTCGCCAACGATGGACCGATGGTCTGATCTGCGATGGGAACGTCGACGAAAAATTACGTACAAGATACAAGCGAAGATGTACGATTTCACCCTTTTTTTAAAAACGCGCGTTAACCACGAGTATTTGAACGTTAAACGTGCGATCTAGAAGTCACAACTGTACATGGGGGGGGGGGGGGATTCAAGATCATGTACAGTTTTGTGAACAAGCGTGTGATTAAACACTGAATTCCACGTTGGTGAACGCATCGTGAACGTATGTTGTACACGTACATGTACAAGTGATAGTAGATCGGCCTTTATTACCTACTGACCTGTGAAGTACAGAATACGTTTTGATGAAACAATCTTGCAGCATGTTCAAGTTGAGTATTTGATAAGCAGAAAACAACTCAAACAGATTTGTTGTGAATTGTGCTGAAAATGACGCCCTGTTGACTGTAAAAACAGCGACGATTTTGCCTTTAAATTCAGCAAATGTTCCATACCGAATCCCCGACACAATAGTGACTCACAATGTTCACCCACATCATTTGTCCTGCTAAGCCCTTTAAAGTTCCTCATAACCATGGTTCAGAAAAAAACATAGAAAAAAAACGTCAGAGAAAAACGTCGCAACGCTGCCCATACCAATATCGCGCCGTGTCAATCAGCACGGTAACTCCTCACAATACACGACGTTTGATGACTTGGAAGTGGTTACGCGGTGACTGTAGTCACAGCGTAACAGCTTTCATTTCATCAAACATCATGGTGCTTGCCTTGCACGAAGCTATTAGCACCGTATCAGTTTTGGAATAATAAGGAAACCATATTGTAAATTTTAAATTTGTATTGCCACGACAACAGGTGTATATCGTCAAAACATTCATGTTTTACGGACCTCAAGGTGCATTTTGTAACCCTTTACCTAACACGAAAATCAGACGACACATGCAAATAAAACTCTTGAATAACTAATTATTTTGACTTTTTGCGTCGAAACACCATAGTTTCTGGTCCTTCACGAAAGGTCATAAGCTCTGGTTTTGAGACATAAAATGAAAATTGAATGGTGATTCTTGTGAATCGCGCTGGTCGGTTATGGCCGTTACGTTGAGTAAAGGGTTAAAACGCGATCGACGATTGCAAGGCTTCGGGTAATTGAAAACCTTCGAGAAAATATGTTGTTCTTCACTGTTTATTTATAGTAACTTCCACCCCCTCCGAGATTACAGCGAATGAGACATTTTTCCACATGTGGCCAATAAATTTCAAGCAATCCAGTTGTACAGAGAAAAGTGATCGAAAAGCATTTTTTTTTCTCAGTGTTGGGCGGATTAGCCAATTTGGTCAGTAAATGATTAACGGAAGCCAATGAACCTCGGTCCCCTGAAAGTTGGTTATAGCAACATCCAGGGTCTCCACCGGAATGTAAGTGAAATTGCTACATTGATCGAGGCAGAGGAGTTTGATGTCATGGGCTTAAGCGAGACGTGGGTAAGACACGAGGAACGGGTAGACCAAGTAAGCGGGTGTGTGTGTGGATAGGTGTAGGGCGAACGGAAGGCCAGAAAAAGGGGGAGGGGTAGGTATGTACATTAAAGAGGATTTAAAACCGTCGCTGATCACAGATCTGGAAGATATCATCACCTCGGCTGAGGTGTCAAAAGAAATTGGATGGGTAAAGTTCAGTCTGAGAAACAAAAGTATTGCCCTTGGGATTGTGTACTGTGCGGTGGAGGGAAGTAAACCCGAGTGGAATGACTCGATATACTCAACACTAAGGTCCAATATCACTGAACTAGAAAACAGGGGGCTCGGTATAATTCTGATGGTCGACTTTAATGGGCACATAGGTGATAAGTAAGAAGGCATAGAGGGTGGGGACAAAAAAGTCAACAGGAATGGAAGGAATCTGTTGAACTTCACAAATGAGCTCGGTCTGAAGATTCTGAACAGGGACGCTAGATGTAAGGGGAAATGGACCTGGGAGAGACACGACAGAAAATCAATAATTGACTACATTCTCACAGATTTGAATTTATGGAGGGAGGTGATAGGGGTAGAAGTGGATGATGAGGGCAAAATGGAGTTGGATAGTGATCACAACTTGATTACAGTGACAATGAGGGCCAAAAACCTAGAGAAAAGGAAAGGAAGCTTCAAGGAGGTTTGGGAACTCAAAAAGGATGCCGACTGGGCGAAGTTCGAAGAAAAACTGAAACCAAAGCTTGCAGCCGTACACAAGGGGGGCAATGTCCAGAAGATGGCCGACGCCATAGTTGCGAGCCTAGTGGAGGCAGGGAAGGAAAGTGTAGGAAAGATTAGGGTGCCAACACGGGAACTTGGGTAGAGAGTGAACGAAGAACTGAAAAGGGCCATAAAGTTTAGAAAAAGCTAAATGTGCTGCATACAGGTGAAGTAGAAACCTTAAGGGGGTGGAAAGCAATGAGGCCATGGTAGCAAAGGAAGAATACCAACAAGCACGAAATAAAGTAAACAAGATTAAAGACGACAACCGGAGAGTACGAAATAGCAGTCTTATAAGGACGATAAGAACGACAGGGGGGGGGGGGGGGGGGGGGGTGGGGGGGGTGGGGGTCGAGTTCAAGCGTATTTTGGAAATGGGTGAACAAGCGTAACAAAGTGAATAACCCAAAGAGCATTAAAGTAGATGGCAGAGTTAGAGAAGAGCGAGATCAAATCGCATTAGAACTAGTCAAACACTGGGAAAAGGTAAACGATAAGCGATGGGGCATGGGGAACCCACCAGAGTGTCCGAACCAGGTCGAGGAAAATCTATCGGACTTCGTGTGCAGGGAAATCAAAAGTGAGGAGGTGCGAAGGGTGATCTCAAAATTGAGGAATGGAAAAGCGGGAGGGATGGACGAAATTCCTAACGAGTTTATTAAAAAAGGGGGAGAGGAACTCCTGGAAAGCCTAACTGCCCTATTCAATTTAGGCATAGAAAAACAAGAGGTCCCAAAGGAGTGGATGAAAAGTAAGGTGACATTTATTCACAAAAAGGGGGAAAAAGACGTCTTGGATAACTATCGAGGGATCTCTGTCAGCAGCAGCATTGGAAAAGTCTTTTGTAAAGTCCTGTATGGGAGATTAGAGGAGGTGATTGAAGAGAAGGGTTTTTTGGGAGAAATCCAGAATGGCTTCAGGAAGGGAAAGAGAGTCACTGACCATCTTTTCACGCTATCCCAAATGATAGAATCCGCGAAAGCAAAAAAGAAAAAGATGTTCATGGCCTTTTTGGATGTTAAAAAGGCATACGATAGGGTATGGAGGGAGGGTATGTGGCGCAAGCTGGAGGCTATGGGCTTGGGGGCGAGTTTGTTGGGATTATAAAAGCATTATATAAATATGTACAGCGTGAACTTAGCCTGGGAAACATTACAACAAAACGTGTGCCTATGGAGATAGGCCTAAAACAGGGGTGTATCTTTTCGCCAATTATTTTTGCATTGTACATCAAAGGTTTAGGAGATGAACTCCTGCATAGCGACGAGGGGGTTGCAGTTGGTGACCTGAAGATCCCAGGGCTATTTTTTGCAGACGATATGGTGCTAGTGTCAGAAAGCGAAGAGGGGCTAGCGATGATGCTGGGAATTGTTGGAAAATATGGGGGCAAATGGAGACTCGAACTTAATGAAAGCAATTGCAAAGTTATACCCGTGGGCCGCAAAGTGGACCCCACTCGAAGGTGGAGAGTGGGGGAGTTGTTCTGCATTCCGGAAGGTAGAAGTAGGCTTCTTAGTGTAGGAGAGACTAGTGACTATGAGTACCTGGGGGTAAATATAAACAACACAGGAAGAGGCATCTACCGAAACCACACAAATAAATTGATTCTGAAGGGGAAGCGAATCCTTAACTAAATGAAACTTATAGGGAGAAACAGTTTCAATAAGGTTTTCGTGGGGTAAACCATTTGGGAAATGGTGGGTTTGCCAAGTATAACATACGGTACGGAAGTTGTACCCCTAAACCAGACAGCCGTTAAGAGCTTGGAAATCCTGCAGAACGATGCAGGCCGATGGATAACAGGCTCGAGTAATGCCACAGCGTTAGAAGCAATCAGTGGTGAGCATGGGTGGATGAGGATCCAGGACATGATAGACCTATTGAAACTCGGTTATCTTAATTATTTGGTAAATCTCCCGATAGCCGATGGTGTAAAGTAATGTTCCTGAGAACTTTCAACTCAAATATCAAGACGGGGTGGATGGTCCAAGTGAGGGAGCTAGTAGAAAACTACTCATTGGAGATCTCGGGCCTTGACGTTGGGGCAAACCAGGGCAAAAAGATCGTCAGAGAAAGGGTCATGGAGTATTGTAACCGTAATTGGCGAGAGAGGGTCAAATCAAAGAGATCTTTGGGGGGCCTGCGTGATAAAGAGAAGCCTGGTTTTGAAGAGTACCTTGATGGCACCTTTGGGGGTCACTGTTGTTCAAGCTGAGGTCGCGGTCCCTGGAGCTGAGGGGAAAAATTGGGAAAAACAGTGAAAAGGAGTGCCAGGTGTGTAACTTGGGCGTGGTGGTGACCCTGGAACACTTTCTTATAGAATGCCCAAAATACCAGTCTAAAAAAACAAGATTCACGGAGAAGTGGTATTGGAGAATGAAGGACATGAGTAGGTAATAAATGCCGATTCCAGGCCACATGTACAAGATTTCGTACATGTACACGTACATCGATGTACACCTCCATAGGATTTAGTGTTAAAATCGTGTACAGATACACGATTTGTCGTTTTTTATGGTGGCCTAGAATCGGCTTTGCGATTCTACACCATTGTATTCTATATACGGAGTGAAAAAATGTATGAAATTTTAAGAAAAATGAGGTGGATTGTCTGCTACAGAATCAGCAAATGAGTTTCCCCATAGGATTCAGTGTTAAAATCGCGAGCAAAAAACGTGTTGTCGATTCTGTAGCAGCGTCGAAAAGTGGTTTGCCGATTCTGGGCCATCCCTGTCTGTACACGATTTTAACACCGAATCCCTATGGAGGCGTACACGGAAATCCATTTGCGGATTTTACATCAAAAATCGACTCGTGTACGGTACACGGAAAAGAGGTGGCTCCGAACTGGCAAACCCACTGCCACGATGAGAGTAAAAACTGACACTCATGTTTTTGTTGTGATTGAATGAAGGTTTTCGTTCAAAAGGGTCGACTAGAAATATGAGTGTCAGTTTTTTTTTGGTTTCTGGCGTGAATGAAAGGTTTTCATTCAAAAGAGTCGACTATAAAATATGATCTGTAAAAATAGACATTCATGTTTTGTTTCAATGCAACGAAAAAAAAAATGAGTTTAGAAAAATTAGAAAAAAAAATCAGAGGTAAAAAATCGTTTGTTCGCGTTTTGTCACTGTTAATTTTGTGAAGTAAATTTTAACAAAATACTTCATGGAATGTTTCATCAAATTGACAATCATGTTTTTGTTGTGGTGTGAATGAAGGTTTTCGTTCAAAAGAGTCGACTATAAATATGAGTGTCAGGTTTAAAAGAGTTGCGTGAATGAAAGGCTTTTGTTCAAAAGAGTCGACTATAAAGTATGATCTGTAAAAATAGACATTCATGTTTTGTTTCAATGCAACGAAAAAAAATTGAGTTTAGAAACAATTAGAAAAAATCAGAGGTAAAAATCGTTTGTTCACGTTTTGTCACTGTTAATTTTGTGAAGTAATCTTAGTAAACACTTTATGGAATGTTTGATGAAATTGACACTCATGTTTTTGTTGTGGTGTGAATGAAGGTTTTCGTTTTTAATGGATCGTTTTAATAATGGATAAAAAAACGCATTTTTCCACTCAATTAGGTTTAAGTTTTAAATTTTTAATATATTCATGATAATGATCGGAGATGTGAATGAATTCTTTTAACGTTAAATTAGAAAACCGGTTTCTTTTAGGTGCTAACATTTTTTTAACTGTCTTCAAAGGTTCTCTCTTAATTCGACATTGAGTGAATGGTTTGATATATGAATGGAAATTCCTTTTAACAAACGTAAATTACTCTCAAATGCGTTAAATCAGAAACCGGTTTGTCATGTGCTTAAACTTTTTCAAACTTTTCAAGTTATCCCAATTCAATCAATACTAAGTTAAGATATGAATTTTTTAGTTATTATATTAAAGATAGAAGATTTTTTATTAACTTAAAACATAAAAAAAATAATTATACATTTAATTTTGAAAATAATAAAATAACTCACATTAGCATACTCAAAGGAACATTAAGAATTAAAAAATGAAAAATGTTTTTACAGATGGATGCTAAACGTCGAGATCAAATTTTAGGCGAATATGAACGTGTCAAGAAGAGCATTCAATCGGCTGACAGAAGCAGACGTCTCGGAGAGATGGAACTCAGACGCGAAATCACAAAAATATTTAGACCCATGACGGATGTTCAAGAGCGAAGCAAGAAGGAGATAGTCGAAGAATTGAGACCCATAAAAGAGAGTTCTTTGAGAATGGGTTCATTGCCCGGTAGTTTTGCAAATCGGTATTCCTTTCAATCTACACCGGATTACGTTCCCACGGGGATTCAAACTGACGTGAGGGAGAGCGACGATACAGCTTCGACTATCACCACTGATAGCGACGCATCGTCCGAGGATGGCGGTAAGAGAGATCTGTTGTATGGATTTTATAAGGATTCTGAGGGCAGAACTTTTGTTGGCGACACAGAAGTGGAAATAGATGATGATGAATTAACCGTCGGCTCGAATAGGAACGAATTAACTTCTGGACTGCGCAAATTGCTCCTTTACAACAAGCCTAGTGATTACACGGAACAGGATTTCGACAATTACGGCGACATTCTGGTTCAGACCCACGCCATGAAGAGAAATAACGATGCCAGAGAGACGAGACCCAAAGCCAACAGAGGTTACAAGTGGATGAAAATAGTGAAACCCATATGGGATACGAATAAGAAGTTCGTCGAATTGGTGACTGGCAAAGGGGTGAAAACCACTTTTCTACCGAGCGATTCTGACGCTCTGTCTCAGAAATGAGATTGTTGATGGCGAGTAGACGCGCTGGTAACACAGGGTTAGATAATGAGATAGTTACTGTATGTGACGAATTGTTAAGACAGAAGGTTTTGAATAAAAACCATTATAAAAGGCCGATGAACGAATTGAAGGATTGATGTATATATAATAAGTAGAGAGAAACAAACAAACAAACAAAAATATGTAAAATAAAAACAGTAAATTTTTACACTAGAATAATAAAAGTATTTAAACAACAAAACGATTTACCAGTGAAAAAACAAAATATATTATAAAAATAAAAATATGTTGGTGATAAAGAACAGGGGATACGTCAGAACTTACGTCCAAGGCGGTTCTGGCATCGTTGATTCTATAATGCGAGCGTTCACGAGCAATGCGGGTAGAAAACTCGCATCGACCGCGTTTGAGGTCAGAAAGAAGACAGCTTTAGATGCTGGTAAGAAACCCGCTTCAGAAGCCAGTGGTAGGATAGCTTCTGTGGCTGGCAAGAGGGCAGCCGACGTGTTGATCGACAAGTTGATCAGTCCGCCGGCGAAGCGAGCTGCTTTAGAGCGAACGCCGAAAAGTTACAAAGATTTTAAGGATGCTGTGGTACCCATACAAGATTTAGCCAAAATGCCGAGTGGATCCGGATTGAAGAGAACTCGCGACGGTGTAATATAAATAAATAATAATATTAAAAACTGAGTTTGAAAAACATAAAAAATTGTGTTTGAAAAAATCTAAAATAACAAAAAAAAAAAAATAAAACAAAGATAAACATTAAAGATATGTCTTGGAACGACGCCACGACCAAGAGGTCGAATAACGAGTTCTTTCCCAAAAGCATAAGAGGCTTGATAGTGGGAAAATCGAATTGTGGAAAGACCAATCTGTTGATGAATCTGTTGTCCCGACCCGACTTGTTGGATTACGACAGATTGTTCGTGTTTGGCAAGAGCTTGTTTCAACCCGAATACAGACTGCTTCGAGAGTGCATGGATCGTAGATTGCGCAAGGACGTCATAGCCAGAATCTTTGACAGTAGGGAGGAATTCAACAAAAGTGAAGCTCCTCTTTCAACCATTTTGGACGGTGCGGCGATGGAACTGATGAAGAGAAATGCATCTTCAAACGTCGAGTGTCGATTTTATGAGAACGCTAGCGACGTTCCAGATCCTAGAGAATTGAAATCGGAAGATAAGAATCTCATGATTTTCGATGATCTGCTTTTGGAGAGACAGAACCGATGTGAATCGTATTACGTTAGGGGTCGACACAGCAACGTGGACTGTTTCTACCTGTCGCAGAATTATTTTCGATTGCCCAGACAGACGATAAGGGAGAACGCTCATTTTCTATGTCTCTTTCGCCAAGATCTCAAGAATTTCAATCACATCTACGGCGACCACGTCGCAAACGACATGAGCGTGGCAGAATTCAGGAGATTCTGCTAGAGGGTTTGGGATGGAGGACTTTACAATTTCGTCGTGATTGATTTGACAAGCGAATTTAATCGTGGAAAATATCTGTGCGGATTCGACAAGTTTTCTGTTTCTGATGATAATAAGATAGAGCGTGAAAATAAAAAAAATTTTTTAGAAAATAATAAATCTTCAAATAATTAGTTTTGAAAAGAATAAAAATAAAATTAAAATATAATGTTCGAACAAGGAGAATTGTTTGAACGGATAGCCGAGAATACGGCTGCAAAACAATCCATTCAAATCGTGGTGAGTGGTGATTTGACTCGATTCGCTACGAAATTCGAACCTTCCATCGAATTGAATAGAGAGAAAAGACACGAGATGGCGTTGGTGAATCTGGAGACTTATTATTCTTTTCCCAACATCACCGAAAAGAATAACTCGTTCAAGTATTCCAACGGAGTGGATTGGTTGGAGATTCGAATTCCCAAAGGAAGTTACGACATAGACGATTTGAACAATTACATTCAGACGTGAATGAAGACAGATGGAAAGGGAAGCAACAAGATGAGACTCGCTCTCAATCCTAATACCTTACAGACGATGTTGGATTTGGAAGATATTTTTCGAGTCTCGCAGTCAATAGCATTCTGGTGAACGTGGATGTGATTGCTGGAAGCTACGTGAATGGTAGCGCTCAACAGATGATCTATTCCTTCTTTCGAAACGTGTCTCCAGGTTATAAGATCATGGAGCGACCTCTAAATTTAGTTTATCTACCAGTGATTTTAGACATGTTGTATAGTCTCAAAACCACGTTGATGGATCAAAATTGTGAACTGTTAGATCTTCGCAGAGAGAGGGTGGCGATACGATTTCACATAAGAGAAATATAAAAGCAAAAAAAAAAAAATATTGTGTATAAATATATATAAATAATAAAAATAAAATAAACGCAATATTAATTTTACAAAAATTATTTAATATATATAATTATCATCAAAACAAGAAAACAATTGAAGTAAATATATTTTAAAAAAAGAATTATGACAGAATACGTGAAAAAAAACATGAACATATCTGCAGGACAGAGGAAGAAACTTGAGAGAGCGTTAAGAACTCGAGGCGAGGTGGTGAAATTCAAATTCACTCACGAAGATCTGACGAGAGGCAGTCAGGATTCGATTGCCTGGACCAAAAGTCAAATCAATAGGATGGAGAAAGCAATTCGTGATGGAAGAGGGTTGACAGTGAGATTGAGTCCCACTCAATTGAGATACAATTTGAGAATGAAAGGTGGTTTCATACCGCTATTGGCAGGAATCACCGCAAAAGCATTACCCTTCGCCACAAAGGCACTACCCTTTCTCGGATAGACTCTCTGCGTGGGAGCTCTCACGGGACTCGCGAGTTCGGCAGTTGAGAAATTAATGGGTGGCAGTGGACTGTTTTTTAAGAAGGGAGGAGCCGTGTGTCGCGTCCACGTAGACAACAGTGGTAAAGGATTGTATCTACAACCCGTTAGAGGTGACAACTCTTTGAGTGGAAACGGTCTCTATCTGAAGAGTGGATGGAACGTTGAGCGACTCGGCAAGGGTTTGTTGTTTGGTGAGAATTCGCCATTTAAGAATATACCGATTTTGAATATGTTATTATAATGTAAAAAATTATATAATTATATAAAATATAAATCATAGAAAGTATAAAATAATATATAAAATGGATAAAAAGGTGGAGAAACAATTAGACGATAATGATGAATATCGTGAGATAGAGTGCGAAAAAGATGTGGAAAAACTATTAGACGCTAATGATGGATATCTTAGGAAAGGAATAATAAAAGAGTTAAATAAAGATTGGGATATGCGGTTGAAATTTAAAAGAATTTTTCCACCGTTACAACTACCTTCTGAAGAGAATGGTGATGATGCGAGTGTTACCAAGAGATGCACAACATTCGTTCATAATTATGATTTGGATAAACAAATGTGTTGTTATAAAAACGTAGCATATCACAAAAAAAGAAAAAAAGAAAAGAAGAATCGATGCTGAAATTTAAGAAAAAAGGAAACGTTATTATAATATATGGGTAATAGTGAAGAAGGAAAACAATAAAAAAAGTAATGAGATCTAAAGATGATCTCATTACTTTTTTTTTCATTCTTCTTCGCTAAAAATTCAATCTCTCTATTGTTTATATTTCAAAGTCTGTTATTAGCATGTTGACACTCATGTTTTCTCCTTTTTCGCAAATGTGTTGAATGTTTATCTTTACTTTTTTGAGTTTTGTTTCTTCGGTCAACGCGCGCTCTCACCACCCGATTTGTTCACGAGTTCGAGTGAGATGTTTGGAAATATGTAACTTCCATAGGGCAACGTCAAATCGTCCTTGTCAAATTCTCTATCTTTGGTGATGACGATATTCTGCAGATCGCTTACATACTTGTAAAACAAATCGAGCGTGGCTTCGTCCAATTTCAAAGGCATGCTATATTTGTTGTATTTGTGCTCTAAGCCCTTCGTCTCGACCTTGTTCAATTCGATGGGATCGTGTCGTTGTAATCTATAGATTGTAGAACCAAATTTCTTATACGTTTCAACTCATTTCAATTTCAATTCGCTTCTTTTAGGTGTTGCTGTCATGATCGATTATTTGTTTTTTTTTGTTTTATGAATTCTTGCAATAATGTATATTTTAAATTTTGTATTTTAATAATTTGTTTAAAAAGTTTTGTTTTTTTTTTTTACTCTTTATATATATAAAAAAAAAGATTTTTAATTTTAATTTTCTTTAATGTGAAAATTTTTGTAAAAGTTTTTTTCTCTTTATATATATAAATAAAAAGTTAAATTTTAACATCCTTTTTTTCTCGTATTAATTCAATTTTTTTTCATGTTAAGAACATAAAATTGATTAATTTTTTTTGAAGGAATTAAAACATATATAAACAATTTTAACACTTTTTAACAAATTATCATTAAATACAAAATTCGAAGAAAAAATATTCTTACAAACTCAATTTTGAGGTAGAAACAATGATCAAGTCCGAACATCCAAATTATAGTTTAGAACATGCAAGACTTCGTGTAAAATTTGTAAGAGTTCTATTTGTTTTGAACCTTCTTCTTTTTTAATAGTTTGAATAACATTATCGATTAATTTTTTTTCGCTAAACTTATTACGATTCGATTTTCTATCGCAAATCGTATCGTTTTCTTTTGAAACGCGTAAAAATAAACTACGATTTTTATCGGATGTTGTTGTCATGATCGATTATTTGGTTTTTTTTGTTTTATGAATTCTTGCAATAATGTATATTTTAAATTTTGTATTTTAATAATTTGTTTAAAAAGTTTTGTTTTTTTTTTTACTCTTTATATATATATAAAAAAAAAGTTTTTTAATTTTAATTTTCTTTAATGTGAAAATTTTTTTTTGTAAAAGTTTTTTTCTCTTTATATATATAAATAAAAAGTTAAATTTTAACATCCTTTTTTTTTCTCGTATTAATTCAATTTTTTTCATGTTAAGGAACATAAAAAAAATTGATTAATTTCATCAAAAAAAATTATTTTTCACATTAAAGAAAAAAAAATTGAAATTAAAAAAAATCTTTTTTATATATATAAAGAGTAAAAACAAAACTTTTTAACAAATTATTTAAATACAAAATTCAAAAAAAAAAAAATTCTTACAAATGGAGTAAACAGATAAAAAAATGGAAAATTTAAATGAGAAAACCATACCTCAGTTAAACGAGATTTGTAAACTATTAAAAATTTCACACTTCAGAAATCATAGAACTAAATCAAAAAAAATTGAAGTCATACAGAAATATTTGCGAAACGATGGAAAGGCAAACGAAATGTCGATAGCAACAACGTCAAAAAAAATGCATCGGTTGTGAAAAATGAGAAGAAGAAGAAAAAGATAGTAAAATGAATCGAAATGCTGACATAAAAAAAAACCAAAAACGTTTCGATTGTGAAAAATAAGAAGATGACTAAACGAAAAGCTGTTGAAGAACTTCAAGTTTCAAAAGAAAAGAAAAGAAAAACTAAAACGAAAACGAGTGATGCACTTCAGATTCTAGACAAGTGAGATATATCGAGCGAAATTCGACAAGCAATGAATGAAGGGAAAGGAGAAAAATATCTAGCACGACTCACCACGGAACTATTCCAATCGAAGCCCATAGAACGGGAGAGTGTGATCAAAGGCATTTTTGAAACTTTCGACGTGGTTCCCTCGTTGAAGAAAATCGATCCGAAATTGTTCATGGAACGGGTGAAGAAAAAAGTATTGGATTTGTTTCACGAACACATGAACGTGGGACTAAAAATTAAGATGATACTCCATTGCGTGATGAATAAAATCGACGTGAAGTCCGGCGAAAGCATCGTGAAAAATGCATATTTCAGATCTAACGTCGAACTCGTATTTCGAGGTTCAGATTTATCGGATGTTTTCGAAAGGATGAAAGACAAGATGTTGACGTCTCTCGTGAATTATCAACATGAAGGTAGTAATTGGATGTTCGATGAGGTGTTGAAACTTGAAATTCATATAACTGAAAACGATTCGTTGAAAGGGTCTTCCTACGTGGAATTACTGTATTTCTTAGCTAAAGAAAATGCTGTGATCAATGTGAGAAATAAAGATGATCAGTGTTTTAAATGGGCAGTCACCTCCGCTTTATACCCTGTCAAAATGCACTCCTATAGAGTTTCTTGTTACGAAGAGACTTCTAAAAATCTCGATTGGACCAGAGTGACTTTTCCAACAGAGTTAAAACACATCGAACATTTCGAGGCTCAAAATCCCACCATAGCGGTGAACGTCTTGGGATATGATGATGAAAAACGAACGATCTATCCTCTCAGACAGACTTTGTATCTCGAAAGAGAAAAGACGATTATTTTATTATTGATTTCGAATGGTGATAATCAACATTATTGTTGGGTTAAACATCCGAGCCGATTACTGTTGAGACAAAATAATAAACATGAACATAAGGTATGTTTATGTTGTAACTGCATGAGCGCGTTTCACATCGAAAAATCGTTAGCGAAACATCAGAAATATTGCAACGAAAATCAAGGTGTCGCCATCGAAATGCCCAAACCCAACACCATAGTGAAGTTTGCAAATCACAATAGAAGGTTAAAAGTACCCTTCATTGTATACGTTGATTTCGAATGTTTCACCACGAAAATGAGTTCCTGTCAACCCTCTTCAAAGTTACGTCGAAAGATATCAAAAACACATACCTTCGGGCTATTGCATTTACGTGAAATGCACTTTTGACTCGCAACACGACATGGGTCCCTTCACCTACACGAAACAGTGTGAAGACGACGACGTGGCTCAAAGGTTCGTAGAAGAGTTAGAATCGAAAATTCAAATGTTATACGACAAATTCAAAACTCCGGCAAAAATGATCATCACGCGAGAGCAGCAGGATGAAAATAACAGAGCCACCGAATGTCACATATGCAGACAATCGTTCGACGAGAATTCGGAGGAAAATAAGAAGGTCAGAGACCATGATCATTACACGGGTCTGTATCACGGTCCGGCTCACAGCAAGTGTAATTTAAAATATCGAGACGCTGTTTTCTATCTGGTGATATTTCACAATCTCTCAGGTTATGACAGTCATTTGTTCATGAAAAATCTCAGCACTTCCCATGAAGAATTAAATTGCATCACAAACAGCGAAGAAAGATACATTTCCTTCACGAAATGGAAGCTCATGGAGAAGAAAAGAGTAATCGACAGAGAGACCTTGGAAGAAAATATGAAATCCATTCGTAGAAGCATACGTTTCATCGACAGTTTTAAATTCATGTCGACCGCTCTGGAAAAATTAGTCGAGAACATGAGTAAGGATAAATTTAAAATCATGAGCGAACATTTCGGAGAATGAGTAGACGTCATGTTGAGAAAAGGAGTCTATCCTTACGATTACATGAACGATCTAAAGAGATATGAAGACACCGCACTACCTTTGAAAGAAGATTTTTATTCAAAATTATACAAATCCGACATTTCCGACGAGAATTACGCACATGCCAAAAACGTGTGGAAATCATTCGATATGAAAACCATGAGAGATTATCACGATCTCTATCTGAAGACCGACGTTCTGCTCTTGGCAGACATGTTCGAAAATCTGTACAGTTGGGCTATGAGTCATCCTTTACCGATTGGAAATTTCGAATGGGTGACAGAACCGGAAGAGATGCAAAAATGGAGAGACTATCCGTGCATTTTAGAAGTCGATTTGAACTATCCGGAAGAATTACACGATCTACACAACGATTATCCGCTGGCTCCCAAACGAATGGAACCGAACAAAGGAGACGAGGAAAAACTCATTCCCGATTTATTTAACAAATGTAACTACGTCGTCTACAGCAATAATTTGAAACAATAAGTTGATTATGGAATGAAATTAGTCAACATACATCGCATCATTCGATTCGATGAAGAGGCTTGGCTGAAAAAATACATCGATCTCAACACGAATCTCAGAATTCGAGCCAAGAACGATTTCGAAAAAGATTTCTTCAAACTCATGAACAACTGCATGTACGGTAAATCGATGGAAAACATCAGGAAGAGAACCGACGTTCGACTTGTCACGTCTGAGAAAAGAGCTAAAAAATTAGTGGCAAAACCCAATTACAAACACCGAACCATATTCGACGAAAATCTAGTGGCCGTTCACATGCAAAAGACGCACCTGACGTTCGACAAACCGTATTATCTCGGACCGATCATCTTAGATATCAGCAAGCAATTGATGTACGAGTTTCACTATGATTACATCAAACGAAAATTTGGTGATAAAGCCAAACTACTGTTCACCAACATGGACAGTTTAGTTTACGAGATAGAGATGAAAGACGTCTACCGAGATATATCTCCGGACGTGGCCACGTGGTTCGACACGAGCAATTATCCCGTCGATCACCCGTCCATCATTCAATTGAATGACAACAAGAAGGTGTTGGGTAAATTTAAGGACGAGAGCGGCGGTAAACAAATCGTTGAATTCGTGGGCTTGAGACCCAAACTGTATGCTTATCGTCTAGAAGATGAAGAGATCAAGAAGTGCAAAGGGGTTAAAGCGTGCGTGGTGAAGAAAAACATCTCTTTCCAAGAGTATAAAGATTGTCTGTTAGGAAGTGGTCCAGTGTATAAGACTATGAAATCGATTCGAAGTGAAAATCACGACTTGTATACCGAAATAGTCAACAAGATTTTGCTGATGGCCGACGACGATGAGAGATTCGTGTCAGATGATAAAATAAGCACTTTGGCACTCGGACATTGGACTTTGTATCTAATTTTAGATGATATGAATGTGGATGATTGGATTCCAGATATGATTGTAGATGATAAGATTCCAGATATGATTGTGGATGATAAGATTCCAGATATGATTGTGGATGATAGGATTCCAGATATGAGTAAGGATGATAGGATTCCAGAAAATCAAGAGGAATTAGATGGATTCGAAATTATAGAAATCGATAGAGACATCGAGAAAGTTAGTTTACAAAGAAAAAAAAAAAAAAAAAAAAAATAACGTCATTTTAGTGAATTATAATAAAATAAATAAATGAAAAAAATATATATATATATATATACGCATTTATGAATAAGAAAATAGAGATATCTGTAGAAGGTGTTGTCTTACCTAACGAACCCCTATCCAACATCGATCTGTCGAATACGGCGAAGGATTTGAAGATCAAAGATTTTCTAGGTGTGTTTTCCAGAGATGCCTTGCCGAAGAGAAGACCTCGACAATCGGAATGCGGAATTTTAAATCTAGATGATTTATCGGGTGAAGGCACTCACTGGGTGGCGTGGTTCAAGAACGGGAAGAAGAATTATTATTTTGACAGCTACGGAATCTCGCCGCCGAAAGAAATAAATAACTATTTCAATGAATCGATGGTTCGTTACAACACGGAATGAGTGCAATCACCTGATCAAGAGTTTTCCGGTCACCTGTGTCTCTACGTTCTCAAGAGATGGTCTGAAGGAGATCGGTTTCAAGACATTCTCAATGATTTACATAAGAGAGAGATTTTTTTTTTATAGTATATATAAAGATAAAAAAATTATTTAAAAGAATTTTAATCGAATAAAAACGAAAAATGAAAATAAAATAATTCATTTTTTAATAAACTGCTTTTTGAATATATTTTTAAAAAAAACCCAAAAATCTCAAAACAACATGCCAGTCGATAAATTTGGTAGAAGTGACGACGAAAAAGTCAACCTAAGAAAGAAGAGGAAGACGTTCGAAGTCAATGATGGTTACGATGTTGCCAACTTGGAAGAACGTTACGTTCGGAGATACGAACCTCGAGAGGAACCTTTGAACATGAACGATAAGAAGCTCTACAATCTTCCCGAGCCGATAGATCTCGCAGATGCTGCGACTAAAAATACGTTGACAGGGGGAACGCCGATTTCAAATGAATCATGCTTGATAATTACGTGGATAAAACCATGACCGACGATCTCGATCTGAAATCCAAACGTTTGGTGAACGTCACGAATCCCATAGATCCCATTGATGCCACGGCCAAGAAATATGCAGATGACTCTCAGTGAACACCTGAGAAATAGATATGTTCAGAAAACGATGCACTCGGAATTGAACGCCAATTCTAACAAGATAACGAACGTGGCCACTCCCATGAATCCCAAAGACGTGGCGACCAAACACAATGTAGATCTGGAACAGAGAAAGTCTGACAGACGAGAAATGAAATCGGATCTGAATGCGGGATTCAACAAGATATTGAATCTGTCGAAGGTCAATGACACGGATATGGACTCAACCACGGTCAACAAGGGCTATGTAGATTCTGCCGTGATACGATCACAAGAATACCTAGAATCGCAAGTGGACAATCTCTACCTGAACAAACAATCTGGCGGAACCATGGAGGGTGGTATTGACATGAACGGTGAGAATTTATTCGGACTCAGTCACGATCCCGAATTCGATTCCAGCGCAGTCAGCAGAAAGTATGTGGACGACAATTCGGTCTGGAGAAAGGGTGACATCATTGAAGCTAAACTAGACATGGGTGGACACGTGCTCACGAATCTACCGGATCCCGTGAACATGACGGATGCCTGCACCCTGATTTCGGTGGTGGAGAAAGTCAAATATGCTAGACAATTGATCACCATGTGGGCCGAGGAGGCCGGCACCTTAGATGAGGGAAAAGCTGAGTGGTCTTTCGGAAATGGAGGTAGCGGATCGAAACATGGTCAGGTGGGATATCCCATGCCGCTGGAAGGTGAAATCCTTCATATGAGTCTGGCTTCCTCGGATTTGAATAACAGAGCGGTCGTCAATCTCATGGTGAATGGAGTAGACAGCGATAAGAGATACAGCATCGAAAAGACTGAGAATCAACACGCGAATGTTAGCACATTTGGCATGCCTCTCAAAGTGAACGCTGGAGACAGGATTAATGTCGTTACGAAAACCAATAATCCTGAAGCCGCCACTTCCGTGGTGAGTCTACTGATCGAACTAGTTCCTTTGAACAAACAGTGAACGCGTGGAAAATAATGAATTAAAAAAAAAACTAATGTGTGATTTATCAAAAACAAAAAAAAAAAGTAATGAGATTTAGAAAGATGTTCAATCTCTCTAGATCACATTACTTTATTTATTTTTTTTTTTGTTTTTTTTTTGTTTTTTTTAATAATTACTCATTACTTTTTAAAATTTTTTGTTGTTTTTTATTTTTTTTTTCACACACGTCTCTCATCGAATGATCGACATCTTATTTCCATCCGATTCGAATTGTAATTCTCTGTCTGACAGGACCAGGGCGAAGGCTTCGGTTTTTCTCGGCACGTTCCTATCGAATTGCATCTTGATCTGAATGTCTAAGACGCTACTTTTGAGTCATTCACTCTGTTTACTAACGTCAAATACGAACATGGGATACATCGACTT
This sequence comes from Pictodentalium vernedei, assembly GCA_031216915.1. Classification (NCBI taxonomy): domain Eukaryota; kingdom Metazoa; phylum Mollusca; class Scaphopoda; order Dentaliida; family Dentaliidae; genus Pictodentalium; species Pictodentalium vernedei. Next base: position 57,370,585 of record CM062296.1, read on the forward strand.
GTATTCGCCGGGAGATATGTTAGGGTTGCTCATCAATTCGTCTAGACTGTGATACTTCTTTCTAAAATCAGCGGCGTCGCCATACAGTCTGCAGAAATCGTTCTTGTCAAATGACGCATTGTAATCGATTGCTGGATATCTCGTGGCGTTCAGAAACACTTGCATGTTTCTCAAACTGCAGTGATCGAACAGCGACGCATTCTTTTCCTGAGATCCGTCCCTATCGGTCTGAAATGCAACCATGATAAAACGCGGTCTCTCGGAAGCGGATTTCACCGTCAATCTCCAATCGAAGTGATTCGTGGAGAGAGGAATGCTAGCCGTGTCGCACTGTCTCATTCTAAATCCCACGGGTAATTTACTCTTGGATTCTATGATCTTGTAGAGATGCGCTTTTTCCTCGATCGAAGGCTCCACGTGCAGAACGAACCACGATATCTTGTGTAGAGTTATCTTACCCGCATCGGTCGCGGTGAGTTTCACTATTGAGTCGTCGTTTCCTTTTCGAATCAACGTCAGATTGTGTTTGAATCCGTACATGATCTTGTTGTAATCGTCTGCAAATCCGAAGATGTGTTTCAAAGGTATCCTGAATGAAAACGTTCCTTTAGGTCTGGACGTCTTGACGACGTAGTCGAATATCAAGGCGGCGCCGGCGCTAGCAGGGCCGATGGTGTCTTTCACCCACAACTGATTAAGTCCTCTGGATTTCGAAAAATCATCAGGATACGTCAAGAGTCTGAACATCGTGGTGGCCTGACCGGGATGAAACACAGATTCTATCTCTTGTCCGGATAGCATGTATTTTCTATTACTGAATAGATGCATGATGCCATTATTGGCTAGAGTAATCGTGTCGTCGTCGGCGTAGTGGCTCCCATCTTCCTTGGTGAGACGTCCCTGCACCACTATGTAACTCTCGCTAGGATGTATGAATAGATCTTGAGTTTCGACGTTGATTCTTATCTCTCCCGCATTGTTCAAACTCGTTACGGTTACGTTTCGTATTCGTGAACGTCATATTCTTGAATACTTTCATCTTTCACTATGCTTTGTGCTATATCTAGTATATTTGTCATTTTTAAAGGATTTTTTTGTTTTTTTTTTGTTTATTAATTAGCTTGCTTTTTTTTTATCTAAAAAATAGTTTTTAATTATTTTTTTTATTATTATTTTTCTCTCTTGTATATATATGTGTGTAAACAACAAATTTGTTTTCTTATCAAAACTTTGTCTTCTGTAATTGTTGTTCGTAAAACTTTCCGATGATCTCTTCTCCATCCAAAGCTTCGATTTCGTAAGTCACCGGATCGGTGTGAAATATTTTGATTATCACGAAGATTTCCGAGGTCCATCGAGGAGTATAACCCTTTTTGAAGTGCTTCTTATAAGCGTAGATTCTCACTCGATCACCGACCGCAAATTTCGGCGTTCTAGTCTTCTTCCTAATCTTAGATCTTTCAGGATATAAATTCGCGTAGACCCGTTTTTCATTTCGAGGATCGCTAGCTTCCACAGGAGTCATCTTGATCGATCTGTGTCGCGTGTTGTTGTAATCTTTGACCAGACCGTTCAGAGCGTATATGTATTTCTTGGTCGAATTCGCCGTGAAGTATCTGTGCATCTTTTCCTTGATCATTTGATTCCAACGTTCCACTACGCTGGCTTTCTCTTCGTTTTCGATCGAGTAGAGGTCGACCAATTGATGAACGTGCTTTTTGTAGAATTCCTTTCCCTTATCCACCCACAATTGACTCGGTTTTCGAGAAGACGAGTCGAACACGCTCTTCAGAGCCTCAGCGACGCAAGGTCCCGATTTATTCTTCAAAGCTCTGATCCAACTGTATTTGGAAAACACGTCGATGACCATCAATAGATATTTGACACACTCGTTCCACCTCGAAAACGATCTCATGTCGACCAAGTCGGCAGACCAAATATCATCCAAACCTTCACGAACACCCTTCTCTTTCGAAATTTACGCACGATGGGTTTGTGTAACTCCTCGGCCAATTCACTCGTCAATAACCGTTTCTTCTTCTTTTCCAATGCGCTTTTTTGTTTTGAACACCCCATCCGAATCGACGTTTCGCACCTATCAGATTGCCGACCAGCGAACGTTCTATCTTCTCTCTCCTGGTCAGATTCGATATGCCTATCAATTTCCCCAACATGTTTTTATCGCAGACATCGTTGCGAGTCTTGGTGTCGGGATGTCCGGCATAGCACAGATCGTGATCATACGCGGCTGCGTCCACCCTATTCACAGGTTTGCTCCAAGATTTAGGAGTCATATTGGCATTGAGTCTCTTGTTCAATTTCGTTCCGGGTCCCGTGATACTGTGACCAGGCAGATGCATTTCAAAAGGTAGATTATTGATCATTTTATTCCCGATGCCTTTACCTTTGCTCGCGTTCTTTTTTTTGACGAATCAAGTCTTGATAGAACCACACACGTCGCAAATTCCGCGAAGCATCTGTCTATCGTTTTTAGTTCGTACTTCTCGAGAATTACTCGTCTCGGTAACTCTCTTACACTTTGCGCAATACATTTTTAAGAGTTATTTAAATTAATTTCGTTTTTTATTTTATATATAAATTTAATATTTTTTTTTTAAAATTCTGTTCTTATTATATATATTTTTTTTTTCAATCGCTGCTCTTGAGTTCTATCATCTTTCTGAATTCCTCCCTAGCCTCTTTCCTCCCCTTTTCCACGAGAGAATCCTTCATCTCTTCTTTGATGATCTGACGAGTCTTGATTCTCACGGCTTCTTTCATGGCATCGTATTTCGTTTTCTCGCTCAATATCGTAAAGTATTCTCCGTTCGATATTCTACCGTCTTTCAACGCCATCGAGATCATTTCGAATATCGTGTCGATCTTGGAGTCGGCCAAGACGCGAATCTTGTCGTGTTTCCTTGCCTTCAGATATAATTTCCTACTCAAAAAGTTTTCCGAGCGTGCTAAACAATCCGGCGGCGATAGCCACTCCTTCTACGGTCAACACGATCGGAATGCCGACCACGGTCGACAACAATCCGATGCCGGCCGCGTGTAAACCCATGGAAATCGTGATGAGTGTCGTATCGATCACGTTGACGAATTTCACGAAACGCGAATACTTCTTCTTGAGAGAACGGCGAGAATCTCTCTCTCGAGTTAGATACTCTTGGATTCTACTGATTTGATCGATGCGATACCTCTCTCCTCTTTCTTTTTCTTCTAGTGACGGTGCCGTCGGCAAAACGCCATTCAGCTTCTCATCCTCGTCGTCATCTAACGTCGGATACAATTTATTTCTAGTTCTCATTTTTGTGTTTTTTTTCATCCTCGTCGTCATCTAACGTTAGATACAAATTATTTCTGGTTCTCATTTTTTTGTTTTTTTTCTTTCTAATATTAGATAAAAAATTTATGTGTGTATTTATTTTTATTTTCTATTCTCCCTTATTTTATATCAACGAGAAAACTTATGCTTCATTGAACAATAATTTCATGAAGCATCCCTTGTCTTCTAAAGTCAGACTTTTACGCGCCAATTTCAGTTCTTCCGAATCTGTGGGCTTGCTTCGATCCTTACTGAAGAGTAATCTCTTCCAAAACGCGATCACTTCGTCGATTTGAACGCGTTCGAACGCCGGTTCGAAATACTTGACGTCCATATCTTCCCTTTCCATCGACAGACACGAATGATTCTCGAGATCGAAGTCTAGGTTATCCCGACATCCGACGCATCGTTCTAACAAAAGGCGACCTAGTTGTTCGTTCACACAGAATGTGTAGGCTCTCATCAGCATTTTTAAAAGAAACCTTGCTCTAATAATCTGGGAAGCGCTCATGATTTACGTATTTATTTTTTTTTATTATCTATTCGATTTGATATATTTATTTTTTTAAAGAACTATTTATTTATATATTTTTTTTACTTTTTTTTATTTCCTCGGGAAACGTGGCAGTGGGTTTGCCGGTTCGGAGCCACCTCTTTTCCGTGTACCGTACACGAGTCGATTTCTGATGTAAAATCCGCAAATGGATTTCCGTGTACGCCTCCATAGGGATTCAGTGTTAAAATCGTGTACAGACAGGGATGGCCCAGAATCGGCAAACCATTTTTCGACGCTGGCCCAGAAACGGCAACACGCTTTTGCTCGCGATTTTTAACACTGAATCCTATGGGGGAAACCCATTTGCCGATTCTGGGCCAGACGATACACCTCTTTTTCCTTAAAATTTCATACATTTTTTCACTCTGTATATAGAATCCAATGGTGTAGAATCGGCAAAGCCGATTCTAGGCCACCATAAAAAACGACAAATCGTGTACCTGTACACGATTTTAACACTAAATCCTATGGAGGTGTACATCGATGTACGTGTACATGTACGAAATCTTGTACATGTGGCCTGGAATCGGCATTTATTACCTACTGACATGTGGTTAGGGTGCGACTCAAAGGAGAGGGTTAATATACTAATCGGAGAGATTGGGAAGAATGGGGCAAGGGATGTCATCAAGCAGTTCGTCTCCGAGTGTTGGGAGGAGAGAAGAAGCGCGGGAATAGGGAGGCTGTTGGTAGAACATGGGTAACCAAGGCCTTCTCATACGAGAACCGCGACAAATCAGCGGCCGACCGAAGTGTTATTATTATTAATACAGTACGTTCAACGTGGATTGCAACAAAAACACCGCCGCGGTGTGTTCTCCATCGTGGAGTTCCAGTGGACCACAGTGTTTGATCAGTGGAAGACAGTTTTCTAAACACTGTGACCCACCGTGGTCACGAGCGTTAAGGATTAGCTTAATTGCTTTTACATATCCGCTTCTCTGCTGATTAATAAATACTGTCTTGTGACCTCAACTGGCAAGACAACTGCGTTTGTTACTGGTAGTAGATAATTTATTTTAAATTTAAATTCGAATTTGGCGGAGGCAGACGGCGAATATTGCTGTGGTTTGAAATTGTAAACTGGGAACAGATCAGTCAGTTTCATTTGGTTATATACAAAGTCCTCGTCACTTTCGAAACTAAACTGATGTGTTTTCGAAACTATAACTGGTGTGCATATAAAGGAAAAGTGTTGTATATTATCAATCGGGGTAAGTTTATGTGGCAAATGTACACGTTCCGATCGCATATGCCATCCGTTGGTCAAATGCGGTTATGTTCTGTTTATTTAACGTGCACGTGTTCAATTTGTAACTGGTATGTAAAATGGTTTAATCCCGATTGTCCCACTTTCGGCTTTTAGTTGATGTCCCGACTCTCCCACTCTTGCGTTTGAAAATAGTTATAGTCGTTATCATAATTTGAACACAACTCACCGCTTCTTTTCGATCATGATTAAAACAACTGTTTTAATCAGTATTTTTATGAGTGTTTACTTTTCGTGATTGGCAATTGTGATAGTGTATCATTAAAGGCTGGCACAACAAAAAAAGAAATACGAGCCGCACATCCAAACATTTTCCATTTAATTGACCGCCTCAAAGAAATCCAGGCCTACAATGAAGTCACGCAAATGCAGCTTAGTGCAGGTGTACCCCCTCCGGCAAAGAGGAGGGGATAAAGAAACATTCATGTAGACTACAGGTCCTGAAACAGAGCTTCCCATGAGTGCCAATGTGTTCTACTGGCACACAGAACAAATTGAAACTCAGGAGACGAGAGGTTGTTGAATGGCGAAACAAACATTACAGAATATGCATCTGCTTTTAACATGTATTTAAATTTTATAAAAAGTCACTGTTTTGATGTACACAAATATCTTGTAAATTGATCAGTGTTTTGATGAACAAAAATATCTTGCATAGGTTATCGATGCTGTATCACAAATACCAACTTCTTGTTCTGTTCAGCAATGAAACAGCAAAATATGTGAAACAGACTATAAGAGAAAATGTTTGACCCGGCCGCTAGAAAACTAATAGACTTGATCAGCATCTCCCATCTTAATGACGTATGCCCTCCCACCCACGTGACTTTTGTGTACAAAACAATACACACGTGCGAGAACATTTGAGGGACAGCGATAAACGTTACTTCATATTTCACTCACTTGAAATCATTTCTGAACGTTTTTCTGAACTTAGCAAACTCCTAAATGACTACTATTGATAATACGTTATTTTGAGATCAAAATTTTACAATATTCATTGCATTTATTAATTACGAAATATAATTTTAATCAATGCCGACCAGCCTTCCACAAAATTTCAGTGTTCCTTCGAAGTTCCGAAATGGCCTCTGCGAATGCGGCGGTGTCAATACACCTTTCGTTCACAAGATTGCCAAGAGAATGGTCGCATGTATGTGACATATCACGCTTTAAAACATTACGTTTGAGGGCGTCGTTAATTAAATATTAATTGTATAGAAATTATGGAGAGTTCAAGCGTTTTTTTCAAGCTGGACAGTGCAGCAAATGAAGGATTTTTTTAAACTTCGGTGTGTACCACGGCAAGAACTGTTAAAGAGGTGTTTTGGGGTGGACAAACTAAATTTGCCAACATTCCCAACCCCCGAACAACAACAACTACTTCAAAAAAAACAAACAGACAGGCTAAAAGAGAAACTAACTCTTGAGAATGGAACAGTTCTGCCAGACCCCGCCACAATACATGTTGGTAAATGGTCGGACGACATGAGAAAAATGCCCGAGATTGATTTCGCTGACATTTACATTTACCTAATAAATACACCAGGGGACTTTGACAATGAAAAGCTCAGAGCAAGAGAATCGTTGAAAGCCATCCAGTATTTTAAAGACGGCTGGGTACAAACTTTATTTGTGACAGAAGTAGATAAAGATTTTGCTTTTGTTAAAGCTAAAGTCAGACCGTCACAGAAATCTCATGAGATGCCCCATGATGCATGGGTTTTGATTCACAAGGATACGTGGATTAAATCAGCACATTGTTCATGCACTTTAGGGTATATGCATAACTAAACTTTAAGGAGTTATACCACTCCCCAAACATCCCTCCCCCCTGTAATTACCTGGTGGGGTTTAATTACCCAGTGGGGTTGGGATGGGAAGAAAGTAGGCTCTCCACACCCCAATATATTTTTTGGCGTTTTTAGGGGGGGGGGAGCAGTTAAACACTCCCTCCCTCACCCCCAGCTAACTTCTTGATCAAGTTTATGTATTATGTTATCACTCGATATTAATCATTCCGTTTGGGTTTCATAAACAGTATTTACTTGTGAAAATTTGCATGGACACTTGCAGGGATTTATCGAGGTGGATAGCCCCATTTCCAGTCATTACTTACAGTAGCGGAGTGCCAATTCCTGATCCCAAAAATAGGTACAAGCCCACGGGTAAGAAGTTCATCTTCCCCCACTGAGGGGGTGGGGGTGGTTAAGTTAGTTTATGCCCCCTCCCCCTGCATATCTCCTCCCCCACCTGATGCTTGTGTCTTTTTCAGATGATGATTATTTTCTTTTCAAAACTTGATACAAGAGGCTTTTTATATATCAGGAGTCTACAAGTGCATAATTCAGAAATCAACAAGTGCATAATGAGAAATTTGTTAGTCAAGGATCGGGATGGGTGCATAATGGGGACAATTTTTATCTCTGTGTGCTTCAATCATTGTTTTGGGAGTACTTACTTATTGGTGTTTAAGGTCACATATTTATATACAATGGCTTTGCATGACCACAACATGGAGATAAAGTCAAGTTTAGTCAATCGTTTATACCCATGTTGCCCCTTTTAGAGGACTTCCACCCCAAGCAACAATGACGGTGTACCATTTTTTACAATGTGCTGAAGTGATGAAAGTTCAGTTCTACATGAAGCAAAAATAGGACAAAATGTTATTTTTTGTGTATTTTGATATTCTCTCTCACTCTCTCTCACAGACAAGAAGTCTTGCCTTATTATCCCTTTATTTTATCAAACACCCAGAAGTGCCCACTACCCCCATGGGTGGTCAAGGGATCCATCTCAGGAAACATTTGAAAAATCAGTGTTTTGAAAGTGAATCAGAGAGGGTGTTTTTTTTAGTCCAGGGACTCTGCAATTATTTGACGACTTTTTGGAGAACCCCAGCCCCACCCCAACCACCGGCTACGTCAATGAAAATAATAATTGGGAACTGCACGTTCGTTGTGACTGTAACTTGTAAGGTCCATATGCCATGTCTGTGATACCCTGGGCCTGGGCTAGTAGGAAAGATGTCTCATATTAAAGCGAGGTTTTATAGAAGATGCAGCCATGCTTACGTTTCTGTAAGAATCATTCCATAATGGCTGTACTACGTATTCCACAATCCGACTCTAATTTGTGTGAACAGAAAAAATAAATAAAAGTTCATTAAAAATAGTTTGCTATATTGGTATTTCGTATTGTTTTTAACTTTTGCGAAGCACCGAAAATACACAACACCACGGTGGTTCAGACTGTAGGCCTGCACGCCTGCAGTTGAATTTTCAGCTCAGATTTACCTTGTTATTTGTATTAAAACTGACCATTTCTATAAGTTGTTTCAATATTTATGTCCATTTTTTATATTTAATCGGATTACCGATTCATTTTATGTCTTATCGCGCAAACGTCGACCATTTCTTATGTTTGTGCACTGCGAATATTCCACGTGCGATTTGTTTTGTACATAAAAGTCACGTGGGTGGGAGGGCATACGTCACTAAGATGGGAAATGCTGATCTCCTCTATTAACAAACTCCCGACTATTCCACTCTCTTTACCTCCTAAAATTAGAAAGTGCGACAATCGGATGACACCAGTAAAATATGCTTAAGCGGAAATGTTTGATACAATTTATTGGAGAATTCCCGCAGGTGGTCGTTTCAGTGAGGGGAGTCATACCATTTTTAGGAAAAAGTGACAAAATAATAAAATGTGAATGGCGTTTTTGGGGGAGGATTAGCGCTATCGGCTATTACGTAAGGTTAAAGGCGAGTGCAATGTAATTCAAATTCAACGACATTCAAATTAGTACACAAACATCGAGTCAACTCAGCAGAACAGTGAATACAAGAATACTTTATTTCTTACTTCAGAAGTATAATTTTATCACAATGGTAATATATTAATAACAATAAATATGAAAGAGAACAAAATGAATAAAGCCCCACAAAGTAGATCTTCTGTTTCTCGGGCTATTGTTTTGTTAAACTGCATGTTTGCGTACGTTTTTTTATGCTATAGAGTGGCATTGGTGGTGCTGGTGAATTTCGTCCTTTGATTGGAAGAAAGCTTTGAAATGCTGAAGCATTGCAGGTCTAATTGCACACAAGGGACAAATTTATAAATTTTATTAACTTGGGTAAAATATTGAATTTTCTTTTCAAGTTTGCATTGATTATGAAAATAGAGAATGCGGCAGCCAACATTACCATGCGGCGGGGGTGGGGGGGGGGGGGGGGGTGGGGATGAGAAACAGATTGGTAACTTATTTAGGCCGAAATGCTTAAATTTTTATCATGGTGTATAAGGAGTTAACAAGAAAGTTCTACAACTTTACTCTAACGCCCTTTCTTGCCTCTTTGTTGTGAGTATACAGTACCGCGATCTCCATCGCATCGAGATCTTGTTGCGGCACAGTTACAACAGTAGGTCATGATATCATAATTAAAATATTGCGAAGTGGAGAGAAAACGAAAAAAATAAACGAAAATACATGTATTGGTCACAGCATAGAAAACGAGTGATATTGAATATACAATCGCGAGAGTTAGTTAACGAGGACTTGTCCGAGTAACTAGCTCGAGCGATTGTATGTTCAATATCACGAGTTTTTGTGCTGTAACCGACTTGTCACATTGATGTTTGCACAAACTATCAAAACACGAACAATCAAACACTCCACTGAACCCTTGTCTGACACGTGTCCATTCCCGTTTAATTAGTTAATTTCTTAAGCCAAACTTGCAAGACACATGAAGATTGATGGAAAGCAAGTGATATTACTTCATTTTTTCCGTTTCGTCATTGCGCTCAAAAGGTTGAGCGAGAAATTAAACGTTCCATTTATCATTTACACCCGGGTGTGGATTTCTTTCTTTAACTCTTTCAATAAAATCAAAAGACAGGTAAATTCTCGTTTCTCTGTTCAAAACATTTTAGCACAGGTGCCCTTAATCTTTCCTCTCGGCTGTGTTTGTATTAGAACTGACAGGTTACACAATCACTGTCTATTGTTCCTTGATTGGTAAAAGTGTGGCGATATATGTTGAATATCACACATGCTCTAACCAACTCTTCGAAATATATCACACACTTTTAACAAAGGCGTGACGTCATAACTATGTGACAAAATTATGAGATTCAATAAACTTGCATTTTTCTACAAGTAAGAATCTATAGCGTTATGGGGAGGAAAGCGAATAGATTGTTACGGACGGATCTCGACCCATTCAGGATCCGGTACGGGTAAGAATGTATAGCGTTATGTGGAGGAAAGCGAATAGATTATTATGGACGGATCAAGACCCATTCGGGATCCGGTACAAGTAAGAATGTGTAGCGTTTTGTGGAGGAAAGCGAATAGATTAGTACGGACGGATCAAGACCCATTCGGGAACCGGTACAAGTAAGAATCTATAGCGTTATGTGGAGGAAAGCGAATAGAATGTTACGGGCGGATCTCGACCCATTCAGGATCCGGTCAGAATTCTCTGTCCGAATTTATAATCACTGTACTTTAATAGGGCGACCATAAACAATATTTATTCGTTCTCTCAGTGATATCAACACATACATCTAACAATACCAGATAGAACACAATATTTTTACGAATTTAAAATCAAACATTCTTAATGCAAAGTATTATAGATAAACAAGAAAAACAAACAAACAATCCCTCTCCCTCCCAAACCAAAACAAACAAAAAGAAACCCCCAAAACAAACAAACAACCCCCTCTCCTCCAAAATGAAAAAAGGAAGTAAAAAACCCAAAGAACAAAATTGATCGATTGCGCTCAGTTTCATATTGAACAATTTCAACCCCCTGAATGCGCATGCGCGTAAACGGAAGTGAAGACGACAATCTCAATTACTTTTGCGGACTATAGGAGAAGAACGAAAAACTTTCATTTGCCACAAATTGCAGTTTTTTTTTACAGCATAGTTGGACATACGATCAAATATTTCATAGCAGGCTCCTTAAAATGGTATCAAACATTTTTTGTTCAAATTAGTTTTTAATGGTTCCATTTTTGTTTAAACTTTTTGCTTCTTATCCCAGTACTTCACCCTATTAGTTTGTTAGAAAAGACTGGGGGTGAGTGGTAACTCCGAAGACTAAAAAATGTACTAAATCCTAATGAGAAAATTTGGTGGGACAAAGATTTGATTAAAGCAAAAATTAATTTTCTTTATTACTTTCCAAGGTGTGATTTACTGGGTTTTCCAGGTTTGATTATAAACGATAATTTCACAAGGGAATTATGCAATCAACAATTGTATCATGTATCCGTGCGCGCAAACGTGGACGCTTTGCTGTGGGTGTAATGGGCACTTCAGTGTTTTTTTTGTTGTTTTTTTAACCCTCTACCTAACATGAAAAGCAGACGATACTTGCAAAAAAATTCTTGAATAACTATTATTTTTTTTTTTTGTCTCAGAAACATAGGTTATGACCCCTCATTGGAACGAGCTCGTTCCAATGAGGGGTCATAACCTATGTTTTAGAGACAAAAAATGAAAAAAAAATAAAGAAAATTAATTGGCGATTTTTGAGAATAAAGCTGACCTGTTTTTGCCGTTTCGTTAGGTAAAGGGTTAAATAATATAATTATCGTTAATAATGAAAAGTAATAAACAGAGTAATCGCTTGACTGGACTGGTTGCGTGAAAAAATTCATTCTAGGCGAGGGACTATGTTGTAAAACACCAGAGAGCATTCACGCACTCGTGTTTGTACAACGACCCTCACCTCTCATGAATTAATTCACATAACCAGTCCTTTCAAGTGATTACTCTCTATTTGTTCTATGAACATGTTTTGAATATTTTATTGTTTTAATGTTTCCATTTAACTTTGAAAAGTGAAGCTTTTCTCTCTTTCTGACCTTGCGACAGATAATACCTCTCCTCCTCTAGTGTCAGCACTGTAACCTCTAACATCTGGACAAAACAGGTTTTATTTTTACAGTGTCGACAAAGGATGTGATGCTTGCTGTTTTGAATATATTAACTGATGTGTGTTTAGAGCAATAATATGAAAATAGAATGGAAGTGGCCAATTATAATGGTAAATCCTTTGGTGTGGATGTTGTTTTTCTAACAATTATTCAATATCACGTTTTTAATTGAAAGAAAACCTCTAACTCCCCATCAGACGTTAAAAGTATTATTCGTTTAAACGGGAGTCATTTAAAATCAAAATACATAATGATTGAGCCATGACAGAGCGGTAACTTCGGCCTCATAGAGAAATTGACTGGAAATAACTATATGAAGGATACCAGCTTCCTAGATCTGGACGCACAATTTCAAGGAGATAAGGTTTGGGCACAACTTGTGAAGTTGAAAGAGTTTTGTCCAGAAAGAAGAGAAAAACGTGAGTTACTTTCTGATTGAAATTCTTAGTACTTTGTGTATTTCGCCAGACACTTTTCTTTATTTTGTTCCCACGTAAATAGAGGATATGGAATGAGTGTTTTTCTCATATAATATTTATGAAACGAGTCTAAGAATTTTCCGTTTTGGAGTACCCAAACGGAAAATTAGGACGAGTTTCATGAATATTATATGAGAGAAACACTCATTTCATATTCTATTTATCATATGACACACACACACGCACCAATTAGGCACTTAGTATGACTTTTTAACCCATCACCTAACTTGAGTTGCAGACGGCACTTGGAAAAAACATCCTCGAACAACTAAAAAGTTTCATTTTTTGCTTCCGAAACATAGGTTATGACCCCTCTTTGGAACGAGCTCGTCGAGCTCGTTCCAATGAGGGGTCATAACCTATGTTTTGGAAGCAAAAAGGGAAAATATAAAAAAAATGAATGGCGTTTTTCTTGTAGGTAAAAGATTAATACAATATAACCCACCCTAAGTAGGACAGATAACGTACATTCTCCCTACTGAAATTATGCAAATATGACGCAGTTGTATTTTGTTTAGCCAATCAAATTGTCCAGTTTTGAAACTGTCCAACGAAAGCTCCCAACTCTAATTATGCAAATTGTGAAAACGTGGCCCAGTTGTATTTTGTTCAGCCAATCAAATTGTCTAGTTTTGAGAACGACCAATGAAATCGACGGAAGGCTTTATTTATCACTGATTAATATGAAAGCAAAATATCAAATGTTTTAAAGTGAACAAAACGGACGAGTCATATGATAATAACATATATTACGATATAATATCACGCAGGAACAAAATAGAGAAAGACATCTAATATGAAGGTAAAAACATGTTGACAGGGAACTATTGTTGAAGACGATCTGTTTCTCTGACTGCGAGGGCAATTACGCCTTGATGCGAAAAGATCGATGGCGATAACTCGAAATTTTGTCCCGAACTGAAAGAGTAGAAATAGTTCAATATAGCTGATTATTAATTTATTTATTAGTGTTTAAGGTCACATGCATATAACTTATTAAATGGAAAATAAGCCAGTAATTTGAAAAAAATATCGACTCCAAGATTTTGCTTGTATGTGAAATAGCATGTAAAATAGCATGTAAAAACAATGCATACAAAGTGTAAGACATCAGAAGCAACCCAAAATTACTTACATCTGTAATTAAAAAAAGCTTTAATGCAGACGGAATTTCACACAACACAATGCTGTGAAGATATGAACTATGCCATCTGAAATTTATCGGAAGTAAGCAAATCAAACATTTTTGTAATCGAATCGAACGCTTTCTTTTAAACGAATGATATATAAAACAACAGTTCACTTTTGCATAAATGATATTTGTAAATAGTCCATTTATTACGTTTTTTTCAAAATTGCGCCTTATAGACCATTTAACCCTTTACCCAACTGGCCAGCGCCATTCTCAAAAATCGCCAATTAATTTTCATTATTTTTTTCATTTTTTGTCTCAAAAACATAGGTTATGACCCCTCATTGGAACGAGCTCGTCGAGCTCGTTCCAATGAGGGGTCATAACCTATGTTTTTGAGACAAAAAATGAAAAAAATCAGTTATTCAAGAATTTTTTTTGCAAGTGTCGTCTGCTTTTCATGTTAGGTAAAGGGTTAAGATGTAGCAGAAAGTGATGGGTGCTTTTGTAGTGTGTAACACAACATAAATTGATCAGCAATAGAAGCTGGTCAGTGAGGCTAGATTAATCCTATGCCTCAGTTTCATTCTATTTACAAAAGCAGTCTAGAATAAATCCATACAGTACAGTCGCCATGGACTAGTCGTAATCCACGCATGGGCAGTGATGTCCACGCATGCGTTTACCAGGTAATAACATTCATCATAATGAAAATGTTAAATAATGAAGCACAGGGTTGTACACGGTGCTTCATTAATTAAATGTTTGATGATTATACCTATAATTTGTGTTTGGAGTAGGGTTTAATATATTCTCGGTTTTCTATAGAAACAGGAACTGGGATGAAATATCACTCAGAACCGGGAACCGGAATATGTCCCGGATAACATCAAGTAAATTTACGAGATAACAACACATATTTATTTTCGTGTAAATCAAATATTTAATTGCCAGTCTGCCAACTCCACACGGAAACGTTCTTTTACTAAGAGAAGTGTGAAATCCCCAACCCGCTCCCAACTCATCTGCATTTTTGTAATCGCTAGTTATGACCACTACCTCCTCCGGCTTCAACTCCATCTTCACTTAAAGCAGAGGCGACTGGTAGTAGCATTTAAGAAGCAGCTGGCGTTGAAGGAAGTAGTGAGTAGTGTTTGATACTAGCGATTCTGAAAATGAAGACGAGGTTGAACTTTGAAGCGAGTGAAGATCCTGCTGTTGAAGAGATGAGTCCTCCGGAACTGAATGCGAACTACAGTGATTTGGTGAGAAAAGTTCCCCAACAAGCAGGATTGTAAAGGGTTCAAGTATGTAAGGGCTGACGAAATCTTGCAAGTTTCTAAATTTAGAAAACTTGAGTTCTACACTCAAATAGTGCTATGCGTGATTCCGGTTCCGTGCTATAGATTTTCCGGGAATCGTGAATGGATATTGGAACCGGGAACCCGGAAACCCGGGAATTCCCGTCCCCGGGATTAAACCCCAGTTTAGAAAAGACACCATCCCATGGCGTCTGTACTGTACCTTCCTGGTTTTGTATATCGTTGCGTTTATAAATATTATAAATAGACGATTTTGAATGAGTTCCACATTTTTATTATAATTTATCACATAATCACCATCAAATAGCTCCAGAAATATAGTTCGCAAAACACCCCCCTCCCCCTCCAAAAACAAAAACAAAAAAAACAAAAAACGCGTGACGTCAGAATCAACGTCTCCATCGTAACATTGTGAGTTGGTTTCAGAAGTACGGTTAAAACTAGAAGTCCTGTCATGAAATGCGCACAAATAGCACATCGATCTGTACGTTAGCCTACGCGTTATGACCATAGTAAGGCTATCAAATTTTGTATATATGGCATGTGCACATGCAATGTTTCAGCCAATGGACCTCCGGGCAACCCGGAGGTCCATTGGTAGAAACATTGCCTGTGTTTGCTATGAGTAAACAGGAGCACCTGCCATGCTTTGGATGCCATTCGATATGGCAACTGCGCGCAAATCCTACGCGCAATTAAGCCAGATATGCACACAGTTCATGACAGGACTTCTAGTTTTAACTGTAGGATTGAATTAATCTTTTCTTATATTTCATTAACTGTTTTGAAAGCAGCCGTCGGTTGCAAAAATATTTCCTGACTAGCAAACAGTTTAGTTGTTTGGCCTCGAAAACATTCTTATGACGCTTCGTTACAATGAGCCCGTCGAGCTCGTTGGAATGGAGGCATAATCTATGTTTTCGTGGCAAAAGTTGACAAACAATTGTTTGGCGTTTTTTGTGGGAACAGCGGTTGTTGGCTTCAGCAGTTGAGATGTGAAGAGTTCAATAAAGATGAAAAAAATCTATAATTCGTTACGATTTGACATGAGATGTCTAAACCTCGTTCACAAAATCGATCAGAATCTCGGTAAACTTCGGATCGATTTTTCGTGAACTCGGTTCAGACATCTCATATCATATCCGCGACAAATCAGCGGCCGGCCAAAGTGTTATTATTATACTACTCAAAGTTTGCTAAGCACCAAGTATATCCAACTACCTGTTTTACGTTTTAGTTGAAATATTGTAATGAAAAGTGTATATTTTTTATTTAATTATATCTTGAATGCTGTAAGTACAAAAAATAAGATTTTATTTGTGTTTGACATTATTGCTTAGCTTTTGAATGCGATAACCATGGAAAATGGATATTATTGGTAAAAGAGGATATTTTTCAAATTTGCCTAAATATTGACGGAGTGAACTGGTATGGGTTCAATATCGAGTATGAGACCCATTACTGTTAATTACAGCTTGACAACGCCTTCTCGTGCTCCAAATCAGGTTCCTGGTGGTCCTTTGTGGGATGTTGTTCCATTCTTGGACCAGCATGGTACCAAGTTCCTGGTTGAACTGGACGGGCTGCAATTGCAAGCTGCAACTCATTCCAGACATGTTCAATTGAATTGAGGTCAGGGGATCTTGCTATCCAATCCATACGCTCAATGAACTCCCTCTGTCGGTACTCTCCGACAGCATGGGCAACATGAGGACGGGCTTATCGTCCATCTGAATGAATCTATCACCCACTGCACCTGCATACAATCTGATGTGGACATCCAGGATCTCATCAATATACCGCTGTGCAGTCAATGTACCACGGTCAAGGACACAGAGCTCTGTACGTTCATCCCAGCTGATGCCGCCCCAGACCATTATTGACCCTCCACCATGGCGGTCATGTCCAGCAATGTTGGCTGCATGAAATCGCTCTCCTGGTCTTCTCCATACCCTAGGACGCCTATCTGTGTGGTATAGGCAGTACCTTGACTCATCTGTAAAAAGGACAAGTCGCCAATCTTCTCTGGTCCATTCAACGTGGTCCTTGGCCCATTCATATCGTGCCTGTCGGTGATTCTGGGACAACGGAATGCAAATACATGGTCTTCTCGATCGGAGACCACCTTCGTGCAACCTTGCCCGGATAGTCTGCGTCGAAACATTTACCCCGGATGCATTTTGAAGGTCACTGCGAAGCTGCGTTGCTGTGGCAAAGCGGTTCCAACGGGCCTGAATGATAAAAAAAACGGTCTTTAGCTGCAGATGTTGCCCTGTCTCTGCCACCACCATGCCGCCTTACTGGTGTGCCATACTACTGAAATCGTGCCCAGGTTCTGTTGATCACCGTGTGGTGCACACCAAGGGCTTCACCAACCTGACGATGGGCAGACCCTTGCTCCGCCATCCATACAATCTGCCACGTTTCTGGTTCAGACAAATGTCTTCTTACATATTTGCATTTGCCATATTCAATCATTAAATCACAAGGGTGTGTGTTGAAATGGAGACTGAATACCCTACACATGTCATGTACATGTAGACAGTACACTAAACATCATGGAAATCAAGGGGTACATGCTTTCCATGACTGTCACGAAACGTCTGCCTGTCAAGAGAGCAAATGTAAACACTGGGACCATCTCAATACATTCCTCAATCATATCCTCAAAACCTATCGCAAATATGTCACAAGAAAATTTCACAATGATGTGTCAAATATTTGGTGCTTAGCAAACTTTGAGTAGTATATATCGTGACGAATTTGATATATCATCTGTTTACTTAGCGAGTTTCGTAAATGCCATTAAAGATAAGAGTTAGTTGACGTTTCATAATTTGATTTAAAAACAAGGAAGAAAGATGCTGAAATGGCTCGAACAATGAGACTGAACTGAACCAGATAGGAGAATGGAAGGAGAGCGGTAATAATAAAATAATTACAGTGTATGATTAGGGTTAAATGTTTTCCCGGTTTTCTGTAGAATCGGGAACGGGAATGAAATTACACCCAGAACCCGGAACCGGGAAATGTTCCGGATAATATCAAGTAAATTCACAAGATAACACTACATATTTATTTTCGTTAAAATGAAAATATTTTATTGGCAGTCTGCCATCTCCACACGGAAAAGTTCTTTTCCAAAGAGTGAAGTGTGAAAACCCCAACCCGCTTTCAACTCGTCTTCATTTTCGGATTTGCTAGTTTCATCTCCTCCGGCTTCAACACCCTCTTCACTTCCGTCACCAGTCTTCTCTGCTTTAAGCAGAAGAGACTGGTGACGGCAGTGAAGAAGGAGTTGACGTTGAAGGAGGTATTGAGAAGTGAGTGATACTAGTGATTCTGAAAATGCAGACGAGGTTGACCTTTGAAGCGGGTGAAGATCTTGCTGTTGAAGAGAGGAGTCCTCCGGAACTTACCGCGAACTGCAGTGATTCGGTAAGAAAGGTTCATCAAGAAGCAGTGTATTGTAAAAGGTCCAACCCTGTTAGGGCTGACGAAATCTTGCAATTTGCGTTTGGCAGTTTTTAAATTTAGAAAACTTGAGCTGAACACACACCAGTGGCATGCTTGGTTCCCGGTTGCGTGCTATAGATTTCCCGGGTATCGTGAACAGGGCTGGGGTAATGAAATAAGTAATATAATATAATATATTACATTTTTGAAAGTAATATGAAGTAATAGAGACTTTGTTTTATTTCAAGTAATATAATATGATAGTCTGAAAAATAACTGAGTAATATTTATTACTTTTATATTACATTTTTATTACAATTGCGATCTGGAAATGTTTAATATGTGTTTTGGGCAAATCGTTAAATAAAATTATAATATATTTAAACATGATATAAATACAGTTAATTTGTCATCAGATAGTTGCATCTGAGCACTTAATTCTACGAAATGCACCTCAGAAGAAATCAGCGACAGTACTTGTCTTTTTCAAATTTCTCGGATGCCATAGAATTAAGAAAGGACGCTGGTTTTGTTTACATTGACATGGCGGGGGTTCGAACCCACGCTGAGAGAGTTTCCTTCGGCACCAACCGCCGAAACTATACTGAACCACACACACCACTCGGCCACCAACTGTCGGTGGCCGAGTGGTGTGCGTGGTTCAGTATAGTTTCGCTAGGCGGTTGGTGCCGAAGGAAACTCTCTCGGCGTGGGTTCGAACCCCCGCCATGTCAATGTAAACAGTTAATATGTGTTTTCACAGACAGTGTGTTGTGTATATACAGCATTATGTGAGTGGCTTCAATCCAATCTTACAAACAGTACTTTGAATTTATAGACAGATCATTTATTGGAATCAGCTTATCATATCCAACAAATGATGCCAGTTGGACTGGAAAGGGAAGACATTGTTTTCTTATTTTTATGACTTTGACACTTACATTTATATTTAATCCTATTGTTTTTTTTGCTTTAATAAGTTTAACGTGTCTGCTGACCTGTTAAATAATGTGCAATGGTTGCATGAGGAGATTAACAACACAAAATAAAAATGTGATTAGTGCACTGTCAACGGAATAACATTTTAGTATAAATGTGAATTAATGTCCATAAATTTTAACTGCTTCGGAAAGCCAGTTCCTGGATCATTTTTTGGAAGACTTATGTTGCCCTTCAAGCAATAATACCAGGAACTGTTTTTATCAGAAAAAACAAAATGATATGCATGTATTTCTATCGATACTGTACTTGTACAAGGTGTATGTCTTGGTTGATATTTTAAAGGGTTAAGGAATCAGTGTGGGGGACAATCCCCAAATGGAATTAGGAGAAAGATTAATGCAAAACAGGTAGGTCTTGTTAATTTATTTATTGGTGTTTAAGGTCACATATTTCTGCACAATGGCTAATCATGACCCAGGTCTTGTTGATGAAAGAATAGCAGGTGTACTGCATTGTGCCAATATTTTTTTGGAACTCTCTTAGAATTGATGACTACATATCGAGCAGAAGCTTTTGTTCTCTGAATGCATGTTGTTATCATCAAATTTAAGTAATTGACAAATGTAATTAAAGTAATAAAAAAGTAATATTTATTACATTTTTAAAAGAAATTGTAATATAATAATCAAATTTTCCAAAGTAATTGTAATATAATATATTACATTAGAAGGTGATCGACCCACTCCTGATCGTGACCGGCTTTCGGAACCGGCAACGCGGGAATTTCCGGGAACGGGAATTTCCGTTCCCTTGTAGAATATGCAATTTCATTTTCGAAAATAGTTTGGAGGTTAAATATATTTACTTATATCACACCTCTAGTATAAATGCTTGTACACACTAAAAACTAAAGTGTTAAAACTGACACTTTCAAGGTATTAAACCCATTCTAACTCTTAGGGTTTGATTTTAACACTCAAAGTGCAATGCTTTAAGCACTTAGACATTACAATCGTCAGATATCTGAAACTTGAATGGATGGCACTTCACGTGTGTTTAGTATTGGTGGTTCTTCCAGAATCGTCAATAATTTGATTTGCGCTTGGTAGGTACATAATTAAAAGGACACAACGCAGATGACGCGGATCAGGCCGAGACTTCGAGCCTGATCCGCGTCATCTGCGTTGTTTCCTTTCAAGTGTCTCGACATTGCACTTGTCAAGTGGTATTATTGTAACACCTGTCAAGTTCTGGGATATCTACACTTGAACAAAGTGCCAGTTCAGCACTAAGTAAGTGTTAAATACAGCACTTCAAGTGTAGTTTTTAACACTTTAGTTTTTAGTGTGTATAATCACAATAATTCAAGATTGTCACATTACAACAACGAAACAAATAAACAACCAATGAAGGATGGATATATTCTGTGTCTGATAAATTTAACTCGTCAAGATATGTTTGAGGTACATAGTCAATCAAGAATTTAAAAATATCAGCATTGGTCTTTGGAAAAAGGGGGACAATAAGCCACGATTTTGAGAAAAAAGAACTGTCCGTATAATCCACCTTCAAATTTCCCCCGATATGTTCCCTAAAAGAGGGCCGCGGCCCTGTGACCCCAAAAACTGATGCAGCCCAACACCTGTTCGTACGTGAAATTTCATGAAATTGACAAAAAAGAGGCGAAATAGATCTGATTGAGTAGGCTGGCTGTAGCCTATATCGAAATGCACTCTACAGTACGTGGAGAGTGGATTGTAAATAAATCACCCGTGGAGTGGAGTTACCACCCAAAGTATCACTTTCCAATTCGGGACATATGGACAAAAAACACAAGCAATGTTTCAGCCAATGGACCTCCGGGTTTAACCCGGAGGTCCATTGGCTGGAACTTTGCTTGTGATTATTATGCTCTGCAACAAATTTGCAATTACTGCTCGGGTGGAATCTCCACTCTGTGGGTGATTTAGTGATAATACACTCTCCATGTACTGTATGTGGCATTTCGATATACCAACAGTTCCGTCTGCCGGTGATGGCCTAGATGCAAGGAAAGGGCATTCCTTCGGTTCGGAAAATCAAAATGGTCTCCCATTGATCCGAACTGTGGTGGATTGTGAATTGTCCCCACCTCGTCGCCTGAGTGCTAGAATGTTCTATGTCCCCTATGGGACATAGAACATTCTAGCACTCAGGCGATGACCTGTCACAACCATCCTTGCAGAAGAACGAGCGACAAAGATGATACAAAATGCCTTCACAAATGCCCTCTATGTGGACAGCCACCGATCGCGCTCAGATGCAAGGAAGAAGAGTTCATTCAGTTTGAAAAATCCCCCCCCCCCACCCCATTCCGGTAAGCTAGCTTTTTTGGCCAAGTCCACCCCTGCAGTTGACCATTTAACAAAATCAGAATTTGCGTTATGCAAAAATACCTTACGTTTCAAATACCATTTGTATTAAAGTGTGCGATTCGCTAAAATAAATTAACTTGAAGGTGGGATACAGGATAATTGAAAAACGGCATGCTGAAATGTTCCAACCCAAACAGGTCAGCCGATCAATCACGGACAATCCCGGGCAATGTAATTTTCCTCATTCGTCAAACTTAGCTTTCTTTGAGGGACAAAGGTGAAGTTTGTATTCTTGTGGGTCTATTTACAGCGTTCGCGGGTATAAGTATATTTCGGATTATCGTTGTCAACAAATGTGCTGTGGGTTTTCGTGTATACATAGCTGCAATTTATTTGCCCTCTCATTTCTAAAAGCGTGCACAATTGTTATTCGTGGCGGTCATTTATTAGCAACAGAGTTAAAATTAGAAACCGCGGGAATTCGTAAATGATGTAACGGGAGTTCGTTTACTTCCGATAACATTCGGATAACTTTGTCTGTATCTTCGCAGTGTCGTGTGTTCTGAAATTTCGTCTGCATTAAAGCTTTTTTAATTATAGGACTTGAGCAATTTCGCGTTGGTTCTGATATCGTACACTTTACATGCACTTTCCAGGAGCTTCGGAACTAGTCTGGACCAAAAATTGTCCCAGAAATGAGGTTTTTTTTTACATGATCTTTTATTAATATAAATGAAAAATTCTCGTGGAAATATTTTAGTGGGAAACTACGAAATCGCAAAGTAACAACTTCGAAATACATGAGAAATTGGCAAAGTTAAACAATCTGAGCTGGTAGATTTCCTTTGATCCAACGTCTCAGATCCTTATCTTGTATACCGTTCCATTACATGATTACCTTCCGCTATTCTGGCATTCACCAAGGTGGGACTTGGTAGATTTCCTTTGATCCAACGTCTCAGATCCTTATCTTGTATACCGTTTCATTACATGATTACCTTCCGCTATTCTGGCATTCACCAAGGTGGGACTTCAGTTTGCTCAAAAAATTGCCTAAACAATGATAAACAATATCTAAATCAGCTACAAATGGCATTCTAGAACTCACTTAATTAGGGCTTCAGATTTCCCAATATTCACGCACAGAGCATTACATTTTCAAACGTTTCTCAAGGGAGGGCCCCGAACCCCACATACCGTAATAAAGGTTCAAGAAAAGTGAATACACACCATTCACTTTCACCCACAGAATATCGTAGAAATCAGCATCCCCTTTCAAATTTATTAAACTCCATCTCGGCCGCTAATCGTCCTTTGGGCTTTTAATCATTCCTGCCGGGCCGTTAAGGAACCATAACGCCTTACAAAATCGTGTTATTGTATAATTCATACACAAAATCGAGAACACTACCTCGCGTGCGTGAAAGTAACAATCTCGGAACCTTTCGTCTGGTATTAATACTTCATATATTTTATAAATAATGTTGACATTATGGGGGCTGTAAAATAGAAAATAAGGCACAACAAAATACACTAGATCCATTTATATTATCTGCCACACAGTTTCTTGAGATCTCTTCTAATTGTTTCACGGAACGTATCCAACCTGAATGCATAGACGAAGAAATTTACTGCTGAATTAGAGAAAAGTATTATGCGAACTGTTGCCCTGAAAAATAAAAAGAGAAAACGTGTTTATTTTATTTTGTTTCTCTTCTTGAATAGAGTGGATTACATAATATATAGAGGATATGAAATGAGTGTTTTTCTCGTATAATATTTATGAATTTCCCGTTTTGGCGAGCCCAAATGGCAAATTCGGACGAGTTTCATAAATATTATATGAGAAAAACACTCATTTCATATTCTGTTTTTCATATGACGCACACAGGTACAAATTAGCCACTTAATATCACTTCTTAACCCAACACCTAACTTCTGTTGCAGACGGCACTTGGAAAAAACATCCTCGTATACTAAAAAATTCATGTTTTGCTTCCAAAACATAGGTTATGACCCCTCATTGGGACGAGCTCGTTCCAATGAGGTGTCATAACCTATGTTTTGGAAGCAAAAAGTGAAAATATAAAAAAAAATGAATGGCGTTTTTCTTGTAGGTAAAAGATTAATACAATAAAACCCACCCTAAATAGGACAGATAACGTAAATTCTCCCTACTGAAATTATGCAAATGTCACCCAGGTGTATTTTGTTTAGCCAATCAAATTGTCCAGTTTTGAAATTGACCAATGAAAGCTCCCAACTCTAATTATGCAAATTATGAAAATGTGGCCCAGTTGTATTTTGTTCAGCCAACCAAATTGTCTAGCTTTGAAATTGACGGAAGGCTTTATTTATAACTGATTAATATGAAAACAAAATATCAAATGTTTTAAAGTGAACAAAACGGACGAGTCATATGATAAATTATAATACCACATTTAACTGATAAGGCTCGCAATCTTCCATCAAGTTAATGTTTTTTTTAAGAGAAAGATACCATTGTCATGCTGGTTACTGATATGTTCATCTGAATTTTTGATTATGACCGAACAAAATAAAAATGTGAAAAATTATTATTAAGTCTCAAGTCAGAAGTATAGATCTCTGCACACGGACGTGGCTAGAGGTTTCTGATTGGAGGGGAGGGGGAGTGTAGGGTAGTCAATTTCCAACTAGTTGGAAATTCACTACCGAGAAAGATCTTGAAAATGAAACCATGAAAGGGGGTATAAAATTGATTCTAACAACGAAAATACCAACACATTTATGATAGAATTATCAGGTAATTATTATTTGCTATTCTGGGAATTGAATATATGCTAAACAATGCTCAAGCTTAGAACTTTGAACAATTTACTCTGTCCTAACACTAACTCGGATCTTATGCAGGGATGATCAATTTTCGATGTTTCATCATTTTGTAACTGTGAATGTTGGAATTAACTCAGGATAACGATTTTACATGATGTGATTTTCTTGAAGTGCATTTCGAGGATTGTTTATTACGATAAGTAAACGTACTACAGAAATCTCGTACCGCTTATGAAGAGCGATATTGCGAACACTGTAGTTGTAAATAGTAACAGTTAGAATTTGTGCTGATTTGAAACCGAATTGGAATTTTGGGAAGTAAAGGAGGCATCAGCATCACCAAAGAAGCTCTAACTCCAGATAGGTGGAATTTCCAACTACTCATGACTTGTCCTCCAAATTTCCAACTATACGAAATTTTGGCCAGGATTGGGAGGAGGGGGGGGGGGGGGGGGACAGCTCCACATCCATCCTATCGCCATGCCTCTCTCTGTGCAAGAACCATTAACGACGTGTTTTCCCCACAATAGCTGGATCTTGGCCAGGAAGCAAGAAAAGTCATCCTTATTTTTATACATCGTAATGAGTAACAGAGTATTGTCAGTCATATCATCGACACGAAACGTTTCGAGTGAGAGCTCAAGGGTGCTAAGAAGTAGCCACAACCGAATTTCGAATCGAATCCACTTTTCAGTTGTTACCATACTACGGCCGTCGTACTCGTGCATTCTATCTCCCACGTAAACCGAGTGTTGATAAGCATAGTTAACCCCTTGAACGCGCGATTCCGCTTCTCCGGTCCAGAAACATGATACGTCGAACGTCCATTTAGTAAGATGGCTGCTAATTTAACCCTTTTACCTAACACAGCTTTAAAAAAAAAATAAATTAAATTTCACATTATTCGAAAAAAATTCTAACAATTTTTCAATAAAACCTTATAAATATATCTTATCATTAGAACCGGCTCGTCGAGCCGGTTCTAATGATATCCATATTTGTATGGTTTCTTCGAGGCATTTGTAAGATATTTTAGATGGTGGTAGGCTCATTTCGGTCAATTTCCTGTCCGTTTTTGGTCGCTGTTTTAGGTAAAGGGTTAAAGTGTGAGGCAGACGAATCAGTATTAATTGGTCTACACCTAATTAATAAATATGGAATTTTGCAGTAGCTCTCGTAGAACTGACATGGAAGATACCACCAGAGTTCAAAGGGTTAAACTATATTTCATACTATCGAACTGAAAGTACAAGTAGATGGGCCAATCACTTGTTTCTGAAAGACTGAACAGTCCACTCATAAGGTATCGGCACCGCATCGCTGCAGTTAATATTTGAATTAGAGTTAACAGCCTTGAAATGAAAATGATGTAATCTCTGAAAATACGCAAACTTGGGAAATTTATTGCTTCAGTAAACATTTGAAACATTCTAATGACATTTTGCATTATTGTTAAATATTCCAGATAAATAAAGAGGGTGATTTGATGACTTTTGACCTAAAAAATAATTGAATTTTGGTGTGGTTTTGTTGAGAATTCCCCGAAAAATATGTGCACGTAACCGGTACTTCCCCGCCTGTCAGTTTTTCTCTCTTATTTGTTGCATAACCCCCTCTGTTTTCGTGTCAGAAACATTTGTATGAAGAGCTATAGTTGACAAAGATATTTGAATGCTAACATTAAAATACTGCGGTCATAATTGTTTCTTGCTTGAACGTTATAATGGTCGCATATAGGAAAAAATTTAGTGCTGTGATACCTCTAGGAAATATATTTTTTTGCCATTTGTGGCTTCCAAATTTGATTTAATTATTATTTTTTAAGCTTATTCGAAATGGACCAATGTACTCCTCACTTCGAGCTATGTTTTGTAACGAACAACAGCACGATTTTGCCGCGACTGGTTTGTAAAAGATTTATGGAATAAACAAAATAAACGTATAGGCTCGTCGGTTTCATTCTTAATCCTGCTCGTAGAATAATGTTTTTACTTGAAAACACTATACGTTTATTCTATGTTTTGAAAAGCTATATTTTTGACACAGTCAGCAGTAATGGCTATATATTACCAACACAAGGCTGTTAATACACGCACGTTTACATCGCGAGCAGGTATAGTATCCTAGAGCACACTATAACCTCTGGCAACTGCTAACTAACAGCCTATCTTACCATATTAACATATCTATTTAAACCATGGTTCCTCCTCATAGTACTATGGACAGGGTGATTCCAATCTTCCACCCCCCTCCCAAATAACCATTCAAACACGCAGTCTGGAAACCTGCACTGTGCTTCTATTTTCTCTGTATTATGCGCTTAAAAATATTAGAAATCAATTCCGTTATTGAAAGAGTATTTTGGAACAAAAAATTGGGGTGGGGGTGGTAGGGCTGCACGGTATATCGATAAACCGATATATACCGGTATTCAAACCAATATCGATTGAATACCGGTGTAATTACAAAAATATCGGTTTATCGTCATTATTTATTTACCCACAATTTAATTTTCAAGATGTCTTGAGTTTTTTTAACTGTAGCCCCGAATGAATAATATTATCCCTTTATCCAAAGAATCGTTTGCTTGTGCTCTCGTAATATACAAATTCAGCAGTTGAAAAAATAAATTTAAAAAATTTTAACAAAACTATATCATGTGACCCCTCATTGGAACGAGCTCGTTGAGCTCGTTCCAATGAGGTCACATGATATAGTTTTGTTGAAATCTTTGGGGAAAATCTGGTAAACTAATTTTGAAAATAATAAATTTTGATATCGTCTGCGTTGTGTAAACGTGTTTCGAGCCGCATCATCAAGGCATGCTAATTGGTTCCGACTGTGATGCCTCGAGTCTCGATTGTGGTACTTGTGTTCATATATCTGAACAGTTTTCGATATACCGGCATACCGCGGTATTTTTTTGTATACCGATACCGGTATTCAGTTTTGAATATCGTGCAACCATAGGGGGTGGCAACATTGGAAAAATAACATAATAAAGCAGCAAATGTGAATGAATGGCATTTGTGCATAGCTACCAATACAGTAGTTAAGTACTAGCGCTGTCATGGTAGCACCGTACTGCACACAACTACAATGACAGTTGTGAAATATTGTTCACTGCTTGAACCAAGTCCCCCTCTACCCATACTGAACCTCTCAGCTGATGGGAAAAATTTGGAAAGACTGCATATTATGTTTTGGGAGACTGAATTAAATATCATACATTTTCAGTTTCTTATGATTTGCTTTGGGAGGTTCTGCACTCATGGTCCACTGAGCCTTTTTCTATTTGGCAACCTTGTCCTGGCTCTTCTTATTATATTTTTCATTGTATTTCGTTCAGTACTCTTATGTAGACTTCCAGAATGTGTGACTGCAAGTCTGTCTGCTGTCTGTCTGTCTGTCTGTCTGTCTGTCAGACAAGGTGTTTTTTTTTCTTTTCATTTGGCTGGTTCAACAATTTCAATAATTGGCATTTGACTATATTTCAGCCTCACCCCCCCCCCCCCCTTCCCTCACTAACACTCACACAAATATATTAAACATCACAGACCACTCCATTATAGAAGCAAATATCTGATTTCTCCTCTTTGGAAACGTATTTTCTACAAGTTTACTCTTTTTGTCAGAATGGCTATCTGTGGGGCTTAACACTAAATTTGTGAAAGTGCACTTACGGGTACTTGCAGCGCAATCATTGCACTACAAAATCAATAATTGATGGTTTTAGACATTTTAACAGTGTTATGAGATGCCACAGTCGCAGTACTGGTCATATTGTTGGAAAAAGCTGTATTTTATGTTTTGTTAGTGACATACCAATGACTCTAAGTGTCTTAATTGAGCAAACTGAGGCTTTTTCTTAGAAAAATCAGGAAAAATTGCAAAATATTCATCAAACACAATGTGAAATGTCGTCAGAAGACACAATGTAGTTTATAAATTATCGCAAATGGAAAGTTTAATGTCACAAGAGATTTGTTTTATGTCAACATCAATTAATGTAAAAATCATATCATAGTTTTTGATGAAAAGGGACATACCGGGAGGTCACATTCAGGGCTATATTTTACCACCTCAGTACGAAGAAGAAAATCAATTGTTAGAATAAAAAGGCACTGTCCTTTGATATTGGTGAAATTTGTAGCTACAACCCCAATATTTGAAACAAAATTTTATATTCATATTGTTTCGAGAAGGTTGGAACGCTGTTTCTCTTGCGTTAAATGAGACTCATTTTTTCCCCAAAATATGATTTGCTGATGCAGAATTTAGGGCTGTCACAATTTTTTAATTTAGGAATCGATTAATCGTCGCAAATAATCGATGATAATCGATTAATCGTACCTAAATGTCCCCCCTCCCTCTCTTTGAAGTCGATAAAAATGAAGTTCAAGTCAGTTTACCTACCTCAAGGAAACAACGAAGACGATCCTTTTTAGGTACATTCAAAGCTTTGATGAACTTTTGAACCGTCAGTGTAACAATCAAGACCGGTCGGCAGTTGCGAACTTCGCAACTACTGACCGGTCTTGATTATTACACTGACGGTTCAAAAGTTCAGAACATCAAAGCTTTAATGAATGTACCCGAAAGACAATTGCTTCCAACAGCTTCTTGGGGTTTTAACATCGATGTTCTTAACTCTTTACCTTTAGAAACAACAGTTTTTTCATAAAATTTTCTTTTAATTGTTAAACGTCTAAAACGGGATACAATTTATCGATTATTCGACAACGAAAAATAATAATCGATTTCGCCGTGACCGACCAACAGTCGATTAATCGATTAATCGTGACAGCCCTAAATCATATCATAGTTTTTGATGAAAATGGACATACCGGGAGGTCATATTCAGGGATATATTTTACCACATCAGTACGAAGAAGAAAATATAACATCAATTGTTGGAATAAATAGAGGATATTCACGAAAATTTGATGAATACCGAAAATATCTCGTGAGTGGCTACAAAGAAATATGAGGATCTTCACGAGCGACGCAAATTTTCGTGAATTTTCTTTTTATTTAATGCTCTACGACTACAAACTCTCCAATTTGTGGCCTTTATTTGCCATTAAGGCGCAAAATTTATGTGCCGAACCGGCGTCCATACAAAAATTACAACAACCAAACTCCAACCATTGGAATGTGTGAATATCCGCACAAAAAGTAGTCCCGTCTTATTTCTCCCCTAACTTTACGATTTACCAAGCCTGGCGAATTGAAATAATCGCAATGTGTTTCGAAGAAATAGAACAATAACAAAAAACACCACTTTCTTATTTTCAATAACAAGACACGTCATTTTATTTTTTTTGAACTCAATGCACTGAAGACGTGTGAAGTTGAACTGAAGAAATTTGAAAGTGATTTCGGCTTTTCGCTGGAAGGTGAATGAGAAAGTCAAACTTTGAAACCGCTGATTTAATGAATTGATTTAGTCACTGTCACTATCAATTATTCGAATTCGTTTGGGACTCTGGAATTCATTACTGATGTGCTGACTCGTTTAAAGTACATGTGATTCGTCATCCGAACCTACGATGAAATATCGATTTCTAAATATCATTTTGATATTTCGTTTTGCCGACCGACAGGGGAATATGACTTAATTTTTCAGCGTGAATTGATGCCTGAGCATTAAATAAAAAGGCATTGTCCTTTGATGTTGGTGAAATTTATAGCTACAACACCAATTTTTGAAACAAAATTTTATATTCATATTGTTTCGAGAAGGTTGGAAAGCTGTTTCTCTTGCCGTGTGGTTAAATGAAACACATTTTTTCCCAAAATATGATTTGCTGATGCAGATTTGTGTTTTATTTTGGGTTCAGGGTAGTTTTTAAAGAAAGCTGTTAATTCTTATCCTTCTCAGCATCCTTATTAGGTTACAGGCTAGAAAAATATTTTGAGGACAATGCCAGTTTTCCCCTTTTGACACAGGTTGGATACTTTTATTCAAAAGAACAAATTTCCCTTGTTTTTGACTCAACAGAAGCCAAAAGGTGAATTAATGCAGAAATGGCTCTTTTATCTCATAACTTTGGTAAGGTTGGGGATGATTATAGGTACCGCCAGTAAATATTGGAATTAGAGTTACCCGCCTTGAAATGTTGCACTCGGAAATGATGCAATCTCTAAAAATAAGCAGCTTTGGGAAAATGTATTGTTCCAATAAACATTTGAAGCATTCTAATGACATCTTGCACTGTTGTTGAATATTCCAGATAAAGAAGGTGATTTGATGACTTTTGAACCTAAAAAATTACAATTCACTTTTGGTGTGGTTTTGTTTTGAATTCCCCCAAAATATGTGCATGTTACCGGTACTTCCCTTCGTGTCCGTTTTTCTCTCTTATTTATTGTATGACTCCCTGTTTTCGGGTCAGAAAAAGTTGTCTGAAAGGCTATACTTGACAAAGATATCTGAATGCTAAAATTAAAATGATGCAATCATAATTTGTTTTGCTTGAACACAAAATGGTCGCTTTAGGAAAATATGTAGTGCTGTGACACCATAAGGCAGCCAATAGTATTCGATGCAGAAGAAATGTTGGCACAGACTAGAGCATGGGTCTGGTGTTCAGTGTACCTTCATTAATATTAGAACTGTATGGGACGGTCTTCTTTCCCATGGATATTCAAACAAGTCGTAGCGCCATCTATCCATTGACGTTCAAACTAGTCGTAGCGCCATCTATCCATTGACGTTTAAACTAGTCGTAGCGCCATCTACCCTATCAATTTGAATAGATGACAGCCACAAATTAGTTTTTGACATTTTGTCAGTGGCGGCGCTACGGGGGGCAAAAAAAAAAACGAAGGCTTTGCCCCCCCCCCAGTTGCCCCCCCTCCCAACCAGCTCGCATGCATTTCCATCCACCCTCACACACAAACACACTCAGTCACTCTCTCTCACACACACACACACCCCCTCTCTTTTTTTATTCCCAATAATTTCCCATACACACTTAGCCCAAAGCCTCAGGCTAGCTAATGAACACATCCAGGCAGTAGAGATTTAAAGACTCGGATGCAGATACTTATAAGTTATAATTAAGTTATGAGCCAACAAAGGCATGTCTATCCATATCCCTTGTCTAAAAAAATTCATGAATTTCGCATTATGACAGACGGGCATTATGAGTCTCTCTCTCTCTCTCTCTCTCTCTCTCACGCACAGACCCACCAGACGCGGATCCAGGATTTTTTGAAAGGAGGACCGCTAATTACCATTACATTTAGTCGAAACTTGGACCCAAAGTCCGTTATATAATTTTTGGGTTTGGTACGTCCACAGGACGTACCAAACCAAAAAAGTATATTACGGACTTGGGAACCAAGTTTGGACTACCTCATAACAAAGTAATGATATGATCCTTTACGTATTTGCCCCCCTTCATGGGAGTCTGCCCCCCTAGTTGCCCCCCCCCCCCCCCCTACAAAAACATTTCTGGCGCCGCCACTGCATTTTGTGTTCTTAAGATTCCAGTGGTGACAACTTATCCCGCATTTTTTTATTTGGCCTAAGCCACTGTACTTGATGTCTCGTATACGTGATCCACACAGTTTGGCTCTACATCGTTTTAGTAAATGGTACCGACATAAACCAAAGAGTATTACCCAAGAATTATCCACTCGGAAATACAATCCAGCCTCGAGTGTTTTTGTAACTTTGTGCACGCATGAATGTGGTTTATTACTTCCCAAAGTGTGATTTACTGGGATTTCCGGGTTTGGTTATAAACAGTAACTTCACAAGTGAATTATGCAACCAACAGTTGTGTCATGTATCTGTGCACGCAAACGAAGACGCTTTGCTGTGGGTGTAATGGGGACTAATCGCCAACTAGATTTGCGAGGGGAATCCGTGTTACTATTTCGTCTCCTAAGTCCCAATGTGTTATATGTGCCTACTGGGTTTCAATTTCAATGCTGTAAACACTCAGCGCTCCCTATCAACGAGAGTCGTCTGCGCATAAACTCCTGAAAAAGTTGGTAAACCAACTACTCATCCTTACTGTGGTTTAACCTCAGGAATGGGAATTCCTGGGTTGGGAATTCCTGGGTTCCCAGTTCTGAGACAGGTCCCTATACTCGCGAAATCTATAGCACGAACCGGGTAACAAGCGTAGCACTGTTTATGCGTTCAACTGACGTTTTCTGAATTAAAAAAAAAAACTTCCCTAACGTAACTTTGTAGGATTTTGGCAGCACTTCCACGCCTGCAGTTTTTACAGTCCTTATTCTTGATGAACCCGTTTCATCAAATCACTGCGGCTCTCAAACATTTCTGGACCCCCGTCTTTAACACCAAAATGATCTTCACCCACTTCAAAGTTCAAACTCGTCTTGATTT
Source organism: Pictodentalium vernedei (assembly GCA_031216915.1). NCBI lineage: Eukaryota > Metazoa > Mollusca > Scaphopoda > Dentaliida > Dentaliidae > Pictodentalium > Pictodentalium vernedei. Next base: position 57,403,569 of record CM062296.1, read on the forward strand.
TCACTAGCATCCCTTTTCACTACCTACTTCAACATTTAATCCCCTCTTCACTGCCGTCCCCAGAGGACTCAGCTTCAGGAAGAGGGGACTGGCGATGGCAGTGAAGAGGGGTTTGATGATAGAAGAGATAGAGGCGATAATACTACTGATTCTGAAAATTAAGACGAGATTGAAGCGGGTTTGTGTTTCACACTTCTCTTAGAAACATTTTTCTTTCCGTTTGGATATAGCAGAGTCCCAATGAAACATGTTCATTTTCCGGAAAATGAATGCGTCTTGTTACTCTGGTAAATTTGAGTGATATTACCCAATACATTTCCATGTTCCCGATTCTAGGGGCAATTTCATTCCAGTTACCAGTCCCTGCAAAACAAGGGAATATATTGAACCCTAATCCTTACAAAATTTGACTGGTGTCTGGGAGCTTAATGCTGAACTTAGGCCTGATTGACAGGTTGAACAAGCGAATTACCTGGTAGAAAATGTCCCCTGACACATTTGCACGGGCTTCTGGATATCGCTCATATTCATTCGAGAACTGGAACCAATTAAAAAAATGTATTTTCTAGAACTGTATGTTCTACCTATTAATATAACTGCCTAAAATGAATCAATAGCTTTTTGAAAGATCTCGCAATTTGCCAACTGGCAAATTGCCAGGTCTTTGAAAATGCTAATACTTCATTTTAACCCAATTAGAGTTATGACTAGGAAATACTATTCTAGAAAATACAATTGTATACGTTTTATAGTACTGTGCCCTGGTTCCAGTTTCGAACTCTGAACTCAAGGCCACATTGTAAATTCTCCCGATGCCTTCATCTCAGAATCAAGTGCCTTTCTTGTCGATTAAAACAAATCGCTAAGATATATATCGGCTGAAGTAAGAGTGTGCCTGATAAGATTAATATTAACCCTTTACCCAACGAATCGCCCGCATCCGCCCGGGTAATATGCAAATTCAGCAGTTGAAAAAAATATTATTTTTCAAAAAATTTCAACAAAACCATATCATGTGACCCCTCGTTGGAACGAGCTCGTCGAGCTCGTTCCAACGAGGGGTCACATGATATGGTTTTGTTGAAATTTTTTGAAAAATTTAAAAAAATGATATTTAAAATAATAAATTTTGATATCGTCTGCGTTGGGTAAAGGGTTAATTGTAGACATCATATTTTCGTTCATACTGGTGTTTTATATTCCATCGATAACCTTGGTAGACTGTTGGACTTCTATGCTGGAGGTCCGAGTTCGATCTTTGTCCGGGACGCGTTGTGTCCTTGGGTAAGGCACTTTATCCCGGTTGACTACATGGGGCACGATGACACCGCGTACTAAGGCGTACTGCACGTCGATGTGCACATGTCTTCAATCGCTGTAGCCCTGCTTGAGTGGCGCTTGAACAGAGTTTAGAATGTCGGGGAGCTGACTGTTGCTCGTTGATGTTCTGTGGTTCCCTCTGGGTACTACGGCTTCCTCCACCCGTACAACTGTCACGGTCATGATTAGCCATTGTGCATAAGTATGTGACCTTAAACACCAATAAATAAATAAATAAATCTTATAAATCGACAACTAACCACCAAATTGCTATAGAATAAAGAATTCAGCAAAAACACTGGCCAATAACAAAACACGTGTATTATAGACGGGGGTGGGGGGGGGGGAAGGGGGTGTCAAGTTGTATTTAGTCACGTGATATTCTGGCACTCTAGAAAGATTTACGCTTTCTAACTCTGGGTCTCGTCATCAACTTCCGATATATGCTACTTACTATACCGATTGCATTTATTAATGGCAAAATTGACAATGCCCATATTGGAAGAATCCATGAAAAAGTCTAAAGAATAACTAGGCTTCTTTGCATTATGTGAACAGTACAAATTTCCAAATTAACTGTATTAGCCATAACGCAGCGGCGATATAACCAGAGTACACAGGCAGCATTTGCAAACCTCTCCTTTTTCCCATGGGTATATTTACAGGTATAATAAGATAATTTTATTTGCAAAATACATCTAGCCAGGCAGTGTGAAAGGTGAACATAACAAAGTGAATAAATAGACAGAACACGATGTGTGTTTGAATCGGTGGGTGTTTTACATAACGAGTTGGAATGGCGTAGTCATATTTCGCGAGAGCCGTAGGCCGTAGGATCGAGCGAAATATGACTACGCCATTCCAACGAAAATATATGACTTCGCCGTTCAAACACACATCGCGTTCTGTATCTTTTACACATTCCATGCATTAAAATTCACTTAAATAAACAAATTTTAATTCCGGTGTTTAAACCCAAATGTGAAGAGTCCGATTGTTTTGTTTGATGCGGCGTGTTTGTTGAAATTCGTATCGGTGTTCCTCTTTGGCTGTGTCCATTCACGCCTAACCAGTTGGTGGCTATTACTGTTTGTAAAAATTTAAGTAAAATTTGGGCACATTTGCAAAACAGCTGAGAGAAACTTTTTTAAAAGAAGTTCGAAGCATGTCACGATGTCGAAGATATACCGAAATAAAATTGACTAATTTAGATATCTTGGAAATCGGAAACGAGACGGCCAAGGGACTGGGTTAATGTTGTGGTTGGAAATGATTGTTTTTTTTTAAATATTATCTCAATTTTGGTTAACTAATTTTTTGTATTTCGATTTCGACGTTTTCATTTTCATACTATGCGATAGGCGATCGATAACTGTATAACGAAATTTTGGAAATTTTTCGAAGCGTAACTAATTATTCGATGGGTAAGGAACTACTATAACGGTGCTGGAAAAAAGTTCCGGCTTGTACATCACCAGTTGAATACGAAACTTTTATGTCATAGCGATCATTCCGTTAACCTTTTACCCAACGGAACGACCAAAACCGGCCAGCGCTATTCTCAAAAAGTCGCTAATTAATTTCAATTATTTTTATTCAGTTTTGTCTCAAAAACATAGGTTATGATCCCTCGGTGGAACGAGCTCTTCGAGCTCGTTCCAATGAGGGGTCATAACCAATGTTTTAGAGACAAAATTTAAAAAAAAAATTAGTTATTCAAGAATTTGTTTGCAGTGTCGTCTGCGTTTCATGTTAGGTAAAGGCTTAACTACAAGGGTTTAAAATTTAATGAATGTGTAATATAATAGTAACAGTGTACAGCCTTTATGACTGAGCTAACCCCCATTCTAAAACGCTTTTATGCAGCATATTGTAACACGAACTTACCTAACATACGGCGTAATCTTACACTCACACAAGAATGATATATAATAGTAAATGGTGATCGGCGTCCACCCACTTGCAAAACACACCAAAAGGAATGCAACCATTATTGTCGACTTTCTTTCTTTTGCTGCTGAACTTCCTTGTGGGTTGTTTCCATTCATACACCTATCCTGAGCCGCTATAGCACGCGCCTAAAAAACAAAGACCATTATTGATTATTATATGAATGTGCATTAAGCCGATAATGCAAATTTATTTATTTATTTGTTGATGTTTAAGGTCACATAATTACACACAATGGCTAATCATGACCGTGACAGTTTTACGGATGGAGGAAGCCGGAGTACCCGGAGAGAACCACCGAGCAACGACGAGCAGCTGCCAGCTTCCCAACATCGTAACGCTACAGCACAGGCAGGGTTAGATTGGTTGAAGACATGCGAACCATCGACGTGCAGTACGCCTTAGTACACGGCGCCATCGTGCCCCCACATGGGCAATGGGGGTGAAGTGTCTTGCCCAAGGACACAACGCGGTTGCCGCAGGTGAGATGCGAACCGAGGACCTCTCGGCCTGCAGCCTGCACCTCTACGTACTGGGCCACCGCCACCCACCCCCCGCCCCCCGATAATGCAAAGAAACATCGCCACAATGAATTTGCTTGTATGCGAAAGAGTGTGAGAAAAACATTGTATGCAAAGATTGAGATATCAGAACCAACGAGTACTTATATCTTGGGCTTGATGTATTCTCTAGCATTGTACATGTAGAGACCGGGAATGGGAATGATATTGCCCTGAGAGTCGGGAACCGGGAAATCACTCGGGTAATATCAAGCGAATTTATTGGAGTAACAAGACACATTTGTTTTCATGAAAATTAACATATTTCATTTGCAATCTGCCATCTCCAAACGACAAAGCTCTTTTCCTAAGAGAAGTGTGAAAACTCAAACCCGCTTCAGTCTCGTCTTCATTTTTAATAGTATTATCACCTCTACCTTCTCCAACATCAGCACCCTCTTCACTGCTGTCACCAGTCTCCTCTGCTGTAAGCAGAGGAGACTGGTGACGGCTGTGAAGAGGATGTTGATGTTGGAGGAGGTAGTGAATAGTGATACTAGTGATTCTGAAAATAAAGACAATTTTGAAATCTGAATTGTCCTCCAGAACTGTCTAGGAGCTACAGTAATTTGGTAAAAAAGGTTTGTCAGGAATCAGAAAAAAATTCAGGTGTGGAAGGGCTCGCGAAACCCTACAAAGTTACGTTAGGGCAGATTTTCAATTCAGAAAACTTCAATACAACACACAAACAGTGGCACGCTTGATTCCCGATTCCGCGCTTTGGATTTCGCGGGTATCGGGACCGGCTTTCAGAACTGGCTAACCCGGGAATTCCCTCTCACGGGATTAAACCCTAATGTAAACATACTCCTCCACAACATCAAGTTTTCAGATGAATGAAAGTAGCATTAAAATTATCTGTGTCCTAAACCATGAAAATAGACATTAGCACTGAAATAGCTAAGGGAGGAACTAAAGCAGATCGTTATCTCTTTAGCTAACGAATCGGTCGCATCTGTCCACGCAATTTACAAATTGAGTAGTTGAAAAAATTACTTTTCAAAACAATTCCACAATTGTATACAATGTGACCACTCATTGGAACGATCTCGTTGAACTCATTCCAAAGAAGGGCCACATATTACGGTTTTTGTAGAAATGTTTTAAACAAATATGACAAAATAATTAAAACAACAAATCGTCATTTATGTGATAAAGATTTTTAGTGCATGCTAGCCTGTGAATTGTCGAAAATTATCTAAAAAAATATTTCTCGTCATCCATCGACTCGATAAATATCGAGAAATGGGAGCTTCTCATTTATCCCACATCTTTTGTTCCCAGTATAAGTGTGAAACTGATCAAAGATTAACCGACTATAGTTGTTATCAAATATGTATGTGGGATGAGTGAGAACAACAATTTGCAAATGCACTAACATAAAAATTTATTACATACAAAAAATAGAAAATACATCGAAAATTTCAAATATCTTGGACAATTTACAAATTACATACAAAAATAGAAAATACATCGAAAATTTCAAAAATCTTGAACAATTTATGAACATCATGGAAAATACATTAAGCATTTCAAACATGTTGAACAATATTACATGGAAAAAAAAACACAGCAGTTTACTACCTTGTCTGACCTGTGATTCAATGTTTAGCAATCCTTGCTATGGCGTCCATGTATAGATATCGAGAAATATTCCTCGGTAGCTTCCTAAATGACGTCACGCTACGTCGCATTACGTCACCTTGAAGGAACGATCAGCTGATCTTTGTTATTGTTTTGAAACGTACGCATTTGGGGTAGAACTTGGCTGTATATGGTGCAATAAAATGTCTCGCAGCATATAATAAAAAAGAAAATCTACTCTATTTTAGTCAGTATCCAGAATTATCTCATAAGTGTGGACCTGAAAGTTTTATTTCTCGCGAGCACTTGCACGAGTGAAAGATAAAATTTTCAGGTCCACACGATGAATGTTTTCAACATCTTCCTAAATGACGTTACGCATGACGTCACCTTGAACGTCGCCTTGCAGGAACGATCAACAGCTTTTTGGTATTGCCTTAAAACTGTTTGCAGTCGAATTGGGCTGAATATTGTGCAGTAAAATGTCACGTAGCATATAATAAAAAGAAATTGAACTGTTTTAGTGAATATCGGGAATTATTACATTACTCAGTTCGTTTTGCATTGAATTTAATGTTGATTAAAAAGTGGTAATGTCACGAGTGAATTATGCCTCTTCAATAGTAACTTTGGAACGACTGATGTATATAAGCCACGGCCGCTGTTTTGTTTTCCAGTTCCACATCAGTTAATTAAAATGAATTTTCCTTCTGAATATTTTTAAAAATTCGTTCTTTCCTCTATGAACAGGTTCGTTAGCACAGTTGACAAAATCCAAATAGAAATGTTTTATCTTATGGCTGAATGCCATTCCCCAAATGCGACTGGAACGCCACATAAAATAGTAAAATATCGAACGAAAGTCACAAAAATAAAACTGGGCCATTCCCAATCGAAGATTTGAACCAGAAAGTGATGTATTCATACGCGCTAATTTCAGAAGTATTTCAGAGTTGCATTTGCGAATATTTTGTGTTGAATTATTTTTAATGACAGACATTTTGGTCTAAAATGCCATTTACTAAAGAGAGTGACCCATTCTTACGGCAAGTTACGGTATATAATTCGCCTCGAGACAGGACTATTTCGTATTTCCTTCCTGCTAATTTTAGAAATGTTTCCGTGTTTACACTAAATTGGATTATATCTGACAATAGTTTGGGTTGAATTATTACAGTAAAAGACCTCTTTATTCCAAATGTCATGTAATAAACAGAGTAATCAATTTGTATTGAGCGTTACGGTAAATAATTCATCTCGAGACGGGACTGTTTCGTAAATCACTCGGGCTACGCCCTCGTGATTTACTCAAACCCCGTCTCTCGATGAATTACCGTAACGCTCAAAACAAATTGATTACTCTCTATTTATCTCATTCGTGTGGTCCTGAAAGTATTATTCCCCCCACCATCCCCCCCCCCCCCCCGCAAACGCTCGTGAAAAAAAAAAATTTGAGGTCCACACGAATGATATAATTCCCGATATTCACTAAAACAGTGTAGATATCCTCTATTCAACATCATGTGCGTTGGGTAAAAGTGTGGGTTCAGAAAATATACAGAAAAACTAAATGTGCTAAAAATTCCAAGTCGAAGAAAAAGCTAATTATCATAATTAAAGTCGCGTGGCTAAACAAAATCAAGGGAGCTTTCAAAACTACAACAATTGAGACAAAGGCCAATGAGGTCCACATTGCCAGTCAAACATCATTTCAGGACGGAGTTTGTGAGGACGGCCTCATTACTCAACACTTTATACATATAGAATATAGCCATAGTAGCTTGGTGTACCAAATGTTCACCACTCGTGGTGAATATTTGGTACACCAAGCTATTATGGGTATATTTTATTTATACCATCATCGCCAGATTACTAAGAGTCTCTATTATTTTTCTCGGTTTTACTGAGCAGCAGACATACATACGTGCGAATCTGTTTTTGTTTATATGAGCATGGGTGGTACTTCCGCTGTCAATTTTATCAAGGAAACGAAATAGAAAAAGAAAAGGCATTTTCAGTTTAATAACATAATAACATACTATTTCGAGTTATGGGTGCTTTATTAACACGAGACAAATGCATGTTTGTTTATTTTTGGTATCTTATGGGGTAAACTCATTTAAGAACGTAATAAATAATTGTCACTTTCATTTCACTTCTCGTGGCGACGTGCGATAAATGTAGATAAATTCGCATTCAGGTCGACGTCACCAAAGGTCAACTTGTTTGTAGTTCCACTGTAGGTATATATTTTATCTACTGAAATCCCACCGCTGGCGCGCTCACCACAGTTAATGCGTAAAGCTAAAATTTATGTCATAGGATTTTCCTGTATAGTAGAATATGTAATCATGGTATAAAGTACCACAACGCGTTCGGAAGGACCGGGTATTTGCTGTAAATAACCCGGACCGGCGGCAGGCGACGATACACACAAGCTTGACTTTGCTACCAGTGGGAGCTTCAAACAGCGGAAAAATCTCCACCTGCGGTCAGGTTTTCCACCCCGGAGTATTTATTTCGGAGTGGGGAGACTGGCTGGTCCCTCCACATGGAACTTGCCGTTCTCAACGGAACAGTGAACTCACAAGGCAAGTTCGTCTTCTACCCCTATAAGCTGCAGAAAATTATACAATAGAATAAAAGTGCGTGGAGTCAGTGAGGATTGCCTCGCTACTCATTGAGAACTTTAGGATCGAATCTGTGAGGACTGCTTCACAACTCTGTGCACGGGGAGTTGTCTGCGAAGGAACCCACCCTCGCTCCATCAATAGTAACAATTACACAGGAGGCACAATATACAAGAGATGATTCCTATCTCTATCTGCCCATACCCTTTCTAATTGAACACTCTCAAAAATTCTTAAAACACTCTAACCAGGACGACAAAAGGAAAAAGAGGGAAAAGGGGTTGGGGTTGAATAAGCTTCATGTTTAGATAAACAGGAAATCACCTAACACCACGCAAAGGTTGAAACAAGCTTGCCTGGCTGAGGTCATTGTCCATTTTAAATAAATAAAAGCAGGTGATAATTGAGAGTTCGAGCTCACCTGTACATGTACGTGTACGTGTACATGTACACCTCCATAGGATTTAGTGTTAAAATCGTGTACGTGTACAAGATTTTAACGATTTTTTAGGGTGAGCTCGTATTTTTTTAACACTGAATTGTATCCTAGACGCGCGTAGTTTTACGTACACGTACATGTACCGTTTTGATTGAAATCGGCAAATGAGTTTTCCCCATAGGATTCAGTGTTAAAAAAATACGAGCTCACCCTAAAAATCGTTAAAATATTGTACACGTACACGATTTTAACACTAAATCCTATGGAGGTGTACATGTACACGTACACGGAGATCCACTTGAGGATTTTAGGTCGGAAATCGACTCGCGTGAAGAGGTTGTGTTCGAACTCTCAAACCCACCGTCGCGTTTCTCGAAGTGAGATTAGCGCACGTTATTGCGAGGTGATCTTGATAAGCGCTTGATGGAAATGTTTTGAGTGAAGAGTGTTGCCGGGTGTTAGAATCTGCAAACTCACTGTTACGTTTTCCTGAAGTAAAAACTAACACATGTTATCGTTATGACTGAATGAGGTTTTCGTTCAAAAAGAGTCGATTATGAATATGGTCTGTATTATAGAGATTCGTGTCTTGGTTCGATGCGACGAAGAGAAATTGAGTTTGGGAGATATCGTTCGAAAGAGTTGATAAAAATATGATCTGTAATAGATATTCGTGTTTTGTCTTTATGTAAAGAAGAGAAATTGACTTTTAAGCGTTCGTTCAAAAGAGTCAAACACTTAGCGGAATGTTTAAACGCATTTTCCGCTCAATTAGGTTTTGAGTGGTAAAATTTTTAATATATTCATGATAGCAATCAGAGAGAGATATTTGAAAATGAAATAAGTTCTCAGCGTTGAAAATTAGTTTTCTTTTGTGTGTTGAAACTGTTTTAACAGTCATCAAAGGGATTCTCTCTTAATTCGACACTAAGTGAATGGTTGTTTGATATGTGAATGGAAATCTTTTGACAAAATGTAAAACTACTGTCAAAATGCGTTAAATCAGAAACCGGTTTGTCATGTACTGCTTAAACGTATTTTTTAAACTTCACCAATTCGATCAACAGTCAGTTGAGATGCGAATATTTTCAGCTTATTATATTAAAGACGGAAAGATTTTTATTACTTAAAAACATAAAAATATAATTAAACATTTAATTTTGAAAATAATAAAACAATTAAAAACGAAAGATGCTTTTACAGATGGATTCTAGACACCGAGATCGAATTTTAGAAGAGTTTGAGCGTGCTAAGAAGGGCATTCAGTCAGCTGATAGAAGCAGACGTCTTGGTGAGATGGAACTCAAACGCGAAGCCACAAAAATATTTAAACCTGTGACGGAGGGTCAAGAGCGAAGCAGGAAGGAGATAGTCGAGGAATTGAGACCCATGAAGGAGAGTTCTTTGAGAATGGGTTCGTTTCCTCTTAGTTTTGGAAATCGATATTCCGTTCAATCTACACCGGATTACGTTCCCACGGGAATTCAAACAGAGAGCGAGTCTGGTGATACAGCTTCGACTATCACCACTGATAGCGTCGCATAGTCCGATGATGGCGGTGAGAGAGATCTGTCGTATGGATTTTATAAGGATTCGGAGGGAAGGATTTTTGTAGGAGACATAGAAGTAGATATTGGCGATGATGAATTGATCGTGGGTTCGAACAGATACGAATTGACTGATGGACTGCGCAGATTGCTCCTTTACAAGCCTAGCAATTACACGGATCAGGATTTCGACAATTATGGCGACATTCTGGTTCAGACCCACGCCATGAAGAGAAATAACGATGCCAGAGAGACGAGACCCAAAGACAACAGAGGTTACCAGTGGACGAAAGTGGTGAAACCCATATGGGATATGAAGAAGAAGTTCATCGAATCGGTGACTGGCAAAGGGGTGAAAACCACTTATCTTCCGAGCGATTCTGACGCTCTGTCTCAGAGATTGAGTTTGTTGATGGCGAGCAGACGGGCTGGTAACACAGGATTAGATAATCAGATAGTTACTATATCTGACGAATTGTTAAGACAGAAGGTTTTGAATAAAAACCGCTATAAAAGGCTGATGAACGAATTGAAGGATTGATGTGTATATAATAAGTAGAGAGAAACAAACAAACAAACAAAAATAAAACAGTAAATTTTTACACTAGAATAATAAAAGTATTTAAAAACGACAAAACGATTTACCAGTGAAAAAAACAAAAATATATTATAAAATATGTTGGTGATAAAGAACAAACAAACAAAAATAAAACAGTAAATTTTTACACTAGAATAATAAAAGTATTTAAAAACGACAAAACGATTTACCAGTGAAAAAAACAAAAATATATTATAAAATATGTTGGTGATAAAGAACAGGGGATACATCAGAACTTACGTTCAAGGCGGGTCTGGCATCGTCGATTCTATAATGCGAGCATTCACGAGCGATGCGGGTAGAAAACTCGCATCGACCGCACTTGAAGTCGGTAAGAAGACGGCTTTGGATGCTGGTAAGAAAGCCACTTCCAAAGCCAGTGGTAGGATAGCTTCTGTGGCTGGCAAGAGGTCAGCCGACGCGTTGATCGACAAGTTGATCAGTCCGCCGGCGAAGCGAGCTGCGTTAGAGCGAAAGCCGAAAAGTTGGAAAGATTTTAAGGACGGTGTGGTACCCATACAAGATTTAGCCAAAATGACGAGTGGATCTGGATTGAAGAGAACTCGCGACGGTGTGATATAAATAAATAATAACATTAAAAACTGAGTTTGAAAAACATAAAAAATTTGCGTTTGAAAAGAATCTAAAATAACAAACCAAAAAAATAAAACAAAGATGAACATTAAAGATATGTCTTGGAACGACGCCGCGACCAAGAGGTCGAATAACGAGTTCTTTCCCAAAAGCATATGAGGCTTGATAGTGGGAAAATGGAATTGCCGAAAGACCAGTCTGTTGATGAATCTGTTGTTCCGACCCGACTGGTTGGATTACGATAGATTGTTCATGTTTGGCAAGAGCTTGTTTCAACCCGAATATAGATTGCTTCGAGAGTGCATGGATCGTAGATTGCCCAAGGACGTCATAGCCAGAATCTTTGACAGTAGGGATGAATTCGACAAGATCGAAGCTCCACTTTTGACCATTTTCGACGGTGCGGCGACGGAGCTGATGAAGAGAAATGCATCTTCGAACGTCGAGTGTCGATTTTATGAGAATGCTAGCGACGTTCCAGATCCTAGAGAACTGAAATTGGAAGATAAGAATCTCATGATTTTCGACGATCTGCTTTTGGAGAGACAGAACCGATGCGAATCGTATTACGTTAGGGGTCGACACAGCAAGGTGGACTGTTTCTACCTGTCGCAGAATTATTTTCGATTGCCCAGACAGACGATAAGGGAGAACGCTAATTTTCTATGTCTCTTTCGCAAAGATCTCAAGAATCTCAATCACATCTACAGCAATCACGTCACAAACGACATGAGCGCGGCGGAATTCAGGAGATTCTGCAAGAGGGTTTGGGATGGTGGACTTTACAATTTCGTCGTGATCGATTTGACAAGCGAATTTAATCGCGGAAAATATCGGTGTGGATTCGACAAGTTTTATGTTTCTGATGATAATAATAAGATAGAGCGTGAAAATAAAATTTAGAAAATAATAAATCTTCAAATAATTAGTTTTGAATAAAAAAAAATAAAATTAAATATAATGTTCGAACATGGAGAATTGTTAGAACGGATAGCCGAGAATACGGCTGCAAAACAATCCATTCAAATCGTGGTGAGTGGCGATTTGACTCGATTCGCTACAAAATTCAAACCTTCCATCGAATTGAATAGAGAGAAAAGATACGAGATGGCGTTGGTGAATCTGGAGACTTATTATTCCTTTCCCAACGTCACCGAAAAGAATAACTCGTTCAAATATTCTGACGGAGTGGATTGGTTGGAGATTCGAATTTCCAAAGGGAGTTACGACATAGACGATTTGAACATTTACATTCAGAAGCGAATGAAGACGGATGGAAAGGGAAGCAACAAGATCAGTCTCGCTCCCAATCCTAATACCTTACAGAGGATGTTGGATTTGGAAGATAATTTTCGAGTGGATTTCAACACGGACGATTCTATAGGCAAGATGTTGGGATTCGATCGAAAGATGTATCGAGGCCACGCGGCATCTGAAAATATGGTCGACATTCTCGCAGTCAATAGCATTCTGGTGAACGTGGACATGATTGCTGGAAGCTACGTGAATGGTAGCGCTCAACCGACGATCTATTCCTTCTTTCCAAACGTGTCGCCGGGTTATAAGATCGTGGAGCGACCTCGAAATTTAGTTTATCTACCAGCGATTTTAGACACGTTGTATAGTCTCAAAACCACGTTGACGGATCAAAATGGTGAACTGTTAGATCTTCGCGGAGAGAGGGTGACGATACGATTTCACATAAGAGAAATATAAAAGCACAAAAAAAAAAAATATTGTGTATATATATAGATAACAAAAATAAAATAAAAGCAATATTAATTTACAAAATTATTTTTAATATAATTATTAAACAAGAAACAATTGAAGTAAATATATTTTAAAAAACAGAATTATGACAGAATACGTGATTAAAAACGTGAACATATCTGCAGGACAGAGGAAGAAACTTAAGAGAGCGTTAACAACTCGAGGCGAGGCGGTGAGATTCAAATTCACTCACGAAGATCTGACGAGAGGCAGTCAGGATTCGATCGCCTGGACCAGAAGTCAAATCAAGAGGATGGAGAAAGCGATTCGCGATGGAAGAGGGTTGACGGTGAGAATGAGTCCCGCTCAATTGAGATACAATTTGAGAATGAAAGGTGGTTTCCTACCGCTATTGGCAGGAATCGCCGCAAAAGCATTACCCTTCGCCGCAAAGGCACTACCCTTTCTCGGAAAGTCTCTCGGCGTGGGAGCTCTCACGGTACTCACTAGTTCAGCAGTTGAGAAATTAATGGGTGGCAGCGGACTGTTTTTGAAGAAGGGAGGAGCCGTGTGTCGCGTCAACGTAGATGACAGCGGTAAAGGATTGTGTCTAGAACCTGTTAGAGGTGGCAACGCTCTGAGAGGAAACGGTCTCTATCTGAAGAGTGGACAGAACGTTGAGCGACTCGGCAAGGGTTTGTTGCTCGGTGAGAATTCGCCGTTTAAGAATATACCGATTTTGAATATGTTATTATAATATAAAATTATATAAAAATATAAATCATAAAAAAGTATAAAATAATATATTTAAAATGGGTAAAAAGGTGGAGAAACAAATTTATCACCTGGATGAAAAGGTGGAGAAACAATTTGACGATAATAACGAATATCGCAAGACAGAGAGCGAAAAAACAAAAAAAATGGTTAGACGCTAATGATGGATATCTAAGGAAAGAACTGATGAAAGAGATAGATAAAGTGCGGGATAGACGGTTGGGAATGAGACGCTTTCCACCGTCACCACTACCTTCTGAAAAGAATGGTGATGATGTGAGTGTTACCAAGAGATGCACAACATTCGTTCATAATTATGATTCGGATAAACAAAAATGTTGTTATAGACGTATCATATCACAAAAAAAAGAAAAAAAGAAAAAGAAGAATCGACGCTGAAAATTGAGAAAAAAGGAAACGTTATTATAATATACGGTAATAGTGAAGAAGAAGGAAAACAAAAAAAAATGAGATCTAAAAATGATCTCATTACTTTTTTTTTCATTTTTCTTTGCTAAAAATCAATCTCTCTATTGTTTATATTTCCAAGCTCGTTATTAGCATCTTGACACTCATGTTTTCAAGATGATCTCATCACGTTTTTTTCTTTCTTCTTCGCAAAAAATCAATCACTCTATTGTTTATATTTCCAATTCCGTTATTAGCATGTTGACACTCGTGTCTTCTCCTTTTTCAAAAACGTGTTGAATGTTTATCTTTACTCTTTTGAGTTTTTTTACATCGGTCAACTCGCTCTCACCACCCAATTTCTTCACGAGTTCGAATGAGATGTTTGGAAATATGTAATTTCCATAGGGCAATGACAAATCGTCCTTGTCGAATTCTCTATCTTCGGCGATGATGATGTTCTGCAGATCGCTTTGGTACTCGTAAATCAAATCGAGCGCGGCTTCATCAAATTTCAAAGGCATCTTATATCTGTCGTATTTATGCTCTAAGCCCTTCGTCTCGACCTCATTCAATTCAATGGGATTGTGCCGTAATCTATAGATTTTATGACCGAATTTCTTATACGTTTCGACTCGTTTCAATTTCAATTCGCATCTTTTAGGTGTTGTTGTCCTCATGATCGATTATTTGTTTTTTTTTGTTTTTACGAATTCTTGCAAATAATGTATATTTTAAGTTTTGTATTTTAATAATTTGTTTAAAAAAAGTTTTGTTTTTTTTTTGTTTCTTATATATATAAAAAAAAAGTTGTTTTTTTAATTTTAATTTCTTTAATGTGAAAAATTTTTTTGTAAAAGTTTTTTTCTCTTTATATATATATATATATAAAGTTTTTTTTTCGCGTCTGCTTTGCGGAAGTTTGTTTTGAACCTCGTGCAAGACTTCGCGTAAAAGTCGTGAGAGTTCTATTTGTCTTGAACCTTCTTCTTTTTTAATAGTTCGAACGACATTGTTGATTAATTTTTGTTCGCTAATAGTATTACGATTCGATTTTCTATTGCAAATCGTATCGTTTTCTTTTGAAACGCGTAAATATAAATTACAATTTTTTTCTTCTTGGTTTTTTGGAAAATAACGACTTATTAAACAACGTCGATGTTTATGTCGAGATTCCATAGTAGATTTTGTCGTCATGATCGATTATTTAGTTTTTTTGTTTTACGAATTCTTGCAAATAATGTATATTTTAAATTTTGTATTTTAATAATTTGTTTAAAAAGTTTTGTTTTTTTGCTCTTTATATATATAAAAAAAGTTGTTTTTTAATTTTAATTTCTTTAATGTGAAACAAATTATCATTAAATACAAAAATTCGATAAAAAATATTCTTACAAAATGAAACAAACAGATAACAAAATGGAAAATTTAAATGAGAAAACCATACCTCAGTTAAACAAGATTTGTAAACTATTAAAAATTTCACATTTCAGAAATCATAGAACTAAATCAAAAAAGATTGAAGTCATACAGAAACATTTGCGAAATGATGGAAAGGCAAATGAAATGCCGATAGCAACGACGTCAAAAATGCATCGGTTGTGAAAAATTAGAAGAAGAAAAAGATAGTAAAAGGAATCGAAATGCTGATGTCGAAAAAAACCGAAAACGTTTCGATTGTGAAAAATAAGAAGACGACTAAACGAAAAGCCGTTGAAGAACTTCAAGTTTCCTAAGAAAAGAAAAGAAAAACTAAAACGAAAACGAGTGATGCACATAAGATTCTAGGCAAACGAGATATATCGAACGAACTTTGACGAGCAATAGACAAAGGGAAAGGAGAAGAATATCTAGCGTGACTCGCCACGGAACTATTTCAATCGAAGTCCATGGAACGGGAGAGTGCAATCAAAGGCATTTTTAAAACTTTCGACGTGGTTCCCTCGTTGAAGAAAATCGATCTGAAATTGTTCATGGAACGGGTGAAGAAAAAAGTATTGGATTTGTTTCGCAAATACATGAACGTGGGACTAAAAATTAAGATGATACTCCATTGCACGATGAATAAAATCGACGTGACGTCCGGCGAGAGCATCGTGAAAAATGCATATTTCAGATCTAACGTTGAACCTGTATTTCGAGGTTCAGATTTATCAGACGTTTTCGAAAAGATGAAAGACAAGATGTTGATGTCTCTCGCGCATTATCAACATGAAGGTAGTAATTGGACGTTCAATGAGGTGTTGAAACTCTAAATTCACATAACTAAAAACGATTTGTTGAAAGGGTGTTCCTATGTGAAATTACTGTATTTCCTCACTAAGAAATACGCCGTGATCAACGTGAAAAATAAAGATGATCAGTGTTTTAAATGGACAGTCACCTCCGCTTTATACCCTGTCAAAATAAACTCCGATAGAGTTTCTCATTACGAGGAGACTTCTAAAAATCTCGATTGGACCGGAGAAACTTTTCCAACGCAGTTAAAACAAATCGAACCGTTGCAGTGAACGTCTTAGGATACGAGGACGAAAAACAAAAGATCTATCTTCTCAGACTGACTTCGTATCTCGGAAGAGAAAAGACGATTATTTTATTATTGATTTCGAATGGTGACAATCGTCATTATTGTTGGGTTAAACATCCGAGCCGATTACTGTCTGAACAAAATAATAATCATAACGGAAAGATATCTTTATGTTACAATTGCATGAACGTGTTTCACAGCGAAGACTCGTTGGCGAAACATCAGGAATATTGCAACGAAAATCAAGGTGTCGCCGTCAAAATGCCCAAACCCAACACCATCATGAAGTTTGAAAATCACAATAGAAGGTTAAAAGTACCATTCGTCGTGTATGCCGATTTCAAATGTTTCACAGTGAAAATGAGTTCCTGTCAACCCAACGCTCTTCAAAGTTACGTCGAAAGATATCAAAAACATATACCTTCAGGCTATTGCATTTACGTGAAATGAACTTTAGACTCGCAACACGACATGGGTCCCTGTACCTACACGAAACAGTATGAAGACGACGACGTGGATCAAAGGTTCGTGGAAGAGTTAGAATGGAAACTTCAAATGTTATACGACAAATTCAAAACTCCGGCAGAAATGATCATCACGTGAGAGCAGCAGGACGAAAATTACAGAGCCACCGAATGGCACATATGCAAACAATCGTTCGACGAGAATTCAACGGAAAAATAAGAAGGTTAGAGACCACGATCATTACACGGGTCTGTATCGCGGTCCGGCTCACTGCAAATGTAATTTAAAATATCGAGACGCTGTTTTCTATCCGGTGATGTTTCACAATCTCTCGGGTTATGACAGTCATCTGTTCGTGAAAAATCTCGGCACCTCACACGAAGAATTAAATTGCATCGCGAACAGCGAAGAAAGATACATTTCCTTCACGAAATGGAAGCTCATGGAGGAGAAAAGAGTAATCGATGGAGAGACGTTGGAAGAAAAAACGAAATTCATTCGTAGAGCCATACGTTTCATCGACAGTTTTAAATTCATGTCGACCGCACTGGAAAAATTAGTCGATAACTTGAGCAAGGATAAATTTAAAATCATGAGCGAACATTTCGAAGAACGAGTAGATGTCATGTTGAGGAAAGGAGTCTATCCTTACGATTACATGAATGATCTAAAGAGATTCGAAGACACCGCACTACCTTCGAAAGAAGATTTTTATTCGAAATTATACGAATCCGACATTTCCGACGAGAATTACGAACACGCTAAAAACGTGTGGAAATCATTCGATATGAAAACCATGAGAGATTATCACGATCTCTATCTGAAGACCGACGTTCTACTCTTGGCAGACGTGTTCGAAAATTTTCGAGACGTCTGTTGTCGAAATTCCGATCTGGATCCCGCTTGGTATTTCACCACACCCGGTCTGGCGTGGGATGTTCTGTTGAAGACCACCAAAGTCCAACTGGAATTATTATCTGACGTGGACATGTTGCTCATGTTCGAAAGGGCTGTGAGAGGTGGCGTCTCGATGATCTCTCACAGACATTTTGAGGCTAACAATCCCTACATGAAAGAAGGTTTCGATTCGAAACAATCGACAAAATACATACAGTATTGGGATGCCAATAATCTGTACGGTTGGGCTATGAGTCATCCTTTACCGATTGGAAATTT
The DNA here is from genome assembly GCA_031216915.1 of Pictodentalium vernedei. NCBI lineage: Eukaryota > Metazoa > Mollusca > Scaphopoda > Dentaliida > Dentaliidae > Pictodentalium > Pictodentalium vernedei. The sequence goes on from CM062296.1 coordinate 57,421,851, forward strand.
CGAATGGGTGAAGGAACCGGAAGAGATGCAAAAATGGAGAGACTATCCTTGCATTTTAGAAGTTGATTTGAACTATCCAGAAGAATTACACGATCTACACAACGATTATCCGCTGGCTCCCGAACGAATGGAACCGAACGAGGGAGATGAGGAAAAACTCATTCCCAATTTATTTAACAAATGTAACTAAGTCGTCTACAGTGAGAATTTGAAACAATACGTCGATTACGGGATGAAATTAGTCGACATACATCGCATCATTCGATTCAACGAAGAGCCTTGGATGAAAAAATACATCAATCTCAACACGAATCTCAGAATTCGAGCCGAGAACGATTTCGAAAAAGATTTCTTCAAACTCATGAACAACTGCATGTACAGTAAATCGATGGAAAACATCAGGAAGAGAACCGACGTTCGACTCGTCACGTCTGAGAAAAGAGCTAAAACATTAGTGACGAAACCCAATTACAAACACCGAACCATATTCAACGAAAATCTAGTGGCCGTTCACATGCAAAAGACGCACCTGAAGTTCAACAAACCGTATTATCTTGGACCGATCATCTTAGATGTCAGCAAGCGATTGATGTACGAGTTTCACTACGATTACGTCAAACAAAAATTTGGTGATAAAGCCAAACTACTGTTCACTGACATGGACAGTTTAGTTTATGAGATAGAGATGAAAGACGTCTACCGAGATATATCTCAGGACGTGGCGGAGTGGTTCAACACGAGCAATTATCCCGTCGATCACCCGTCCAACATTCAATGGAACGACAACAAGAAGGTGTTGGGTAAATTTAAGGACGAGAGCGGTGGTAAACAAATCGTCGAATTCGTGGGCTTGAGACCCAAACTGTATGCTTATCGTCTAGAAGATGAAGAGATCATGAAGTGCAAAGGAGTTAAAGCATGCGTGGTGAAGAAAAACATCTCTTTCCAAGAGTATAAAGATTGTCTGTTAGGAAGTGGTCCGGTGTATAAGACTATGAAATCGATTCGAAGCGAAAATCATGACTTGTATACTGAAATAGTCAACAAGATTTCGCTGATGGCTGACGATGATAAGAGATTCATATTAGACGATAAAATAAGCACTTTGGCACTCGGACATTGGACTGTGGATCTAACTATAGATGATATGAATATGGATTATTGGATTCCAGATACGATTGCGGATGATAAGATTCCAGATATGATTGTGGATGATAAGATTCCAAAAATCAAGAGGAATTAGACGGATTCAAAATTATAGAAATCGATAGTAACATTGAGAGTCCAGAAAATCAAGAGGAATTAGATGGATTCAAAATTATAGAAATCGATAGTAACATCGAGAGTCCAGAAAATCAAGAGGAATTAGATGGAATCAAAATTATAGAATACGATAGAGACATCGAGAGTCCAGAAAATCAAGAGGAATTAGATGGAATCAAAATTATAGAAAACGATGGAGACATCGAGAATGTTAGTTTAAAAAAAAAAAAATAACGTCATTTTTTAGTGAATTATAATAAAATAAATAAATAAAAAAAATATATACGCATTTATGAATAAGAAAATAAAGATATCCGTAGAAGGTGTCATCTTACCTAATGAACCCCTATCCAACATCGATCTGTTGAATGTGGCAAAGGATTTGAAAATCAAAGATTTTCTAGGCGTGTTTTCCAGAGATGCCTTGCCGAAGAGAAGACCTTGACAATCGGAATGCTGAATTTTAAATCTAGACGATTCATCGGGTGAAGGCACTCACTGGGTGGCATGGATCAAGAACGGGAAGAAGAAAAATGATTATTTCGACACCTACGGAATCTCGCCACCAAAAGAAATAAAGAACTATTTCAACAAATCAATGGTTCGTTACAACACGGAACAAGTGCAATCACCAGATCAGGTGTTTTGTGGTTACCTGTGTCTCTACGTTCTCAAGAGATGGTCTGAAGGAGATCGATTTCAAGACATTCTCAATGATTTACATTAGAGAGAGATTTTTTTTTATAGTATATATAAAGATAAAAAATTATTTTACAAAAATTTTAATCGAATAAAAACGAAAAATAAAATAACATAGTTCATTTTTAATAAACTGTGTTTTGAATATATTTTTTCTAAAAACAAAAAATCCCACAACAACATGCCAGTCGCTAAATTTGGTAGAAGTGACGACGAAAAAGTCAACCCAAGAAAGAAGAGGAAGATGTTCGAAGTTGACGATGGTTACGACGTTGCCAACTTGGACGAACGTTATGTTCGGAGATACGAACCTCAAGAAGAACCTTTGAACATGAATGATAAGAAGCTCTACAATCTTCCCGAGCCAATAGATCTCGCAGATGCTGTGACTAAAAAATATGTCGGCAGGGGGAACGCCGATTTTGAACGAATCCTGCTAGATAATTACGTGGATAAAACCATGACCGACGATCTCGATCTGAAATCCAAACGTTTGGTGAACGTCGCAAATCCCATAGATACCACCGATGCTGCGACCAAGAAATATGCGGATGACTCTCACGCGAGATTCAGCGAACACCTGAGAAATAGATACGTTCAGAAAACGATGCACTCGGAATTGAACGCCAATTCTAACAAGATAACGAACGTGGCCACTCCCAAGAATCCCAAGGACGTGGCGACCAAATACTACGTAGATCTGGAACAGAGAAAGTCTGACAGACGAGAAATGAAATCAGATCTGAATGCGGGATTCAACAAGATATTGAATCTGTCGAAGGTCGATGACACGGATGCGTACTCAACCGCAGTCAACAAGGGCTACGTAGATTCTGCCGTGATACGATCACAAGAATACCTAGAATCACAAGTGGACGATCTCTACCTGAACAAACAATCTGGCGGAACCATGGAGGGTGGTATCGACATGAACGGTAAGAATTTATTCGGACTCAGTCACGATCCCAAATTCGATTCCAGCGCAGTCAGCAGGAAGTACGTGGACGACAACTCGGTCTGGAGAAAGGGTGACATCATGGAAGGTAAACTAGACATGGGTGGACACGCGCTCACGAATCTACCGGATCCCGTGAACATGACGGATGCCTGCACTCGATTTCGGTGGTGGAGAAAGTCAAATATGCTAGACAATTGATCACTGTGTGGGCCGAAGAGGCCGGCACCTTAGATGAGGGAAAAGCTGAGTGGTCTTTCGGAAATGGAGGTAGCAGATCGAAACATGGTCAGGTGGGATATCCCATGCCGCTGGGAGGTGAAATCCTTCGAATGAGTCTGGCTTCCTCGGATTTGAATAACAGAGCGGTCGTGAATCTCATGGTGAATGGTGTAGAGAGCGATAAGAGATACAGCGTCAAAAAGACTGAGAATCAACATGCTAATGTTAGCACGTTCGGAACGCCTCTCAAAGTGAACGCCGGAGACAGGATTAATTTCGTTACGAAAACCAATAATCCCGAAGCTGCCACTTCCGTGGTGAGTCTACTGATTGAACTAGTTCCTTTGAACAAACAGTGAACGCGTGGAAAATAATGAATTAAAAAAATAATGTGTGATTATTAAAAACAAAAAAAAAAGTAATGAGATCATCTTTAGATCTCATTTTTTTTTGTTTTCCATTGTCACTTATAACGATGATTAAAATTGCATCCTTTTTTAATTTTCTATCCATTTATGATTACAATTTATACACTTTGCGAATACGGTTGTTCGTTCATCACCAGATCTAGTTTGTTGAGATTTGATTTTTATTTGATGTTTCTTACATTTGCGACATTTTAAAATTGTATTTTTTATAATTTCATCGTTAGATCTTATGAGATCAAACTCTTCTTTTTCTTTTAAACGATATTCGTCAAAATCACAACTATTCCATCCTTTTTTTGTGTTACGTTCTTCATATTCAATTTGAATCCATTTTTCCAAGTATTTCATTTTAACATCGTAGTGATGATTTGTTGTTTTCGTGTCAGAAACATTGATTTTGTTTTCGAGATTTTGGTTTTTAATTAATCTTACATCCACATTTTTAACGTTTATCAATTTTTTTTTTTCACACACTCGTCTCTCATCGAATGATCGACATCTTATTTCCGTCCAATTCGAATTGTAATTCTCTGTCTGACAGGACCAGGATGAAGGCTTCGTTTTTTCTCGGAACATTCCTATCGAATTGCATCTTAATCTGAATGTCTAACACGCTACTCTTGAGTCGTTCACTCTGTTTACTGACGTCGAATACGAACATGGGATACATCGACTTGTATTTGCCGGGAGACATGTTAGGGTTGCTCATCAATTCGTCTAGACCGCGATACTTCTTTCTAAAACCAGCGGCGTCGCCGTACAGTCTGCAGAAATCATTCTTGTCGAACGACGCATTGTAATTGATTGTTGGATATCTCGTGGCGTTCAGAAACACTTGCATGTTTCTCAAATGGCAGTGATCGAACAGCGACGCATTATTTTCCTGAGACCCGTCCCTATCGGTCTGAAACGCAACCACGATGAAACGCGGTCTCTCGGAAGCGGATTTCACCGTCAATCTCCAATCGAAGTGATTCGTGGAGGGAGGAATGCTAGCCGTGTCGCACTGTCTCATTCTAAATCCCACGGGTAATTTACTCTTAGATTCTATGATCTTGTAGAGACGCGCTTTCTCCACGATCGAAGGCTGCACGTGCGGAACGAACCACGATATCTTGTGTAGAGTTATCTTACCCGCATCAGTCGCAGTGAGTCTCACTATTGCGTCGTCGTTTCCTTTTCGAATCAACGTCAGATTGTGTTTGAATCCGTACATGATCTTGTTGTAATCGTCCGCAAATCTGAAGATGCATTTCAAAGGTATCCTGAACGAAAACGTTCCTTTAGGTCTTGACGACGTAGTCAAATATCAATGCGGCGCTGGCGCTAGCAGGGCCGACGGTGTCTTTCACCCACAACTGATTAAGTCCTCTAGATTTCGAAAAATCGTCAGGATACGTCAAGAGTCTGAACATCGTGGTGGCCTGACTGGGATGAAACACAGATTCTATCTCTTGTCCGGATAGCATGTATTTTATGTTACTGAATAGATGCATGATGCCATTATTGGCTAGAGTAACTGTGTCGTCGTCGGCGTAGTCGCTCCCATCTTCCTTGGTAAGACGTCCCTGCACCACTATGTAACTCTCGCTAGGATGTACGAATAAATCTTGAGTTTCGACGTTGATTCTTATCTCTCCCGCATTGTTCAAACTCGTTCTGGTTACCGGTTCATATTCGTGAACCTCATATTCTTGAATACTTTCATCTTTCACTATGCTTTGTGCTATATCTAGTATATTTGTCATTTTAAAGCTTTAGGTTTTTAGTTTTTTGTTTATTAATTAACTTGCTTTCTTTATCTAAAAATAGTTTTTAATTATTTTTTATTATTTTTTTCTCTCTTATATATATGTGTAAACAAGAAAATGATAAAGAGAGTAAATAAAAAAAAAAATGTTTTCTTTATCAAAACTTCGTCTTCTGTAATTGTTGTTCGTAAAACTTTCTGATGATCTCTTCTCCATCCAAAGCTTCGATTTCGTAAGTCACCGGATCGGTGTGAACTATTTTGATTATCTCAAAGATTTCTGAGGTCCATCGAGGAGTATAACCCTTTTCGAAGTGCTTCTTATAAGCGTAGATTCTCACTCGATCACCGACCGCAAATTTTGGCGTTCTAGACTTCTTCCTGATCTTAGATCTCTCAGGATATAGATTCGCGTAGACCCGTTTTTCGTTTCGAGGATCGCTAGCTTCTGCGGGAGTCATCTTGATCGATCTGTGTCGTGTGTTGTTCTAATCTTTGACCAGACCGTTCAGAGCGTATATGTATTTCTTGGTCGAATTCGTCGTGAAGTATCTGTGCATCTTTTCCTTCATGGTTCAATTCCAACGTTCCACCACGCTGGCTTTCTCTTCGTTTTTGATCGAGTAGAGGTCTACCAATCGATGAACGTACTTGTTGTAGAATTCCTTTCCCTTATCCACTCACAATTTACTCGGTTTTCGAGAAGACGAGTCGAACACGCTCTTCAGAGCCTCGGCGACGCAAGGTCCCGATTTATTCTTCAAAGCTCTGATCCAACCGTATTTGGCAAACACGTCGATGACCGTCAATAGATATTTGACGCCCTCATTCCACCTCGAAAACGATCTCATGTCGACCAAGTCGGCAGACAAAATAACATCCAGACCCTTCACGAACACCCTTCTCTTTCGAAATTTACGCACTATGGGTTTGTGTAACTCCTCGGCCAATTCGCTCGTCAATAATCGTTTCTTCTTCTTTTCAGATGTGCTTTTTTTTTTTGAACGCCCCATCCGAATCGACGTTTCGCACTGATCAGATTGCCGACCAGCGAACGTTCCATCTTCTCTCTCCTGGTCGGATTCGATATGCCTCTCAATTTCCCCAACATGTTTTTATCGCAGACGTCGTTGCGAGTCTTGGTGTCGGGATGTCCGGCGTAGCACAGATCGTGATCATACACGGCCGCGTCCACCCTATTCACAGGTTTGCTCCAAGATTTGGGTGTCAGATCGGCGTTGAGTCTCTTGTTCAATTTCGTTCCGGGTCCAGTGAAACTGTGACCGGGCAGATGCATTTCGAAAGGTAGATTATTGATCATTTTATTCACGATGCCTTTACCTTTGCTCGCGTTTTTTTTTTTGACGAATCTAGTCGCAAATTCCGCGAAGCATCTGTCTGTCGTTTTTAGTTCGCACTTCTCTAGAATTGCTAGTCTCGGTAACTCTCTTACACTTTACGCAATACATTTTAAGAGTTATTTAAATTAATTTCGTTTTTTATTTTATATATAAATTTAATAATTAATTCTGTTCTTATTATATATATTTTTTTCAATCGCTGCTCTTGAGTTCTATCATCTTAATGAATTCCTCCCTGGCCTCTTTCCTTCCCTTTTCCACGAGAGAATCCTTCATCTCTTCCTTGATGATCTGACGAGTCTTGATTCTCACGGCTTCTCTCATGGCATCGTATTTCGTTTTCTCGCTCAATATCGCGAAGTATTCTCCGTCCGATATCCTACCGTCTTTCAACGCCATAGAGATCATTTTGGATATCGTGTCGATCTTGGAGTCGGCCAAGACGCGAATCTTGTCGTGTTTCCTCGCCTTCAGATATAATTTCCTACTCAAAAAGTTTCCGAGCGTGCTAAACAATCCGGCGGCGAGAGCCACTCCTTCTACGGTCAACACGATCGGAATGCCGACCGCGGTCGACAACAATCCGATGCCGGCCACGTGTAGACCCATGGAAATCGTGATGAGTGTCGTGTCGATCGTGTTGACGGATGTCACGAAACGCGAATACTTCTTCTTGAGGGAACGACGAGAATCTCTCTCTCGAGTTAGATACTCTTGGATTCTATTGATTTGATCGATGCGATACCTCTCTCCTCTTTCTCTTTCTTCTAGCGACGGTGCCGTCGGCAAAACGTCGATCGGCTTCTCATCCTCGTCGTCCACTAACGTTGGATACAATTTATTTCTGGTTCTCATTTTTGCATTTTATTTCTTTCTAATATTAGATAAAAAATTTTATGTGTGTATTTATTTTTATTTTCTATTCTCCCTTATTTTATATCAACGAGAAAACTTAGACGTATGCTTCATTCAGCAATAATTTCTTGACGCATCCCTTGTCTTTTAAAGTCAGACTTTTACGCGCCAATTTCTGTTCTTCCGAAACTGTAGGCTTGTCTTGATTCTTACAGAAGACTAATCTCTTCCAAAGCGTGATCACATCGTTGAATCTAACGCGTTCGAACGCCGGTTCGAAATACATGACGACCATATCTTCCCTTTCCATCGTCAGACACGAATGATTCTCATGATCGAAGTCTAGATGATCCCGACATCCGACGCATCGTTCTAACAAGATGGGACGTAGTTCTTCGTTCACGCAGATTGCGTATGCTCTCATCAGCATGTTTAAAAGAAACCTCGCTCTAATAGTCTGGGAAGCGCACATGATTTACGTATTTTTTTTATTATCTATTCGATTTGATATTTTTATTTTTCTAAATAACTATTATTTATATATATTTTTTTTCTCTCCTATATATATCAATCAAAAAACGTGACAGCGGGTTGCGTATTTCTAACACACCGACAGCACTCTTCGCTCAAAACATTTCCATCAAGCGCTTATCAAGATCACCTCGCAATAACGTGCGCTAGTCTCACTTCGAGAAACGCGACGGTGGGTTTGAGAGTTCGAACACAACCTCTTCACGCGAGTCGATTTCCGACCTAAAATCCTCAAGTGGATCTCCGTGTACGTGTACATGTACACCTCCATAGGATTTAGTGTTAAAATCGTGTACGTGTACAAGATTTTAACGATTTTTAGGGTGAGCTCGTATTTTTTTAACACTGAATCCTATGGGGAAAACTCATTTGCCGATTTCAATCAAAACGGTACATGCACATGTACGTAAAACTACGCGCGTCTAGGATACAATTCAGTGTTAAAAAAATACGAGCTCACCCTAAAAAATCGTTAAAATCTTGTACACATACACGATTTTAACACTAAATCCTATGGAGGTGTACATGTACACGTACACGTACATGTACAGGTGAGCTCGAACTCTCAATTATCACCTACTAATAAACATATGAATAAAGATATAACAGCCCTTTTAAAGGCTTTTGGGTGTGTGTCTGTGAGTGTGTGTTAATTTCGTTTTTTTCGGGATTTCTTTCTCCCACCACCCCATCATCTGTTCCCATCGAAGGCAGACCAGATGGCCAGGGTTCAGCATCCCCTCTTCCTTAAAGGCTGATGGATGATTCCCATATTTCAGAAACACATATTGGTGGATTTTTTTCCTTTTTATAACCGTTATAAATACTATGCTGGAGCTACTGTTTTGGTTTCTTTTTTTCTGAAACAACCATCACGGTTTCACCATTACCATAAATATCCACACAGTTCTTGTAGTTGTACACAATTTCTCGTCATCTTTCAGTACGAGGTTGTCAGGAGTCTTACCCTACTACCCTGCTACCTGTGCGCACACCCAAGTCCAATCAGATTATTGACTCTCGCTTCCACCTGCCATGGATCCATAAGCACATAGAGTTATTCGTGTCGCAAGGGATTTCCAATCTCACATCGCCCCTGTGTGTCTTCAGCGCGTTGAACTTCTCATTCATTTAGGTGAATCTTTTAACACCTATTGTACTCCATGAGCTGTGTCTTGGATTTCAACCCTTTACCCAACGAATCGGTCGCATCCGCCCGCGTAATATGCAAATTCAGCAATTGAAAAAATATTATTTTTCAAATAATTTCAACAAAACCATATCATGTGACCCCTCGTTGGAACGAGCTCGTCGAGCTCGTTCCAACGAGGGGTCACATGATATGACTTTGTTGAAATTTTTTGAAAAATTTGAAAAAATGATATTTAAAATAATAAATTTTGATATCGTCTAGGGTTAAACGAAAAGTCATTTTGTTTTCCTGAGTCAGTTTATATTAGTGACTTGCGATTCGTACAGTTCTGGTGGAATCGAATCTAGAATCGAACTGTTTTTTGACAATGGTTTTCTAATCGCATTGCAACTCACCATCTTCCCAATTATCAAACGTGTAAAAAATTCACCGTTTTACAAGCTGGGTCTTGGGAACCGGAGAATCGTGGCACATGTCCCCACAACGTTTTCAAAAAATAGTTGGAGAGAGAGAGAGAGAGAGAGAGAGAGAGAGAGAGAGAGAGAGAGAAGAGAGAGAGAGAGAGAGAGAGAGAGAGAGAGAGAGAGAGAGGGGAAAGAGGGGGAGAGAAAGAGAGGAGAAGAGAGGGAGAAAGACAGACATGAAAAACACACAGACAGACAGAGTGAGACGTGCAGCTGCCATTTTCATTCACAGTTTTGTTCCTGCCCAACTTATCAATATGCAGAAATTAAACATAATTTACCTTGTTCAGTGGATGGGGGAGTTTTGTTTGCAAATGAGAATTTTGTTAACAGAATAAACAAAATTAGGAAAACAGAAAGAGTTCGTGATTATGAAGACAGATAGGGGTTCTGCAGGTCGGTTGAAAGGAGGCTAACTCTGGCCTTGCCACCTTTACAGCAATTCTTTGGAACAGTATTAGCGTGATTGTGTGGAGAATGGATAGGGTGTTGAGGTTTTACTTTTTCAATTCAACCCTAGAAACATTATTTAAGTTCTCATGGAAACAGTTTGCTGCCCACAAATGCTCTTTTAACCCCCATAGATTATGGATTCCAAACGAAGTTTGATATGCAAATGGAAAATTCATAGCTTACAGAAGATTTTTTAACTTGTCCATTTTGATAGTATTTTTTTTCTCATGAGTTCTACTATATTTTGTTAAAGAATGTTTCCAACTTTACTCAGACCACAGAGCATACCACAAAAAGTCAATGTAGGACGGTGGATGTAACCCGTGCTTCGTTATTTAAAATTTTGCTGATGATGATTTTCATTACCCTGTAAACGCATGAGTGGGCAGCACTGCACGCGCGTGAATTAGGTCCAATCCACAGGAACTGCATTGTACCTTTGAGGGCACTAATATAATAAAAGCATGATTCTGAAAGACATCACTGTTTATTAGCGACCCGGCAGGAATGATCCGCAGCTCTGCCTTATATTTGCGACCCGACTTTAAGTCAAGGATAGCTAATAAAACACGGAAGGCGGCTACATCATTCCATTAGAATGCCTGGGATGAAGACTGAATACAACCGTGTCAATCTATTCATCTCTGAGAATTTGTTGAGCTTCCTTTTGAGAAGATTGACAATTTCTAAAGTGTTGAACAACATTTTTGAAGTTTCAGACTTACAAGCAGTGTTCATGCTTTCGTGGCCAGTTCAGCCAATTGGACTAAAAAAAATATTTTTGCATTAAATCATTGGCTAAACATTTGGCACCCAAAATGTTTCTTTTTCTTGTGAAGGGGGGACAACGCGGCAGTGAAGAGCACGATCAATAACGAAACTATTTATTTATTTATTGGATTTTTAACACTTTCGACAGCCAGGGTCACATCGTGTCGCACAGTTTTTTCGAGTGGAGACTAATGGTTTAACAGTAATTAGTCCATTAATCTGTATCATTCAAGTGCAACAACAGATATTAAGTACCGACATTCGGACCATTAATTGAATAAGTGTCATATGGACATAACTTGGATAACCGCTTGTTTGTTATTCTAGTATTTCTTTTCGTGTTACAGTTAAAACTAGAAGTCCTGCCACGAACTGTGCGCTTATCTAGGCTTAATTTCGCGTAGGAATTGCGCGCAATTGTCATATCGAATGGCGTCCAAAGCACAACAGGTTCTCCTGATTACTCATAGCAAACACGGGCAATGTTTCTGCCAATGGACCTCCGGGTTACCCGGAGGTCCATTGGCTGAAACATTGCTTGTGCACAGGCCCTATTTACAGTATTTGATAGCCTTACTATGGTCATATCGCGTAGATTAACGCGCATATTTACGTGCTATTTGTGCGCATTTCAGGACAGGACTTTTAGTTTTAACTGTGGTACTTTCGAGTTCTGTCAGATGTTTTTCCAGGACCAATTGTGTCCGTTCGCCCTTGAGAGCTCGTTCCAACGAGGGGTCACATAATATGGTTTTGTTGAAATTTTTGGAAAAATAATATTTTTTCAACTGCTGAATTTGCATATTACGCGGGCGGATGCGGCCGATTCGTCGGGTAAAGGGTTAACAGTAATTAGTTGATTGACGTGTTAGTATCTAAGTTCAGCGGCCAATACTATAAAACTTTCACAATTTTATTTTCTAGAAAATGCAATTCTAGAAAATACAATATATTTGTAAAAGTTTTATGGTATTGGCCCCTGGTGTAAGAACCGGCGGCAATCAGCCTGACCATCCATTGGTTCAGTGCTATATATATAACTCAGATGATCGCCCATTTCGACAACCGAGGATTTCGTCAAAACTTCCGATTTTACCCGAAATCAATTGTTCATTCCCTCTTGAAATAATTCCTAGTTGATGTGTCAGAACTCGATCAATTTATTTGGACCAGACAGAGCAGTACACCTCTACTCTCACACTGAAGCACTTTGGATAAAATATCCAAAATGGCTACACACCATGTACTACATACACAATGTATCACCAGACAGTTTAGGCCCAGCGTGAACAGTATGCACAAAAACAACAGTCTTTATACCATGATTACCTATTCTACTAAATATGAAAAGCCTATGACATACATTTTAGCTTTATACACTAACTGTAGTGAACACGCCAGCAATGGGATTCAATAGCTAAAAATTTACACCTACAGTGGAACCACACCCCTGACCTTTGGTGATGTCGACCTGAATGCGAGCTTGTCTAAATTTTTCGCACGTCGCCTCGCGAAGAGTGAAATGAAAGTGTCAATTATTTATTTATTGCGTTTTTAAATGAGTTTATCCCCATAAAACACCAAGAATTAACAAACGTGCGTTGTCTCATGTTAATGAAGCATCCATATCTCAAAATAGTATTTTATTATATTATTAACCCTTTACCCAACGCAGACGATATCAAAATTTATTATTTTAAATATCATTTTTTTAAAATTTTTCAACAAATTTCAACAAAACCATATCATGTGACCCCTCATTGGAACGAGCTCAATGAGCTCGTTCCAATGAGGGGTCACATGATATGGTTTTGTTAAAATATTTTGAAAAAATTAATTTTTCCAACTGCTCAATTTGCATATTACGCGGTCGGTTGCGGACGATTCGTTGGATAAAGGGTTAAAATGTAAAAACACTGTTTCTTTTTCTATTTCGTTTCGGTGATAAAATTGACAGCGGAAGTACCGCCCGCTGATGCTCATGTAAACAAAAACAAATTCGCGCGTTTGTACGTCTGCTGCTCAGTAAAATCGAGAAAAAATAATTGCGAGGCTTAATAATCTGACGATCATGATATAAATAAAATATAACCACAGTAGCTTGGTGTACCAACTACCAAATGTTCATCACTCGCGGTGAAGTGGTCTTTACAGTGCGCCGAAAGCTCGCGGTGAACACCACTTCACCACCCGTGGTGAACATTTGGTACACCAAGCTACTATAGGGATATTCTATATTTTTATCTCACAATCGGGGCGTTTTAGCACTGTTACGCAACTAAAGTTTAACGTATCTGGGCCTTGTTCCGAATCTGTATCAAGGGCCCCTGATACAAGCGCGTGATTCTACTGTTGCCAAAACAACGGCATTAATATCATTTTGAAAGTTCAGAGAAAACAATATTAGGTGAGGCGAAGCCGAACCTAATATTGTTTTCTCACTGCCGTATATGACACTGTATCTGCCAACTAAACGCTCTGTAACGTATTTATTATGCACGGTATGCTAAACTGTCACTGGGGAAGTTAACTCAACGAATAGTTAAATTATGTGCATTTTGCAAGACAGAATTCAGTAAAATGAATCCCAGTGACGTAATTTTCTCTGAAGTGTAACGTCATCACTGACCTCAATATGGAGATCCTTGAACGCTATTCTATTTTTTCAATTTGCGTCTTTCCATCGATAAGGCAAATGAAAAAGTTCCTCTTAAAATAGTTTATAACACATTTTGTGGTCAATATGGTGACATAAATTTCTCATAACCACAGTGTGTGTCTCCGGAAATTCTGATCAAGTCTCGTTGTAGGCACAGAATCGCATTTCGACTCGCCCTAACGGGCTCGTCGAAATACTATTCTGTTTCTACAACTCGACTTCATCTGAATTTCCGGAGACACACACTGTGGTACTAATCTGTATGTATAATTCCCATCACCTCAGATCCACCTGTGTGTTCAGCACGAAACCAGGTAGGTCTAAGGGGATGAGGGATATCACTGAGAATAACAAACTCTGTACATTATATTGCAACCATTTATAGTTTTAAACAGGGAACAGTAACTGATAACGGAACTAGACTTTATGATTCTGGAGAATGATGGCTTTTCCAGATGAGATTCCATGATTTTTCAAGACCCGAGAGCGTCTGATGAATTGTGTTTAACTGTCTCACCGAAGTTCCTTTACTGGTGTTATGAGAAAGGTGGGTATAGTAGTTTCAAATGACTCAGTTTGATAAAAAAAATGTTTAGTTAAAACCATCATTAATGGTGGAAAGGGTTAATATAAATATCGTCGTCCGACAAGTTAATGACCGACAAAACGATTTATGTTTGTTTGACACATACCCACTAGGTGCTGTGGCTTTTTGAAAATGGTCCATTTTATCTCAAATGTATCCAAAATATTGATTTGATTGACTGATATTTTATTGCAATGTATACATTATAGTACATGTAATAAAAATATTGAAATTTCAACAAGAAGAAATATTGCATATTGTACATTAAATTACAAAAAAATCCAATTAATTGTTGCACTGTGTACTGGCAGTGGAAGGCATAGCCAGATTGACTGTCTTCCTGCCTTTCCCTCAGAAAGAAGAAAAAGAAAGAGAAAGAAAGATCCACAGAAAGAGAAAGAGGTGGATATTACACTTCAGCATTTGAGAATTACAGTTACTGTGTCTTCAATGGGTCTCATACAGCATGCGCGCAAAGTGTCGCTGATGGCCAACAGGGAAATGTCACTCTCTTAATTCTGTTGACACCATTCCTCCCGCTATCATGGAAATAGTACAAGTTTGAGAAGATCTTTGAAATGGTTGGTGGGAGCTGAAAGAGAGGCGACATGGACGAGAAAACCAAACAACAACAACAATTACTGTGGACAACAAATCGTTGATGTCTGGCAGTTCATAGAGGGTTAACAAGTGCTAACAGGAACATTTTTCCATGCAACTTGTAATGTCACACCAAGAACTGCGAATGGCCATTTTTTCTTTAAAATCTATAAGATGTTTTCAGAGAAATCCAGGAGAACACGAATTTTAAGCTTTTGATGGATATGATCGTTTATCCAGCCCAAAACGGGTTAAGGTTGTTTTTTGAATACTCTTATTACTTCCAAAAATAATTCTCAGTGAATTCTACTTCCACTTACCTTGATCTCTCCTCTTAACTTTGGGTGCTGTGGGTTCTCAAACACAACCCATTTTATGAAAATTTTGATGTTTGAGAACCTACAGAGGGTTAACAAATGCTTACTGGAATATTTTGTACATGCAACTTGTAATGTCACACTAAGATCTGAGATTGGCCAATTTTTCTTGAAAATCTACGAGATGTTTTTAGAGAAATCCTCAGATAACATGAATTTTTAACCTTTTAAGGGGTATCGCTCTGTAACCAGCCCTAAACAGGTTGTTGCTTGGTTTTGTGAATACCTTCATCACTTACAGAAATTATCCTCATTGAATTCCACTTCCAATAAGGGTTGCATTTTGTCACGCAACTTGTAATGGCACTCCAACACCTGCGAATGGTCAATTGCTCTTGAATATTTTTTTGGAGAAATCGACAGAAAACTGAAATTTTAAGCTTTTAAGGGGTATATCGCCTTAATCCGTCAAAAATGGGTTAATACCTCGATTTTGGAATACCCGTACTACTTACAGAAATGTTTCCCTATCAGTTTTGCGTCCGGTAAAAGAAGTTACGTTTCTCTGTGGCATTCCCATTCGATGTTTTTTCAAACATTTGACATTTAGCATCCCATGGAGGGTTAACAAATGCTTAGCGAAATAATTTATCCACTCAGCTGGTAATGTGACATCAAGACCTATCAATGGCCATTTTCTCTTGAAAACCCTACAAAATGTTTGTAAAGAAATCCAGGTAAAAGATGAATTTTTCAAGCTTTTGATTGGTATCGCTATTAACCACCACAAAAGGGATTAACGCTTGGTTTTTTTAATACCCTTATTACTTACAAAAATGGCCCTCGGAGAATGCCACTTCCAACAAAGAAGATTACGTTTTTTTCTCGGATATACATTGGGTGCTGTGCGTGTCAGAAAACAGCCCATTTCAACTAAATTACGATGCTTAGCAGCCTGTAGAGGGTTAATTTTCGAAAAGTCGTGCATATGGGATTTGTTAGTTGAATGTTAGCTGAAAGATTGATAATTGTACCGTGCTCGTTGTGCTTGTATATTATAAGTAACATGACATGTAGATGGCTGATACATTTCCACACAAAGCGATGAAAGTTCATATCAGGTGAGGCGAGGCCGAATATGAAAAACAAATCTCAGAGCCTTGTATGTAAATGTATCTACACGTCATGTAGCATATGCGTTATGTCGAAAGTCCATGTAAATCAAGGGATTAATCAATTTTTAAGAGAAAGAAAGAACGACCGGGCGTTTAGTTTTCAGAAGCGGCAATTGACAGCACCTCGCAGAATCATCGACAGTAACTGGCACCGGTATGCATCCATGGTGACAGTAAGCAATCTTCGTTATTCCAAGTGCGATATTTCGTCCTCAAAGTTACAATGTGTCCTCTTGATGCGTTGCTTGGTGCAACCAGTTTGTTTACGTTGAAATCCTTCACAGTTATTCGTCGAACGCAATCAGAAAACAGGCGTTGCCAGGTATGATGAATATAGAATAAACGTATAGTGTTTTCAAGTAAAAATTGTTTTCTACGAGTAAGATTAAGAATGAAATCGATGAGCCTCTAGCGAGTCGGTTTCATTCTTAATGTGAGGAGCACATTGGTCCAGTTTCGATCCACCAGCAAAACTGGCAAAAATAAACAGGGCGCAGAAATACATTTCTGTCTAAAATAATTCCCCTACAAACTTGAGCTAAACTTGCAAAAATACTTGATTATATGAGCAGGGTGTGGTGTTTTCAACTGGCATTGTGTAATACTTTCAAAAGGATTTAAAAAAATTAAAATTCGAACGATTAATTATGCTAGGTAAATATGGTAGAGGCCAGAGGTCAACAAGTCCGTCGCTACTAGGGGAATACATTCTTTCAGTGTTAAACCTATGGGGAAAATGTATCACCCCACTAGGTGAATAAAGCGAAAATTTATCCAAGGCATTTATTGTTCAAATAAGCGGCCATTTATGGGATAAAGTGGCTTAAAGACGAATGTATGACGATGAGCTATTAATAACAGTAATTAAGGTCTGGGTGGTTGAAGAGATCCAAGTAGAGAGTTGTACAGAAAATTCAATATTCAGATTCTAAGCGGTGATTCATAGAAGTGGTAGAAGAGATAAGTCTACTATGGATATGGTCTTATTGGAACATTTACGTTATTGTTATGAGTTGACGGTAACACAGTCTGAGGTTTGTTAACCTCGCAATTGTTAGCTCTTGCTCGATGAATGCAATCATAAAAATAGGCATTACCACGCATAACGGAGTTGCTTGATGCTGAGTTTGGGTGTGGCGAGAAATTAATGATGGCAATACGAAAAGGATTAGATGGATTATTTATGTATTGGTGTTTAACCCTTTACCCAACGCAGACGATTTTAAAATTTATTGTTTTAAATATTATTTTTAAAATTTTTTCAAAAATTTCAACAAACCCATATCATGTGACCCCTCTTTGGAACGAGCTCGACGAGCTCGTTCCAAAGAGGGGTCACATGATATGGTTTTGTTGAAATTTTTCGAAAAATAATATTTTTTAAGCTGCTGAGTTTGCATATTACGCGGGCGGATGCGGGCAATTCGTTGGGTAAAGGGTTAAGGTCAAATACTTATGCATAATGGCTAATCGTGACCGTGACAGTTTTATGGGTGGAGGAAGCAGGAGTGCCCGGATAGAGCCACCGAGCATCGACGAGCAACTGTCAGCTCCTCAATATTCTAACTCTGTTCAAGCTCCACTCGAGCAGGGTTACAGCGGTTGAAGACATGTGCACCGTTGACGTGCAGTTCGCCTTAGTACACAGCATCATCGTGCCCCCATGTAGGCAACCGGGATAAAGTGCCTTGTCCAATGACACAGCGTGGGTCGTCCCGGGCGGGAATCGAACTCGGAACCTCTAGCATAGAAGTCCAACAGTCTACCACTGAGCCACCACGCTCCCAGAAAATATAAAATAATATATCCCTGATGGGTACGGGTGTGGGATGGGAAAATCTCACCCGAGGGCAGGATATTTGGGTCAGCCACGAGGCTTGCCGAGTCGGCGGTCACGTGCTGATATAATCAACTCATTTGGTATTCCTTGTTTTGAAAAACTAATGACACCATCGGAAAGAGCATGCAAAAGTTATATACCACGAAATCAATTAGGAACGGTGGCATCTTGGGGTTTAAAGAGTTTTAGAGCATGAAACTTTGATCACACGGCATTCTGATGACGTCAATATGAATTAGTTAGTAGCAAGAAACTGATACGATATGCATAACGTCATAATAACGTTATTCTGATGCATTCTGATGACGTCAATATGAATTAGTTAGTAGCAAGAAACTTATACGATATGCATAACGTCATAATAACGTTATAAATGTATAACGTCACGTGGGTGGGGTGGGATACATCTGTCTCTTCCTGCTATCTCACCCTGGTCAGAAGTATGTTACACATGCAGTGGGGGAGAAATATAGAATGTACCCATAGTAGCTTGGTGTACCAAATGGTCACCACGATTGGTGAACATTTGGTACACCAAGCTACTATGGGTATATTTTATTTATACCATGATCGTCAGATTAATAAAAGTTTAAATGTTAAATAAATCAATATTCACACGTGCGAATCTGTTTTTGTTTACATGAGCACCAGTGGGCGGTACTCCGCTAGCAATTTTATCGCCGAAACGAAATAGAAAATGAAGCGCTAAAATGACAGGGCATTTTTGGTTTTAATAATATGACATACTATTTCGAGTTAAGGATGCTTTATTAACACGAGGCAACGTGTGTTTGTTAAATTTTGGTATCTCATGAGGCAAATGTATTTAAAAACGTAATAAATAATTGCTGTTGCATTTCACTCTTCGCGAGGCGACGAGTGATGAAATTAGACACGTTTGCATTCGAAGTTAGGTCACTAAAGGTCAACTTAGATGTAGTTCCAATGTAGGTGTAAATTTTAACTGTTAAAATCCCACTGCTGGCGTGTTCACCACGGTTGATGTGTAAAGCTAACAATTATGTCATAGTTTTTTATATATATATATATATGGTAGAATAGGTAATCATGGTATAAAAACAAGTTCTGTTATCAGAACGTCATGGCTTCCCAAGCGGAGAAGCCGAAACCATTAGACAGCTGGACAAAAGGAAGAGGAAATTTAAGACGTATGCAAAAGTGAGAAACAATACCACTGTCCGAGAGAATGTAACTGATGTGGGAATTTTTTTTATCATTATTCCTCATGGTTTAATAAATAAAGATGTTATTAATCGACCTTTGGTGTCAGGCTAATATGAAGTTACCTCGCACCCCGACCGATATGAAACTAGAGTATTTCATCACAGAACATGTACAGTTACAACTAGAAGTCCTGTCGCGAAATGGGCGCCTATCTAGGCTTAATGGTGCGTAGGAATGGCGCGCAAATGTCACATCGAATGGCATCCAAAGCATGAGAGTTTCTACCGGTTACTCAAAGCAAACACAGGCAATGTTTCAGCAAATGGACCTCCGGGTTACCCGGAGGTCCATTGGCTGAAACATTGCTTGTGCACCGGTCATATGTACAGAATTTGATAACCTTACTATGGTCATAACGCGTAGATTAACGCGCAGATCGACGTGCAATTTGTGCGCATTTCATGACAGGACTTCTAGTTTTAACTGCAGTTTTCATTCTTATCACCAGATTATTAACAATTTTACCATCAGATTCATCATCATTTTGTCCTCATTTTATTTTTATCATCGATTTTATCAACAGTTTTTTTTCACCGTTACAAATCAGGCTGTGAACTAACAAATGAAAAAGAATAGCAATGGCAATTCAAGTGTATGATTTTGTTATTTTTTAAGGTACTTGAATCATAGGGGAACGAAAAATCGGTAGCCTTGTTTTTCCAAGACGAACGACTAGCGAACGAAATAATTAGTCGCTCGATTAGTACAAGCCAAAGTGATCAGATTAACGCACAACACTTTCAATATATTGTGCGCGATCTTATTGTTTGTGCGAACATTACGCATTTCTGTTAATGACGTTTTGATATTGTTCATCAGGAAATGTATGTCCACCAACGCAATCATGTCAGCAAACTGGTGAACAACGCGAAGAAATCTTATTTTGCGGATATTGTGAGCGATAATATTAAACGGCCTCGGGTTTTGTCTGAGGTCATCGACAAACTCTTACATGCAAAGGGTAGAGCAGTTCTACCTGATCATACATCCAAAGTGGAGCTAGCAGATAAGTTCGTCCATTTCTACCAGGATAAAATCGTGTCTATTCGATCTGGTCTTTCATCATGTCCCAACACCCATCCCGATGTGGCATCAATAGGAAACACAATCGGTGGTCGATATTAATTTCAATTTATTCCGACCCTTGACTGAAGAAGATCTTCATAATTTGGTACTGAAATCCCAATCAAAGCAGTGCCCTTTGGATACTATCCCAACTAAGCTGCTGAAATCTTGTATACCAGCTTTTGTCCCATGGATCCGGGAGATCGTCAATAAATCATTGTTGACTGGCGTATTCCCATCGGTCATGAAACAGGCGCTGGTTATCCCACTCCTCAAAAAATCAGGACTCGATCCTGCAGTGTCCAACCTGAGATTTGTTTCTAAACTGCTAGAGCGTGCAGCTGTGAAACAACTCCGGGAACATCTGCCACGATGTGGCCTGTCTGGGGAATTACAGTCGGCCTACACCCCACTCTGCAGCACGGAAACCGCACATTTACGGGTCCAGAATGACATTCTCTTGTCGATGGACCTGAAGTGGGTTTCTTGTTTAGTTTTGTTAAATTTGAGTGCAGAATTTGACACTGTTGATCATGCCGTCCTCCTTGACATTCTGCAAACCAGAATAGGCATTACGGGAACGGCTCATGACTGGCTGAGGTCGTATCTCTCAGATCGCACCCTAATAGTGAATGTTACTGGTACCTATTCCAGCGACGTTCCTTGATGTTTGGTGTACCCCAGGGGTCGGTTCTAGGGCCTCTGCTGTATGTTGTTTATGTTTTGCCCCTCGGCGATATCATTCGTAGGCACGGACTTAGTTTCCATTTCTATGCGGACGACACGCAGCTCATTATTCATTTCAAGGCACAGCATGAGGAGCGGGCGGTTCACACACTAGAAAGATGTGTGAATGATATAAAATCATGGATGACGTCAAATTTTCTGAAATTGAATCCCGATAAAACGGAGGTTATCTATCTATGTATACCCCGTCAGTTTGCAAAAGTATCACGAATACAACCCATATTTGATGGTCATTCGATCTCTCCCTCGACAGCGGTTCGCGACCTCGGATATTTCGTGGATGAGCACCTGTCTGCTGACAGTCATGTCACACAGGTGTGTCGGATATCCTATTACCACCTACGCGATATTAGCAGGATACGCGGCGTTGTGGGCGAACAGATCGCGAAACAGTTAATCCATGCATTTGTCACCAGCCGCTTAGACTACTGTAATTCTCTACTGTATGGTTGTAAACAGTCACTGCTGCAGAAACTCCAGCTTGTTCAAAACTGCGCAGCGAGAGTCATTTTAAGGAGGATGAAATCTTGTCATATCACACCCCTTCTTTACCACCTTCATTGGCTCCCTATTGAAGAACGCATCACATTGAAAGTTCTTATCACCCTCTATAAATGTCTTAATGCATTGGCACCATCATATCTCAGCAATCTAGTTCATTTATTGGCTCTAAACTGTATTTATTTATTTATTTTCCATTTCACAACATCTGTATTCATATTCATGGAACATATAGGAAACAAACAAGGAAAAAGAAACAACAATGTCCCTTAATATAGTGATTAAAATATTTTTTATTAAATGATTCATGTTAGAATGAATAGCATGAGTCGAAATATATTTTAAAAAGGTCCACTTCTCGATTAGCTACGACCGGCGATAGGCGAATCTTGAAGGGGTGCAATATTCTTTTCTTGCAGTAATGGTACAGTTAAAACTAGAAGTCCTGTCATGAAATGCTCACAAATAGCACGTTGATAATGTGCGCGTTATGGCCCAATTAAAGCTATCATATTCTCTACATATGGCCTATGGACAGGCAATGTTTCAGCCAATGTTTCAGCCAGAGGTCCATTGGCAGAAACATTGCCTGTGTTTGCTATGAGTAACCAGGACCTGCCATGCTTTGGATGTCATTCGATAAGGCAATTGCGCGCAATTCCTACGCGCAATTAAGCCTAGATAAGCGCACAGTTCGTGACAGGACTTCTAGTTTTAACTGTACAGAGTAACTTTGAGGGACGTGACAACCGTTACTTATTCCCGGTTCCTTATTCAACATTTAGTATCAATCTATAAGTTGATAACAAATGTTGAATGAGGAGCTGGGAATAAGTAACGATTGTCACGTTCGTGCAACTTTGCATAATAATGACAGGCTTAAAGACATCCTTACTGACATAAAACTGTGACGTGTGGTGCGAGTTTGCCAATGTGTGAGCCCTTATTCACAACAACCGACAGTCGCGATAGACTACCATGACTTTACGATGTCGAATGATGTGGCTAATAACGGTGGCTGTAGACCACTTGCTTGGACAGCTCGCTGAGTACCAACATATGAACAGAAAAATAAAAAAATTGTACCCCCCCCCCCCCCCCCCCCGCTCCTTACAAGCAAATAGAAATAAGTCGAGAAATTCATGTCAAGGCCGCCCACCCCCCACCCCCACCCCCGCTTACCAAACCATATTTGTGTGCATAGGTAGGATCACTGTTCTCATTTTCATTGGGTCGTTGTTTGCCGATGTAAGAGAAAGAAATCTAATTTAAGAACGTTTAATCGCTAGAAAACAACTCAACTAACGCAAATAGACTAACTAGTATGTCATGAACCTTTGACTTTCGATCGCAGTTAAACAATGTTTCAGCTAATGGAGACATCCCCATTCAAACCGGAAGATAATTGGAGGAATTACCTTTCATGGAAGATTTTTTTGGTCTGATTGGAAGCGCCACTTTGTGAGAAGATTAATTGTCACTCATTGTTCACATAGGGCTGCACGGTATATCGATAAACCGATATATACCGGTATTCAAACCAATATCGATTGAATATCGGTGTAATGACAAAAATATCGGTTTATCGTCATTATTTATTTACCCACAATTTAATTTTCAAGATGTCTTGAGTTTTTTAACTGTAGCACCGAATGAATAATATTATCCCTTTATCCAAGGAATCGTCTGTTTGTGCCCTCGTAATATACAAATTCAGCAGTTGAAAAAATAATTTTAACAAGTTTCAGCAAAACTATATCATATGACCCCTCATTGGAACGAGCTCGTTGAGCTCGTTCCAATGAGGGGACACATGATATAGTTTTGTTGAAACCTTTGGGGAAAATCTGATAAACTAATTTTGAAAATAATAAGTTTTGATATGCGTTGGGTAAAGGTTTTCGCACCGTATCATCAAGACATGTTAATTCGTTCCGACTGTGATGCCCCGAGTGTCGATTGTGGTACTTGTGTTCATATATCTGAACAGTTTTCGATATATCGGTATACCGCGGTACCGGTATTCAGTTTTGAATATCGTGCAGCCCTATGTTCACATACACTATTATTCAACACAACTTACTTGTTTTCGGGCTATCTTCGCAATTCTCAGGTACAAACACAACATGATGAATAATGGTAGAAGTAGTACAAAGAAGAACCATACAGTTACATGTGTAACACCATACAATGCCTCATATCTACAGTCGTTGTCATAATCATCTACGAGACAAAAAATAAAGCAAAAATGAAATGACTCAAATGATTTTTATTAACGTAACCGCGTTGAACAGACAGTTTTCAAATTGAAAATGACTCTATTTTTTAATATTTGATGAGAGATGGGAAATTGTATATTTGACTAGTAATGCACAAAAACTACCACATTTAATGTATTTTTTTTTTTATTTTGTCCTTGTGAAAAATAAGTCAATATGAGTTCCACTCTGGGAGGAAAGCTCACAATCAAACACTCAAGAAAACTTAAAAACGTGCATATTTTTTCACAAAGATTAATTTTAATAACATGAATATCGTCATTACTTCTTTTATGCAGAGGCGAGTGCGATTTTATTCACATGTCCGTCCTTCCGTCAGTCCGCCCGAGCGAACATTGGGGGGGGGGGAGGGGGGTTAGGGACCCTTATTATTAGGGGCTACCTCCAAATTAAGGTAGTGTTAGGGTGAGGAGTGAGGTGGGGTTAGGGTTAGGGGTAACCCCAGAGTAGGGCTTAAGGTTGGGGGGGTAGGTCCCGGGGGTAGGGTTGTGGTCAGGGGTGGGATTTTAGTAACCCTAAACCGAAAAATAGCCCATAATCCTATTTGTCTGGCTAGGGTGAGGTTAGGGTCAGCGGTGGGGTGGAGTGGATGGGGTTAGGGTTAGTGGTAGCCCCAGAGTAGGGCTTTAGGTTCAGGGCGTTAGGTCCAGGGGTGGGGGCTCGGGTCAGGGGTGGGGTTTTTAGGGTTTAGGGTCAGAGTGGGGTAGGGTTAGGGTGTGGTTTTTGGGTGGAGGGTGGGGTTAGGATTAAATATAAGTTCTAGGGTTGAGGTGGTGGGGTTCTGAGTAAAATAAGGTTTTTGGACTTACAAAATGTTTTTTTGGTAGCCCATAAACCCGAAATGTCGTCCGTCCGTCCGTTCGTTTGTTCCTACTTTTCTTCGTTCGCCCACAAAATTGTCGTAACAGTTGTTGGAACATCGATTCCAAATTTTCAGCTCGGTCATGTCATTTGAAAGTCCAGAAACCGAGCGCGTGCCTTCGTGGAAACTTCGCGTGTACGCTCATTTGATGTTACTCAGGGCACAATTGGTGCGATTTGTCATGGGGAATGATGCCGCAGCTGCTCATGAATGATGAGTGAACATGTTTTGAAAATCCGTCTAGTATTGATTGAGATATAACGTTTTCTTGAAAGGGGGGGGGGGGGGGGGGTAAATTTTGGTCATTTTCTAGCTGGTGCGAAACAGCACGGGGACGTGATCGAACTGTCTCCTTCTGAGTAGGGCTGTCGCGATTATTCGATTAGTCGACTAACCGTCGACTATTGAAGTAGTCGACGTTTTTTATTTTTAGTCGATCGTCGTTCATTTTCAAGATGGTACATGTCTACTACACGTCGGGGCTAAATTGCATTGTTTTGTGAGGTGAATGATCAATGAAGGTGAATAACTTTAAATATCTAACCATAGTTAACATTCATATCCGGAAGACTGTACGACTGTCACTGACTGTGTAAGAAAGAACACTCACAGTTACTCGAGAAGAATAGATTCTTCTGAATTTCTCCAATCTTGTACACACGAATGCACCCATTGGAAAACCCAAAGCGCGGAAGTGACAAAATTATGACGAAAGTCAGAACGTCAGATCACTTCTCAAAGTTCGGAACTTCAGACTAAGATCCAATTTTAACAACTGACGAGGGAATGCATAGATCTCAATGTTCAAAATTTCGAGAAACTTATTGCAGAAAGGAAACATATGCAGGAACGTTCTTTGGTAAATTCATTTTAATTCATCGGCTTCAGTCTAGTTCAAACTTGGACCCGCAGTCAGTAATATTATTTTGGGGGTTGGTACGTCCTACAGGACGTACCAACCCCAAAAATTATATTACGGACTGTGGGTCCAAGATTGGACTAATGTAGCTTCAGTCGGGACCGATTTGTTGTTCCCACAACCCCACTTCGTCTGAACACACTGGTGCCATTGTCATTTTCAGAGTTTTACGAACAGAAGAATGATTTGCTAAAAAATCATGGGAAGCGACTATTAATCGACTAACCGTCGATTACTGGTCACGATTAGTCGATTACAAAAAATGATAGTCGCGACAGCCCTACTTCTGAGCTTGTGCCATTTAAGACTTATAATTCACAGTTGCAGGAGGACAAATGAGACAAAACGAAACTTGCATTTTCCAAACCGTTGCCAATGGATCCCGCCGCTGTCTTTAACACTAAGATAATTGCCACAAAGTAAAAGTTAACAGAAATCGCGAATGAATTAATGGCGAAAAAGGTGTAATTCGGCAAATTCGACATAAAAATTGATGTGACACAAGTGACGGACATAGCCCGAGTGTAACCAGATCATCAAAGGCAACTACTTGACATTTTCAGAATCTGTTCTACTCTCCCCGCTCGACAGTTTAATATCTTTGTCGAGTGCCCGAGACCGCATGGAAACACCGCTGATCGCGTGGAAACCGAAGTAACGATTCGCTCCTGTTTTATTCTCAAAGTAGTGACTTTTCCATTAATTATTTACATGTCATCGGCCGGGTTGGGTTTATTTCTGCCCATATGATGAACTGTTCAACTTGATCTATTCGCACCTTTATGTAGTAAGACGAAAATTTGGAGTTAAACTGTTTATTTTAGACCGTTCTAAACTGACAACTCGACCCAGATCGTCGGCCACTGATTGATCGCGTGGAAACCGAAGTAACGATTCGCTCCTATTCTATTCTCAAGGCGGTGACTTTGCTATTGATTATTTACATGTCATCGGCCGAGTTTGGCATTATTTCTGCCCATTTGATGAACTGTTGTTCAACTTGAACTATTCTCACCTTTATAAAAGACCGAGCATTTAGAGTTAAACTGTTTATTTTAGGCCGTACTAAACTAAACTCGACCCAGATCGTCGGCTACTGATTAATGGATATTTTTATGCCATAAATAGATAACTTTGGGAAAGAGGTGCGTTTCGGGTATTTATTGATCGCGCTCTTGGATAGGTTGTTCGAAACTTTATGGCCGGGCGTTGGAGGAGGTAGGGTGGGATCACGCCTATTAAACCGTTTTTTATGTGACAGGAATCGATATTTGAAGGTAGCGTTACCAACAAACTATCTGCTAAAGGCAGTTGACTCGAAATTCTGGTGTGAGCGGGTACTGAATAAATCGGCGACTCAACGATGTTAATTATCTCTCAGCTAACTGATAAAATAAAAGGGGTATATTGCAACGTTGCATCAAAACAGAAGGCAATTCTACCATATAATTATTTATCATGTCGTTGTACACTGGCTATCGACTGTTTTACAGGTGGAGGAAGCCAGAGTACCCGGAGAGAACCAACGAGCA
Source organism: Pictodentalium vernedei (assembly GCA_031216915.1). Lineage (NCBI taxonomy): Eukaryota > Metazoa > Mollusca > Scaphopoda > Dentaliida > Dentaliidae > Pictodentalium > Pictodentalium vernedei. Next base: position 57,449,083 of record CM062296.1, read on the forward strand.
ACGGCGAGCAAGTGTCATCTTACTAACATACTAACTCCACACAAGCAGGGTTAGCATTGGTTGAAGACAGGTCAACCATCGACGTGCATTACGCCTTAGTGCACAACGTCACCGTGCTCCCATGTATGCAATGGGGGTGAAGTGTCTTGCCCAAGAACACAACGCTGTTGTTGCAGGTGGGATTCGAACCGAGGGCCTCTCTGCTTGCATCTCTATCTACTGAGCCACAGCCAGCCCCCCTTCCCACCCCACATGTTTTCTGTAGAAACTTTAGAAGTGAAATATGTAACTTCAAATAAAATAAGGATTTTACACACTAATCGCAGTGCTAGCATTCAGAGCGCTATTATAAGGTAAAACAAAACATTTATTCAAGTTAATTATTTTGTTTGTTATACAAGACTCACATTTGAAGAGTCGCAAAATATCAAAATATGTAGACTGAGAGGAAACGTCTTTACCAAATACTTTATTGCAACCCTTGTATCGAGTATAGCCTGTTTAACTTTTGTTGGCCTATATTAGTTGAAAAGATAGGTGTCATTTTCTAACCATTTACCCGTGCGTGCGTCCGTTCACCAGTCCGGGCCAACTAAACCTGTTTAGGAGCTATTATTTTTAGGAGGTTAGTCGAAATTAGGGCAGTATTAGTGTTAGGAGAGGGGTGGGGTTAGGGTTAGGGGTAGCCCCAGGGCAGGGCTAAAGGTTGGAAGGGGTTAGGACCCAGGGGTGGGGGTTGGGGTCAGGGGTGGGGTTTTAGTTTTTATAGCCACAAAACCAAAAAATAGCCCCTAATCCTTTTGGTCCGGCTAGGGTGGGGTTAGGGTCAGGGGTGGGGTTGGGTTAGGGTTAGGGGTAGACCCAGAGTAGATCTTAAGGTTGGGGTGGGTTAGGTCCCTGGGAGTGGGGGTAAGGGTCAGGGGTGGGGTTTAGGGTTTAGGGTCAGGGTAGGGTAGGGTTAGGGTTAGAGTGTGGTTTTTGAGTGGATGGGGTGGGGTTACGGTTAAATATAAGTTCTAGGGTGGAGGGGGTGGGGTTCTGGCTAAAATAAGGTGATGGACATATAAAATGTTTTAAAACCCCAAAAGCCCTTAAACCCAAATAGTTGGAACGTCCGTCCGTGCGTCCGAGCTATAATACGAGAGTTACGAGGTTTTTTTTTGTCCGGACAGGCATTATGAGCTTACCGAAATATTATGAACTTATTTGATATATTATGAGCTTAATTACTAAGATATGAGACCTATGAGGCAAATAGCGATTTTTCGGGTTGTTTTAAGGGTTAAGGTCAGTTCAGGGTAGGGGTTAGCGTTAGTTACTATCAAGCATTACGTTGGGGGATGTAACCATGTCTATACCCCCCGAAATTTAAAAAAAAAAACGAGGTTTTAACCATTGTCCGAACGAATTAAAATGATCAATTTTTTCTTAAAAATTAAGCCCATAACTCCCATTCTTAACTTCCGTTCGTCCGTCCATCCGTCCATCCGAGTTTATTGAAGAATACTTGTTTAACCTTAAGCGGATGTTGTCTGCCGCATTTTTTATATATAAATAAACAAAGGGGACATTACTCTGACTTAAATATGTATACATTTCAACATGGTGTGTGCGGTGATTTTTAAATAACGTAAGCGTGGGTGTAGTGCAAGACGAAACATATGACCTTTAAGTGTAGCTATATTTTTGTGAAAGCATATAATAAATATACTTCTTATTCATTTTGTATCTCTCAGGGTCAAAATTTCCTGATTCAAAGACTGACACATTCATCTTTTGTTGTTCTTCGGTGTAATGGTGCATTACAACCGCTGTGGACTGGTCACTTTCCACGGGTGGGAAACATTACCTCGGTTGCAATAATATTAGAGTCCAAACACGAATTATAGGATTAATCATCAAAAATTCAATTAATGAAGCACCTGGTACATTGATGTGTAATAGCGTGAGTGATGTCACAGCTACTATACAGTACGTGGAGAGTGGATTGTAACTAAATCACCCGCGGAGTGGAGTTATCACCCAAGCTATAACTTTCAAATTTTGCACATATCGACAAAAAACACCAGGTTTAACCCGGAGGTCCATTGGCTGAAACTTTGCTGGTGCTGGTTATGCCTTGCAACAAATTTGCAATTATTCACCGGGTGGAATCTCCACTCTGCGGTTGATTTAGTGATAATACACTCTCCACGTACTGTAGGTAGGAACTTGCTCAGTGCTAAACCAATATATAGGGATAAAGTAAAAACGTCTTTCAGGCATCTTAATCTGATAACAGACGCTCATTTATGGGGACAAAAATCGCTGTCGGATTATATACGGGCCTAATGAAGTACGATGGACGGGTGCCGCACCACGGGGGAGCCATGCAGTCTCATTCGGTTGCGAAACATACGTCAGAGATAGGGCCATGCGAACTACACATTTACGACTCTAATCGAACCTCGAATCGAATCACGTCTAGTATCCGAAATCGAATCTCGAATCGAATCACGTCTAGTATCCGAAATCGAATCTCAAATCGAATCACGTCTAGTATCCGAAATCGAATCTCAAATCGAAACACGTCTAGTATCCGAAATCGAATCTCAAATCGAAACACGTTTAGTATCCGAAAGCGAATCTCAAATCGAAACACGTCTAGTATTCGAAATCGAACCTCGAATCGAAACACGTCTAGTATCCGAAATCGAACCACGAATCGAAACACGTCTAGTATCCGAAATCGAATCTCGAATCGAATCACGTCTAGTATCCGAAATCGAATCTAAAATCGAAACACGTCTAGTATCCGAAATCGAATCTCAAATCGAATCACGTCTAGTATTCGAAATCGAACCTCGAATCGAAACACGTCTAGTATTCGAAATCGAATCTCAAATCGAAACACGTCTAGTATTCGAAATCGAACCTCGAATCAAATCAGTGGCATCTTGAAGATGACCAATAGTGGTCGGTGTACTATAAACCTGATTTGTTCAGACTCTGGTGGCTTAAGCCCCGACTGATAAGATAATCCAACTATTCCATCAAGACATGCCTTCGCCGAATGTATGCTTTGATGGAGTAGTTAGAATATTACCTTGTAAGGATTATCGTTTTTCGTCGAATTGCTTGGAAACCTAAAATTTTATTACACATCCATTAAACTTTAAACCCTTGTATTCAACGGTATCGTCGCTATGATATAAATGATTCTGTATTCAACGGGTGATATACAAGCCGGAACTTTTTTACCGCACCGTTTAGTTACGCTTCGAAAAGTTTCCAAATTTCGTTGTACAATCATCGGCCGTCTGTCGGATGGTGTGAAAATGAAAACGTCCAAAGCAAAATAAAGTCGGATCACAAAAAATTAGCCAAAAATGAGATAATAATTAAAAAAAAACCCAAATCATTTCCAACCAGAACATTAAGCCCGTGGTCGTCTCGTTTTGTGGATCCCATTATATCTAAATTGGTCTACTTTATTTCGGTAAATCTTCGTACATCTTGACATGCTTCGAACTTCTTTTGAAAACGTTTCTCCCAGCTGTTTTGCAAATATGCACATATTTGTACTTATATTTTTACTAACAGTAATGGCCACCAAATGGTTAGGCGTGAATGGGCACCAGCGCATTCACGCCTAACCATTTGGTGGCTATTACTGTTAGTAAACAGCGATACGAATTTCAACAAACACTGGTTCCGAAAATGTTGTTTTGATTTTTTATCGATCCATTTGATCAGTGCAGCTTCAGTCAAAACAAAATCTTCACCGGGTTAAACATCGGAATTAAAAGTTGTTTATTTAAATGAATTTTAATGCATGGGTTGTGTAATAAACACAGAACGCGATGTGTGTTTGAATCGGTGGGTGTTTTACATGACTCGTTGGAATTGCCATCACGTGTACGCTCCCTGTAAAACATTGCCAATCGACTCCACACCAACTGCTCTATGAGGTGGGGTATCAAAACCCAACCACGTGACTTCAATAAGACGTACTATCGGTTATAATTAGACGAAGTGTTTCCCAGTGTTGTACCAAGGTTATGCTTCCGAACCAAAATAGGACCTCCAAACATCATTTCTCTGCAAAACGGCTGTTGATAATTAGGGGAAAAGATCGCATCGCTCCCAAACTACACAAATAAAAATAAAATCTTTAAAATTTATTTCGAAATATCGTACAAAATGACTTTTGAGGGCAGTTTCGATCTCGCATGAATATTTATGAAGACCTTCTCGTTACTTTTTGTCGATGTCGGTGTTTCTTTGATCCTGGAATTTTTGGATACCAATTAGCACATTTTTCCAACCACTCAGGCAAATACTAGTTTAATATCATATGGAAATTTTAAAAACGCGTTTCGTTTCGAATATATTGAGTAAAAATCAGTGCGATTTCATCCTTGAATTTTCACAATCCGACTATTATTAGCGAAGTTACGCCAAAAATGGAAATAATAAAAAAAATCTCATTTGTAACTGGATGAAGAACCTTTCGAAAAGAGTCATTCAAATACACCTTTTTTATTCTGCAGTGGTAAACATATTCCGGGCAATGAAAAAGAACTTTATACAATTTGGTTGCGTTTCCAGGTATTCGCATTAAGGACAGCGGACATCGACTTAACAGGTTGAGAACAGCGTAGTTCCGTTACCCACTAAACGGGCCAAATTGTCAGAGTTATTAGACCACAGACGTCTGGAAACCTGATCTAAATCACCCCTACCTCAAAACACCTCATTCTTATATGCACCCCCTCCCCACCCCCCCCCCCCCCCAAAAAAAAAAAAAAAATATATATAATACACAGATCGGTGTGTTATTTATTTTGGAAGTGTGGGGGGTGGGGGGCATATATACGAGGGAGGTGTGACGTTGGGGGTGATGTGATATTAGTCAGGTCTCCAGACTTCTGTAGTTAGACTAGGCAGTAGGACCTGGGGGCGGGATGCACTGCAACTCCGAATGACGACATCCCCATTAATCCGTGGATGATATACAACATTTCTCAATAAAAAAAAATAAGCGTTCGACAGGTAATGTTGGATTTCAAGGTGTGCAGAGAACGAGTCGGCCCATTGCGAACTCGCCCCAGTGACACGGCAAACCATCCATGTTTTACAAGGCGATGTTCCCACTCAACTTGGCGGGGCAAAAATATAAAAAGAATACCGTATAAAATTTCCTGACAGACCAAAATAATTTCCAGACTGATTTCAGATGTGGAACCAAATTTGATAAACAATTCGCGTGCACCTACATATCGGTTCCCGGATGTAAGATGGCACTATGCTGAAATCGTCTATTATGATTGAATATTACGTGGGGTGAGAAATCTGAGTCAGTTCCTCTCCAACACAGTTTCGACCAGCATGCGGTTCAACCCGTTGTTCAGGTGAACAGAATATTCTTTTACATTGAACCATGCAGGGCCTTTGAAACACTGTGGATGACCAAGAGTGTAATTGTAGATATCCTGGAACCCATCAATGGTACATGGAGAGAAATTCTAAACAGAAACACTAACAGAGTGGAATTTTCACACATATATCGTCTTAACCCATGTGAAAGAAGCATTTCATTGAACTGAGGGCCCTTTGAACGACAACCTACGGTCTATCTGCAGAAATATGTTGTGTTCGGTGTCCCTTTTCCACCGAAGCTGAGAGCATATTTTGTGAGTGGAAACCTCACTCCTCAAGTGTTTTAGCAGAGACCCTTCTTTATGTGGTAAAATGGGACGCAATGTGTCTCAATGTATCTGAGATCAGTTAAAAATTATAAATTGGCAGAATTTGGGAGAGTTTTCAGTTTCCTGTGTGAACTCAGCAAAATTAGAAGAAACATATACATATATTTTATATTTCGTTAAAAAACGATGCGTATAGCATGAGGTTTGTTGCTTTGAACCACTGAGAAAAGTAGACCCAGGCTGTTGTAATATAACTGAATATAACACAACACTTAACATGATCAATTATTGAGTTCTCGCGGCAGCAATAAAATTTGGTAGCAATAACATTTCCTAATCCAAACTAATCCTTTAATTACCCTTCCAAAGATGTAAAACAAGAGCCGACAATAGCTACTGATTATTTCTGAAACAGCCTCTGATCACGATGAAAACATTGACTGGTGACAATAAATAAAGCATAAATTACTCCTATGAAGTTTATTCTTTTGAGATTTCCAACATCAGAAACTGGTTAAATTGAATTACAATTATGTATATCTATATACTTTTATATTTGCACTGCGACTTGTAAAGAACATTTTGTTTCTAACATTCGACCTACCATTTAACAATTTTATTAGCACTATGACAAATATTGAAATTATTTTGAATCTATTTATAGGAAAAGACAGCGCTCATGTGGTGTTTTCCAACAAATAGTTGCAACACAATGAGAAAAAATTCAATTTCTAACATTTGGCCTGTCACTTAAGTTAACCATGCACATTTATATTAGCACTACGAAAAAGCCCTGGGCCGATTTAATCTGTGGACCGACTTAGGGGCATACCTCAGTTGCTGACTTTATTTCTGGCCGACTTCTCCCATGGGCGACTTCATTTCCACCATTTAACTCTTTGTAGACATTATACCACAACAACAAAGCTTGAATTTTTTTTGCGACAATTTATTGGAAAACATCCAGCAGTGTTTTGAATAGATAGTTGCAAAAAATGAGGAAAAAAAACAACAATTTCTACAGCCCCGTGTCTTGCAGCACACTGGGAGAGTGTTGTTTTCTTAATACAGGACAGCTGCCTTTTCCACCTAAGATCGCCATATGTACATGTGCCGAGTCGACGTCCAGTAAGAGCAGTCTTCGACACCCTTATAGTTTAAAGATCTCCCCCCCCCCCCATAAATAACAGATGTACCCCTCCCCCCTCCCACAACATGTCGGGGATCACATGTCGCCTATCGCAGAGATAGGCCTACTGACACCACATCTAGTTCCACAGAAAGTTTAAAGTTATTTTTCAGCATAATTATGTTGTTGCCGGAACGCAATTTAATTTGAATGCATTCAAAAACGGCAACCGGACATTGCAATTAAAATTATTAAAATTATTTTCGACAGCTCTCGCGAAATATGACTACGCTATTCCAACTCGTTATGTAAAACACCCACCGATTCAAACACACATCGCGTTCTGTCTATTTATTAGATAGTGGTAGGGGCTAATGATATTGGAGTTAGCATGGCTGTTGGCACGAGCGATGATGTTATTTATGTTAATCTAAACTATACGTTTTGTGGGACGATGAAGATGATTGGTACCAAGCTATATTCATATGAAAAAAAATTCGAGAGGAAACGAATCGGTCAGTAATTGAGGGCAAGTGAGTCATAGCCTATGTTTTTGAGCCAAAAATTAAAAAAATCATTTATTCAATAATTTTGTTTGCAAGTGTCGTCTGCTTTTCATGTTAGGTAAAGGGTTAATGGAAAAAAAAACAGCATCTATATTATATGTCACGAAACGAACACTGTTGATATAAGGTACAGACAAATAGTTAAAAAACATCAAAAGATGGTGGGAACGTTGTTTTCTAATTTTTAAATATATTTTAAATGGTTTCAATCAACAGAGAATAACAGTCAAACATTCAAGTTGACTGGAAAGGGTGTAAAACGCCAGCTTGTGTATTGTTATAATTCCCTACAGGAAAATATCTGAACTTTGGTAACTGAAGCACATGAATGATACAAATTCATTAACATTTCAAAATTTCAATTTTTATATGAAATTCTCATATCCTTAACACTTTACCGAACGCAGACGATATCATAATTTATTATATTTATTATCATTTTTTTTTTCAAAAATTTTCAACAAAACCATATCATGTGACCCCTCATTGGAACGAGCTCAATGAGCTCGTTCCAATGAAGGATCATATGATATGGTTTTGTTGAAATATTTTGAAAAATTTAATTTTGTTAACTGCCCAATTTGCATATTACGTGGGCGGATGCGGGCGATTCGTTAGGTAAAGAGTTAATGTTAAATTTACTGGCTTTACGAAAGTAAGGGTAGCAAACGTTCTGGTCAGTTTCTTACAAAGAGGAAATTTGTCATCCATGAAGACTTAATTCAATACAGTTGCTAAGTTACCCCCGGAGAACGTAATTGTTATGTTTTAGCGTTAACGTATCATTGTTATTATACTTACCTGGCTTATGATCGAAGTACATGATGTAACAAATACTCTGTGAGAATATCCATACTGTAGAAATAGCTATCAACGCCGCCTTTGTTGTCATGTACGTGTGATAATGAAATGGATGGACAATAGCTATATACCGAGTTATTGTGATCGACAGTAAATGATAGGACGAACAGATCTCTAACGCTAAAATTTCGGTCATGACAAACCGACAAATGCTCCATCTTCCTGAAAAAATTTTTAAAAAAATATTTGGTAAAAGATAAATACTTTCACAGTACATTTCGGAATTACAAAAACGTTATTAAGTGAACAAAATAATAAATAGAGAGTAATCGCTTGACTGGACTGATTACGTGAAATAATTCATGAGAGGTAAGGGACGTTGTACAAACACGAGTGCGCGAATGCGCACGAGTGTTGTACAGTATAGTCCCTCGCCTAGAATGAATTATTTCACGTAACCAGTCCAGTCAAGCGATTACTCTGTTTATTACTTTTCATTATTAACGATAATTATATTATTTAACCTTTTACCTAACGTAACTGCCAAAACCAGCCAGCACTATTCTCAAAAGTCGCCAATTAATTTTCATTTTTGTCTCTAAAACATAGGCTATGGACCCCCTCATTGGAACGAGCTCTTCGAGCTCGTTCCAATGAGGGGTCATAACCTATGTTTTTCAGACAAAAAATGAAAATAATAGTTATTCAAAAAAATTTTTTGCAAGTGTCGTCGGCTTATCATGTTCGGTAAAGGGTTATAAAAACAAAAACAATGAAGTCCCCATTACACCCACGGCAAAGCGTCTTCGTCTGCGCGCACGGATACATGGCCCAATTGTTGATTGCATAATTCATTTGTGAAGTTATCGTTTATAATCAAACCCGGAAATCTCAGTAAACCACACTTTGGAAAGTAATAAAAAAAATGTTATTAAGTGAACAAAATAATAAAAAGTAATAACTGTTCTGTGATCGAAAAGGTGGTCTCTTTCCAAACAGGGGTCAATACTATAACACTTTTACAATTGTATTTTCTAGAATTGTATTTTTTATTCGTGACTTTAAGTGGTTTGACATGAACCATTAGCATTTTCAAGTATTTAGCAAATTGCTATATTTTTCAAATGCTAATGATTTTTGTGTCAGTTATATTAATTGATAAAAAATACAAGTCTAGAAAATACAATTGTAAATATTTTTATAGTATTGCTTACGTATCGCGATCGTAATAGACAGTAATTGTTATTGTAATGGACAGCAACGCGTGGAACAAACAAATCTCGAATGCTAAACTTTCTATCATGACAAACCGACAAATGCTGCATCTTCCTGCAAAATTGCACAAAGTATTTGGTAAAAAATAAGTACTTCGACCGCGCAGTTCGGAAGGACAAAACATCACTAACTGAACAAAATATTAAAAAGTAGTAACTGTGGTCGCCAACATGGTCTCTTCCGATTCACATCGCGACACATCTGCCCCTGTGGAATCAATATTTCTGAAATAAAAAATACTAAAAAATCAACTGTGCCAAGAACAAACAGCATTTCGGATACACTGTATTTACAGCGCTTTTCTTTGGGTAATTTTAACATTGTTGTGGACAGAAGGGTGGGCAGATAATTTCAATCAGATCGTGACCCAGTCGGGATCGGACCAAATGACAGTATTGTAAAACGAATTCTGTAAAATACATATACTGATCCGACGATAAGTGTCGAAATACCACCTAAAAACCTACATAAAGAACGAATATGACAAACACATCTTACGATTTATTACACGTCTGTTCTATGCAATCCCCATCTACAGCAACACTAAACCGTGCGGAAAATAAAAATCTGTGCCGCACATATGTGCGGAACGGAAATCGTTGACGGACTATTTTTAAATAGAAGCGAAATTTTACTGGAATTTTCTACAAATCGTGCAACATAATTACAATTTGAATCGCTAGCGATAGCTAAAAATCATCCCCTGAGTTCCAATGTGTTCTATGTGCCAGTAGGCACATAGAACACATTGGAACTCAGGCTGATGAAATATTAACACGGGTTCCCCTTGCAAATTTGGTTAGCGATAAAATGTGTTGTCTGTGTTAATAGTTGTCAAATGAATTGCTGAGTGTCCTTCTAATAATTGTTTTTTATAGACGTCAAGGCGTGTAATAAACGCAGGACGACACACGCGAGTGAATGTGTTAATCGATATGGAACTTGTGCCATCGCGGAAGGATAAAACTCGAGGCCTGCGGCCTCTCGTTCTATCCTTCTGCGCTGGCACTCGTGCCATATCGATTAAACCATTCACACGCATCTGTCGTTCTGTGTATTTACTGCTATGGCATTGTTTTCGTTTTCTTAGGCTCTGTGAGTGGATTCCCCGACCTCCCCTAAACCCCAAATGTTTATTGTCTCAGCACCATTCTATTGCAGTATAAACTCGTTATACTCAATAATCAAAATCTTTGTAAGCGGAATCCAACATTTTAACGTATGCCCAAAATGGTTTTCCACATGCTTGGGGTGAAAACAGTGTTGATAATGAAATACGGCTCTTCTGTTTTCTTTTTTGATCTCAACTGTGGTATCGGGTGAGTTTTAATGCACTTAATATACTATGTCTCGTCGAGATGTTCCTGGTATGGTAAGTGTGATCCGGTGATTCAACCGCGTCAACTTGACGAAATACGACAAGCCAGACCACTTTACTGTCATGATAATCTCTATCTTGGTCACACCATCGCATACGATTTTCTAGTTCATCTATCGTACACGTATTTCTCTGCGATTCGCACTGTTCAATGGTCACACTATATGTACGTTTCCACGGTGTCAATACTCTCCGTAAGGATGACGTATAAATTGAAATATCATGAAAATGGGGCCAAGTCATGGTTGAACCCCTTTATATTGGAAGGGGGCATTTTGCTATGATTTTAAAAACTTATCTTCATTTTCAATAAAAATTTGAATAAAAAAAATTATTGGGGGAGGTGGGGGGGGGGGGCGGTGGTGACACAGACGTTACACCACTTGAAAATTAATCATCTACATAACATTCATAAGTTCACTAACGTACCTGGGAAATATGAGACATGATTAACAAAGATGCACACCAACCTTCTTTACATGCATAATTATGTGGTTTTTGATACTTTGAATTCACCTTGACCTTCAATATATTGAAAAAATCGTATACGATTGGAATCGGTCCGTCAAGAAATGGAGCAAGTTCTATTTTATTCGAACGGACTGGTGCGACGTATACGAATATTTTATGTACACGTTGGTGTGACCACCCCATCGGAAAGCTATAGTTTTCATATCAATCCGATGATGTATACGACCGTCGTATCTAACGTCGAATGCTTGACGTACGTTGGTGTGACCGCCGCCTTATAAATATATAGGTTCGTGTGACTTTCGTAATGTGTGTAATAATAAATTTTCAGGACCGGTCCTTCAATGAACGAGAAAGTTTATCATTTTTAGAGTGTATCCACTGCACACGTATTTGAAAATTAGAACAACGAACTTTTTAGAAACATGTTCCATACAGAAATAAAATGCATCTCGAAAATCTAAAGTTTCTCAATATCCGACCAAAACTGTTTTTTATTTAACCCTTTATCAAACGTAACGATCAAAACCTGCTAGCGCTATTCACAGAAATCGCCAATTAATTTTCATTATATGTTTCATTTTTTGTCTCAAAAACATAGATTATGAGCCCTCTTTGGAACGAGCTCGTTCCAATGAGGGGTCATAACCTATGTTTTTGAGACAAACAATGAAAAAAATAGTTATTCAAGATATTTGTTTGCAAGTTTCGTCTGCCTATGTTTTGGAAGCAAAAAGTGAAAATATAAAAATTGAAACACAGCCCACAGGATCAACGTTTAACATTCGTAACAAGGTCCATCATGTGCTTTTAACTGGAGAACAAATCCGTCCTATTAAGTTCGGCCCAAACGATGGTTGCGTTAACGTGAAGAACATTCGTGTCATTGGCACGTGACGATACGTGTTACAGAAATTCACCTGATGGAGATAGTATAATTACGGGTTAACCCGGAGAAGTAGATTACCTCTAAACCACCGCAGAAGGGAGTTTTCCATCCAGCAATTATTTTCAAGTTTAAGGGATTAGTAGAAGCGCTAGCGGTATTTGAAAGATTGCCAGCACTGCTTTAACTTTTACTCATAATTGTAGGTGTATGTTGTGTGTGAAATTTACCCGACAACCAGTGGCGTAGAAATCGAAAGAGGGATTAACCTTCTTCAGCACCCCCCCCCCCCCAAAGAAAAAAATCAGAGACAAAATTCTCAAACCATCTTGTAATTCGCAACCCCCATCCTTCGCACGCGACGCATGGATCCCAACCCAGTGCCCCTTTGTCTTTCTGCCTCAAAACCTTACGAGTGTCTGTGCCACCTCCTCCCTACTGTAGAATTGTTTTCTCAAGTTCCACAGCTCTACAGAGAGTGAAAGAGAGAGAGAGAGAGAGAGAGAGGGAGAGAGAGAGAGAGAGAGAGAGAGAGAGAGAGAGAGAGAGAGAGAGAGAGAGAGAGAGAGAGGGGGGGGGGGGAGAGAGAGATATATATACTGAGATACTGAGAGAGAGAGAGAGAGACAGAGAGAGAGAGACAGAGAGAGACAGAGAGAGAGAGAGAGAGAGAGAGAGAGGGACGGACGGAAGGACGGGTGTTCTTAAAAACGGACTGACTGATGGACGGACAGAGGGACAGAGACATAGAGGGTTAGGTGTTGCCGGGGGGGGGGGGGGGTGCGAACAAACGACCTTTTACGTTTTGTTTTTCAAGAATGTAGAATGCAAATAAATCCACAATGGCCACCAGAGAAATCTATTTTCTTTATCAAGAAAGTAGAATCCAAATAAATTCCTAAAAGGCCACCAGAGAAATGCATTTGATACAAAATGTAAAATTTTGTACTGGCCCTGGACCACCTGGTATGCTCGCCTTTGCCATATGCCAGGCGTACCCCCGGAGTTCCTTCGCCATTAAAGTCGAACAGAGAGAGAGAGAGTGAGTATGTGTGAGCCTTTTTTGAAAAAAAAACACTTAATTTCTGTATTAAATGGGCGAGGAGTTTGGATATTGATATTGCCAAATGATTCTGCTTGAAAAGTTGTTTCAAGTTAACACATCCAAATAACAGACTAATGCAAAGATCAGGTTTAACAATAATTGGTAACTGTTTGATTATGTCACTAAACCCCTTGTGTGGTGTCCGTCTCACTGCAAGATCATTGCAACTGATTTTAATTATTGAACAAGCCACTGTAATCATACAGCCCCTGATTAGGAATGGGAGCCGCCTTGCTAATTTTAAAATGTACATGTAGCGAGGCATTATAACAGCAGATTGTCTTTATATGTCACTGTTTTCAGAAGCCTAAGTTTTGACAGTCTCGAGTTTCAGTTATGCATACCAACACATGTATCCACATAATATACATAACATACAATATAATATATATTACATACACGATACACAGTATAAACGATTCATTTGATATATTCGCATGATATGTATATATGATATATGTCTTTATCATATGACTCGTCCGTTTTGTTCACTTTAAAACATTTAATATTTTGTTTTCATATTAATCAGTGATAAATAAAGCCTTCCGTCAATTTCATTGGTCAATTTCAAAACTAGACAATTTGATTGGCTGAACAAAATACAACTGGGCCACATTTTCTAATTTGCATAATTAGAGTTGGGAGCTTTCATTGGTCAATTTCAAAACTGGACAATTTGATTGGCTAAACAAAATGCGACTGGGTGACATTTGCATAATTTCAGAAGGGAGAATTTACGTTATCTGTCCTATTTAGGGTGGGTTATATTGTATTAATCTTTTACTTACAAGAAAAACGCCATTCAATTTTTATATTTTCACTTTTTGCTTCCAAAACATAGGTTATGACCCCTCATTGGAACGAGCTCGTCGAGCTCGTTCTAATGAGGGGTCATAACCTATGTTTTGGAAGCCAAAAATGAAAATTTTTAGTTATACGAGGATGTTTTTTCCAAGTGCCGTCTGCAACTCAAGTTAGGTGATGGGTTAAAAAGTCATACTAAGTGGCTATTTTGTGCGTGTGTGTCATATGATAAATAGAATATGAAATGAGTGTTTTTCTCATATAATATTTATGAAACTCGTCCGAATTTTCCGTTTGGGCTCGCCAGAGGCTCGCCAAAACGGAAAATTCTTAGACTCGTTTCATAAATATTATATGAGAAAAACACTCATTCCATATCCTCTATATATCTATATATATATATATCTATTCTAAACAAAGGTCTATATTCTGATAAAACAAATCTGTTTCAAGTGTGCTGGGTCTGAGAGACGCAAGAGGCAAAAGCGAAAGCTATTCTTCTAAATAAAGCGCAAACAGCACAGCAAATAGAAATTCACCTAGCTTTCGGTCTGCTGAAGACCTCCTTCGAGAAACAGACACAGCACGAAAAAATACTCACAGACGACGAAAGAAATGAAATGTGGTGATAAAGGTTCTCGTGAGCCAAGTTCTGACTGAACGAGTGTGTAATACCACCCGAAAAAAAAGAAACCGGGGTAAACGTAGAAAGCAAAAGGTACAACATACTGTTGGACAAATTCTGAAAAGCATTCTAGAAAGCCCCAACTTCCGGTTGAACCCGATTTAAATATACCCTTCGAAAATTAAAAGGAACTGGAATTTTAGAAATATCAAGATACTTCCACATATTGCCTGAAAGTATGATAACTGGATATTTAAACAAACCAGTTTGCAGTCCGTCGCCTTAAAATGCTCCACGTGGCCACTAGGAGGACATTTTAGAGTTTTGTGCTTTTCTAGCTTGTGCGAAATGACGTGGGGACATGCTGGGACTGCCGCCTTAATGGGATAGTGTCACTAAAGGCTTACAATTCGCTGTTATTGGTGCAGGAAAGCGACTGAGTAAAACTAGTATCTCCAAGACCATAAGTGGTGGGTTCCAACGCGGCCTAAAACACTTAGATGATCGCCAGAAGTCAGAAGTGGACAGATTTCGCGGTAGAATTAATAGCGGAAAATGCGTAAATATGCTAAAACGACAATGAAGATGATGAAAATGGTAGCGCCGGACAAAAATAAAATGCGTCCATGCCGCTGAGTGAAGTTGCTTGGAATTTACGGAATGAGTACTGCGATCCATTATGGACAGTTACGTATCTTTGTCCAGACCGAGTGGACACACAGTTGATCGCGTGTAAACCGAGAGAACGATTCGTCCCTGCTTGAGAATAGTTTGAATCTGAAGTTCTGTTGAGACCGAAAGGTCTATACGCGCATAGCTGTTCGATCCAGAATGTTTCCCGGGCGCCGCGCACAGCTTTTGTCTAGTCGGACTTGCAATCAATGACGAAGGCATGAAAAGAAGTAAAAGGGTGACCTTTGACCTTTGTCGCCGACAAACTGGATTTTATTTCATGCATATCACTTGCCTCACATGCTTTGACATGTAAGGCAAGTGATATGCATGGAATGAAACGGCCCAACTCTGAGGTAGATAGATGTGTAAATGTCCATGCAGTGAGGATCTATAACAGTGGATTGTTTATACATATCATTATATTTCGAAGCTAAACTTTGAATGCTTAAGTTTGAATCATTTATCTCATCATGCATATTAATATAATATGCATCATAAGCAATCCATGTGGTATGATCACACGATGTACATCAAAGTCAAGTCCATGTGATACGCATAAAATAAAATGACCAATTTCTGAGATAGACGGGTGTGTAGATATCCATATAGTGAAACCTTACCAAAGTGGACGGCTTATATTGCTTATATATGTCTCTATGCTTTGAAGCCCAAGTTTGAATGGTTAGGTTTCGAATGGCTTTTTGAATTATGCACGCCAACATACATCCATATAGTGAGGCAAGAAACAAAATTACCCATTTGTAACTAGATATGCGTGTAAATGTCCATATAGTGAGGCAATTATATATCAACAGTGTATTAACTAAGGGTCACTATACTTTAAAACTCCAGTTTGTATAGTTAAACTTGAATTATGTATATCAACATACATATTCACATAATATATGATATACAGAGCATATATGATGTGATTATATGATGTGGGTATATACATATCTATATAGATATGTACATGTAAGTCAGCTGCTTATCAGCTGCATGTGCTATGCATGAAATGAAATGATACCGTTCTGTGTTAGTTAAATGTGCAGAGACATCATTATAGTGATGTCCTACAGTAGTGGGGTCTGAATGGTTAGGTTTTGAATAATGTTTACCAACATGCATGTTCACATAATATGCAATATATTACAATCCACGTGTTATACACACATGGCATGGATACATTCATATTTATATGTTAAGTTGAGGGCATATGATATGCACGGAATAATCTATTTAGGAGTTAAATAACTGTAAAGATATCCATATTGTGAGGCATCATAGTAGTGGATTGTTTATACATGTCACCATACCTTGAGGCATATGCTCTGCATGAAAGGAAATTATATATTTCTGTGTTACACAGGTGTGCAGATATCCATACGGCGATGCCTTACAGTGGTGGGGGTTGAATGGTTGGGTTTTAAATAATGTATACTAACATACATGTTCACATAATATGTAATATATTCAACCCATATGATATACACACGTAGCATGAATATATGCATAATTATAAATGTATGAATAAAGTTATGGAATCAAATTATGTATACCAATATACATATCCACGTAATATACAATATATATAATCCATGTGATATGAGTCAGATGGTATGTATATATGCGTGTCTACACATATGTAAACAAATACGTCGACAGAATGTGATATACACGAAATTTCTGAACTAGATATGTGTGCAATCTCCATATAGTGGGGCATGAATTGAACTGCCCCATTCTGAGTCAGACATGTCTGTAAATAAAAAGCCCCCTTTCGGAGCTACATAAGTAGATTAGTAACTTGAGGTCACCAGGACAAAAGCCCTCAGACCCCGTTATTTGGTCTCATAAACGACTGCAGCTGATATATCAGGACAACCCCGAGTTACTATACTACTGGCTGCACTGTGGGGGCAGCCCCCAAATTACTACAAACAAGGCTGTATTTAAGGTTATTAGGACATCCCCCATTTCATAAACGACCCTAGCTGGGTTACACGGGAAAAGGGTTTGGTTGGTGTTTTTTTCACTTTCTGACTTGACATATCTGAGTAAATGATTATACATTTCACACGAGTTTGATTACTTATATACATATCTAAGTCAAATACTTATCAGTATTATTTACAAATCGCATCAGTTGAAAATAATGCAATATAAGTTACATGGCGTGTAGCTGGCTGATACATTTCCATACAAGGCGATGAGTGTTCATATCAGGTGAGGCGAAGCCGAACCTGATATGAACACTCAGAGCCTTGTATGGAAATGTATCAGCCAGCTACACGCCATGTAACATATTTATTATGTCGAAAGTCCATGTAAATCAAGCGATTAATAATTTTCTCCATAAACAAACAACGGCCCGGAATTTATTTTTCAGGAACCACTATTGATAGCACCACACAGAATCAGGAACAGTAACAGGCACCGGTACGTGTAACCATGGTAATTGTAAACAAATCATCACTTTGCGAAGGGCGATTGCCGTACTTGTTTACAAATGAAACGAATCACAAAATACGGTATCTTGAAAATATTTTCGGAACCTAAATTCTCTTATTTTGTTTTAATTCAGATTTTGAAAATTCGAAGTGAGGGGAATTGCATCAAAATAGTAATGGCGGCTACTCACCTGATATTAATTAATATCAGGTGAGTAACCCGATACGGTGGAATCTTTAGAAGGTATTCCAGCATTTTGATTGGACAAACTAACTTTGAGACATAATAATGTTTTATACTTTCACCTACCATATTTCACCTATGAAAATTCCTAAGTGACAACCCGTGACACTCAGGAATCCGAGGAATGTCATTTGTAAGTAACAACTGACCAGAACAGTTGCTTTATTTACTGAGAGTATTACAACATCCAGTTATCAAGAACCTGCTAGAGGCCTTGTGAATCAGATTTACACAGTTGCAGCCTGTGTTTATACAGTGACATTATCATGATTAAACCCACACCTTAAACAATGCATAGATTTGATCAGTCCTAACTGATAAGAGCATATTTACTCTGGCGTGTAAATTGAAAATATATTTCATTGATTTTAGATCTTACATTCTTGATTTACTCTTTGCATACTTAGGGCACTACTGCCGTCCCCTCTTCGAGGACCTCCAAATCGATACAAGGCAGCCTTTTCATCGCTTTCCACTGTGATTACTTTCTCTCTCTCTCTTCACACCATGTATTGTGTTGTGCTGGAATGAACTCATTTATCGTTTTTACATGTATGCTGGTGGCTGACAACTATTTTTCTTTGTCACCTTTACTGCGATTTGCCACTTTTTAACATACCCTGGGGGGCATCCTGCACAATTTTTTTTGTGCCCCAGTCAACTTTGTGGGTACAGACTTTTTTTCGTATTGCGATCTTCATTTCCTGATATTGCTTTTGTTCGATAACTGGAAGAGTTCTAAATTATTCCTGGTCATCAAAATTTGTTCATGTGTCTTTGCCTTGTTACAATTTATGGGAGAGTGCCAAGAGGCACTCTCCCATAAATTGTAACAAGGCATACCCATATAGGCTAAGCAATTTCACTTCTAAGATAATATGAAGCACATCCACAGAATATGACACCTTTAGGCTGGTGTACCTCCTCTTCATATTAAAGCCCTGATAGTGGCTTCTAGCACTCTACCAGTTAACAGCCTGGATATGTTTATGTGTATTTGTGATATACTTTGAAAGTCTACCTCTTGTGGCTTTGCAGTTGTTTCTAGACAAGTCTTGGCCTCCTGAAGGCACTTAGAAAAGAAGTTTTGAGTTTAGTCAAGCAATGCATGTTGGGACACCTGTTGCTTTGCATTAAAAAGTTAACAAAGTCAGAATTGGACCCCTAAGGGTATTAAAATTCAAATTGAAGTAAAATCATACATTTGTTCATATCGTTTCCCATTGAGACAATCGCGTTCGTTGTGTCGAAAACAACGTGGAACCGATGTCAGATTTTATCTTCAAATTAGCGGAAAACGATCTGCTTATTTTCCCTGAAATTGTTGTTTTGGGAATTGGAAATTAGTATGGAGATAGGAAAGTTTTACACTTCCTACGATTAAATAAAATGCTGAAAAGTTTCATCAAGGAAGCGCATGACAACTGAAAGTTCAATGTATTTTCTTTACAGTGATTGTTGAATGTTGTCAGTTTACTATCTAAGTTTTGTTCCCCTGTTATTTATGAAATGTACTGTTTTCTCCAGTGCAATCATGCTAAATATATTCAAAAACAGTGTTTCCATTGACTTTTGACCACCCATGTACGCGTCTGCTCATTATATGAAAGCCCTGATAGCGGCTTCCAGCACTCTACCAGTTAAAGATGTTTCTAAATTCCTCGTCTGTTATACACTCATTCTCGAATGCGCTAGCAACCTTACGGCAATTGTATTGAAGTTTGCTTTTGCTAAGACTCTTAATCTTAGAACTAATCTTCCTCTCTGCTAACTTCCCATTCACACCTAACACCCCCGTAGAAATTCCAACACCCTGCAGCGGTAAAGCAAGAAGGAGCTGCCACTCTACTAGTTAGAAAAGCAAGACTGCCAGCAGTACAGTTAAAACTAGAAGTCCTGTCACGAATAGTGCGCTTATCTAGGCTTAATTGCGCGTTGGAATTGCGCGCAATTGCCATATCGAATGGCATCCAAAGCACGGCAGGTTCTCCTGGTTACTCATAGCAAACACATTTAATGCTTCTGCCAATGGACCTCCGGGTTACCCGGAGGTCCATTGGCTGAAACATTGCTTGTGCAGAGGCCATATGAACAGAATTTGATAGCTTTACTATGGCCATAACGCGTACATTAACGCGCAGATCAACGTGCTATTTGTGCGCATTTCATGACAGGACTTCTAGTTTTAACTGTAGCTCTAACGCCGGTACTAAGACGTACCCCATCCATAGCCTGTAAAATATTCAAACCCTTTTTATACTTTTTACACAGCTCTTCTCTAATGTTTACCTCATTTTTCAGCAGCTGTTCAATTTCGCTAATTCTCTGAAGCCTGTAATTATCAGCACTCAGTGGGGCACTCGGTACTTCGGAATTTTACCTTTGTTTTTCTTCCATACTCTTCGATATATAATAAGACAGACTAAAACTACATATTCAGTTCTATGAAGGCAGGCGCTATAGCGATTAGGCTAAAATCACTATCATTTCTACTGTAGAAGTTTATTCTATCACAAGCATTTACTGATAATGGAGGAAAGAATTGTTTAACTGCTGCCCTGTTACCATCTTGGATTGTTGCTGTACACCGAGAATCGACATTCACAATACCATTAATCGCTATAGAAAAACTAAGACCCTTGTGTCTTTAAACAGAATTACCACTGGTGTCGGTTGAGCATACTGTGAAATATTCAATTCTACCAGATGCAAGCATCACTACTCCATTTTGTCCATTGTCCGCATTATTTGAAGACGCATGGCGATATGATAAGGTTCCGAAGAAAAAGTGAAAAATGTTTTAGCGCTAATTTGTCCAACAGCTCCAGTTGTTAAGCATATCATTTGTTTGGGAAGCGACTGTTGGGGGTATTCCTCACTGACTACATCCTTGGGCTCTTCAAGCGCAGCAATATTAGTTATTTTATTGTGGTCCATATCTATGGGGCCTGACATAGCACCACCTAGCTTCAAAGGGGCTTCAGCATCAACATAACTTTTCGGTACAGCATCTCCATCTTTAGTAGGTTGTGGTAGATTTATTAATTTGTTATAATTCATGTTTATAACACCCTCAATAACACTACCACTCCTTTTCGCTGTTCTTTCCGCAAGCTTCACATTCTACTCATTTGTTGCATCTCCGGGATTGGCAGGCAGTGCTATTTCAGACAACCTCCTTCTCTCCAGATCAACTGAACCATCAGCCTCCTTTTTCACACAGTTACACAGTTCTGACTTGGTAGCATATTGACCTGAACCATCTTTTTCATTGGTTTGCCACTCGTGTGGTATAAACACAAATACAAACATTATAAATATATATTAATCCTGGTCAAATTTAGACAACTCCTCTTTGTAGAATGAAACCCACACAACACCTCCGTTGGCATCTGCTATCCTATAAGTTGGCGGGGCTGTTGAAAGCACTTGTGCAATAGTAAAGACCTCATCCGTATAGTTTGCTGCATAACCCACCTTGAACTTGCCTCTCAGTTTGAAAATTCTTACTTGATCCCCAACGTTCAATAACCCTCAAGTTGTTGGAGGCATATCTCCGTATCAAGTTTCCCAAACCGCTGCCTCATATTTGCTTTTATTGGCTTCTATGGGTGTCATCTTGATCGATCTGTGGCTGTGGTAGGAGGTGTTGTAGTTCTCAATAAGTTTAGGCAATACAACAAGCCAGTGCTTACTCTTGTTAGCAGTGAAATACCTGCACATTCTGTCCTTTAAAGTTCTATTAAACCTCTCAAGAATCTGAGTTTTGGTTTCATTTTATATAGCAAACCAATGGATACCAACCTTTTTTAAGAGCTCTTGAGTCTCTCTATTAGTGAATGCTGTACCCTTGTCTGTCTGCAACTTTTTGTGCTTTCGTTGTTTAAATATTTTGTTGAATGCTTGTGATATCTCTTTTCCAGTCTTCCTTTTGATAGGGAGTACCCATGTATATTTACTAAATACGTCTGTAACTGTCAGAATAAAGTTTGTATTTTTGTTAGCAGCCGAAAGACTCCTCATATCAACCAAGTCGGCTTGAAATTGTTCATCAACACCCCTCACAATCACTCTTCTAGTGGGATGTTTACCTTTATAAGGCTTGTGTTTGGTAAAAGTCTGTTGTCCCTGTAACCAGCTAAGCACATCCCCAGGTTTTATGCCAATTCTTCGGGATAGTGCAGCTATTGAAGAAAAATCGTTGAGCTGGATTGTAATAAATCTTTTTTCAGCATAATTCTATCTTTTTTTTAGACCTTGACCCATTTGAATCTTCTCAAAGAATTTATAAACAGCAGCAGCAAATGTTCTCTGATAGCCATCTAAACTGGTGTTATTAGCAATTTTAGTAGTCTCATCCAGTATTTTTTTATGAGGAATGTGCCTGTTAGCTACATCCTTATATACACTGTAAGCTGCATCATGATAAAACCAAGCTTTGTCTAATGCATTCTTGAATACATGGCTTGGGCCCCCGGTTTGTAAATACATTTCAAGGCGAGCCTTATGCTTAGTGCCAGGACCAGCCGCCGAATATGTCCCTACCATTGTTCATTGGGTCCCATAAGTGCATTTCAAATGGGACATTATTCACAAACCTATTGATTACAGAATCATTCATCATATAGTATAATTAGTATTAAAACAGAGCAGCAAACAAAGGAATATCGCACACCACAGATACAGTTAAACCTAGAAGTCCTGTCACGAATAGTGCGCTTATCTAGGCTTAACTGCGCGTTGGAATTGCGCACATTGGCCATATCGAATGGCATCCAAAGCACGGCAGGTTCTCTTGGTTACTCATAGCAAACACATGCAATGTTTCTGCCAATGGACCTCCGGGTTACCCGGAGGTACATTGGCTGAAACATTGCTTGTGCACAGGCCATATATACAGAATTTGGTAGCCTTACAATGGTCATAACCGCGTAGATTAACGCGCATATCAACGTGCTATTTGTGCGCATTTCATGACAGGACTTCTAGTTTTAACTGTAGGCACTTTACCAATCCCCAACGCTTTTCCTAGCAGTCCCCAGACTTTGAGAGACACAAACTTGCTTTTTCAAATACCACACACACACTGCATACACCTTTGGCCAGATACTTTCCATTCTTAGTTCTTACAACTTGAACACTGACAGTAGACGTGGGTCTCTTACACTTAACACAGTATGAGTTCACTTTGTTTTATATATATATGCGCTGATAAATTTATCATTTTTCTTCTAATCGCTTGGTCTGAAGTTGGTTAGTATATCAATAAACCAACTTTCTTTAAGCAACTCATCAATCACAAACATGCAGAAAAAGCCGCAGTTGACTGAGTTGATATCTTGAATTCTATAGGAGTTTTGAACCATTTGCTTTCTAGTCTGTCTCATCCTATCCAAAACCTCTTCTGGTGGGTAAACTCCAAAACTATCAAAGTAAATACAACTAGAACCTACATTGAAGACGACTACCCAATGAGTGTCAGGTCCCTCCTGGTTATCTAAATTCACTATGAAAACCAATTCCTCTTGTTCCGGCAGGTTATCCCTTGCAAACACACACCCAAAGTAGTCATTTCCTTCACAGTAGTTCATAAAATCATGGCTTGTGAGTGGAGGATTCATCTTTTTTTTTCAGTTGTCACGCACCCCCTGAACCCTTTTCCACGCCCTGCTCTTCTTAAACCTTTACCACCTAAAAGTGTAGGTAAAATGCTTCCAGTGAGTGACGCTATCAGAGTGCCAATGAACACTTCTTCCTGTTTTGAAATGAAAAACATACACTTTTGACAGGTGTTTGAGGGTAGCACACCTTTTCCCGCCAGCTCTTTCAGAATACCCAAAAGATTATTTGTGTCCTTTCTCGCGAAGACGAGAGGTATTGCACCATTTTCAGTAGTAGCTTTATGTGTAGCTCTTGATATTGCCCCTGCTGCCGCACTGAACCCCAGTGTGCCCAGCACAGGCAAACCTTTGGGAAGCAGAGTCCTCGCAACGTTCAAAACAGACGCAAGAAAGCCTCCTTTCTGTATCTCCATCTGTGTTTTGGAGAACGTAATTCTGACAGCTTTCCGAAGTTTCTTGATTTACATCTTTGTCAAGTATAGACCACCAATTTGCTGTGAGGATGACTCCAAGGTGATAGCCTCTCAATTTCTTTTCCTTTTTATAAGTTTGTCAATTTGACTATCTGTTAAATGAAATTCATCTGTTTTATACATGGTTATAATAATGTTCAGATTAAACAGTCATGGTTGCGAAGAGATTTGTTAAGTTAAATGTAGTCTGTTTTTCTCTAGCTATGAAGAATTGTTTGAGCCTTCCTGCGGTCGCTCTCAAATACCTTTTGCCTTGACAGGCCAAACACATAATACCCGTGAATTGCTAGCCAATCATTGTAGTCAAGTATTGCGCCTGTATGTGTATCCTTTCCTCCCATATTGAAATTCTCTGCCACCCTTCATACGCTTAAATATCGTTTTGGATACCCTGTGGGAAAAAGTCCTCACTAACTACGACAATGTTCATGGCTGTGATTGATGTGTTTGACGTGTTCTCAATGTACTGCTGGTTATTCCATCTCGCTGTCGGTACGGCTACACAATACAATTTCCTCATTCCGTTTAATGAAGCCCCCAACTGTATGTCTTGGTGACCATTGGCACCAGTAATATCTGCTGGATAATGAATCCGGTTCCATACAAGAGTCTCTGTCATAGATCCCCCTTGCTTTCTCTTGAACAGTTTTTCCTCGTACTCCCTGGGTAGCTCAACCCTTGAAAGATAAAGAACGGAAGAGTTAATAGCAACAGCATTGTCATCCTCTCTTAACAACGCATTGTCAGTACAGCACTTGATATCAAACTCAAGCACTTGATTAATCAACGGGAAATATAATGCCCCGAAGACCTTTTTGGTATTATGCCCAGTATTATTCTCATGATTTCCTGATGTGTCCTTACTGAAACAATATTGTGCTGAAACTCTTACATAATCACTGGAGTATTCCAAACTGTAAAGAATGGGAACGCTGATAAATGTAGCCTAGAATTATCCAGCTCGGCTCCATTAATTCTTACTAATGCTTCATTGATGAAAGCAAACGAACATTTGGGTACCAAGGTCTTAGCACCAAGATCAGTTCTAGAATCCGTAGCAGTGAGCAGGATATATCCATCATCATAATTCACCAGCATGCCCGATACAGTCTTACAATTATAGTTAATAGCATTAGTCAAGCCGTTTCCATTATCACCAATAGCTTTCTGAGTGGGATGTATTTTGATCCACATTTTGTGTGAATATTTAAGCAAACTGATTTCTTCGTCAAACAAATTAGCAAGCTCATGGTTGTCCATGCTTGAATATTTATATAGTTCTGACTAAACCTATAGCAGGATTTTGATTCCCCTTCCTTTCATCTTTTTTCTTCTTCCAAACCCACATTGGTCAGGGCTTGGTGCATATTGATCAGAGTTTGGTGCCATAGCAAATTTCAAATCTGTTAAGATCTCATTTCTGTCCGGCTGTTTTGGGGATTGTTTCTTTGGTGCAATTCTGTCCTCCAATTCACTACCGATTCTATCACCAGCTGCTGTTATTCCACGTGAGGCAAGTTTTGTGGCTGCTGTTTTTTTTTGTTGCTGTCATCGAGGGGTGTAGCTGACTGATACCCTTTTTAAGAAATCTAATCACATCACCAATACCTTTGGCTGTCTTACTTATATATCCATAGTTGCTGTAATACCTTGTGTGGCGCATCATTAACTTATAATAGCTCTCCAGACTAAATCGTAACAAGGTCTTTATTAGCCACTTGTAAAACTATACCCCAGTTATCCTCCAGAGGTAGTAATTTCCCATTTTGATCAGTGAGCCATACATCCAACGCATTCTTCTCTCTTGCATTGCTCGTGTTCCTCCACTGCGGGTAAATTTATCATTTTTCTTCTAATCGCTTGGTCTGAAGTTGGTTAGTATATCAATAAACCGACTTTCTTTAAGCAACTCATCAATCACAAACATGCAGAAAAAGCCGCAGTTGACTGAGTTGATATCTTGAATTCTATAGGAGTTTTGAACCATTTGCTTTCTAGTCTGTCTCATCCTATCCAAAACCTCTTCTGGTGGGTAAACTCCAAAACTATCAAAGTAAATACAACTAGAACCTACATTGAAGACGACTACCCAATGAGTGTCAGGTCCCTCCTGGTTATCTAAATTCACTATGAAAACCAATTCCTCTTGTTCCGGCAGGTTATCCCTTGCAAACACACACCCAAAGTAGTCATTTCCTTCACAGTAGTTCATAAAATCATGGCTTGTGAGTGGAGGATTCATCTTTTTTTTTCAGTTGTCCCGCCCTCCTCAACCCTTTTCCACGCCCTGCTCTTCTTAAACCTTTACCACCTAAAGGTGTGGGTAAAATGCTTCCAGCGAGTGACGCTATCAGAGTGCCAATGAACACTTCTTCCTGTTTTGAAATGAAAAACATACACTTTTGACAGGTGTTTGAGGGTAGCACACCTTTTCCCGCCAGCTCTTTCAGAATACCCAAAAGATTATTTGTGTCCTTTCTCGCGAAGACGAGAGGTATTGCACCATTTTCAGTAGTAGCTTTATGTGTAGCTCTTGATATTGCCCCTGCTGCCGCACTGAACCCCAATGTGCCCAGCACAGGCAAACCTTTGGGAAGCAGAGTCCTCGCAACGTTCAAAACAGACGCAAGAAAGCCTCCTTTCTGTGTCTCCATCTGTGTTTTGGAGAACGTAATTCTGACAGCTTTCCGAAGTTTCTTGATTTACATCTTTGTCAAGTATAGACCACCAATTTGCTGTGAGGATGACTCCAAGGTGATAGCCTCTCAATTTCTTTTCCTTTTTATAAGTTTGTCAATTTGACTATCTGTTAAATGAAATTCATCTGTTTTATACATGGTTATAATAATGTTCAGATTAAACAGTCATGGTTGCGAAGAGATTTGTTAAGTTAAATGTAGTCTGTTTTTCTCTAGCTATGAAGAATTGTTTGAGCCTTCCTGCGGTCTCTCTCAAATACCTTTTGCCTTGACAGGCCAAACACATAATACCCGTGAATTGCTAGCCAATCATTGTAGTCAAGTATTGCGCCTGTATGTGTATCCTTTCCTCCCATATTGAAATTCTCTGCCACCCTTCATACGTTTAAATATCGTTTTGGATACCCTGTGGGAAAAAGTCCTCACTACCTATGACAATGTTCATGGCTGTGATTGATGTGTTTGACGTGTTCTCAATGTACTGCTGGTTATTCCATCTCGCTGTCGGTACGGCTACACAATACAATTTCCTCATTCCGTTTAATGAAGCCCCCAACTGTATGTCTTGGTGACCATTGGCACCAGCAATATCTGCTGGATAATGAATCCGGTTCCATACAAGAGTCTCTGTCATAGATCCCCCTTGCTTTCTCTTGAACAGTTTTTCCTCGTACTCCCTGGGAAGCTCAACCCTTGAAAGATAAAGAACGGCAGAGTTAATAGCAACAGCATTGTCATCCTCTCTTAACAACGCATTGTCAGTACAGCACTTGATATCAAACTCAAGCACTTGATTAATCAACGGGAAATATAATGCCCCGAAGACCTTTTTGGTATTATGCCCAGTATTATTCTCATGATTTCCTGATGTGTCCTTACTGAAACAATATTGTGCTGAAACTCTTACATAATCACTGGAGTATTCCAAACTGTAAAGAATGGGAACGCTGATAAATGTAGCCTAGAATTATCCAGCTCGGCTCCATTAATTCTTACTAATGCTTCATTGATGAAAGCAAACGAACATTTGGGTACCAAGGTCTTAGCACCAAGATCAGTTCTAGAAGCCGTAGCAGTGAGCAGGATATACCCATCACCATAATTCACCAGCATGCCCGATACAGTCTTACAATTATAGTTAATAGCATTAGTCAAGCCGTTTCCATTATCACCAATAGCTTTCTGAGTGGGATGTATTTTGATCCACATTTTGTGTGAATATTTAAGCAAACTGATTTCTTCGTCAAACAAATTAGCAAGCTCTTGGTTGTCCATGCTTGAATATTTATATAGTTCTGACTAAACCTATAGCAGGATTTTGATTCCCCTTCATTTCATCTTTTTTTCTTCTTCCAAACCCACATTGGTCAGGCTTGGTGCATATTGATCAGAGTTTGGTGCCATAGCAAATTTCAAATCTGTTAAGATCTCATTTCTGTCCGGCTGTTTTGGGGTTTGTTTCTTTGGTGCAATTCTGTCCTCCAATTCACTACCGATTCTATCACCAGCTGCTGTTATTCCACGTGAGGCAAGTTTTGTGGCTGCTGTTTTTTTTTGTTGCTGTCATCGAGGGGTGTAGCTGACTGATACCTGTTTTAAGAAATCTAATCACATCACCAATACCTTTGGCTGTCTTACTTATATATCCATAGTTGCTGTAATACCTTGTGTGGCGCATCATTAACTTATAATAGCTCTCCAGACTAAATCGTAACAAGGTCTTTATTAGCCACTTGTAAAACTATACCCCAGTTATCCTCCAGAGGTAGTAATTTCCCATTTTGATCAGTGAGCCATACATCCAACGCATTCTTCTCTCTTGCATTGCTCGTGTTCCTCCACTGCGGGTAAATTTATCATTTTTCTTCTAATCGCTTGGTCTGAAGTTGGTTAGTATATCAATAAACCGACTTTCTTTAAGCAACTCATCAATCACAAACATGCAGAAAAAGCCGCAGTTGACTGAGTTGATATCTTGAATTCTATAGGAGTTTTGAACCGTTGCTGTAATACCTTGTGTGGCGCATCATTAACTTATAATAGCTCTCCAGACTAAATCGTAACAAGGTCTTTATTAGCCACTTGTAAAACTATACCCCAGTTATCCTCCAGAGGTAGTAATTTCCCATTTTGATCAGTGAGCCATACATCCAACGCATTCTTCTCTCTTGCATTGCTCGTGTTCCTCCACTGCGGGTAAATTTATCATTTTTCTGCTAATCGCTTGGTCTGAAGTTGGTTAGTATATCAATAAACCGACTTTCTTTAAGCAACTCATCAATCACAAACATGCAGAAAAAGCCGCAGTTGACTGAGTTGATATCTTGAATTCTATAGGAGTTTTGAACCATTTGCTTTCTAGTCTGTCTCATCCTATCCAAAACCTCTTCTGGTGGGTAAACTCCAAAACTATCAAAGTAAATACAACTAGAACCTACATTGAAGACGACTACCCAATGAGTGTCAGGTCCCTCCTGGTTATCTAAATTCACTATGAAAACCAATTCCTCTTGTTCCGGCAGGTTATCCCTTGCAAACACACACCCAAAGTAGCCATTTCCTTCACAGTGGTTCATAAAATCATGGCTTGTGAGTGGAGGATTCATCTTTTTTTTTCAGTTGTCCCGCCCTCCTCAACCCTTTTCCACGCCCTGCTCTTCTTAAACCTTTACCACCTAAAAGTGTGGATAAAATGCTTCCAGCGAGTGACGCTATCAGAGTGCCAATGAACACTTCTTCCTGTTTTGAAATGAAAAACATACACTTTTGACAGGTGTTTGAGGGTAGCACACCTTTTCCCGCCAGCTCTTTCAGAATACCCAAAAGATTATTTGTGTCCTTTCTCGCGAAGACGAGAGGTATTGCACCATTTTCAGTAGTAGCTTTATGTGTAGCTCTTGATATTGCCCCTGCTGCCGCACTGAACCCCAGTGTGCCCAGCACAGGCAAACCTTTGGGAAGCAGAGTCCTCGCAACGTTCAAAACAGGCGCAAGAAAGCCTCCCTTCTGTGTCTCCATCTGTGTTTTGGAGAAAGTAATTCTGACAGCTTTCCGAAGTTTCTTGATTTACATCTTTGTCAAGTATAGACCACCAATTTGCTGTGAGGATGACTCCAAGGTGATAGCCTCTCAATTTCTTTTCCTTTTCATAAGTTTGTCAATTTGACTATCTGTTAAACGAAATTCATCTGTTTTATACGTGGTTATAATAATGTTCAGATTAAACAGTCATGGTTGCGGAGGGATTTGTAAAGTTAAATGTAGTCTGTTTTTCTCTAGCTATGCAGAACAGCAGTCCTGAGTTATTCAACAATGTACCTCTAAATCTAATTGTTTGAGCCTTCCTGTGGTCGCTCTCAAATACCTTTTGCCTTGACAGGCCAAACACATAATACCCGTGAATTGCTAGCCAATCATTGTAGTCAAGTATTGCGCCTGTATTTTTATCCTTTCCTCCCATATTGAAATTCTCAGCCACCACTTCATACGCTTAAATATCGTTTTCGATATCCTGTGGGAAAAAGGCCTCACTAACTACATGTATGACAATGTTCATGGCTGTGACTGATGTGTTTGACGTGCTCTCAATGTACTGCTGGTTATTCCATCTCGCTGTCGGTACGGCTACACAATACAATTTCCTCATTCCGTTTAATGAAGCCCCCAACTGTATGTCTTGGTGACCACTGGCACCAGCAATTTCTGCTGGATAATGAAGCCGGTTCCATACAAAAGTTTCTGTCATAGATCCCCCTTGCATTCTCTTGAACAGTTTTTCCTCGTACTCCCTGGGTAGCTCAACCCTTGGAAGATAAAGAACGGCAGAGTTAATAACACAATCAACAGCATTGTCATCCTCTCTTAACAACGCATTGTCAGTGCGGCACTTGATATCAAACTCAAGCACTTGATTAATCAACGGGAAATCTAATGCCCCGAAGAACACCGATATGTAGGACAAAGAGATTTTCACACTGAATTGTATTTGATTGTTGCGAGGGTTAGGGATTTGCCACTTTCTGGTATTATGCCCAGTATTATTCTCATGATTTCCTGATGTGTCCTTACTGAGACAATATTGTGCTGAAACTCTTACATAATCACTGGAGTATTCCAAACTGTAAAGAATGGGAACGCTGATAAATGTAGCCTAGAATTATCCAGCTCGGCTCCATTAATTCGTACTAATGCTTGATTGATGAAAGCAAACGAACGTTTGGGTACCAAGGTCTTAGCAGCAAGATTGGTTCTAGAATCCGTAGCAGTGAGCAGGATATATCCATCATCATAATTCACCAGCATGCCCGATACAGTCTTACAATTATAGTTAATAGCATTAGTCAAGTCGTTTCCATTATCACCAATAGCTTTCTGAGTGGGATGTATTTTGATCCACATTTTGTGTGAATATTTAGGCAAACTGATTTCTTCGTCAAACAAATTAGCAAGCTCTTGGTTGACCATGGTTGAATATAGTTCTGACTAAACATATAGCAGGATTTTGATTCTCCTTCCTTTCATCTTTTTTCTTCTTCCAAACCCATATTGGTCAGGGCTTGGTGCATATTGATCAGAGTTTGGTGCCATAGCAAATTTCAAATCTGTTAAGATCTCATTTTTGTCCGGCTGTTTTGGGTATTGTTTCTTTGGTGCAGTTCTGTCCTCCAATTCACTAACGATTTTATCACCAGCTGCTGTTATTCCATGTGAGGCAAGTTTTGTGGCTGCTGTTTTGTTGTTGCTGTCATCGAGGGGTGTTGCTGACTGATACCTGTTCTAAGAAATCTAATCACATCACCAATACCTTTGGCTGTCTGACTTATATATCCATAGTTGCTGTAATACCTTGTGTGCCGCATCATTAACTTATAATAGCTCTCCAGACTAAATGTTAACAAGGTCTTTATCAGCCACTTGTAAACTATACCCCAGTTATCCTCCAGATGTAGTAATTTCCCATTTTGATCAGTGAGCCATGCATCAAACGCATTCTTCTCTCTTGCATTGCTCGTGTGCCTCCACTGCGGGTATCTTGGTGTGATTGTTATAAGAGAGCCAAAAGAACTATTAGGTGAAAAACTATAGAGGAGAGATAACACATTCACATCTTCCAGCTGAGGCACATTCGGAAAGTTTTGGGTTTGGTTGTAGACCGTATTAGTATCCGCACCCAACACCTTACTCAGGTCTTCACCGAAACTTATTGTATATCCAGACTACATTTTAAGAGTTATTCGATTGTAGGCAGCATTTTCATAAAGACGAATCGCATATCTCTCGCCTAATTGTTTGCTTTTTGTGCTGTCAAAATGTCCATTGTTTTCCATAATGTGATGTAGGAAGTAGGTAATGGACTTTACTGTGTATGACCCATCAGGGAAACTGACTTGGTGTTAGCCACCCTCAGGGGTCTTATACGTGAAAGTATTATAGTGCAGTTGCTTAGTAATATTCCGCCAATTATACCATAGATCTATATTGCTGAGAGCTATATATCTGTAAAGATTCGTGAGGTTATTGAGAACATACCTAAGTATGCTATTTGATTCAGTCTTAACATTAACTATTAACATTTCTCCTAAATTTAGCCTACAGTTAAAACTAGAAGTCCTGTCATGAATGCGCACAAATAGCACGTTGATATGCGCGTTAATGTACGCGTTATGGTTCAAGTAAAGCTATCAAATTCTGTGCATATGGCCTGTGCACAAACAGTGTTTCAGCCAATGGACCTCCGGGTAACCCGGAGGTCCATTGGCAGAAACATTGCATGTGTTTGCTATGAGTAACCAAGAGAACCTGCCGTGCTTTGGATGCCATTCGATATGGCAATTGCGCGCAATTCCAACGCGCAATTAAGCCTAGATAAGCGCACTATTCGTGACAGGACGTCTAGTTTTAACTGTAGCCTCAGGTCAATTACTAGAACAGATTGATCAGATCTGGAAACATACATTTAAAGGTTTCAAAGTGCATCTCCCTTGCTAGGTCTTGATGAATCTGTTACAAATCTTTTCCTGGGGTGTTCCTGGTGAATACGAAAATATTACAATTCCTTCTGATGGGTTTCGGTGTTTGGAAAGAGTCCAGTCCAATGAAGACAAGAGAGCAATTTTTCTTTCTCATTTTACTAAATTGGACAGAGATTTTCTTCAAGCGTTTGGTAGCCTCATCCAACATGTCATCAAACAGCATCAAATTCTGATAGCCACTGTCAATCTCGGTAGACGTTTCCTCAGGAAGTCCATCCAAATCACAACTGTATTCCATTAGAATGGGCACACCATGTTTTCCTTCAACGGTGTGTAGCTTAGGTACTAGTACCTCGTCAAATAAAGGATCACAACCCCTCAACTTAACGAATATGTAAAATCTTTCAGAGCAGCTCAGCTTATCAATCAGATTGAGCAAAACATTAGTTTTACCACCCCTGAAGCTCCAATGATGAGACACCAAAATGGGTGTTTGATTAAATACTAATCATCGCTAGGGTTATTATGAGACCCCCCCCCCCCCCCCCTCCCCGAACTTGCTTGTAGAAATTAGTTAGTGCAGACATCCTTCTGCTTATTGTATACATCATTACTCAGTTTAAATGGAGTGTATATGAATGGTTTGATGTAGCTCAGAGCTTCGCAGCAATCAACTACGGCTTTCAAAATAAGTAAAGCGTATGGTCTTTTCCTCTGTGTGTTAGAATATTCATTATAACATATGGAAAACATTCTCGTCATCAATATTTTATGACACGACTCAATAAATAGTTTCTTACCAGTCAACATAAAATATATGTAGTTGAGATATGTTTGGTGTTTGTTGGGAAGGTGTTTGTGAATGTTAGGTGGGGTAAAATCCCTATTCAGCTTGGCTTTCAGCGTCTCCTTATAGTCAGCATCAAATCGTGAGCACGTTTTGCTCTCTGTACCTTGCAACCCAGAACAGCTTCAAAGTGTCTATATGTACACATACCTATAATAAGGGATTATAAACACTTGTAATGTCCATACGCCAGGGTACGAACCCCATCGTCCAGTATGTATCGCTTGTCATCAAAGCAGCTCAGGCTGATCTTGTTGATTTCAAATGAATGAAGCTGATGTTTTTGAGATTGAATAGTTTTCATCTTGTGATGGAGATGAAGCTGTTGGAACAGTGTTTACCTGTAGTTCTCAAGCGTGATATCCTTTGTGATAACACCTTTCTTCACACCCTTGGCCTTCTTACCACCGCTTACATCAGCCACGGTGAAGCTATACATCTTAGACCTCAGTCCAACATACTCAGTGATTGGTACGCCTTCAGCCTCATCTGTCATCTTGCCTATGACCTTTTTGTTGGAGAGGTCATGGACGGGAGAACATGATGAGTATTCTGAATTGTCAAAGAGATGCTTATCCTTCCAAAGGTCGGCATACGCATTTTCTGTCTGTATCTCATATGTCAGGCTGTCAGTGTTGTGAATATTAAAATGGTTTTCTCCTTGTATTTCTTCTTAATGTAGTTGCAATGGAAGTCATCAGTGTCTTGCTCAGGTCTAGGATGCTCATTCCAACATATGCTGGCTTATTCAGAAGGATACACGACTTGAGCTTATGTACTACAACACGCCCCTCGTTGATAATCTTTGATGAGGCGAAGATCGGCTTGCTGACTAGATTTCGCAGCTTTTCTTCACTGACAAGTTTCACATCAACCCTCTTCCTGAGATTCTTCATCACCGAACACACTGTTGTTCATCAGTTTGAAGAAGTCTTTTTCAAAGTTATTCTTTGCAGCAGTTCTCTTTGAACTGTTGAAGTCAATATACTCCTTAAGCCGTGGTAGAGCTGTAAGTTTTTAAATTTCTTGTTCGGATTCCGTTTTGGTTTTTCAGGTGGAGTAAAACCTCAGTTCGGTTCGGTTTTCGGTTTGTTCATGAGGCCAAATAAAATTCAATAAAACTCATTCTTATGTCCGGAGTCATAACTGAATGGCAGTGAAATTGAGTAAAACTCAATGAATTCCCGAAATAAGCTATAATACATGAAGAATCAGGAAGGCCAATATAATAATTACCTAAATATACAGAACTTTTATTGTGCTTGGCCATTTTTCGAGGTCTGACACCTATACGCAACTTGAGGAAAGCTGCAAACACAACTAAACTGAAATGTCGGAAATTCACAGAATGTAGCCTTCCCAGAGTAGTGAGAGTACCCAGACACTGCCATTGGCAGTGTCTGGGTACTCTCATTACTCTGGGATGGCTACATTCTGTGAATTTCTCTAGCAAGAGAGTATTTAATAAAAAACGAAAAACCTTAGATTACGGGATGTCGACGGTTTCGGTTTCGGTTTTTAAAAAAAATCTAAAAACCTCGGTTCGGTTTCGGTTAACGTACAGCTCTAAGCCATGAAGATTGAACAAACTCGATAATTCTATGAACTTTTGTGAGCTTCAATCCCAAGGAGATATACAACTGCAAGTTCCTATAGTGGAGTGCATACTTCCTCGTAGTAGTCAGACTTGGTATCAGCTTGTGAATCCAACCAACTTGAACTTCTTCTCGAGGGACTTAAACTTAGGCGAATGCACACCCTGCTTCACATTAATCTGCTCTGGTGCCAGTGGATAGTCATTGTGCAGATCATTAATCTCCTCTGGGTTTTCGAGATCAACTTCAAGTACACAGCCTCGCTCCGAGTTTTGTCTGTAGTCTTCCATGTTGAAGCTGAGTGGGTCTACCCACATGAATTTGCTGGTGGGAAGAGGTTGGCTCATTGCCCATCCATACAGGTTATTTGCATCTGGATACATTATGTATTTCGAAGGCTGAGATGGGTCATAGTCTGATAGATACTTGTTGTTTGCTTTGGTGTATCTCCTAGCAATATAGCTTACACCACCTCTCATGCCCTTTTCAATGAATTGATACATATCAACGTTACTCATCAGATCCAGTTCAGTACCAGTCATTTGAGTGCAGCATCCAAAGAAAGCCCGGGACTGGTGAAGCAGTAGGCTGGATCAAGCTTGTAATACTGAAGACAAGTTTTTTTCTGAAACTTTCAAACACATCTGCAAGGAGAAGTACGACATTTGTGAGATACAGGTCATGATACTGACCCATGTTTTCAATGTCACACTTACTCCAAACATCCTTTGCCCTTAGGTAGTCTTCATCTGAAATACCTTCATAATTCAGCTGACTGTAGAAAGCTTCTTTGGGTGGTAAGGTGGTCATCTCGAATTTCTCCCAACAGTCCACGAAGTCGTAGGGTTAGACACCTTTCTTGGTGAGCAGTTCATAGTAGTTTGGACACTCCTTCTGGAGAATAGGGAAATCAGTCAGATTGGCGGAAAGATTGTCTAAGGAGGAAATCATGAACTGGAAGCTGTCTATGAACACTAGACGCTGACCCTACGTGAGCGCCATGTATTTTTCCATGTTGTTAGGGATAACATTTAGATTCATCTCTTTGTGGACGATCTTTCCACCTTTATTTACCACATATGGGTTCTCCTTTACAAACTTACCCATCTTCTGGAGTATTATATGGCTGTCGTAACCCCTCAAATTGTGGAACATCACTGGAATTTTATCAGTCTGTACTTGATATTGCATACATTGTGAGCAGCTCCTCTGAACTTGCCTGTGGCGTGACAATGGTCTCTTACATGCTTCCCATCGTCTGAGGTGACTAATTCACCACAGCATATGTGGCAGTGTAGCTGCTTGAAAGAGTTGCTCATCTTCAACTGACATTTTAAGAGGCTTGTTGAAGCGAGTGTTTCTAATTCCAGTGCAGTAACTGACTTCTTGAATCTGGAACCAGTGCCTGGAGAAACTTGTATGCTGCGCTTTTTCCTCTAGAGATTTGTGTTGGCTTTCTGAAACTACCATCATAACAGCACACAACCAGCCTTGTAGCCATAGCCACATGGAGTATGTTTCTGTAAAGCTTTAGTGTAGGGAGTCTTACCATTGGGATCACAGCCATCAATCTTCTCGACGAGGGACTCGAAGTCTGCACAGAAGTTGAATAGCACTTCCAACTGCTTATGGATGTTAGAAAAGTTTACTTTGGAGTTATCCTTGAGGCATCTTTACTGCCTGTCTTCCATTGATCTCCAAACATATGGATTTGTGTTTTTGAAGAACATCTTGTGACTAGAAGCACTGTAAGCAATATCTGCAGAAATGGCTCCTCTCCCTATGTTTAGTTTTGTTGAACATGAAACTGTTGAAATCTTTGACTAAGCAATAGTGCTGATTTTCACCTTGGGTTATGAGAAGTAAATCCATGCAGTCTTCGAATTTTTCATTGCTCACATAGATGGAATAGGTTTGCACCTTTTCATATCCAAACACACTGATACATATTTTGTTTTTGAAATTCAATCTTCTTATAATCCATTGTCTTTACTGGGAAACTAACACCTCTATAATTCAGTGTTTGAATGAGTTTGGGATTTTGTAGTGAGTAACTCTTTCAACGTGGTGAGGTGGTGGATATTTGTGAGCTAAGTGGCACCATCTGAAGCATTCATTGTCATTTACATTTGTGATGTTAATGGTGCTCTTTTTGGGATTCCGTAGTTGTTGAATGTATGAGGAACCAGCTAATGGTTGACGAATGCTAATATTCAACCAGTGACCCTGTATTTCATTATTTGATCCCTCACCCACCCACCTATCACATTTTTCCTGAATTTCATTATTAGCGGTATGAACAATTTGGGGCACTTCATGTTTATTTACAATGGGACAGCCTTGTTGTTGAAATATACAGACTTGTATGTAACTTCATCAACACCTGTTGGTTTGTTAAACAATATTTCAACGGTGATCACAGATTTCAACCAAATCATATGCCTCAGCTTGTGAGAGAGGGTTTTATTTATGACTGTAAAAGTGTTGTTGAGCTGTTGAACCAAACTTTTACGATTGGTTATTGAGACACTGTATGACTTTAATCTCGATCTTGATCCTTCTATTTTTAAGTTTCCCAGCTTCCCTCTGTCTGTTTTTAAATCTCCGTCTCAACCTTTCACTTCTTTCATTAAGCCTCCGTATCTCGCCAGCATTTTGAACTGTCTTACATTTCATGTGGGGATCTGATGTTTAATCTCTTCCAGGAACAACTTGTGAGTTCTTTTTGTCTCAAGTTGCTCAGTCTTGGCTAGCCTTTCTATGGCAGCCTTGTATTTCTTTTCATCTCTATCCAATCGCTATCTCTTTTCACTTGCTGAAAGTCTCATTCCGATTCGAGCAAGTATAGTGAGTCGCTATATACATATATACTAATAGAATTCATTTCTCTAAATAGTAAACTCAGTTTAGGCCACACAAAGTAGATCTTCTGTTTCTCAGGCCATTGTTTGTAAAATTGCATGCGGGCGAGCGGTTTTTTATTTTATTTTGTATTTCAGTAATTACTTCTTTGCCATCAAAAGTTCATGTCCTTGGTTCAAGATTTTGGCCTCATAATCTACAGAATAGCATGGGTGGTGGTGTATTTCATCCCTTGAGTGCAAGAAGGCTTTGCAATGCTAAAGCATTGCAAAGCCTTCTTGCACTAAAGGGACAAATTCATCAAATTTTTTAACTTGGGTAAAATATCAGACATAAACCATTTAATTTTTAGTTTTTTTAAGTTTAAATTGGTTATAAAAAGAGAGCATGCGGCAGCCAAAAGGACCATGCGGGAGGGCCTGAGAAACAGATTTTTTATTTTTTTAAGCCTTATATTTAAATGTTGTACAATCATTATTATTCAGGTCAATTTCATCTCATAACTTCTCTTCTCTTATTTTCTTCTTATAAAATTATGTGTGAACCTTGTTCAATAACACCAGACGGATGCAAAGTTCTCAGTAACAATCGTGTCACTCAGGAATCCGAGGAATGCGATTTGTAAATAATACTGACAAGAAAACTTCATTATTTGACCTGGATATGTATATAAGTGATCAAACTCGGGTGAAATGTATAATCATTTACTCAAATATGTCAACTCAGAAAGTAAAAAAAAAAAAAACACTAACCAAACCCTTTTCCCGGGTAACCCAGCTAGCGTCGTTTATGAGACGGGGGCTGTCCTAATAACCTTAAATACAGCCTTTTTGTAGTAATTTGGGGGCTCTTCTCACTGTGGGCAGCCAGTAGTATAGTAACTCGGGGGGTGTCCCGATATCTTAGCTGCAGTCGCTTATGAGACCAAATACGGGGGTCTGAGGGCTTTTGTCCTAGTGAACCCAAGATACCACACTACTTCCATAGGTGAATAAATATAATGAGGTATTGTAACAGTTGATTGATTATATGTCAATTAACTTTGAAGCCCAAGCTTAAATACTTTAACCCTTTGGACCATAGCGGTCGTTTTTCCGGCCAGGAACATGATACGTCATAACGTCATTATATAGGATGGCTGTTCAGTAAATGTGTGGGGTAGACCAATCAATATTTTCAACGTGCAGCCCTGGGGCTGCACGTTGAAAATATTGATTGATCTACCCAACATAATGAATATGGACTCTACTAACTGCTGCCATTGAACTGGCATGGAAGATACCACTCGAGTTCAAAGGGTTAAGTTTCTATTATGAATACCAACATACTTATTCACACAATGTACTATATTTACAATCCCTGTGATATAATGACATGGTGTGGATATATACTCTATCTATACATGTGTATACATCATAGTCGAGTGCATGTGATATCCATGAAACAAAATAACCATGACCTATTTCTGGAGTAGATAAGTGTAATTATCCAGATATATTTTCCAGATCTGATCTACATCATAAAATATGAAGTAATCGTTGTAATATTGTATAAAAGATTAACTGATTTTAAGTGCAACACACAATTGTGCAGTTGGCCATTTTCCACAGTATGGTATAATACAATATGAGCATACGGCTATGCAGTGTTTGCTTCCACTGAAGTGAGTGGAATTCCGGAGTATCGGAACTCGGCTCAGTTTTGCTTTGTAGCTTTTCTCCTACCTGAAGTAGTGTTGAATTTCCATGTGTCAATATGTCATCAGTGTATACGGCCATGCAATTTTACTTATTCAAATGTCAAATGTGTATCTGCGTTTTCTGTGTATGCAGCTTTATTCATTGTGTGCGGTTATGCAATGCTATGTACTCTATACTACAGTTAAAACTAGAAGTCCTGTCGTGAAATGTCATGAAATGCGCACAAATAGCACGCCGATCTGCGCGTTAATCCACGCGTTATGACCATCGTGAGGCTATCCAATTCTGTACATATGGCCTGTGCACAAGCAAATGTTTCAGCCAATGGACCTCCGGGTAACCCGGAGGTCCATTGGCAGAAACATTGTATGTGTTTGCTATGAGTAACCAGGAGAACCTGCCGTGCTTTGGATGCCATTCGATATGGCAATTGCGCGCAATTCCAACGCGCAATTTAGCCTAGATAAGCGCACTATTCGTGACAGGACTTCTAATTTTAACTGTATTCCATGCAGTGCTCCTTATTCCATGAAATCAGAAAATAAAAAAAAAAACGTCCCCCTCAGTTGTGTTGCATAGTGTACATTCGTTCTGCATCGATGTCTCGACCGACGAATATTAAAGAGCACATAGCTTTCTGCTATCAGTAGCTATGAATCTGTATTGGAATCACTAGTTCCATTCATGGGTTTGGGGAACAATCTTTTTATTTCCTAAAGCACGTTTACACTCGTTATAAATGAATATAAAGTCATACGCCATCTTCTGTGCGTGCGCGTGTGTGAGGGTGAGTGTGAGTGTGGAGGTGGGTGTGCACATGTTCGAGTTTGTAGGGTGTATTCTTGTGGTTATATATATACAATATACGGTAGTTTATATAAGATTACAATCTTCACAGTAATTGACACAGATTCTACCATCGTGACCACGTTGAACCATCAATCACGATTACAAGTTTACTACTAATCAGTGAATAGTTTGACCTAATTTATTTATAAAATGAAATTCATAAATAATGCATTCTCCCAATGCGTCAAAGTCTTACATGTGTATTATTCAACAAAAGTTGGGGATATCCAAACTGATGTTGATATTTTCGGAAAATGGTATTGGATACGCGTGATTGGACACATCAGATTTAGTGTGGATCATGAATGTTAGCGGCCCACGAAAACTTCGTGCAGGTTTATCGCACGAGCGCCGTGTTAATGTCTGTGGGGGGGGGGGGGGGGGCGTTTTGAAATTTTCATTGGTACTGGACGAGCTTTTTCGGAGGTCTCATCGTTCTTTTCTTGGTATAAACTCGTTCATCAATAGTTTCTGGTCGAAACGTAACTTTTGAAGATGCAAAGACTTACACGTGACGAACGTTTACGTGCCGTTGATATGTTGGAAGCTGGCAGATATAATTCAGTGGCTCAAATTCTCAACCATACTCAATCGGTGATTAGCTGGTTGTGGTCACGCTACCGTCAGACAGGCATGTTGATCACAGACGTCGGTCACTTCGTCCAAGGGCGATAACTGATAACCAGGATCGTTTCGTCAGAACCAAAGCATTGCGGAACCGCTATCAAAGTGCCTCAGACATTGGACAGCAGCTGCACCGTGCGACAAATGTGCCAGTCAGTGTTCAGACTATCCGAAATGGCCTACGCAGCTGGCATCTGTGCGCTCGGCAACCTCGTAGAATTCCACGTTTGACTGAACGTCACATCGCAGCAAAGCGTAATTGTTGTGGAGCACGACAGCGCTAGGCCAATCGTCGGTGGAGCAACGTTATGTTTTCCGATGAATCGAGGTTCACTCGCGACTTCCAAGACAGGCGAAACAGAGTGTAGCGGCGGCGGCGGCAGCGGCGGCGAACGATACCATGACGTAATCGGTAGGCAGTACGACCGTTTTGGTGGTGGATCGGTATGGTGTGGGCAGGCATAGCCATGACAAGCAGAACAGCATTACATGTCATCCAAGGGAGTGTCACAGGGCAGTACTACCGTGACAACATGTTAGCAGCTCATGTGGTGCCATTTGCGCGACGTCATGACCGTCGATTCATTTTCCAAAATGACAGTGCAAGAGCACACAGAGCCCGTGTCGCTACAGCGGTCAACTGGGAGCAGAACATCACTACACTGCCTTGGCCAGCAATAAATCCAGACCTGTCACCAATTGAGCACGTCTGGAATATGCTTGGCAGGCGCCCACGACAAAGCCAACAACCCCCTACCAGTGTCCGGGAATTCGCCGCTGCACTGCAGGAAGAATGGAATAGCATCGGTGAAGCTGATATTGGACGTTTGATGAGGAGTATGCCACGCCGGATCCGCACTTGTCTCGCGAACCGAAGAGGATTTACAAGGTATTGAGGTCTTGGACGGAATGTGGTAAATTCTCTGATCGACTGTCCTTGTCTTCTATAGCTCAGTGCGTGGAATGCGTGCTTGTCAGACACCCATCTATCGCTGAAATCATTCACCAGATGACACAGTGCTTTGCCTCAACTGTCTTTTTGATGAAAATATAGAGGATATGTACACTATTTTTTTGTGAATATCGGGAATTATCTCATGAGTGTGGACCTGAAAGTTTTATTTTTCACAAGCGCTTGCTTACTTTCAGGTCCACACGAATGAGATAATTCCCGATATTCACTAAAATAGTGTAGATTTTCTTTTTATTATATGCTACTTGACATTTTACTGTGCAATATTCAGCCCAATTTCACTGCAAACAGTTATGTTTCAGGACGACGTTTAAGCCGACGTCATGCGCCGAAGCGTAACGTCATTTAGGAAGGTACTGAAAAAAACTTTCAGGTCCACACTCATGAGATAATTGCAGATACTGACTAAAACAGAGTAGATTTTCTTTTTATCATATGCTATGAGACATTTTATTGCACAATATTCAGCCCAATTCGATCCCAAATGCGTACCTTTCAAAACAATAACAAAGATCACCTGATCGTTCCTTCAAGGCGACGTGATGCGGCGTAGCGTGACATCATTTTGGAAGCTACTGAGAAATATTTCTCGATATCTATCGAGTCGATAGATATAAAGAAATATCTTTTAGATAATTTGCGATAATTCACAGGCTAGCATATAATAAATAAATATATTTCTTCATATATCTCACTTTTATCAAATATCCCCTACTTTGTTTAAATAGTATATATCCTTCCTAATATAGCCTTGTTATTTTTGGTCACACAGATACCGCTCAGTCACATTCGCTGTAGATGATTTGTTCTGCATGCACACATTTTCGTGAAACGAAACACAAAACAGTGGAAATGTCCTTAGTTGAAAATGTTTTAAAACATGCCTGGACAGGTTTTCTCGTTCTCGAAGTGAACTATTTACAGGTTTACAGAGATGCTATCTTCAGGGCATCGAATTCAAGCAGCTCATGAATAAGATAGATTTTAAGGTTGGTGGAGGTAAAGTTGGTTGTGATGGCGAAAGAGAAAATTATACTGTAGACTGGTTAATAGGCAATCCTAAAATATGATTATGTTAATTTCGTCACGGTGATATCGTCCGGCAGATGCTCAGGAAGTGATCGGTTCTGCATTCACACATTTCCACGAAATGACACAATAACGATAGAAAATGTCCATTAGAAAATGTCCATTAATTACACGCCTGCCCAAGTTTCTCGTTCGCGAAGTTAACCGTTCACAGGTTTACAGAGCTACTGCCTTCTTAGCTTTGAGGTCAAGCAGGTCCTGTTTATGAACAACCTAGATTTAAGGCTAGTGGAGGTAAATTTGGGTGTGGTGGTGGAAGAGAAACTTATACTAAATATTGGTTAACATGATACACTGGGTAATTATTATGTATGTGGGTGGGATGTGCGCGTGTGTGTGTGTGTTTGTCC
Organism: Pictodentalium vernedei; assembly: GCA_031216915.1. Taxonomy (NCBI): domain Eukaryota; kingdom Metazoa; phylum Mollusca; class Scaphopoda; order Dentaliida; family Dentaliidae; genus Pictodentalium; species Pictodentalium vernedei. The sequence goes on from CM062296.1 coordinate 57,492,836, forward strand.
ATGAGTGCATGTGTGTATGCATGGGGGCGTGGGTGTGTGGGAAGGAGGGGTTGTATGTAGGTTTGTGTTCGTGCATGAGTGTGAGGGTGTGCGTGTGGATGGGTGATAACTCCCTTGCGTTTAACGAATATGCCCGGTGAGTGCGTGTCTGTGCGCGTGAATGGGTTGTGTGTGTGATTGCGTGCCTCTGTATGTTTATTGCTTTTACTTGTTCATTTAAACTTTTCTTTTAAACTTTCAGTGCACTAAAAACTTGGAGTTGTGTTGAGCACAAATTCAGAATCAGTTTTCCCTTGCCATGATCGGCCAAACCCGGCGTACACCAATCTATTTTGTGGATATGGCGATTTATAAAGTCTCGTACTGTGACAGGATCGGTCTGTTCGACGGAAGAAGCAAAGTGTCGCATTTTTGCCCAGTTGATAAATACAGGAAAAATGATTGATTAGATGATGGGTAATACTTTCGGTCACATGTGATTTATTCTTATGATTATCAGATTCTTCTGCATGAAGGTGATATTAAACGAAACCCTGGTGACACAAGCCAGTTGAAAATAATTGTACATATTAATTCGAGGGGTCTCCGAAATAAAGTAGACTTAATTAGGTCTTCCACAATGGTCCATCTTAGGCCCACTTCTGTTTAATATACACATAAACGACATCGTGGTTGATATACAATCAAATGGTATCCTCACAAAACTTAGACATCCCATAAAGTAGACAGCTTAAAACAACAACATTCACACTTTAGTGTACAGCTAATCCCCTGCTTGTTACCCATTATTCTAATGGACTATTCTGTGAAATATGCACACAGAGTCTGATTTATGAAAAAATGTTTATTGCAATTTCAAATTCAATCATTATTCATTTCAATCACATAAAAATACAGAATATAAAGCATTTCAAAATTAGGTAACAAACTAAGACAAGAACAAAAACACACAATGCTCAAACACATTACAGAAACATAAAAACACTAATCTATAGGCGATTTGTTGCCATCAGACAACAAGAAATTTACTTAAAATATAAACTTCAAAAGCATACACAAAATACAAACATAAAACAGATACATAAAAAACAAAATACACAAACATAATACAGATACATAAAAAACAAAATACACAAAAATAATACAAATACATAAAAAACACAAGATAATTTACAAAATACACAAACATAATACCGATACATAAAAATCACAAGATATTTTACAATAGTTCACTCGTTTATCTCTTAACCCAACAAAATTGCCAAAACGGCCTGTATTATTTCCAATTTTGAAATTTACATAATATATATATATATAAATATAAAATATAAACTACCTCAAAAACATAGCTTATGACCCTCCACTGGACCGAGCTCATTTCAATATGGGGTCATCACCTATGTTTTTAAGACAAAATGTTCAATTGCTAAGACATTTTCTTGCAAGTGTCATCTATTGTCCTCGTTGGGTAAAGGGTTAAGCTAGCCTTAGAAGATGTCCTGCTGCATCTAGAAATTCTAGAGGCGATTTTTGTCCTTCAACCATCATTTGCTTTAGACGTTGAAGTCGATTCTCAACTTCCCTGTAGACTCTTTTCCTGCTTGGTGGAGCTGCGCCAAAATTTATTTGTGCGAATTTTGCTCTATCAGCATTTTCAATTTTCTTTATAACTTCCACAAACCTGTAGATATTTGGGTGTCTGTGGGGCAATGTTCCATTCAGGCGATTGTGGAAGCCTTCTAGGTGGTTGTTTGTCCTGGGACCTGTTGTCTGATGATGATTCCAAAGAGAGATTTGGAATCTTGTATCATCATCAACCCATGTTGTGACCATATAGTCATTAAAATCTGTTGCTGTAGGTACTTCTGGGGTTGACTCCATGGCGTCTATCCAAGTTTCTTGGACAATCGTTGGTGGAAGAAGAGCAAGTCCTGCTGCTCTTCTAATCCAGGACTGGATAGCTGTGTCTTCCCTATATTGTACAGACAACCCAAGCTCTTGGGTTTTGCGCCAAATGGCCTGACAGAAATGGAAAAAACAACCTTTCACCTCTGCATCTGGAAATTCACTTGTAACCGCATGAATAGCAGCAATCTCAAAATCAGTTTGTATACGACTAGGGACAAATGGTCTATTCAGTCTCTGTTGAATTTCAGCTTTCAGCTGCCTGAACAGTCTTGTATATGTTGATGTCTGCCTGTTTGGTAGAAGAGCAAACACAAGTGGATATGAACTGGTCCCGTTCATTGCATGAATGGTGTAAACCTGGCTCCATAAGTCGGGGCATGAAGAAAATGTACCATCCATGTACACGGTTTCAGCAGACTGCAAAGCTTGTAGTTGGTCATCAGTAGAAAAGACAATCATCTTTTCTTTCTTTCTCTCCATCAGTTAAAAGTAAATAACGACGTCCATCTGAAGTCTCAGACCATGTGCCGTCAAGGTTAACCTCAGCCCTTGTCTTGGGAAGTGATGGTATGTTTTTTGCCTGTGCCTATACAAGGCACTACTTATTGATGGAAAAGATGGCAGTAACTCTACTTGGTCTCTACCAATTATTTCTTCATTATATAAGGACTTCATTTGGGTAGTCTCTTCTCTTGCTCTCTTTCTCATTGTGCTGATAAACCTCACAGTGTTACTATCTTCTGGGGGATGTGAATGATCAGAGATATCTCTGACAAAGTCTCCAACGGTGGTGCACCTTCCCTTGCAAGTAGAATGTATACATCACCAGTGAGTGCAGCTCTGTCTTATTTTATTTCTGTTATATCTGTAGCCGTCTAAAAGTACCTGTGGCGTGCCCTTCTGTGACATTACAAACTCTACTTTCTTAACAGTAGCCATTTTCAGGATATGATTCCCAAGTAAAGTCTGGCATCTTATATAGAGCACTTTTTTGACTGTGCGTTTATAACATAACCGAGTTCAAAGAGAAAGAATGAAAGGTTTTAGCGCGCCGAAGGCGCGCAGGGACGATGTGGGATTTACAAATCCCTTGCGACCCGGTTAGCCTTATTTTATTTCACTTGGATCTTGGATCACACAGGCCTAGCTTTCCTATTGCCTCAAATGGGGTCTGAAGGGGTATGCACGCGGTTAGAATTCCCGGCAGTTTGCATTGGAGTGATAGATTGTCAAAGACCAAACCCTAAACGTCATTAGGACTATTAGAGAGCGGGCTCTATTCGGTTCCAGCTTGGCGATGGTAGAGGTTTGAGTCCCACCATGGTGGCGAGCCAGAATATAATGTTGTGCGATGGCAATTTTAAGGGGAAAAGAAAAAAGAAAACCAAACAGCAACGCCGGTTTGGTAGCGGCCCCGGTATATGACCATAGCGGTTACAAAAAAGGAATGGAGAAAGCTCCAACAGTTTAGTTTGAAAAAACCGGGAGTCATCCATCAAGCCTTCTGGGAGATAGGATGCCGTATGTGATTTTAAGGGATCTGGTTATCCTTCGGGAATTCCAAATGACCTCCAACACCCCCCCTCCCTCCCACCCACACAAAAAAAAAAAAAAAAAAAAAAGCTTTTAAAAGGGCTGTTTGCTGGCAAGATTGTTTCAATCCTTGCCTTGGTCTTGTTAAGTTTTCTGTACATCTTTGCTTAAGGATTGTTTCAATCCCTCATAGTTTGTCATTCAGTTTGGTCGTGTGTCTGATGAGATAGAGGAGGTAGAAAAGATAGAGAGCTGGAAATTAAAGGAATTCGGTTTTTAATTTACAACTTTTCCGTCCTTTTGGATGGGGAAGCCAGCATTTTTTCCCCGAGATTTATATCTCAGGGAGGGGAGACCCGGCAGCAGGTGAAGATTTTCCTCCCTGTTTGCAACTCCCACTGGTAACAGAGGCAAGCTTTCGTGCGCATCGTGTCACCCGCAGCCAGTTCTAAATTTAGGTCACAGAATGCCTGGCTCACCCCATCACAATGATGTAATCTTTAACCCTTTCGATAGACATGCCCCAGATTATTTAGTTTTCCTATTGAGGACGCGATGCGCATTGAGTTCTATTTTTAATTCGCTGTCTTGAAGTCTATTTAGAGTTTTGCTTTGAAGATCTTTTAAGCGCATTGCTATAGTGTCTATTTTTGCTATCTCGTGAAGTTGTTTTATCGATGTCCACGTGGGCTTGCGCAGAGCCACGCGCAAGGCATGATTTTGGACCCGTTGTAGTTTTTCAATGTTGGTTTTATTCAGATCACTTGTTATTATGGCCCCATACTCTAGTACTGGGCGTATATATGATTTGTAAAGCTTGAGGAGAATTTCTTTATTGGCTCCCCAATTTTTACCTCTAATCATTTTCAGGAAATTGATGCGTTTAGTGGCTTTGACGGTGACTGAGTTTATGTGATTGTTTAGATTGAGACTGCTATCCAGGTTGAATCCCAGAAACTTTGCCTCATTACTAGCTTCAAGTTTATGATCGTAAAGCTTAAGCTCAATATTAGGGACAAGCTTTTTCCTTTGTTTTTTATAGAATGTGATTCTTTGTGTTTTCGTGGCATTTAGCTTGATGCGCCACAGAGCGCACCAGTCTTGCAGGTCGCGGATGGTATCCTGCAGGCGGTTTTGTATTATGTTTCCAGACTTACTGGCCGTCCACATTCCTTTGTCGTCTGAGAATTGAGATAGTTCAACATGGTTCTTCCCTACTTTGTCAATGTCATTCACATATATTATAAATAGAAGCGGGCTGAGGACCGAACCATGTGGAGTGCCCGCTTCGAGTTTTACCTCGGCTGACACTTCGCGGTTGACCCTCACTTTGATTTTTCGATCAGATAAAAATGATGATATGATCCTTAGAATTTTGGTAGGTAGCCCCATTTTAGCTAGTTTGTATCTCATGCCATTGTGCCAGACAGAGTCAAACGCTTTTTCTACGTCTAGTAATAGCGCGGTTCCTATTTCATTTTGACTGAACGCCGTTTTCATATAATCTACCAGTCTATAAACATGCTCGATTCCCTCTCTTTGGCTCCTGTATGCCCTTTGCCACTTATTGAAAAAGCTGATTGATTCGAGATGGCTGCGGAGTCTAGTCGTGAGAATCCGTTCGAAAATTTTTCCAATACAGCTAAGTAGGCTGATTGGGCGGTAATTAGCTGGGTTGCTCAAATCCTTGTCGGGTTTGGGTATCATGACTCCTGTAGCTACTTTCCAACATTTTGGGAAGTATCCACTAGAGAGACAGCAGTTTAGGAGGTTAGTGAGTCTACCGAAAAAAGTGTTGGGACATTGTTTCAGGATTTTGTATGAGACCTCGTCCCCTCCTGGGGAAGAAGAAGACTTACATTTTTTAATTGTGTTAGCCACTTCTTCTTGGCTTATCGGTTCCGTGAGTTCATGGTCATCCCCGACCTCGGGCGTTTGGCTGAAGTTGGCATCGTTAAACGTTGTCTTGTTGTCTTGAACATATTTGTTTACTTTTTCTTTGAACTCGTCATCAAACCTATCGCCCTCATGTGGACGATGATATTTCTTAAGGAGCTCAGCAAAGGCGCTAGCCTTCGCCTTGTCATCGTTGATCTTTAGTGCCTTACTGTTGGCGTCTTTATGTTTTTGTCCAGTAAGGGTTTTAAAAGTATCACAAAATTTTTTAGCCTCCCTGAGTCCATTTAGATTTTCCGTTGCTTTTTCCCGTCTCACGCGATTGTCGTTTGCTATTGCTTTTTTAACTTCGCCGTGGAGGCGATTATACACGGCTTTAAGTTCGACCTTTTTAGTTGGAAGTTTTTCTGATTTGTATGCACGGAAGGCCTTTCTTTTTTGTTTTATTATTTGGAGTGTGGTTTCAGTTATTCTGTTGGCCCGCGGTTTAACTGTCTGTTTGGGACAAATTTCATCAAGAGTGTTGTTAATGACTTCACTGAGATTGGTACATGCTTGCTCGAGCTCGCAGGTATTCATTGGGTCGCTTTTGTTTATTTTAACCTGAATTATTTTTCTGAAGAGGTCCCAGTCAATTTTGGATAGATTCCTCCTCCTCATTGTGGGGTATCTTGTGGGTCCGCTGCAACCGTGTAATGTAGCATGAACAGGCAGGTGGTCGCTACCTAAATCATCGTCCCCCACATATATGTCTTGCGTTCGATTAGTTAGTGATTTACTGGTTATAATTAGGTCAAGGATGTCGGATTGGTGGAGGGTGTTGTTACTGACGTGAGTAATGTCGTGGTCGTTATTTAATACAAAAAGATCAAATTGTTCGATGATATTAAAGAGAGCATCGCCATTGGGCTCCGTTTTATTGCATCCGAAAACCTGATGTTTGGCATTGAAATCACCTAAGAAAATACAGTGTTTGTGATTTTTCACAAAGAATTCAAAGACTTTGCTGTCAACTGTTTTTTTCGGTTCATTATAATATGAGATTGCGGCAACTTTTTTATGATCTAGTTCAATCTCAGCGGCAATCACCTCTGCGTTGAGATGATCGCTTGATATCGTTTTATATTTTAAGTCCTGCCTTATGAGGAGAGCGACTCCGCCTCCACGTTGTGTGGGACGGTCTCGTCTAATGATGTTGAATCCACTTAGCAAAAATGTCTTACTTGGCTATAACCATGTTTTGCTGATACCAATTACATCTACGTTTGTGAAGTAATCGGACATCTGTGAGCTTTTGCAGTTAACGCTTCGAGTGTTCCACTGAATTATTTTTAGTGTATCCATGAATGGTTTAGGAATAACTGTACTAAGTTTAATTACTATTTGTAATATTGTTACATAATTATATTCTGTTGACGGCCGCTTCTAATAGAGTGTGAGATATTTGAGTATTATATAACTAAGAGGCTGTTTTACTAATCTCTTTGCAAACGTCCGAAAGACTGGTGTCCAAGTGTTTCTTCTGAGTTCACTGTAAACATGTTCTGTTTGATCTTGATTAGAAGATAAATAATAATAATGATAATAATTAACAACTTTAATTAACAACTTATTTGATGTTTTGTTTGTGTGAACAAGTTTTACTAACAAATAATAATCAATTCTTTGGTAATTCTCTTGTTTGGATAAACCTGTTTTCATTAATATAATATCAGTCTATTCCATTGTAATAGTGGATGAACATAATTAACTACTTTTACTGAGTGTCTGAGTTATGGGATGTCTAAGTTATGGGATGTCTAAGTTTTGGGAGATAACCAATCAAATATACGACTGTATGCGGATGATACATCTTCGTTCGTAGTTGTAGAAAATGCTATTCTAGCTGCCAAGGTATCTAATTCGGATCTCCGTCTTATTAGTAGATGGGCAGAAAGGTGGCAAGTAAATTTTAGTCAAGAAAAAAACGTAATACTTGCAATTTCTCGTAAACACACTCCTGACCCCAACCCCACCCCTTTACTTGAATAATAAGATAATAAATAAGTTAAAAGCCATAAGTACCTCGGACTAACATTTCAGTGCAATGGAAGCTGGGATGCTCAAATAAAATGGTATCATAAATAAATAAGCTCTGTGGTTAATTGCTTCCGTGGACTCGAGTACAAATGGTCACGCCCGAATATAGAAACCATTTACAAGTATTATGTGCTACCTAACCTTGACTATGCCGATGTGATTTGGATAACCGTTCCCTAATAATCAATCGGAACGAATGCTATTAATTAGGTTACAAATTCAGTTGTGAAGAAAGCACACACACATGTTAATATATGCATCAGATATGTAGGTGATTTCACATAACATAACACTTCCCTCACCCCTTCCACACACATATATCAGTTATTTAGGATCCCTTTCACACATATACATACCAACTTTACTCCGACCCCCCCCCCACCCCACCTCTTAGGTATTAACAGAGGTTATACACAATATAATATAAGTGGCTACTTATTTTTGTATTTTAACACACTCAGACGAATTTCTTTCTTTTGCTCATTTAGCCGCATTAGACAGTTTATTATACTATATTTTCTTTCATGGGGTAAGACATTCCCGCCCTTTATTTACTGGGGCAACTAGGCTGGAAGAATCACGAAATGTTCGCTTCGGAGTTGTTTCCAAAATTTGTTGCCTTCTTTGCAAGGAAAAAAAAACACTGAACTGTTTTTTCCAAGAGAGAATTTCTTTAGAGCAGTACTATTTTTCACTCTTCAAGAATTCTTCGAAAAACTTGTAGTTTTTCTCTTCAAAAACTATTTCTGCTTCTAAAATATGTGAGACTGATACGTGCACGTGTGACACACACAGAATAGGTCATACAAATTGAAAGAGATCAGTAATATTCGAGAGTTGTTGTTGGCCCAGCATAACCAATCCGGAGTACCGGTACGGAACTTGCAAATTAAATACACACTAAAATTAAAGTGTTAAAACTGACACTTTCAAGGTGTTAAACCCATTCTGTCTCTTAGGGTTTGATTTTAACACTCAAAGCGCAATGCTTTAAGCACTTAGACATTACAATCGTCAGACATCTGAAGCTTGAATGGATGGCACTTCCCATGAGTCTAGCATTGGTGGTTCTTCCAGAATCGTCCATAATTTGATTTGCGCTTTGTGGGTACATAATTTAAAGGACACAACGCAGATGACGCGGATCAGGCTCGAGAGTTCGAGCCTGATCCGCGTCATCTGCGTTGTTTCCTTTTAAGTGTCGCGACATTACACTTGTCAAGTGGTATTATTGTAACACCTGTCAAGTTCTGGGATATCTACTCTTGAACAAAGTGCTAGTTCATCACTTAGTAAGTGTTAAATACAGCACTTCAAGTGTAGTTTTTAACACTTTAGTTTTTAGCATGTAAGAAGTTTCCTCACGACTGCTACATGCATAGTTTCTTCATCCACTAATACATTCCCAAAAGTCTTGCGCTTTTTAACTTTTATTCCGACTGACTAATGCTCAAATTACATCATCAAGGCATGCCTTCGACGAAGGCATGCCTTTATGCCGTAGTTGGAATATTGGTCAGTCAAGACTTCCCCAGTCATCCCCAGTCACCACAGTGGAGGCAAAACAGGCCCCCAATCCCTCAATAGGTCATCGCGGTCGCGGTACCAATGTTTTCAAAACGAAAAATGCTCATTGGGTTTTTGGGGTCAACACTGTGTATGATGATCCTAAGCATTTACACAATGTTAATAACTTGAAATAGCACCACGTTCAGCTATCTTAAGACACGATCTACTCTACAATGACAAGTATGCAAATATATATGTCCCTCCCTTGGCAATCAGAGAATCTACAATGAGTCTCCAGTTTGCGGGAGTGCGGTGGCTCAGTGGTTACCGAATTGGACTTCAAAACGAAAGGTCTACGGCTCGGACTAAGGCGTAGTGCACGTCGACGGTGCTTTTGCCTTCAACCAATGCTGACCCTGGTAGCGTGGAGTTAGTATGTTGGGAAGTCTGACAATTGCTTACCGCTGCTCAGTGGTTCTCTCCGGTACTCTGGCTTTCTCCACCCATAAAACAGCACGACACGACACGAGGTGACCTTGGATATCGAAAGTGTCGTTAAATCCAAATAAATAACAAAATCTCTAGCTTACAGTGGCTGTTATGAAACTTGTTCAGTAAATTAGGTATGGCCAAGCCTTTGTTGAGGTGCAGACCCAACGTACCGGCCAAGTTTAATAAGTTTTACTATATAAACGGGGAACAAATTGACGTTGACGATTATCTTTATCACAAATGAAACCGATAAGAGATGTCTGAATAAATACGGAAGTAAACAATGCTTAATACAAGGCCTACAATTATGTTGTTTAAAAAAATGCGTTGTTTGGTAGAGCTAAAATAGTCCTTGATAAGGAACATATTGTGAAGCATTCCTTAACAGAATTTCAAATGATGTCATTGAACACGTTTACCCCCTGAATCATCACTGTCAACGATTATTATTTGCACAAGAAAAAATGGCAATACCCCGGTCTTCTGTTGAATCCGTTTGTCATTTAAGGTGACAATATACAGTAGAGTCGCCGTGGTTTGGTCGTAATCCACGCATGGGCAGTGATGTCCATGCTTGCATTTACCAAGTAATAAAAATAAACATCAGCAAAACTTTAATTAACGAATCACCCGGTTGTACCAGGTGCTTCATTAATTAACTTTTTGATGATTTTTCTGTTATTAGTATATGGAATCTTATATTATTGCATCCGAGGAAATATTGTCTACCCGTTAAAAGTAACAATTCCATGGCGGATGTACTGTATCATCTTCTTGATAAAAGATAAATATAAGATTGAACTGCGCATTGGAACTTGAAATATTTTTGAAAATTACGAATGCAGTATTCTCCAGTCTCATTCATTTATATACAAGTCTCCGTATTTCGGCAATTGAAGCGTTAATTATTTTGTTTGCTTATCTATGAAACCTTCAAAATATCTATATGCATCATTGATGAATGTCAAGTTTGAGGTCTCTGGTCAGAGGTCCGAGTTGAAATGAAAATAAACTAGCATATTTGTGTATGCTCGCATATGTTTTCTGAATAGTTCCTTAACCCTTTACCCAACGCAGGCGATTTTCAGAATTTATTATCTCAAATATCACTTTTTAAATGTTTTGAAAAAATTTCAACAAAACCATATCATGTGACCCCTGTTAGGAACGAGCTCGACGAGCTCGTTCCAAAGAAGGGTCACTTGATATGGTTTTGTTAAAAATTTTCGAAAAATAATATTTTTTCAGATTCTGAATTTGCATATTACGCGGGCGGATACGGGCGATTCGTTGGGTAAAGGGTTAACAGATTTCTATTTGATCCTGTATTAGCACCTAATCTTGACATAAGTTCAATTTTAACAGTGAAGGATATTGGTTAGAAGTGGAAGGTCACAGGAAGCAAAATTAATTGTAAATATAAGAGACGTACCTATGTGCATGGACTGTAATTATTTAATTAAGTATCCAGCATGGGTAATGTTAACCGAGTGTCATAATAATTGACAGCGTACTTGTAAAGGCTTGGATTCAATCCATTACTCAACACGATGTTTGTATTATTTCCATAGAAACAAAATCACCTATATCCAAAGCGTCTACAAAAAACCGTTTGTATCGTAATGACTCTATAATTTTCTTTCCTTTGTCCATCCCTCAAAAAATGAATCTCAATAAAAGAGTTACGGACGATAACTCTCAACATAGGTGAGGACGGTATAATTATTACACCGTCTTACACCGTATAAATGTAGGTGAAGACGGTATAATTATTACACCGTATACAGCGAATCATAACGTACACTTTAACCCTTTACATGACGCAACGACCAAACCCGGCCAGCGCTTTTCTCAAAAATCCCCAATTAATTTTCATTATATATTTATTTTTTGTCTCAAAAACATAGGTTATGACCCTTCGTTGGAACGAGCTCGTCGCGCTCGTTCCCACGAGGGGTCATAACCTATGTTTTTGAGACAAAAAATGAAAAACATTAGTTATTCAAGAATTTTTGTTGCAAGTGTCGTCTGCTTCTCATGTTAGGAAAAGGGTTAAAATCTCTCTGATGGTTTATAGTGACATAATAGAGATTTTTTTGCAATATGAACGACGACTGATAAAAATTACGAAAAGCCAATAGTTGTCCATAATTTGTAGCGCTGCCAAAAGAAATTTTCGCAGGATGCCACGACTGCAAGTCCGTTTTTCAGAAAATCCTACCGTTCAAACTTCGTGCCACTGGGAGTTTAAGGACTACACAGCAAGGATACAATCTTAATGGTCTCAAAAACGCTCTCTGTCTCAAACACTTTGACATATGATACATGTGTTGATGAGAAGCCGTATTCTCTCCCCACCGCATGTGTAACATACGTCTGTCCAGGATTAGATAGCAGGGAGAGACGAATGTATCCCACCCCACCCACGTGACACTATACATTTACATCGTTATTATGACGTTATGCATATCGTATCAGTTTCTTGCTACCAACTAATTAATTTTGACGTCATCAGAATGCCGTGTGATCAAAGTTGGTGCTCTAAATCTCTTTAAACCCCAAGATGCCACCGTTCCTAATCGATTTCGTGGTAAAAACCTTTGGACTATACATAACTTGTGCATGCCATTTCCGATGGCGTCATCAGTTTTTCAAATTAACGAATACCAAATGAGTTGATTATATTAGCACGTGACCGCCAATTAACTCTGGCTAACATAACCGCTTTGGTGAGGGAGAAAAATAATCTCCGATGGATACGGGTTTGGGATGGGAAAATCTCATCCTCGGGACAAGATATTTGGTCCAGACACTCGGCAAGCCTCGAGTCTGGCCCAAATATCTTGCCCTCGGGTGAGATTTTCCCATCCCACACCCGTACCCACCAGGGATTATAATAATCGTAACTATGGATAAGAGACTACTACAACTGACAGGAGGAACACATATTCAAGTGACGTAACATATCATTCGTCATTCCTATCAGTTGCCGATCATTGAGCAGACATATGGGGTTTAGGTGGCTATTTGTTGGTTGAAATGGGGGTTAGGTGACTACCGCAATTTATGCGACTAGTCACATAGTTAAATGCCATTATTCTAGGGTGGGGTTTAGAGTTGGGGTAAGGTGGGGTTAGGGTCAGTAAAGGGTAGGGTAGGGTTAGGGTTTGCTACCACCCCAAATATTTTTCACCCAAAAAGTTGTTTTAATACAGTGGACATGCATTTTAGTTAAAATAGACTAGGATGTCAGGGCAAAGCCAGCCTAAATATAGGGGCAAGGGGCCTCATGTATAAAGATATTGTAAGTTCAAAAGATATTCCGCATCAAGGCGAAAAACCTACGTGAATTTCACTACTCTGTGAAGCTGGTCATGGTAAAAACACACGTGGTGTATATCCAGCTTCAGCGCAGGGACCCAGGGGAGAAACGGTATGTTAGATAAGGTCTAATCTCATTTAATTTATACAGTAGTCACGAGTCTTACGAGACGTAATCGGTTGGTGGCAGGATATCGTCAAGGTCAAATTGAGAAACGAGATTCTAAAAGATAGAAATGTCTGTCGTGTCGTCACCTGATCATTAGTACAGCAATGAATGGCAGGAACGAATCGGTTCTCTCGACAAGTGAAATCACCGTTAAGTCACGCTCGAGATGACTTGTATTGATTCTGCCTCGATATACGTCATCTCCCACCGTTTTGGCAGATGGACAGATGAGCGTCTGTCCACCTGACAGTTTAGGGTAAAAAGTATATATACCTTGAAGAGCAGAGCATTAGACACACACTTGGGGTCACACACACGTCGGTGAAGTCCAGGGCAGGCGGACTGTTTCCTGGCATAGGGGTACCTTCGATCACAGGACCCTGAAACGGCTGGAATCGCCAGACAGGGCATTCCACGATTGATTTAGCTTAAGGTTGATAGGCGGCTACAGTGCCAAATTTGTTGAGGAAGAAAACCCAAGGTGAAACGTTAAAGTTTAGATTGTCGAGTAGCAGGTATCAGCCTGCAATAGTCAGAAGTGTAGGTTAATTGTATTGTGCGTATTAACCCTTTGAAGCGTCAGACTGATTGCGTTCTGAGTAGTTTATTTTGCTGTCGAAGCATCGTAATACCGACTGGAGATCGGTGTGAGTGACAATTTCACCCTAACACAAAAAGGGGCATTTGTGAATCGAGAATTCAACCAGGAACAGTGAACATTTCAATAGGACTTTCACGGAGGACTTTCAAAAGGCACATAAGGTATGAGTAGACAATATCTGACCCAAATCAGAAGTTCGGTGGCTTTATAGATGACAAACATTGCTGGTCGGAACCCTTCGACAGCCAGAGGTACAGTTACACGCAGACGTTGACATTTGAGCCTAAGCGGGTGAAGCTCTTACGGCGATTTCACGCTAATAACATTTCAGATTTGTGAAGCTCTTATGGCGAGCTCTCCGTAATATAATTTCAGATTTGTGAAGCTCTTATGGCGAGCTCACGGTAGTAACATTTCCAGAGTGTAGACTATAGTGCCAGTACAGGGTTATAGAGTGACTATATAATTGTTGAGAATTATTTAACCCTAACAACCCATTTTCTGTGAAAAGAATCGAATTGTTGATTGTTGAAATATTGAAACGGCTTCATTTTTATGTGTAAATAAAAGAATGGTTGTTACTTTAAGTCATTCTTTCCATTACACAGCCTGAAGTAATTAGGAATCACACCTAACGGAAATCGAACCTATCTTAGGCCAATTTGGCAGAGGAGAAATCACAGCGCCGGTCGAACTCAGCTCCCAGCGCCGAGTTCGCGGCACCAGGATTTCGACTCTCTACGTCGGCCTAATTTTCCCGCAATTTCATCAGCGGGACTAAATAACCCCACGTCAGCCCAGGCCTTACGGGGCCTCGGGTGTCCTGACATAGGAATATATTGAATTTCAATTAGTCTAGGGTGGGGTTTAGAATTGGGGGTGGGGGTAGGGTTAGGGTCAGTAAAGGGTAGGGTCAGGGTTTGCTACCATCCCAAAACTTTTTTCCAAAAATCGCTTGTTTTAATATAATGGACATGCATTTTATCGTAGTCCCATAAAAATAGCCACATAACTACCAATTGTTAGAACGTCCGTGCGAAAGGTCTTTATTAGAGACCTTTTGCTCAACGACCGACGACTGAAGAGAATTACGAATGGGGTACTACGTCGCTGGAATTTGTGTTCTTCCCGTCAGCTGCCGTTTTCACTTATCCGAAGTAACGACTACGATTTATCATTAAAACACGCAGATATATCATATTGCAAAACGTGTGAGAGCGTTTCTCCGTCACTTAATGTAGGGGTTGATTCTAAGATTATGTACTTAAACTGTAATGGCAATGTGGCCTAACTTTCCATCTCTCACTGGCAATCAAATCATTCATCGCCGCGAAACACGAGAAAATTGCAAAACACAAACGCACTCGTAGTCGTAAATTCTACGAAAAGGTTTTTGGACGTCCTACGAATTTACGACTAGTGTTAACCTTTAGTAATGTTTAGCAGTCGTCGCTCATCATGCGAAAGGTGTCTATTGAGAAAGTGAAAGAAAGTATTACATTTTAAGAGTTCTTACATGTAACTTTGTAAAAAACAATACCACATGACCTGATATCTTTTCGTATCATCAAACTCATACTTCAAAATCTGTAAAATTCACGATCATTCACTAACATCTTGGGAGTAATCCTAGCGACAGGATGGGGAGGGGGAAGTAGCTGATGTCTGACCCCTGAATCGGCCACAATTGTCAATAGCTTCAAACTATCAACAGTTGAAATACCATGCCGATAGCTGTAGATTTTATTCGTGGCTGTCATCGTTTCTAACAGACATTTAGATATGTCTTAACTGGATTTCATAGAATTTTCAACTGGAGTCATTATTTCGTCCCTTGAGTGAAACAAGGCACCTCCAGATGGCGCATTGTTGCACTCAAGGGACAATTTGTAACTTTAAACCCCTAAAAGGTTATGTATGTCGAACACAACGGGGAATGTGCATAAGGATCTCTTCAGCAGTTGGAAATTCGTAGGCAGCCGTTGAAAGATACTCACTCAATGGAAGGTGGGGTTGGGTGGGGTGCAATGGTTTTCACAACAATTGGATGTTCGTCAGCCAGAGGGTGGGCGTACAATTTGAATTTCAGTGAAGGAACAGCCCCCGAATCAAGATCCTCTGGTCACGTCCCCGAATAGGCCAATGGGAACGCAGTTGTATTCTTGCGCGAAACATAAACCAAAACCTCTGGCTGTTTGTTTTATATTTGAAACACTAGGTATAAAACAATATGGCTTAAGAGTTTGGGGATTTTGTTTTTCTTAATGAGAACTCGGCATATTTACCTTGCAGGGGCTATTGTTGGAATGGTTGACAGACACCGCATTATTTTCTACAATGAGATTCGATGCTCATTCGAAGATGTAGTGTCTGTTTCTCAAGCCATGGAGGAATCGTTTATCGAGTTTGAAAAGATAGTCCATATAATATGTAACTCCAATGTACAGACACTCGTTCAGTTTGTTTGGTAAACACTCGGCCCTGACCTAATTTATTGGACTCATTTCGTGAATATCAGCGTAAACTGAGGACTCGTCAGATATCTTCAGTTTTACATTTATATGGAAGTACAGCCATGCGATTGTTCGAAAATGAATCGAATCTCGAATCGGTTCCGTCCTTCCGTGATATCCCAGCCATGAGAGGATGGATTTAAATTAAATTTGGTATGAAGGATCCTTGTGACAAGCCGCTCCTGCGCATGTTATAACAAAGTTGCACGTATATTTGTTATCAAAGTTACGATCCTCAATTTGTCAATTTTTCATGAGAGTTTTTTTCATCTGCAGTAGTATCTCAGCAGTGAGTGGATGGAAACCAATGAAATTTGGTAAGCGGGATCATTGTGACAGGCCGCTCCTGCAAATGTTATAGAAAGGTCGCTTTGTCCATCCGTCCGTCCATCCATCCCCCCGTCCGTCCGTCCGTCCATCTGCGGCATTACCTCAACAGCGAGTGGATGAATTTCATTGAAAGTTGGTATTAGGGATCGTTATGAAAAGCCGCTCCTTCGCATATTATAAAAGCGTTACCGACTTACTTTTCACAAAAGTTACGGTCCTTGCATTTCAAGGGCACGTGCCAAATTATTTACAATAGCGGGAGATCACAACTGCTGGTTAACCCTTTACCTAACATGAAAAGCAGACGACACTTGCAAAACAAATTCTTGAATAACTAATTTTTTTTCATTTTTTGTCTCAAAAACATAGGTTATGACCCCTCATTGGAACGAGCTCGACGAGCTCGTTCCAATGAGGGGTCATAACCTATGTTTTTGAGACAAAAAATGAAAAAATAATGAAAATTCATTGGCGATTTTTAAGAATAGCGCTGGCCGGTTTTGGCCGTTACGTTGGGTAAAGGGTTAACTAAGTCGACTGCCGGTGAGCATCCATCAGTTTTGCTGATATTCTTGTGTAATAAAGAAAATGAAAGCATCAAAAGCGCACTCCCGTGCACTCGGGGTCACACTGCTTGAATACAGTATACGTAGATGGTATTTACTCGTAATAGCGTAATGGGAGCACAATGATATTAGAACACAACTACGCGCTGATTATAGTACTATCGATATTCTTATCAGTACGACGTAATGCACGACGGCTGATACAAGTGTAATATCGTACCGTTGCAGGTAACGTATTCTGTGATTTTTCCATTGCGCGTACCCGTGCCAAGGCAAGTCCGATAGGCACCAGAAATGTTATCGTGGAACACAAAACGTTGCTCAGTATGGCATCAAGATGCCGCGAGAATAATATCAAAGACATTGCCGCAGTAGCTTTGATTTATTATCGTTCCACGGACAATGTGTAAATATGTTAGATTAGTCGTAGAGATTCCACATAATTCCGTAACTGAAGCACTACCATATTGGTCATCTTGTCAAAAGTAGCTGTCATTGAACATCTCCTGCTTCGACCCATAAACATTCCCGTCTGTCATGGGAGTGTCAATCTGTGGTCCTTTGCAAAAAGAACGTTTTCTCAATGCTGTTCTGCCAGTTTTGGAGGTGACTGAAACTCGTCTTGATGCAACGTGTTGAACGAGGACTGGCCATCCGTATAGTCGTTATAGAATGACATGTCCAGATACGCTCACATATAAATGCACTCTCCCGTTTTTCCTAGATCTGAATGGCGGCATGGTCAGCACGATCGCCAACAACCGCTGTTCTTATGAAATTATCTTGGTCGGCCGTTACAGATATAGATTTTGGACAACAGGAAGGATTTCTCCGTTCTTTTTCTCAGGCGCTGTCTTTTCAGTTAAAACTAGAAGTCCTGTCACGAATAGAGTGCTTATCTAGGCTTAAATGCACGTTGGAATTGCGCGCAATTGCCATATCGAATGGCATCCAAAGCACGGCAGGTTCTCTTGGTTACTTATAGCAAACACATGCAATGTTTCTGCCAATTGACCTCCAAGTTATCCGGAGGTCCATTGGCTGAAACAATGCTTGTGCACAGGCCATATGTACAGAATTGGATAGCTTTACTTGGGCCATAACGCGTACATTAACGCGCATATCAACGTGCTATTTGTGTGCATTTCATGACGGGACTTCTAGTTTTAACTGTAGGATGTAAGTGACCAACATTTCGCGTTTTATCGGTATCCTTCCTGTAGTGTGCTAATAACAAAATGAGAAACATTGATGTTTGCGTTGTGGTACTCTTGAGTCCAGGAGGTATAACGAGGAGGATGGGGTGGGAGGTAGGAGATATTTGTCCACCCCACCTCAATATTTATTCCAGTCGGGGCATTTTCTGTTGGATTGAGGTCTTAGATATCGTTTTTCTCTTGCTCGTAATTATGTTCTTTCTTACGAAACTAGATTTAATACTTGGACTTGTGTCACGGAAGTCATACAAATGGACAGCTGTGTAACACGATTCCCGCAGTTTGGAAAGCCAGCTTGACCAATTTGAAGTTCACTAATTGTTGCCTGAATTACACTGTATGTATGGGGGAGCGGTGGCTCCATAGTCACGGCACTAGACTTCCAATCGAAATTTCCGCGGTTCAATCCCCGAGAGAAGCAACTGCTCTGTACCCCTGGGCTAGCCGCTTGATGCCGACTGCCGTCTGTACGGTGGCGTTGTGTACTAAAGCATACTGCACGTCGATGGTGCACTTGTCTTCATGTAATGGTAACCATACTTGTGCGGAGTTGGTACGTTGAAGCGTCGAATATTACACGCAGCCACTCGATACTTCTCTCCGGGTACTGTGGCTTCCTCCACTAGTAAAACTCTATATGTATATTTTATTTATCAACATAAAAATGTTCAAGAAGTTTTGGATTTTGAAACATATTTTCGACTGTTTGATCTTTTGAACCCGAGCGGCCGCTTTTCCGTCCACCAACATGGTACGTCGTAGCGTCATTGAACAGGATGGATGTTCAGTAAATGTGTAGGGTAGACCAATCAATATTTTCAACGTGCAGCCCCGAGTCTGCACGTTGAAAATATTGATTGATCTACTCCAAATAATGAATATGGACTCTTCTGATTTCTGCCACTGAATTGGCATGGAAGATACCATTACAGGTAAAAGGGGGTAATATTCGAACAGCATCATCATAATGATATTATGTCAGGATATTTGGTCAGTCGGAAATTCACCCATCGCAGTTGTGATAAATAGGGCTATCTCCCCACCCCATCGGACATCTTCAACTGCCTCAGTCTGTGACCAATACCACTTTGTAATATCGTTAACCCCTCCAGCATATCGACCGTATCCAGTGAGCCATTCTCAATGAGAATCCTTCAAAGTTTATTATTTTGCCACCTTATGTCGCCAACACATAGCTAATGATCTCTCATCGGAACAGGCATGGCGAGCGTTTTGTGTTTCAGGAAAATGCTTCGTAAGTGTCGTTGAGAGTAATCATTCGTCTCAACACATGCGTCACATTCTCAGACACGTGATCTATTGGTACAATATTGTTGGTATTTTAGACAGCGTGGTCTCTGTCTGGGATCACGAGAATACGCAGTAGTACACCCAATCTGACTGACAATTTGTTAAAGATTAAAAAAGTCGTCATTTTGATAAAAGGGCTCTTGGTCTGCCATTGTAATTCCAGAACGACCTGAGTAACAACTGTCTTCAACAATCCGAGTTTTTTTTATATCTAACCACAATCGGCTAACATGGATTACGACACATTGAAGGAACACTGAGTGTTTCAGCCACAAAACAATTTATAACACGAAGGTTCCGCGATCTCGTAAATACAGTTGTACGTGTTATCATTGCCTTAGGGTTATTGGGAATCAAGAGAAGATGTTGCATAGCTCGCAGTTGTGGAAAGAGATATTCACATAATTCGAAGAAGTAATATTTAGCGGCGACGCATTGCACCTCTAATAACCATAGGAAATTGTTAAGTCTCATCACCAGAAACAACTATCACACTCCAGAGCATTGCGTTGTACAATGTGTTATTACTTCCTGCATTGAGTTGACTGAGCCGGATACCAAAACGGACAAGGATTTGTTCGACTTACTGAGATTGAATGACTGATTTACGCTGTATTGTAGTCTTTTATTAGATAAGTTTCTCTTTCCCAAAATTGCCCATTATCAAGCTCGACCGATATGGCTTCAATCACGGCTGATATGACGACAAGCTCGAGTTGTCCCATTCATGGTTACTAGGCGCAACAATTTTGCTTGCATCGAAATGCAATACGACAAAATGGTTTGACCAGGCTTACATTTAAAACTAGAAGTCCTGTCACGAACTGTGCGCTTATATAGGCTTAATTGCGCGTAGGAATTGCGCGCAATTGTCATATCGAATGGCATCCAAAGCATGGCAGGTTCTCCTTGTTACCCATAGCAAACACAAGCAATGTTCCTGCCAATGGACCTCCGGGTTACCCGGAGGTCCATTGGCTGAAACTTTGCTTGTGCACAGGCGGTATGTGCAGAATTTGATAGCCTTACCATGGCCATAAAGCGTAGATTAACGCGCAAATCGACGTACTATTTGTGCGCATTTCAGGACAGGACTTCTAGTTTTAACTGCATGTTAAAGGAATTATCGTTTGTTTCTGTCTATTTCGTGAGTTATTAACCCCAAAAAACAAAGGCCAAACTATGTCTGTCCTTTGTTTTTGGGGGTTCATAACTCAGGAATAGACAGAAACAAACGATCATTCCTTACAATTAAACTTGAGGGGCAATAAATTTAAACACTCTCTACTTTGCGAAGTTAAAATAAAAACCAGGCCGCGTCATGCTTCCTAGTGATAACTGAATAAAAAGGAATAGTTTTCTAAATGTCTGTTTGAAATAACGATACATTTCACTGAAACTTGTTCTTGTGCAATTAAAATTTTATTGAACAATGAATGGCGTAAGTTATCAGGAACGTCATATGCCACACCCACACAAAACTTAATTCTCCTTTTCCACTTTACGGGAGGGTGCTGTCGTTCAAAGCAACACTGAATTAAATTTAATTCTGATTTTGACCATTTCATGAGAAACTGAAAACACAGTTGGTAAATTTGGAGCTCGATATAAACCCAGATGACATGAAGTTGGTTGAACTTTGTCTCAGAAAGAATTTATTCAGGCTATTTGGAAATTGGAAAGTTTTGTTGGCGTGAGTTTCGTTTTTGGTTTATGAGCTGCCATTGTTTACGTTTTGATTTGGGTAAAATAAAATGACGAAACAAGCGATCATCTATTGCATACAACCAAATTGAACATGGAATAAAAAGCATGACAAGGATTTCATTGTTTATTAAATTTTATTTTGAAAGTCATTTTAATATGACGAGATAAGTATTAATTACTTTTAATGTTGAAACAACATGAGCGTGCAGAGAGGTTCCTTTTCATTTACACTGAGCAACTTAATTTTTAAGATAGACATTGGGGTGTGGTTTAGGGCGGGTCTAATTTTTTTTTTCATTTCATTGTGTAATGAAAATAAGAAATTCTTTAGCCAATCATTTTGCATGAAAATGCATGAACAGAAAAAAAGTTTAATTATAATGTAAAGACTTGAATTTGAGTTTTTGTACGATGAGGAACTAAAAATGATAATACGTTATAATTACATTGTTAATGTAGTTATACGTTTTGGGTCCAAATACTCAATTCCCATTGGTCAGCTGGATGAAAACGTCATGCCCAAATGTAATTCATTTTCCAATGAATACATTTGGTCGAACTTTGACCCGCATTTACGATAGAGCGCAGTTGACAGAATGTAATTCGGGCGGTGTTTGGGCGGGTTTTTAACTTTTAGCGCCTCTCGCAGTTATCAACTCTTCTGCTGTTTCTTTGGTGATATTTCCCAACGGTGGCATAAAGCCCGTTACTAAAATACTCGTTTCCATTTCTAAAGTTGTGAAAATTAAAAATCAGAGTTGTGCGCTTTGTCTTTTGTGTGAGGGTGGTTTTCCGCCTCGTTCGTTCGTACATGTTTTATTTCGTCTTTCTGCTTTGTTGTTTGGTAAAAAGTAGTTTAAACAGTTGCGGAATGTAATTATAAGAATTGAATGCAATGTTTATAATCTTTATTGGAGTATGAACGTGTGGGAATGGGTACAAATTGTATGAATCCCTTAAGGATTCATACATAATTTGTACCCATTCCCACACGTTCATACTCCAATAAAGATTATAAAAATTACATTCAATTCTTAAATGGGTAGGTGAATAAAAAGAAGAAAACAGTTGTTTTAAACACAAACTAAGATTCAGAGTCGTAAGCGAAGGTTCGTTGAAGTGGGAGAATTAGGGTTTAATCCTTGGAATGGGAATTCCCGGGTTCCCAGTTCAGAAAGCCGTTCACGATACCCGGGAAATCTATAACACGGAACCGGGAATTACGCATGGCCATGTTTCTGTATTGAACTCAGATTTTTTAAATTTAGAAACTGTCGAATGCAAATTGTAAGATTTCGTCAACCCTTACACGCTTGAACCTTTTACAATCCTGATTCTTGAAGAACCTCTCTCACCAAATCACTGAAGTTCGCAATCAGTTCCGGAGGACTCCTCTCTTCAACAGCAAGATCTTCACTCGCTTCAAATGTCAACCTCGTCTTCATTTTCAGAACCACATGTGTCACTCATTCCTGACTACCTCCTTCAACGTCAACTCCTTCTTTCCTGCCGCCACCAGTATCCTCTCCTTTATTGAGGGGAGACTGGTGACGGTAGTGGAAAGTGAGGTGAAGCCGGAGGAGGTAGTGGTGATAAAACTGGCGATTTCGAAAATGAAGACAAGTTGGAAGCGGGTTGGGAGTTTTACGCTTCTCTTAGGAAAAGTTTTTTTTTCCGTGTGGAGATGGCAGATTGCCAATAAAATATTTTCATTTCACGAAAATAAATATGTGTTGTTAACTCGTAAATTTACTTGATATTATCCGGAACATTCCCCGGTTTCTGGTCCTGAGTGTAATTTTGTCCCGTTTCTATAGAAACCGGGAATATATTAAACCCAAGGGAGAGCAGATAGTTTAGCTATCCAAACATCGCCGTTTCCACTGGGAAAGGTGAGACTTTCGGAATCAGCCCTCGGTAAGTTCACATCAGCCTTGGACCTTGGGTCTCACGCTGATATGAAGTTACCTCGGGCTGATATCCTAGCCGATATGAAACTAACCAAGTAATAACCTAAAATTCTTACGTTTTCATTCACGAATTTTCTTTTATGTTACGACAAACAAAAGTACGTAAGAACAAGAATGACTTGTGGGGACCTAACCAAGAACATGATTTCTATCAAAGTATGGGATTTTACAGTTCCCTGAAAACCACTGGGCATAGAATTATCCGCAATGAAAATGTTCGTCAAGAAAACAAAGGAAGCACAAGGGGACTTTCATTCATATAATGTAGCGTCTTGTTCATTCTGATGGTCTATATTAGCTTAAAATAACAGAGGTACTACTTATATTTATCCACAGAATGCAATACATTTGTTGTGAGAAATCTCACCCTGTGAGAGGCTTCGTTGCAAATTATTCCCCTTGTACTGGAGGAACCACATTCACCTAAGCGTACTTGTATCCTTTTCTTAATTCAACCAGTAGACAGCATTTCCAGTATTTTTTTTATAAATAAAAGAAAATACTTTAAATTCTTATTTACAAAAAAAATATAAAATAAATAATGACCTCCCGCTATGATTGGTTAACCCTTTACCCAATGCAGACGATATCAACATTTATTATTTTAAATATCATTTTTTAAAATATTTCAAAGAATTTCAATACAACCATATCATGTGACCCCTCGCTGGAACGAGCTCGACGAGCTCGTTCCAACGAGGGGTCACATGATATGGTTTTGTTGAAATATTTAGAGAAATAATATTTTTTTACCTACTGAATTTGCATTTTTCGCGGGCGGGTGCAGTCGATTCGTTGGGTAAAGGGTTAAGCGTTGTTTTGAAAACAGAACTTTTGCATATAACACAGTCGCGGTCGCGTGGTGCAGTTACAGAAGACAAAACACTTTACATCAGTCTCTTTTTGTATTTACCAATAGATACAGCAACTCTCAGTCCAAAAGGGTAGTGACGCAAGACATTCTGCTAGAAACAGGCTAGCCTTCAATTAGGTCATCTCCTACGTTTAAATTCATTCGTTTCGAATATATCAGTTGAGCGGAAAAGCGAACCCGTGGTTCACTTTTCTGACCAACTGATATATTACCTATGACTGAATCTGAATACGTTCATAAAGATTCCTTTTCTTTGAATCAAAGCTAGGACACTTGCTCAATCGAGACATGATTACAATCAGAAATAAAGACTCAGTACAGCTACAGTTTCTTATTACGCTGCATATAGTTCCACAAATTATGTTTTTATTTTAATGTTTTTAAGGGGAATTAAATACTTATTGATTGATAGGAAAGAATACATGAATATTTTGTAAACACGGCACATTGCATTATAATACTACTAGCGGGGGAATTCCCTGCGTTGCACGGGAGAAGATGGTTGTGATCGGCCCAGATGTTTTCGAAATAGAAGATCAAGGTCACAAATTTCAAGGTCAAGGTCACCCCGCACGAGCATCCCGATAAAGACAAAATGATCGATGGGTCAATATAGCCGCACATATGAAACTTTAATCCGGTCGGCCCAGCCGTTTTCGAAATAAAAGGTCAAGGTCACCAGTTTGAAGATCAAGGTCACACCGCACGGACAACCCGATAAAGTCAAAATGATCGATAGGTCAATATACCCGCACATATGACATTATAGCACGATCGGCCCAGCCGTTTTCGAAATAAAAGGACAAGGTCAATGATCATCAATTTCAAGGCCAAGGTCACCCTGCATGGGCACGGCATCCACCCCATGTTACTCGCAGGGACGGATTACCCCGGTGTACAAAATTTGAGATGGATCAGTCGAGAAACGGAGGAGTTCACCCGGAACAAAGATGGAGAGATAGATACAGACATTCGCATTTATATATTAGATTAAAAAAACAGTAGGGGATATTTTATAGAAGTGAGATATGTAAAGAAATATATTTATATTTTCATCCAAAAGACAGTTGAGGCATTGCGCTGTGACACCTGGTAAATGATTTCAGCGATAGTTGTGTCAAGGTGATAGCTTAAAATTGCGATTTTCTTGTTTAAAAGTGTAAATACTTCCGGTAATCTCTCTGACTGGGTTAAACATCAAACGTAAAGATAGGTATATGACTGACCCTGAAAACCGATTTGTCATTTAAAGAGACCATCAGTAATTCAAGCGCTGCTAATTAAGCATGGAATTTAATTCCATTGCCGCGTTTCTGTTTAACACTATAGTGGAATATGTGGTAAGAGATTAAATATAGTTGAAGCCAGTGCTCTCCTGCAGTCATTATCCGTGTACTTATGACCAGTTAATAGGTGATGTTGTGAAAACAGTACATCGCACATGTTCTGGACACATACCCATATTACGCAGCCAACCTGCCACAGAATATCAAAATATACCAAAATTTGAGTCTTTCAAAGGAACTTGACAGCGAGTATAAAATTAAGATAGATCTAAGCGGCCAAGTTCAAGAAAAGCGATTAAACTGAGAATTAATGTTCTGGCTATCGAAATAAAAAATGGGGGATTTCCCGAAAATTTCACTCCTGCTATAGGTTAGAGGAGGTGCCGTATCGGGGCGAAAGTATAGACACGTTATAGTGTAGGGAGCCAGAGCTCAAATTTAGAATAGGGGTAATGGCGGGCCAAGCCGGTGGCCAAATCTGAGTGTAGAATCAGAAATGGAAAGTGCGAGCTCAGGGAGCTATGAGTGTTTAGGAAGACGGTATACCTGTTGTAGAAGGCAAGACAAAGACATGCGTAGGCGGAGTATGAACATTATTCTGCGATAAACGCAGGGGGTGGGGTGAGTGGGTGTGGTTTGGGGTTTGGGGTGGGGGCGACGGCTTAAGTGAAAAGCGCCCAGTAAAGTGTCAATAAGCTAGTGGCCGTGAGAGGACAGTGGAAGAGTGACATTCCGTCACTTGTTAGTGGGAAGGCGACATAGTAAAGTGACAATACGTTAGCGGCCGTGCGACGGCAGTCGTAGAGCGACATTCCGTCACACGTTGAGTAAAGTCCGGTAAAGTGACAGTAAGTTAGTGGTCGTGCGCCGGCAGTGAAAGAGTGGAGTGTAGAGGCGACCAAAGAACAAACACCAGCGACAAGAAGGAACAAACAGCGAAAACATGAACTGCGGGTCCGCAAATGACTCAAACATTGTGTTCCTCCCCAAACGTTCAATATCAGCTTGACTGATGCTATTCCATTCTTCCTTCAGTGCAGTGGCGAGTTCCTGGACATTTGGACATTGGTAGTCGGCAGTTGGCGGTGTCGTAGGCGCCTGCCAGGCATATCCCAGATGTGCTCGATTGGTGAAAGATCTGGACTTAGTACTGGCCAACGCAGTGTAGTGTGTGGGCGATTGCGGATAGTCTGTCCACTGACTCGCACATCTGTCGCTCTGTTCAGCTGCTGTCCAGTTTCTGAGGCACTTTGATGGTTGTTACGTAATGCTGTGGTTCGGATGAAACGAACCTGGTTAGCAGTTGTCGCCCCTGAACGACCTGACCGACGTCTGTCATCATCATTTCCTGTCCGACGGTAGCGTGACTACAATCTGCTAATCACCGATTGAATAACGTTGAGAATTTTAGCCAGAGCAGTCTGTCTGTTACCAGCTTCCAACATGCCAACGGCACGTAAACACTCGTCAGGTGTCAGTCTTCGCATACCTAAAAAGTTACGTTTCGACCAGAAACTACTGATTGGCGAGTTTATACCAAAAAAGAACGATAAGACATCCGAAAAAGTCCGTCCAGTACCAATAAAAATTTCAAGGCGTACCCCACAGACATTAACGCGGCGCTCGTTCAAAAAACCTACACGAAGTTTTCGTGGACCGGTGACATTCATGATCCATACTAAACTTGGTAACATATTGATGTGTCCAATCACGCGTATCCAATATTATTTTCCGAAAATATCAACATCAGGTTGGATATATCCTACTTTTTGAATAGTGTATCAATGGTCGTCTGCGCGCAAATGTCCACAAAAGTGGGTAAACAAATATCCCACAAGATCGTCGAATTCCAATCAGAATAAGACTGATGGACTGGGCGCATAGGGAAACAGTTACTTATTTTTGTCTCTATAGTATTATTATGCCTCACGTGTGTAACATCAGCTGTGATTGGCTAATTTGACACCTTCTAAAAGTCATAGTACTGGAGTTTGGGGGCAAAACACGGGTACTATTGGAACGTTTTTCCCTGGAGACAAGAGAACGAAGAAAATGTAAGCTCCACTTCCATTGATCAGCGTCGACTGGAATTTCTCAACACCAAACGCTGGCCCCGTGTTCGTTTAACCTTTTTTCGTCACCGGTAGACACAAACTTACCAACAAATGGGCATCTTCAGTGGGTGTGTTGCCGTCGTCCGAGAAACATGAATTTATATTTCATTAATTTAAACGACGTATCACACAAGCATTAACAATGAATTATAACACGAACAGCTGTAAACACTGGCATTTGTTGATATAGAAATTCCCAAAGCGACGGCACTTGTGACAAGTCATTTTCGAATCGAGGAGACGTCGTTCGTTCGAAATGACGTCATGTTTTTGGATTCGACTACATTGTTGTTACAAGACTGATGACTTGCTGCAGTTAACGCTTAACAATGGACGTTATTTTTTTTTCGGCATAATAAAGTAATTAGAACGTTTCTTTTCATGTTCTCTCGGTCGATAGTACCTGAGTTTGTGTGATTTCTGAAATAAAACCTTCAGCAGCTTCGCTGCTTCAGGTTTTATTTCAGAAATCACACAAACTCAGGTACTATCGCTTCGCTGCTTCAGGTTTTATTTCAGAAATCACACAAACTCAGGCACTATCGACCGATAGAACATGAAAAGAAACGTTTAATATTTTAGTGGTGAAGTCGTTCCCAATGCAGCTGTATCATTCTGTCTGCTATCAGAAATTCAGTACATCATGTGCTACCAAGGAGTTCTTGGGTTACAAAGCAATTTATATTTGAGCAATTGACCTTTTTTTATTTCTCTTTGTAGAAAACCATTAGTAAGAGTTGATTTGGTATTAAAGTTCTGACCCTCGTTCCCCGAAATCAGTCTGCGGCAAAGTTTACCGATTCTCATATCGATTTTTGTGAACAAGGTTCAGAAATTCATATCGAATCGTGATAAATTTGAGATTCCATTATGTCGCAGTATGTGTAATTTACATATTAACCCTTGGAACTCTAATGATATCTTCCATGTCAGTTCAGTTGAAGCACGAGTAAGAGTCCATATTAATTATTTGGGGTAGACCAGTCAATATTTTCAACGTGCAACATATTGTTGGGTCTACCCCACACATTTACTGAACAGCCATCCTATATAATGACGTCATGACCTATCATGTTTCTGACCAGAAAAGCGGCCGTTAGGGTTAATCTGACGTCAAGGCCAAAACCGATTAGTTCGCTTCACAAAAATCGCCAACCACAGTTTAATAATGGTTTTCAATTTTCATGAAGATTAAATAGATTTTACATCTAAAATTACCCTACTCACAATGTTAAGACCACATCTAGGCTTCTGACGTCACGGGTTTATTAGACATGCTGCAGATGATATTTCCGTGTTACGCTTTCTGATGACGACCATGATAAACAGATAGAACCACACAAGCGTTTGAATGTGTTAATGTTTATCGCATGAGTTTGGTTGAGCGCAGGTTTCTCATGAAAGGCGACATTTTATGCGTTCTGTGTTTTTAGCAGAATAATGTTTAATCCTTTAGCCAACGTAGCGGCCAAAACCGGCTAGTGCTAGTTACAAAAATCGCCAATCAATTTTTGTTTCAAAAACACAGGCTCTGGCCTTTCTTTGGAACGAGCTCGTTCCGGTGAGGGTAATAACCTACGTTTTTTGAGACAAAAATTAGTTATTCAACAATTTTGTTTGCAAGTGTCGTCTGTTTTTCATGTTAGGTAAAGGGTTAAAGATGACGTAATGGTAAAATATAACTTGGAAGCATTGATGAAGTCAAGAAGTGTCAATTCGTAAGAAGGTACTCGTAGTCTATAGCAAGAGTATCATTAACCCTCTCAACACGGGCGTCGTGGAAGGTGTCATTTCAGTCAACACAGTGAAGAGCGACATAGACGGAACCATCCTGATTTATTGGAAGGTTCAATAATAATTTATTCCAACAACTCTGTCGTGCTGTTGGATTAACCCTTTACCCAACGCAGACGATTTCAAAATTCATTATTTTAAATATCATTTTTTAAATGTTTAAAAAAATTTCAACAAAACCATATCATGTGACCCCTCTTTGGAACGAGCTCGACGAGCTCGTTCCAAAGAGGGGTCACATGATATGGTTTTGTTGAAATTTTTCGAAAAATAATATTTTTTTCAGCAGCTGTATTTGCATATTACGCGGGCGGATGCGTGCGATTCGGTGGGTAAAAGGTTAAATTATTACCGAGCTTCTTTCAGATTTTTGTTCCTCTTAAAGTCGTCTGCTCGTCCATTACCATTTTTTTCTTCACGCAAAAGTTTATGCGCACCAGGTTGAAAAGGTTAAGGTACCAGTACTATTGATCCAGTCTCTAACATTTTAATAGCATTTTATCTACATCTTAGATAGACAGCTTAAAAAATAATTTTGTTCTGGTTTCAGTTACAATGAAAATGTTTTTTGTTCTGTAAATGAGAAGTTTTGTCAACAATGTGTAGGCGAAATAACTGTCAGTTAGATTATGTCTGTGGTAGTGTACTATGAACATTGTAATTGCATAGCAGATAACGAGACGAAAATAAGGTGTCTAAATAAGGAAAAATAGATTTTAGTCCTAAGGGCTCTGAATATTAAACACGTCGGTCACCGTAATCTCCAAGCTGACAACAGCTGTGAAAGAAATTGTATCTCTTGATAACAATAACAAAAAACACCATTATATCTGTAAAAATTGTTTTGTTTGAAATAGCTAATGGTTTCCTTGTCTGCGTCTTCGTGTACGGGGCCGTAATGATTAACATGACCCGGGGACGCCGGAAACAGGTGGTGCGATGAGCACGTGATCCTTACATTTTTCCGCAGATATAGTGCATGATTGTACAATGGCGTTGACATTTTCAAAGCTTATGTACATCACAATATAAAGATAGTTATGTAATTTTCAAACAATAAATGTAGCAGCATTTTGCCACTGAAATCCACGTTTCTTTTATCGTCTCCAGTGTTCACGCAGTTGGGTGTCAATTTAGCCAATTGCTCTAAAAAATTTGATTTGGCACCAAATAGCTTCCTTGGCTAAATCTGGGCACCAAAAGTTTCTTCTATTGATAAAAAGATGCCATTTGGGAAGTGAAGAGCACGTTCGATGACGAAACAAACAACAAAAATATATTATTACTTTTTTTTGACAATATGTTGTTGGAAATTGGGTTTGGACAAACTTTCAATGTTATTTGTCAGTGAGTGGTAATGAGGCATTGTTTTTTCTTCAATAAAACACCGTAGGTTATCAACTTCGGTTGGATTTAATTAGATAAATACTTCATACCGTCACGAGGGACTCGCGACGGTATGAAGTATTTATCTAATTAAATACTGCCTCTTGTAAAGACTCGCGCCCCGCTAAGCCCTGTGTATTAACAGCAATTACTAGATTAAGTAGTTTTATCTTATACCTGTTGAAGATATAGCCCATGTGTTATAGATTATCTATAACACATACCCCTATGTCATATAGATTGGAGAACGGACTATAGTCTTTTTCTATATTATATTATAATGATGACATTCGCAAAATTGTTTATAAATCGTGTCAAATCTGGTGAAATTGATTATCAAACATATTTTTGTCATAAATCATAAGAATTGAGGCGTAAGTATATTTTCTGTAATTGTTTTCCCAGTTACAGGGCCACTTTCTAAGGGGAACTATACTCTTATCATTCACTTGAATTTGTAGCCTTGTTACGCACCAACAGCTTTTCCGGGCACATCACATGTATTCATGCCCAACAAGAGAAAGCAGTCGACTCCACTCCAGATGAGTCGACATTTTGACACGAAATCATCCCCAAAACCCTTTCAAAAATGCAGAAAAGAACAAAAATGGTTGGTATAAGATAAATACAACAATACCATAGTGTGTTTTGATATGTTTGATATCTCAACTCGTTGAAAATGAGTTTTTTTCGCTCGGCAAGCCTCGCGAAAAAAACTCACTTTCAACTCGTTGAGATATCAAACATATCAAAACACACTATGGTATTATCGTATATATCTTAGTGCAACAGCAGGTACATGTACCGACATCTTTCATCCTTACCGTTAATTGAATCAGTGGCATAGATAGCCCGCATCGTCTACCAAGGATTTCGTCCAAACGTTCGTGTTTTGTCGGATTTTTCCGGGACAAATTGTCCTTTCACTCTTGAAGTAATTTCCAGGTCTTTTTCAAAACTCGATTTATTTAGATCAGACGGCGAAGTACACTTTCACCGCCCACATTAGCCTTTTGGCACGAAAATATTTTGTTTGACATTAAAATCTCCAGATTGGTTAAAATATGGCACCAGAATGTTTCTGTCCAGCGTGAACATTGCCCATCTTCGAACCCGCAGGTCAGTCTTCAAGTTGGAAGATAGTTGAAGCAAAAGATGTGGACTGAATCTTGACTACACTTACACAGTTTAACGCCTTCAATTCCAATAAGAGATTTCTGCGTATCTATTTTTTTTCCACTTCACTCCTCACTCGATCGGACCATGTCCGGTGCGCATTTGGGCATTTTGCAACTCGACTGTCATTGAACATCCACCACCTCCGCACCACATGCACAAACCACAAATATATTAATTACACCACAGTTATGACGTGTGAGATGTTATCCATTTCTTCTAGTTTCTTTTCATGTTTCAGGTTAATGTCTTGAACTATTTCCTTGTGTGCTTGAATTACGGGGGTTGTTACGAATCTGGCAACTGAACTCCCGAATGACTAATATTCCAAGTACATCTTCAAGGCATGCCTTCATTGAAGTAGTTGGAATATTAATCAGTAGTGAATATTATTACAACTCAAGTACGGGAAAATATGGCCTGTTCATTTCGGAATTTTATTGCCTACTTTACGCTGAGAAAAGGCCACGAATTTAGTACATTCAGCAAATTCAGTAACTTCGAAGAGTTTGCATTAGAAACCGATATCGGGAATGGATTAATACATTAAGAAACAAAAACGAAAAATGACAGAAAATGTATTGAGCCAAACCTCTGATTTTCTGCATCTTATTCCCTAAACTTTTAGAGTGTAATGCATCAGTCCTGAAGAAATTGGAAATAAGGCAAGCTGCAAGCGGTTACCATAGTTTTTTCAGACAAGTATGTTTTCCAATAAAAATATTTTATCTCACAATCAAACAATTTTCCCCTGATAGCAGCTAAAATGTCAAGGCCAATATACGTTTGTGTGAGGTAATGGAAATTCTGAACGCACGTGGGGTCATTCGTTTGATAAAGAGAGTTTTTACCTGCATTTATCGAAAACTTATCACACATGTCGAGGCCACAGTTTTGATAACAGTAATTACTTAAGAAATAACTGTTGTTTTCCTTCGGTTTATGCGATATAAACCGAAAATTTTCGCACAAGCTTCAAAACTCGCGTAGCGAGCTATGATTAAGCTTGTGCTGAAAATTTTCGGTTTATATCGCATAAACCGAAGGAAAACAACAGTTAATTCTTATAATTTAGTCCGGCTGTAATATTAAAATATAAAAACTATGTGTACGTGAACGAAAAACTTAAATAATTTTCGCAAAAGACAACAGTCAAACTCAAGAAAGTGTGCCACAAACAGGTCACGTCAATCATTGTCAAATTGTTTGTTGCTTTGATTTTCGATCGCAGACGACAGATAATTAGCAAGTCACGTAACAATATCATTAAAAACATTTTTTTTCAAGTTCCCCCAAAATCATGTTTGGGTGTATGATCTTTTATTCGTCTCCCATTTCTGTATATTTTATTAAATTCAAGATTTTGAATTTAATAAAATATACAGAAATTATCATTATATTCTCGCTGACTGGAGGCGACGAAAAATCGATCATTGATCTTTGTTTACAATCTTGTTATCCACCTATCAGTCTGCCGTCACGCCCTCACGGTGACAATTGAATTGAGTGGGCGGGGCTTCCAGAGTCTTCAAAGTTGGATCGGATGTGCGAACGTGTAGCGATATTCCAAATCACGACGTGATTTGGTTTATACGATTTTGACGACGTTCACGCTGTATGCTTTCAACCAATCAAACACAGAGGCGGGCAAATGATTAAATTATATGACAAATAAATGACCAACTCAGCAAAATAAATTAGACTAGATAAATTTTAGCCACGAAAATATTTTTATATAAGCCGGCCATGCGTTAAAGCTGAAAAATAAACAAAGGAACACACGGGTGAAACGACAGTATAAGGATCGGGCGTTATATAATACAGTCGGAACAGTGAATGGGAATTATGTCATGCACAGCTCATGAACGTAATACCATAACGTCATAATGATCTTCATTCATAAAACATCCATTCATGTATGCTGAATGGGTGTCAAAACATACGCAAAATGTCAAGTAAAGGCGGAATATTGTGAGATAAAAAGGCCACTTACCACCAAGTGGGTTTCTAAGATTGTAAAATAAATTTGTCATCACCACGATGTGTTGATCGACGGCGTTCCTGTTACATATCGCGACTCACACTAAAGGGCTCGCCGCGATACACCATCTCTGCTTTATACAAGTTTCTGGATCAACATATTGTGGTGTTAACATATATTTATGAATTTATGAGAACAATAAAACCAAAGTGATACGGAAAGTTTTTCCCATGTTAGATGGGAAACTGGAAGACGACAAGTTATTATTGCACGATTTGAGGTAATGTAATACACTGTTGGAAAGAGCATATGTGTTTATCCTCACAACCCTTTATCGCCAAACTCAAAGAACAAAACATAGTATCACCATTGCGATAGTTCTGGGTGTGACAAATTAAGACAAAGTGTGTTCGAGTATCCCTCTATGGGAGTCCAGTAATATTGGCGAACAAAACAGAAACTCCGTCACCTTATTACCTTATTACTTTTGGGGCGTTCGATAATTGAGAGGAACGGCCATTCACCCAATTCGTACAGGTCCGATACATTGAGGTCACGTGATCAAGAGCCAATACTATAAAACTTTTACAATTGCATTTTCTAGAATTCTATTTGCTTCCTTTTAATAGTGCACACCCACGCAGTGGCGTGTGCGCACATAGGTAATGGGTACGCGTCCATGATTTTATAATTTTTCTATATACCATGCAACAGAGTTTGGGGTGCCATCTGGCGGCGTGGCTCTCCCACTGGCAAAAAATCCAGAATCATTGTAACGGATACTTAAGGGCCTATATAATATAAGTAATGAAATTTTGTTTATTTTGAAAATTCTCACCTCCGATATTCCTTCAATTCAAATTAAATATACACAAAATGTACATCAAAATGAAGGTTGGGATGTATAGAACACGAAACACATGTGTAATCAACTCATAAAGTCGACTGTAGGCACCACTGGTTCCTGGAAGTCTGCTGCCGTATTCGCATCATAACTGATAATTTAATAATATTTCACGAAAACAACTTGTGGCCAAATGTGCTTTACATATCCAAGAACAAAGCTAGGGGATAAACATTCTTCAAAACACGGCGACAGAGCTGCATTGGGGAAAATTCCAACGCCTTTGCTTTTGTTTACATATGGGTATACTTTCGATTTCCGGCCGACGTCATCGGACAGAAAAAGCATGTAAAACAACGCCGTCTAAAATCAAATAATGAAAAAGATCGCCTTCATACAGTATATTGTTATTAGATAGAGATTGCACAGTTGCCATATTCAATGCAAGATATCATGATACCTGTTGAAATTTCTTAGAATTACGATTTTGTTTTTTGATGGAAATTCGTGGTAACGAGTGATTTGCGCATGTCTGTCGAGCATGGAAACCATCTTCAATAAAAAATGCAGACAGTGTTGTCCTTTTCCAAAATGCAGACCTATCGCTGTATTCGAAAGTGTTTTGAATGCCTAGCTTTGTTCTTGGATATATGAAGCACATTTGGCCACAAGTTGTTCTGATAAAATATTATTTTATTATCAGTTCTGGTGCGAATACGGTAGCAGACTTCCAGGAACCAGTGGTGCCTACAGTCGACTCTACGAGTTGATTACATATGTGTTTCGTGTTCTATGCATCCCAACCTTCATTTTGATGTATACTTTGTGTATATTTAATCTGAATTTAAGAAATATGAGAGGTGAGAATTTCAAAATAAACAAAATTCCATTACTTATATAGGCCCTTAATTGTTTTGGGCCTTTCAAAGGACATTATGTAAAATATATTGTTGCAGAATGCTGGAAACTATGATAAATAATCAAGTAATGAAGTGACTTTCGAAGTGGGTAGTTGTTGGCGAGTCAGGTAATGTTTGAAAGTTCGAAGTGCCAATGCCGTCCGTTGCCGGTTTCGTCAGATTTAAAACCCAGTTTCAATTTTAATTGAGAACGTACACTTCACAAATTGTTGCCAACGAACAAAAAATGAAACAAGTGATTTATTGACACTTTTAGTGGGCCTTTTTCATTTGTGGGGAACTTAGCGCGATTTCCTTAGAAACAGCCGGAGTTCGATGAATTCAAGTTATGCTGACGTAAGGTCTGGGGAAATCTTTGTTCTCAAAACACCGACAATCGACATGCAGTTTTGTTGTAGTAAACAAATTTTCAGAAACAGACATGCACGCGAACAGCGATACCTATTCATTTATTTCCTAGATTTGTCTTCACAAGTTTAATAGATCCAGTCTATGAACTATTTTTACCACTGATACAATCCAATGTCAGTTTAAGACTGTCAGAATTACAAAGTAGCGGCCAGCCAATTTTGTGATCCGACGTTTTTTCCTGAAGACTAAATACCAGAATCACTCGGAACTCCCATTTAAATTACATGTACACTTCCTCTTTGTTTTGGTAAACAATGTTTTAATTCCTGGATGCCTTAGGCATTGCAACCAGAATAGAACTGAATTCATCTTCAAACTAGTCAATGTCGCCCTCCTCGTCTAACCAACATCTGGAGGTGGGGATTCTGATATTTAGACTTGAGTATGTTTCTCCAAAAATGGCAAAAAACTTTTAAAAAACTTAAATACCAACCTCCCCAGAACCGACCTCTAAATAATATTTGCCACTGCACTACAGAATCAACATTTGATGGTTTCAGGCATTTTAATGGTGCTATGAGATAGCATATGACCTGCACTGTCATGCTGTTGGAAAAAAATTCAAAAAATCAATGTGTAATGTTTTATCAGAGACATACCATACCATTGACTCAAAGTGCCTTAATTAAGAAATGTGAGAGATTTAAACAATTTTTTTTTTTACAAATATTGCAAAATATTCATCAAACACAATGTGAAATATCTTAAGAAGCCAGAATGTGATTTAAAAACTATCAGAAATGTGAAATTTAATATCATAAGAGGTTTGTTTTGTGTCAACATCCATTAATTTATGAATTATATCATATTTTGTGATGAAAGTGGTTATGCTGGGGGTCTAGGGGACACATTCAGGGCTATATTTTACCACTTCAATATGTAGAAGAAAATTTGACATAATTTGTTAGGATAAAATGGCACTGTCTATTGATATTGGTGATTTATATAGCTGCAACACCAGTTTTTAACTCAAAATTGACATTCATTTTGTTTTTTGTGGAGTGGAGGGGGGGGGGGGTGGTGAACACCACTCTTTCTCTTGCAGTATGGTAAAATGAGACAGATTTTTCCCAAAACTATTGTCTGCAGATGCAGATTTTAGTTTTATTTTGGGATTGGGGTAGTTTTTACAGAAAGCAGTGAATTCTCATGCAGAAATGACTCTTTTATCAAATGAAAGAGATAAAATGTATCTTTGGAAGGATTAGAATGTAGGTTAAAATCCCCCCTACAAAAAATACCCTCAATCATTTTTACACACTTAGCAAACATTCCCCCCACAGTTTTTGAATAGTACCACATTCTCTCACATTATTTTAAGAGCAGTACAAAAATCCCCCTCCCGGCCTCTTACACCAAAAGGTTAAAAGGCAGTCCAAAAGGATTTAAAAACTTATGTATTTAATTTGTAAATTACATAAACACTATTTACAAGAAAACATGCCTCAATAACTATTTATCAACACAGTTATTTAGTTATTGGAGAAGAAAACACGCCTCAATAACTATTTATCAACACAGTTATTTAGTTATTGGAGTTTAAGGACACTTTCAACAGCCAGTGTCACCCCGTGTCAGACAGTTTTATGGGTGGAGGAAACTAAGTGAACTGAGAGAACCACCTGGTAACAGTGAGCAATTATCCAACTTGCTAACTCCACACAAGCAAAGTTAGCATTGATTGAAGCGACAAGTGTTCGGCCTCAAGTGGTAAAAAGCTTTGGACATTTTTGTATGTCTTTAAATATACATGCACTTCTAAAAAATTAGGGGGTGGGGAGATTTCTTTTCACCATAAATTATGGAGGGAGGAATTTCTGTTCACCTGAAAAAAACATGGGGGGGGGGGGGGTTGTCAGGGAAAAGTTTTGTAGGTTACCCTTCGAAAGGTTTGGGTCTGATTATAGGAAATAAGTACATGTACATTGTAAATGTACATGTATTTTGGCTTCCAACACTGATTTAATTATATTTTTTTGGATATTACACATATTTCACTTATAAATGTTCATTCAAGAACCACAGACTGAATAATACTGTTTTATTTTTGGAAAAGTTATATTTTTGTCACAGTCGGCAATAAAGGCCATATATTGCCAAAAATAATGCAGTTAAATGCATCTTGAGCAAGTGTGGCATCCAGAACTGAGAAGCACACTATAACCTCTGGCAAATGACAAATACATGTACACATGAAACCACCTTTTTTACCCTATTAACACATCTAATGAAACCATGCTTTCCCCTCATTGTACTTGTGATAGAGGAGATTCCAATTATATTCCAATCCTCTCCCAAATCACCATCCAAACATTTAGCCAGAAAACCCATACTTCACTTGTATTCGCTGAACAAGCTCATTCCAATAAGGGGGGCATAAGCTATGTTTTTGATGCCAAAAAATGCAAAAAAAATTAACATTGAATGGCAGTTTTGGTGAATGGTGCTAGCCGGTTTTGGCCATTACATTGAGTGAATGATTAATAGAAGCTTTCTCCATATTATGATGTTAACCCTTTACCTTACATGAAAAGAAGATAGCTCTTTTGAATAACTAATTTCTTTTCATTTTTTTGTGTCAAAAACATAGTTATGACCCCCACTGGATTGAGCTGAATGAGCTCATTCCAATGAGGGGCCATAAGCTATGATTTTGGTGCAAAAATAATGAACATTGAATGGCAGTTTTGGTGAATGGTGCTAGCCGGTTTTTGGCCATTACATTGAGTGAGTGATTAAAAATGTTAAAAAACAATTTCTTCATTCACAGAGTATTTTGGAACATAAATTTGGGGAACGGGGGTGGGGTACAGTGGGAACAGTAACAAAGTTGCAAATGTGAATGAATGGCTTCTGTGCACAGCTTCCAATATAGTAGTCGGATACTAGTGCTGTCAGGGTCCCCATGTTACAGCACAAAACTGCATTGACAATTGTCCCTCTACCAACCATACTAAACCCGTCAGCTGACGAGAAAGTTAACAGCATGCACTCTCAGTTTCCTATGACTTGCTTTTGTTCTGCAGCACTCATGGTCCACTGAGTTTTTTCTGTTTTGACAACCCTGTCCTGGCTCTTCTTGCTATATTTTTCATTGTATGTCAGTCAGTATTCCTATGTACATGTAGAATGTCACTTTCAAAATATGTGATTGCATGTCTGTCTGTCCATCATAATTCCTATGTACATGTAGACTGTCTCTTTCAAGATATGTGATTGCATGTCTGTATGTCCATCATGCAAAGTGTTGGTTTGTTTCCATTTGCACAGTTCTGCATTTTCAATAACTGGCAATTGACCCCCCCCCCTCCCCACACACACACACACCCATACACACACATACACAAATATATTAAACATTAAAGAGCACTACATTCCTGAAGCAAATATCTGAGTCATCCTCACTGGATACTAGGCATGCATGTATTTTCCCTAATTTCACTCTTTTTATAAGAATGTGTGCCTGTAGGGATTAAATCCAAGGTTGTAAATGAGCCCTTGTGGGTACATGTACTTGCGGGACATGCACATCACCAGAGAATCAATATTTGATGGTTTTAGGCATTTTAACAGTGTTATGCTATAACATAGGAACAGTGCTCAGCTGGTCATGCTGTTGGAAAAAATCAGTGTTTAATGTTGTGTCAGTGCCACACCAATGACTCTTGGTGTCTTAACTGAGAAAGTGAGGCTTTTTTCACAAGAATGGCAAAACATTCATCAAGCGCAATGTGAAATATCTTCAGAAGCCAGAATGTGATTTAGAAATTACTACAAATGAAAATTTAATATCACAGGAGGTTTGTTATATGTCAACATCAATTAATTTATGAACTTTATCATAGTTTTTGATAAAAAGGGGCATACTAGGGGGACACCTTCGGGGCTTTATTTTGCCACATCAGTATGTAGAAGAAAATTTGACATCAGTTGTGAGGACAAAATGGTACTGTCTATTGATATTGGTGAATTATATAGCTGCAACCCCATTTTTTGAATCAAAATTGACATTTATATGGTTTCATGGGGTTGGAACACCACTCTTTCTCTTGCTGTATGGTTAAAGGAGACATTTTTTTCCTCAAAGTATTACTTGCTGATGCAGATTTTAGTTTTTTGGGGGAGATTGGGTTAGTTTTCCAAAAAAATCTACATGAATTACTTTAGGTAACAGAGCAAAACAGAGTAGAAAAATGTATTGGAGGCAACAGCAGTTTTTTTAGCCATTTGACACAGTTTGGACAGTTTTCTTTAAAAGAACAAATTTCCCATGTTTTTAACTCAGTGGAAGCCAAAAGTTGAATTCTCATGCAGAAATGACTCTTTTGTCACATGAAAGAGGTGAAATGTATCTTTGAAGGATTGGGGTTGATTAAGGAAATACATAATTTGGCTTCCGAACCTGATTTAATTATTATTTTGAGAGATTATTTCACATTTAAAAATTCATTGGGGTACCACACACCTTACAATACTTTTTTATTGTTTTGAAAAGTATGTTTTTGTCATCATCAGCAATAAGGGCTATATATTGCAAGCAAATTCACATCTTGAGCAAGTGTAGCCTCCAGTGGCCCACTACAGCCCCCAGCAAATGCCAAATAACAACATATTTTACCCTACATGTACACATGATGTATTAATAAATGTAATTAAACCATGGTTTCCCATCATAGTACTAGGGGCAGAGGGGGGTTCCAATCTTCCAACCCCTTCCAAATCACCATTCAAACCCACAGCCAGAAAAAAACATATTGCACTTTTATTTACTGGCATTTAGATGTTTGCCTGAATTATGCTGTTAACCCTTTACTTACATTTAACATGAAAAGTTGATTACCCTTGCCCACAAACTTATTGACTTACTAATTTTTTGTGTCAAAAACATGACTTTTTACACCATTGGAATGACCTCATTCCAATGAGGGGTCATAAGCTATGTGTTTGACACAAAAAACGAGAAAATAATAAACATGGAATGGCAATACTTGTGAATAGCACTAGCAGCTTTTGGCCGTTATATTTGGTAAAGGGTTAAAAAGTGTTAGAAAATAATTTCTTCATTGAAAGAGTATTTTAGAACACAAATTTGGGGGTGGGGTATAGTGGAAAAAATAACTCAATAAAGTTGCAAATGTGAGTGAATGGCATTTGTGCACAGCTACCAATAAAGTAGTCTAGTACTAATAAAGTGGTCTGGTACTAAATTTTCCCTCTTATTTGATGCACGACCCCCCTCCCCTCCCCATGTTTTGTGGTCGGAAAAAGTTCTCTGAATGGTTATACATGACAAGGGTATTTGAATCCCAAAATTAAAGAGATGCGATCAAATTTTGTTCAGATTGAGCGTTGTTGTCACGGTTCCCATGTTACAGCACAAAACTACAGTAACAGCTGTGAAATATTGTTCTCTCCTTGAATCAAATCCCCCACCCACCTGCCCATACTGAAGCCTCAGTTGATGAGAAACAATTGGAAAGACTGTACAGTATGTTTTGGAAACTAAAGTCAGTCTCATACACTCTCAGTTTCCTATGATTTGCTTAGGTACTGCAGAACTCAGGGTCCATTGAGGTTTTTTTCCGTTTGACAATTTTGTCCTGGCTATTCTAACAAAATTTTCCATTGTATGTCAGTTTTTATTTCTGTGTAGACTTTCAAAACACTAAAAAAAACAAATTTTTTAAGCAAATATCTCATTCATCCTCCTTGGAGACATATTTTCCACAATTTCACACTTTTTATCAGAATGGGTGTTTGTGGGGATTAAATCTAACGTTGTGAAAGTGCCCAAATGGATACTTACTGCTCAAGCACAACACCACAGAATCAATATTGGATGTTTTTAGGCATTTTAACAGTGCTAAGAGATACCACATGAGCAGTACTGGTCATACTGTTGAAAAAGCAGTGTTTTATGTTTTTGTCAGTACCATACCAATGACTCTCGGTGCCTTAACTGGGAAAACTGTCTTTTTTAGCTCATCTTGACAAAGTCAAGCTGAGTTAATCTCATTGCTCTCCGTCCGTCATCCATCAACACCATGTTTTGGTCTTCTCCTCCAAAGCCACTGGGCCAATTCAAGTGAAAGTTTTTGTGCGTGATGGTCCCAAAGAGGCATTTCATTTTTGTTCAACTCATACACTCTCAGTTTCCCATAGGGAGGGAGTGGGGGGACAATGCTCCAAAATATTTATAAAATCTTCTCAAGAACCAGTGTGTTTTGGCCCCGCCCAAAATTTCTATTTTCTGAACCGATGGTCCGGTGTGAACCAAATTTGGTGTGTGGTATTATTAGGTCATAAGTACTTGACCCAAACAACAACAACAAAAATTCCCGCATACCCATGGGAACCCAGAGAGCTAAAAATAGAAATATTTTCAAACGCCCATATTTCCCAAACCACACGGAACAGAGAGCTGTTATTTGGTATGAAGTATCCTTAGGACCAGTAGAATTGAATGGTAAAAAACAGTTGCCATCGGTTATGTTAGGGTGCTCTGTAATGGGCATCGAAAAAATGCTGAGTCAGCATATTTGCAAAAATTTTAAAAAATCTTTTCTCCGGAACCAATCATCAGAATCTTTTGATATTTAGTATACAGCATTCATAGGAAGTCGAGGAGTGTGTGTGTGTGTGTGGGGGGGGGGGGGGGGGGGGGGATAGAAGTTTGTTGAAATAAAGCTCATATGGGCTCTCTACATGAGCCCGAAGTTTTAACATAGGGTAATATGGGGAATATTCTTTAAAAATCTTCTTCTTCAGAACCACCAGTCAGAATCTTTTAATGTTTGGAAAACGTCATTGTTATGAGGGTCAGATTCAAACCATGTCCCTAGGTTAATATTTGGGCCCAAATTTTATCTTTGTTCAATATGGAGGGTAATTTAAAAAAATCTTCTTCTTCAGATCCACCAGTCAGAATGCTTTGATATTTGGTATGCAGCATCTCTAAGGGGGTCAGATTCAAGTTTGTTCAAATCAGATCCCTAAGTATATATTTGGGCTCACTATGATAGCCCAAATTTTTACTTAACGCAATATGAGTAAGTTTCTTTAAAAATCTTCTTCTTCAGATCCACCAGTCAGAATGCTTTTATATTTGGTATACAACATCTCTAGGGGGGGGGGGGGGGGGGGGGTCAGATTCCAGGTTGTTCAATTCGAGAACCTAGGTTAATGTTTGGGATCCATATGGGAACATGAGATTTAACTTGGTACAATATGAGGGAATTTCTTCAAAAATCTTCTTCTTGAGATCGACTCGTCAGAATGCTTTCACATTTGGTATACAACATCTCTAGGGGGGGGGGGGGGGGGGGGGGGTCAGATTCAAGTTTGTTCAAATCGGATCCATAGGTTAATATTTGGGCTCGCTATGGTAGCCCAAATTTGAACTTAGTGCAATTCGAAGAAATTTCTTTACAATTTCTCTCCTTCAGATCCAACAGTCAGAATGCTTTCATATTCGGTAAACAACATCTCTAGGGAAGTCAGATTCAACTGTGTTCAAATAAAGAGCCTGGGTTAATATTTGGGCTCTTTATGGGAGCCGGAATTGGCCATTTTGCTGAAGAATTAAAAATTTTGTATTCAGTACCCTCTAGAGGTACTAAGATTAATCCACATAGGTTGTATCAAGGGGCTTCATAGGGGAGCTCTACATTTTACTTTATGATCAACTGAAGAAAAGGCATGATGCCCAGATTATTTTTGTCACTCCTGAGGGACTCAAGGATTGACAGTGTAGCCTATGGAGATGGCTTGCTTAATGTAGACTCATTCTTGGACTCTGTTTAAATTGTGTTCTGTTCAAGATGAGCGCTTGAGGCCCCGTGGGGCCTCTTGTTTCTTTTTTTTTTTACAAAAAAGTGCAAATGATTCACCAAACACATGATGTGAAATGTCAGTCTTCAGAAGCCTGAATGTGATTTAAAAACGATCACAAGTAGGATATTTAATGTC
Source organism: Pictodentalium vernedei (assembly GCA_031216915.1). Classification (NCBI taxonomy): domain Eukaryota; kingdom Metazoa; phylum Mollusca; class Scaphopoda; order Dentaliida; family Dentaliidae; genus Pictodentalium; species Pictodentalium vernedei. The sequence goes on from CM062296.1 coordinate 57,536,712, forward strand.
ACAAGTTGTTTGTTTTGTGTCAATATTAATCAATTTATGAATTATGTCACGTTTTTGATGAATAGGGGTATACTGGGGGGGGGGGGGGGTCACATTCAGTGAGGGCTATTTGTTTACCACATCAGTATAAAATTCCCATTTGTGATAGCTTTTTCGCAAGAGGTTTGTTTTTTATGAATTATATCATAGTTTTTATGAAAAGGGCTATGGGGGCGGGGGGCGAGGGGGGGGGGGGTGGTCACATTCAATGAGGCCTATTGTTTACCACATCAGTATGTGGAAGAAAATTTGACATCAGTTGTTAGGATAAAAGGCAGTGTCTGTATTGCTGAATAATATAGCTGCAACCCCAATTTTAGAAACAAAATTGACGTTCACGTTTGTTTCGTGGGGTGGGGAGGGAAGTGAGACACAATTTCTAATCTATTGGAGCAATGGACGCAAAATCAGTTTATTTAAGGACGTGTGAAAGGCATCAATAATTAGGCCACATTGAAACTCTTTTTTCAAATTTATTTCCCCTTCACCTTGTGTGAGGACAATAATAATCTATGTGAATCATTGAATTATGATCAATCACGAAACGAACGTCAACTCAACAACTCTATTTATAGAAATGATCCGCATCGCCGATGTGAGGTCGTGTTTTCGTGGCTAACACAAGTTAGTGAGTAACTATGAACCAAAAAGCTTGAGAGGACCCTTTTCTAAATAACAAATTTGAACAAAATGACTACGTCAACTCAATAATTCTGCGGTCATATATCCGACGGAACATTTTCGAACTTGATCGAGACAATTATCCTGGAAACCCATACAATAAAAAAAGAATCAAATCGGTTAACAGTTGTTCAAGTTATGGCGCTTTGAATAGTATCATTAGTGTCAAGCACACAATTTGAATAATTCTTCAGCCGTACATCGGACCGAGCCCGTTTTCGAACTCGACCAAGACATTGGTCCTTGAAACCCACGTGCCAAATATCTGTCAAATCGGTTGACGTTTGTTGAAGTATCGCCCCATCAAGCTCAAAATTAGTCGATTTTAACGAAGGGCCATAACTCTTGCGAAAAAGCGTGGACACGCCCTATTTTGCGTCATCGAATGTTGCATATAATTATCAAGCCACAAATCAAATATCAAAATCCGTCCCGAAATAACTAAGTTTTTTTTTAGCAAAAAGAGATACCTGCCCGGCAACCGGCACTCGCCATACCAATGGTGAAGGTTTTTTGGTTGAAACATTCGACTGAAAATAGGAAACTCAATGAATAGAATTAAATGAGTATGTCTAATGATATCACACAAAATGAAGAGAAATAGCCGGTTTATGCTTTTTAAAACTGGCAGCAATTGCTTATCAAATAATATTACTGTCTTGCTTTTGTTAATGATTCCTATTTTCCAACCGCCCCAAGAGATTCCTCTTTTAAATAGCGAGCCCTGACCAGAAGAAACGGATAAATTACCAAATAACGGCGACGTTATTTCGTAAATCCTCGACGGAACACCGGCGACGTTTTTTTTCTCGAGTCTGGCAAATACTCGGCAACATTGGTGTCATTAAATTGAGATAGGTCGGATATCACACATAAATCTGCTATTACGCACCCCCCCCACTTATACATCCTGCAAGTATAAATATCTTGATATTAAAATGTCTTGCCTGATGTTCCCTGTATGGGATAACTTGGAGGGAAGGGGGGGGGGGGGGGGGGCATATGGCTGATTTTTAGCTCACCGAAGGAAACTTAACTTATCACTTGCCGTCCGTCGTGAACTTTACATTATTGACTTCTCTTCCCAAACTACTGGACCAAATTGAACCAAATTTGGTGTGCATGTTCCTTATCATATGTCAATTCAAGTTTGTACAAATAACCACAAGGGGCATTACTCTGCTAGCACCCATACATGTTTTAAAAAAATTTAAAAAATCTACTTGTCCAGAACCATCATTGAGCTCCCTCTAGGAGCCCGAATTTTAACTTGGTGAAATATGAGGAAATTTCTTTAAAAATCTTGCATATTTGGTATGAATGCTTTTATATTTGGTCTGCAACATTTCTAGGGGGGAGGGGGGGGGGGGGGGAGATTCAAGTTTGTACAAATCGGGGCCCTCAGTTAGTATTTGGGCTCTCTATCGGAGCCCAGAGTTTAACTTTGTGCAATTTGAGGAAATTTCTTTAAAAATTTTCTTCTTCAGATTCAGATCCACCAGTCAGAATCCTTTCATGTTTAGTATGCAACATCTATTGGGGGGGGGGGGGGGGGGGGGGTCAGATTCAAGTTTGTTCAGATCAGTCCCTGGGTTTATATTTGGGCTGCCTATGGCAGCCTGAATTTTAACTTAGTGGAATACGAGGGAATTTCTTCAAAAATTTTTTTCTTCAGATTCACCAGTCAGAATCCATTCATATTTGGTATGCAACATCTTGCGGTGAGTCAGTTTCAGTTTTGTTCAAATTGGTTACCTGGGTAAATATTTTGGCTCCCTGTTTGAGCCCAAAGTTTAACTAATGCAATGTGAGGACATTTCTTTTAAAACCCCTTTCTTCAGATCCACCGACCAGAATTCGTTCGTATTTGTATATAACATCTCATGGGGGATCAGGTTCAAGTTTGTTCAATTTGAGTCCCTGGCTTATTATTTGGGCTGTCTATGGGCGGGGTATGGGTGGCATGGGGAGCATGTTAGGTTTGTTCAAATCGATTCCTTAGTGTTTTTCCATAAAATTTGCCTTTCATGGCTTCATTCCTCTGTAGCGTTGATGAACCATGTATAACTGAATGTGACCCCAAATACTTCTTTGAACCGCCTTGGCAGGTGAGCGATTACAGCCGCTTGGGGCCTCTTATTTAGTCAAGTTGTGACGAAGTCAAGGCTCGACTTATAGTTTGGTGAATGGCGGGCGGGTGTAAACAGTTGGTTTCCGGATGATAACTTGATAATGGTTCGACCCACGTCATGAAACTCCATAAGTAGGTTGGCATTGGTGAGTGGACGAACCCTATTTATTTTGGACTTGCTTGGCCAAAGGTCAAGGTCACAGTGACCATGAACATAGTAAATTGTAAACAATTGGTTTCTGGATGATAACTTGTCTATAGTTAAACTCACATTCATGAAACTTCATACGTAGGTAATGGTTGGCGTTCATGAGAGGAAAAACCCTATTATTTTGGACTCATTAGGTCAAAGGTCAAGGTCACAGTGACCCTGAACATAGTAAATCAAAACAATTGGTTTCCGGTTAACTTGATAATGGTTCGATCCACGTTCATAACATTTCATAAGTAGGGTGGCATCAGTGAGATGAAGAACCTTATTTATTTTGGACTTGCTAGGTGGAAGGTCAAGGTCACAGTGACCTTCAACATAGTAAATTGTAAACAATTGGTTTCCGGATGCTAACTTGACTACGGTTGAAGCCACATTCATGAAACTTCATAGGTAGGTTGGCCTAGGTGAGAGGAAGACACCTATTTATCTTGGACTCGCTAGGTCAAAGGTCAAGGTCACAGAGACCTTGAACATAATAAATCGTAAACAATTGGTTTCCAGATGATAATTTGACAATGGTTCCACCCACGTTCATGAAACTTCATAGGTAGGTTGGCATTATTGCAAGAAAGAGCCCTATTTATTTTGAAATTAGTAGGTCAAAGGTCAAGGTCACAGTGACCCTTCACATAGTAAATTGTAAACAATTAGTTTCCGGATGATAAGATGATAATGATTAAACCCACCTTTGTACTGTCACAACTCGACATTGAATCGGTGATCCTATCGGAATTATTTTTGTTTTGGGGGGGGGATGTGCCACAAGAACGCCCCCATGGCTGCGCCACCGTGCCCCCACTTGAGCAATCGTGATTAAGTGCCTTGCCCAATGACACAACGCAGTTACTCCTGCTGGGGATCGAACCGTGGATCTCTCGGCTTGATGTTAGTAGTAGATCATGTACCCGATCGACCCACATTGGCCGGATCTCATGTGACGTCATAGGCACATTGCCCAGTTACTTTATTTTTGGTTGTCATGGTAGCGTGCGTGAGCGCCATCTTGTGACAACATCCCCATAGCGATACGTGGTCCTAGTGTGCATGCGCAGCGCGTTTTGTTGAGGTGGGGCGAGTGTACGTCTTCCATTTTGTATATCTGAGGCCGCCATCTTGGTTTCTATGGTAGCACATGGTTACTATGTGACCCAAAACCTTCTAGTAGGAAAGGGGTGTGTTCGGAGGGTGTGTTCGATTGAATAGGGGTAATTTTAATTACATCAACCAACCCGACAATCCCTCTTAATAATCCAAAACTACCGAGACAGACTTAGAAAACCCCCACCTAGGGTTTATAATAGTAGCACGTAGTGCTAAATGAATGATGAGAGGTCTCATGTGGATAAATTGAAGTCAACTAGAATACATCGAATTACCACAAACATCCAGCCAATCTCTCTAAACCATCAAAACAACTTTATTTGGCACGGATTCCCCAATACTGGGCTTAAGAGGGAAGCATACAGTGTTTTAAGGTGCGTTTCCTGGTATGAGTAATTGTATTTGTTCGAATACTTTGTAAAATTACCCTAATAAATCCAACAGTTCTTTTACTAGTGCTGATTTCCCACTAAATATTCGGTTTCTATCTGTTGTCCCCTAGAATTCTTATTTTTGCCCGACAATATACACATTCCTTTGTATAAGATTAACTTTATTGTTTCGGATGTGCACCATAGTCTCGGTATTTTATCTATCCCGATATGTTCTGTGGTTTATCCTATTTCCTGGCCTGTTTTGCCTTTTACTGGTCCCATTTCTGCCTATCCCAGCAGACTATTTTGTCTTGGCCGTCTCTGTTTTTGCCTTTCCTGTGTATAACGATGTCCTCTATGATCCTCAAACCCAAAATACAATCAAGCAGGGTTAGGTATTATTCGAACGACTCGAATCTTATCGAGAAATTAAGCTTTTGAGCAGTTACTGAAAAAGTCTCTACTCGAACGACTCAAATCCCATTGAGCAGATGAGTATTGAAAGAGCGATTTCTTTTACGGCTCTTAATGCTCATCGAGGTATAGGAGGGTACCTATGACATGATGATGCAGTACTATATATACCTGAAGATAATTTAGCTCCTAGCATCTGCCCAGTTCTAGACCTCTCCATGATCTTCATATCTCCAACACCACTATTACCGATTTTCCCAATATTGTCATCGTCTGTCCTATGATAAGCTTTTGCAGTAGTCACAAATCCTGTAGTCTTCTTCCACTCTTGCTAACCATCTCAGATTGCTCGAACGGCCAGAATCCCATCGTGCAAAATTGCCTGAACGAGTGACTCCACGTACGACTCTTTTGCTCGTCTAGGTATTGAAGGATGGGAAGGATCTTGGGAACTAACAACGTGATATAATAACCTTAGTTATAGAAACTGACGTACAATCCCGCTTATAATATAGCATTGGCTTTTGAAAGTGTCGTTAAACTCTAATGAACCTATTTGCCATTGAATTATGATCTTTTGTCAGTTTAAAAAATGAAGGCTTGTTTTACTATAGCTTGTCTGAAGTTTGCTCCTTCCGCAATCTTTCAAGATTTCTCGATTGCCACATTTGTCGCCACATTAACATATGAACATACATGTGTGTTTCTGTGTTTATTGCATGTCGCTGTACAACACGTTTTTGGCAAATTGTTATATTTCACATAACCGCTGCTATTTCTGCGATATATACCATCTCTTTCCTGAAAAAGTTTGCTTGGGGCCTGCAATATTTACCGAAATTAATAATATTGGGTGTGCACCATTACGTGTCACGTATTTTCATATTATAACTGACTAAAATATATCATAAGCATTTTAAAAGATATGGCAATTTGCCAATTGGCAACTTGCCACATGTTTGAAAATGCTAATGGTTTATTTCAACCCATTTAGTGTCAAAACTAGAAAATACAGTTCTAAAATTCTAAAAGATCTATAGTATTGGCCCCTGGTTTAAAATGAAATTTAGAAGGATATATTGTACTTTATACTCCACAAAATGCACTGTCGACACAAAATTTCAACATAAATATTTTTAGTTTGAAGATTCGCTCAGAATGTTATAATCTCGGCATAGTAGAAACGCATAAATAATTATCAGTTTGGTATGGGAAAATGTTTCTTCCTTTCAGCATTTCTTTGACTGATGAAATGTCAAGACGTTTCTCTGTCAGAGAAAAGTGCAATAACAGTTCAAATTAAAAAGTGCATATACTATTTGGGAGATCTTTGTGAAGGTAGATAGCCCACGAATAATCTGCTAGACATTTTGATGTATTTAGTAGAAGGAACACGCCCCCTGAGTGCATCTAGGCCCATCTTCAATACCCTGGCATTGCAAATGTCGCCTTCATTCATTCACGGGGCTATAAGATTTTGAGACGCAATACCATTTAAAACTCACGTATATGATTTACCTTTTCCAATTTAGACAATCTGATGCATGCCGTGTTACGATCAGAAAAAAAGATAATTCTTTTAAATATCAAGATCGTATGCATTGTCAGGCAATCAAAACTATTGCTGTCTTCTATATGTCATTTTAACCCTTTACCTAACGTAACGCCCAAAACCGGCCAGCGCTATTCTAAAAATCGCCTATTAATTTTCATTATTTTTTTCATTTTTTGTCTCAAAAACATAGGTTATGACCCCTCGTTGGAACGAGCTCATCGAGCTCGTTCCAACGAGGGGTCATAACCTATGTTTTTGAGACAAAAAATGAAAAAAATTAGTTATTCAAGAATTATTTTTGCAAGTGTCGTCTGCTTTTCATGTTAGGTAAAGGGTTAAGTTTAATAATCAGTTTTCGACATTAACAAATGAATGTGAGTGCTAGAAGTGTGAATTTAAGAACATCGAATGGTTCACAATCGAGAAACATCCGACACAATAAAGAATGATTTCATATACATATTGTGTCGAACTGAAAACAGAACAATAATTAAAACGCCAATCACGGCTGCGTTCTCCTTCCAGATCAGATGACGATTTCTTTAGGCTGATTTGGATTTTATGAATAAAATATTGCGAAATCGTAATTGAATCAGGTAAAACACATGAAAACGAAACATGAGATTCTACTGATTTGTTTACAGGAAAACGGACGAGGAATTTCAACCCGATAGCGGTCAAGCCGAGATCTGGTTGAAATCCCCTATCCACGATTGAATTGGCAGCATTGTGTGCCAAAGTCGCTTTACCTCAATTATCTCGCATTAGATTACTTAACCCTTTACTCAACGTAACGACAAAAACCGGCCAAAGGTGGATTTTCCTGCCCAGAACAGTATTTAGCTTGCCACTGAATTAGAGAGTAATCGCTTGACTGGACTGGTTACGTAAAATAATTCATGAGGCGAGGGCGGTTGAACAAACAAGAGTGCGCGAATGCGCAGGAGTGTTTTACAATATAGTCCCTCGCCTCAAATGAATTATTTCACGTAACCAGTCCAGTCAAGCGATTACTCTGTTTATTACTTATCATTATTAATGATAATTATATTATTTAACCCTTTACCTAACGTAACGGCCAAAACCGGTCAGCGCTATACACAAAAAATCGCCAATTAATTTTCATTATTATTTTCATTTTTTGTCTCAAAAACACAGGTTATGACCCCTCTTTGGAACCAGCTCGTCGAGCTCGTTTCAAAGAGGGGGTCATAACCTATGTTTTTGAGACAAAAAAAATGTAAAAAAAATAGTTATTCAAGAATGTTGTTTGCAAGTGTCGTCTGCTTTTCATGTTAGGTAAAATGTTAAATTACATGGCGGAAAATTTCATCATTGGAAACCATTTACAGGAACGTTAGCTCCTCTTAATTTCCTAAAGTCAGAAAATTTAACACTAAGAGTATTGGAATTTCATTTTAAAATTTAAATTTCGAAATGTTTGCAAATTTCTATCATCGATATGCGTATCATTTCAAAAAAGTCAGCCATTTTCCTTTATAGCAGAATAAAATACACAAGATGACTTTTTACATTTTTTCCCCAGTCTCTTTGAATGTTCGGCTATTATGCTCTGTAGAAACCCATTTAAAAAAAAGAAACGTCATTTTCTCCACACCTTCGTGTTCTGCAAGTTTTCTTTCTGTCCATTTTCTCAACAGTGTTCACTTCGTGACATATAATACATTGTCCTTTCCATCAACATAAAACTCTAAAAGGTGCGATTTGCTCATTGTGTTCCTGGGCAGAATGAAAACTTGCAGATTACTGTAAAACAAATTCGGTTTGCAAAGAGCCAAAAGAGAAACTTAGTGTTGATAGGTGTGGTATTGATAGATATTCTTTATGGCGAATTGTCTCTAAAGTAGTTGCTACTAATCAGCTAGTCATAAAAAAACCAAGTTTCCTTGTGAAACGTTTAATAAACGAAAACAACAGACAGCTCCGAGAGCTGACTGTTGTTTTCGTTTATTAAAAGAAACAAAAAGAAACTTGGCTTTATTTTCCAGTGATGTCATAGGTGTTTCCTCAACAATTATCTGCTTCTTATTTCGAACTTTCCTCACTCATCTAAACATTTCAAGGGAGATAACTTTATGGAAAGTAGATTTTCTTGAGGATTTTAGTCAGGAATGAATGCGGTAAATAGTGTCTCGTATTGTGCCAATAACAATTTACCGTACCGCGGGAATCACAAAATGCCGAAATTTCTGTACAGGGAAATATTCCCACGTTTAGAAAATACCAGAACATAAACTCACAATGACAAACAAGGGCGACGCCAAGGGAGAGGCGAGGGAGGCGTGTGACCCCCACCACCCGAATAATATTTTTTTCCAGGCGGGGCATTGTCGACAGTATTGTGAAAAAACCTCGATTCTCTCTAGCGAATATCTATGAAGTGGGTGTTTCTAATTAGCTGGTCACAAAAATCAGAGCTGTCTGGTTTTTTTTTGGTTTTTTTTTTAAATATCAATGGGAAACTTGACCTTATTTTCTACTGGTGTCAAAGGTGTTTTTTCAACAATTACTAGCTTCTCACTTGAACTTTCTTCATTCGTCTAATAATTTCAGGGCAGATACTTGTGACGTTATAAGTCAGGAATGATGTAATTCCCTGAACGGCTTTGCAGTTCGGGGAAGTACATGCTCCTTGCGCACACACATACTCGTCAACGTGTTCTCTAATCTGTTGCTGTTTTTTAACATTGTAATTTGTTTCTCATTTTTTCATAAAGTCTGAAGTTTTCTTATTCTCTAGTTTAACTATCCAAACATCACTGGAAAAACTGGGGGCGCAGTGGCGTTGCGGTAACCGGTTCTCAACAGATCACCGAAGTTAAGCAACGTCGAGCCCGGTTAGTCCTTGGATGGGTGACCGTCTGAGCGATCGATTCGGACTCCCGCGTTGTGTCCTTGGGCAAGGCACTTAACCCCGATTGTCCACATGAGGGCACGATGACGATGTGTACTAGGGCGTACTGCACATCGATGGTGCGCATGTCTTCAACCAATCTAACCATGCCTGTTCCGCACTGCGGAGTTACGATGTTGGGGAGCTGGCACCTGTTCGTCGTTGCTTGGTGGTTCTCTCCGGGTACTCCGACTTCCTCCACCCGTAAAATTGCCACGGTCATGATTAGCCATTGTTCATAAGTATGTGACCTTAAACACCAATAACTAAATAAATAAATAAATACTAAGAAAACCGCGACGTTCGAATAGCTGTACTCTCTCTTCTTAAGACCCTGAATCCTAGGTTGCATAGACATTTCTGGACACCTTTCTTCTCCTTTCTTCTCTTCCCCCACCCAAACGTCATTCATTGCCGCCACTAACTCCTGGTTGTTCAAAAACGTCTCTATTATGCCACGTGAACGAGTAAACCAGTTGCGATCGACGACTAATAGTCAATGAATTCATTGTAAGCAGTTTAGTTTTCTTCCGGTGACGGCGCATCGAGGGAACAACTCTGGCTCAGTTCATATCGTCCAAGATTGACGTCCTAACTGCCGAATTTGAAGTTATATCCGCAGACCTTAATATTAATAGTGGGCAATTCTGGTAAGAAAACATACCTAGGGTTTAGTATAGTCTCTTTTTTGTAGGGGCTGGAAGGTGCCCTCGGAATCGGGAACAGGGACACTTTTCAGGTAATATCAAGCAAATTTACTAGAGAAGCAATGCGCATTTATTTTCATTATAAATGAGCACATTTCATTGGTAATCTGCCATCTCCAAACGGGGAAGTTATTATCTTCAGAAAACTGAAAACCCAAACCCATTCCAATCTCTTCTTCATTATCAGGATCACTAGTATTATCTCCCCTTCCTCCTCCAACACCAACACCCTCTTCACTGCCGTCACCAGTCTCCTTCACTTAACGCAGAGGAGACTGATGACGGCAGTGAAGAGGGGCTGATGTTAAAGGAGATAGGGAATAGTGACAATAGTGATTCTGAAAATGAAGACGAGTTTGAACTTTTGAAACAGCTTACATAAGTTTCGGCTTGCTGCTGAATCCACATTTCATAAGCTTTTGTTAAATCATGTTACTTCATATCTTGTGCACTTGTATTTATCTATGAAATAAAATAATGTTTAAACTAAACTTTGAAGCGGGTGTTGATCGTACTGTTGAAGAGGGGTCCTCCAGAAATAGTCGAGAGACACAGTGATTGGCTGAAAAAGATTCGTCAGGAATCAGGTGTGGAAGTGCTGACGAAATCCTATCGAGTTTTGTTGGGGCAGTTTTTCAATTCAGTAAACTTCAGGTCCACACGCAAACAGTGTTACGCTTGATTCCCGGTTCGGTGCTATAAATTCCCCGTTTATCGGGACCGACTTTCAGAACCGGGAATTCCAGGATTAAACCCTATTCATATCCAATAAAGAACTATTCTTTCAAAGTTCTTTGCAAAATATCAACGAAAATCAATGTCAGAGACTTGATAAATCATTGGTGAAAGACCACAAGGCAAAATAGCGTCCAGTTTTAAAATTCTTTCCTTACACCGTATTGAGACTTGAAATGTAGATAAATTGTAATCTATATCTCTAAAAGTGGAGTTCAACAACAGTAGGTTATGTGATTGTCATGTAAATACAAAGTATCCCCTCAGCTAAATCTGTAGCCTCTCCGACTATATTTTTTTCTATTTGCGTCGTCGATGATTCATTCCCAACATGCACAATTTATTCAGTATTTCAAGGCTCATTTTTGTTAGATCGAGATTTTGCACCGCCCCTTGCTCTTTCCACACCCTAGCTTCTACTAACCTACGTGTTTTGTGACTACCAACGGGGCAAGGGCCGAAACAGGAAATGGGTTTTATTTTACCAACAGACGTGTACCTTTTAGAAGACCACAATAAATACGTGCCAGTTAGAAAAGAAAATAAACTACTCCATAAAGGAGAATAAGAGGAATGTACACAATGAACCTTTTGATATTTGACACATTATTTCTATTTTTAACTAGAGCTTAATATATTCCCGGTTTTCAATATTAACGGGACCAGGAATAAAGCTATACCCAGAAACGGGGACAGAGAAATGTTCCGGATAATAACAAGTAAATTTACGGGAGTAACAAGACGCATTTATTTTCCTGAAAATGAAAATATTTTATTCGCAATCTGCCATCTCCATATGGAAAAGTTCTGTTCCTAAGCGAAGTGTGAAAACCCAAATCCGCCTATAAACTCGTCTTCAATTTTACCACTACCTCATCAGGCTTCAACTCCATTTTCACTGCCGTCACCAGTCTCCTGTACTTGTAGCAGAGGAAACAGGTGGCGGCAGTGAACATGGAGTTGATATTGAAGGAAGCAGTGAATAGTGAGTGATGTTAATGATTCTGAAAATGAAGACGAGTTTGAACTTTGAACTTTGAATATTTGATGCGAGTGAAGATCGTCCTGTCATTTGAAAAGAGTACTCCGGAACTGATTGAGAGCTACAGTGATTTGATAAGAAATATTCTTCGGAAAGCAGGTTTGTAAAAGGTTTAGGCGTGTAAGGGCTGACGAAATCTTACAAAGTTACGTTTGGGCAGGTTTTTTTCCAATTCAGAAAACTTGAGTTCAACACACAAACACTGTCACGCGTAATTCCCGGCTCCGTGCTATAGATTTCCCGGGTATCGCGACCAACTATTGGAACCTGAAACCCGGGAATTCCCGTTCCAGGGATTAAATCCTACTTTTAAGAAGTACAATAACACAAGGGTTTTCGCAAGGATGCCGATGGGGTTTGCTACGACTGCAGTCCCGAATGACTAATATTTCAAGTACCTCTTCAAGGTATGCCTTCGTTGACGGCATGCCGTTATGAATATTAGTCAATGGTGAATATTATTAAAAACTCAACGGTTCCTATTTATTAGTGATTAAATAGGGAGCGCGATGGCTCAGGGTTACGGCATTGGACTTCAAGCCGAAAGGTCCACGGTTCGATCCCCATAAGGGTAACTGCGTTGTATCCTTAATCTCGACTGGCTACGACGTGGAGATACGGTGGTGATGTAAACTAAGGCGTACTGTACGCCAATGGTGCACTTGTCACCAACCAATGCTAACCCTGCCTGCTTCAGCTGCTTGTGCTGAATTGGTACGTTCAGGAGTCAGACATTTCTCGCCGCTGTTCGGTGGTTCTCTCCGGGTACTCCGGCTTTCTCTATCCGTAAAGTTGTTCAACACGAGGAGACCATGGCTGTCAAAGGTGTAGTTAAACCCCAATGAATAAATAAATAATTTAGTTAATAAATGAAATATACATGTAGTGGTTATAATTCAACCTTTTATTTAATTAGCACGTACTGTACTAGTAATACAAATTGGTTACGCTGGGCCCACAACGGCCCGTATCGTGTACACCAGACCTCCCTGTATATGACCGACTGTGTATGTGACAGAAGACCAATTGTCAAGCTAAATCTATAATCTAAGGTCCTGGGAAGCTTCGAGATTCGAGTCGATTTCAAATTTCAAGTTAGTATTCTGTTTGATTCGAAATCTGCTTCCCGATTCGTTTCCCTTCGAATCCTTTCACTGGAATATAGCTTGGCATCAGTCATGTTCGTCGTCTCATAGTTCAGATGGAAATTCTACATAAATAATGCTGAAAGTGATCATTTAGCATAATTTCCGCTATATTAACATAAAATAGCATCTGTACCCATGCCGCCACCCATGCTAATTCCAGTCGCACCAGTCACTACCACCGCTGAGAGCAAATGTAAAGTTATCAACCAATTCCGACGATGAGCTGTTGCTAGTGGTTGATCCTGCGCAGTACATAGTACGGGTAATTCACGCTCTCGTTTAGGTCTTTGGCCTATAACCCTTACTGGTTAATATTCCAGCTACATCATCAAGGCATGCCAGCATGCCTTGATGATGTAACTGGAATATTTTGTCAGTCCAGACTTGAGCCGTTACAATCACAGCAAATCAGGTTTACAGCACCGCTTTCCCCCAATCAGTAACCCTATAGATACCCCTGATTCGATTCGCGGTTCAATTCGATTTCGAATAACAGACCTGATTCGTTTCGAAAAGTCCCGACAGGAACATAAGTGGTGGTGTAGGGTGTCACATCCCCTAACTCCCTTAGTGATGCCACTGGATGACACCACATAAACTATTTAAGGAATAGTGCATGGCTTGGAGTTGGGGAACTACACCTCCTCACTGGGCACTATATGGGCGTAATGAACGATAAGACATGCACTAATCCTTATGTTATATCGAACACCCATCAAGAAAAACATCTGTCCAATTTGTTAATCTATTACCAAGGTAGCAGCCCTACCAACCAGCGTTATATAGAAAAAAATACCATGTAGTTTTCAAAAAACATTTTCTTTTTCCAAAACACGGCTTATGACCCCTCATTGGAAGGAGAATAACACACTCATTGCAATGAGGGAGCATAAGCTAATTTTGAATCGATCGGCAAGGGTAAACAAAACATTTCCCCCAAAACGGAACTGTGTATTCTAGAATTGCGCAACTCGCGAATGAAAGCTAAAATTTTTGAAATTTGACAACGCAGTTTGATAATTTCCACACATTTGTCACACATATACTTTACCGAATGGGTCAGTACGGGATACAAAGCTCCGAAGATTCAAATGAATTCCATTATTTATTCGTTTACGGCCCAAAAATACAATTAAATAGCGAAATAATATGAGCAGCGAAACAAATGATTTTTCATATCCGGACGCGTTCACATGAAAGTTGTACCCAGGTATGGATCATTCTCTTCGAAACGAGATATGGATCATCTTCTCAAGAAATAAAATGAACGCCTCGGAAAATGTGAATTCAACAATGGAAAAGCGATACATTTTTCAACAATGATTTCTTTCCGGGCCGTTTTGTGAATGCTGTGCCTCTGTGAATCGATATTTAAATTTAGCCTGATTAGTTTTATTCGCCCAGTATGAGAAAACTGATATAGTAGTGTGCTAAAAATAGAAAACGTGTAGTGCCTGGGTGTAGTGCCTGGTCAGTTCTGTGGATGCAAACTACACGAAATAGGGGTGCAGCATTCGTCCAATCAGGTGCCTAGAAGGTCACGTGAGATATAATAAAATACAATAAAATATTTCCAAACTCAGCCGAGTGATGCTACAATGTAACGTAGTAACGTAACGTTCCGAGAACTTGAAGAGTTCTAAAATAGTTCGGCAATCATAAAAGAACAAGAACATACCGAATGATTTTTTCCACACATGATGTACATTTACTTTTAACATTTTATTCGTCACTATAGGTCATTAATATTATATAAGCGGTACATGGAACAAGAATATATTCACATGAAATAATATTATGAGGGATAGTGAGGGATGTACTTATGATCTGCAAATGCACCAAAATATTATTGGTAGAAAAAATGTCTCCTTCGGTCTGTTTATTACACTTCAAGCATCTTCCAACTCCAAGGTTGGCCTTCGGGTTGGAAGAATGTTGAAGTAAAAGAAATGCATCGAGGGATAATCGATTTGAGATAATTCTGTAGAAAACGGAATTCTAAAATATCAGATGATAGAAAAAAGAAAAAGAAATCCTACAAATTTGTCCATCGTCGTTGGCCTTCGGATTGGAAGAATGTTGAAGTAAAAGAAATGCATCGAGGGACAATCGATTTGAGATAATTCTGTAGAAAACGGAATTCTAAAATATCAGATGATTAAAAAAAGAAAAAGAAATCCTACAAATGTTTCCATCGTCGTTTTGAAATTGCCTTTATTGGTAGTCAGTATTTTGGGGTTTCCATGTGGTGTTTAGAGACGCTATAATTAACAAGGGCGTGACGGGGCTGCAGGTGGATAAAAATAAATCAGAAGTAATGATTTTTGGTTGAAAATTCATGAGGTTTTTTAATTTGTTGGAATGGGGTTTTTTTTAAAAGAAAAGCTAAATTCACACTATAGATTTTTATCTGTACATTTTTTACTATAAACTTTTGTGTATAGATTCTTCTCTAAACGTTTAAAATATGACGGGTGTTCACACTATAGATACAAAATCGACAGATTAGTCATTAAGTTTTTGAAAACTGCAGACTGATCATACGATCACCACACGAGAACCAATCAGTAGCCGTTATCCTTTCAACAATTGTAGAGAAGAATAAAGACAAGTACAAATCAAACACGTTTGATTTATCCACAAAAATTGCATCTCATCAGACAAAACATCCACCGAGTTCCAATGTGTTCTACGTGTCTACTGGCACATAGAACATATTGGACCTCGGGAAACGAAAAGTCGATAGAAAGCCATCCGTCGGTGAAGAACTCACTGTGGACTCTTCTCTAACGACGTCAACTTTATCGATTCCTTGAAAAAACCAACGACAAAAATCTCAAGTGTGAATGTAGCTTTAAGCGTCCATTCAAAGAAATATAATTTATAATCTTTTCAAGATAAGAAGCAGTTATTTTCTGACGATGCATCTTAGTCATTCCAGAAAGAGCAAAAATCAAGAACCTAATTTACGAATAGTAACACTTCAACCGTAGACGTATTTGTTCCTGTTCTCATTAAGATATCTTTCCAGTAATTGTTAAACAAACAATCCCTTCGTGGCACCGGTAACCTTTACCGTAATATCGAACCACAAATCATTTTGGACATGAATATGTTGGCTCTGTGACTGCGAGTTATAGCTGTTAATCAGACTACCGGCATCCTATGAAATAGATGTGCGCCATGTATTATTAGAAAAGTTGAACCTCTCTTGATGTCAAAGGTTAAGACAGATTCGAGTATATTTCAATCTACCTTACTGCCATAACAAAAGTGATTTCTTTCTCCATGACATGATGTCGGAATGCAGAAGCTGACTGGGGTGTTCAAACGGTTCATTCCCACTAGACCAATTCCCTGTAGACCAATTCACACGAAGCCAATTCCCAAAAGACCAATTCCACTTAGACCCACTGGTGTGTTCTACTTTAAAAATGATTCCATATCAATAATTTGATATATTTATAAATATTTATAAATGTATTTGATGTTATTGATATTCAAGCCTGAAAATAAGCAGTCTGTCATTTGCAGAATGAGGTCCCCAGAGGGTGAATTTGCTGATGCTATCCCAAACAGTGGGCCAGTTTATCCCCTGGGTACCAATTTTTGTTTATGTTTGAGACCTTGATTCAGGTTGGAATTCATAGACGGTAAATTTAGTGATGCTACCCTGCTGTTCAGGGTAGTATTACCAAATTCACCTTCTGGGGACCTCATTTTTCAGATGATAGTCTGCTCATTTTCTGGCTTGTCGATATTTTACAGATGTTGGGCATTTTTTTTTTATAAATAAATGTTTTCCTAATTATCCTTAATCAACCCTTAATCAATAACTGTATGTAGTTGGTCTAATGGGAATTGGTCTTTTGGGAATTGGCCTAAAGGGAATTGGTCTAAAGGGAATTGGTCTAGTGGAAAGACATCGTTCAAACATTAACCCTTTACCTAACGAATCGCCCGCATCCGCCCGCGTAATATGCAAATTCAGCAGTTGAAAAAATATAATTTTTCAAAAAATTTCAACAAAACCATATCATGTGACCCCTCGTTGGAACGAGCTCGTCGAGCTCGTTCCAACGAGGGGTCACATGATATGGTTTTGTTGAACTTTTTTGAAAAATTTGAAAAAATGATATTTAAAATAATAAAAATTTTGATATCGTCAGTGTTGGGTAAAGGATTAAGACAGATTTGATGATATTTCAATCTGATGTCATTACAAAAGTGACTTCCTTCTTAATCAGATGATGTCGGAATGCAGAAGCTTGCTAGAGTGTTCAAACGTTAAGTCAGATTCGATTATTTTTAGTCTACATTACTGTCATTACAAAAACGATTTCTTTCTCCATCAGATGATGTCGGAATGTAGAAGCTGTCTGTATTGCTCAAACGTTAAGGCAGATCCGACTATATTTCAATCTCGTGTCATTACAAATGCGATTTCTTTCTCCATCAGATGATGTCGAAATGCAGAAGATGGCCTGAGTGTTGAAACGTTAAGACAGATTCCATTATATTTCAATCCACGTTACCGTCATTACTAAAGCGATTTCTTTCTTCATCAGATCGTCGCGTGAGTGCTAGAATGTTCTATGTTTCCTATGGGACAAAGAACATGGTTGCGCAATGTAGAAGCTTAATGGAGTGTTCAAACGCCAAACCAGATTCGACTATATTTCAATCTACATTACTGTCAATACAAGGGCGATTTCTTTCTTGGTCAGATTACGATCTGGTCGCGGTACATTTACATCGGGGAGGGGGGGGGGGGGGGGGGGAGATCGCGACATATCGTAAATAAAATAATGTGAAATCAAGATAAAAAAAATAACGAAAAAGATATTCAATATGGAATTATTTCGCATCTCTTTCAACAGGTGAGATTGTGCATCCCTGTGGACAGAAAATCGCGCACGGAATATCAATGAGATGGCGACCGTCGCGATGCGGTAAAAAAAATTTATTCGAATTTGTAACCCCAGCAATGTATCACACAAAAGGTTATTATAATCTGGTGGCTATTCGATGGAATTATTTCGCATCTCTTTCAACAGGTGAAATTATACACACCTGTGGACCGAAAATCGCAAAGGGAACATCGACGAGATCGCAACCGTCGCGATCCGGTAATTTTTGTTTTTATTCGAATTTGTAAGTACAGCAATGTATCATACTAAAAATAATTTTACACTAATTGAATCGGACAAGGCGTCATCTGCAATGCTCAAGCACTACAGATGGCGCCTTGTCCCACGCAAAGTACAGTATAACAGCTTCCAACCGAACTCTATAAAAGAGTGTGTTCGGTGTTCGATTTCATAAACTCGGTATTTATATTATGAGTTATGACAGTAACTCAGTAGGTTGAAAGCTACGCGACAGCAACATTCCATAACCCGCGCAATTAATATGAATCGATCGATTTTTGACACGCAACGCGCCATAGGCACTCGTAACCATATATTATGCAAGTCAGCAAACACGGTTGTTTAAGACTCATTGAAAAAATCCAAAACATGAAAATATTAACTGCAAGAAGATGAAATGCTCAGGTAAACAATATCCATCATTTCCGATGAACACTCTTCCACGCATTCATCGACTAGTTCAAGCTGTTGTTAAATACCATTGCAACTTCTTGAAATGTGGGTGCCTTTTATAGGTCGATTTCTATAGGTTTTTATCGTTCGTAACTGTGCAGGTATAATGTTCACGGTGGGAGAACTGTATTTAATACTGCATGAGATTACCACTGAGGCGCAAATGTACTAAACATTTTTATTATGCCCCACGCTTGTAACATCAGCCGTGATTGGTTAATATGACACCTTCTAAAAGTCATAGTACTGGAGTTTTGGGGCAAAACACGGGTACTATCGGAACGTTTTTCCCTGGAGACAAGAGAACGAAGAAAATGTAAGCGCCACTTCCATTGATCAGCGTCGAATTTCTCAACACCAAACGCTGGCTCCGTGTCCGTTTAGCTTTTTCAACACCGGTAGACACAAACTTACCAACAAATATATCATCTTCAGTGGGTGTGTTTTCAATTTTAACTGCAAACAATGCATTCAAAAGAATCAGAAATATTAAAAAAGTCACTCACTTGTGTTGTTCACCACTTCCGTGAATCCTGAATATGAGTCTCAGTTATGACTTGTGTACTATCGACCGATAGAACATGAAAAGGAACGTTCTAATATTATATTATTAATACGTGTGAACAACACATGCTATTGTTTTTGTACGGTTTCTTCTTCTTCCTTTTATTCTCCTGTCTTCTGTCTTCTCAGCACTTCCTTTTCCCCACGATAACCCGAAAACAAATTGTTTTATCTCGTTGAGGTTTGGCGTACTGACAGATAGTCCCAAGTTCCCGGCACTCTACGTTTTTCAGATTCCTGGGGCATAAAAGGTGTCAGTAGGTTTTTTTTAAACGTGGGTCACGCTCATACCTCAGGCGTGGTATGATCTATCGACCTGGGACCAACACTTAGTGAGTAGACACTCGATGGAGGTTCAAAATGTGTGTCAAGGTCACTGAGGTCACCCAGGAGGGATCATTCAGCGAAGTTTTCAGAATTGCTGGAAATCAGATGTTTGGACCCCCCTATGCATTCCAAAAATTCGTGCATACATTTTTACAATAAAAAAGTGGGCGTGGCCAGACATTTTGAAAGTGATCCATGCTCGTATATCAAGCATGGTATGACGTATGGAGCTGGAACCAACACCAAATGAGTCTAAACTCGATGGAGGTTCCAATTATGGGCAAGGTCACTGAGGTCACCCATGGGTCATTGAGAGTATTTTTCAGAATTGCTGGAAATCACATTTTTGGACCCCCCCCCCCCCCAATGCATTCCTTTGATCGAACCCCTTGAATGCTGTGCACATGTATGCTTTTTCTGGTTTCGTGGAAAAATATATCTGATTCTGAATGAATGTCTTTAAATACTGTTAACGAAAACCTATTTCTGATTTCTTTAAAACTATTTTAGCCCCAAAAATAAGCCTCCAAAGTATTACAATTACATGCATAGAGGGGGCGCGGTGGCTCAGTAGACGGGTGGTGCAGGCTGCAAGCCGAGAGATCCTCGGTTCGAATCCCACCTGCATCGACCGCGTTGTGTCCTTCTGCCTGACAGTTACTCACCATTGCTCAGTGGTTCTCTCCGGTACGCCGACTTCCTCCACCCGTAAAACTGTCCGACATGAGGTGACCCTGGCTGTCGAAAGTATCGTTAAACCCGAATAAATAAATAAATAAATAAATAACACAGAAGGCCTGCCTTGATGGTGTAGTTGGAATATTTCTGTCTTCTATGCACTGTTTGTCAACATAATAACTCGAACACAATCAATCCTATCTCAATGTTTTTTTGTTATACTGCCACTAGTACCCGATCATCTATGATTTGGAAGCACATGGGGCCTTGGGTGTGGCTCTAGAGGCTAAAATATGTTCACATCTTCAACTTGTGTTGCCAAATGAGTTCTGTAAAGCAATAGCCATTATTTAAAACGGGAGAGACAAGTTGTAACTGTTACAAAGAATAACATTGTTTATTTACTTAATAAGTTACAAACTTTATTCTCAAACCATGTTGAAAAAGAACCCTAACCTTTCAAATCATTTTTACAATTAATTTAGTCTCAATCATAATTCAGGATCGACAGGTTTCGGGGTGGAATGGTGTGTGACTTTCTCGAAGCACCTATCACAATTATAAAATAATGAAATGGAATATTTGAATGGTCTGTTTTTAACCCCCTTAATTTATTTATTTATATTATTTATTTATTAGTGTTTAAGGTCACATATTTCTGCACAATGGCTAATCATGACCATGACAGTTTTACGGGAGGAGGAAGCCGGAGTACCCGGAGAGAACCACCGAGCAACGGCGAGCAACTGTCAGCTTCCCAACATACCAACCCCACACAAGCAGGGTTAGCATTGGTTGAAGACAGGTGCACCATCGACGTGCAGTACGCCTTAGTACACAACGCCATCGTGCCCCCACGTGGGCAATGGGGGTGAAGTGTCTTGCCCAAGGATACAACGCGGTTGACGCAGGTGGGATTCGAACCGAGGACCTCTCGGCTTGCAGTCTGCGCCTCTACCTACTGAGCCCCCGCGCCCCCAACCCCCTTAATACTTCAATGTGAGTACAAACACCCTTTCTTATAAGTCATGGCTGCAGAAGGTTTTTACGCTTTCTTAAGTGTAACATTTTATTCTATGTGGTTTGGGAGACCTTTTTAGTGTACCTTCCAAAGTAAGGAATTCTTAACTCTTTACCCAACATAACGGCGAAATATTGCCCACCCCAGGAAAGCGACCACCCCCCCCCCCCCACGGTGTACGTATTGTATATGCATTATCTGTCGATAAAAGTTGTATCCTTTAACCCTTTACCTAACGACGCCCGCATCCGCCCGCGTAATATGCAAATTGAGCAGCTGAAAAAATTAAATTTTTCAAAATATTTCAACAAAACCCTATCATGTGACCCCTCATTGGAACGAGCTCATTGAGCTCGTTCCATTGAGGGGCCACAGGATATGGTTTTGTTGAAATATTTTGAAAAATTTAAAAAAAATGATATTTAAAATAATAAATTTTGATATCGTCTGCGTTGGGTAAAGGGTTAATTCCAGTTCTCTCGGAAAGAATAAAATATATGAATGATAAATAATTGTTTTTATTTTTCCCAAAAACGTAGCTTGTACCTATTACTCGTAAAAAGTACCACAATCCTTGTTTGGACGAAAATAATCAAAATAATTTGATAAAAAATTAAAATCCTAATAAATTCTTGACGTATTTTTAATTTACATTCTAGTATTACTTTAACATCTATGTTCACGAAGACGTCAAATTTCGTTTGAAGAATCCAGAATCGAGATTCCAAAACTTAAAGTTGAGATGTTGTCATGCGGGCTCAAGTTACAAACAACTTCTCTGCGATTCATTTGCCTCTTATTATTGCGTCGAAAATTACGAATTATTTTAAGTTAATTGAAATGATGTTTTAAGATAAAGTTCGGTTCCGTGATGCTAACGCCTCTAGGTTTTGCGACAGTAAGCGAGTGTGCGACGTCTTAAGCATTACTATGAGAAGGTCCATGTCCGTCTGTTTGTCCGTTTATTGCCTGTCCACCCAATAACTTCAAAATTATATTCACATTGGACCTATTTTGTGTAGGATAAGAGGTGACTAGAGTACTGTTTCTGTCGATAATCAGTTTTCTGCCATATACAACATGGCCGCTATGGAGGCCATTTTGGAATTTTTGTAATGTTTGCTTGTCGGCGGAATAACCTGAACACGATATGTCCAATTAATCTTATTTTTGTGGTGGATTAGTGGTGACTGAAGGAACATTCCTTTCAATAGACAGTTTTCTGACATCTCCAATGGCCACTGCACTTCATTTTTATTTGTCTGTGCAATAAGTTGAAAATAAAATACGCCATGGTTTCTATTTTTTTGGGGTGGATTAGGGGTAATAGATGAAGGCTCCTGTCGATAATACGTTTTGTGCCAAATCCAATATATCCCCCATGGCAAGCATCTTGGATTTTGTGCGATTTTACTGGATTTGTGAATGACTGGGGGAGGTTCCTTTCAATAATCAACTGTCTGCCATTTCCAATATGGGTGCCATAACATCCATTTTAATTTTTTTTAAAATTTTTGCTTGGTCGTACAACTTGAAAATTCAATACATCATAGGTCCTATTTTTCTGTTAGGGGCGTGGGGTGGGGGTGGGGGAGGTTGGATTAGTGGTGATTAGAGAAGGATTCCTTTAGATACTCAGTTTTCTACGTTATCTAAGGTGGCCATCTTAGATTTTTTTTGTAATTTTGGCTTGTCAGCGCAATAACTTGAAGAGGAAATTCCCATGAATCCTATTTTGTTATTGTGGATTAGAGGTTATTAGAGGAATGTCCCTTTCGATAATCAGTCGTCTGCGATATCCAATATGAACGCCATGACAGTTACCTTGGATTTTTTTGTCATTTGTGCTTGTCCTCGCAATAATTTGAAAATGAAATGCACTATGGGTCATATTTTGGTGAATTAGTGATGATCAGATGACCTGCCAGCGCCATTCACAAAAATCGCATATTAATTTTCATTATTTGTTTTCATTTTTTGTCTCAAAAACATAGGTTATGACCCCTCTTTGGAACGAGCTCGTTCCAAAGAGGGGTCATAACCTATGTTTTTGAGACAAAAAATGAAAAAAAATAGTTATTCAAGAATTTTGGTTGCAAGCGTCGTCTGCTTTTCATGTTAAGTAAAGGGTTAAAATGAGCATTTTCGAAACTGATTTCTCAAAGCTAAACACAACAAGTAGCATCATCAAGCATTCACATTTTTGTATTACAGAATCCTTTTGGTAGGAAGCCAACTTTTTGTCGGGGCCACGTGGCAGTCCACACAGTGTTACTTATGTGATGATGTGACTGTTAGTGCAAGCCTGAATGAACAGCATAGCAGACAGCGTTCTCTCTCTCTCTCTTCTCTCTCTCTCTCTCTCTCTCTCGAAAAACAGACAACCACTTCTCAAGCATAAAATAGCACTTGAAATAAGCATCTATATCATTAGGAAAACTTTATAACTGATAAATATGTATGATCTCTTTTACTATACAATATGTATCGAATGATGTACCATTATGTACCAATGTCTGTAAATAAAAATCTATAAAAAAAAAAAAAAAAAGGAAGCCAACTTTATACCTGTAATCAGGAGATAAACGCCACTTGTTTCGTTAGACATTCGGGAATTTGTCTATGGAAAACCTTTTGTTAACGAGTCCCGACGTTTCAGTTTTCTACCATATCCAATATGGCCGCCACGGCAGCTGTCTTGATTTTTTTTGTCATTTTGCTTGTCCGTGCAATAACTTAAAAATGAAATGCAGCATGGCTATTTTTGTGCTGGATTATTGGTAACGAGATGAAGATTATTTTCCATAATTAATTTTCTGCCAAATCCCACACAGCCGCCACGAAAAACATCTTAGATGTTTTTTGGTCATTTTTGCTTGCCCTCGCAATAACATGATTATGAAAAGCACCTTGGATCCTATTTTTTGTGATGGATTAATGATCTCAGGAGGAAGGAAGGTTCCTTTCGATGATCATTTTTTTTTGCCGTAACCAATATAGACGCCATGGCAGCCATCCTGTTATTGTTTTAAATTCCTGCTTATGCGTGAAATAACCTGAAAACTGAAATGCACTATGGATTCTATTTTTTTGTGGTGGATTAATGGTGACTGGAGTAAGGATCCATTCGATAATACGTTTTCTGCCATACCCAATATGGCCACCCAGGCAGCCATCTTGGATGTTTTATTATTTTTGCTTGTGCGCACAATAACTTGAAAATGAAATGCACCATGGGTCCTATTTGGTGGTGGATTAGTCGTGAATAGTGGAAGATTCCTTTCCACCACCAACTTTAAAAAAAGACTGACCAGTGGATCTAAATTTTTCTGGGGTCATTAGTAGTGACTATAGGTAGGTTCATTCCAATTACCATAAGTCTGGCAAATCCAACATGACAGTCATGTGCGAGCAATGACTCAAACAAATCAAATGACAAATGCATCCTATTTTCCTAGTTCCCTAAGTACAGTAAGATGCATTTGAAATGTATAAGGTATATTTTGAAATGCAAAATACTGACTTGTTCGTGACTTAGATTAGAGCGACCGATTTCAACATACTCCGAAGAGAGAGATGAACGACTACACCAGAAATTTCCCCTCTGAGTGAAATTCCACCATTACAGTAACACTCAATTCCGAAAGCAATCATGAAATGTATAATCGAAAATTGCACAATAAATCTAAGACCCAAAAATGTCAATATCTGAGGATGATCACGGCATTTTATCATCGCAACATTTATTTTGTCTCTGGGATTTTGTGTGATACTGCTGAACTCTTTTGGCGCGACAGGCGACTAAAGTCAACTGTCGGCAGAACGCGGAAAGGTAGTGCAGTAGTCATTTTAGCCAACTGTGTGTGTCCATTTCCAGGTGCTTTTAACCCTTTACCCAACGCAGACAAAATCAAAATTATTATTTTTAATATCATTTTTTCAAATTTTTCAAAAAAATTCAACAAAGCCATATCATGTGATCCTTCGTTGGAAGGAGCTCGTTCCAACGAGGGGTCACATGATATGGTTTTGTTGAAATTTTTTGAAAAATAATATTTGTTCAACTTGAAGTTGTATATTACGCGGGGGGGGGGGGGGGATGCGGCCGACTCGTTGGGTAAAGGGTTGAACAAACATACGTATTCCTATGCCTCATGCACCATTTATGTCCTATCCATGAACAACGATACCGTCCCTTGAAAGTATAAAGGTGCCATTTAAATATATACAGGAAATCATTTGAAAAACTGTCAATGAGATCATTAGAACATCTTTTAAAACAATAAAGCTTTAGTCTAACAACCTATACTTTTTGTACAATTCCTGATGAATATTAGGCGCTAAGAATTCAGTTTCTCAGATTATTCCGCGCCAAAAGAGTATGGCAAAATGTAGGGTCATCTACATTTACAGAGCGGGCTTTTCCTCTATCCACCATGTAATGGACACGTGTACCAGTGTTTCACGCAGACCCGAATATTATTTTTTTTTGTACAAAGTTGAATTTATGTAACAGAATTAATTGTGATGTTGGCCAGGTCCTATTGTAGTATCAATCTTTCATTGGAATACCTTGGGCAGACAAAAAAGTAGCGTGATGCGTCTTCCATTCCGTTGCCACATGAGCAGTTCGGTGTGTCTTGGATATAATTTTGAAATTTGTAAAATTTTAAATCACTGCATGCATTAGGTAGTCTACAATGCAGTGTATTCATATTTCTTGAACCTATCCTAAAATGCGATGGTGGCCTACATACCTCACTTTTGAAATACTTAGTAAAAGATTCCAGGTTCTTTATTTCATGGGAAGTGAGTTCTACTCTGAGATACAAGATGGAATGAAAGAATTTTTCAATAATTCAGTGTGCATCAGAGGAATTTGGGAATTCGAACGAGCACTTGTGTTACAGTTAAAACTAGAAGTCCTGTCACGAATAGTGCGCTTATCTAGGCGTTGAATTGCGCGCAATTGCCATATCGAATGGCATCCAAAGTACGGCAGGTTCTCTTGGTTACTCATAGCAAACACATGCAATGTTTCTGCCAATGGACCTCCGGGTTACCCGGAGGTCCATTGGCTGAAACATTGCTTGTGCACAGGCCATATGTACAGAATTTGATAGCTTTACTCGGGCCTTAACGCGTACATTAACGCGCATATCAACGTGCTATTTGTGCGCATTTCATGACAGGACTTCTAGTTTTAACTGTACCTCACTTTTGAAATACTTAGTAAAAGATTCCAGGTTCTTTATTTCATGGGAAGTGAGTTCCACTCTGAGATACAAGATGGGATGAAAGAATTTTTCAATAATTCAGTGTGCATCAGAGGAATTTGGGAATTCGAACGAGCACGTGTGTTATATGGTGAGTAGTCCTGAAATGACTGGGGTATTCTGGGGGCATCCCCATGGAGAATGTTGAAGAAAGTCACCACCTTAAGCAATTTTCGACATTGTTCTAGGGTTTCCCAGCCGAGTTCGAAAAATACTTTCGAAGGCGGTACCGACCTGGTGAGTCCAGTTATTATCCCACGGCTTCCGTGTGTAATTTATCTGGGCCGATTCGTCAGGGAAAGTGTTCAGAGACCCCGACGTTTTTTTTTTACAGTGTCGTATTAGTTCAGTAAATGTAACTACAGTATCTTTTCAAATTAAAATTACAGTCGTAATTTTCCAATTTGCAACAAAGTACATTCGATCTATGATTACAATCTCAAAATGCCTTGGAGACCTGTTACCACCAACTTCTATTATTTTTTTATAGTTGATGTAATGACGATTGATGGTAGATATGAGGTTTTCGTTCAGACATGACTAACTCCGAGCTATGGTAAATTCGATACAATAAAATCAATCGCCTGGAAAAAATTTCTATCGCAGGTTCATGCAGCACATATATCCCTTGGAACTGTCGGACTGTTGGGATTATTACATTACACAGGGGGAGGGGGCAGAATGTGTCAAGAAAAATCTGTATGACAATTTTTCTGAGGCCATCCTACCCATGACTCGAGAAGGTAGCAACACATTTTGCGTAGACACTGGACAAATACTACAATTCTTAAATTATTTAAACAATTGACCCACGGTACATTCGCCGTGGAATGGCCACTTTCCGCGGGTGGGCAATATTCCCACGAACCCAGTAATATTAGATTCCAAAATCTGAATATAGTAAGAATCATAAAAAAAATTAATTAATGAAGCTTCGGGTACAACCCGGTGTTCCATTTATTAAAACTTTGTTGCTGATGAATTTTATTACCTGTAAATGCATGAGTAGACATAACTGCCCACGTGTGGATTACGATCAGGCCGCTGCGACTGTACTGTCACATTACCGATATTCGAACGACACCATTAACGTAATTCGTTTTGAGATTTGATCCTTTTTCTCAATTTTTGATCCAAAGCGTAGATTATAAATCCTCATTGGAACGAGCTTGGTAAACGCGGTCTATTGAGGAGTCATGAACTTTGTTTTGACCCAAAAATCCAAATGTTTAGTTATTCACAAAATCATTTTGCGAATGGTATCTTCAAGTCGTGTTAGAAGGGGTTTAACCTTTTACCGTACATGAAAAGCGGACGACACTTTCAAACAAAATTCTTGAATGACTAATTGTTTTCATTTGTTGTCTCAAAAACATAGGTTATGACCCCTCTTTGGAACGAGCTCGACGAGCTCGTTCCAAAAAGGGGTCATAATCTATTTTTGGGGGGACAAAAAGTGAAAAAGATAATGAAAATTAATTGGCGATTTTTGTGAATAGCGTTGGCCGGTTTTCCCCGTTGCGTTGGGTAAAGGGTTAAGGAGATGGTTACATTACCAAAAAATGGCTGAATATGTGATTTGCGTTCTGAGATATATGGATACTTTTTATGGGATTAAATAAATTTTATTTTCAAATAATGAGTCACGTGACATCTGTAATTATTAAATAATGATATATAAGAAATAATTTTCAAACACTGTGAGATTCGGAACTCTCCTAACAGAAATATTCTTCAATAATAATAATAATAATAATAATAATAATAATAATAATAATAATAATAATAATAATAATAATAATAAAAATAATAATAAAAATAATAATAATAATAATAATAATACAGCTTAAAGCCGTCAATCCACATGATGCTCTCATGCTTTACAATAAAAGTCCCACTTTGTTTTTTGTCCGCATATGTTCGTGGACGGCGCTAGAGAAAAACACAAAAAGGGGAAGAAAAAAAAACCCAAATAGCACGCTGTGAAATTACAAGCATAAAAAACACGCCCGAAAATATAGTAGTAGTAGTAGTAGTAGTAGTACTATCTTTTTATTGTGACACGTGCTTCACATTGATTGAAGTTTAATAAAAGTGTACATGAAATAGCACCCGGCCCAATGGACCTATATGTCACCTAAAACATCAGAATTGTCTTATATGGTGCACATTTTCAGGGGAGGGAATGCGGTCACCATGGATCTCAAAAGTAAGGGCAATATTCATTATAAATCCAAAGTAAAATGAAGTGGGTATTTTCGTCATTGATAATAAAAGTTTTTTCTCTGAATTACAAACAGGACAGTCTAACCTGTCAATGTGCAGTACCGAATATGGATCTGACCATCCCTTCACTCTGCCGCCCGAGCCCCGAAGTGGGCGGATGGACCGGTCCCATCGGATCATGTAGGACATCGGATTAACCCACTGAAGAAATGTTCCCATTACAAAAATTGCATATCTATGGAGTAGCCAAGAAAACTCTTATGGATTAATCAACAGATAAGTTTCAACTCTGGGCGAGCCCATCGTCACCCTCCGCGACACAAAGATTCAGAGCGGAAGATGCGCAGGCCAACAGTTGTAACTAGCAACATGATAAAATTATATCATCCTGTATCGGTTGCACGACTATGAGAAGTCCATTATGTACATCTTAGTGACATATAATACTTCATCCCACCCTGCAATTCCCATATATCCAGAGTTGGAGATTACGTGATCCAACAGAATACAACTAAGTGAGTGGGGTAGGGGCTGGGCTGGAGGATTAAACTATTGAGTAGAGCAAGGACGTTCTCGAACATATCTACCTGATCTCCGGCTAACAATATTGGAGATTCATCAATCAATGATTCATTGTTTATAACTTATACAACCTAGATTTCCGTAGTTTGAACAGTGGCGGCGCCAGAAATATTTTTGTGGGGGGCAACTAGGGGGGCAGACTCCCATGAAGGGGGGCAAATACGTAAAGGATCATATCATTACTTTGTTATGAGGTAGTCCAAACTTGGACCCAAAGTCCGTAATATACTTTTTTGGTTTGGTACGTCCTGTGGACGTACCAAACCAAAAAATTATATTACGGACTTTGGGTCCAAGTTTCGACTAAATGTAACGGTAATTAGCGGTCCTCCTTTCAAAAAATCCTGGATCCGCGTCTGGTGGGTCTGTGCGAGAGAGAGAGAGAGAGAGAGAGAGAGAGAGAGAGAGAGAGAGAGAGAGAGAATTTATAACTTATAAGTATCTGCATCCGAGTCTTTAAATCTCTACTGCCTGGATGTGTTCATCAGCTAGCCTGAGGCTTTGGGCTAAGTGTGTATGGGAATAAAAAAGAGAGGGGTGTGTGTGTGTGTGAGAGAGAGTGACTGAATGTGTTTGTGTGTGAGGGTGGATGGAAATGCATGCGAGATGGTTGGGGGGGGGGCAACTGGGGGGCAAAGCCTTCGTTTTTGGGGGAGGGGGCAAATGCCCCATTGCGCCCTCCCCCCGTAGCGCCGCCACTGAGTTTGAATGCTTCAAAAATGAACGTGGCACATTGCCTTGGGTCCCCTTTTATAATTATGTTCATATTTTCTTTAGTCAAGCAATTTTTAGTTAGATTTTTAAATGAGGCAGAGTTAAAAAGAGTTTATTACTTTCCAAAGTGTGATTTACTGGGATGTCCGGGTATGATTATAAACGATAACATCACAAGTGAATTATGCAATCAACAATTGGGCCATGTATCTGTGCGCGCAAGCGAAGACGCCTTGCCGTGGGTGTAATGGGGACTTCAATGATTTTTGTTTTTTTTAACCCTTTACCTAGCATGAAAAGCAGACGACACTTGCAAAAAAAAATTCTTGAATAACTATTATTTTCATTTTTTCTCTCAAAAACATAGGCTATGACCGCCTCATTGGAACGAGCTCGACGAGCTCGTTCCAATGAGGGGTCATAACCTATGTTTTCGAGACAAAAAATTAAAAAATAATGAAAATCAATTGTCGATTTTTGAGAAAAGCGCTGGCAGGTTTTGGCCGTTACGTTAGGTAAAGGTTTAAATAATATAATTATCGTTAATAATGAAAAGTAATAAACAGAGTAATCGCTTGACTGGGCTGGGAACGTGAAATAATTCACGAGAGGTGAGGGTCGTTGTACAAACACGAGTACGCGAATGCACAGGAGTGTTTTACAATATAGTCCCTCGCCTCGATTACTCTCTATACAATACGTTTTATCGGAGATCTTAGAAGTCTTAAAACAGTCCAAGCTTTAAGGCACTTTGAGATGACCAGACGTGGTGAAGCTACGGAGGATGCTGTATCCCCTATTGTTCACAGGTGTTTGGGTATATGAACGAAATTGCTTGCAATGACTGATCTCCAGTTTCTTGCTTTGCTGCTGTGTAACGTGTAATTGCGCGCGATAGGCTTGATGAAGCAATGTTGTCGAGTGACTTGTATGTTTTTAATTTTTTTTTTTTGGGGGGGGGGGGATTATTAAATTCAATAATCTCTCCCTTACAGGTAGCCAGTGAAGTGCTTGCAAAACTGGAGTGATGTAGCAGTATTTCTTATAACGAGTAACAATTCGTTCCCCAGTTGGCACATAGAACACATTGTATCTCAGGGGACGAATTCTTGCGTCGCTGTTTTGAATAGCCCATTGTCAATTTTTGCCTACATCCAGAAAGCAACGCATTGCAGTAATCCGAGCGACTTGTTAAAAAGTCAAGGACACGCTGTGAAATTTCAAGTATCAAAAACACTTCGAAGACACCTCTGCTGTCCCCTCGTCCATTGCGCTTCAACTTGTGTTGCATAGTTTTGAGATATTAGGAAGACAGAGTATCCGTGGATAGCGACTGAGCAGCACAAGAAGTAAAACTTGTCAACACAGGAAGTCGAGCCACATATTTCCAGTGCCTATGAGGTGCAAAGCGTTCCGATAAAAGGCACTGTAAGGGTGAACGTCCATCCCAAAAGAGTCGAGGAATAGGCTCTGATTAACTAGGATGGCCATTAGTGATAAACAAGGAGTATATTTTGAGCCGATCTGTGCTGGCACAGCTTTACACGGAGAACACTATGGTCATATTGTTTCCATTAACCCGTTCCCTAACCTGAAAAGCAGACGACACTTGCAAACAAAATTCATGAATAACTATTTTTTTTTCATTTTTTGTCGTCAAAACATAGGTTATGAACCCTCATTGAAACGAGCTCGTCGAGCTCGTTCCAATGAGGGGTCATAACCTATGTTTTGGAGACAAAAAATGAAAAAAATAATTAAAATTAATTGGCAATTTTTGAGAATAGCGCTGGCCAGCTTTTGCCGTTACGTTGGGTAAAGGGTTAAAAGAACCAATCAACGCGTGAACGTTGATTTTGGACCCATCACTCTATTTTAAAGACGACTCTAAGGACGTCAAACCACGTATATTGGTCTTCATTATCAAGAGACACACAGCTTCCAAAATATGCTGAACTTCAATTTAAACCCCCAGATGGGGCCCAGGGAATAACGACAGTGCTTGTTTAGTTTACAGTACAGCCGCCGTACACTGGTCGTAATCCATGTTTGGGCAGTGATATCCACGAATGCGTTAACAGTTATAGCAATCATCAGTAGTTAAATTTCAATTGTTGAAGCACCAATTCATTAATTAACTTTTTCACGATTATTCTTATAATTAGGGTTTAGCATCTACTATTACTG
This sequence comes from Pictodentalium vernedei, assembly GCA_031216915.1. Taxonomy (NCBI): domain Eukaryota; kingdom Metazoa; phylum Mollusca; class Scaphopoda; order Dentaliida; family Dentaliidae; genus Pictodentalium; species Pictodentalium vernedei. The sequence continues at coordinate 57,568,945 of CM062296.1, forward strand.
CGACCTTGGAAATATTGCCCACCCGTTGAAAGTGACAAGTCCAAGACGGCGGCACTGCAGTGAACAAGTTCTGTTTCATTGGTAAATCATACCCGGTAAATGACCAGCAGAGGTATAAAAAAAATGGGTTAAACTTGACTTCGTACTTAATATGTTGTCGTCATGGGGTATTTGTAGAAGCGAGAATTGGCCTTAAATCTTTCAACATTGGCGCCATGGAAGAGATCATTTCAGTCAATGCTGTCAACGAGGAAATTGGAGAAACCATCCGGATTTGTTGGGAGGTTCAGTAAGTCGAGCTGTTGGATTAAAGTATTGCCGAGCCTCGCTTCAGATTTTATCTCTTTGCATCGTCTCTTTTTCTTCTTGCAAAAATTTATGAACATCGCGTTGAAAGAGTTAATTACCAATAACTAACTTATTTATTTATTTTAAACGTTTGAAAACGTGTATTTATAACAATTTAAAAAAATGAAACATATATTATTTTATTTGAAAGTTTCTTTCCACCCCTGCTATCAAATAATTTATTTTTTTAACAATATAGTACTCACATTCCTCATCAAGATGCAAGTACCATGAAAACACAACAGCCCATGGAAGAAATAGAATCGTTTTCTCTGAAGTAGAAAATAACCCATACCCCAGATTGGGTAACCGGTTCCAGGCGACATCAAACAAACGTGTTTACTTTTAGTTTTGGATAATTGATAACTACCATTCAGTCTAAATCAGCAAGTATTTACCAAAATGTCATTTGCATGTATACTGTAATATTACAGGATATAGTTGAAGAAAGCGCCTGGAGTATACTAGTCTACCATTGCATTTGCTGGAGGGAAAAATCGTATTCATTGTGAAGAAAACTAGGCCTGCACGGTATATCGATAAACCGATATATACAGGTATTCAAACCAATATCGATTGAATACCGGTGTAATTACAAAAATATAGGTTTATCGTCATTATTTATTTACCCACAATTTAATTGTCAAGATGTTTTGAGTTTTTAATTATAGCTCTGAATGAATAATATTATCGCTTTACCCAGGGAATACGCCCACGTAATATGCAATTTCAGCAGTTGAAAAAATAATTTTCAAAAATTTCAACAAAACTATATCATGTGACCCCTCATTGGAACGAGCTCGTTGAGCGCGTTCCAATGAAGGGTCACATGATATTGTTTTGTAGAAAGTTTTGGAAAAATATGATGAACTAATATTTAAAATAATAAATTTTGTTTGATATCGTCTGCATTGGGTAAAGGTTTTTCGAACCGCATCATCAAGGCATGCTGATTAGTTCCGACTGTGATGCCTCAAGTCTCGATTGTAGTACTTATGTTCAGATATCTGAATAGTTTTCGATATACCGGTATACCGCGGTATATTTTTGAATACCGATACCGGTATTCTGTTTTGAATATCGTGCAGCACTAGAGAAAACACTGTGTTTTAGTTGAATTCACTTTACCCGAATGTGAAATGGAGTTATTTGTACACGTCACATGACCGCACGACATCGGAATTTGCAAATAAACCTGGATCGAGTTTACTTGTAAACACCAAAACCACTTAACCTGACAGTTTCCTTTCTCCTCAGTTGCTTTTAAATTGCTGACAAAAAATTTGCTCCCAATTAACGAGTGTGCTTTTCCGCAACAAACTGACTGATCATTTCCGGAGAGATTACCTACCAGAAGAGCTCACCACGTCGTTCACGACCTAACTATTTAAGGAATAGTGCATGGCTTGGAGTTGACTACGCCCATATAGTGCCCAGTGAGGTGGTGTAGTTCCCACCGCGAAGCGGAGGGAACTACACCACCTCACTGGGCACTATATGGGCGTAGTCAACGACAAGACATGCACTAATCCTTATATTATATCGAACACCCATCAAGAAAAACATCTGTCCGATTTGTTAATCCTTTACCACGGTAGCAGCCCTACCAACCAGCGTTGTATAGAAAAAATACCATGTAGTTTTTAAAAAACATTTTCTTCTTCCAAAACACGGCTAACTTGGATTATTGATATGAGCAGAAGACAGATTTTGAATCGGTCGGCAAGGGTAAACAAAACATTTCCCCCAAACGGAACTGTGTATTCTAGAATCGCGCAACTCGCGAATGAAAGCTAGTAAAATTTTCGAAATTTGACAACGCAGTTTGATAATTTCTACATATTTGTCACACATATACATTACCGAATGAGTCAGTACGGGATACCAAACGCCGAAGATTCAAATGAATTCCATTATTTATTCGTTTACTGCCCAAAACATACAACTGAATAGCGAAATAATTTGAGCAGCGAAACAAACGATTTTTCATATCCGGGCGCGTTCTCATGAAAGTTGTATCCAGGTATGGATCATTCTCTTCGAAACGAGATATGGATCATCTTCTCAAGGAATAAAATGAACGCCTCGGAAAATGTGACTTCAACAATGGAAAAGCGATACATTTTTCCACAATGATTTCTTTCTGGGTCGTTTTGTGGATGTTGTGCCTGTGTGAATCGATATTTAAATTTAGCCGGATTAGTTTTATTCGCCCAGTATGAAAAAAAACTGATATAGTAGTGTGCTAAAAATAGAAAACGTGTAGTGCCTGGGTGTAGTGCCTAGCAGAAGTTTACAGATACGTGAACCCTTTTCTTAACACGAAAGGCAGACGACAATTGCAAACGAAATTCTTGAATAATTATTTTTTGAAAAAAACTTCTGTGTCGAAAACATACTTTGCGGCCACCTATTGGAACAAGCCCAGCGAGCTCGTTACAATGTTGGGTCTTAAGCTTAAGCTATGCTTTGGATACAAAAAATTATTCTGACTTTTCTGAATTGCGCTGGTCGTTTTTTTGTCGTTACGTTGGGTAAAGAGTTTAACTACTGGACAAAAAAAAATGAAACGCAACAACCGAGTTCTAGAATTCACGATGATGATTTCTGCGTACTGTCAACGCACTTCACAGATCATTGGTGGTCAGTTGATGAAATCATGTAAACCGTGGTGAGTTTGTTCACATCGCACCGGTGACCAGATGGGCGATTTTCAATGTTTTCCGTGATAAGTGTGTCTCCGATCCAGTTCATCGCCCGAATTTGTATTCACCGCGTGGGAAGACCCTTGAATGGCTAATTCCCCTAGTTGAACATTCAGAATTCACATCTGTTTCAAAGTGACAAGCATGGGAAAATTGAGCTTACGTGACCGCGAACAAGCAATAACTATGCTATTGCGAGGAGATAGTCAAAGTGACGTTGCGGAACACTTTTCTGTCTATCGGTCGACAGTATCACGCCTGTATTAACGCCTCGCATCGACTGGGAGCATAGCAGACCGTCCACGTAGCGCACGTCCGACGGTAACGTCGGCGGTGCAAGATCGTCAGATTAGACTGTCTCATCTGCGTGATAGGTTTCTCTGCCCTGTTAACATGGCGGCAAACACGAGAGGAACTCACAACAACAAGATCAGCGCGCAAACGGTGAGGAATCATTTACGTCCCTTCGGTGTACGGGCCAGACGTCCGTATCTTGGTCCGCCGCTTACTGTTCCTCGACGTGACAGGAGTTGACATGGTTGAACGAACATCGTCCAAGGGGAGGGTGGATAAGTCAACGGTGGCGGAAGGTACTGTTCACGGATGAGACACGGTTCCTGTTGTACCGATCCGACCGACGTCAAAGTGAGTACAGACGTCGTGGAGAAAAATATGCAGATGCCTGTGTGATAGAGCGAGATCACTTCGGTGGCGGCGGCGTAATGGTGTGGGTGGTATCACATATGCCAGAAGACACTCCTTGTGTTCGTAGAAGGAAACTTAACGGCTATCCGGTACGGTAACTCATTCTGGAACGCCACATCGTCCCGTTTGTACTACAACACAACTTGGTTTTTCAACAGGATAACGCGAGATGTCACGTTGCACGGGCGAATAACGAATTTTTGGCGGCAAACAACATCGACGTCCTTCCATGGCCAGCGTTCAGTCCGGATTTATCACCGATTGAACATCTTTGGGACGAACTCTACAGGAGGGTCAGGAGTCGAGACCCTCCTCCAGACACTCTGCAACAGCTTCGACTGGCACTGGAAGAGGAGTGGAAGAACATTCCAGTGTTCCAAGTTAACCGTTTGATTGACTCTATGACCAGACGCATCCAGACAGCCATCAACGCACGCGGATGACATCCGCGCTATTGACTACTTTGATGGACTGTGTGAAAATTGGGCCCCTACGTGTCGTGATCCAGCTTGTACTAGGGCTGCACGATATTCAAAAACTAATACCGGTATCGGTATTCAAAAACATACGACGGTATACCGGTATATCGAAAACTGCTCAGATATATGAACACAGTTCGAAAAACATTTACTCAACGCAGACGATATCAAAATTTATTATTTTAAAAAATCACTTTATCAGATTGTTCTCCAAAACGTCTACAAACTAATATCATGTGACCCCTCATTGGAACGAGCTCAACTAGCTCGTTCCAATGAGGAGTCACATGATATAGTTTTGTTAAAATTTAGAAAAATATTGTTTCAACTGGTGAAGTTGTATTTTACGTGGGCGGATGCAGACGATTCCTTGGGTAAAGGGACAATATTATTCATTCGGGGCTACAGTTAAAAAACTCAAGTCATCTTGAAACTTAAATTGTGGATAAATAAATAATGACGATAAACCGATATTTTTTGTAATCACACCGGTATTCAATCGATATTGGTTTGAATACCGGTACATATCGGTTTATCGATATACCGTGCGGCTCTAGCATGTGCATAGACTTTTAGTGACAATGCGACCCAAACGATGTTGCATCATTGCAACAAATGATTTATCTTCTCATACAATTCAAATTGTTTGCATTTCACTGGTCATTACATAAGTTGAACCACGTGTTGCGTTTCTTTTTTTTTGTCCAGTATATATAACATGACCGGGTTTCCATCAATAGAAATTGCATCACACGAAACCTTTGGATTCCATTCCGTATTTTTGGAAGCACGTTTGTGTTCCTTGTTTTCCACCCAATGAGAAAAAAGACTGGTCTATTAAAAGGAATTTTTTTTTAAATTCTTTAACAATCAGGACGGGAAGGATACACTTGCATATTTTTAACGAATGATTAAAACTTTTCATTAAATCATTCCACAACATGGCTTATGACTCCACATTGGAAAATCCTCGTCGAGATCTTTCCGACGGGAAGTAATTATCTACATGTACGTGTTAAAAACAAAATCTAAAAAAATAATAAAATTTGAATGGCGATTTGTGTTTTTTGTTGAGAGCGCTGGTCGGATATGGTCATAACGTCGGGTAAATAAAGTGGTAAGGAGCACCATATATTACATCTTTCAAAATTGGGAGGAAGGGCCGCATTTTAATTGTAATTGTGATAAACGCATCTACGGGCCAGCCGCCCATGACTAATATTATATTTTATTACAGCTGTAATGCCATCTTCGCTGGCAACATAGTAGTATGTGGGAATATAAACTTGATTTTGTTGGTGATTACGGTTTGTTATTGACTTTCTAATATTGTTTGAAACCTGTACATACATAATATAAGCCCAAAACACTTGAACGCTCATAACCAGTCAGATTGCTAATTATTCTTGTGAGACTGGTATACCTGCCTCCCTGATGTTTCTCGTCATGAAAATCGACTTTCTGTAAGGTTGTATCCAGGGAAATTATTAGACGGGTGACGAAGATCCAACCAAGAAGGTTGAATCTGTTGAAAAAACACCTATGCCATCAACAGAAAATAAAGCGAAGTTTCCTTTTGTTATTTTTAATAAACGAAAACAACAGACAACTTTCAGAGCTGCCTGTTCTTTTCGGTTATTAAAAGTTACAAAAGGAAACTTTGCTTTTTATGGAAATCTAACTGGAAGCAAGTAAGTAACTGTCCACTTCAGCTCTTTCTTTAGTGAATGTGTTTCAATGTAATTTTCAAGTTTTTATTCATCTCTGGAAAAAATTAGCAATTCTTACCCTCTAGCCCTTCATATTAATTGCAATGATGGTGTCTGTATTATATGTCACGATGCGCATACTGTTGATATAATGAACAGCGAAAAGAATACAGAACATTAGAAGAATGACGAAACTGCCGTATACCTATTTGTAAATGGGTTTAAGCACAAATATAATAGCCAAAAGTTTTAATAGATTGGGGGAAAATTGTGAAAAGCCATTACCTGCGAATATTCGCCTTTAATTTGTCGCTTGTATTAGATAATAAGAATAAAACCATAGAATTATTAACTGGAAAAGAGCTAAATTATTTCTGTTCTTCATATCGCTTTGCCATGTCACAATTTATGGAAGAGTGCCTGCAGTGGTGATCTTGGGTGGATGAGGATCAAGGACAGGATAGACCTGTTGAAACTCGGTTATCTTAATTATATGGTAAATCTCCCCGACAGCCGATGGTGTAAAGTAATGTTCCTGAGAATTTTCAACTCAAATATCAAAACGGGGTGGATGGTCCAAGTGAGGGAGCTAGTAGAGAACTACTCATTGGAGATCCCGGACCTGGACGTTGGGGCAAACCAGGGTAAACAAATCGTCAGAGAAAAGGTCATGGAGGATTGTAACCGTAATTGGCGAGAGGGGGTCAAATCAAAGAGGTCTTTGGGTGGCCTGCGTGATAAAGAGAGGCCAGGTTTTGAAGTGTACCTTGATGGCACCTTTGGGGGGTCACTGTTTTTCAAGCTGAGGTCGCGATCACTGGATCTGAGGGGAAAAATTGAGAAAGACGGTGAAAGAGAGTGCCAGATGTGTAACTTGGGAATGGTGGAGACCCTGGAACACTTTCTTCTAGAATGCCCAAAGTATCAGTCTAAAAGAATGAGATTCACTGGGAATATAATGGGGAAGTGGGATGGGAGAATGAAGGACATGCAGTTAGGGGGAGACTCAAAGGAGAGGGTTAATATGCTAATCGAAGAGATTGGGAAGAATGAGGCAAGGGATGTCATCAAGCAGTTCGTCTCCGAGTGTTGGGAGGAGCGGAGAAGCGTGGGAATAGGGAGGCAGTTGGGAGCGCAGGGGCAACCATGGCCTTCTCGTCCGAGAACCGCGACAAATCAGCGGCTGGCCAAAGTGTTATTATTATTAGGTACTCACTTATAAATTGTGACAAGGGAATTGCATTTTTCCCGCTTCATAATACGAAGCACATCCACAGAATATGAAACCTTTAGGTAGCTACCTTTAAGTAGCGGTACCTACTTTAAGAATAACACCACAGTACGTTCTTTCAGCAATCTATCGGTTAACCTTTGCAACCCTGGTGGTATCTGCAATGTCCGTTCAATGGCAGAAATTGGCTATATAGCCTTGGGGCTGCACGTTGAAAATATCGATTGGTCTACCTGACACATTCACAAAGCAGCCATCTTACTTAATGAAATTAATGGAAGTATGGACCAGGAAAAGCGGCCTCTCGGGTTCAAAGGTTCAACGCCGAATTCCACAGAGTCGTTTGAATTAGACCAAATTGGAAACGTTTCTGTTCTACCGGATAGTTGCCTTTATACGGAAAAGCCAACAAGCCGATTTTCATATAGAATGTAATACTTTTGCACCGACTAGTCCTTGCATAACTAAAGGGAAAATCATTTGTTGTTTTGCGTGTTGAAACTGGAAATAGACGGTTCATATATGTCTATACTTTCTTGTACTCTATTGTACTCTATAACTGCAATTGTCAACACATACTCGCACCAAAAATCGGTTGATCGATTCCAATTTGAAGTACGTTTAGTTGAAAAAGGTTTACCACAATGCCTCGTTTTCTTTCAATTATTGTATCACCCATTCTTTCGCATGTACCTGAGGATAATAGTTCCGACGTTAAATCTTTATTTTAGTTTTCTTTAACGCGGAACTTATTAAAGTTTTATCTAATCGTTATCTACGATTGTGACTCTCATAGACTTTTAAAAAGGAAACATACGGAAGTAAGATATTTGAGGACTTTAAGCACAAAATGATTATTAATTATATGCAATATACTTTCGAGTCATTGAACTTCGATTGACCAAATAATCTGTTTTCTTTTATGTGAACAAACCTACTAATTGGGCTATGGCCATGTATTCTGATTCGAGCGGTTATAAGTTATTGTGATGAGTTGAAGGTAGCGAAGCTCAGACCATGTTACCGTTAACTCATCGCAATAACGTATATGTTCCAATAAGACACTGCACAAAGCCCAAAACCTACATTTTGAAACACGAGAGGTTTATATACTAAACCTGTGGTCGTTAAAAGTTGCCTTCTGCAAGGCAACTTTTAACGATCACAGGTTTCTTAAATAAACCTCTCGTGTACCCACGACGGCACCAGCTAAATAATCAATAAACCAGAAAAACTCATTCCATCTTAGTTCAAATCATAAATCGGTTTGTAATTTAAACAACACTTTATCCGGAACACCTTTTGTTGCACGTGTGAAAAATTCCAACAAAATGAAGCCTCTTGCTAGGCACTCCGTTGATGAAGCAATTACGGACCGGGTGACGTCAAACGGAAAACTCGTCCGAATTTTCCGTTTGGGCGAGCCAGAGGCTCGCCCAAACAGAAAATTCTCAGACTCGTTTCATAAATATTATATGAAAAAAACACTCATTCCATATCCTCTATTTATTTAAATTTGTTCCACCAATTCTATAAAAAAACTCATCAAAACCATTTCAAGTGACCCCCCCCCCCCTCTTCGAGCTCGTTTCAATGAGGGGGTCACATGATATGGTTTTGTGGAATTTAAAAAAAATATATATTTCCACTGCACAATTTGTATATTACGCGACGGATACAGCCGATTCGTTAAATAAGGATTAATCGCTCGCTAGGTGGAACCGAGGGGTGCAGTTGTCTGCTCGCAGAAAGTAAAAATTGCAGTTGCGATGGCGCGCAAGACCGACGGCTCGCCTCAAAATAGAAAGACCACAACCTCCACTACCAATTTGGCACGAATTATGTTGAAACTTCCATTGCTTCTTACAAAATAGAATATGCATCTCAAGATATTAATTGCTTTCTGATTTGGAAACTCAAAGAAGGGGAGAAATTAAATTATTTGTTCACTGGAGTGACCACTGCTTTATCGTCAAAGGCTTCGTAGAGATGGATTGACTACAAGAAGATAAAAAGTTTTCCTGACGTCATCCATTGTTATTCATTGCTATATTGTTTGACTTTCCCGCGCCAAATGACATTTAGGCATGATTTGTCCCAATTTAAACGAAGAATGTCCCAATCTCAATCCTCATTCAAATTTATTTATTTATTGTTGTTTAAGGCCACATATTTCTGTACAATGGCTAATCATGACTGCGACAATTTAACGGGTGGAGAAAGCCGGAATACCCGAAACGAACCCCCAAATAACGACGGGCAATAGCCAGATGCCCAACACACTAACTCCACACAAGCAGGGTTAGCATTGGTTGAAGACAATCGACGTGCACTACGCCTGAGTACACAACGCCATCGTACCCCCAATCGGGATTAAGTGCCACGCACAAGGACACAACGCGGTTGCCGCAGATGGGATTCGACCCGTGGACCTCTCGGCTTGCAACCTGCACCCGACCATTTGATGCACCACGCTCTCTCCTCATTCAAATGAAAATTTATTTCTTCTTTACCTCTTTAACCCTTTACCCAAAGAATCGGCCGCATCCGTTTGCGTAATATGCAAACTGAGCAGTTGAAAAAATATTATTTTTCAAAACAATTCAACAAAACCATATCAAGTGACCCCTCGTTGGAACGAGCTCGTCGAGCTCGTTCCAGCGAGGGGTCACATGATATGGTTTTGTTGAAATTTTTTGAAAAATTTGAAAAAATGATATTTAAAATAATGAATTTTGATGTCGTCTGCGTTGGGTAAAGGGTTAATGTCTAATTTTGACTTTCATCACTTTCTACTACAATAAAACAGGTGCCTCAACAGACAAGTTTTTAGATTCATTTGCAAGTTGTATCTCAAGGACCTTGTCAGTTGTTTCTAGGTAAGTCTTGGGTGCCAACATAGGTTGCCAAGCCTTGCCTAGACACAACTGCAAAGCCACAAAATGTCACGAGACTGTCGCATAAAGATCTTCATTATTTAACAGTATAAGAACAATTTATTTACAGAGACTGATCAGTATTTCATGTAACTGTTTGTTATAAAACATTCTACATATACTATACACGTACTAGTAGCTTCTTTATTAATGTTCCAACGGCACTCGACTGGGGAGCTTTCTCTCGCTTATCTAACACCACCTAGGGCTGCACGATATTCAAAACTGAATACCGGTGTCGGTATTCAAAAAAATCCCGCTATATACCGGTATATCGAATACTGTTGAGATATATGTACGCAAATACCACAATCGACACTCGAGGTATCACAGACGGAACGAATTAGCATGTCTTGATGATGCGGTTCGAAAAACCTTTACCCAACGCAGACGATATCAAAATTTATTATTTTTTAACCAAAGATTTCAACAAAACTATATCATGTGACCCCCTCATTGGAACGAGCTCGTTCCAATGAGGGGTCACATGATATAGTTTTGTTGAAATTTTTGAAAATTATTTTTTCAACTGCTGAAATGTTATTTTACGCGGGTGTATTCCTTGGGTAAAGAGAAAATATTATTAATTCTGAGCTACAGTTAAAAACTTAGGACATCTTGAAAATTAAATTGAGGGTAAATAAATAATGACGATAAACCGATATTTTTGTAATTACACCGGTATTCAATCGATATTGGTTTCAATACCGGTATATATCGGTTTATCGATATAACGTGCAGCCCTAACTCCACCTCGTCATTTATCCTCTACATACAATCTCCAACAATACGAATAAAAACAAAAACTGAATATGATACAAACACTCAGTAGCACGGATCAAAACTACCCACTAAGAAGTCTACGGCTCCATATAATCCAATTATGAAAGGCGGAGATTAAGTTTTAACCTGAGCCCAATGTGAACACACAGTGATCCTGTAAATCGGATACTGTAAACGAATACAGGTGGCCAACGCCGGCAATTTTCCACGAAATCACAGCTGAGAACGGACATGTGAACTTTTGTCGAGGAATTGTATTTTACAGGTATATGAAGTATTTTTGCGATTGCGTAAAACCTCGGATGAGGACGCGATCAGTCAGTCGTTTTATTTTGAAGAATATGCCACCTTCTGTTCCATAGTTAACATCTTGAATATATAGAAAAAAAAATCACAGACTAATTCACCACGACTTGAGGAGACCCGTAAGAGCTAGCACACTATTCACGGGATCCACCAACTGATAAGGAAAAAAAACAAGGAAATATATTGTCATTGCATTTTTGTTGCAATAGTAAAACAAACAAACAAACATTCAGCAGCACGGCGTATGCGTATCTTACAATCACTTGTGCGAGATGGTACTATAAAATAGGGGCGGTGGATCTGAGGGGGGGGGGGGGGACACAGGGGACACGTGCCCCCACCCCCCACACACACTTTTTTCACCAATTATGGGCACCCTAACAGGACATATTGTGGCATAACGTACACAACCCCTATGGCCATATTTACTGTGGGAGATAGAAATATAGTTCTATCAAAATTCGCAACATAATACTATCGGTGTCACTGTCCATTTTATATATTGAAATATTGCACATCGCAAGTTCTCAACTAGCCATAATAAGCACAGACTACATGGATAGTAATAGTAAAACTAGTCCAAACTTGGACCCAAAGTCCGTAATGTAATTTGGGGTCCAAGTTTGGACTATGGTAAAACGTGCGCATGTGTACACCCCTGCAGTTACCCAGAAAAAAAATTGTGCCCCCACACTTTTTTGGAGCTTCCGCCGCCCCTGCTATAAAACAATTGTAAAAATAGTCAAGCGTAGCCGTGAGACAGATATTGCACAGGTGATCAATCGAAATCTGCGAATACAATAAATATCGCAACTTACAATTTTCAGACCTGGGATAACCGGCGTCCTAGAATTGAGAATTGTGTACAGGTGTAAATAACCGGCGTGCTAGAATTGAGAATTGTGTACACGTGTAAATAACCGGCGTGCTAGAATTGAGAATTGTGTACAGGTGTAAATAACCGGCGTGCTAGAATTGAGAATTGTGTACAGGTGTAAATAACCGGCGTGCTAGAATTGAGAATAGTATACAGGTGTAAATAACCGGCGTGTTAGAAATAAGAATTGTGTACAGGTGTAAATAACCGGCGTGCTAGAATTGAGAATTGTGTACAGGTGTAAATAACCGGCGTGCTAGAATTGAGAATTGTGTACAGGTGTAAATAACTGGCGTGCTAGAATTGAGAATTGTGTACAGGTATAAATAACTGGCGTGCTAGAATTGAGAATTGTGTACAGGTGTAAATAACCAGCGTGCTAGAATTGAGAATTGTGTACAGGTGTAAATAACCGGCGTGCTAGATTTGAGAATTGTGTACAGGTGTAAATAACTGGCGTGCTAGAATTGAGAATTGTGTACATGTGTAAATAACCAGCGTGCTAGAATTGAGAATTGTGTACAGGTGTAAATAACCGGAGTGCTAGAATTGAGAATTGTGTACAGGTGTAAATAACCGGCGTGCTAGAATTGAGAATTGTGTACAGGTGTAAATAACCGGCTTGCTAGAATTGAGAATTGTGTTCAGGTGTAAATAACCGGCGTGCTAGAATTGAGAATTGTGTACAGGTGTAAATAACCGGCGTGATAGAATTGAGAATTGTGTACAGGTGTAAATAACTGGCGTGCTAGAATTGAGAATTGTGTACAGGTGTAAATAACCGGCGTGCTAGAATTGAGAATTGTGTACAGGTGTAAATAACCGGTGTGATAGAATTGAGAATTGTGTACAGGTGTAAATAACCGGCGTGCTAGAATTGAGATTTGTGTACAGGTGTAAATAACCGGGGTGCTAGAATTGAGAAGTGTGTACAGGTGTAAATAACTGGCGTGATTGAATTGGGAATTGTGTACAGGTGTAAATTATCGGCGTGCTAGAATTGAGAATTGAGTAGAGGTGTAAATAACCGGCGTGCTAGAATTGAGAACTGTGTAGAGGTGTAAATAACTGGCGTGCTAGAATTGAGAATTGTGTACAGGTGTAAATGACCGGCGTGCTAGAATTGAGAACTGTGTACAGGTGTAAATAACTGGCGTGCTAGAATTGAGAATTGAGTACAGGTGTAAATATCCGGCTTGCTAGAATTGAGAACTGTGTACAGGTGTAAATAACTGGCGTGCTAGAATTGAGAATTGTGTACAGGTGTAAATGACCGGCGTGCTAGAATTGAGAATTGTGTACAGGTGTAAATAACCGGCGTGCTAGAATTGAGGATTGTGTACAGGTGTAAATAACCGGCGTGCTAGAATTGAGAATTGTGTACAGGTGTAAATAACCGGCGTGCTAGAATTGAGAATTGTGTACAGATGTAAATAACCGGCATGATAGAATTGAGAATTGTGTACAGGTGTAAATAACCGGCGCGCTAGCATTGAGAATTGTGTACAGGTGTAAATAACCGGCGTGCTAAAATTGAGAATTGTGTACAGGTGTAAATAGCCGGCGTGATAGAATTGAGAATTGTGTACAGGTGTAAATTTTGTTTATAGTATTGATCCCTGGTGTGGATTTTCAAAACAGTTTCCCTCAAATCCAATCATGGCTTCTGTGAAGAGGGCTGTGCTAGCGTTGATGGGAATTTCATAAAATGTAACTACAGTTAAAACTAGAAGTTCTGTCACGAATAGTGCGCTTATCTAGGCTTAATTGCGCGTTGGAATTGCCCACAATTGCCATATCGAATGGCATCCAGAGCACGGCAGGTTCTCCTGGTCACTCATAGCAAACACATGCAATGTCTCTGCCAATGGACCTCCGGGTTACCCGGAGGTCCATTGGCTGAAACATTGCTTGTTCGCAGGCCATATGTACAGAATTTGATAGCTTTACTTGGGCCATAACGCGCACATTAACGCGCATATCAACGTGCTATTTGAGCGCATTTCATGACAAGACTTCTAGTTTTAAATGTAAAAACACCTGATTAAAAAATTGATTCAATTTATACAGCGATATTTGGTTAAAGGTGCCAAAATTATATTTCTGCTGGAAAAAAATTTCTGTCCCGCACAGGAATATCTCCCAGTGGTGTGTAATGAGTTAAGTTTAGTGAGTAAAATTATCTCTTTTAGTCACCCGTCATCGAATGTATAGAATAACCCTCAAAGAGGCAGAACATTGAAATACTTTTCCTAATGTTTGCAAACTCTAAAAACTATAAACCAGTCCATACTCACAAGGAACACACTCCGGATTCAAACCACATTCCCGGAACAGTGATTGAATCGTGTATGCACACATAGTATTGTGTTCGCCCGACTTTTTGTCTACAGAGATTGTCGTTTGTCAAACGATTGTCATCAATCATAGGTCCTAACCGATGCAGTTGGTTGTTTATTATTGCTTCGTTCCATTCCGACAGCCACATAGATCTAATGTATGTCGGAATATGCGGTCTACAGTACAGGAGAAGTGGATTGGGCACTTTCCACGGCCGGCAATATTTCCACGGACGCAATAGTATCAGATTCCCAACACGAATTATTGGAATGACCATCAAAAATTTAATTAATGAAACGCCGGGTACAAGCTAGCGATTCATTAATTAACATTTAGTTGATGTTGATTTTTATTACCTGGTAAACACATGGGTGGACATCACTGCACACGCGTGGATTGCGACCAATCCCTGGTGGGCGCACTGTATAATCACTGCTGTTTTCTTATCAGTGATATGGTAGTTTAATGCATTCTTTGACACACCGAATGTTTCCCTTTTACTTACGACACGATCATGTCGAGGCAATTAACAACATAAAATAGAATTTTGGGCTAAAATAGAATTTTGGGCTGCAAAGTACATCTTCTCATCCGGTTCCAGAATTAGATAACTTTTCAACCAAGGGTTGGGTAAAATCAATAAACTGAAAAAGGGAGTTCGAAATTATGATGGAGAAGGAGAATTCGTTGTTTCATATGCAACCCACTGATCTCTTTGCAAGTGGTTTGCTGGAATATCAGTCGAAAACGTCGCCACTCAAACTGAAGATGGCGTCAAGTGAATGAATGCGGTAACTCCTCTCAACCCATGGCACTTTATGACGTGTAAGCTGTTATTCTGTGACTTTAGTCACCGCGTAACATCTTTCACTTCATTAAACGTCCTGTCAACTTTGCAATCTCGGCACTTGTTTTTTGTTAACCCTTTCCCTAACATGAAAAGCAGACGACACTTGCAAAATAAATGCTTGAATGACTATTTTATTTTTCACTTTTTGTCTCAAAAACATAGGTTATGACCCCTCATTGGAACGAGCTCGTTCCAACGAGGGGTCATAACCTATGTTTTTGAGACAAAAAATGAAAAAAAACTAATGAAAATTAATTACCGATTTTCGTGAATAGCGCTGGCCGGTTTTGGCCGTTACGTTGGGTAAAGGGTTAATAATAAATAAATATGTTGTACATATTCATGTTGCATTTCGGGTTTAATCCCGGGAACGGGAATTCCCGGGTTCCCAGTTCCGAAAGCCGTCCACGATACCCGGGAAATCTATAGCACGGAACTGGGAATTACGCATGCCACTGTTTATGTGTTGAACTCAAGTTTTCTAAATTTAATTATCCAACGCAAATTGTGAGATTTCGTCAGCCCTTATACGCTTGAACCTTTTACAATCCTGCTTCTTGAGGAACCTTTCTCACCAAATCACTGCAGTTTCGTAGGGCTCCTCTCTTCAAAAGCAAGATCTTCACTCGCTTTAAATTCCAGCCTCGTCTTCATTTTTAAGTATCAATAGTATCACTCACTACTCACTTCCTCCTTCAACATCAACTCCTTCTTCACTGCCGCCACCAGTCTCCTCTGTTTTAAGCAGAGGAGACTGGTGACAGAAGTGAAGAGGGAGTTGACGCCGGGGGAGGTAGTGATGATAAAACTGTCGATTCGGAAAATGAAAACGTGTTGGAAGCGGTTTTGGGTTTTCACACTTCTCTTAGGTGGAGAAGGCATGAAAATAAATATGTGTTGTTATCTCGTAAATTTACTTGATATTGCACGGAACATTTCCCGGTTCCCGGTTCTGGATGTAATTTCGTTCCCGTTCCCGTTTCTATAGAAAACCGAGAATACATTAAACCCTAGTTGCATTTCCACGGAAAATATGCACATCATCAGAATATTCAATAGTCACAGAAATCGAAGTACAGTACAGCCAACGTGGACTGGTCACATTCTACGGGTGGGCAATACTTCCACGGAAGCAATAATATAAGATTCCAAACACTAATTATAGGAATAATCGTGAACAATTTAATTAATGAAGCAGCGGGGGATAACCGGGTGCTTCATTAATTAAAATTTTTCTGATGATGATTTTATTACCTGGTAAGGGGTCGCAGTGGTGTTGCGATAACCGGTTCTCGCCAGATCACCTATGTTAAGCAACGTCGAGCCCGGGTAGTCCTTGGATGGGTGACCGTCTGAGCGATCAATTCAGACTCCCGCGTTGTGTTCTTGGGCAAGGCACTTAACCCTTTACCCAACGTAATGGCCAAAACCGGCCAGCGCTATTCACAAAAATCACCATTCAATTGTCAATTGTTTTTTCATTTTTTGTGTCAAAACCATAGCTGATGACCCCTCATTGGAACGAGCTCGTTGAGCTCGTTCCAATGAGGGGTCATAAGCTATGGTTTTGACACAAAAAGTCCAAAAAATTAGTTATTCAGAAATTTTATTTGCAAGTGTCGTCTTCTTTCGTGTTAGGTAAAGGGTTAACCCCGATTGTCCACATGGGGCCACGATGACGCAGTGTACTAAGGCGTACTACACGTCGATGGTGCGCATGCCTTCAACCAATCTAACCCTGTCTGTGCCGCAGTGCGGAGTTGCGATCTTGGGGAGCTGGCAGCTGCTCGTCATTGCTCGGTGGTTCTCATCGGGTACTCCGCCTTCCTCCAACCGTAAAATTGTCATGGTCGTGATTACCCATTGTGCACAAATATGTGACCTTAAACACAAATAAATAGACAAATAAATACATGTAATTACCTGGTAAAGGTATATGTGATGTGGACGTCACTGCCAAGCGTGCATTACGACCAATCCACGGCGACTGTACTATACATTCTTTAAAAAGCGGAGGAGATTCAAGGGCATCGGGAGGGAGCGCGATGGCTCAGTTGGTAGAGGTGCAGACTGCAAGCCGAGAGGTCCTCGGTTCGAATCCCACCTGCGGCAACCACGTTGTGTCCTTGGGCAAGACACTTCACCACGATTGCCTACATGGGGGCACGATGACGCTGTGTACTGAGGCGTACTGCACGTCGAAGGTGCGTATGTCTTCAACCAATCTAACCCTGCCTGTGCTGCGGTGCAGAGTTCAGAGTTACGATGTTGGGGAGCTGACAGCTGCTCGTCGTTGCTCGGTGGTTCTCTCCGGGTACTCCGGCTTCCTCCACCCGTAAAATTGTCACGGTCACGATTACCCATTGTGCATAAGTATGTGACCTTAAACACCAATAAATAAATAAATAAATAAATCAAGGGCATCGGAAAAATGATAAATTTCGAGAAATTTTGGTTGAGCATAATTATGTTTTAAAAGCAACTTTCGCTCCACCAAAGATGCCGGCGATGGAGACACTTTTCTACATGTGACCAATGAGCGTTGCAGCCATGCAGTTGTTTAAAAGAGAGATTAGTGATGCAACCATATGAGATGCAATATAGTTGGGAATACCTTATAAATATATAGACAATAGTTCACTGCTCGTATTCGAGTACGATTTGTATCCCTGAGTGGAGCGCGCGAGGGATTAGTTCACGAGGCTAACGCCTCGTGAAATAATCCGCGCATCCCACGAGAGGATAAAATCGTAATCGAATCCGAGCAGTGAACTTTTGTATAGGGCTGTCACGATTAATCGATTAATCGACTGTTGATCGGTCAAGGCGAAATCGATTAGTATTTTTCGTTGTCGAATAATCGGTAAATTGTATCCCGTTTTAGACGTTTAATAATCAAAAGAAAATTTGATGAAAAAACTATTGTTTCTAAAGGTAAAGAGTTAAGAACATCGTTGTTAACCCCCCCCCCCCCCCAAGAAGCTGTTGGAAGCAATTGTCTTTCAGGTACATTCATCAAAGCTTTGATGTTCTGAACTTTTGAACCGTCAGTGTAATAATCAAGACCGGTCGGCAGTTGCGAAGTTCGCAACTGCCGACCGGTCTTGATTGTTACACTGACGGTTCAAAAGTTCAGAACATCAAAGCGTTGAATGTACCTAAAAAAGGATCGTCTTCGTTGTTTTCTTGAGGTAGGTCAGCTGACTTGAACTTCATTTTTATCGACTTCAACGAGAGGGAGGGGAAGGGGGCATTTAGGTACGATTAATCGGTTATCATCAATTATTTGCGACGATTAATCGATTCCTAAATTTAAAAATCATGACAGACCTACTTTTGTATCTATTTTATTTTCTCCTTATTTGTTTTCCAAAACATGTCAAATAGTTATATAAAAAATAGTCTGTCATCGCTGAGTGTGGAATACGATGCTGAGAGGGCAATACCATTTTCGGCGAGTGTGAGTTTGAATATGATTTGTTTTTGAGAAAGAAAAACGAATGAAAATTAATAAATTCATGTATCGATAGGTTTTAGGGAATATCTCTCTGATAAAGATAAACATTGCGTAATAAGATTAAATTGATATCACTGCTGGGAGCGTTGTGGCTCAGTGGTTACGGCGTTGTTCCTCAAACCGAAAGATTCACGGTTCGATTCCCACCAGTGGTAATTGCGCTGAGTTCTCTGTGGAAGGCACTTAATCCCGATTGTCAGCGTGGGGGCACAGTGGCTCCTTATAATGGGGCGTACCACTTGTCGTTGGCGCACTTGTCTTCAACCAATGCTAACCGTGCCTGTGTGGAGTTAGCACGTCGGGGAGTCTGAGAGATGCTAGGCGTTGCTCTATGGTTCTCTCCGGTTACTCCGGCTTCTTCCACCCGTAAAATTGTTCGACACGGGGTGTTCCTGGCTGTCGAATAAATATCATTGCGCGTTTGAGGCGTTTTAATTACAAATAAAACATGTTGCAAATGTAATTAAAACATCCCAAAACATATAATCAAAAGAATATACTGCTTGTGCGTAGGCACCGGCATTATCTCGTACATCACTATAATGAACTTTGTGTGTGTGTGTGTGGGGGGGGGGGGGGGGGGGCTCAGTCGGTAGAGGCAAGCATAGAGGCTCGCGGTTCGAATCCCGCCTGCGCCAACCGCGTTGGGTCCTTGGGAAAGGAACTTCACCCCCATTGCCCACGTGAGGACACGGTGGCGTTGTATACTAAGGCGTATTGCACGTCGATGGTGCACTTGTCGTCAACCAATGGTAACCCTGCTTGTGTGGAGTTGGTATGTTTGGGAGCTGAATCTTATATAATTTGTAGAGCAGGAGGTAATTCGGGTACCTACTAAAGATATAAACAGAGCGACACATGCGTGTGAATATATTGATCGATATGGCACAAGTGTCATATCCATTAACCCATTCACGCGTGCGTGTCGTTATGTGTTTATTACACACCTTCATGCCTATGAAAGTGAGTATTAGCAGGACTCTCAGAAATTCATTTGACAACACTGCCAATAAAAAGAACACATTTTATCGTCAACCAAATATGCGAGGGGAACCCGTATTATTATTTTTAGCTATCGCTAGCGATTCAAATTGTAATTGCGGTGCACGATTTGTAGAAAATGCCAGTGAAATTTCACTTCTGTTTAAAAAATATTCCGTCAAAGATTTCCGTTCTGAACATGTGTGCGGAACAGAGTTTCATTTTCCTCATCACGAATGTCATAGAACAGAAGTGTAATGAAGTAGTTATCCGCAATTATCTGTTGATGGCACAAAGAACTAAGGTGTGCACGAGGTGTTTTTTAACTTGAAGAGAAAAGTAATGAATAATGATTTTTTTATCATATATGATTTTCTTTCCCAAGATTGTCCATTATCAAGTCCGGCTGATATTACCTGAAAGGCGACTAATATGAGGCCGTTCTCGGCCGAAATGAACCTAGCTAGAGTTATCCCCTGTGATGCGTTACTAGGCGCAGCCATATTGTTGGAAGCGAAATCGTTCAGTGTTAATCGTCGAAAGCAAACGATCAGTAGAATTGTTACCAGGCAAAGGTAGTAGTTTTTGTATGGTGAGGATTTAACAGGGAAGGATTAGGTGAATGTAGAGAGTGTTGTACACACAATTCAAAGCAAACTAAGGTTTCCTGACGTAAACGGAGATTCGTCGAAATGGGAAAAGAGATAGTTCAGCTAACCGAACGTCACGGCTTCCCCTGTGGGGAAGCCGTGACGTTCGGATAGCTGAACTGGAGAAGAGAAACCTTTAGAGTTATGATAAGAATAATAAACTATAACACTGTCAAAAAACTGTAACAGATCTGAAATGTTTGTAATTATTTGATCTGGCTTTATAACCAAAGATGTTATTACTTGGTTAGTTTCATATCGGCCGAGATATCAGCTCTCGTTAACTTCACAAAATCTTTCGACCTCTCGGTCTCGGGCTGATATGGAGTTACCTCGGACTGATAGCTCAACCAATATGCAACTAACCAAGTAGTAACCTCTAAATACCAACGATAAACGTGAATGTTGTTCACACAAGGTCTGATGCTTTCCTTCAGCACTGGGCGCACATTACATCACGGAGTATGGAAGTGTACTCTCTCATCCTCAAATTCACATTTGATACATGGGGAACTCCAACGAGTCCTTAGTGCATGGTGAAAGTTTGGTAAATGACGTCTTTCCTTTGGCGAGGTGCCGCCCTAATTTAGATATCAAAATACTAAATATGTTCCCGTAGCCTACCATTATAGCGTACATGTAGAAATAAAATATGATCGCATCACTTTAATTTTGGCATTCAAATATCTTTGTCAAGTATAGCCCTTCAAACAACTTTTTCTGACCCGAAAACTGGGGGTCATGCAACAAATAAGAGAAAAACTGCCAGGAAGGGAAGTACCGGTCACGTGCACATATTTTTCAGAGAATTCCCAACAAAAACAAACCAAAAATAAAATTAAACCTAAAAATATATTTAGGTCCAAAACGTTATCAAGTCACCTTTATTTATCTGGAATAATCAAGCAATACTGCACAATACTGCATCATTTCAAGGTGGGCAACTCGAATTCAAATATTTAGCACAGTCACAGAGGGTTAATCTACTAATCGAAGAGATTGGGAAGAATGGGGCAAGGCATGTCATCAAGCAGTTCGTCTCCGAGTGTTGGGAGGAGAGAAGAAGCGCAGGAATAGGGAGGCAGTTGGTAGAACATGGGTAACCAAGGCCTTCTCATACGAGAACCTCGACAAATCAGCGGCCGGCCGAAGTGTTATTATTATATTATTATTATTATTACCTTCAGTGAAGGAGTTTCGTTAATTTTACTCTAAGAAACATAGAGATTACAGCTATTTGCATTGTTAAGAACAATGCGTGGTTTGTTAGAGCGTTCTTTCGAAAAACAAAAAAAAAAAAAACGTTTCTAATGAGCAAGATATTTTCTGGCATGCCATCATTTTTTTATTGAAACAATAGTTCAAAACTCATTGAATTATATTACTGGAATTTTTTTCAAATAGCCGACCAGAGGGAAGTGTTTACGTATCGCACAACAAATACAACTGCGTTCATCTGGAGCTACATGTAGAATGTTACTGAGGAAAGTACCATCCGTGCTTATTGGATATCAAACCTTTTACTGCCACGCCCACTTTATCCATGTACGGAGCACATATGTTTACGCCTGTATGCGAGGATGTTTAATATACTTTATGACAAACTTGAAACTCTATCATCTGATTAATTGTTGGAATGGGCTCTCTAAACCCTTTCGAACAATTAATCAGATGGTAGATTCGATCTGCGCATCCCAGAACAACCAGATAATCATCATAAAATATGTGAAGTAGTCGTTTTCGGCATCGAAAGTGTTAAAGAATGAGCTTATTGGGCGAACAAATGTTCATGTATTACGACGAATATATTTATTACTTTCCAAAGTGTGATTTACTGGGATTTCCGGGTTTGATTATAAACGATAACTTCACAAGTGAATTATGCAATCAACAATTGCGTCTTGTATCCGTGCGCGAAAACGAAGACGCTTTGCCGGGGGTGTAATGGGGACTTCACCGTTTTTTTGTTTTTGTGTTTTTTGTTGTTTTTTTTTGCTTTTTTAACCCCTTACCTAGGGGGGCGCGGTAGCTCAGTTGGTAGAGGTGCAGGCTGCAAGCCGAGAGGTCATCGGTTCGAATCCCACCTGCGGCAACCGTGTTGTGTCCTTGGGCAAGACACTTCACCCCCCCCCCCCCCATTGCCCATGTTGGGGCACGGTGACGCTGTGTACAAAGGTGTACTGTACGTCGATGGCACACCTGTCTTCAATCAATGCTAACCCTGCTTGTGTGGAGCTGGAATGTTGGGGAGCTGACAGTTGCTCGCCGTTGCTCGGTGGTTCTCTTCGGGTACTCCGGCTTCCTCCACCCGTAGCCATTGTGCAGAAATATGTGACCTTAAACACCAATAAATAAATAACCCTTTACCTAACACGAAAAGCAGACGACACTTGCAAAAAAATTCTTGAATAACTATTATTTTCAATTTTTGTCTCGAAAACATAGGACATGACCCCTCATTGGAACGAGCTCAACGAGCTCGTTCCAACGAGGGTTCATAACCTATGTTTTAGAGACAAAAAATGAAAAAATAATGAAAATTAATTTGAGATTTTTGAGAATAGCGCTGACCGGTTTTGGTCATTACGTTAGGTAAAGGGTTAAATAATATAATTATCGTTAATAATGAAAAGTAATAAACAGAGTAATCGTTTGACTGGACTGGTTACGTGAAATAAGTCATTCGAGGCGAGGGACTATATTGTAAAACACTCGTGCGCATTCGCGCACTCGTGTTTGTACAACGCCCCTCACCTCTCATGAATTATTTCACGCAACCAGTCCAGTCAAGCGATTACTCTCCATATTATCAGCACTATGTTATGTACAAAATATTGATTCAGAGTCGCGTTCTTGTTTCTAAGGTCATATCTTGACGAGTCGTGGTTATTTTTCCATAAAATGTCAGCAAAACTATATCATGTGCCTCTTCAGCTCAACCAAATCCTTCCAGTTAGCAGTCAAATGACATGGTTTTGTTGAATGTGTTGGAAAATATATTTTACAAATAATAATTAAAAATACCAAATTGTGATATTGTGTGCGTTGAGAAAAGGGTTAATTAGCGTTTTACTTTCAGATTTCATTTTCAAACAGTTGCGATCCTCGGATAAACTTATTGGGTGCGTACATGTTTAACAATGCGACAAGACTGCACTTTAATGTTCACGTGATTCGGACACAAAAGTATAAAAGCAATGTGGTTTCATAATTTAATAATTACAGTTTTGAGAAGTGTTTTTTTTTTCTCTTTTTTGTGTATGAAAACGTACAAGATCCCTTGCGATCGCGTTTCGAGAGCTTGTAATGTTCCATGAATATATAATGAACGTAAACAAATCGTAAATACACACAATTGATACAAATATATTGCTGTTTGGGTGCGAATTTTAAAATAGAACAGACAATCGAATAATATTTGAAGCTGTTCACAAGTTTATTCTCAAATCAGAAAGGTTTCCATGAGACCTGAGTCCCAGTTAAAGTCGCTTTAGGTGTTTACGTGCCACATTTTCAGCTGGGGCACTGTCGCCGGAGGCTGGGGTCAGTGGTCTGCCACAACTACCAAATTAACGTCATTCCAAAGGACAAGTTTACCTATTCCACATAATCCTGTTCTCAGACAAAGTGTTTTGTCTTTTACCCTATTTTCAATCCGAATGACGGGAGACTTTCTCAGTATCCTGGAATGACTATACATGCTCCTTTTGTCCCGTAAGCGTAGTCTCTCTCTCTCTCTCTCTCTCTCTCTCTCTCTCTCTCTCTCTCTCTCTACACCTCAAGATTACTGTGATCATTCCAGTCAAATTGTGGCAGTTCTGAACCAACACTTATAATGTTGTCTGTGAAAGTCTCAGCGGGAAATTCGGCCAGCGACCTCCCTCTGCACAATCATAAATCAGAAAAGGGTCGAAGATTGGAAAATGTTTGAAAGTACTAGCCGTAGAAATCACTCCGTTGTTGGTCCGACTTCCGTTTGTGGTAATGCGGAGGGCTCGCTAAGTCAAGGTCATAAGTTTCTCTATTTAACCCTTCTTCTTTCTCTTATATTTTGAGCTCCATTCACATAAATCTGTTTTCAACTTATGCTTATACTCAGCTGTTTATTGATAATTTATTGAACTAAACAATGTGTACATATGTTAAAAGTTTGAATCGAAATTTTGGTTTATCACAGCTGTATGACTGTCATCTCGTATCTATTTATGTGTAATTGCAATACGAGTGGAAACGACCTTGTATAAGCTATCAGCTTTTTGTCGAATCCACATACATCATTATACTGTTTCGTGTATATTCTGAAAGTTGGAAATAAATATTGTTTAAACTTAGTCGTAACTAAGCACGCGGTTGTACAATGCAGTGACAGGGAACACATTTTGTATCTGGGGCCCAGATAATGCTCTATTCGGGTATATACGGACTCGTTATACACTTATTGTAAGATAACAGTCAGTTCAAAACAATGCTCTGAAATTATTTATCTAACCCTTCACCTAATGAAACTGTCAAACCCGGCCCGCTATTCTCAAAAATCGCCAATTAATTTTCATTATTTTTCCATTTTTTGTCTCAAAAACATAGGTTATGAACCCTCGTTGGAACGAGCTCGTCGAGCTCGTCCCAACGAGGCGTCATAACCTATGTTTTTGAGAAAAAAATGAAAAAACTTTGTTATTCAAGAATTTTATCAGGTTGAATCAGATTTCCCCTGTATGCATATAAGGCATTCCGTTATTGAGATTCCTAGCCGAGTCCGTAAAATTTGGATTCCGTGTTTTAACATCGTCCACTCGAGGGTATTTCCCTTCCCTATTGGAAGAATTTAGTTTAATGGGTTGTAGTGCATACAGCTAAAATTTATTAAGTTTAAAAATTCAATCAGTTCAAAAGGGT
This sequence comes from Pictodentalium vernedei, assembly GCA_031216915.1. Classification (NCBI taxonomy): domain Eukaryota; kingdom Metazoa; phylum Mollusca; class Scaphopoda; order Dentaliida; family Dentaliidae; genus Pictodentalium; species Pictodentalium vernedei. The sequence continues at coordinate 57,594,258 of CM062296.1, forward strand.
GTTAATATTTATTTATATTATATATAGTTCATTCAGTTCAAATAGGTTAACTATATATACATTCAGTAGGGTCATAGTTCATCCATTCAGTTCAAAGGGGTTTAATTACATAAAGTTCATTCAGTTGAAAACTTTGTTCAGTTCAAAGGGTTCATTCAGGTTTGTTCAATTCAAGGAGGTTAACATTGGGTTATATTTAGGGAATATAGTTCATACAGGTGACAACTTTGTTATGGTCAATTCACTTCGATCTTGATTCTGTTGGATCTTCGTTCACTTCATTCGAACAGTTGTTTTGTCTCTGTTCCATAAATCAGTTCTGTTCACTTCGATCATGGCTGTATTGGATCTTTGTTCACTTTGTTCTGTTCAGACTGTCCAACTAGTTCGATCAATCTGACTAGTTTGACATTCTTTCAATTTGTTATGTTTACTTCGTTGTTTTGTAGTGACTGGTTGTATCTGTTCAGAGTCTTGTAGTCATTGTTGAATTGGTTGTTATCAATCCCTTTCCATACACTCGAGTGGACGATGTTAAAACACGGAATCTAAATTTTACGAACTCGGCTAGGAATCTCAATAACGGAATACCTTATATGTACACAGGGGTAATCTGATTCAACATTGATCAATGTTATAGTCGAGACTGAGATAGGTATAGCTAGGAAGTAATGGATGAGATATGGGGCAGAATAACAGAAGCCGATAGTACTGGTACAAGGCCGCAATGGAACAAGACTGTTGTAGAAGCTAATGATAGGACAGATAGGCCATAGACCTGTAATGGCCTTGGAGCTTTGGCGACAAGATGGAAGCGGTTGGTAAGACTACATTAGACCCATTGAGGGCTTTTACATAGTCTCATGCGACAAAAAAGGGATTCTCCAAAAGGTATCCTCGATAGGTATCCTCAATAGGTATCCTCAAATAATACAATACCAGGCCATAGGTATCCTCAAATACCCGTATGTGCCTATGTGACAGGGCATATTGTGTCACATTGTGCCTTTTCAAATAAGCACATATGACAAAAAGGGATTCTCCAGTAGGTAAACTCGATAGGTATCCTCAAATAATACAATACCAGGCCATAGGTATCCTCAAATACCCGTATGTGACTATGTGATAGGGCATATTGTGTCACATTGTGCCTTTTCACATAAGCACATATGACAAAAAGGGATTCTCCAGTAGGTATCCTCGATAGGTATCCTCAAATAATACAATACCAGGCCAAAGGTATCCTCAAATACCCGTATGTGCCTATGTGATAGGGCACATTGTGTCACATTGTGCCTTTTCAAATAAGCACATATCGGCACATAAAGCATGTGCCTTTGTGCTAGGGCACATTGTGTCACATTGTGCTTTTTCACATAAGCACATATGACAAAAAAGGGATTCCATAGCCACGGGTGTTTTCAAAAAGGGGTGCTAAAATTGGTGTGCCTGGGGAAATTGCCATTGGATATAGGCTTTTATTTTGCACAAGGGAGATAACTCTGCATACAGATTATGAGAAATTAAGCAATCTGATTGGTTATAAAAAGGTATCCTCGATAGGTATCCTCAATAGGTATCCCCAGATAATACAATACCAGGCCATAGGTATCCTCAAATACCCGTATGTGCCTATGTGACAGGGCATATTGTATCACATTGTGCCTTTTCATATAAGCAGACATGACAGAAAGGGATTCTCCAGTAGGTATCCTCGATAGGTATCCTCAAATAATACAATACCAGACCATAGGTATCCTCAAATACCCGTATGTGACTATGTGATAGGGCATATTGTGTCACATTGTGCCTTTTCACATAAGCACATATCGGCACATAAAGCATGTGCCTTTGTGCTAGGGCACATTGTGTCACTTTGTGCTTTTTCACATAAGCACATATGACAAAAAAAGGATTCCATAGCCACGGGTGTTTTCAAAAAAGGAGTGCTAAAATTGGGGTGCCTGGGGAAATTGCCATTGGATATAGGCTTTTATTATGCATAAGGGAGATAACCCTGCATACAGATTATGAGAAATTAAACAATCTGATTGGTTATAAATGATCTAGATATATGAAACAACAAGAGTACTTGGAATAGGGTCAGAACTAACAAGAATAGACCAGAAATTGCTAAATATAGTAATAATAAGCAAAACTGTTCCAACTAATAGGCTCTTCTACGCTACTGGAGTATACTCCAGAACAAAGGAACATGGCTAGGTAGACATAAACTATTACATATATAGATAGAAGCAGAGAATTCTGAAAGAATTCGAAATAGTAAAAGTTGGGTGGATTTGGGTGATTTGGAAGGATTGTCGGGTTGTTTGTGGTAATTAGATTTACTCTTCTACAATCGAACATACCCTCCGAACATACCCCGTCTTATTGCAGAAAAATTGGGTAACTTAGCAATCACGTGCTACCATAGAAACCAAGATGGCGGCCTCCAGTATACAAAATGGACGACGGAAAGACGTATCACCATAACAACACGCGCTGCGCATGCGCACTCACACCACGTATCACTATGGAGATGACGTCACAAGATGGCCGCTCACGCGGGTTACCGTGACAACACAACATGGAGCCTCTAGGTTACGTGCCATGACGTCACTTCCGGGGTCATCCACCGGGGTCATTCAAACCATCCCTGTAGGGGAACACGACATACTACTACCGGTATATCGAAAATTATTCAGATATCTGAACATAAGTACCACAATCGAAAAACCTTTACCCCACGCAGACGATATCAAAATTTATTATTTTAAATATTAGTTTATCAAATTTGTCCAAAACTTTCTACAAAACAATGTCATGTGACGCATCATTGGAACGAGCTAAACGAGTTCGTTCCAATGAGGGGATCACATGATATAGTTTTGTTGAAATTTTTGAAAATTATTTTTCAACTGCTGTATTTGTATATTACGTGGGCGTATTCCTTGGGTAAAGCGATAATATTATTCATTCAGAGCTACAATTAAAAACTCAAAACATCTTGAAAATTAAATTGTGGGTTAATAAATAATGACGATAAACCGATATTTTTGTAATTACACCGGTATTCAATCGATATTGGTTTGAATACCGGTATATATCGGTTTATCGATATACCGTGCAGGCCTACTGGAAAACACAAGGATAATGGATTTATTTCCAGGAATTTTGGTGTACTTAATACTTTAACCCAAACTGTGGGAAAAAACTGACAGAAAATTTGTACTCTTCTTAATAAAACCAGCCACATACTGATGTAATTGGAACTGATTCGATAAACCAGTTCCAATGACATCATATTTTATTACACATAAATCTTAAATTTCCTGTATTTTTATTCTAACATAACCTAGAAAAAGTTATGAAATAATAATTAAAAATGGGTACTTGTTTAGCAATATCCCCTGATATTGTGAATTCTTGTTTTTACACCGTGGTTAACTACTGTGGATTGCAAGTCACCAATCAAAACGCAGTATTTTGGTCCATTTGGAAATAAATATATTTGTCAGTTAACCATAAAATTTCCGAACTGGCGTGTAATAAGTTTAGTTATTCTTATGCAAGCTGGTGTTGATGTACGCGGACCCAACGGCGTGATATACGTCAATGTTCTCATCCGAAATGAGTGATGTACTTTAACCCTCTCATCTCCAAACTACCAAACTATTTTTTTACGATTCGCTAAAATGCGTAAATTTGTTTTGGGATTCCACCCGATTATTTTATAGTAATTAATATGTGTCAACAGTCGTCGAATAAAATCCAAAACACCGAGGCGTGATTAGATCGTTCTCTTGTCTCGATGCTTTTCGTGGAAAGTGTGAGGGAGTTTCCTTGGGTTATTCTCGGTAAGTTGTTGTGTATAGGTTAAACATTTTTTCACGGGAAGAAACGAATTAATTCATCAATTAAAAAAACGGTATCCAAATATCTCCATAGCGCGTAAGATTTGAGTCACGCTCAGACTTTTCACAATGTTTTCGAGAGCCACATTCGATTCCATTCTGAAATTCGAAACAGAAAGACACCCTTCATAATTACGCAAAATTCGGAATTGTGAAGATCTATGTAATTCTGCTGTCCGTAGAATAAAATGGCTCTATTTAAATTGAATAAATCCTAACAGAGAGAATATTCGAATTTCATTAATCTTCCCGCGTACATGTTTTTTTTATAATTTCCTATGGTACTCGTTATTAAATTTCAATATCCACAGATATCTGTAATATGTGTTACAAGCGTTGTTACACAATTTATTTTTTTGTAATAATTAATGCTCGAGTCAATTTTTGACTTACAAAGTCACATAAATCATTTCCCCTGAAAGCACGTTGAGAATGTGGGGGAATATCATTTTCTCGAATCTAGTTTAACCGTTTTGTCGTGGTGCTTAACGACACATCAGAAGCAACCAAGGCTATATCATAGTGATTACTTTTTCACAGAAAAAATATTTACTGCCTTTGACTAACTAATGTTATCTCATTGACTTAATAATTATCGCCAGGAACAGACTGGAATAAAATTCACAAACCGGGTTTACATTCAGAGATTCTGTATCTCTCAGTAAATAATGCAGAGTATGGATAGAGGAGAACGTGATCCGAATATAAAATTAAATCTATCCTGTATCTTCGACTCAACAAAACCAATCGTTGCCAGGGCTCTCAACGACTGGCGAGGGACCACTCGCACTCCCCAATTACTCGCCAAAACATCCAAAAGTGGCGAGTGATCATCACTCACCTCTAAAACCCATAAAATCGTCCTTTAAACCTTCACCCAATATAGCTTTATTAAAAAATAAATTAAATTTCACATTTATCGAAGGGATTCTCTCAATGTTACAGTAAAATCATACAAATATGGATATCTTTAGAACCGGCTCGATGAGCCGGTTCTAATGATATCCATATTTGTATCATTTTATTGAGACATTTGTAATATATTTTAGGCTGTGGTAGGCTTACTTTGGTAAATTTTCTGGCTGTTTTCCCGCTATGTTTGGTAAAGGGGCTAAAAGGCTAATTGCAGTTTCAATTACTCGCCATCAATCGCCTAATTTCAACTGTAGGTGATTGACGTATCACTCGTCACCAATTTGCTCCTTGAGAGCCCTGCGTTGCCCCCGCCTAAAGGGATCTCCGAGTTCATATTACAATGGAGATAGAACGACACAATCGTTTATTAAATAACAAAGAGTAATGTGGGGCGCGATATGAATGATTTAATCGTTTCAACTGGTTCTGCTTTGCGAAAAACCCTCAAAAGCAACAATAGCAAACGTGTACAACAACAAATTAAGTTGAAGAAAACATAGGCGAATACCTCTCTTGATCCACTCCGTGCGCGAAAACTTCTAAATATATAAAAAGAAGAGTGGAGATGCCCTCATGACAATACCTTCTCCCTCGTCATTCCCATTATTAAATAAAGCATAACTGGATAACGTGACATGAATAAATAAAATCTCACTTCCGATTAATTAATTCTTTATCTCGGCAAAACGGATCAGCGCTACCGCTTAACCCTTTACCTAACGAATCGCTCGCATCCGCCCGCGTTATATGCAAATTTAGCAGTTGAAAAAATTAAATGTTTCAAAATATTTCAACAAAACCATATCATGTGACCCCTCATTGGAACGAGCTCACTGAGCTCTTTCCAATGAGGGGGTCACATGATATGGTTTTGTTGAAATGTTTTGAAATATTTAAAAAAATGATATTTAAAATAATAAATTTCGATATCGTTTGCGTTATGTAAAGGGTTAAACAGACCTCAGAATGCCTATTACAACGATAATACAATGAATCACTCGATCGTTTTATAATTTACAGAGCGACGGAATACGCCAAGCAGAAAATATGAAACCGATTAAATTATTCCACTTCAATGACAAAAAGGAAATGATCGAAACAATATCTTTCGGCTAACTGTTTTAAAAAAATCGAAATTCGAGAAAATAACGAAACAGAACGTTATTCTGAACGTCATACTTCGGTCATGACATTTTCTGTCTCGACCATCCAGAATAAAATGGCAATTTTCCCTCTTCGATTCGATTCATACGATCATCGCGTTTTTTTCTGGCACACCTGGCTCACCCCGAAAGAAATGGAAACTTTTCTCTCTTCAATCTTCCATTCGGTTTTGCATGGGAAAACGATTTGTGAAAAATGTCACTGCTACCTTTGTGACATTTTTAAGCCGCTGACGATTTCTTTTTTATAAAATCCCTATATGGTTTACAATGGGTTAAAACAGCCTCGAAGAAGAAAAAATGTTGCAACGAAATGCAATTTTTTTACGTCAAAAACACAGCCGTGCTAAAATGGCTCGACGAATCTCCTCGTTTTCCCCCATAAAAATAAAAATTCAGAAATGTCGCGACTTTTTATTGTACTTTATGGCCAAGTATCTTAAATTGTGAAGTGTGACAGAAAACGCGGATGAATTTTGAAAATTTCTTTGATTTTGTTCAGCACTCGATATTGCTATGAAATACGCGTAATATGACGATTGTATTCTGGTGGTGTGCTAGAACTCTCATATATACAGTACGTGGAGGGTGGATTGTAACTAATTCACCCGGGGAGATGAGGTACCACCCCAAAGTATCACTTTCAAATTCTGTGCATGTGGACAAAAAACACAAGCACTGTTTCAGCCAATGAACCTCCGGGTAGAACCCGGAGGTTCATTGGCTGGAACTTTGTTGGTGCTTGTTATGCTTTGCAACAAATTTGCAATAATTGGTTTGGTGGAACCTCTTCTCTGCGGGTGATTTAGTAATAATACACTCTTCACGTACTGTACACGACTAACACGAATATCGATGTAATGACGCTGTACTATCTCCACGTGAATAGTTTAGTAAAATGTTTATAGTGAATTGACAGAAAGTACAAGATTGTCGGAACCCTGTTTTAGAGATATATTATGGCTTGTTAATCAAAGGGGGTTTTCAGAATCAGTGCCGTATTAACGCATGGCCGGGCCCCTGGGCTTTTACGTACTTCGGTCTCGGGGGCCCCCCTCCGGCACTTCAATCTTTCACCCCACTACAGCTGACAGCCTGGCCCTGGTACGGTAGGCACTATACCGCAGTAAATAGCCCTATATCCATTTTGCGGTTCTCCTGAAGATCTCAACTAACAGCTTGACATATTGTTTATAGAAACATTAAAATAATGTACTGTATATAAATATATATATAGTATATTTGTGAGAGTATGTATATGGATAATATGTAAGTAGTATATAAGGTATGAATCGTGCTCATTATCCGGACTTTTGCCGGAGCAACTAGTGTTAAATTCCCATAGGAACCGCACTTTTGCCGGAGCAACTTTTTCCTTTGGAAAAGTACGGCTCCATCAGTTTGAACCGGTAAATGGTGTAGGTACTGCATACATAGTATGCTATGGTATGTATAGTGATATATGTACGCATGGGGTTATAGGTATATATTATGGGTATGTAATGGAAAGATGATGGGAAAATTGGGTTTTCTTGAAAGTTTTTCCCGCGAAACGGTTGACATTGCTATTGACGTCGTGACGTCATGATACGCGCACGACGTCATAGAGATGCTGACCACTGTTATTGTCCAGTATACAATCTGACATGACGTAATTCGGGTCAGTGGATGTCGGACTTTTCGTATGGGGTGGGGTGATATGGTCGTAGTGGTATATATCCATGTTTGTATCCTATTAGCCCTTGGGTCTTCATATTATCCTATATCTGATATAGCTAGGTCAAGCAGTACTGTAGGAATGGGGGTAATGCATGGTCGTCCGGTGTGGTTTTGGCGAGATAGTCCTTGGTGGTTTAGACTGGCAGTATAGGATGAATGGTCTGTTGGCCTATTACCCCTTAGTACTATTTACCTACCGAATCCTTTGTATTATCTTATGGCTGGTATTGGTAGTTCGTAATGCTAGGTCAGGCAGTATTATAGTCGTTTGTTTGGAAGTGGGACTTAGGAGGCATTGAATGTACCGCTGTAGGTCCAGTCCTCGGTATTGTTAATCAACCTATTGCTTTGTATTATTCTATGACTGGTATAGGTAGTATGTTATGGCAGGTCAAGTGGTACTGTGGAGTGGGGGTGGGGTAATGCCTGGCAGTATAGAACAGCTGTATAGTATGGACGATATATACCTCTGTGGGCCCCTGCAGGTCCCATGTTAGCCCTTAGTACTATTAATCCACCTCATGCTTCATGTTATCCTATGACTGGTATAGGTAGTATGCAATGCTAGGCATAGGGGTATTGTGGGTAGGGGTACTGCCTGGTAGTTTAGAACGGTACTATACACCTATAAGCCCCCTGTTAGTGCTTTGTATTATTAACCAACCGATTGCTTTGTTTTATTATATGGCTGGTATATGTAGTACGTTATGGTAGGCCTAGTGATTTTGTGGGGGTGGGGGTAATGCCTGGCAGTATAGAACGGCAGTATAGCATAGGCTGTACATATCCCTGTAGGTCTGTTGCTGGCCCTCGATACTACTGATCCACCAGGTGCTTCATATTATTGAGCGGTATCTGGGGTGGGGTCAATCCCTGGTAATACAGAACGGCAGCAGAGTATGGTTGCTATATTCCTCCGGGTGGAACCTCTTTTCTGCGGGTGATTTAGTAATAATACACTCTTCACGTACTGTACACGACTAACACGAATATCGATGTAATGACGCTGTGTTATCTCTACGTGAATAGTTTAGTAAAATGTTTATAGCTGAAGTGAGTTATCTCCCTTGTGTATAATAAAAGCCTATATCCAATGGCCCTATCCCTGGGCACCCCAACTTTGGCACCCCTTTTCTGAAAAACATATGGCCTTCTGCAAATTTTTCTTTCTGAAAAGAGGATAAGAGTCGTTCGAGAAGTCACTCGATCGAGCAATTGCTCGTTGGCTCATTTGCTCGATGGGATTCGAGTCGGTCGAGCAATAGTTGCTCGATAGGATTCGAGTCGTTCGAGCAATAGTTGCGAGTCATTCGACATAAGACGGAATCCCACTTATGGAATCCTTTTTTGGAATCCCTTTTTTGGAAGCACATTTGAAATCCTTTTTTGGAAGCTCATTTGCTCGATGGAATTCGAGTCGTTCGAGCAATAGTTGCGAGTCACTCGACATAAGAAGGAATCCCACTTATGAAATCCCTTTTTCGAAAACGCCTGTGGCTATGGAATCCCTTTTTTCTGAAATGAGTCGTCGAGTCGTTCGAGCAATTGCTCCATCGAGTGACTTCCATAGCCACAGGCGTTTTCGGAAAAGGGATTCCACAAATGGGATTCCAAAAAGGGATTCCAAAAGTGGGATTCCGTCTTATGTCGAGTGACTCGCAACTATTGCTCGAATGACTCAAATCCCATCGAGCAAATGAGCTATCGTGCAATTGCACGATCGAGTGACTCCTCAAACGACTCGACGACTCATTTCAGAAAAAAGGGATTCCATAGCCACAGGCGTTTTCGAAAAAGGGATTCCACAAATGGGATTCAAAAAAAAAGGATTTCATAAGTGGGATTCCGTCTTATGTCGAGTGACACGCAACTATTGCTCGAACGACTCGAATCCCATCGAGCAAATGAGCCAACGAGCAATTGCTCGATCGAGTGACTTCTCGAACGACTCTTATCCTCATTTCAGAAAAAGGGGTGCCGAAGGCCATATGTTTTTCAGAAAAGGGGTGCCAAAATCGGGGTGCCCGGGGATAGGGGAATTGGATATAGGCTTTTATTACACACAAGGGAGATAACTCTGCATACAGATTATGGGAAATCAAGCAATCTGATTAGTTAGTTAAATAATTTATATAAATGATCTAGATAAATGAAACAACAAGAATACTTGGAATAGGGTCAGAGCTACTGCTATTATGTACCACCTTACCAGTAACAGGATGATACAAAGCATTTGGTAGGTTAATACTATCAACTGTTAGGATGGAACCTACGGAGGAATATAGCAACCATACTCTGCTGCCGTTCTGTATTACCGGGCATTGACCCCACCCCAGAATACCGCTCAATAATATGAAGCACCTGGTGGATCAGTAGTATCGAGGGCCAGCAACAGACCTACAGGGATATGTACAGCCTATGCTATACTGCCGTTCTAAAATACCAAGCATTACCCCCACCCCCACAAAATCACTAGGCCTACCATAACATACTACATACATATACTAGTCATATAATAAAACAAAGCAATCGGTTGGTTAATAGTACCAAGCACTAACAGGGGGGCTTATAGGTGTATATACCGCCATACTATAGTACCGTTCTAAACTACCAGGCAGTACCCCTACCCACAATACCCCTATGCCTAGCATTGCATACTACCTATACCAGTCATAGGATGACATAAAGCATGAGGTGGATTAATAGTACTAAGGGCTAACATGGGACCTGCAGGGGCCCACAGAGGTACATATTGTCCATACTATACAGCTGTTCTATACTGCCAGGCATTACCCCCCCCCCCCCCCCCCCCCCCCCCCCCACACACACACACACACACTCCACAGTACCACTTGACATGCCATAACATACTACCTATACCAGTCATAGAATAATACAAAGCAATAGGTTGATTAACAATACCGAGGACTGGACCTACAGCGGTACATTCAATGCCTCCTAAGCCCCACTTCTAAGCAAACGATTATAATACTGCCTGACCTAGCATTACGAACTACCAATACCAGCCATAAGACAATACAAAGGATTCGGTAGGTAAATAGTACTAAGGGGTAATAGGCCAACAGACCATTCATCCTATACTGCCAGTCTAAACCACCAAGGACTATCTCGCCAAAATCACACCGGACGACCATGCATTACCCCCATTCCTACAGTACTGCTTGACCTAGCTATATCAGATATAGGATAATATGAAGACCCAAGGGCTATAGGATACAAACATGGATATAGACCACTACTACCATATCACCCCACCCCATGCGAAAAGTCCGACATCCACTGACCCGAATTACGTTATGTCAGATTGTATACTGGACAATAACAGTGGTCAGCATCTCTATGACGTCGCGCGCGTATCATGACGTCACGACGTCAATAGCAACGTCAACCGTTTCGCGGGAAAAACTTTCAAGAAAACCCAATTTTCCCATCATCTTTCCATCACATACCCATAATAAATACCTTTAACCCCATGCGTACATATATTACTATACATACCATAGCATACTATGTATGCAGTACCTACACCATTTGAGAGGCCCTCGGTTCGAATCCCACCTGCGGCAGTCGCGTTGTGTCCTTGGGCAAGAGACTTCATCTCCATTGCCCGCGTGGGGGCACGATGGTGCCGTGTACTAAGGCGTACTGCACGTCGATGGTACGCATGCCTTCAACCAATCTAACCCTGCCTGTGCTGCTGTGCGGAGTTACGATGTTGGGGAGCTGGCAGCTGCTCGTCGTTGCTCGGTGGTTCTCTCCGGGTACTCCGGCTTCTCCCCCCCCCCCCCCCGTAAAACTGTCAGGTTATGATTAGCCATTGTGCATAAATATGTGACCTAAAACATAAATAAATAAATAAATACCTACACCATTTACCGGATCAAACTGATGGAGCCGTACTTTTCCAAAGGAAAAAGTTGCTCCGGCAAAAGTCCGGTTCCTATGGGAATTTAACACTAGTTGCTCCGGCAAAAGTCTGGGTAATGGGGCACGATTCATACCTTATATACTACTTATGTACATGTATCGCTACGGCGCAGAGCGCAAAGTACCTTTAACCATTGAGGCCCTAAGACGCTGGTAACAGTGCCTCAGCAACAAAAAAACAAAAACAAAAAAAAAAAAAAAATGGCGGGCACCCTGTCCCTGCGGGTCCCAGGGATTCAGCCTAGTCAGACTTATGAATAATGCGGCCCTGTGCAGAATAGAATATTAGAAACAACTAAGAAATATCTCTGACACCACCTACAAGTTAAAAACAAAATAAGCATTTTTCATCTGGTGAAAAACATGCTTCTATGAAGGCGTCAAAGATAGAAAATATTTGTCTAACTGGAAGCATGAACACTGAAGCTGAGTATTTCTAAGAACAAGACATCAGGGTGTTTTTGCGTTTCGTGTAATTAACAATTATTAACAACATTTAAGGAAATTCTTTACTGAATTAATAACACTTTGGCCAGCCGCTGATTTGTCGCGGTTCTCGGACGAGAAGGCCATGATTACCCCTGCACTCCCAACACTCGGAGACGAACTGCTTGATGACATCCCTTGCCCCATTCTTCCCAATCTCTCCGATTAGCATATTAACCCTCTCCTTTGAGTCTCCCCCTAACCACATGTCCTTCATTCTCCCATCCCACTTCCCCATTATACTCCCAGTGAATCTCATTCTTTTAGACTGATACTTTGGGCATTCTAGAAGAAAGTGTTCCAGGGTCTCCACCATGCCCAAGTTACACATCTGGCACTCCCTTTCACCGTCTTTCCCAATTTTTCCGCTCAGCTCCAGGAATCGCGACCTCAGCTTGAACAACAGTTACCCCCCCCCCCCCCCCAAAGGTGCCATCAAGGTACTCTTCAAAACCTGGCCTCTCTTTATCACGCAGGCCTCCCAAATTTGACCCCCTCTCGCCAATTACGGTTACAATCCTCCATGACCCTTTCTCAGACAATTTTTTTTACCCAGGTTTGCCCCAAGGTCCAGGTCGGAGATCTCCAATGAGAAGTCCTCTGCTAGCTCCCTCACTTCGACCATCCACCCCGTTTTGATATTTGAGTTGAAAATTCGCAGGAACATTACTTTACACCATCGGCTGTCGGGGAGATTCACCAAATAATTAAGATAACCGAGTTTCAACAGGTCTATCCTGTCCTTGATCCTCATCCACCCAAGCTCACCCCTGATTGCTTCTGGCGCTGCGGCATTACTCGACCCCGCTATCCATCGGCCTGCATCGTTCTGCAAGATTTCCAAGCTCTTTACGGCCGTCTGGTTTAGGGGTACCACTTCCGTACCGTATGTTATACTTGGCAGCCCCACCATTTCCCAAATGGTTTTCCCCACGAAAACCTTATTGAAACTGTTTCTCCCTATAAGTTTCATTTGGTTAAGGATTCGCTCCCTCTTCAGAATCAGTTTATTTGTGTGGTTTCGGTAGATGCCTCTTCCTGTAATGTTTATATTTACCCCCAAATACTCGTAATCACCTGTCTCTCCTACACTGAGAAGTTTGAAGTTCCCTTCCGGAATGCAGAACTCACCCACTCTCCACCTTCGAGTGGGGTCCACTTTGCGGCCCACAGGTATAACTTTGCTCTTGCTTTCATTAAGTTCGAGTCTCCATTTGCTCCCATATTTCCCAACAATTCCCAGCATTTTCGTTAGCCCCTCTTCGCTTTCTGACACAAGAACCATGTCATCTGCAAAAAATAGCCCTGGGATCTTCAAGTCCCCAACTGCTACACCCTCGTCGCTACGCAGGAGTTCATCTCCTAAACCTTCGATGTACAATGCAAACAGGATTGGCGAAAGGATACACCCCACTTTTAGGCCTATCTCCATAGGCATACATTTTGTTGTAATGTTTCCCAGGCTAAGTTCACTCTGTACATCTTTATATAATTATGGCGTCATTGTGGGATATTCTGCAACGATTCTGCTCCACCAACCAATCCAGTCTATAGCGTAGCGCTTCTGGGACACCGAAAAGGTTTGACAACTTATTACTTTCTTTCTTCAAAATATATATACAGTACAGTTAGGGCTGCACGATATTCAAAACTGAATACCGGTATCGGTATTCAAAAAAAATACCGCGGTATACCGGTATATCGAAAACTGTTCAGATATATGTACACAAGTACCACAATCGACACTCGAGGTATCACAGACGGAACAAATTAGCATGCCTTGATGATGCGGTTTGAAAAACCTTTACCCAACGCAGACGATATCAAAATTTATTATTTAAATATTAGTTTATCAGATTTTAACCAAAGATTTCAACAAAACTATATCATGTGACCGGGTGACCCATGTCACATGATATAGTTTTGTTGAAATCTTTGAAAATTATTTTTTCAACTGCTGAATTTGTATATTACGAGGGCTCAAACAGGGATGAATATTATTCGTTCGGAGCTACAGTTAAAAAATTAAAGATATCTTGAAAATTAAACTGAGGGTAAATAAATAATGACGATAAGCCGATATTTTTGTAATTATACCGGTATTCAATCGATATTGGTTTCAATACAGGTATATATCGGTTTATCAATATACCGTGCTGCCCTAAGTACAGTCGCCGTCCACGGAGGGGGCGGGGAGGGGGGGGGGATATGAGCCTGTGTATTGAAGGGTTACTAGACAACTCGCCACGTTGGACAACTCGCCGCCTGGACAACTCGCCCCGATAGACGACTCGCCCCTGTTTTTTTTTGGACAACTCGCCCCCATGGACAACTCCCAAGACGGTGAGAAGGCTCGTTCCAATGAGGGACAAAACTTATGTTTTTGAGACAAATTTGAAAAAATAATGAAAATTAACTGGCGTTTTTTGAGGATTGGGCTGGTCGGATTTGGCCGTAACGTTGGGTAAAGGGTTAAATTTGTACTTAACAATGGTAGGGATTAGTGATATTGGAATTAGCATGGTTGGTGGCATGAGAGAAAAGTTATATTCCTATGAAAAAGATTCGAGAGGGGACGAATCGGGCAGGCGATTTCGAATCGAACCGAATATATACTTAAGATTCGAAATCGAATCGAATCCAGAAGCTTCGCAGGGCGCTAATGTGAAGTTACCGACTCTTATACGACTAACTGAAGCAAGCTTCTAACATCTTTGAATGAGCTCTTCGTACCCTGACAAGATATTACGACGTAGAGCTGTAGGTTAACCGAAACCGAACCGAGGTTTTTCGATTGTTTTTAAAAACCGAAACCGAAACCGTCGACATCCCGTAATCTAAGGTTTTTCGTTTTTTATTAAATACTCTCTTGCTGCAGAAATTCACAGAATGTAGCCATCCCAGAGAAGTGAGAGTACCCAGACACTGCCAATGGCAGTGTCTGGGTACTCTCACTACTCTGGGAAGCTACATTCTGTGAATTTCCGACATTTCAGTTTAGTTGTGTTTGCAGCTTTCCTCAAGTTGCGTGTAGGTGTCAGACCTCGAAAAATGGCCAAGCACAATAAAAGTTCTGTATATTTAGGTAATTATTATATTGGCCTTCCTGATTCTTCATGTATTATAGCTTATTTCGGGAATTCATTGAGTTTCACTCAATTTCACTGCCATTCAGTTATGACTCCGGACATAAGAATGAGTTTTATTGAATTTTATTTGGCCTCATGAAGAAACCGAAAACCGAACCGAACCGAGGTTTTACTCCACCTGAAAAACCAAAACCGAAACCGAACAAGAAATTTAAGAACCTACAGCTCTATTACGAAGGAAATTCTATTTTCTTTTTAATAAATAAATAAACTGAACCGGGGAAGGAAATGGAAAAACTCAATTTTAACCCTTTACCCAAAGTAACGGCCAAAACCGGCCAGCGCTATTCTCAAAAATCGTCAATTAATTTTCAAAATATTTTCATTTTTTGTCTCAAAAACATAGGTTATGACCCCTCGTTGGAACGAGCTCGTCGAGCTCGTTCCAACGAGGGGTCATAACCTATGTTTTTGAGACAAAAAATGAAAAAAATTAGTTATTCAAGAATTTTTTTTTGCAAGTGTCGTCTGCTTTTCATGTTAGGTAAAGGGTTAACTGGTTGAATGCTAGAAGGTAGTACCAAGGCTTTCAAAAGAATAAGGGTACCAGAGCAAAGCCCAACATTTTCCTTATATTTTGTTTATATAAATTTGTGTATTACAAATTATTGGAGAATGCCTATGCGCACCCTCCAGTAAATTGTAATAAAATAAATATTGTATAACAAGTTCAAACCACCAAAAATAATCTAGCCCTCAACCAATTAAAATGCTTGTCCATCATCTCAACAATTCCTGTACTCCTTTACTAATATTTTCCACGTAGAGAATGAAAGTGATTTTTTACGCATAAACAGAGAACGCTGTCAGAGCCGAGCGAAGCGCGGATCACGAAGTGAACTCTATAAGTAACACACATGCGTATGCAGAGAAACACGCAATTTCCAATGAAACAGTATATCTAAGAAACTGAAAATTGTCTCTTCCAGTTTGCCCATCGGGGCTGCCATTTTTCGTTCGATATTGAATTCTGGGATAGCTGAAAATAAAAATAGCACCAAAAACAGGAGATTGCACTGTATGTTGGCCACGTCAATCCTTCTGAATAAATAGCGTTATTATTTCTTTTAACTGGAAGACTGGCTTCCTTGAATTCGGTTTTAAATTGGTTTTTGTTACCTGAAAGTTTTAAAATCCTTCTTTTGACCATGAATCTTTTCTCTTTTGGTTTACTGCAAGTATCAAAGTTCACAAAACTACCGGTAGCACGAATCATTTTCTCTCAATTTCACGATACAATAGAGTCATTTGCGACTGCGTTCTTGTCTAGGTCTAACCTAATTCATATTATTCAATATTCAGTTCTGGCATTATTTAGGAGTGCAGGAGTGCTCCACGCCTACTGCACGCCTAGAAACAATTGAGGAGGGCAATTTTTTGCATCCCTTGATTTTCTGGAATTCCAGACCTGTTTGGGACCGCCTTTAAAATCTATTATCATTTCGTCCCCTGAGTTCCAATGTGTTCTCTGTTCCTATTGGCACAGAGAACACATAGGAACTCGGGAGACGATTTGTCAATGTTGCATTGATTCGCAATAATTCATGACCCATTCTGTGTCACATTTCGATACATTTTGAGCATAGAAGACAGTCACTTAAGAATTGAATGCAACATTTTAAATAATGAGAAGATGTGTGTGCCAGTTCTTCCGCTCTGTAGCTGAATGTAGTACAATTTTTCAGTCACAATATTCATACCTTAAAGTGAATATAACCAAAATAGCTTACAGGTTTTTGCATTGAGAATTTCAGGTGGAACTGCACCCCAAGCAGTCTGAGGAGGGCAATTGTTTTGCTCTCCTCGATTTTCTAAATTGCCAGACCTGTCTATTTGTTTATTGCTATCTTTCTATAACGTTATCTGGAATCACTCAACTAACCGAAATCTTCGAATAATGAATAAAAGTAGCGGAAACTGGATATGGTCTTGTCTCTTTGAGTTTGGAATTTTCAGTCTTATAGGATTAGGGTATCCGACTTTCAGAGCATATTGCTTGGTCTCCTTGTTCACTAGAGGTCAGAACTTGGGTTGCTTCATATAGGCAGAGATTTCAGCCGTCGGTAACTTCACATCAGTCTTGGACTTTCGGTCTCGCTAACTTCACATCAAAGGGCGCAGATAGATATATTTTACTCTACAGTACACATCAACACAATACAATTAACATGTAATGCACATTTTTACAATATACATGTCAAAGGCCTAAAATTTGGTATCCAAAGATGAATATGTGTATACCGATGGGAGAAGACATAGTAAGAGTGGATGTCTTCCTTCCTTCCCCAAGTAAGAAAGAGGGGAAAAAATCTGATGCAGATATAAAATGTGGAGGAAAGAAGGAAGAAAAAGTAATCGCCGGAAACAGTAGAAAGATACTAATGCAACATCGTGAATTCACTTAACCGTCCTGAAAATAGATCATCTATTGCTTTTGTGGATGGAATGTTTTGTGGTCGAAGTCTGATTCAGCTGGACTATCGATGGCTGATGTGTAGCTGTCTCGGGTTGATGTCTCTGCCGATATACAACTTACCAAGTTATAACCTCTTTATTTATTAACCCTTTACCCAACGTAGACGATATCAAAATTTATTATTTTAAATATCATTTTTCAAATTTTTCAAAAATTGTCAACAAAACCATATCATGTGGCCCCTCGTTGGAACGAGCTCGACGAGCTCGTTCCAACGAGGGGTCACATGATATGATTTTGTTGATATTTTTTGAAAAATAATATTTTTTCAACTGCTGAATTTGCATATTACGCGGGCGGATGCGGCCGATTCGTTTGGTAAAGGGTTAAATCAACAAATAATTACAAAAAATTCAGATCTGTTACAATTTTCTGACAGTGTTATTGTTTCTCGTGCTTTTCACAAAGTCCGAAATTTCCTCTTCTTCAACTCACAGATCGGCTCTCGGAACGTCATGGCTTGCCCACTTGGGCTTTCCCAGTAGGGAAGGCGCGACGTTCAGAGAGGAGAATTACACCTCATTCCACTTCAACCAACGAATCTCGGCTTATGACTCCGAATTTTAGTTTGCGATGAATTTTCTGTCCATCGTTTCGATGTAAATGAAAAATCACCAAGTGCATCAAGGGGGGGGGGGGGGGGGTGGGGTGGCAACTCTAACTTGGTGCATGTCGTCCGAGACCGGCGTCATATCAGCCGAATTGGAAGTCATATCCCCCAAGATTGATCATGGGCAATTCAGCGAAAGGAAATCCTTCATAACACAAAAAATGTTAATATTTTGCCCAGCTCGAAAATGTTCCACTCCGCTTATATTCTAATCTGCTTTTTATCAGGGTTGGGGTATTCGTATTCAGTCGTATTCGAATACAGTTTATCAAATATTCTCATGTATTCAGTATTCACTGAATGTTATGAATTCATGTATTCGTATTCGTATTCAAATACATTAAAATTTTAGCTGTATTCATGAATACATTTTGAATACGTTTTCAATATTTTCTATATTTTGGAATTAAAGAACCATATACTGAACAAAAGGTTTTCACAGATCAAGCCCATGGACTCCAGACAACAAATTCATACCTCATATCAATATTAAAGACTTAATAATCCCTGATATTATTTATATACCACCAAACACCTTGTCTGAAATTTATGCACTGAAAGCAGACAATAGACTTAATTATCAATTAACTTGTCACAATACAACCTATTTATGTAACAATGGCCACATATCCCCATGGATTTTTAAATTGTTGAAAACACGGACAATACAAATAAAACAAAAAAACTTGTGTTATTGGACACAATTCAGTTATTCAATGATATTATGTTCTAAAATTTTTGGATTTAAAGTTTTTCTATTTATCCATTATTTCACAGTGAAAACACATATTTATTTATTTATTCCTGTTTAAGGTCACCTTTGTACAGCTCAGTATGTTTAATTATAATCGGTGAAAGCACGCAAATATTATAAAGAAAATACTACTGCTGTTAGCAAACTTTCAGCCAACAGACCTCCAGGTTTAACCATGAAGTGCATTGGCTAAAACTTTACTAGTCTTTCTTATGTGGTGTCACTGCAATTGATACTTAACGTTCAGGAGGAAACGGGAGCGCGGTGGCTCAGTGGTAGACTGTTGGACTTCGATTCTAGAGGTCCCGAGTTCGATCCCCGTCCGGGACGACCCGCGTTGTATCCTTGGGCAAGGCACTTTATCCAGACTGCCTACATGAGGGCACGATGACATCGTGTACTAAGGTGTACTGCACGTCGATGGTGCACATGTCTTCAACTGCTGTAACCCTGCTTGAGCGGAGCTTGAACAGAGTTAGAATGTTGAGGAGCTGACAGTTGCTCGTCGGTGCTCGGTGGTTCTCTCCGGGTACTCAGGCTTCCTCCACCCATAAAACTGTCACGGTCACGATTAGCCATTGCGCATAAGTATGTGACCTTAAAACACCAATAAAATAAATAAATAAATTCAGGAGGAAACGCCAGTCTGTGATTTTTTAGAGGTAATCCACTCACATTTTGTGATGTGTTGTCCATGAAGAGTAGTCAAGTTACTATGACACCCATAGAGTGGATTTCCCCTCAGGTAATTACTTTAGTTCTTCAACAAAGCATGGTAAGCACAATTAAAGCTTCAGCTAAAGGACCATCGGTTTAAAAATGGCTTTTAACCCAACAAACAAAAAACTTAAAGGCCTTGCTATAAATACGTCTAATTTAAAAAGTATTCAAAAATGTATTCATGAATACATTGTAATGTATTTGTATTCGTATTCAAATACATTTGAAAATTTGTGTATTTGTATTCGTATTCATGAAATTTCAAAGTATTCGTATTCGAATACATTTACAAAGTATTCGCCCCAAGCCTGCTTTTTATCTAACTGTATTGTACAAGAAGTATGTTTGAAAAAAAAACCCCGACAAATTCGATGTATTCCCACCAGGAACTCTGACTAAGGTGCGTTATATTAGAATAATATTACACAACAGATATGTCTGCTACTCTATACTTCCTGTAAACAGTCATAATACCTTGGAATAAGAGGATAAACTAACTCAATATGCGGAAGCCCAGAGGTCCTGAGTTCGATCCCCGCCCGGGACGACCCGCGTTGTGTTCATGGGTAATCCCGGTTGCCTACATGGGGGGGGGGGGAGGGGCACGATGACGCCGTGTACTAGGATGTACTGCACGTCGACGGTGCACATGCCTTCAACCGCTGTAACCCTGTGTGAGCGGAGCTTGAACAGAGTTAGAATGTTGAGGAGCTGACAGTTGCTAGTCGATGCTCGGTGGTTCTCTCGGGGTCCACCGGCTTCCTCCACCCGAAAAACTGTCACGGTCACGACTAGCTATTGTGCATAAGTATATGACCTTAAACACCAATAAACAAATAAATACTCAATATGCTACAGATACACAGACTTCAACGAAAGTTTATACCATGCCTGCCTATGTTACAACCTGTGAAAAGCCTGTAAGCTAAATTTTAGCTTTTAACACCACTAGCACTGAAAAGCTTCTACTGCGATTAAAAATTTTTTTACACCTGTAGTAGGAAATTCATCCAACTTGACCTTTGGAAATTTTGACGCAATTTGCCAACTTCGATACATTAACATTTCGCGATGTTTCATTCACACAGACGACATTTTGCGGTACTATCTACTATGTGCAATGACTTATGATGTTTAAAATACCTGCAAATAAATATTGAAAATGAACGTAAATATTTAAAATTAAATTAAAGGATTCCTAATAATATTTTGACTGAAAAAGCAAGGAAAATTCAATTAAGAATTGAATGCTATTTTTATAATCTTCATTGGAGTATGAACGTGTGGGAATGGGTACAAATTATACAATTTGTACCCATTCCCACACGTTCATACTCCAATAAAGATTATAAAAATTGCATTCAATTCTTATAATTACATTCCGTAACTGTTTAAACTACGTTTTATCAAACAACAAAGCAGAAAGACGAAATAAAACATGTACGAACGAACGAGACGAAAAAACACCCTCACACAAAAGACAAAGCGCACAACTCTGATTTTTAATTTTCTCAACTTTAGAAATGGAAACGAGTATTTTAGTAACGGGCTTTATGTCACAGTTGGGAAATGTCACCAAAGAAACAGCAGCGGAGTTGATCACTGCGAGAGGCGCTAAAAGTTAAAACCTCGCTCAAACACCGCCCGAATTACATTCTGTCAACTGCGCTCTACCGTAAATGCGGGTCAAAGTTCGACCAAATGTATTCATTGGAAAATGAATTACATTTAGTCATGACGTTTTCGTCCAGCTGACTAATGGGAATTGAGTATTTGGACCCAAAACGTATAACTACATTAACAAGAAAAGTCGATTATTTATTAAGAGCATGGTATAAATAAACAAATAGGTACTAGGGACGGTAATCAGCTTTAAACCACTCGTAGAATAAGGGTTTTAAGCCGAGGGGTTAAAACCCTTATCCTACGAGTGGTTTAGATCTGATTACCGGCCCTAGTACCTATTTATTCTACATGTTTACTATTTTAAGTTTAAATAAGTTGAAATAATTTAATCTTACCTAGCGTGTATTTTATAACATCTTCTTTTATATGACCCACTACATATGTTGGGTAAACGACTGCTGTAAAAAGATCAGAAAACGCCAGAGACACCATGAAATAATTTGGTGGACTTCTTAAAGCATCGGTCCGTAGAAATGTAGTTATCACAAGTATGTTTCCGGGAATGTTTATACATGCTACCACTGCAAATCCACCATAATGAAAAATTAGACCGCCCAGATCGTCTTTTTCGTCAGTTAAAGTAGGTTCTGTAATATTGAATAATGAAGCATTTGGAGTAACAGAACTAGAAGAATTTAAAATGCTGTCGCTAGTCATCCCGCGGTGCACCGATCGATTTCAGGTAGTAAAATAAGTCGAACCGTATAGAAAATCTACCCAGAATAAACTCTCTCAGGGAAAGACAAGATAGAGAAATGTACTTGTGTTATTTTTCTAAAAAGCAACATAAATTGATTGATATTCACCACTCGTGGTTAGCTGTCGACTTAAGAGGATAAACCTCGCAATCTGTTCTTCCCTGCATTTACCTGCAGCCTTTTATATCACTTAAAATCATTAAGCAGAGCAATCAATAGAAAAAAGGTTGGAGGTCTTTCTGGATATTGGTGTGACAAATTACAGCTACTGTTTAATACCAGGGAGCGTTCTCAAAGATGTGCTTAGTGGAGAATGAAGCTCATAAACATTAGACGTCCTCCCAATTAAATGACATGCCGCTCAATAAAATATGTCGTGTGTTATCGTCACCCATTATGCGCCGGTTAGAAATACTAGTTGAAATAGTTTACACTTGGAAGCTTGAAGTCAAGTCGCACCTGATGTAATACAACAGGTGCACCAGCACTGAAGACCAAGGGCTGCACTGTATATCGACAAATCGATATATACCGGTATTCAAACCAATATCGATTGAATACCGGTGTAATTACAAACATATCGGTTTATCGTCATTATTTATTTACCCTCAATTTAATTTTCAAGATGTCTTGAGTTTTTTTAACTGTAGCCCCCAATGAATAATATTATCCCTTTATCCAAAGAATCGTCTGCTTGTGCCCTCGTAATATGCAAATTCAGCCGTTGAAAAAATAAATTTAAAAAATTTCAACAAAACTATATCATGTGACCTCTCATTGGAACGAGCTCGTTTAGCTCGTTCCAATGAGGGGTCACATGATAAAGTTTTGTTGAAATCTTTGGGGAAAATCTGATACCCTAATTTCGAAAACGATAAATTTTGATATCGTCTGGGTTTGGTAAAGGTTTTCCGAACCGCATCATCAAGGAACGCTAATTCGTTCCGA
Organism: Pictodentalium vernedei; assembly: GCA_031216915.1. Taxonomy (NCBI): domain Eukaryota; kingdom Metazoa; phylum Mollusca; class Scaphopoda; order Dentaliida; family Dentaliidae; genus Pictodentalium; species Pictodentalium vernedei. The sequence goes on from CM062296.1 coordinate 57,617,444, forward strand.
CTGTGATGTCTCAAGTCTCGATTGTGGTACTTGTGTTCATATATCTGAACAAATTTCGATATACCGGTATACCGCGGTATTGTTTTGAATACCGATACCGGTATTCAGTTTTGAATATCGTGCAGCCCTATGAAGACCTCGGTAATAGTAAGCAGAAAGAGTCATAGATTCGAAGAATTTGTTTTTTGTAAAGTATCGTAGGCATGGCCGCAAACATAGAGTAGTATTTCAAAATGGAATGAAGTAATGACTTTTGATTGACTGAAAGGTACGTTGTAACTTATAGTCCACAGTATTTATTAATTTTTACACAGCAATTACAGGAATACACAATAACTCGTAAAAAAGGATGAAAAAAGTCCTGTTTATTTATTTTCTTACATAGAGGATATGGAATGAGTATTTCTTTGATATAATATTTATGAAACGAGTCTACGAATTGTCCGTTTGGGCGAGCCTCTGGTGAGCCCAAACAGAAAATTCGGACGAGTTTCATAATTATTATATGAGAAAAACATACATTTCATATTCTATTTATCATATGATGACACACACACGCACCAATTAGCCACTTAGTACGCCTTTTTAACCTATCACTTATCTTGAGTTGCAGTCGACACTTGGAAAAAACATACTCGTATAACTAAAATTTTTTATTTTTTGCTTCCAAAACATAGGTTATGACTCCTCATTGGAACGAGCGCGAAGCAAAAAGTGAAAATATAAAAAAAATGAATGGCGTTTTTCTTGTATTGCGCGAGACGGTTTTTGCCGTTACGTAAGGTAACAGATTAATACAATATAACCCACCCTGAATAGGACAGATAACGTAAATTCTCCCTACTGAAATTATGCAAATGTGACCCAGTTGTATTTTTATAGCCAATCAAATTGTCCAGTTTTGAAATTGACCAATGAAAGCTCCCAACTCTAATTTACAAATTATGAAAATGTGGCCCAGTTGTATTTTGTTCAGCCAATCAAATTGTCTAGTTTTGAAATTGACCAATGAAATTGACGGAATGCTTTATTTATCACTGATTAATATGAAAACAAAATATTAAATGTTTTAAAGTGAACAAAATGGAAGAGTCATATGATAAAAATATTTATTTACCAGCTCATTGTTGGAAAATATAAAATTATAGTTAATTGAATATTTTGAATAAAATTATTACACAAAATTGTTAATGAAAATAAAAATAAAAATATCATGTTGGGATTATTTATTTAGGGTACTGCGTTTTGGAAGGGGTGTGATGCGTTTTGTTTTGGTGTCTTCTAAATTAAAAATGACTTGAAGTAATTTTAAGAAATGCTTTGCAAGTCATACTGAAACTGAAATTTTAGAAAAAAAATAACAAACGTAATACAAGTAAATACAGCCAAGTGCAACAAAAAGCTTGCCACTTTTCTAAGAATATATTTATTGGAAAAGAAGAAAATGTTGATTTTGAAAGATATATACACAATAAACATATAGTGTGTTTTTATATCTGTGTTATACAACGAGTTGAAATATGGTTTATTTTTTCGAGGCTTCGCCGAGAAAAAATAAACCATATTTCAACGAGTTGTATAACACAGATATAAAAACACACTATATGTTTATTGTTTTTATCTGATAACAAACAGACACCCGTCTCGTGCGTCTACCCGACTTATATATGCTTCCCACGGGCCTCCAAAGAAAACCAGTCTACGAGACAAAAGAAATAGGACAAGACGCATAGAGTTGTGTCCCTTACATTACAAAATCGATGACGGCGATTGTAAAGTGCGATTGCACTTCTTGCATCATGTAACTGCGCTGGAACAAAATAAACTTCAACTATTTTATTAACAGTAACAAAACGGTGTTTCAGTAGAGTTATTCTTTTTTTGACATAGTTCCAGTTTTCTTCCGTGTTTTATGCTGTAGTCCCAATATAACAAATAATTTTGCGTTTGTTTACAATTTTTACGAAGTGTTTTTTTTTCAGGTAGAGCAGACGAACTTTTAATTAGCGCACTTCCGTGAGTACTTTTGATCGAGGCCGTGACTATAAATAGTTCGCAGTCGCCGCATACTAATTACTATTAACATTCAAGTAATTTCTACAATGTTTTGAAGCAAAATTTTAGGTTGCCTTTATTGAAGCAAAATAAATAAGAAATGACACCATCAGAGGATTTTGACAAAGTGCAATAAGCGTACAATTAAAACCTGCCCTGTGATATAACGATGTTTCATGAATGAATGAATGAAAATGGAATTGAAAGAGGTCAGAGGTCGTTCGCATAAATTATAATTATATACAACACCCGTTGTACAGTTAAAACTAGAAGTCCTGTCATGAAATGCGCAGAAATAGCACGTTGATATGCGCGTTAATGTGCGCGTTATGGCCCAAGTAAAGCTATCAAATTCTGTACATATGGCCTGTGCACAAGCAATGTTTCAGCCAATGGACCTCCAGGTAATCCGGAGGTAAATTGGCAGAAACATTGCATGTGTTTGGTATAAGTATCCAGGAGAACTTGTCGTGCTTTGGATGCCATTCAATATGGCAATTGTGCGCAATTTCAACGCGCAATTAAGCCAAGATAAGCGCACTATTCGCGACAGGACTTCTAGTTTTAACTGTATATACTTCAAGTATATACAACGGTTGTTATACTCTATGGTTATCAGATAAATTAGTATATTAGCTGTGTGGTTAACGGAACGAAATGATTTGGAAATAAATTTGTTATCATTGTGTTTTCTGGGGGTTTATTATACGCCTGTTCTATATATTATTCCCATCTACAGCAACACTAAACAATGCGGAAGATGAACATCTGTTCTGCAATTGTGTGCGAAACGACGGAAATCGTTGACGGACTATTTTAAATAGAAGCAAAATTTCACTACTTCGTCTTCAAATCGTGCAACGCAATTACAATTTGAATCGCTTGCGATAGCTGGAAATCGTCCCCAGAGTTTTGATGTGTTCTATGTGCCATTAGGCACATAGAACACATTGGAACTCAGGGGACGAAATAGTAACACCGGTTCCTCTCGCAAATTTGGTTGGCGATAAAATGTGTTGTCTGTTATAAAATGAATTTCTGAGTGTGCTTCTAATAATTGTTTTATAAAGGTAAAGGTCTGTAATCAACACAGAACGACACACGCGTGTGAATGGGTTAATCGGTATGGCACTAGTGCCATAGAGGAAGGATAGAACTCGAGGCCTACGGCCTCTCGTTCTATCCTTCCGCTCTGAGACTCGTGCCATATCGATCAACCCATTCACACGCGTGTGTCGTTTTGTGTATGTTTAGGAAGAATACAAGGATAACTAATATTGATACTCGACGAGAAACACTTCTAAGAAAATAAATCCTGACACTTTCAACAGCCAGGGTCGCATCATGTCGAACAGTTATATGGGTGAAGGAAACAAGTGTACCCGGAAGGAAGTACCGAGCAGCGGCGAGCAAGTGTCAGACTCTCCAACGTACTAACTTTGCACAAGCAAGCCTAGCAGTTATTGAAAGCAAGTGCACCGTTGACATGCAGTACGGTTTATTACACAGCGCCACCATTTGCCCACATGGGCATTCGAGAATAAGTGTCGTGCCCAAGGACATAACGCTGGTATTGCTGGTTAGGATCGAGCTGTCGACCATTTGGTTTAAAGTCAAAAGCTCAACCACTGAACCACTGTGCACCGTGTGGTGTTCAAACAATTTGTAGGTCTTTACCATAAGACTAAATTAGCGACCGATGAATGCCATATGTCAGAAACCAACTTTTAAAATCATGATTCTTCAAAGTAGCATACGCGGTGATCATGAAAGACCAGATTTCTTCGAATGTTACAGGACAAAAATAAATTAGACTTGGTTCGGTTCTTTTCCAATCAGTTTGTCAAAACAGAGACCTATTTTAAGAAATATAATTTAATTAGCCGCTTGCCACAAAAACAACATCTACATGCCTCGCTAGAAATAGTGAATTTCATAAACGCTGTCACAAAGCTATATTCAATCCTTTACCTGGGTCTACCGGAAAAAATGAACTTGCGAAAAAAAAATTATTGAATATAAAATATTTCATTTTTACATCAAAATAATAGCTAATGACTACTCATTGTTACGAGTCTGCGGGCGCATTCCAATGGTGATATATGCTCTGTGTCTAAACATTAGAATAATAAGGTGGTGAAAGGCCCAGCTTGGGTATGATCATTACAGTCGTTAAAGGGTGAAATAAGTTCAAAGTTCAGTAGAAAACCTTCGGCCAATTTTCGCCAAGCATTAGTGATTTGCATTTTAGACGATTAAGGGAACTAAAAAGAAAAAAAGGATAAATTGCACTGCTGCATTCCATTACAGTACGACCGCCGTGGAGTGGTAACTTTTCACGGGTGGGCAATATTTCCACGGACGCAATAATATTAGATTTCAAACACTCATTATAGAAATAATTATCAAACATTTAATTAATGAAGCATCGGATACAACGCGGTACTTCGTTACTTAAAAATTTGCTGCTGATGATTTTTATTACATGACATCCCATGCGTGGATTACAACCAATCCACCGTGACTGTCCGTTAAGGGTCAATTGGAAGAACTGAAGTTTCTGATTGTAACAAACTGAGTTTTCGAGGTTTAGTTGGAAAACATCAACACTGATTTATTAGATATAATTTCCTTTCCCAGAATTGCACAATATCAAATTCAGCTGATACGGCTTCAAACTCAGCTGATGTTACGCCGATCCAGATCGTTATCACCCAAACTAGAGTCGTCCCCCTTTGATATTAGTTGGCGCAACCAGTTTGTCTACATTGAAATGTTTACTGTTGTTCATCGAGCGGAGCCAAGAAAAGTGGTGTTACCAGACACAGAGTAGTGGGGTGAAGCAGAAGTATGTTTGAAGAGGAATTAATGGTGTATATTAATAACGATTAGGTGATGTAGAGAAGAAAGAAGAGAGCTGTTCTGAAAATATATCGCAAAATAAAATTGAGTGTCGGAAGGGGAGATTCGACAAGGTGGGAAACAGATAGTCCATCTATCCGAACGTCGGTACTTCTACAGCGGGGAAGTTCGAACAGTTGCTCCGGGAGTGAGAAAAGAGGAAACTTCGCACTTTGTGAAACAGAATGAGAAACATTAACCCTTTGACGATCAGTGGTATCCTCCATGCCATTTCAATGGCAGCAATTAGAAGAGTCCATATTCATTATTTTGGGTAGACCAATCAATATTTTCATAATATATTTATTGGTCTACTCCACACATTTACTGAACAGCCACCTGATAAAATGACGTTATGACGTATCATGTTCCTGGCCGGAAAAGCGCCCGATGGGGTTTAAAGGGGTAACACTGTTAGGAAACTAACAGATCATGAACGTTTTGTAATTATTTGTTTTGGTTTACTTAATAAAGAGATTATCACTTGGTTAGTTTCATATCTGTGGTAATATCAACCCTCGGTGATCTTCGACCTTCGGTCTCAGACCGACATGAAGTTACCCTGGGCTGATATTGCGGCCGATATGAAACTAACCGGGCAATAACCTCTAGTTACTAATTGCAGTTAAATTAAGTTTTGAGCACTAGAGATGACCGGTATTGGAATTTTGAGTTCGGTATCGGTTTCGGTATTTTTATGGGGTATACCACAGTATCGGTTCGGTATTTGGTTTCTGACTTGACTGAAATTTGCTGATAGTACCAAAGAGGGATTCACATCGGGAAAACAAAAGTTGTTTTAGTATCATTTTTCCACAACGCTGTAAATGACACTGCAAATGAGGTCAATGGTGGCATTCTATTACGACCACAAATTATGTGTACAGTAATTCTGTGACTTGTTCTAAACGTACCTTAATGTTTAACGACCTATTTGAGGCTTTTGCGATCTCAAAACATTTGCCCTGACCATGCCAACGTTAGGAGGTTCTGCTGACAACAGACAAAACACCTGGATAATGATTTCTAATTGGGTCTTGTCTGCCTTATTAGGCAGCAAAGACTTGACAAGATATCACGGCTAAGAAGGTAGATGTGTACAGGTTGCAGTCTGATGGGAATTCAATATAGCTATCCAGTTCATTGGGGGTAGCAAAACTGAAAAGAAAATATTTCAACTGTTATCAAGCCTCAGTAGGCACTTATACACAGCTAATGTCGGAACATTTGAAAATTGAGACGGTATTTCGGTATTCCATTCGGTTCGGTTTTTCGGTATATTGCCCATCTCTATTGTACACACTACAGACTTATTATTTTCAACATACCCGTGATCTCGAAAAAAACCCACTGTGAACAACCCACTTGAATACTAACTGTCACATGTACTGGGAGAGGTAGTAATATAATTGCCATGTTGCCATGTTATCAGGGACCGACCTGGGCATGCGCCAGTGCGTATTTGGTTCTGAAACATCAGCACCTGGCTCTTAAATCTCAGAAATAGGCTTCTCAGTTGGCGCGTAACTTCTCAGATCATATTTTGATATACTTTCGATGGATAATCGAGAGAGACACTCTTACATGTATTATATATATGATTATCATTTATCATTGTTGTAGAGTGCTTAAGTTAATACTTCAAGTCTTAACTACCAAGCATTAATCTTCACTGTGGTTTCTGATCAAGTCTTGGCTGCCTAAATAGGCAGCCAAGACTTGATCAGAAACCACAGTGAAGATTAATGTTTGCTATAGTGTACTAAATGAAAATGATGAGAGCTATTACATACTTACAGTGTGTGTTACACAAACAGCAGTGTGACTCCGTAAATTGAAATCTGGCACATGAATTGAAAAAATAGGATCCGAGGCTGGAGCGTATTTTAAATAGCCCTGATCGGTCCCTGTGTTATTTTGTGAATTACGTAATAGATATTTTTTTAACCAATTAGCATGGCAGATTTTTGATAAAAAAAGATACCATGACGTAACCGTTAGGTAACACGATCGTTTTGATTGATGGTGGATCGGTTATGGTGTGTGTGTGTGGGGGGGGGGGGATTACCATGACAAGCAGAACAGCATTACAAGTCATTCAAGGGCGTGTCACAAGGCAGTAATACCGTTACAACATGTTAGCAGCTCATGTGATGCCATTTGCGCGACGTCACGGCCGTCGATTCATTTTCCAAGATGACAATGCAAACTCACACAGGCCCGTGTCGCTACAGAGTTCCCCCAGGAGCAGAATATTACCACACTGCCTTGGCCAACACTAAGTCCAGACCTTTCACCAATCCAGCACGTCTGAGATATGCTTGACAGGCGCGTACGACAACGTCAACAGTCCCATACCAATGTCCAGTAACTCGCCGCTGCACTGCAGGAAGAATGGAATAACATCAGTCAAGCTGATATTGGACGTTTTTTGGGGACTATGCCACGTCGGATCCGCGCTTGTCTCGCGGACTGAGGAGGATTTACAAGGTTTTGAGGTCTTGGACTAAATGTGGTAAATTCTCTGACTGACCGTACATGTTTTCGACAGCTCCGTGCGTGGAATGCGTGCTTGTCAGTTACTCAGCTATCGCTGAAGTCATTCACTAGATGTCACAGTGCAATGCCTCAACTGTCTTTTTCATGAAAATATAAATATAGTTCCCCATATATCTCACTTTTATCAAATACCCCCTACTTTGTTTGAATAGTATATTATTACCTACTGACAAATACAAATTAGTAATGCAATGGAAAGGTCCCTATAGAATTACAGAAACGAATGGTAGATGTTATTACAAACTTGACGGAAATGGAAAATAAAAAATCTGTCAGGCTATTTGGTTAAAAAAATGTCTGAATGTGTTATTTCACAAAATAACATGGCAAGTGCCGAAATTGAAAACAGTGGATTGTGTGAATAGGATATGATAGGTACAGTTAAAACTAGACGTCCTGTCCGGGAAATGCGCACAAATAGCACGTCGATGTGCGCATTAATCTACGCGTTATGGCCATGGTAAGGCTATCAAATTCTGCACATACCGCCCGTGCACAAGCAAAGTTTCAACCAATGGACCTCCGGGTGACCCGGAGGTCCATTGGCAGGAACATTGCTTGTGTTTGCTATGGGTAACAATGAGAACCTGCCATGCTTTGGATGCCATTCGATATGACAATTGCGCGCAATTCCAATGCGCAATTAAGCCTAGATAAGCGCACAGTTCGTGACAGGATTTCTAGTTTTAACTGCATGATGGAAATTGTTTCTATAGGAATGATAAAAAGTGATCCCGAAGCAGAATTCTACGATGAGGTGAGTTTAGATATGAAAGATGACGAATTAATAAAACTCCTGTAATAACACCAAGGGAATCCATACAAGACATAAAGTATGGAAACAGACTGTCATTCTCACAGAGAACATAACTAAAAGAGTTAATTCTTGCTTTTGGTGAGGTATTTACGGATATACCAGGAGAATCAAAATCTTATTGAACATGACATAAAACTGATTGACTCTGAACCAATCAGAACTAGGCAATATTCTTTGCCATCGTCTGTGGAAGAAACCATTAACATTGAAGTTAAATTCATGGTTGACATGCGATTCATTGAACCACTCCAATCTCCATATTGCTCCCCAATTGTGTTGGTTAGAAAACCCGACAATAAGGTAAGATTTTGTATGGACTTCAAAAAACTAAATAAGATTATTTTGTTTGATGCATAACCAATTCAAAAATCCGATGCAATCTTTTCAAAACTTTCAAAAAGTATGTATTTTTCAAAAATTGATTTCGGTAAGTGTTATTGGTAAATTAAACTGACCAAAAAGATCATGATCATTACAGCTTTCTCATCACCTTCGGGGTTATTTCAGTTTTGAAAACTACCTTTTGGTTTGGTAAGGGTCTCTGTCGTGTTCAGTAGAATGATGAGAATATTATTGAGTGGAATGGAAAATGTCGAAATACTTATTCACACTAAAACACGGGGAGAACACTTACAGTTAAAACTACAAGTTCTGTCACGAAATGCGCACAAATAACACGTCGATATGCGCGTTACTCTACGCGTTATGACCATAACAAGGCTATCAAATTCTGTACATATAACCTGTGCACAAGCAATGGTTCAGCCAATGGGCCGCCGGGTAACCCGGCGGTCCATTGGCAGAAACATTGCCTGTGTTTGCTATGAATAACCAGGAGAACTTGGCATGCTTTTGATGCCATTCGATATGGCAATTGCGCGCATTTCTTACGCACAATTAAGCCTAGATAAGCGCACAGTTCGTGACAGGACTTCTAGTTTTAACTGTAAAGACATTGGATGAGTTGTTTTTGTGTCTTACAGATGCACATTTAAATGCCAGACCAAGTAAGTGTATGTTGGGTTTTACAGTTTTGCAATTTCTAAGGTTTGATGTAAGGGAAGGAGAATCAAATCCCAGTCCAGGAAAGGTGAGAGTTATTGCTGAATCTAAGCGTCTGGAAACTAAAAATACAGATAAAATCATTTCTGGGTATGGACGTTTGTACCAAATGTTTCTGAAGTAGCCACTACACTGACAGCTTTGACAAGGAAGGGTATGCCAAATAAGTTGGATGGAAAAATAACTCATTATATAGCTTTTGAAACATTAAAAAAACATTTAACAAAGGGTCCCATTTTAAAAAAAGTCTGAAATAGATGACTTTTATCCCGAGAACAAATGCATTAAATAAAGGCATTGTTGCACTTTTGCTTCAAGAGTAAGCTTATGCCAGTAAACAAATTGTTATCGAGGGACACCCGTTATTTCGTAATTGAGCGAGAATGTCTTGCTCTGGTGTGGGGCATCACAAAAGTTCAAATATATTTGTATGGGAAGATATTTATTGTCGAAACAGACCATTATCCATTAATTTATATGAATAAAGCAAAGTTACCAAACAGCAGAATAATTAGAAGGGCACTTGCTCTACACGCTTACCGATTTGTAATTAAAGCCAATAAAGGAATAGATAATATTGGAGCAGACTACTTGAGCAGGCTTTAAAAATATGTAGCTTCACAGTACACGTTAACACATATTTTGTTTTGAAAAGGGGGATGTTGTCACATGTATTGGGAGAGGTAGTAATATAATTGTGTATTGTATGTACAAATGCTCTGCGTCGGCGTCAATGGGCTCTGGTAAGTTCAACATAAATAAAACATGAACGCAATGCATGACAAATTAGGGCCAAGGTAGGTTCTACTTGTAAATATTAACTATATTTATTATTGACCAGTGTGGGGTGAAAACAATACTGGAGTTGGATATTTGTTTGTCTGACTGAAGAATTTCGTGTGACTCAAGCTGATTGAGGCAGTCGGGAAATATATATGTTATATGCTTTGTTCGAAGCGGACAGTCCATACAGATGTCATTAAAAATGTCGAAGTGAGAGAGAAGTGTAAAAATATAGTTTTAATTCATAATCAATTTCATATTCATATTGCATTATTAGATCAAGTTTTTATGTAAGTAAAAATATATTATTCAAATGAATATTGTGTACTTGGATCAGGCTGTTCGTCCCTTGGGTTCTATGTTACAGCATTGTGATAACGTCTGTATAAATTTCTAGGTGCCATCACATTTTTGCTCAGTGCCAAAACGGTTAGTGCCAGTATGTGCGGTGCAGTATGTGCAGTCTAATAGGCTTAGTGTCAGCATGCTTAGTGCAGATGCTTAGTGCCATATGCTTAGTGCAGTGATCAACTTTGTGTTTTTGCTTAGTGCATTGATTAGTTAAGTGCGACGACTTACTGTCGTGTGTATCGCAACAGAGTGATAAATATTGTGCTGTGAAAAATGTAAAACATGTGTTCAACTGATCATTGTGTTGATACCACCAGTGATTTAATAGTTCCAATTGCATTGATTTAATAAATGAATCATCAGTGATTTAACAGTTCCAGGTGCATTGAATTAATAAATAAAGCATCATGAATAAAAAACTCAGTGTTGATTTCTAAAGAATCCCGTGACACTTTCTAACACCCAACATGCAGGAATTACAGTTTAATTTCACAATTCGTTATTTGACAAATGGATGGGACAAAGCAAAGACATTCGTACAGTAGGGAAATTGTTGATCGAGTTATGAAAATCACATCATACATGCGGTGGGACAATTGCTTGATACCAACTATAACAATTCAATTCGAGCATCCTCATCAACTGAAATTCTAGGTTAAAACTGGAACTACAGACTAATGTAATAATATCGTCTAGTCCCACTTGCATTTAACGATTCACCGTAGATCTCAGAATAAAAGAGGCGCTGTCGTTGACAATTACCGGATTACCACAAACAACCATAAAACTAATAATAGTCATTTGTCATATACCAGGCTTGAGCCGGGTTCTGAATGTCACGTCGGTGAGTTAATTCCAGTCTTTTTTCGATTTGTAGTTGACTCAGTTTGTATAGTGTCAGATTACTTGGGGATAGGCGATACGGTGCCCCAGACTGGGATGCGAACCTTCTATGTTCTGCCGTCAGAAAACTTTCGAATTTTCTTGTCCGTTTCCGACACAGCACGCACATAGTGAGATAACTGTTTGATATCGACTATGTACAGTTGCATTCGAGCAAGTGCGTGATCACGCATTCCCATCAACTGGGATTTCTGTGTTATTTATTTATGGATGTTTAAGGTCACATATTTATGCACAATGGCTAATCATGACCGTGACAGTTTTACGGGTGGGGGAAAGCCGGAGTACCCGGAGAGAACCACCGAGCAACGACGAGCAGCTGCCAGCTCCCCAACATCGTATCTCCGCACTGCAGACAGGCAGGGTTAGATTGGTTGAAGACATGCGTACTATCGACGTGCAGTACGCCTTAGTACACGGCGTCATCGTGCCCCCACGCGGGCAATGGGGATGAAGTGTCCTGCGCAAGGACACAACGCGGATGCCGCAGGTGGCATTCGAACCGAGGACCTCTCGGCTTGCAGCCTGCACCTCTACCTACTGAGCCACAGCGCTCCCCTTCTGTGTTGAGTATGTTCATTTATTAGCGTCCCACAAAGTAGATCTTCTGTTTCTCAGTCCATTGTTTCCAAGATTGCATGCGGGCGTACGGTTTTTCATTTTATTTTTCATTTTTGTAGTTATTTGTTTGCCATCAAAAGTTCATGTTCTTGATCTATTTTATGTTTTAGGCTTCATAATCACATTGCAGAGCCCTGTTGCACTCAAGATCCAAATTTATCTGTTTTATTAACCCTTTACCCAACGAATCGGCCGCATCCGCCTGCGTAATATGCAAATTCAGCAGTTGAAAAAAAATATTATTTTTCAAAACATTTCTACAAAACCATATCATGTGACCCCCCGTTGGAACGAGATCGTCGAGCTCGTTCCAACGAGGGATCACATGATATGGTTTTGTTGAAAAATTTTGCAATATTTGAAAAAATGTTATTTAAAATAATAAATTTTGATATCGTCTGCGTTGTGTAAAGGGTTAACTCGAGTAAAATATCAGATTAAATTCCGAGTTGTATTAGGCCACACAAAGTAGATATTCTGTTTCTCAGGACATTTGTGAAATTGAATGCGGGCGAGCGTTTTTTTATTTTATTTTTTATTTCAGTAATTACTACTTTGCCATCAAAAGTTCATGTTCTTGGTTCAAGTTTTAGGCCTCATAATCTACAGAATAGCATGGGTGGTGGTTATTTCATCCCTTGAGTGCAAGAAGGCTTTGCAATGCTAAAGCATTGCAAAGCCTTCTTGCACTCAAGGGGCAAATTCATCAATTTTTTTAACTTGGGTAAAATATCAGATATAAACCATTTAATTTTTATTTTTTCAAGTTTACATTGGTTATAAAAAGAGAGCACGCGGCAGCCAAAAGGACAATGCGAGGGGCCTGAGAAATAGATTTTTAACTTTTTTTAGGCCTAATTATAATTTCTTTCCCAGAATTGCTCATTATTAAGCTTGGCTGATATGACTTTCAGCAGGACTAATATGATGCAAATCTCTGTCGATATGAACCAAGCTAAAGTTGTCTCTGTAATGCGTTACTGGGCTGCATTTTGTTTACACCGAAATCGTTCCCAGTTATTTGACAAAAGCAAACAATCAGTAAAATTATTGTTACCAAGCAAAAAGTGAGGAGTTTTTTTTGTATGCTGGGGATTTTATGATGGAAATAGTAAGGATTGGGTGGATGAAGAGAAACAAAAGATAATGTGTACATAATTCAAATAAAGGTAAATAAATAGAGGATATTCACGAAAATTTGATGAATACCGAAAATATCTCGTGAGTGGCTACAAAGAAATATGAGGATCTTCACGAGCGACGCATCAAATTTTCGTGAATTTTCTTTTTATTTAATGCTCTACGACTATAAACTCTCCAATTTGTGGCCTTTATTTGCCATTAAGGCGCAAAATATATGTGCCGAACCGGCGTCCATACAAAAATTACAACAACCAAACTCCAACCATTGGAATGTGTGAATATCCGCACAAAAAGTAGTCCCGTCTTATTTCTCCCCTAACTTTACGATTTACCAAGGCTGGCGAATTGAAATAATCGCAATGTGTTTCGAAGAAATAGAACAATAACAAAAAACACCACTTTCTTATTTTCAATAAGACACGTCATTTTATTTTTTTTGAACTCAATGCACTGAAGACGTGTGAAGTTGAACTGCAGAAATTTGAAAGTGATTTCGGCTTTTCGCTGGAAGGTGAATGAGAAAGTCAAACTTTGAAACCGCTGATTTAATGAATTGATTTAGTCACTGTCACTATCAATTATTCGAATTCGTTTGTATTTGGGACTCTGGAATTCATTACTGATGTGCTGACTCGTTTAAAGTACATGTGATTCGTCATCCGAACCTACGATGAAATATCGATTTCTAAATATCATTTTGATATTTCGTTTTGCCGACCGACAGGGGAATATGACTTAATTTTTCAGCGTGAATTGATGCCTGAGCATTAAATAAAAACCATTTAATATTTATTTTTTCAAGTTTACATTGGTTATAAAAAGAGAGCACGCGGCAGCCAAAAGGACAATGCGAGGGGCCTGAGAAATAGATTTTTAACTTTTTTTAGGCCTAATTATAATTTCTTTCCCAGAATTGCTCATTATTATGTCTCAAAGTTAGTTTGTCCAATCAAAATGCTGGAATACCTTCTAAAGATTCCACCGTATCGGGTTACTCACCTGATATTAATTAATATCAGGTGAGTAGCCGCCATTACTATTTTGATGCAATTCCCCTCACTTCGAATTTTCAAAATCTGAATTAAAACAAAATAAGAGAATTTAGGTTCCGAAAATATTTTCAGGATACCGTATTTTGTGATTAAAAACATTAAATATGTAAAAAGATGGGCAGAAGATAATATTTGTAGTCTGAAAAGTTCTTTGTTTTACGACTCCTTCAGTCACTGTTTGGATCGGGTTTTTGAGGTGAATAGAAAATTTGTGTTGCCCCTCTGGAGTTTTTGTCCAGCTCATCAATGCCAAAGGGTGCTCCTATTTTCAGAAATTGCAAAAGCGGCAACATCAACATCACTATAAATAATAAATGAACAAACTTGTTTTTGAAACATTCCGATCAAACAGAATTAACAGAAAGTCGGTGTGCGTTTCAGATTCAACTTCAAAGTTCAAGTTGCGTTATTGTTATTGTTTGCTCTACAGTAAAAAAGTGATTTTTAATGTCCAAAACTGCTTTATTAGTCCCTTTTAGGTAGTAACAACAGTAAATGTACTCAAGGGGCTTCCAGATTATGCCGAGTTGGCAAGCAGCACTGATCTCAGTGGCAAGCAGCGATTCGTTTCATTTGTAAACAAGTACGGCAATCGCCCTTCGCAAAGTGATGATTTGTTTACAATTACCATGGTTACACGTACCGGTGCCTGTTACTGTTCATGATTCTGCGCGGTGCTATCGATAGTGGTTCCTGAAAAATAAATTCCGGGCCGTTGATTGTTTATGGAGAAAATTATTAATCGCTTGATTTACATGGACTTTCGACATAATAAATATGTTACATGGCGTGTAGCTGGCTGATACATTTCCATACAAGGCTCTGAGTGTTCATATCAGGTTTGGCTTCGCCTCACCTGATATGCACACTCATCGCCTTGTATGGAAATGTATCAGCCAGCTACACGCCATGTAACTTATATTATTAACCCTTTACCCAACGTAACGGCCAAAACCGTCCAGCGCTATTCTGAAAAATCGTCAATTAATTTTCAAAATATTTTCATTTTTTGTCTCAAAAACATAGGTTATGACCCCTCGTTGGAACGAGCTCGTCGAGCTCGTTCCAACGAGGAGTCATAACCTATGTTTTTGAGACAAAAAATGAAAAAAATTAGTTATTCAAGAATTTTTTTTGCAAGTGTCGTCTGCTTTTCATGTTAGGTAAAGAGTTAAGCTTGGCTGATATGACTTTCAGCAGGACTAATATGATGCAAATCTCTGTCGATATGAACCAAGCTAAAGTTGTCTCTGTAATGCGTTACTGGGCTGCATTTTGTTTACACCGAAATCGTTCCCAGTTATTTGACAAAAGCAAACAATCAGTAAAATTATTGTTACCAAGCAAAAAGTGAGGAGTTTTTTTGTACGCTGGGGATTTAATGATGGAAATAGTAAGGATTAGGTGGATGAAGAGAAACAAAAGATAATGTGTACATAATTCAAATAAAGGTAAATAAATATATATTATCACCATTGTGTTCGTGTACAAAATATTGTATCTGACTTGAGCTCATGTTTCTTATGCAAGTTATACCATGATTACCTATTCTACGATATATGAAAAGCCTATGACAAAAGATGTTAGCTTTACACACGAACCGTGGTGAACACGCCGGCAATGGGATTTCAGTAGTTAAAATTTAAACGTTAATAATCTGACGATCATGGCATAAATAAAATATACCGAAAGTAGCTTGGTGTACCAAATGTTCACCACTCCTGCTTCAGGTTTTATTTCAGAAATCACAGAACCTCAGGTACTATCGACCGAAAGAACATGAAAAGAAACGTTCTAATTATTTTATTATGCCGAACAAAAAACAATTAGCTTTCATCGTTAAGCGTTAACTGCAACATGCCATCAGCCATATAACGAGGTGACCGAATCCAAATACATGCTTTTAGTTACGTCATTTGAAACGAATGGCGTCGCTTTAGGAGTTACAAGATCACCAAATTCTAAAATGACTTGTTACAAATGTCGTCGCTTTGGGAGTTTCCGTATCTCCACATGTCAGTGTTTACAACTGCATCATGCTATTCATAATTCATTATTAATGCTTGTTTGATAAGTGGTATACTGGAAAATAAATTCATGTTTCTTGGACGATGACTGTTGTTAGAATTAAGCGGAGTGAAACCATTTATTTTGAACTTGGGGCAGAGACTTGGAGAGGTCGAGGAGTACCAATACTAAACTTGTGAAGTATAATTGAGTGAAGTCATATTCACGATTCACTAAAGTGGTGAACAACACGTGCGTTTTTAATATTTCTGGTTCTTTTGAATTCATGGTTTGCAGTTAAAATTGAAAACACATCCACTGAAGATGACATATTTGTAGGTAAGTTTGTGTCTATCAGCGACTTAAAAAGTTAAACAGACACCGCGCCAGTGTTTTGGTGTTGAAAAATTCCAATCCGCACGTGCGTAATCGACGCGAATCAATGGACGTGGACCTTACATTTTCTTTGTTCTCGTGTCTCCACGGAAGAACATTCCGATAGTACCCGTGTTTTATCAAAAAACTGAACTAATATGACTTTTAGAAGGTGAAAAATTAACCAATCACGATTGATGTCACAGACGTGAGGCATAATAATTCGTATATAGACAGTGTTTGGGTAGTGCCCTTACTCTTTACCCAAACGCAGACGATATCAAAATTTATTACTTTAAATACCATTTTTTCAGATTTTTAAAAAAATGTCAACAAAACCATATCATGTGACCCCCGTTGGAACGAGCTCGACGAGCTCGTTCCAACGAGGGGCCACATGATATGGTTGTGTCGAAATATTTTGAAATTTAATATCTTTTCAACTACTGAATTTACATATTACGCGGGCGGATGCGGCCGATTCGTTGTGTAAAGGGTTAACATATACCATCACCATTATGTTTGTACATATAAAAGATATTTCTCAATAGCTATCGACTCGATAGATATCTATAAATATTTCTCAGTAGCTTCCTAAATAACGTCACGCTACGTCGCATCACGTCGCCTTGAAAGAACGATCAGCTGATCTTTCTTATTGTTTTGAAACGTTCGCATTTGGGGTAGAGTTGGGCTGAATATTGTGCAAAAACAACGCCTCGTGGTATGCAATAAAAAAGAAAATATTGTCTGTTGTAGTCAGTATCTGGAATTATCTCACGACTGTGGGGCTGAAAGTATTATTTTGAAGTATGTTGAAAACGAGACCGATTCAAGTCGTTTGGGATATGTTTTGAACGTCCATTGCATGTGAGTAATAAAGTTGTCATACGGAATATTTTGTTTTCGTGTATCACAAAAGCTGTTGTTTTACAGTTTGGTTATTGGTTTGAGATTCCCAAACAATTTGAAAATTAAACCTTTTGGATTGATTTGGGTAACGCCTTCAATGGCGTTTGCATGTATACAGACCCGTACATGTCACGAACTTGTAATGTAAGGTTTTTGAAACAGGGAAGCACGTGTACTCGGACAGAGATATTTAATCAATGGCTGACAATTTTCTTCATTTGAAAGGATTTACAAAGTTAGTTCCTTTTAATTCCCCTATGCTCTAAGTCAATTTGACACCAAGGGTTTGGAAATTTCACATAAAAATTAAAATTTCGAATTGTTAGCGAATTCGTATCATCGATGTGCGCATCATTTCACACACTTCAGGTATTTTTCTGTTGAGGAGTATAAACATGGAGAAGCTTTACAACCTTGTCTTAATCAATTTGAATGTTTGACTATTATTCTCTGTTGAACAACAAATGAAAGTGACGGTTCAAACGGATATGCCATACGCGGCAAATGCTGCAATTTTCCATTCGTTTCTAAGTTATATTTGCGCGTCCATGTAGTGACTTTTCAAATTATAATTCATATTGCGGTATTATGGGCCGAAATTTACACTCAGTGTTAGGCATGGATAGGTCTCGGTCTCGGGGAGGAGGAGGCTAGTCGCCCTGTTCACCCCTTCTAGATCCGCCACTGCATGCATTCAACAATGTGCCATGCACTTATGGATGAGCATTAGAGCGAGGGCTAGGGTGGATGGAGGAAACGGGTGGCTAAGCCATTCACCTTTGGTCTGCCCCCAAATGCCATCGACCACCACGAATGCCGATGACTTAAACGATTTCACAAATAAAACAGTGTACACGTCGTATACGGACTGTATCCAATTAGTGAAACACATATTCGCACACGCAGCAGTTACTCAAAAATCTACAAACAACGCAAGGTGGGGGGGGGGGGGGGGGGTGGGGGTCACTAAAAATTTGCAAGACGTGACGTCCTATTTTTTATTCAGCTCCTTTTCACACCCACCCACCCACGACGTGCAAATTTTCTACTACCGTTCTCAGACACCCACCCCCACTCTCCCATTAAAATCCAAAATAAGCTTATAAACTTAGTAGGCACAGCTGTCTTTAGGGGGTTTTCATAATGTTCTTAACCCTTTACCCAACGTAACGTCCAAAACCGGCCAGCGCTATTCTAAAAAATCGCCAATGATTAATTTTTATTATTTTTTCATTTTTGTCTCAAAAACATAGGTTATGACCCCTCATTGGAACGAGCTCGTCGAGCTCGTTCCAATGAGGGGTCATAACCTATGTTTTTGAGACAAAAATGAAAAAAATTAGTTATTCAATCATTTTTTGGCAAGTGTCGTCTGCTTTTCACGTTAGGTAAAGGGTTAAACTGGTACCACCAATTTAAACCTCTTTGGGCTGCTGTGGGCCCCAACCTACAAATGACAAGCTGTTCATTATCAGGCTTGGCCAGAGCAGGTGTACATATACGGGAACAAATTTTCATTTGAATTGTTCCCAAAATATTGTCTGTACATTTTCTACATTTCGAACAAGACACCCACCCCCTACTAACGTGTGACATTTTCCAGTTTAAGCCCAATATTCTCACATATAAAGCCTCCTGATGTTGTATTTATGTTAAGAGTGTGATGTACAACATCATCTTTAAGATTTGAAACACAAATGATGGTATATATTAGCTGATATATTGATATATTTTTAAAAAATTCAAAAAATTGCACAAGTTGGAAATGCACATTTTTGGCGCACTCAAGAGACCCACCCACCCACACGTCACGTCTTGCAAATTTTTGGTGGCCTCCCCCTGTGTTGAAACACATTTAAAAATATGAAAACGGCGTGTTCAGCATCTATTGATCTGTAACTTTTTTTCTATTCATTATGTCAACAGTGTGCGCATCGTGACATATAAAACAAACGTTGTCTTTTCCACCAGTATGAAAGTCTAGGGTGCAAGATCTTGATAATAATTGTTATCTACGTAAAAACAGTAACGTTTTATCTTTTATCGTTATCGAAAACTCGCCGTCAATAAAAAAATCTTTTATCGTTACTGCAGTAAGAATAAAAGTCACGTGATATCGCAAGAGTACAACGTTCACGCCCATCTCATTTGCATGACGTACTATTTCATTCAACACTTTGAATAACTAATTATCGCTGCCGCGGATCGAAACAAATAAAACGGGGCGTATTTATCGAAATGTATTGAATAAAAAAGGCCATTAATTAAACTTACTGAATTGTAAAAATAAAATTTGACGGAAAAGAGTAAAAATTAGTAACTTACACTTTTTCAAATGAGATTATTTCACCCTTCGAGACTTTAATTATCCTGACGTTCAAACGTCACTGGGAATTCAGTTTCTTCAACATTTTTCAAAATGTGACGTCAAACGTCGGAAAGTACAAATAACCAGATATTTTTCACATTAGTGATTATCTGGTTGAAGGCTAGATTATTTTTAGTGGTCTGCATTTGTTAATCAAAACTTGTTTTATTACGGGAGTGGGGGAGGTGGGGGTGTAGATAAAAGGGTTATATACACATGGTGTTTGTAAAAAATCTTTTATCGCGACTCGAGCGTTTTCGGGGGCTACATAGCTACTCGTCGCTGCGCGACTCGTAGCTATATATGCCCCCGAAAACGCTCTCGTCGCGATAAAAGATTTTTTACAAACACCATGTGTATATAACCCATATTTCTCGGGAAGAATAAAACTATCAAATTACTGTAAAAACAGTAGAGTGGAATCGGGGTTTCGAGCCCACCAAATTTTTTTGTCTCGATCGCACTTCATCAAAACTTAGTTTTTTTCGAGAAAATCGCGTTCGACTCGATCGAATTATATGGATTTGTTCGATGCGACATGTCAACGTTCACATCGTCACGTTTCCTGATTCTAACAGTGGGTGACGCTAGACGTGTCGTGGGTTCGACGTCCGATTTCTCTAACGGTTAACGTTGGGCTGGCTAAAAATTTGACGGAATTTTAACAAACTCTAAAAATACCCTCTCTTAAAAATTCACTTTTGGAGGGCTCGTAAAATCTGACACGACGGTTCTCTGGAAAACACTCACCTTTTCGCAGAGGTAACACGGACCCGCCATTTAGGTGAATTTTTTCGAAAGAATACTACCAGAAAAGACCGTGCCGATGCGGATAAAGACCAACGATCCAATCCGGATTACCACGGAAAAACAGAGTGAATTTAATGGAGGGTCAAAGTCGATTCGAGCCCACCGCCAAAGCCGATTCGAGCCCACCGCGGTGTCCCTCGGAAAAAACAGAGTCCAACTCGATGCACTTAATCATACAGAGTTATCTTCTAGCTTTTTCTCCAAAAAACAAAAGCTTGAAGAGCTTGAAATAAGTAATCCCCCAATTACTTCACTTTCCTGACGCTATCTAACCAATCAGATTGCTTGATTCCCATAACCTATACTTTACCATACAAAAACTGTAAACAAAAAATAGCATGGTTAGAACAATGCACTCCAAAAACCAAAAGCTCGAAGAGCTTGAAATAAGTAATCATCCAATCACTTCACTTTCCTGACGCTAACTAACCAATCAGATTGCTTGATTCCCATAACCTGTACTTAATCACACAAAAACTGTAAAAAAATAGCATGGTTAGAACAATCTACTCCAAAAACCAAAAAATCGAAGAGCTTGAAATAAGAAATCATCCAAGCACCCACTTTCCTGACGCTAACTAACGAATCAGATTTATTTATTATTTATTTATTGATGTTTACACATATTTATGCACAATGGCTAATCATGACCGTGACAGTTTTACGGGTGGAGGAAGCCGGAGTACACGGAGAGAACCACCGAGCAACGACGAGCAGCTGCCAGCTCCCCAACATCGTAACTCCGCACTGCAGCACAGGCAGGGTTAGATTGGTTGAAGACATGCGTACCATCGACGTGCAGTACGCCTTAGTACACGGCGTCATCGTGCCAGAATCAGATTGATTGATTCTCATAACCTGTACTTAATCATACAAAGTTATCTCCCCTTATTACAAAGCAGTCCTATTCGATTCTTATCACCGGAATATTCAAGAAGATTACGAAAAATAATATTCTTAACTCTCGTCGTGGTGCGGGGTCACAACCAGAACCGAAAAACGTCTTCCTTTTTACAAAGCCAGGCATGTGAGGTATCGATTTGTAGGGCTCGATGAGTACATTACAAAAATTACATTTTTTCATTTTACATGGGGGTGGGGATCACGCCCATCAGAAAATCGAGTCCCGAGAAGGTAGTCATTTGACAGATCAAATTGAAGGTATCGACGAGTAGATTAAGAAAATCATATTTTTAACCCTCGTCGTGGGGGTGGGGACACGACCAGCCGATAAACGCCTTCCTTTTTACAAAGCCAGGCATGTGAGGTATCAGTTTGAATGGCTCGATGAGTACATTACGAAAATGACATTTTTTCATTTTACGTGGGGTGGGGGTTACACCCATCAGAAAATCGAAAGTTTGGAGAAGGTAGTCATGTGACAGATCAAATTGAAAGTATCGACGAGTAGATTAAGAAGATCATATTTTTAACCTTCGCAGAGGGGTGGGGTCACGACCAGAGCCGAAAAACGTCTTCCTTTTTACAAAGCCAGGCACGTGAGGTATCAATTTGAAGGGCCCGGTGAGTACATTAGGAAAATTACATTTTTCATTTTACGTGGGGGTGGGGGTCACGCCCATCAGAAAATCAAAAGTTTCGAGAAGGTAGTCGTGTGTCCTATTACATTAAAGGTATCGACAAATAGATTACGAAAATAATATTTTCAACCCTCGCCGTGGGGTTGGGGGTCACTCCCATCAGAAATCAAAAGTTTTAAGAAGATAGTCGTGTGCCCTATCAAAGTAAAGGTATCGACGAGGAGATTATGAAAATCATATTTTTTTCCGTTCTTCTAACGGTGGAGTTGTGACCATCTTGAAATCGAAAGTATGAAGAAAGGTAGTAATGCGACATATTAAATTGAAAAAAAACCCAACTTGAATCTGATGCATCATTCATTTTGATGTCTGGGTTCAAACACGGAAGTATGATTCTTATGCTAATGAGAGATACACTCACCTGTTTAACAAGTCACGCTGTGAGGTGTTTCATTCAATAATAACTCTGTGTACTGTACCATAGATTTGTCAATAAAATTATAAATCGATCTTCTAACACAGCACGTTTCAACATTTTGAGAAAAGGCTATTTCACTATTTCCGAAAAGTATTAATCCAGACAAACTATTTTTTTAGGAAAAATTACCACGAGAAGACATCACATAACTGAACAAGTATACATCTTGATTAAATTAATTCAAGTAAAACCATTTGTCACGTGTTAGAAAAAGATTTTTAAACAGCCTAAACGCACGTGTGGAAAAGTTTTGATTTTTTACAACAGGAGTTAAAATATTTTAAGATAGGTGGCGTTATATAAATACAGCAACAACAAAAAACAGTGTTTGCCATGTGCCTGCGTATGAAAATGAGAAAAAATCCTTTCTAACCACCACACCGTTTACTGCGATATTTATCACAGGTATTCAACACGTGCAAAGATCATGAAAAACAGTGTATCAGACGTTTTTTGTTTAGAAATTATGTATTTTGTCCATGATTATGTATATAAGAGAGAAAAGGTACGCAACTTCCTGGCTTGGAAGATTTCGACCTATCTTATTCAAACTCGCAGAAAAAAACAAACCCTTGAATTTGTAGACACGATATTGAAGTCATCCAGCAGCCAAGGCATTAAGCTGTACGTTGATATAACACCTGCTCGATGAAATATTTTTAACGTTAAAACGGGTGAAATATATCTCGAGAACGACTCCCTTTTTTTTGGTCGGACAAGGTTGTTGACAGAAAGTTGACTGAGGGGGTCATTCAAAACAATTGATCAAATTTCTCGAACAAAAACGACTCATCTTCTAACTACGATTGTCGCTATATTCTAAACTTCACTACACTAATCATACAATACGGTATTAGAGCTTCAGGACCTCTTGAATATTATAAACGTACGATTTGTATTACCTTCAACACAAATCGTAATTTCCTTCACATCACCATGCTTGTACAATACCGCATCGAATTTGACCTCACTATCATCCCATTGGTTGATGAACCTGAACTCGTCATCCGAATGGTCGATATTAAAAATGAAGGATTCCCCCGTATTTTTTTTCTATCACAAATATGGCAACCGATTGGAAGTCTACTCACTGCCAACAACCGTGTCCGACTAAGAAAAAGGGGAGTCGTCGCAGATAGATATATTTCACCCGTTTCGTGATAATGAGAATTTAAAATCTTGTAAATTTTCACCATTGTTATTGACACATATCAAACCTTGACCCGTATGAATGTTCCATGTCTTGACGTGTGCCAATACTTCGTACTGATCTCGAACACGCGAATTTTAAGGGTTAGAAAATAAGGATTCATCTTGGAATTGCTTTCGATGGACGGAATGAACCGTATTCCCCAGTTAGGTTCAAGGGAAGTAACTCTGTACTCTGTAACAACTCATCCATAGATTCAAAGGAAATAACTCTGTAACAACTCATCCGTAGGTAGAGGTTTATTATGAGGTCATCAGGGGTCATGATACGGGTTAGGTTCAAGGTAAGTAACACTGTCATCCGTCAAATTGTTAGGTGGGTACATCAGAGGCCATGGTGAGTACATTAGGGGCTATGATGAGGTCATCAGGGGTCATGATACATGTTAGGTTCAAGGGAAGTAACAACTCATCTGTAGGTTCAAGGGAAGTAACCCTGTAACAGCATAGGTAGAGGTTTATTATGAGGTCATCAGGGGTCATGATACGGGTTAGGTTCAAGGGAAGTAACTCTGTCATCCGTCAAATGTTTAGGTTCAAGGGAAGTAACTTTGTAACATCGTAGGTAGATGTTTATTATGAGTATTATGAGAGGCCATGATGAGTACATTAGAGGACATGGTGAGGTCATGATACAGGTTAGGTTCAAGGGAAGTAACAACTTATCTGTAGGTTCAAGGGAAGTAAGCCTGTAACACCATGGGCAGTGGTTTGTTTTGAGGTCATCAGGGGTCATGGTACGGACTCAAGAGAAGTAACTCTTTCATCCGTAGGTTCAAGGGAAGTAACACTGTAACACCGAGGTTTATTATTAGGTCACCAGGAGTCATGATACAGGCGAGGTTTAAGGGGAGAAACACTATCACCCATACGTTCGAGAGAAGTAACTCTGTAACACCAAAGATTATTATGAAGCCATCAGGTTAGGTTCGAGGGAAGTAACTCTGTATAGCAACTCATCCCAGGTTTATTATGAGGCCATCAGAGGTCATGATACGGGTTAGGTTCAAGGAAAAAGTAACAGGTTCAAGAGAAGTAACACCAAGGTTTATTATGAGTACATCAGAGGCCATGATGAGTACATTAGAGGTCATGATGAGGTCATCAGGGGGTCTTGATATAGGTTAGGTTCAAGGGAAATAACAACTTATCTGTAGTTTCAAGGGAAGTAACTCTGTAACACCATGGCTAGAGGTTTATTATGAGGTCATCAGTGGATATGATACGGGTTAGGTTCAAGGGAAGTAACTCTGCCATCCGTAGGTTCAAGGGAAGTAAAACTGTAACACCGAGGTTTATTATTAGATCATCAGGAGTCACGATACAGATGAGGTTTAAGGGAAGTAACTCTATCATCCATAGGTTCGAGAGAAGTAACTGTATAACAACTCATCCCAGGTTTATTATGAGGTCATCAGAGTTCATGATATGGGTTAGGTTCAAGAAAAAAGCAACAGGTTCAAGGGAAGTAACTCTGTAACACCAAGGTTTATTATGAGTACATCGGAGGCCATGATGAGTACATTAGATGTCATGATAAAGTCATCAGGGTGTCATGATATAGGTTAGGTTCAAGGGAAGTAACAACTCATCTGTAGGTTCAAGGGAAGTAAATCTGTAACAACATAGGTAGAGGTTTATTATGAGGTCATCAGGGGTCATGATGCGGGTTAGGCTCAAGGGAAGTAACTCTGTCATCCATGGGTTCAAGGGAAGTAACACTGTATCACCGAGGTTTGTTATTAGGTCATCAGGAGTCATGATACAGGTGAGGTTTCAATAGTTAAAATCACTATAAAATTAACAAAACTGCTCTTCATACACTTGGCGAACACGTCTGGGCCTCAGGCACCCTGGCTGTGCGTCTCCCGGGAAAGTTTCGGCAATATATTCGGTATTGTGAATACAAAATCTGACACAGAATTTCGACCGAACCGCAATTGTCTCATCATCTATTCGAACTTTTCTGTAGAGCAACACTCTTGAATCTCAGCTCTCGAGAAAGAAACGTGAAAACATTGAATCTGGGATGCTGTTTGAGTTTGTTTTTTTCTAAATTTCGAAATATTTATGAATTCTCGACCTATTGGTGTTCCATGTCGCGATCAGAAAGAATCACTTTTGCGACCACGGTACTACTATACGGCTAATTGGCCTTCAGATTCATCGCAAAATCAAGACGAGATAACTACAAACAACATTCTCCAGTTGGTTCGTAAACAACGGGCGTTAATCAATGTGAGATAATTGGTATTTGTACGTACGGTCTGTACAAGTCAATGTATTCATAGATAGCCCAAGGAGAATTATATGTTTTATGTCAAGGAAGAGATGATGACAAGTAAAACATCGCACCTTAGTTCAGAACAAGTGTTTATATTACCGTAAATTGTGCTGTTGAATGCAAACCACAGTACACTAATTTTACGCCATTGTCAACGACTGATACACTCTTTTATCTTACAATCAACATGTATTTTGTCTGCATTAACTCCGCACTGTCGTGTATCCCACCCCCTGATACAGATGTTTGTATCATGGGGTCAGATACAAGCACGTTTCTTTCGCGTGAGTTCCATTTTTTCTTTTTGTTCATCCGTACGAATAAATAGTTCGTTATATATTCGTCTACATTCTTGACTTATCCCCAATATATTGTAAGATAAAATGATTATTACCATTATGTGGATGTACAACATATGTATCCGAATCTCGATCCGGGTTCTAAGGGTAGATCACGACTCGTCTTCGACTCGTCGCGATCTGACCTTAGAACCCGGAGCGAGACTCGGATACATATTTTGTACATCCATCTCACAGTAATAATCTCTATTTATCATAAAAAAACTATTCTCATCATTCAAATAACCTGATCTTGTGCGCCGTAGTGACTCGTAAAGACAACAATGATGCAAAAAAGAAGGAACATGTCCGTTGTTACCCCCAGGTACTCGGCGCAAGCTGTGAAATCGAAAGAAAAATGGTATTAGATAATATTTCTGAATCGATGCTGACGTCCCCCCCCCCCCCCTCCATAATGGTAAATATATATATATTAACAAGGTACCCAACTCGCTTTTCGAAAATGATAGCACTAATCATCATTATATCCCCCTCACATTTGATTCATTCAACGTATCTAGCAGTACCCGGTGTCAGTGGAAAGGGGAATGAATACGCTTTACAGCGGTGTATTACACGACCATTGGGTCTTCTTGAGTTGTTCATACTAACTGGGAGAAGTCACAGAAAAGGCCGAAATACATTTACTCGGACAAGATACTGTTCTGTGGAATGTGGGTTACGAGTAGACTTTTCTCATTTATTATAAAAAATCGAGGTCCTTAATAGTTACAAACGGAGAGCGCCTACATGTATCATGCAACTTGACAAACCTCTGACCTAGGCGAAAACCACCACTCAATAAGGAATGTTTTGCACCCTTATTCTTGAGAGTGATAAAGCAGCCAGACTCCGTAAGTTGAATAGCCAGTATAGTGTCACGATCAATGGCTGCTTCTAATGCTTCTAATACAGCCTCGTGTGCAACTCTCCT
Organism: Pictodentalium vernedei; assembly: GCA_031216915.1. Taxonomy (NCBI): domain Eukaryota; kingdom Metazoa; phylum Mollusca; class Scaphopoda; order Dentaliida; family Dentaliidae; genus Pictodentalium; species Pictodentalium vernedei. The sequence continues at coordinate 57,644,947 of CM062296.1, forward strand.
AATCGACTGCTTTTCGAACACAACTGTAAGCTTCCTGTTTACTTCCATTGCCATATCCATAATTTTTCAGGAAAAATCAACTAAGCTCCAAAACGGAAAGTCGAAAACGCGTTCCAACCGAATAGCCAGCTTCATTCGATAAATAGCACAAAATTCTGAGAGATTTATTTCTTTCTAAATTCTTCCGATCAATAGATTTTTGTCAAATTTGACGGCTCGGGATCCGCCATTTTTCACTTTTGCCATGCACGCGAAAGTAACAAAGAAAATGTTTAGCATGAAACGAGAAAATGTGCGTTTCTGATTTAATACTAATAAAGACAGAAAAATAACACGTTTCAACACTTCATTTAACCGACAGATCAAAATAATGTTGATTTTTCTCGGCAAATGAATACCACAATGAACCCCTTTCCAGGCATAAGCGAAGAAGGCTCGGCATCATGTTTTTTTTTGTATTTGACGACTGACAAAATAGAAGATAGATCACCTAAACGACACAAAAATAATTACGTGAGCGTGAGTGAAAATTCAAACCCTGAATATCCAAACAATCAATCAATATAAATATTTTCAGGCATAACACACAAGAGAATGGGGAGAGGGTGGTCCCTAAAAGGTGAAAATCGTCTGCTAGAAGCAGTGTTGCGTGGCTAATAATATTTTGTCCATATACAGTACAAGTCAAAAGTAGGTGAAGAATAAGCACTACCGGTGTAAACTATAAATGTAATGTTTCTTATAGCATTAACACAAAAATGGAAAATAAAAATATATAAATTCTTCTTTTGACTATTTTCTCCTTCAACTCAAACATACATGTCACATGGTGGAAGCTGTCTTATTACAAAAAAAAAAAAAAAAACACCCACAAAGTGGAAGATGCATGCAGGGCCGGGGAAAGGAAAATCTGGCCTCGGTGACGCCCCCCACCCCCTTTCAAAAATGTCAGGATATTGCACATATGATAAAGGCATCTGCAGCGAGTGCCGAAGGCGCGATCGACCATAGGGTGATTAAGGGGGTTGGGGGTGGGTGGGGTGTGGGGTGAGGGGTTTCCCCCAAAGAAAGCGTTGAAATCATTTATGAAATGGAGGTTTCTGGCGGCTTTGGGGATAAAAAATCAAGTTATTTTTTGGCCGTCAAAATAACGTTTTTTAGCAGTATGTTTCAAATTTCCAAGTTCATCTGTGAGTATCCAGTGACGTACAGCTGCAGATATTGACTGCACAATTCTTGAAGCGATAATTATTACTTCAAGTTGATTTAAAAAAGTTATTAAATCATTCAGTCCAGAATTACAGCCGTTGGTCAAGTGCATAGCTCCATTCACGATAAGCCCTATTCTTAACAGTTGGCACAGGAGTCAGAACCTTGGGGGAAGGAACTAGGTCAACATGGCCTGAAAGCCGGTCTTTTAATAATTTGTTTTGGTACCACCATTGGCCCTTTGAAAGGATGAACTAACCCCCCCCCCCCCCAAAAAAAAAAAAAAAAAAAAAGAGAAAAATTAAAATAAATAAATTGAAATACAGTCTTTCGGACAATGTTTGGACAAGGGGTTGGGGCTGGACAGGCGTAACCAAGAATCCTTGTCTCCTGGGCCACACCTGTCCCCCCAAAGTTCCGAGCTCCGTTGTTACTATCCCGGCCCCCACCCACTCCCCGGCCATGACCCCATGACCAAAATATGCATACATAGATACTGTTTTACAGTACAACAGGGTGGTTTCATACATGTCCTCTTAGCAGGTCGATATACATATTTTTCAACATATTCTTGCCAGTCTAGTAGAAAGTTGGGGACTCAACAAGCTAATCTGCAATTTATGGACCACCAGATAACTAATTATTCAGTGGTCCTTAAACGGCAAGTTCGCTTGGTGAGTCACAGGATTTGCCAGGTTGCCAGGTTGCCAGGTATAGTCAGTGGTTGATGCCCACATGCGTTGTTTTGCACAAGCAAAATTACAGCCAGCGGACCTCCGAGTGGAATTCAGAAATCACTTGACTTACAGTACGAGTCGAAATAAGTTGTAGAATAACCACTATGAGCTATGCATCTTCAACTACACCAATAACACAACAACCTGACATCATTTTCTGGAAAGCTCTCACGGAGAGCTTTCCGGAAAATGATGTCAGGTTCTTCTGTTTTTTGGTGTAATGGCAGTGGGCTACTTTGTTCATTGCAGTTTTACTACAACTTATTTTGATTCATACATTTTTTTGTAGATTTGAACATAAGCTTGTCCATATATGCATTAAAACTCATATGAAGTCTTTTTTCCAGACATTTCACACATAGCTATTAAATAAATAATTGTTCATTTACAGATTAGCAATTATAAAACAAATTTAAAATAACAAATTTTGACTTGCTGAAATAATCTACATATGCAGTACTCTAATCATAAAAATGCTGTACATTTTTACTTTGCGTTTCAAACTTTCATCCACAGATAACATTAAAACCAGAAATTTCAATTTAAATTTTTCAATCTAACACAAAAATCGTCATGCAAATCGAATTATGTGACCCTCGGGGGAACAATCTTGTTCCGTTGATAGATCACATGATGTGGTTTGTATAAAACTTTATGAAAAAACATTTTTACCTGCTAAATTCATGAATTATGTGTGTAGTTGTAGTCAGTTTGTTAGGTAAAGAGGTAGGCAATGAGGTGTGTGGATTATGGGGATTCTTATCAATCCATTTTCGAATGCTTAAAAAAAAAATAACAGTACCAGAGGGGTAAATTCCCATCACTCATGGGGCAGGTATTTTTGGCATATCAAAGCTACTTCAACAAAAAAATAGTTTTCCTGAAGTAATATTCTTTCCAGGATATTATGAATTGCATTTTGAATTTCTGTGCACTGGAAAATTTACTGCAACAGGAATTTCAATTCAATTATCTCTCTTAAGTGCTGTGTATAAGCCCAAAACGTAAAAGAGGTACAGAATACAGTTAAAACTAGAAGTCCTGTCATGAAATGTGCACAAATAGCACGCTGATCTGTGCGTTAATCTACGCGTTATGACCATAGTAAGGCTATCCAATTCTGTACATATGGCCTGTGCACAAGCAATGTTTCAGCCAATGGACCTCCGGGTAACCCGGAGGTCCATTGGCTGAAACATTTCCTGTGTTTGCGATGAGTTACCAGGAGAACCTGCCGTGCTTTGGACGTCATTCGATATTGCAATTGCGTGCATTGCCCACGCGCAAATAAGCCTAGATAAGCGCACAGTTCGTGACAGGACTTCTAGCTTAAACTGTACATGGACATTACCACTTTAAATAGGTTGTAAGATAACTATAACAAATTAAAACTCCCGCTGCGTCTGCTTCTACACTGATAATACAAGAATGTTGCATCATTTTATGGAAAGATGAAAAGCTGTCTGTTTGAGATTCACAAAAAAGGATATGCGATTCTTGTGTTATTATATAGGAAACATCACATAGTGGTTATTCTTCAACTCGTTTTGACATGTACTGTATATGGACAAAATATTATTTAGACACTCGACACTGCTACTAGCAGACAATTTTCACCTTTTAGGGACCACCCCCTATCTTTATTAGTATTAAATCGAAAACGTACATTTTCTCCTTTGAAACGAAACTTTTTGTTTGTTGCTATGGACGACAATCTTGACAGATTGGAGGATCGAAATATTTAACCGAAGCGACCCCTGACATTGCATATCATTAAGGTCAAACATGACGAATGGGCAATGGGCTTACTGCCCGCGTAGGGACACTGTGGCGCTGTGTACTAAGGCGTAAAGCATGTCGATGGTGCAGCTGTCTTCATTCATTGCTGACCCTGCTTGTGCGAAGTCTGACAGTTGCTCGCCTTTGCTCGTGGGTTTTCTTCGTGTACTCCGGCTTCCTCCACTCCTAAAACTGTCCGATACGAGGTGACCCTGGCTGTAGAAAGTGTCGTTTAAACTAAAAAAACACATACATTATAAATAGCTCAAGATTGCATTATATGGGGTGAGATATTTTGGAATCGCACTCTCGGCAATGTGTATTTATTGGAGACGAGGCGAGGATATTGATTGGGAATCCAAAATGGCATTTATTCACCCCATATGTGGTGATTTCAGCTACGAGGTGATAATATGTGGCTCAGTCTCGAGTGACTAATACTGCATGCTGACTGGTTAAAAAGGTTGCCGGTAAAATTAAAATGACACACACACACACGCCCAGTGGGCATAACTAAGTTAATTCCCGAAGGCTGTAAATGACACGATTGCAGCTTAACACTTTGCGACCACGGTACGTAATATTACGTACGAAAATTGCAGTGCGTTGCGACTACGGTACGTAATATTACGTACTCCGACTTTGAACCCGGCCACTTTTTCGACCAAGAATATACTTCATAGTTTCATTAAATATGCATGTGTTTGGTAGACCAATCAATATTTTCAACATGCAGCCACAATATTAATTGGTCTACCCCCAAATAATGAATATGGACTCTTCCTGTTACTGCCATTGCACTGATGTGGAAGATACCACTAGGGCTCAAAGGGCTGACGATTGCGTTTGACATCGCAAAAGCCTGATTCTCCCTGACGTTAAAACGTCACGATAACCATAGTGGGAAAGGGTTGATTTAAAATTCTAAAAGTTAAAACTCTAAAAGTCCGGCATGTATGGAACAGTCGAGGCTATGACAATTTTAGGAAAGAAAAACGTGGGAGAAGCTGAAGTTGAGCTGTGAAGAATCTTTTGTTTTTCATTTAATCACAAATGCTCGCGAGACCATTTGATTCCCCCACAGAAGTATTGCTGGGGGTGTAGTTCCAAATTGGAAATGCAATGGCGGCGATTTTGTATTGTTCGTTAACAATGGCCTATTGTTTTCCTTTTGTTTGCGGACTGCATGGGATTTGTATGGAGATAGCATTGTTCTAGGAGAAAACACCGTTTGCAGGTGTTTGCTGGTGTCAGGGCAGGGTGAGTCATTGTTTAGACTATTGTATGAGGATTAAGCCTATTGTTTTACAGGTTTGACACACCGTTTCCCCTATTGTGCCACGACATTGTCTATTGTTTCCAGGCTTGGAACGCCACATCCTCACGGTACCATTCGGCCTTGTCCCTATTGTTGTAGATAAAACATGGGGTTTTCTTGAACGTACCAGATGGTTTAGGTCAACTTTAGGTCTGGGGAATTTCCATTATATGGAGTATTATTCATCGACGTGGTAGTTCCAATGAACGTTGTGAAACGCGTCTGCCCGCATGAATGAGTCATCAGAATTTTTCTTTCCGCCGAGTAACCACGGTCCCTTTGTGTTTAAGCGCAGTAACTTTCCAATGACTATTAAAGGCCACAAGCACTTCGATTCTAACCGCAGTCACGCCCCCGTTATTTATTTTTTTAATTAGTGGTGTTTAAGGTCACATATTTCTGCACAATGGTTAACCATGACCGTGACAGTTTTACGGGTGGAGGAAGCTGGAGTACCCGGAGAGAACCACCGAGCAACGGCGAGCAACTGTCAGCTCCCCAACATACCAACTCCACACAACCAGGGTTAGCATTGGTTGAAGACAGGCGCACCATCGACGTGCAGTACGCCTTAGCACACAGCGTCACCGTGTCCCCACGTGGGCAATGGGGGTGAAGTGTCTTGCCCAAGGACACAACGCGGTTGCCGCAGGTGGGATTCGAACCGAGGACCCCTCGGTTTGCAGACTGCACCACTACCAACTGAGCCACCGCGTCCCCGTCACGCCCCCGTTAAATTTCAGCAGGCCTGTATTAGAGCTGTAGGTTAACCGAAACCGAACCGAGGTTTTTAGATTTGTTTTAAAAACCGAAACCGAAACCGTCGACATCCCGTAATCTAAAGTTTTTCGTTTTTTATTAAATACTCTCTTGCTGCAGAAATTCAAAGAATGTAGCCATCCCAGAGTAGTGAGAGTACCCAGACACTGCCAATGGCAGTGTCTGGGTACTCTCACTACTCTGGGAAGCTACATTCTGTGAATTTCCGACATTTCAGTTTAGTTGTGTTTGCAGCTTTCCTCAAGTTACGTGTAGGTGTCAGACCTCGAAAAATGGCCAAGCACAATAAAAGTTCTGTACATTTAGGTAATTATTATATTGGCCTTCCTGATTCTTCATGTATTATAGCTTATTTCGGGAATTCATTGAGTTTCACTCAATTTCACTGCCATTCAGTTATGACTCCGGACATAAGAATGAGTTTTATTGAATTTTATTTGGCCTCATAAACAAACCGAAAACCGAACCGAACCGAGGTTTTACTCCACCTGAAAAACCAAAACCGAAACCGAACAAGAAATTTAAAAACCTACAACTCTAGCCTGTATATATCGCCCACGTCATGCACTAGCCCTTTGACTGTAACCACTGTCACGCCTCCGCTAAAATTTCACAGGCCCTCTTTCTCCAGCCCGAAAATGCTTTCCCTCAAAGAAATCATTGGCCCGTCGTGAGGAATCGCGATAAAATCCCGCGAGAGAACAAAGATGAGGACACAACTGCCCCTGATAAACAAAAACGCAAATTTTCTACGGACAAATGTTGGGTATAAATGATCATAATTGACACGAAAAATGGGTTGTAGTTGACTGGTCGTGGCCTGAATTTTGCACGCGAAATCGTCGGCTGTCTGAACGATAAACATCTGTTTTTTTATCTAATCGAACGCGCGAAAGGAAATCTACAGGCCAATTGAAAAGCTATTCCGTGATTGAGAAATACACGTGCCCATCAATAGTCAACTGTTTCTCATACAATTTAAATAATCGCCACCTGTCATCTGCATGCAGCGAAGCTAATTTTATTTAATGCTCAGGCATCAATTCACGCTGAAAAATTAAGTCATATTCCCCTGTCGGTCGGCAAAACGAAATATCAAAATGATATTTAGAAATCGATATTTCATCGTAGGTTCGGATGACGAATCACATGTACTTTAAACGAGTCAGCACATCAGTTATGAATTCCAGAGTCCCAAATACAAACGAATTCGAATAATTGATAGTGACAGTGACTAAATCAATTCATTAAATCAGCGGTTTCAAAGTTTGACTTTCTCATTCACCTTCCAGCGAAAAGCCGAAATCACTTTCAAATTTCTTCAGTTCAACTTCACACGTCTTCAGTGCATTGAGTTCAAAAAAAAATAAAATGACGTGTCTTGTTATTGAAAATAAGAAAGTGGTGTTTTTTGTTATTGTTCTATTTCTTCGAAACACATTGCGATTATTTCAATTCGCCAGCCTTGGTAAATCGTAAAGTTAGGGGAGAAATAAGACGGGACTACTTTTTGTGCGGATATTCACACATTCCAATGGTTGGAGTTTGGTTGTTGTAATTTTTGTATGGACGCCGGTTCGGCACATAAATTTTGCGCCTTAATGGCAAATAAAGGCCACAAATTGGAGAGTTTGTAGTCGTAGAGCATTAAATAAAAAGAAAATTCACGAAAATTCGTGGCTACAAGAAATATGAGGATCTTCACTCGCGACTGCGTCGCTCGTGAAGATCCTCATATTTCTTTGTAGCCACTCACGAGATATTTTCGGTATTCATCAAATTTTCGTGAATATCCTCTATATCTCAATCGCGAATGGATCATAATACACTTTATCTTTTACCATCCACGCCGAGGGCTGACGTGGCCATAAGGGTGATCGTAATTTTCCATTGCAGCTTTCCCAGAGGCATGTTCTAAATATATACACTCATTCTTCTACCACCCACGCCTAGGACATATTAGTACAGACATTCCAAATCCAGGCTTCGACCTTCCATTACACATCTGACAGCTAGAAAAAGTCGAAGGTACGTGAGATTACGCTGAAACACATTCTGAAAATCACTCAACAATACCAACGTTAGTTCTGCAATACATATATACAGAATACTCCTCTCCCAACGTATTTAATCCTGGAAAAATACAGATAATTGATTTTCAAAATTCGCCTCAGTGGTTATGGTCTTGAACTTTAAACCAAAAGGTTCAGGGTTCGATCTCCCCCAGGGGTAACTGTGTTGTGTCCTTGGGCAAGGCACTTAATCCCGATTGCCCCGGCGAGGGCACGGTGGCGCTGTATACTAAGGCGTACTGCACGTCGATGGTGCACCTATCGTCAACTAATGTTAACCCTGCTTGTGTGGAGTTAGTATGTTGGGAAGTCTGACAGTTGCTCGCCGTTGTTCGGCGGTTGTCTCCGGGTACTCCGGCTTCCTCCGCGGTTAACATCACTTCACCACTTGTGGTGAACGTTTGGTACACCAAGCTACTATGGGTATATTCTATATGTACCCCCCCCCCCCCCCGCACATGCGGTCAAAATATAGGCCAGAGAGCCACCCATACATTGACCTTACGATACATATAAATCAGTATTGACAACATTCTTTCTTCAGAAATCCAATCTTTTGCCTCCACCTCTTTTAACACGTCTTCTCGTTACATCATCATTAAGTAGTTCATTTTTTTTTCTTGCTTGTACCCTCTATTGTTTTCCTATTCTCCAGATGTTTTAATTGACCAGTTCTTTTAGTTCGTCTCTAGTCCGCTCTTCGGCTGCCGCAAAGGTGTCACCCATTCTGTTTTTAGCTCGTCTTCTGGTTTTTGAGGTTTTTCTGTTGTCTTCTTTTTTTTTGGAGGGGGGGGGGGGGGGGGGGGCTGGGTGGTATTCTACGTATTCGTCATTCCCAATAGGTTCAAGACGGACTTCTGTGGATGCCTTACAGAAATCCAGCCAGAGGTCCTTCTTATAAGGAACCCATTTGTTGATTATCGAATCGTAGATAGAGGATTTGGAATGGGTGTTTTTCTCATATAATATTTATGAAACGAGTCTAAGAATTTTCCGTTTTGGCGAGCCTCTGGCGAGCCCAAAAGGAAAATTCGAACGAGTTTCATCAATATTGTATGAGAAAAACCATCATTTCATATTCTATTTATCATAATGTATGACACACACACGCACAAATTAGCAACTTAGTATGATTTTTTAACCCATCACCTAACTTGAGTTGCAGACGACACTTCGAAAAAACACCCTCGTATAACTACAAATTATTCATTTTTTGCTTCCAAAACATAGGTCATAACCTATGTTTTGGAAGCAAAAAGTGAAAATATAAAAAAAATGAATGGCGTTTTTCTTGTAGGTAAAAAATTAATTCCATATACCCCACCCTAAATAGGACAGATAACGTAAATTCTCTCTACTGAAATTATGCAAATGTGAGCCAGCTGTATTTTGTTTAGCCAATCAAATTGTCCAGTTTTGAAATTGACCAATGAAAGCTCCCAACTCTAATTATGCAAATTATGAAAATGTGGCCCAGTTGTATTCTGTTCAGCTAATCAAATTGTCTAGTTTTGAAACTGACCAATGAAACTGACGGAAAGCTTCATGTATCACTGATTAATATGAAAACAAAATATCAAATGTTTTAAAGTGAACAAAATGGACGAGTCATATGATAAATGTGACTATCGAATTAAAGCCGATTCCATCGTCATCACAATCATCACTTTATAAATCCCTCTGATTCATACCCATTATAGTCCATAGGGCAACCACATTTTGTGTGACGTTGCAAATCATATGAAATAGAGAACACAGTCCTGCAGTCACGAAAAGATGATAGTTTTGTCATCTGTAGAGTTTTTCTTTGATCATATGAGGGTAGAGCAGACAGATTATTCTGATGCACGTGCGAGGGTGTGGTCATTACCATCGCGAACGATTTACAGACATCTGAAGATAGATTGCTCATGGCTCCTTCAGCTAAACGATTCCTAGAACTATCATCACGCACGAGAGGTCAGCATCAGTTTTATGCAAATCAAAGGTGAAAATATCATTGCGCGGTCTTTCAGTATCCGTGTTCTGTTTCAAATCAACTACTAAATATCGATAGGGTTTTTCTATGGTTTCTGGTAGGTATCCAAAAATTTCTGCGATATATTGCATACATTTGCCTAGCCAGCATTCTATTTTGTTGATGATCGCGTGTTTTTTTCACAACCTGATATATATTGAGAGTTCAAGTTCATAGTTCTGTTCTCTCTCCCTCTGTTGAATAATTTCTGCATTAGACACACTACACTGGAGTTTCTATGATGCTCTCCTTCTGTATTTAGTTCACAAATATCTGAGTCTTTCGTTGCATCTTTCACAAAGTTGTCAATCACGATGATCGTTCGGTCATGTGGGTCTATGAAAGAATCGTTTCGGATTTCATCTGTCAAACCTTGGCTGAATTCAATTTGAGGTATGGTTAATTTTAATTCATTATAGGAGAAGTGAAGGGGAGGAGGAGTGAGAAGGTGGAGTGAGGATGAGGAGTGAGAAGGAGTTAGAAGAGTGAGGATGACTGAGAGGAGGGATGGGGAGTGAGGGTTGATGGAGTGAGGAGGTTATTGTGGTGGAATAAGTAGGAGTGAGGAGGATTGGGGAGGAGTGGGGATGTGGAGTGTGGAGGAGAAGTGAGGAGTAGGGAAGGGGAGAAGAGGAGGAGTGAGGAGGAGACAGAGGAGGAGTGAGGAGGAGAGAGAGGAGGATTGAGGAAGATGAGGAGTGAGGAAGAGTGGGGGAGGAGTGCAAAGGAAGAATTAGGAGGAGTGAGGAATAATGGGGAAGAGAAGTGAGGAGGAATAAAGAGTAATGAGTAGGAGTGAGGAGGAGGAGGAGTGGAGAGGAGGATAAGGAGGAGGAGTGAGGAAGCGTTGGTAGTTGTGGGTAAGTCTATAAGATGACAAGCACAATTACAAAGTTTCAGTTATTTTGAACACTTTCATGCATGTACCTGGAGTTTTTAAAAATGTCAGCAGTGTTTAGTCTGCAATGGCGACCACTTTCTGTCATCTTTTATATATCCATATTACAGTTAAAACTAGAAGTCCTGTCATGAAATGCGCACAAATATCACGTTGATATGTGCGTTAATGTACGCTTTATGGACCAAGTAAAGCTATCAAATTCTGTACATATGGCCTGCGCACAAGCAATGTTTCAGCCAATGGACCTCCGGGTTACCCGGAGGTCCATTGGCAGAAACATTGCATGTGTTTGCTATGAGTAACCAGGAGAACCTGTCGTGCTCTGGATGCCATTCGATATGGCAATTGCGCGCAATTCCAACGCGCAATTAAGCCTAGATAAGCGCACTATTCGTGACAGGACTTCTAGTTTTAACTGTATTGTGGTTGGAGGAGGCCAGATGAGAATATTTTTGTTTTGAAGAAGTTTCTTGACCCATGTTGTCTTACAGCTCATCCTTGGTGAATAAGCTATCAGAGTAAATAATGGATTTTCAAAGTAGAGCTCTAGCTTCGCTGGTTTTTGTAGACATATTTTCTGCTGAGGTTATAGAACAGGGACTGAGATTGGTTCAGTTGGAAACGTTTGAGGATACCTTCATTGCACTCTGGATAGGGATGACTGCTCCCATGTACCGTTTTCATGTGCTTATTCAAATTACCCCAGTGCGAGTAGTCACAATTGCAGACTACAAACTGCTGACATTTTAAAAAACTCCAGGTACGTGCTTGAATGTGTTCCAAATAACTGACACTTTGTAATTATGCTTGACGTCTTATAGGCTAACCCACCACTACCAATGCTTCCTCCTCCTTCTCACCCTCCTCTCCACCCCTCCTCCTCCTCATCCCTACTCCTCACGCTTTATTCCTCCTCACTTCCCTCACTATTCCTAACTCCTCATCATTCTTCCTCATTACACTTCACTCCTCCTCACTCTCCCTCACTCCTCATCTTCCTTACACCTCCCTCTCTCCTCCTCATTTCTCCTCTCCTCCCTTCTCCATACTCCTTACTCCTCCTCCTCAATCCTCCTCCTCACTCCTACTATTCCACCACACTAACCTCCTCACTTCATCACCCCCACCCCTCCTCCTAGTCCTCCTCCCTTGTTCTCCTCACTCCTTCTCACTCCTCCTCCTCACTCCTATTCCTCTTCACTCCTTCTCCTCACTCATCTTATATAGCTACCCACCACCACCAATGCTTCCTCACTCCTCCTCCTCTTCCTCCTCCTCCCCAATCCTCCTCTTCATCACTGCTACTCGTCACTCTTTATTCCTCCTCACTTCTCCTCCTCCTCATTATTCCTCGGCCCTTCTCATTCTTCCTCACTCCCTCTCACTCTTCCTCACTCCTCCTCTCTCCCCTCCCTTCTCTCTGCTCCTCGTCTTTCCTCCTCCACACTTCCCCTCCTCACTCGTCACTTCTCCTCACTCCTTTCCTCCTCACTCCTACTCATTCCACCTCAATAACCTCTTCACCCCATCACCAACCTTCACTTCTCACCTCTCGTCTCAGTCCTCCTCACTCATCCTCCTCACTCACCTCACTCGTTCTCACGCACCCTGCTAGCTCCTCCTTCTCATTCCTCCTCCTCTTCATTCCTCCTGTCGCTCCCCATCCATCCTCATCCTCATTCCTCCTCTCGCTCCTCATCCATCCTCATCCTCATTCCTTTTCTCGCTCCTCATCCATCCTCATCCTCATTCCTCCTCTCGCTCCTCATCCATCCTCATCCTCCTCCTCACTCCTCACTCTTCCTCACTTTTTCTCCTCACTTCTCCCTGGGAATGCTACAGTGGAAAATTTCCATCGACCTTATGACCACTTCAGCCCTTGGCGCAGGTAGAAAAAGAATGTGTGCATATATTTATAACATGTCTCTGAGAATGCTGCAATGGAAAATAGGTGGCAATTATTTAAATTGTAGGGGAGACAGCAGACTATTGATCGGCACGTGCATTTCTCAGTCACTGAACAACTTTCAGTTGGTCTGTAGATTTCCTTTCATATTCGATTAGCGGGACACGCCCACAAGATAAAAAAAACAGATGCTACTATTTCGCTTACAAAATGCCCGCCACGACCAGTAAAATGTATTTTTCCGTGCCAGTTATGATCAATTATACCCAACACATGCCCGTAAATTATTGGATTATATAGAGAGAATCGCTTGACTGGACTGGTTTCGTGAAATAATTCACGAGAGGTGAGGGACGTTTTACAATATAGTCCCTCGCCTCGAATGAATTATTTCACGTAACCAGTCTAGTCAAGCGATTACTCTGTTTATTACTTTTCATTATTAACGATAATTATATTATTTAACCCTTTACCTAACGTAACGGCCAAAACCGGCCAGCGCTATTCTCAAAAGTCGTCAATTAATTTTCATTATTTTTTCTTATCTCTAAAACATAGATTATGACACCTTCTTCCCATGACAAACCTCATCAGCCAAGTTTTGATACAAAATTCTGATTAATAGAGACAGCCACAAACATGTTTTTTTGATCTGAAAACGCGACACTATGACGATGAATTACTTTAAATGATGTTAATATCTATAAAATGATTTCTTTAGTTGTTCTTTAAATTATTCCCAAATGTCACGTAGATTGCGGTGATACGACAAAAACGATTATGACGCTATTATTACGGCTGAAACGTGATTATGGGGATCTAACCTTACTTTTACTCACCTCGCACCAAGCTCACCTAGTCTTAGCGGGTGTGTATTATACCCTCTCAACTTAACCCTTTACCTAACGAATCGCCCGCATCCGCCCGCGTAATATGCAAAAAGAGCAGTTGAAAAAATTAGATTTTTCAAAATATTTCAACAAAACCATATCATGTGACCACTCATTGGAACGAGCTCATTGAGCTCGTTCCAATAAGGGGTCACATGATATGGTTTTGTTGAAATTTTTTGAAAAATTAAAAAAAAATGATATTTAAAATAATAAATTTTGATATCGTCTGTGTTGGGTAAAGGGTTAAAAAACTAAAAAGGTATGTCTGAAACCCATAATCTGTCTAGACTATATTGCACATTTGCCGTGGACTGGTCGTATTATAAGCGTGGGAAGAGTTGTCCACGCATACGTTTATCACGTAATAAAAACCATCAGCAAAATTTTAATTAATGAAGCACCGGGTTGTATCCGGTGCTTCATTAATTAAATTTTTGATGATTATTCATATAATTAGCGTTTTGAATCTAATATTATTGCGTCCGTAGAGATATTGCCCACCTGTGGGAAGTGACCAGTCCACGGCGGCCGTGCTGCACTTCACGACTTTAAACTATGTTCAGCGTTACTGAGCCGTCATGTAAACTAAAAAGTCAGACAGATCGCCGCAGAGTTTCAACAAAATCCTGTTGTGGGTGGAGGGAGGGGGGGGGGGGGGGGTGGTGGAGTATTTTCACAATAGAATTGGTAAATCCAGATTATCATGATAATGTGCATGTCCTGTGATTTGTATCAAATTTGTGGTGGTGTCCAAAATGTGCAAATCACAGGACATGCACATTATCACAATAATTCATTGATCTAACAATTCCGTCGCAAACACATATTAAATCTTAAATTATTAATACAGTTTTGGGACATAATGCTGGGCGAGAAATTGTTTAAAAAAAAAACATTTTTATGAAAAAATATTTTAGTGCACAACAAAAAATGAGTAACGCGGTCAACGCAAACTTTCAATGTTGCCTTGTAAAATTATTCACTCTCAATGTCACTTCCTACGATGATAAGCTTGAATTTACAAGTGTGTTATATTTTATTGTGCAATTTCTATTTATTGTGTGTGTGGGGGGGGGGGGGGGGGTGGGGGTGGGGATGGGAGGCATTGGCTATTAATACTTCTGTCGATAATTTAAGGAATTATGTTTTATTTTGTAAGCGATCAGCTGAGTCGATCAATGAAACGTACATAGAATGTATCCATGCACCTGTTATGATAGCCCGTTGTGTTCCCGAAAAGGAGTCATCTATATGATACGGAATTAGAATGAGTCGTTTATATGATACGGAATCGGAACACATTATGTGATTCGTGTGACTTCTCGTGGCTTTCAAGCCAAAATGTATATAATTGTTAGATAAATGAATTTATCATATGACTCGTCCGTTTTGTTCACTTTAAAACATTTGATATTTTGTTTTCATATTAATCAGTGATAAATAAAGCCTTCCGTCAATTTCATTGGTCAATTTCAAAACTAGACAATTTGATTGGCTGAACATTATACAACTGGGCCACATGTTCATAATTTGCATAATTAGACTTGGGAGCTTTCATTGGTCAATTTCAAAACTGGACAATTTGATTGGCTAAACAAAATACAACTGGGTCACATTTGCATAATTTCAGTAGGGAGAATTTACGTTATCTGTCCTATTAAGGGTGGGTTATATTGTATTAATCTTTTACCTACAAGAAAAACGCCATTCATTTTTTTTTATATTTTCACTTTTTGCTTCCAAAACATAGGTTATGACCCCTCATTGGAACGAGCTCGGTGAGCTCGTTCCAATGAGGGGTCATAATCTATGTTTTGGAAGCAAAAAATGGAATTTTTTAGTTTTTCGAGGATGTTTTTTCCAAGTGCCGTCTGCAACTCAAGTTAGGTGATGGGTTAAAAGGGTCATACTAAGTGGCTAATTTGTGCGTGTGTGTGTCATATGATAAATAGAATATGAAATGAGTGTTTTTCTCATATAATATTTATGAAACTCGTCCGAATTTTCCGTTTGGGCTCGCCAGAGGCTCGCCAAAGCGGAAAATTCTTAGACTCGTTTCATAAATATTATGAGAAAAACACTCATTCCATATCCTCTGTGTAGCATATAGATAACCACTCGTTCTCATTACAAACGATACGAAACGGGGAGTACACCCGGTAAATTCCTCCATAGTGCAACTTCGATAATACAATATTCACTTGCAAATATACTTTTGGGCTGTGGACTACACAGACAGTTGGCCGAGGGAGAAATAATCTGTTTTGGTATTCAGATGTAATCAGCATTCGCTGTACAAGTTACCACCCACTAAATACATACAATAATAATTTCAGAGATAACTGCTAGCTGATCAATTAGGAACACACCAGAATAACTGGCTACTTTTTTACCCAAGCGAGTTGTCAGAACCAGTCCGCCTCTCTGGTTATATTCGGTGCGTGGAGAGTTAATTGCTGTTTAATGAGGTAGAATGTAATATTTATTATCTATGCCTATAAATGCAAGGGAATGTGAGTATCGAATAAATGTTAGTCAATAGATCTTGATTATGTTACCGACTCTAGGACTCTCAGTCTAAGCTTCAGATAACTGGTACTTCAATACCACAGTTTACATTAGCCGTCTCAAGTTTCGAGGTCCCCCGAGGTTATTTGATTAAATTAAAACGGAATACAACTGCAACGCCAAGAGACGACGTTTTCATGCAACATGTACTCTCAGTTCTGAAAATAGACATCACAAGAGGGCTAAATAAATGTTAGCTCATAGCGCATCGGGAGCAACCCAGTGCTTCATCATTAGCTGAAGTGGTTCTTCTGTCTTTTTTCCGGAAGTTGTAAATATCGTGTTGATGAAAATTATTCATTACATAATCACCATCAAATGGATTATTTCGGAAAATATCTTTCACAAACAAGTCTGATACGGGAATGACATCATACAGTTAAAACTAGAAGTCCTGTCACGAATAGTGCGCTTATGTAGGCTTAATTGCGCGTTGGAATTGTGCGCAATTGCCATATCGAATGGCATCCAAAGCACGACAGGTTCTCCTGGTTAATCATAGCAAACACATGCAATGTTTCTGCCAATGGACCTCCGGGTTACCCGGTGGTCCATTGGCTGAAACATTGCTTGTGCACAGGCCATATGTACAGAATTTGATAGCTTTACTTGGGCCTTAACGCGTACATTAACGCGCATATCAACGTGCTATTTGTGCGCATTTCATGGCAGGACTTCTAGTTTTAACTGTAGGTCAACGTCGACATCGTAACGTTGTGTGCAGATTGGACTCAGAAGGGGAAATAAATTAATCTTCTCTTACGTTTCATTAACTGTCTACCTAATACGTTTGCAGAAAACAATTCCTCAGTTATTAAATATTTTCCTTTTTGCCTCGAAAACATATCTTATGACCTGTCATTGGAACGAGCCCGACAATTTCGTTCCAGTGAGGAGTCATAAGCTATGTGTTTGATGCAAAAGTCGAAAAAATTAATATAATTTTTTGTGAAATTTTTGTGAACAGCTCTGGCCAATTTTAGTCATGGTAGGTATAAAGTTAAATTACACATCATGTGACGATAACATGCGTGACGATTTGAAAAGAAATCTCTGAACCTCGTTCACTAAAATCAACCTGAGGCTCGATAAATCTCGGCTCAGATCGAGTTTAGTGAACTCGGTACAGAAAGTTCAAATGAAATCGTGACTCATTAAAGATCCGCTATATCCGGTGGTATTCTCCTCTCTCCAGAGAGTGTACGGCATCTATTGGAATGCGAACATTTTTTACACAATATATGCTGTGGACTTCCCGATGATGTAAATTGCGTCAACGATGTGTGCTGCTATCCATTTGAAACTGACCATGAGAAAATAAAAAAAATATGACTTACTAGTTTTTGTTTATTAGATAAATAGGAAATGACTGTTATTATGGATTTATGAATATTTTGTATGGAAACTTATGGAGAATCTGGGAAATCATTTGGTATTCCAGTTTTAGACTTGTAATATCACTAAACACTAAAAGTCAACTAGTATGCTTCAGTTTCTAGTAAATGGTATTGCATTTCAAAGAAAAACAATGCAATGCTTCAGTACTGCGAATGATTTTAATTTTATCTTCCTTGGAATAAAAACAATTATTTTTGTTTCAAATTTGTTCATCTGACAGTACACGGGTAGAAAATTATTACACGAACACATTCAGGGCAAGGTTTCCACTCAGATACCAACTGTTAAGTACTGCAATGGCTCTGGAAGTACTAAAGATATCTTCAATCCCGGGGTTTAACTTACAGGTCCACCAGATGGACATTGGCTAGCGATCCTTGTGATTTGTTTCCTGGAAGTCAACTTATCTGTGCGACAGATCACGTGGTAGGAAACCATACTTCCATTACAGTTCTGTAGCATCAACGCAATATAAAATGTTTTACACAGCAGACGAGAATGACGAAATCGATGCAATGGAGTAATAATTAACTACTTATCGTTTTGCATTTTCGATACAGTTTGACTCCTTAGACCCAAGCCTTGCTTTAAAACAACGCAAGCACTGTTTATGCGGACTATTGTGCGAATTTATTACTTTTCAAAGTGTGATTTACTGGGATTTCCGGGTTTGATTATAAACGATAACTCAGCAAGTGAATTATGTAATCAACAATTGTGTCATGTATCCGTGCGCGCAAACGAAGACGCTTAGCCGTGGGTGTAATTGGGACTTCATTGTTTTTTTTTTAACCCTTTACCTAATATGAAAAACATACGACACTTGCACAAAAAGTCTTGAATAGTTATTATTTTCATATTTTTTTTTGTCTCCAAAACATAGGTTATGAACCCTCATTGGAACGAGCTCGACGAGCTCGTTCCAATGAGGAGTCATAACCTATGTTTTAAAGACAAAAAATGAAAAAAAATAATGAAACTTAAATGGCGATTTTTGAGAATAGCGCTGGCCGTTACGTTAGGTATCAAAGGGTTAACTAATATAATTATCGTTAATAATGAAAAGTAATAAACAGAGTAATCGCTTGACTGGACTGGTTACGTGAAATAATTCACTTGAGGCGAGGGACTATATTGTAAAACACTCGGGCGCATTCGCGCACTCGTGTTTGTACAACGTCCCTCACCTCTCATGAATTATTTCACAGAACCAGTCCAGTTAAGCGATTACTCCCTGTATCGTTTCGCATTGTCGATACAGTGTGACTCCTTAGACCTAAGCCTTGCTCTAAAGCAACGTAAACATTGTTTATGCGGACTATTGTACAAATAGAATCGTTGCGCTACAATCATATTCAGTCCTGAAACGTATTTGTCAAGCGTTCAGGAACTTATTAAAATCTTTCTGCGACCATCGAAATTTTTATTTGTTATGATATGACGGACTCACCAACGGTGTCAGAAGTCACATGCAAGTCCTTCATTTTGCAAATGCTCGTTTTATGTCAACGGGGCGTATTAAAGATACCAGTGGATTGCCTGGAACTTACAACACCAGCTCTTCCGAAACAATTGACTCCATTGCAGTGTCCTGAAATGTGTCGTGATCATGTTATCGCCTTCAACATCTCTTTTGCAAGAGCTCCATCAACACTTACAATTGTGACTTCCATCATGGCACATTAAAAACGGACATTTGCAAACCAAAAAATGCAAAAAAACTTCCATTTCGAGTGAATACGTCAGTACTTAGAGTTTATTACATGGTTAGTTTTTTATCGGGCGAGATATCAGCACGATGTAACTTCACACCAGCCTTCGATCTCAGGCTAATGTGAAGTTAACGAGGGATGATACAGTTAAAACTAGAAGTCCTGTCACGAATAGTGCGCTTACCTAGGCTTAAATGCGCATTGGAATTGCGCGCAATTGCCATATCGAATGGCATCCAAAGCACGGCAGGTTCTCCTGTTTACCCATAGCAAACACATGCAATGTTTCTGCCAATGGACCTCCGGGTTACCCGGAGGTCCATTGGCTGAAACATTGCTTGTGCACAGGCCATATGTACATAATTTGATAGCTTTACTTGGGCCATAATGCGTAAATTAACGCGCATATCAACGTGCTATTTGTATGCATTTCATGACAGGACTTCTAGTTTTAACTGTGTCTTGGCCGATAAGAAACTGACCAAGTGATAATCTCTTTATTTTTAAACCCAAACAAATCATTACAACAATTCTCTGACTTGCTGCAGTTTTCTGACATCGTTATTCACAAAGTCTGAGGTTTCTTCTACTTTACAATGGAGCTAACCAAACATCGCGGCTTCCATATTGGGGAAGCCGCGACGTCAGGATAGCTAAACTCCCACTTCGACAAGTATCCGCTTTAAACTCTGAATCTCAGTTTGCGATGACTTTTCTGTCCAGCCCTCTTTTATCTTCTCTTCATCCACCTTATCGTTACTTATTGCCACCATTATTTCCTCACCATACAAACACCACTCCTTTTACCCGGAAACGCAAATTTTACGAATTGGTTGCCTACGACGAAGAACGGTGAACGGGGCAAAGTACTTAATACCGATTGCCCACGTTGGAGGCACGGTGGCGCTGTGTACTAAGGCGTACTGCACATCGATGGTGCGCCTGTCTTCAACCAATGCTAACCCTGCTTGCGTGGCGTTAATGCGTTTGGGAGCCGAGCATGTGCTCGTCGTTGCTCGGTGGTTCTCTCCGGGTACTCTGACTTCCTCCATTCGTAAAAGTGTCACACGCAAGGTGACCCTGGCTGTCGAAAGTGTCGTTACATCCCAACAGATAAATAAATAACGGTGAACGATATCGATGTAAACAAAATAGTTGCGCTAGTAACGCATCAAGAGGGACAACTCTAACTTTGTCATATCGGCCGAGATCAGCGTCATATCAGCCAAGTTTGAAGTCATATCAGTCGAGATCTATAATGGGTAATTCTGGAAAAGAAGATCCTATCTAATAAATAAAGTGTAGTATGACGGCATTGAAATGCATGTTTCATTGAAAGTTACTCAACCCTTTAACCCTCATTTCCTGGAATGGTATCGTCTTTGTGTACACTTACAGTGAGGTAGGTCAGTCCAATATCAATATACAGGGAAGATAAAATAATAACTGCAGTCTGCAGCTGCCCGGCTGCAGTCTGCAGGCATTATTTTATCATCAATGCCCCGTTTATAGACCTCTTATAATCAGACAAAAATAGGACGAAATTATGCCTCAGACTGAAAAATCGGTCTTGCGAATTCAAGGCATTGAGTATGTGTAATTATGACAAAATCGACGAACCACTTATTGGCATGTGACACCCTCGTTGCTTGCATAATTGTAATGAAGAGAGAACAAACAGTGGAAGGAAATGACTTTTCTCATTTTCTAAATTGCTTTGTCAATGAAATAAATGGAGAAGTCATGATAATAGGACGCAATTTTGTATTCTTTGTACAAATTCTCATCTGTTTCTCATCAATACAGAATGATGTTAAAATAGGCATGTATTGCATTTTGTGGACAAGTATTATAAAGATTTCTGTGCTTCTTGTATCAAATGGGTTCTTAATTAAACATTTTATCACATAACCGGAAACAGATTGCTGTAACATTGTATTGAGTATCGAATTTATATATTCCCCTAGACTGCCGATTTGTAAAACATAATGCGGAGTCAGTAAATTCAACGTACGATAATCTATAACATGAACCCATTCAAATGCTGTGAACCTTTTTTGTCATTAAAAAAAAAATAGATTTTGTTTTACACTCAAGTATTCGAATTGTTCCAACAAGCAAACTGAATTCCACTGCTTGTAGCAGTGAAAGACACATGAATGTTTTATGTACAGTTAAAACTAGAAGTCCTGTCACAAATAGTGCGCTTATCTGGGCTTAATTGCGCGTTGGAATTGCGCGCAATTGCAATATCAAATGGCATCCAAAGCACGGCAGGTTCTCCTGGTTACTCATAGCAAACACATGCAATGTTTCTGCCAATGGACCTCCGGGTTACCCGGAGGTCCATTGGCTGAAACTTTGCTTGTACACAGGCCATATGTACAGATTTGATAGCTTTATTTGGGCCATAACGCGCACATTAATGCGCATATCAACGTGCTATTTGTGCGCATGTCATGACAGGACTTCTGGTTTTAACTGTACTAGGACCGATAGCGACAGTTGCGTAATGATAGGTACTAAAGGCCATAGTAGTACCACAATTCAATAGTAATGATACATAGAACTTATTACCATTATGTCAAGCTCCAGGTTCTTAGGGCAGATCACGATGAGTCGAAGACGAGTCAAGATCTACCCTTAGAACCCGGAGCGAGACTTGGATACATATTTTGTACATCCACTTAATGGTAATAGTCATTTTATCTTACAATATGTTGGGGATAAGTCAAGAATGTAGACGAATATATAACGAACTATTTATTCGTTCGGATGAACAAAAAGAAAAAAAAAATGGAACTCACGCGAAAGGAACGTGCTTTTATCTTACAATCAACATGTATTTTGTCTGTATTAACTCCGCACCTGTCGTGTATCCGACCCCCTGATACACATGTTTGTATCAGGGGTCGGATACGAGCACGTTCCTTTCGCGTGAGTTCCATTTTTTTTTTGTTTATACGAGACTCGGATGCATATTTTGTAATCCACATAATGGTAATAATCTCTATGTATCCGACCCCTGATACAAACATCTGTATGAGGGGATCAGATACACGACAGTTGGGGAGTTAATACAGACAAAATACATGTTGATTGTAAGATAAAAAACTGTAAAGATGGTAGACAAAATAGACATGGTGGATAGAACAAAGGCTGATCATAGGATGGGCAGCTGAAAACATGACAGGAGCCAGTGGTAAGATAGCTGGGCGTTGTATAGGTGTGTGGAATGCATGCCACTTACGGAATCCCACTTTTGGCACCCCTTTAACCGAGATGAGAATAAAAGTTGTATATGGGGTCACTTTTTCCGGCAATTGCGCTATGACAGATTTGCTCGATAAGCTTTGATTCGTCTGAGCGATATCTGTTCCAGCCACTAGTGGATAGCTCATTGACTGGACGGGATTCGAGATTCGAGTTGTCAAAGCAATACCTTTTCCAGTCATTTCTCGGCTCACGCTTGTATTTATTCGTATTGATGTGATGTGGGTGGATTTTAGATGAATGGTGTGATCTGATTGGTTAGTTTATTGCAATAAAGTGACCCGATTGGATGATGCCATTAAACAAAATATGACTCATGCTGTTAGGAACGAGAACATGAGTACCCTGAATAGGGCTAAAACTAGTCAGAACAGACCAGTTACCAATACTATAAAACTTTTACAATTGTATTTTCCCGAATTGTATTCTCTGCAAGTGAATATAAATGACGGAAATGGAAATGTATCATTAGCATTTCAAAAGATGTGGCAATTTGCCAACTGGCAAATTGCTACATCTTTGAAAATGCTAATGGTTTATTTCAATTAATTATTTACTTAAATATAAAATACAATTCTAAAAAATACAACTTCAAAGGTTTTATAGTATTGGCCCCAGGAAACTTGTATAATAACAACAATCCAAGACTATTCCACCTTCTGGAGCGTGGTCCGGCAAATGTGATCTGCCCGAGTAGAAACGCAACTCTTTGTGTAATGCCTATATGTCACATATTTCTATTCCACCTAGCGACCTTGCAACATCCGCTCACAATTCAGCATATAAATTATAAAACATCTAATGTTGTCCTGTCATGATTAGCCATCGTGCATAAATATGTGACCTTAAACATCAATAAATAAATAAATAAATCTAATGTTGTCACGTTACTGACTGAAAGCGTGACGACTTTGTCTTTGTCATGAATTATTATTCTGGAAAGGTGACTATGAAACAAAATACTTTTTGTGTTTCCAAATGTATATTGTTTAAATTTAAAACTCCACATTTTCCTGTTTTTGAGAATCTGGTGGAAGGTACGATTGATATTACAATGATTAGTTTTATTACGGGACATAGAGAGCATTTAGAACTTGGGGAGAGTGCGCAGTGATAGAAGGGCGCATCGGTAACATGGTTAGGAATACAATGCGCAAAGCAATGCTTTAGACTAACCCGGAACTAGATTGCTCTAGATGCAAGTTTTGACTCCGATTTATTAAACCATTTTATCGGCCCGGTTGCTAGCTTTGTAAACTATGGACCCATAAATGCTCCTTTATTACAACTTTTATGAAAGAGACAAATCAAACGAAAGAATCTTTGGTTACATCCTATAAGTCTGTTCATACCCATACTGCTAATTTCTAATAAATGATGGGAACCCAGAGGGGAAATATAAATGTAAAATATATATTGATCAAGATAATGTTGGTTTTATCTCTCTCTCTCTCCTTGTCCCTAATCTATTTATGGAAAGAACTGGGCGGGCCACGTGTCCCCTATTCCCCTATGCCCCCACTTTCTGCACCATTATTTGATTAGAGGATTGTACTTCTGGTAGAATCGTTGTCGTTATTGATAATTCTTAACAGCTTCGCC
The DNA here is from genome assembly GCA_031216915.1 of Pictodentalium vernedei. Classification (NCBI taxonomy): domain Eukaryota; kingdom Metazoa; phylum Mollusca; class Scaphopoda; order Dentaliida; family Dentaliidae; genus Pictodentalium; species Pictodentalium vernedei. The sequence goes on from CM062296.1 coordinate 57,669,112, forward strand.
AACGTTATGTCCATGGGTAACACACGCCATCTTTGTACGTAATGATGTTTTGCTAGATATATTGAGTAAGGCCATCCACACCTTCTTAGTCCACGTAATACGTATAATGCAGGTGAATGGAGCCAGCTGACAGACTGTGGCGAAGTTGCAGTTAAAGTTATAGATTTTGTCGGGCATCAGGGGAGGATGTGTTTCTGCATGGAAGGGATGATACCATGTCCATGCACGGTTCCACCTCCCAGGTTACAAACATGATTTGTGAGCCAGCAGACCGGACGTTGGTATATATAAAATATACCCATAGTAGCTCGGTGTACCAAATGTTCACCACGAGTGTTCAAGTGGTATCCTTTACCATGATCGTCAGATTATTAAGAGTCGCTATTATTTATTCTCGATTTTACTAAGCAGCTGCCGTACATGTACATACGTGCGAATTTGTTTTTGTTCACATGAGCATCGGAGGGCGGTACTTCCGCTGTCAATTTGATCACCGAAACGAAATAGAAAAAGAAACAGGGCTTTTTTTATTTTAATAATATAATAACATACTATTTCGAGTTATGGGTGCTTTATTAACATGAGGCAATGCATGTCTTTCAGTTTTTGGTGTTTTATGGGGTAAACTCATTTAAAAACGTAATAAATAATTGACACTTTCATTTCACTCTTCGCGCGGCGGCGTGATATGAATTTAGACAAGTTCGCATTCAGGTCAACCTCACCAAAGGTTAAGGCTGTAGTTCCACCGTAGGTGTAAATTTTAACTTTTGAAATCCCATTACTGGCATGTTCACCATAGTATAGTTGAATACAGTTAAAACTAGAAGTCCTGTCATGAAATGCGCACAAATAGCATGATATGCGCGTTAATGTACGCGTTATGGCCCATGTAAAGCTATCAAAGTCTCCACATATGGCCTGTGCACAAGCAATGTTTCAGCCAATGGACCTCCGGGTAACCCGGAGGTCCAGTGGCAGAAAGATTGCATGTGTTTGCTATGAGTAACCAAGAGAACCTGGATACCATTCGATATGGCAATTGCGCGCAATTCCAAAGCGCAATTAAGCCTAGATAAGCGCATTGTTCGTGACAGGACTTCTAGTCTTAACTGTATGTATAAAGCTACAATTTATGTCATAGACGTTTCATATTTAGTAGAATAGGTAACCATGGTACAACACATTTTACTTCAATGTTCATAAATAATAATTTCAACATTTCATTGAAATCTTTTGTTACATATTATCAGCTGAACCAACTGATAAGCTGATAAGGGGCTGTAAAATCCCAGTTTGTCAATTAATGCAACAGATATTATTTCACACACCCCATCCACCCACCACCACAAACACACGAACTATACAATTGATTTGGCAATTACGACTTTATTACCTACGTCTGGTAACCAAGTACCATAAATAGTTTGACAAAATAATGTTTTGTGTCAACACCGCTACAGAAATGTCAACACCACAAGAAATAGTTTTCGACTAATGTTTTAAACGAATATATGTTTCTTAAAGTCGTGCCCACCTGTTGATGGTCCTGTGTTCACTCCCGCGCGCAGCGATTCCCGCATCGCGCTTAAGCTGATGATCACTGACGAGAACACCATTCACCACATTATTCTCTATTATTCTCCATTATCAGTTCATCCTCCTTCCTAGGTAATAATCTCAGATAAGTTTCTAGCCAAACCATTTCCATCGTGGTTCTATTAGCATTCGACTCACAGGGCACAGGCATCCCTTTCACCATTCTCCCGGTCAGTATTTAGGAAACAAACTATGCGTTTCCACCGTTTTTTCTTGGGCATTTTATCCTACATCGTCATTCGGGAACTTGTGATAACCGCGGCTTGTATGGAACGCACGCGCGTGCGACGTCCTCACTCGCGAGACAATGCATTGTTGGGGTAAAGGTTTCATTTCTGGTAGTTACGTTCACAGTGGGGGTGGTTCGCGTGTGGTGTTTGAGTTTTCTGCGTTGGTGTTACTGTTGACTTATATAAATACTCAGTATGCAATCCTGTGCTTGTAACTCATAAGAAAGATTCTTTTCAAGCCGACGCCAGCTTCTGTTCCCTTCAGTTATCGCCGTCACGCTACCCGCTTACCCTACCAGGCGGCTTCAGACTGTAGTCGGTAATATTTCAACAATACCTCGCGTATAGACCTACAATAATGATACTAAAATGGGAGAGATTATGTCTTGGGCAGAAAAGCCAGCCCTGTGAGACCAAAAGGGTTTAATAACTTTCTCGAGCCTACCTTGATTTCTCATTTCTCTGCCTGTGAGTAATAAAAACCAATGGTAAGCCTAGCAGGTAGTGGAATATATTAGGAATTCTGCTGAGTATGGAAATGATTTGGGGGGTCATTGCCTCATATAACCCTCTGCTGCTTGGATATTGATTCTCAGAACAGGCTTATCTCTTATTATAGCCCAGTAATTATTCCTTGTCTAGGAAGTTGGTTCCAGTATTTCTTTGTTATTAATTCAGTCTCTCATATTTTCTCTTCTTTCCATTTGTTCTCCCAATTGTCCTTTCATACTGGAAAATGCTTCACAAGCTACCAAGGTTTGACTGATTAGATCTTGCTCACCGTCTTCCCGTTGTTATTTGTAACTGTTGCGTGAGTGGAGACGGTCACTTATAAGCTGTTAGCTTACTGCCGAATCCACCCCATAGATTACTGTTAGAAATTGTGCATAGTGAAGAAAGTTTGAAATAAATATTGTTTAAACTAAATAGTTTGCAGTTTATATATTTTAAAAATATAAGTCTTCATGTCTTGAATAGCTTATAGGTTTTAAGGGTCAAGAATGTTCCTTTAAAATAAATCAGCCCCAGCCAAATAGCACGACAAATACCGACAATACGTAGACAGTGTCTTATTACTAAATCACCCGCGGACTGGATATTCCACCCAAGCAATAATTGCAAATTTGTTGCAAAGTATAACAAGCACAAGCAAAGTTCCAGCCAATGGACCTCCGGGTTATACCCGGAGGTCCATTGTCTGAAACATGGCTTGTGTTTTTTGTCCACATGTACAGAAATTGAAGGTGCTACTTTGAGTGATAATTCCACCCCCGGGTGATTTAGTTACAATCCACTCTCCACGTACTGTATATATATAGCAAAAATAATGTCGACCTACTTTTCTATGTTTAATTGGTCTGTTACATGGCCATCCATACATTCATGTTTATGTTTTCTATGACAGTTTATTTCCTTTTGGTTCCCTTTAATTGATACAATCGCTAAATTTTAATTTTGAAATCAAATTATGAATATGGTCGTTACGGTGCTGACATAATATTTACATTTGTGCAATATTGGACCCCAGCACAAGTCAAACAGACTTCGGTCACCGCCGGTTATACACCCCAAAATCAGCTGGATTAAACATCAACCCAAATCAACGGGGGTTGAGTGAATTTGAACCTAATTTGATCCATATCCACTCAACCCAGTTGATTTCGGTTAATAGTTAGCCCATCTAATTTTAGAATGTAGATACAAGTCTCATGTGTGACGTTTGTTATGCCGAAAGATTAGGTTTTGGGAATGGTTCGAACTCTTCATTTGTCTGAACCAACAACAGCCAACACTCGGTGAAATTACCTAGCTGTATGTGATTTCAGCATAACAGTAAAATATCGTACAGCCGCTGTCATTGAGTTTTAACCCTTTGAACCCTGGTGGTATCTTCCATGTCAATTCAATGGCAGCAACTGGAAGAGTCCATATTTATTATTTGGGGTTGGACCAATTGATATTTTCAACGTGCAGCCTTAGGGCTGCACATTGAAAGTATTGATTGGTCTACACCAAGCATTTACCTTGTAGCCATCCCCCTTAATGACATTTTGACGTAGCTTATGACCCGGCCAGGAAAACGGCCTCTGCAGTTCAAAGGGTTAAGTCGTTTTAAGGAATTTTCAATGACACTTTATTATAAATCATCCAAGATTAGTTGTTCATTATCTAACGTTTAACCGTGTATATATGTGCATTTTTTACGATAAATCGAATACAGCGAATAACATGCCATGGGTACAATGACTTTTCTACCTATGTTATTCCAGTGAACGAATCTTTGGATTCAACATTATTCAATATTTCTGATGAAGCTGTCTACATTTTGAGGGTGCTGTATGATGCTCACCGAAATAAATTGTCCAACGTTTTAAGAATTATAGGGAAATATGTTTGTGAATATTTACATTTTAGCAAAGATTATTTTTACATGAGAAAAGTAGACTTATTTTAACCCTTTATCCAAGGTAACGGCAAGACCGGCCTGCGCTGTTCTCAAAAATCGCCAATTAATTTTCATTATTTTTATCATTTTTGTCTCAAAAACATAGGTTATGACGCCTCGTTGGAACGAGTTCCTTGAATTCACGCGAAGCTCCCATTTCAATGGACGTCTCTCGTTTGAGAATAGTCTTGATCACTACTTTTATGTATTTTAACCCATTACCTAACGTAAGGGCCAAAACCGGTCAGCGCTATTCTCAAAAATCGCCAATTAATTTTCATTATATTTTCATTTTTTGTCTCAAAAACATAGGTTATGACCCCTCTTTGGAACGAGCTCATCGAGCTCGTTCCAATGATGGGTCATAACCTAAGTTTTTGAGACAAAAAATGAAAAACAGTTAGTTATTCAAGAATTTTTTTTGCAAGTGTCGTCTGCTTTTCGTGTTAGGTAAAGGGTTAAATGTTTATGGGAATATATCGCACCATAAAGTTATGTTTTTCTTGTTTCCACTAAGCCAATAATACCAATCGGTGGTTTAGTTCAGGAACGCCTAGTGATCAAAGAATGACCAGCATTGTTAGTAGAAGAGAAACACAAATATTACTGTATGAATTTCGGTTGCATATTTTTACTGTTTTGGGAACGTTAGATGATGGTGCTGTTTATGTAATGGGAGGAATTTGAGATAGATGGGTAGTAATTAGAGACTAGTATTCGTACGCTACACTCGTCCTGGACTGGTCGTAATCCACGTGTGGGCAGCGATGCTCACGCAAGCGTTTACCAGGTAATAAAAATCATCATCAGAAAAATTTTAATTAATGAAGCATCTGGTTACAGTTAAAACTAGAAGTCTTGTCATGAAACGCGCACAAATAGCACGTTGATATGCGCGTTAATGTACGCGTTATGGCCCAAGTAAAGCTATCAAATTCTGTACATATGGCCTTTGCACAAGCAATGTTTCAGCCAATGGACCTCCGGGTAACCCGGAGGTCCATTGGCAGAAACATTGCATGTGTTTGCTATGAGTAACCAAGAGAACCTGCCGTGGTTTGGATGCCATACGATATGGCAATTGCGCGCAATTCCAACGCACAATTAAGCCTAGATAAGCGCACTATTCGTGACAGGACTTCTAGTTTTAACTGTATATCCGGTGTTTCATTAATTAAATATTTGATAATCATTCCTTTAATTAGTGTTTGAAATGTAATATTATTGCGAGAGTGGAAATATTGCTCACCCGTGGAAAGAGAACGGTTCATTACGGCCATACTGTATGTCATTTTTCTAGGCAGCCGTCACATTTTGTACCAATTTCCAACTTGAATCAGAAAATAAAAAAAAAATGTTTTCAATGATTTCCAATCTCATATCGGCAGCCGTCGTCACGACAGGTGCGCTAATCAACAATGACATTGCTAAGGCTGATACCTTATCTAACGCGCGCGACTGCTATTGTCCGACAGCCAAACCATAATTGTTGGCCGAGCCATGCTTTGGCGCATGAATAATTTGTTCAGCGGTTTCTGATATATATGATATTCGTCATGACGAAAAACTTTACTGGGCGGCTCTCAGCCTTGAGCGATTTGCGAAAACACCCTAAAATTTACCCACCTACAGTTAAAACTAGAAGTCCTGTCATGAAATGCGCACAAATAGCACGTTGATATGCGCGTTAATGTGCGCGTTAATGTGCGTGTTATGGCCCAAGTAAAGCTATCAAATTCTGTACATATGGCCAATGCACAAGCAAAGTTTCAGCCAATGGACCTCCGGGTAACCCGGAGGTCCATTGGCAGAAACATTGCATGTGTTTGCTATGAGTAACCAGGAGAACCTGCCGTGCTTTGGGGGCCATTCGATATGCCAATTGCGCGCAATTCCAACGCGCAATTAAGCCTACATAAGCGCTCTATTAGTGACAGGACTTCTAGTTTTAACTGTACTTCTCGTTGGAAAAAATCATCCGGAACGCAATATCTCAAATAACAATGACGAAAACAATTTATTCTGGCTTCATATTAACCCCCTTATTGCTTGTCCATCCTATTTATATAATATGTCCAATATGATGATTGGATAAATAACCTGCCTTTCAACCCATCAAAACAGCGTTCACGGAAATAATTTACAAACGATCGTAAAACAATACATATTTATATTGACGTTTTTAACTATTCCCTCTCATTGTCGCCATTGAGTGAAGACCCATGTCTTGCGCTCCGATGGTTTTTCCTAAACTTTAGTTGGAATTCGATTTATAGTTGCTGTCGTTTTCCACAGTACATGTTGATAGATTTTTGTTGGTTATCTTGTTATTTCAGTTCTGGCATTTACCCAATAATTTCTCTAGTTCTGATTATCATAAGGTTAAGCCATGAACGGCTGACTTTTCATTGACCTTTTCCAGTGTCAGGAAACTAAGAGTAATGATTCTCCAATCAGCTCTTTGAACTCGTAAGACCGATTTTTCGGTCCAAGACATAATTTCGTCCCATTTTTGTCTTATTACAAGAGATCTGCACACGGGGAATTGATGAATATATAATAACTGCAGTCTGCAGCCAGCTTCCTGGTTCTAATGTGCCATAGATACCGCATTGAGAAGTATTTGCACCGAAAACGTGTGCATCTAGCTGTTCTCTGCAAAGCGGTTTTCCTGTGAAGACGCAAAAGTTCCACAAGAAGAAAAGGTGGCTCGCTCACCTTATCGTCGCCCGAGTGCTAGAATGTCCTATGTCCCACTGGGGACAGAGTACTCCCATAAAGGACAGAGTACCCCCATAGGGGACATAGGACATTCTAGCACTCATGCGACGTTATGTTGATCAGTTCGATTTCATACGACAGTGTCTTTTCTGCTGTAATGGATGTCACCTCGTAAAGGACCCCAAACCTCAAGTCGATGGAGGCATGGTTATCTATTTTGAACGAGAGATCACCCAAAACCAATGTCGCACACACATTCGAGATTCTGAATATTTGTGATCGAAAACAGGCCGAATGAGCAGAAAATGTCAGAATCTGAGTTCATGGCGCTGTCAGCAATTTGTGCGCTTCAGAAAGCCACTGCCACAGTGATGCAGGGCCAAATGTCTGGGTGACGTTCGGTTGATCTGTTTGAATTATTTGGTAGTTTTTCTTTTTTCTTGGGGGCGGGGGGAGGGGGCGATAAGGTCATGCTCGTCCAACCGGAATTTCATGTCTTCTGACAGTTTCATCTCCTGGAATCGTTACAGACTTGAAGATAGAAGCAGAGCAAGTAAATTCCTACGCAGGCCTGAAAATAAGCAGTCTGAAATGTATAGAATGAGGTCTCCAGAGGGTGAATTTGATGATGCTATCCCATACAGTGGGTCAATGTTTAGTTTTGAGACCCTGATTCAGACTGAGGTTCACAGAGGGTAAATTGAGAGATGCTACCCTGCTATGCAAGGTAGCACCACTAAATTCACCTCCTGGTGACCTCAATTTGCAGATGACAGTCTGCTAGTGTTCTGGGTTGGTCCTACGTCTTGCTGACAAAGATGAGGTCGATTCAGATTGAGGTTCATAGAGGGTAAATTGAGAGATGCTACCCTGGTATGCAAGGTAGCATCACTAAATTACCCTCTGGGGACCTCATTTTGCAGATGACAGTCTGCTAATTTCTTGGGTTGGTCCTACGTCTTCCTGACAAAGATGAGGTCGATGTTACAAATGCAACTAAAGTTATTCGAAATGGCTTCTGCCAAGTGATCAGTGATACTGAGCTCGACAGTAAAGATTATGACATTGGCATCATTCTTGAGAAATTATCAGAATGTGTGAGCGACACTCTTCTTGAACAGATAGGAAGTTTCTCGTCAAAGCTTGACCATACCCTACCGGCTCTTTTCATCAGCAACATTATAACGTCTGTCGTTCGCAGCATACCCACACGGCACACGGTTACAGATTGGACATAACCCTTTACCCAACGTAACGGCCAAAACCGGCCAGCGCTATTCTCAAAAATCGCCAATTAATTTTCATTATTTTTTTCATTTTTTGTCTCAAAAACATAGGTTATGACCCCTCGTTGGAACGAGCTCGTCGAGCTCGTTCCAACGAGGGGTCATAACCTATGTTTTTGAGACAACAAATGAAAAAAATTAGTTATTCAAGAATTTTTTTTGCAAGTGTCGTCTGCTTTTCATGTTAGGTAAAGGGTTAATGCCACAATGACAGACTCGCAAAATCTAGTGAAAACAATGCGCGATTTTAGGGGGGGGGGGGGGTGGGGGTGCTTATATTCAAGAAATCTTCATCGTGCATAGCATCAAATTGTGCCGACAATAACCCGATTCCAACTCTTCTTACGGTCTGATACAAGTCGTTATTGACAATTTCGACGCAGATCTCTCCTCTCAGAATGGGACGGTTAACACCTAGTCCCCGGAAGTCGTAATTGCATCACCAGATACCAAAACTGATTCAGAGCCTCAAACCACTCCCAGGAGTACCCACGCCTGAGACGAATAAACGAGTTCGATATGATTCACATGTGGTGCGTTATAATGTCCCAAAAGCGAGTATTGCACACTCCACAAGGCAATTACCGTCTTTTTGTATGTTCTGTTTTACTGCAATTGTAAAGCGTAGAGCAACCGAATCTCATTTTCTGTTCACGAAATATGTTTTGAAGTCAGAGAAGTGTGTAGAGTCCAAGAGTTACAAAACTAGTTTTATCCGACGCTTCAGAACAGTTGACTCTGCCCAGAACGAAATCGACTTTTTTTCCCTTGATTGACATGACTCCTGCTGATCTCGAAACCATCATTACAGCTATGTGCGAAGCACAAGAGAGAAGTTCGCAATTCGCAATTTTATAAAGTCACGTCCAATCCCGTGGGCCTTCCCCGATAAGTTTCTGTTCTTCTACCCCAGATGGGTGGGATGTATCTACTCGTGAGTTTTGTTGGGCTGTTGAGACATTGAAAGTCAACTATGGCTTAGCCAAGATTCTGGAGTCTGTCTTCGGTGGCGTCGGTAAAATGCTCACAATGAACGTCAGAGGCACGCAATTATTAGCAGAACAGTTATTGAGACTTCCTTTTGTGCATGAAAACATGCAGTGCCCTGAAGATCTCTCCTCACTGTTAGATGACAGAGCAGAGAAAAGTCGAACCACCAAAATCTGGCTGGACGCATTTCTGAAGCCCGTATTCATCATAATGTTATATGTTCGTGTTGAGAGGGCAAGTGACTGACTTTTGTATTTGGAAGCAGCGAGGAGTATCTTGCCCTACTTTTACGTTTGTCCATGTCAATTTTGCAAGGTACGGTATGTATTATCTCCGTCAGATGGAGAAACACCCTTCAAACATCCTGTCCCATTGCATGAAATGGGAACACGTGATGGGTCAGGTGGCTTGTCTGTGGAATGGTATTTAGAGTGATATGTTTATTGAAATCTCTTTCATGAGATATGGGCATGACAAATCTGGCATAATTGGAATAACCCTGAGGCCAGAGACATTCAAAACGTGGACTATCAGTTTACTTGCATGTGACCACATCGTCAATGGTGTAGCTGAGTTACGAAAAGACATATAGGATACACGATATCCAAAAGGAAGAGGGCAAAAGGAGGATAGATGCTGACGCAGTTTGAAATCAAAGCTTCAGCTATGCATAGAACCCATGGACCCATCACAGCACTCATACACAATCGTAATGTAGCACATGGTCGTACTGGTGCATCGTCAGTAAGTATTGATGAGGTAGTCAATAAGATAGGATAGGCTCCGAACAATAGATTGGGGTCGAGCGAGGCCTATCGGGAGGCTTCTACGATCCCATTTCGATGCGATTTGAAACGATGGCTGTTTTTAAAAACATCGAAGAGTGCATGTGGTATCAAGGTGTACGACAAAAACTTTTTCTATTCAAGGCTTATTGGTCTGAAGTTTTGTTGGCCTGTTTTGAATATATCCCAGGTTCCTTATCACGAACTCTCCCATGTTCCAACTACTTTGTGTGACGATTTTGGCGACAACGGGTATCGAACTCTAAATCGGTTGTGAAAAACAGCAACGTGGTTTAAGACCTAGCCCAGGAATTTTGCCAGTGGTAACAACGCTATGGTCATAGACGGATGCGCCTTATTGTGGATACCTCATAAGTTTGTTTTCAAAAAGACTATGAAACCCCTTGCTGTGGACTTCGTAGAGAAGTTTAAGGAGTACAAACAACACAAATTGGTTGATGGTGAGGTTAATCTGGTGTTCGACAGATACATCGAGTACAACATAAAATTTGTTACACGTGCAAACAAACGTAACGAGAGTTATTGGGTGTACAAGCTTGGGACAAGTCTATTTTACACGCCAGAAACAAGTTCTGTCTGCAGTTGAGAACAGGAAGCAATTAACTGCCAGCATTACCCCTTTACCGAACGTTACTGCCAAAAACAGGCCAGCGCTATTCACAAAAAACGCCAGTTAATTTTCATTATTTTTTTTCATTTTTTGTCTCAAAAACATAGCTTATGACCCCTCGTTGGAACGAGCTCGACGAGCTCGTTCCAAAGAGGGGTCATAACCTATGTTTTGAGACAAAAAATGAAACAAATTAATTATACAAGAACAAGATGTGTCGTCTGCTTTTCATGTCAGGTAAGGAACAATACACACCCAGTTGAGATAAACGTAGTCAGACAAGGGGGAAACTTGGACACAACGCACGAGAGAACGGACAATATTATGTTCAGAAGGCTATTTGGCTTGCTTCTCAGAAGAACTGTGTTTCCGTTCTGGCTTTCGACACACACGTCTACGGTTTACTGTTGCATCATCATTTGGATACGAAATTACGAATGTCCATGATAATGGAATCTGAAAATCCAAACGCAGTTAGTGCTCCCAAACCTTGCTCTTTGCCTCCAAACACATTTTGGTCGAAAATGTAAAAAATCACCTTCGAGCATTTTTGCTGGAAGAATGCCGTCAGGTCTGGGCCTCCAAACATGGATCCAACTGATTTTGGATTTCGAAAAGAAACTGAAACAAAATCCTTGATTCCCAGTACTGTGCCTCCAGGTGTGCATCTCGCACCCGATGATATACTGAAATTGATACGATGTTCATGTTTTAGCAGTGAAAACTTCGCGATGCAAATGCAACCTTGAGAAGATGGCATGTACTCTTTGATGCACATGTTTGTCATCAGTGGAGTGTTGCAACGACCAGACAAGGAATGGTTGTTGACATGGACAGTGTTGATTAATTGCACCCGAATGTAATGCAGAAAAAGAACCATTTTTCGGCCGAAATTGAACAATTTGTCCACGTTTTGCTTCATTTCTTCCTCATTTAGCCCCAAATTTACAGAAAGGTTGGGATAGAGCACCAATGATATCATTGAAGGAATTCAAACCGATATTTTTCGCTTTTCTCACTTATTTTATACTTCTAAGAATTTTCCCTTGGACAGACGTATTTTTGCCGGCCATCTTGGATTTTGTCAAACATCTAAAAAATGCTCAGCCCTGTCGGCTGTCCAGCAAATAAATTCTTTTTAGGGCCATGCTAAACTATAGAAACTCGCTAAGAAAAAAAGATACTTCAAACTCCAAAATATGTTTCGGTTCCCTAGCGGCTGGACTATTACAGAATAATATATACCGAAGGAACACTTGAAGACCATCGGTTAATATTTATCATCCAGATAATGTAAAGGACGTCTCCCCGTCCTACGAGTGCAAAAGGGCATACCTGCAATACTTAGACTTTGCAGATGGCACCATGTTGCATTCAGTGGACGACGTATTCAAAGAAAACAGTAAATTCGCAGAGAAAAATTCCGCGTTTTGAGCATGGGAGATAGACCAATCGACCTTTGTAACCAGTTGCCTTTTGGGTGTGTCATGCAAAAGAGCGATTTGGCTTTGATGAAAATTAATTAAACTGGCTCAGTATTACATAATAACAGTGTTTGCCTGTGAAATCACTCTGAAGTGTAAGGAATTCATTATCTGTCAACAGGAAGGTTCATTAATAATCCTGTATACCTGAGGGTAAAGTGGAAATCTCTTGTAATTGTTCACACTGTAACGTATCAAGTGGGAATTGAAGGTGGATGGAATGTTGAAAAAATTGAACTCAAAGAAATACGATGTCGATCTGGGGCCAATACAGTAAAACGTTTACAAATGTTTTTTCCAGAACTGGATTTTCTTTTTTTGTAAATAACTTACTAAAATCAATCAATGAGCGTGTCAAAAGATGTGTCAGTTTATCGGCAGGTAAATTGCCACGTCTTTTGAAACGCTAATGATTTATTTCATGGATTTATATTGACAGATAGAATATTTATATTTATTTATTTATTGGTGTTTAATGTCACATACTTATGCACAATGGCTAATCATGACCATGACAGTTTTACGGGTAGAGGAAGCCGGAGTACCCGGAGAGAACCACCGAGCAACGATGAGCAGCTGCCAGCTTCCCAACATCGTAACTCCAGACTGCGGCACAGGCAGGGTTAAATTGGTTGAAGACATGCGCACCATCGATGGGCAGTACTCCTTAGTATACGGCGTCATCGTGCCCACATGTGGACAATCAGGGTTAAATGCCTTGCCCATGGACACAACGCGGGAATACGAATCGATCGCTCAGACGGTCACCCAACCGCGGACTAACCGGGTTCGATGTTGCTTAACTTCGTGATCTGATGAGAACAGGTTACCGCAACGCCACCGCGCCCCGACAGATAGAAAATACAATTATTAAAAAAATATAAACTGTAAAAGTTTTATAGTATTTGCTCCTGGTTGCGATACATTTTTTTATTTTTGTATTGTGAAATCAATACTCAGTCAAGAGAAATAAACGAAAATATCATGGGAAATGCAACATTTTCATATTAACCTTTCGACATGTCAGCTTCTACAGTGTTTTATTTATTACAGTTAAAACTAGAAGTCCTGTCATGAAATGCGCACAAATAGCACGTTGATATGCGCGTTAATGTGCGCGTTATGGCCCAAGTAAAGGTATCAAATTATGTACATATGGCCTATGCACAAGCAATGTTTCAGCCAATGGACCTCCGGGTAACAAGGAGGTCCATTGGCAGAAACATTGCTTGTGTTTGCTATGAGTAACCAGGAGAACCTGCCGTGCTTTGGATGCCATTCGATATGCCTATTGCGCGCAATTCCAACGCGCAATTAAGCCTAAATAAGCGCACTATTCGTGACAGGACTTCCAGTTTTAACTGTAGATATAATTTTCTTTCACAGAATTGCCCATTATCAAACAAGGCTAATGCGACTTCAAACTTGGCTGATATGATGCCGATCTAGAGTTGTCTTTCTTGATGCGTTACTAGCCGAAACTAATTTGTAGACTCCGATTCGCTGATAAATATTCGCCGAACGCTATCATGAAAAGTGGTTTCCAGGCATAATGGAATAAGTTGAATCTGTGTTTTTGTAGAGTGCGGAATTAATCATCGTAACAAGTAACGATTAGGTGGATGAAGAGAAGAAAGGAGAGAGTTATACAGAATAACACAAACTTAGATTCAGTGTCATCAGAGCGATTTTGCAATCTGAGGCATAATTTCGTCCCATTTTAAACTGATTATAAGAGGTCTATACACGGGGCATTGGCGATAAAATAATACCTGCAGTCTGCAGCCAGAGCGGCCGAAATACCCACCGCGGTCCACCACAAGCACAATGCAACCAAATGCCGAGGGCTGGTCAGCAGCAACAATGTAACAGGTCGAGAGAGAAGTGTGGGAGCCGAGACTCGATCCCGTCAAGCTCTACCACACAAAACCACAGATTTACCACGAGTCCAAAAGATCCGGATCAACTAGGCTGGTTGTTGGTAAATGGCCTTTATGCCTCGACCTCTACACCTGCAACGATCAAACGTGAATGTATTTTGTTTTGTTTTGTTTGTCCGATACAGCCAGAAAAATAAATATCAGACAAGAATTTCTGATTATTTTGGTGGAATAGTTTTCCCCCAGCTGTTCTAAGTTAGTATAGACAGTTTCTGACAAGGGTAATAACAATAATTTACAGTCTGAAATCCACACATTGGATTGCAAAATGCTTCATGGAAAAAGAAAAAAATCTATTGTGAGTCAGGCGGGGCAGGGTGAATCCACGAACCGCACCAAATAGCCATGCTGGCATCTTTTCTGTTGGGGGTGCGTAAAACAGAGCTACCCATATCAAATCAATCTGGCGCGACATTGCGTGTGTTGATCGCGGTCCTGGAGTCGATGTTGTTGGAGAGTACGCGATTGTGGCGTGATTTTGCTGTATAATGATCATAATAATATAATAAAAATATTGGGATAATCCGAAATACAGTAGACTTCAATTTAGCAGCGAGTTAACATCATTCGAAATTTAATTCTTAACCCCGGGGCGGACTACCGGAAATGCACCAAGAGGGTCCCACATCCGGAGAAATTTTTGATTTTTCGAATTGAATGAACGTAGCTACCTCGCATCTGAGCGATCAATGGCAGTGCACAGAGAAGATATTTCGATGGAATTTTTGGTTGCATCTTCATCTCTCATTCGGCAAACATTGTTGTTCTGAGAGGGGCGGGGGGGGGGGGGGGGGGGGGTGGTCGTCGGGAAGACCATAGTTTTGATTCTTCAGATTACAAGAAGGCTGTTTCCTTGTATATGAGCGATCAATTGCAGACTAGACTGACGGCATATCGCAATTTATTTGTGGACTGACATTGGCAGCCCACATAGAGGACATTTCGATCAGATATCCATTTCACCTCTTGGTAATTTTCACCGAATTTTATGCGCCAACTGGTGTAGGGCTACATTAATTTTGGGGGCCCTATGAGTCACTCAATAAGGGGACCCACTGGGAATTTTCCAGATGGACCATACGGCCAGTACGTCTCTGTCTTAACCCACTGCGCATTTTGAAATTTTGTTCATCAAAATCTAGTCATAACTGTTGTGGGCGCAAGAAATCATCAGGAAAAGCATAATTCAAATGACATGAAGAAAAACTTGGTTGAAGTTTCTGAAATTCTGGCGATATTACTGACAAGGAATTTGTCATCTTGGGCTGAATATCCGCAGACAGAATGAGAGGAATTAAACCCTTTTTTGTTGAGAATATCAAGTGGACAGAATTAATTAACCCTTTACCTAACATGAAAAGCAGATGACAACTGAACAAAATTATAGAATAACTAATTTTCTAATTTTTTGCGTCAAAGAATAGCTTATGACACCTCATTGGAACGAGCTCCACGAGCTCGTTCCAATGAGGTGTCATACGCTACGTTTTTGACGCAAACAATTTTAAAAAAATAATGAAAATTGAATGGGGATTTTTTTGTGAATTGTGCTGGTCGCTTGATTGCAACACACAACTGGAATTATTACAAAGAACCAGGCGCATAGCCAGGATTCTATGACGGGGTGCAGGATAAAGGCCTTTGTGTGGTGTTTCGGAGTCTACCCCTAGCCGTAACTAGGACTCTCCAGTCGTTGTCCCTCCGGTGACGACCGGATCGGCCAAATTAGAACTAGCCCCCCCCCCCCGCCCCCACACCCCCGAATTTAAGCTGTAAGATCGAATCTGAGGAATTTGTAGCGCGCGTATCTCCAAAATTGGAAACAATTTTGGGACTCTATATTGTATGAAACTTGCATTGGGTCAATGCTGTTTTTTTTTTTTTTGTTTTTTTTTTGGGGGGGGGGGGGTCGCTAATATTTTAAGGGACCAAGCCGCCCCGCCATCCCCTCCCCGCAGCTACACCACTGCAAACAGCTATCACAGTCACTCTACACGGCCATTAGGTTGACAAAAACAAGTTTGTCAACTTGCGTTCAAGTTGTTGGAGAAGTTAGCGTGTTGGTTAACTCTTTACCCAGAGTAATGGCAAACCCATGAATTTCAACCTGGAGCTTGATACACCTACCGAATCAGGCAAGCGCAATCCGCAAAACTCTCAATTGAAATTTTATTATTTTTCCGTTTCAGGCCAATTGCTTTTCTTTCGTTTTTTTTTTTATTGTTATCTCAAAAACACAGCTTAGGTCCATCTCACTTAAAATAATGTTTTTTTTTAAATTATTGCCTCAAAAACGTTGCTTAGGTCCATCTCATTTAAAAATAATGTATTTTATTTTTAATTATTGCCAAAGACATAGTTTAGGTCCATCTTATTTAAAAATAATGTGTTTTATTTTTAATTATTGCCAAAGACATAGCTTAGGTCCATCTTATTTAAAAATAATGTGTTTTCTTCACTTCCCGAGTCTTCATTATTTTCATCTGTCATTTTTTCATGACACGTAACCGTAAGATTCAGAGTAGTAAGCGGAAATTCGTCGAAGTTGGAGAAGCGATAGTTCAGCTACCCGAAAATCGCGTCGGCCACAGCGGGGAAACCGAGACGTTCGGATGAACTACATGTAGGAGAACAGGAAACGAAACTTCGGACTTTGTGAAAAGAAAGAGAAACAATAACACTGCAAAAAACTATAACTGATCTGAGAGCATTTTGTAATTATTTATTTTGATATTGTAAATAAAGAAGTTATTCATAATTTATTTATTTTATAATTAAATACTATTTCTACCCGCGAATTGTTGTTTTACTAAATTCGCTAACATCTACACTTACTGCAATCTTACAGACAGAAATGGTATAACACATCAAAAGAAACATGGGCGCTCGAAAGTTTCAGAAACACATTCAATGTCAAAAATACTTCTCTTTACGAAATCTCACAATTATGGCGTGATCTGAGTATCATTACAACCTACAGTGGGTGCCCATACACAATTTTAAAGCGTGGAATAGCGACAAAATTGTTGGTCACAGTTCGGTTACAGTTTTAGAATAGTCTACAACATGGAAACTATAGGGCATGGCACATTTCACCAGAACACTCGTTCTATTTATGTGTCGATCATGTTAAATCATATTAACGCGAACGGTCGACTGGTTAACCCTTTACCTAACCTGAAAAGCAGACGACACTTGCAAAAATAATTCTTGAATAACCAATTTTTTGTCTCAAAAACATAGGTTATGACCCCTCGTTGGAACGTGCTCGACGAGGGGTCATAACCTATGTTTTTGAGACAAAAAATTAAAAAAGTTAGTTATTCAAGAATTTTTTTTGCTTGTGTCGTCTGCATTTTTCTTGAATAACTAATTTTTTTCAATTTTTTTTCTCAAAAACATAGGTTATGACCCCTCGTTGGAACGAGCTCGTTCCAACGAGAGGTCATAACCTATGTTTTTGAGACTAAAAATGAAAAAAAAAACAATGAAAATTAATTGGCGACCGGAGGTCCGTTGGCAGAAACATTGCATGTGTTTGCTATGAGTAACCAGGAGAACCTGCCGTGCTTTGGATGCCATTCGATATGGCAATTGCACGCAATTCCAACGCGCAATTAAGCCTAGATAAGCGCACTATTCGTGACAGGACTTCTAGTTTTAACTGCAAGTGGGTTGTTTTTTGGAAGTAGAATTGAATTAATCTTCTCTTTCATTTCATTAACTACTTACCTAACATGGAACGCAGGCGACACTTGCAAAAAGAATTCTTGAACAACTATTTTTTTCATTTTTTTTGTCTCAAAAACATAGGTTATGACCCCCTCATTGGAACTATCTCGTTGCAATGATGGGATCATAACCTATGTTTTTGAGACAAAAAATGAAAAAATAATGTAAATTAACTGGCGACTTTTGACAATAGCGCTGGTCGGTTTTGACCGTTACCTTGGGTAAAGGGTTAACTACTTACCTAATATATAAAGTGGACGGCAGTTATAGAAAACTCTTACAGAATAACTAAATATTTTCATTTTTTTATCACAAAAACGTAGCTTATTACCCCTCATTAGAACGAGTCAGAAGCTTTGTTTTTGTGATAACAATTTAAAAAAAAAATTGTGTGAACTGCGCTGACCAGATTTAGTCATTACTTTAGCTAAAAGGGTTAAATTATACATTATGTGATAAACAGAATCTCCAGTTCGTGACGATTTGACATGAATTTGTTCTAATCTAGTTCTCTTCAACCCACCTGAGCCTCGGTAAGTCTCGGCTGAGGTCGAGTGATTAGATACTTGGTATGTCTCTGGGTCAGAGCACTTAAAAGAGTTTGTTAAAGATTACCTTACGTGCGTATTCAGATAGAATTGTGTGTTTTTTCCAAACTTGATAGAAGAAATGCGCTCAATTGTCGTTTTTGTAATAGATTTACGGGAATATTTATCGGCGGAAATCAATAGACACTGTCTGTGAATAAGGTGTAAGAATACCAATTAAACCATAATTGTTTTCTCGATAACACGTTACGCAAGTATCATTTATTTATTTATAGACATGTAATCGCCGATCCCTATAATAGGGCAGATGATCAGGAAAATGTTTCTCCATCCTTCATATAAATTCCTTAACTCTTTGAATGCATGTCAGTTCAATTGTAGAAATTAGAAGAGTCCATATTCATTTTTGAGGCTCAACCAATTAATAGACGTAACGTACAACCATCCTATTTAATGAAATTATGGCATGTTCCTGGACTCTGAAAGTGGTCTTTCGGGTCAAAGGGTTAATCTCATTAACCCTTTACCCAACGCAGACGATATCAAAATTTATTATTTTAAATATCATTTTTTTAAATTTTTCAAAACATTTCAACAAAAACAATATCATCTGACCCCTCGTTGGAACGAGCTCGACGATTTTGAAAAATAATATTTTTTCAGCTGCTGAATTTGCATATTACGCGGGTGGATGGTGGAGATTCGTTGGGTAAAGGGTTAACCACACCTAAATAGCAGACGACACTTGCAAAACATTCCAGAATAGCTAAATATTTTCGTTTTGTTTGCCCCAAAATATAGCTTATGACCCCTCGTTGGAACGAGATGGACAAAAAGAGGTCATACATGTTTCTGGGGCAAATGATGAGAGAAAAAATGAATAACATTTTTTTATGGATAACATTGGACGGCATTTGGCCGTAACGTTGGGTTTAATCTTCCAAGTTATTGCTAACAGAGACAACACCATCGTAAGTAAAGATTGCACAATTTATCGCACCCATTGACATTCCCTCTCTTTCAAAAGTGCGCATCATGACGTTTCGACGTCAATAGCAGCGTCAACTGTTTTGAGGGGAAAACTTTCGACAACTCCCCCCCCCCCCCCTCACCATTAATTTTCCATCACATACCCATACTATTATAATATTAGAACGTTTCTTTTCATGTTCTATCGGTCGATAGTACCTGAGTTTGTGTGATTTCTGAAATAAAACCAGAAGCAGAGAAGCTGCTGAAAGTTTTATTTCAGAAATCACACAAACTCAGGTACTATCGACCGATAGAACATGGAAATAAACGTTCTAATTATTTTATGATGCCGAACAAAAGTACGTTCATTGTTATAATGTTAAGCGTAAACTGCAGCATGTCATCAGTCTTGTAACAACAATGTAGTCGAATCCAAAAACATGACGTCATTTCGAACGAATGACGTCTCTTCGAAAATGACTTGTCACAAGTGCCGTCGCTTTGGGAGTTTCTATATCAACAAATGCCAGTGTTTACAGCTGTTCATGTTATAATTCATTGTTAATGGTTGTGTGATAAGTGGTATAAATTATCGGAATATAAATTCATGCTTCTCAGACGACGGCAGTTGATAGAATTAAGCGGAGTGAAACAATTTATTTTGAACTTGAGGCCGAGGTTCACTGAGGACGGGGATTACTAAACTTGTGGAAATATAATTGATTGAGGTTATAACTCATATTCAGTATTCACTGAGGTGGTGAACAACACGTGAGTTTTTAATATTTCTGATTCTTTTGAATTCATTGTTTGCAGTTAAAATTGAAAATACACCCACTGAAGATGATATATTTGTTGGTAAGTTTGTGTCTACCGGTGACGAAAAAAGTTAAACGAACACGGAGCCAGCGTTTGGTGTTGAGAAATTTCAATCGACGTTGATCAATGGAAGTGGAGCTTACATTTTCTTCTTTCTCTTGTCTCCAGGGAAAAACGTTCCGATAGTACCTGTGTTTTGCCCCAAAACTCCAGTACTATGACTTTTAGAAGGTGTCGAATTAACCAATCACGGCTGATGTTACAAACTTGAGGCATAATAAATAACCATAGCCCGGTGTCCACATATAGAGACAGAACGCGATATGTGTTTGAATCGGAGGGTGTTTTACACAACGAGTTGGAATGGCGTTGTCATATTTCACGAGAGCCGTAGTCTCGAACGAAATATGATTGCGTCATACCAATGAGTTATGTAAAACACCCACCGATTCAAACACACATTACGTGCTGTGTTTATTACACAACCCATGCATTAAAATTAATTTAAATAAACAAATTTTAATTCCGACGTTTAAACCCAAAGGTGAAGAGTCTGTTTGTTTTGACTGAAGCTGTACTGAACAAATGGATCGATAAAAAATCAAAACAACCTTTTCGAAACCAGTGTTTGTTGAAATTCGTATCGCTGTTTCTGTTCGGCTGGTGTCCATTCACACCTAACCATTTGGTGGCTATTACTGTTAGTAAAAATATAAGTACGAATTTGTGCAGATTTGCAAAACAGCTGGGAGAAACATTTTTAAAAGAAGTTCGAAGCATGTCAATATGTACGAAGATTTATGGAAATAAAGTTGACCAATTTAAATATAACAGATCCACAAAACGAGATGGCCACGGGACTGGGTTAATATTCTTGTTGGAAATGATTGGGTCTTTTGTAAAATATTATCTCATTTTTGGTTGACTAATTTTTTGTGAACGGACTTTATTTTGCTTTGGACGTTTTCATTTTGTACACTATGCGACAGACTATCAATAATTTTATTATGCCTCAAGTTTGTAACATCAGTCATGATTGGTTAATTTGACACCTTCTAAAAGTCATAGTACTGGAGTTTTGGGGCAAAACACGGGTACTATCAGAACGTTTTTCCCTGGAGACAAGAGAACGAAGAAAATGTAAGCGCCACTTCCATTGATCAGCGTCGATTGGAATTTCTCAACACCAAACGCTGGCTCCGTGTCCGTTTAACTTTTTTCAACAGCGGTAGACACAAACTTACCAACAAATATATCATCTTCAGTGGGTGTGTTTTCAATTTTAACTGCAAACAATGAATTCAAAAGAATCAGAAATATTAAAAAACTCACTCACGACGTGTTGTTCACCACTTCAGTGAATCCTGAATATGAGTCTCAGTTATGACTTGTGTTTCACTCCGCTTAATTCTATCAACTGTTGTCCGAGAAACATGAATTTATATTCCATTAATTTAAATCACTTTTCACACAAGCATTAACAATGAATTATAACATGAACAGCATGATGCAGTTGTTAACATTGGCATTTGTTGATATAGAAGCTCCCAAAGCGACGGCACTTGTGACAAGTCATTTTCGAAGAGACGTCATTCGTTCGAAATGACGTCATGTTTTTGGATTCGACTACATTGTTGTTACAAGATTGATGGCATGCTACAGTTAACGCTTAACAATGAAAGTCATATTTTGTTCGGCAAAATAAAATAATTAGAACGTTTCTTTTCATGTTCTATCGGTCGATAGTACCTGAGTTTGTCTGATTTCTGAAATAACACCTTCAGCAGCTTCAGGTTTTATTTCAGAAATCACACAAACTCAGGTACCATCGACCGATAGAACATGAAAAGGAACGTTCTAATATTATAGTATAACGAAATTTGGAAACTTTTCGAAGCGTGACTAATGACTCGATGGGAAAGGAACTAGTATGAACGGTGCTGGGAAAAAAGTTCCGGCTTGTACATCAACCAGTGAATACAGAATCATTTATGTCATAGCGGCTATTCCGTTAAATACAAGGGTTTAAAGTTGAATGGATGTATAATAAATCACTATACATATCATAGTGTACTATGTTTGCAGTACTTACACTACTTACAGGATCTAGCTGGATGGTGCCGAAGCTTTGCACAGAAAAAAATTGCTTCCGCAAAAGTTCGGTTCCTTTTGGAATTTAACATTAACTGCTCCCCCAAATGTCCGGGTAATAGAGCACGATCGGGTACATGCTATACTACTAGCCAATCATCAAATAGCTAGTTAATTTGTAAAAACAATCTTCTAATAATCTGTGAAAACAGATTACTAATCTGTAAAACAGATTATTAATATGTAAAAACAGTCTTGTAATATTCTGTAAAAACAGTCATCTAATAAATTGTAAATACAGTCTTCTGATAATCTGTAAATTCAGATTACCAATCTGTAAAAAAGCAGATTATTAATCTGTAAAAAACGCCTTGTAATAATCTGTAAAACCAGTAATCTAATAAATTGTAAAAACAGTCTCCTAATAATCTGAAAATACAGATTACTAATCTGTAAAAACAGTCTTATAATAATATGTAAAAACAGTCATCTAATAAATTGCAATAACAGACTCCTAATAATCTGTAAATACAGATTATTAATCTGTAAAACAGTCTTCTAATAATCTTAACATGTAAAAACATAAAAGCAGATTACTAATCTGTAAAAGCAGATTATTAAATGAAAACGTCCTGATCCTAATACGCTGCCGCAGATATCCCATGACCGCTCCGAAAAATCTGTTAACGAAAATAATTATGGAGGGCACCTGAAATTTAACCAGCGTTGACGGATGCACGTGAATAAATGGGATATAATCTTCCAAGGATGCGAAGCCTTGTGGAATGTTTGAGAGGATAGTTTGTCAGTGACAGATTCCTTCAGTAGACGATAAACATATATTCCACTCGACATCGTGAAAGGTACGTTTGTTTCTCGCCATCATTATTGACAATGTCTGAACATTACACTGCCAAACATCAAACTACATTGGATCTAGGGCTGCACGATATTCAAAACGGAATACCGGTATCGGTATTTAAAAAAATACCGCTGTTGACCGGTATATCGAAGACTGTTGAGATATCTGAACATTAGTACCCAATCGGGACCTGAGCCATCACAGTAGGAACGAATTAGCATGCCTTGATGATGCAGTTTGAAAAATCGTTACATAGCGCAGATGATATCAAAATTTATTATTTTAAATATTAGTTTATCGGATTTTTAAAAAAAATTCTACAAGGCAATATAATGTGACCTCTCATTGGAACAAGCTCAACGAGCTCGTTCCAATGAGGGGTCACATGATATGGTTTTGTTGAATTTTTTGAAAATTATTTTTTTAACTGAATTTATATATTACGTGGGCACATGCGGTTGATTCCATGAGCAATGGGATAATATTATTCATTCAGGGCTACAGTTAAAACTCAAGACATCTTGAAAATTAAATTGTGGGTGAATTGATAATGACGATGAACCGATATTTTTGTAATTACACCGGTATTCAATCGATACTGATTTGAATACCGGTATATATCGGGTTATCGATGTACCGTGCAGCCCTGATTGGTTCTTTATGTTTGTTCATTTGTTTGGGTTGAACGACACATTTAACAACTAGGGTCACATAGTATCAGAACATCGCTTGTTGAAACTATTTGTAAGACATTCATGAACACTGGCACTAATACAACGGAAAAACACATCGCAAATAATTTTCGTCATTGGAAGCGATAAACTGAGAATTCAGCTCACTTTAATTTCTAAAAGCTCTCAGCAAATTTAACACTAAAAGTATGGGAATTTTATTTAAATATTGAAATTTCAAAATGTTAGCAAATTTGTATAATTGATGTGCGCATCAGTTCACGAGCTTAAGGCATTTTCCTGTAGAGTTGTTTAAAAATACAACTGTTTTTTAAACTTTTTTCCCCTTTGAATTTGAACGTTTGACTATTACGCTCTGCTGAAAGCTGAAACCCCTTTTAAAGGGACGAAAACGTCGTTTTCACCATATTTTGATATTCATTTTTTTGGGGAAGAATAACAATTTGTAAATTACCGTAAAAACTCAAAGGCAAAGTGGACACTCAGAGTAGGTAGGTGAGATATTGATAGATATTCTTAATTATTTATTTATTTATTGGTGTTTAAGGTCATATATTTCTGCACAATGGCTAACCATGACCGTGACAGTTTTACGGGTGGAGGAAGCCGGAGTACCCGGAGAGAACCACCGAGCAACGGCGAGCAACTGTCAGCTCCCCAACATACCAACTCCACACAAGCAGGGTTAGCATGGGTTGAAGACAGGTGCACCATCGACCTGCAGTACGCCTTAGTACACAGCGTCACCGTGCCCCCACGTGGGCAATGGGGGTGAAGTGTCTTGCCCAAGTACACAACGCGGTTGCCACAGGTGGGATTCGAACCGAGGACCTCTCGGCTTGCAGCCTGCTCCTCTACCAACTGAGCCACCGCGCCCCATAGATATTCTTAATGATGGATTATCTGTGAAGTGTTGCTTCTGACTAGTCTGTCATGAAAAGCCAAATTTCCTTTTGTAACTTTTAATAAACGAAAACATCAGACAACTGTCTGATGTTTTCGTTTATTAAAAGTTACAAAAGGAAACTTGTTTTTCATGGCTTCATTTTCTACTGATGTCATAGGTCATTGGAGTTATCTCAACATTTTTTTGCTTTTCTACTGGACCGTCCACTTCAAGGGATATAAATTATCAAAAGTCGATGTTCATGGCGATACAATCCATCCGCTGCTGAATGTTATTCCAGTAATAAATTCTAAAACATTATCTTACCATAAGTATGTATTGGGTACGTAATTACCTGAATGTATCAGGGACCCCTACTACGAAATATGTATCTTGCAACTGCAGAATATAAGCGCGTGCTTGATTAAGATTGGTTTGCGTTACTGTTTATAGAACATTACAAGCTTTCGAAACGCGTTTGAGAGGGGCCTTGTGCGTTTCTATATGTGACACGAGAGAAAACTCTCTTCCCAAAAGAACAATTATTAAATTATGAAATCAAATTTATGCTTGAGTATCTGAATCACTGGAGGCATTCAAACTGGAACAACGTGCGGTTATCAGCCCAGGCATATTAGGGTTTTTCTCGAAACAGAAATCGGAGAAAGCTGATTTTTACGGGGATTAATAAGAATATGTTTATGACCAATATAATTATCAAAAGTCACTAAAAATCCGAGTCGAGCCATTTGAGATATGGTGATTTTTTTAGGAATGGTGTAAATTCTGACGTAACTCCATCAGTCTATATGCGAATGCAGTAATATGCACACTAATTTAGGAACTCTATCATGGAGCAGATGTCGCAATTGATGTTAGAGTTTACTCCCAGTCGATATTCCGTAATTGTGTTGACATTAATACCGAAGAGAGCATGGAAATTACACAACGATTCAGACATTTTTCCCCATAAAAGACAGAGAGTAAATATATTCAGAAGACAATGAGTTGAAATATAAACCCTTATACTAGAACAGAGATTAATTCAAATAATCAAATTGATAAGATACACAGAGGATATGGAATGAGTATTTTTCTCATATAACATTTATGAAACGAGTCTAAGAATATTCCATTTTGGCGAGCCTCCGGCGAGCCCAAACGGAAAATTCGGACGAGTTTCATAAATATTATGTGAGAAAAACACTCATTTCATATTCTATTTATCATATGACACTCACACGCACAAATTAGCCATTTAGTATGACTTTTTAACCCATCACCTAACTTGAATTGCAGACGGTACATGGAAAAAACATTCTCGTATAACTAAAAAAAATCATTCTTTGCTTCCAAAACATAGGTTATGATCCCTCATTGGAACGAGCTCGTCGAGCTCGTTCCAATGAGGGGTCATAACCTATGTTTTGGAAGCAAAAAGTGAAAATATAAAAAACAAATGAATGGAGTTTTCCTTGTAGGTAAATGATTAATACAATATAACCCACCCAAAATAGGACAGATAACGTAAATTCTCCCTACTGAAATTATGCAAATATCACCCAGTTGTATTTTGTTTAGCCAATCAAATTGTTCAGGCTTGAAATTGACCAATGAAGGCTCCTAACTGTAATTATGCAAATTATGAAAATGTGGCCCAGTTTTATTTTGTTCAGCCAAACAAATTGTCTAGTTTCGAAATTGACCAATGAAATCGGCGGGAGGCTTTATTTATCACTGATTAATATGAAAACAAAATATCAAATGTTTTAAGGTGAACAAAACGGACGAATCATATGATAAAAACAAACATCACCACTCTTATCAATTTATGGCCGAAAACATAACATCATACCCTAAAACGTACTCCATGACTTCGTGAGTATGAAAGGCTAAAATAACACAAAACAAATAATCATGTCTTGAAAGCCCAACAATACAACAGGACTGATAACATATCCTGTTTTATACCATGATTACCCACTCTTCTGTACACAAAAAGCCTATGATATAAAGTTTATCTTTACACACCAACCGTGTCGAACACGCCAGCAATAGGATTGCAATAGTGGAAATTTACACCTACAGTGGAACTACCTCCATGTTGACCTTTGATGACCTCGCCTTGAATGCAAACTTGCCTAAATATATCACGCTTCGCCTCGTGAAGAGTGAATTCAAAACGGCAATTATTTATAACGTTTTTAAATAAGTTTCCCCCATAAGACACCAAATATTAACAACCATGCGTTGTCTCATGTTAATAAATCATCCATAACTCGAAATACTATGTTATTAAGTTATTAAAATGAAAAAGGCCCCGTAATTGTTTTCGTTTCTTTTTCTATCTGTTGGAGGTAGAAATGGGATTGCACAGGATAGAACTGCAAAATGTGACAGGTCGATGAGAACCAGTTTTTACAAATATTGACCACTTGCGATAGACGCAGTCGCTAATTCTGTATATTATGGTAAGGGAGTGATGCCTGTGCAGTTTTTAAAACAGACTGCTCGCGTCTATGTTTTGAGAAACCAGAGAAATCTCACATCAAAGACGACAGTTTGCCTAAAAAAATCGTCATATTTTGGAGTCGTTATGTTATTTCGTATCCATACCTGCAAAATTCACGCGAAGCTCCCCTTTCAATGGATGTCTCTCGTTTGAGAATAGTATTGATCATTACTTTTGTGTATTTTAACCCATTAGCAACGTAAGAGCCAAAACCGGTCAGCGCTATTCTCAAAAATCGCCAATTAATTTTCATTATATTATCATTTTTGTCTCAAAAACATAGGTTATGACCCCTCTTTGGAACGAGCTCGTCGAGCTCGTTCCAATGAGGGGTCATAACCTATGTTTTTGAGACAAAAAATGAAAACAATTAGTTATTCAAGAATTTTGTTTGCAAGTGTCGTCTGCTTTTCATGTTAGGTAAAGGGTTAAGGCTGAAGAATTGTCGCAGCATCCAACTATTTATGACTTTGAAATATGGAAAAGTGGTGAAACTCAGAAAGCTCAACGCGGATTTTAGTGGACTTTCCGTGACGCATCCACAATGTTATGACCTAAATAATATAACAATAACATGACTTTGGAGGGCGTTGTGGTTTATTAACGGCCCAACAGGTGTGAATAACAGCCCGACAGCCGTTAATAAGCTGAAGGTCTGTTATTCACGCGAAGTCAATTGGTTTTCATTCAGTTCGCTTGATTGAGGTGTAATGCCTTGTTAAACTGTGTTAATGTACTTGGGAACGCCCTCTAAATTGGTAATAATATTTAAAAAACAACATTCTCCGATTTATATCCTTACCTTTCCCCGTTCACGTCTAATGCGCGTTGACTCTGTACTGTTAAAGTGCAGTCTTTTCGGGGTGTTAAATACGTACGTTTTTCCGAGAATCACAGAAGTTCAAGGCAACCAGCATGCTGTTTCATCTGAAACAACAAGCATATTTATGAGTCTGAAAATGGAATCTGAAATTAAAATGCTAGTTAGTCCTTCTCTCAAAGTACATGATATCACAGTTTTGTATTTTAATTAATTTTAGAAAACTGATTTGCCAAACTTTCGACAATACCATATCATGTGACCACCTTATAAGAACGAGCTCGTCGAGGGTTCACACGATACGGTTTTGTTGAAATGTTTGGAAAATTAATGTTTTTTAACTGCTTAATTTATAAATTGCGTGGGAAGATGCGGCCGCTTCGTTGGGAGAATGGTTAATCGAGTTATTACAGCAGAGATTTGTAAGATCACTCTATCACCACTATCATGTTTATGCACAACATCTCGCTCTTGTTTTGAAGGCTATATCTCGACTCGTACAGCTAAAACTAGAAGTCCTGTCATGAAATGCGCACAAATAGCACGTTGATATGCGCGTTAATGTACGCGTTAAGGCCAAAGTAAAGCTATCAAATTTCTACATATGGCCTGTGCACAAGCAATGTTTCAGCCAATGGACCTCCGGGTAACCCGGAGGTCCATTGGCAGAAACATTGCATGTGTTTGCTATGAGTAACCAAGAGAACCTGCCGTGCTTTGGATGCCATTCGATATGGCAATTGCGCGCAATTCCAACGCGCAATTAAGCCTAGATAAGCGCACTATTCGTGACAGGACTTCTAGTTTTAACTATATCTCCTCTGCGAGGCCCAATGTGTATGCTTTTAGCTGTCTAGAATTGATGTTGTTGGAGAGTACGTGAATGTGGTGTGATTTTCAACGTGATTTTCATAATAATAATAATATTTGTTAGGCATTAAATCTACAGATGGCGTTTCATGGGTATGCCAACTTGAATGACTATGGGAAATCCATTTCTTTCAGACGGATTGGACGAGAATTCCATAGTTTTGGCCCAGCAACCGCCAAATGTGCTATCTGCAGCAGAAATGAATTTAGATGATGGCTGAACCACGTTAAATTTATATGATGACCGAAGAGACATTTGTTGTGTGTGACAGATAAGAAAAGTAGATAAGTATGGTGGTGCAGATCCATTAATGCATTTAAAGATAAAAAGAAAGAAAATTAATTTAATTCTCTGCTGAATGGAAAGTAAGAGGAGATCGAAAAGGACAGGTGTAACGTGGCGATACTTTCTAGACTGGGTGATACCATGTGTCGCACAATTTTAGATGTGCTGTAGCTTTTCAAGAGTGGAGGTTTTTTAAATCCTATCGAAAGAGAGTTTCAATAGCCGTGGCGACTGGAAAAAAAATGCGTAAACAAGCTGCTCTGATATGTTTTTGTGTCAACGAAAGGTTGCGAAAAAAACCGAACTCCGACAAACATGCCTGACATGTTCATTAGCTGTCATAATTTCATCCATGAAATAAAGAGGGCTTAATTCCGTAAACGGGAATCCCCGAAAGCCGGTCACGATACTCGGGAAAGCTTTACCACGGAACCGGAAATGACGCATGTTACTGTTTGTGTGTTGAACTAATGAACTCAAGTTTTCTAATTTCAAAACTGCCCAACGTAACATTATAAGATTTTGTCAGCCCTTACACGCTTGAATCTTTTGCAATCCGCCTTCTTCGGGAACCTTTCTCGCCAAATTACTGTAGTTCGCAATCAGTTCCGGAGGACTCTTCAATTCACAGCAAGATCTTCATTCGCTTCAAAATTCAACCTCGTCGTCATTTTCTGAATCACTAGTAGCATTCACTACGCGCCACCGTCACCGCATTCAACGTCAACTCCTTCTTCACTGCCGCCACCTGTCTCCTCTGCGTTAAGCAGAGGAGGCTGGTGGCGGAACTGAAGAGGGAGCTGAAGCCGGAGGAGGTAGTGGTGATAAAACTAGCGATTCCAAAAATGAAGACGAGTTGGAAGCAGGTTGGGGTTTTCACACTTCTCTTAAGAAAAGAACTTTTCCGTGTGGAGATGGTAGATCGCCAATAAAATATTGTCATTTTCACGAAAATAAATATGTACTGTTATCTTGTAAATTTACTTGATATTATCCGGGACATTTCCCGGTTCCCGGTTCTGAGTGTAATTTCATTCCCGTTTCTATAGAAAACAGGGAGCATATTAAACCGTAGAAATACAGAAGATTACGGACACGTTGCTGGGGGACAATAGTTGAATCTATAATACTGAGGGTCAATCTGGAATTGTTCGTTGGGGTGGTAGACCTCTGAATATCATTTCCGTCTTATCATGATTCAATTTGAGGAACTTTTCCATCATTTGTGCCTTGATGTCTGAAAGGCAGCGTTCAAATTTTGTTGTGAGCATTGTATTCTATTTCATAAGTGAAACTAATATACAGTTGAAAAGTGGGTCGTATAAAGTGTCCGTCCGTCCGGGCCACCGCAGATGGCATTGCGAGGTGACCGTCCGTGTACAGTCGTTACTTGTGAGGTTGGAGGATAAAACCGTTAGTACACCAACCATCTGAGGTTTTTTTAACTTGTGAGGTGCGAAAAACCCACTTGTGAGTTGCGCAATTTTCCCCATACCTAACACCAAAACCACCTCACAAGAACATCTGCGGTAGAATGTCCGGGCCAACATTGGGGGTTTAGGAAATATTATTATTAGGGGCTACCTCCAAATTAAGGTAGTGTTAGGGTTAGGAGTGGGGTGGGGTTAGGGTTAGGGGTAGCCCCAGAGTAGGGCTTAAGGTTGGGGGAGGGTTAGGTCCGGGGGGGGGGGGGTAGGGTTGGGGTCAGGGGTGGGGTTTTAGTTTTAGTAGCCCCTAAATCGAAAAATAGCTCCTAATCCTATTGGTTTGGCTATGTTGGGGTTGGGTCAGGGGTGCGGTGAGGTTAGGGTTAGGGGTAGTCCCAGAGTAGGGCTTAAGGTTGGAGGTTAGGTCACCGCCCCGCCCCCCCCCCCCCCCAAAATGTCACCCCCACCCCCAAGCTTGCGTGGGGGGGGGTGACATTTGCTACCCGTGACCTCTTTTAAACTAGTGAATGGATTTCAATGAAACCTTCAAACATTCTTTTACATACAGTGAAAGATGTGTACCTTCTATTTTGTTTTCAGATATTTTCATTTTTACAGTTTCACATATTGAAAAATGGGCTTTGTCAATTCAAGCTTCGGGGTGTCGATGTGGAAGGGAGGGGGATATCGATGTTTGTGCCCTCTACATTAAATACACTTTTACTGTTGTAAAATGTTACTTGGTGGGAGTGGGTGGTATCATTTAGTGAGCAGTGCTAACAGTTTTTCTAGTTTATTTTCTTTATTGGTGTTCACAGTCACATACTTATGCACAATGGCTAATAGTGACCGTGGCAGTTTTATGGGTGGAGGAAGCCGGAGAACCCGGAAAGAACCACCGAGAATCGACGAACAATTGTCAGCTCCTCAACATTGTAACTCTGCTCAAGCTCCGCTGAAGCAGGGTTACACAGCGGTTGAAGACATGTGCACCATCGACGTGCAGTACACCTTAGTACACGGCGTCATCGTGCCCCGTTGTAGACAACCGGGATAAAGCGCCTTGGCCAAGGGCTTAACGCGGGACGTCCCGGACGGGGATCGAACTCGAGACCTCTGGCATAGAAGTCCAACACTCTACCTCTGAGCCACTGCGCTCCCAAACGAGGCCAAGACTCCGTCATAATTTCATCAACGGAAAGAACATAAATAGTGCAGAGTAATGGGCCTAACACTGACCCTGGAAGACGCCGAACCGACGTGCGCGTGTACTGATGCGTTGCCGTCAATACATACACATTGTGTGGAGATACGATGCACACCAATCAAGCGCGTTGCCTTGGAGACCTATTCTCTATTCCACTCTTTTAGCTTGAAGTTTGTGGTCTTTGGTGTCGAAGAAAATGAGGCCGACAATTTTATTCGTATCAATCAATAAGAGTAAGACATTTTGTACTTTTAGAAGCGCCGTTTCGGTGCTGTAATTCGATCTGAAAACTGGACGACTTCGGACTAGTCATTGTCCGTCATAAGGGGAGTTAGCTGAGAAGCAACCACCCGTTCTATAATCTTAGAGAAAGATTAGAGACCAGTTGGTTGTTTTTCAAAACTTCTGTGTCTAGCGGTGGATTTGTTTTTGAGAAGGGGTTTGACGAAAGCATGATTTCTGTTCGTAGGAAATATGCCATACTGCAGTGATACATTTAGTTGTTTTAAAATTGGTGTACCCAGTTCCGAAAGACGTGGTTTTAATTACTATGTATGAATGATATCTAACGCGCACTCTTCTGACGGTGTCTTCAATATTAGCTTATGGGTATCTTCGAGCACCAAACGTTTGACATGTACACTTTGTATGACTGTATTTGGGCAGGGCAGGTGTGTGCGTATCGCTAGCCTGGGAAAATCAGAGAGGGCACTTGTATGAAACGACGTTCTGATACCTTCGATCTGTTCAACGAAGAAACTTGAAAATCTATTTGCAAAGGCCTTCAGATGACGAATGCTCCGGCTGTGTGTTGATCTTTTGTCTATGCAAAGACCTTTCAAAAATAGTAGACAAAACATGAGGAGAATTTACATTACCAGAAATCAAATCGGAAAAAAGTATTTTTGCTTTGACGATTTAATAGGTTTGTTAACCTTTACCCAACGTAGCGGCCAAAATAGGCAAGCGCTATTCTCAAAAATCGCCAATTACTTGTCATTATGTTTTCATTTTGTTGTCGCAAAAAACATAGGTTATGACCCCTCGTTGGAACGAGCTCGATGAGCTCGTTCCTATGAAGGATCATAACCTATGTTTTTGAGACAAAAAATGAAAACGATTTGTTTTCAAGATTTATTTGGCAAGTGTCGTTTCTTTTCCATGTTAGGTAAAGGGTTAACAGGGTTTCGATGGCTGACCGATATCTCTCTGCGAATAGAGAGCTCTGATTGTCGCCACTGGTTCATCTTTACGTTTGGAGTATTTACCATTAGTGAACTCATCAGTGAACCGAGGAACACATTGGCGTGACGCTGGATATGCGACATTTCATTGGTGTGAACTCAGCATGGATTTTCTGAAGTGAAGTGGTGATGACGCATTCAGTGTCGACCACCGATCGCCCCACGTTCACAAAGATGATTGGTTTGGAGGCAAGAGCTTCTGCTAATTTGATATGGATAAGTATTACGATTTTTACGGTATGTAATGTTCTGTCGAACTGGTAAAGCTCGTGGAAGTGTCAAGTGAAAAATAATTATGAAGTGGTCAGAGATTGCCACATTAACAATTGTTACTCCTTTGATACTCACTGGTGATAAGCCGACCTAGTGTGTAGGGCACCGTGCATGGCTGACAATTTTCGTCATTGGAAGAGATTTACATCGATGTTCGCATCATTTCACAAATTTCGGCATTTTCCCGTACAGTAGTATATAAATTAAGAAACTGGCTTTTTATATTTTTTTTCCCAATCAGTTTAAATATTTGAAAAATATTCTCTGTTTAAACCCATATAAAAATAAAAAAACGGCGTTTTTGCCATCATTTTGATGGTCTGGAACTTTTTGTTGTTGTTGATTGCATCAACAGGGTGAGAATTCTGACATATAATACAGACACTGTCCAGCTGGGTTCGTATTCACTCAACCGAGTTGTTGTGGTTTAATTTTTAACCATACTGATTTTAGAGTGAATATAAGGGTTCTATAGTAGCGGACTCGGGCGGACGAAGACGCGGACCTGCCGCCCGGTTGCTCTAAATATCCCCCAATTATTTGATATGTTCATTTATCATATGACTCGTCCATTTTGTTCACTTTAAAACATTTGATATTTTGTTTTCATATTAATCAGTGATAAATAAATCCTTCCGTCAATTTCATTGGTTAATTTCAAAACTAGACAATTTGATTGGCTGAACAAAATACAACTGGGCCACATTTTCATAATTTGCATAATTAGAGTTGGGAGCTTTCATTGGTCAACTTCAAAACTGGTCAAAATACAACTGGGTCACATTTGCATAATTTCAGTAGGGAGAATTTACGTTATCTGTCCTATTTTGGGTGGGTTGTATTGTATTAATCTTTTACCTACAAGACAAAACGCCATTCATTTTTTTATATTTTCACTTATTGCTTCCAAAACATAGGTTATGAGCCCTCATTGGAACGAGCTCGGCGAGCTCGTTCTAATGAGGGGTCATAACCTATGTTTTGGAAGCAAAAAATGAAAGCTTTTAGTTATACGAGGATGTTTTTTCCAAGTGCCGTCTGCAACTCAAGTTAGGTGATGGGTTAAAAAGTCATACTAAGTGGCTAATTTGAGCTTGTGTGTGTCATATGATAAATAGAATATGAAATGAGTGTTTTTCTCATATAATATTTATGAAACTCGTCCGAATTTTCCGTTTGGGCTCGCCAGAGGCTCGCCAAAACGGAAAATTCGTAGACTCGTTTCATAAATTTTATATGAGAAAAACACTCATTCCATATCCTCTATATATGTGAGCACAATTAATTATTTCGCTATTGTTTTTCACGCTACGTTGTGTGATGTCATTCACAATCTTGATGTTCATTTTCCCAAACACATTTGAATTCTAACACTATCCAATGTCAGTGTTTGTGTTAGCAAATTGCTGTGTGGTCATCAGAATACGGAAGCGTTGAGGCGCCAGTTGAGTATTATTTTTATCTTGCACGTGCAAGTTAGCTATCTTGCACCTGCAAGTTACTATCTTGCACGTGCAGGTTAGCTATCTTGCACCTGCAAGTTACTATCTTGCACGTGCAGGTTAGCTATCTTGCACCTGCAAGTTACTATCTTGCACGCGCAGGTTAGCTATCTTGCACGTGCAGGTTAGCTATCTTGCACGTGCATGATAGCTATCTTGCACCTGCAAGTTAGCTATCTTGCACGTGCAGGTTAGCTATCTTGCACCTGCAAGTTAGCTATCTTGCACGTGCAGGTTAGCTCTCTTGCACCTGAAAGTTACTATCTTGCACGTGCAGGTTAGTTATCTTGCACGTGCAGGTTAGCTATCTTGCACCTGCAAGTTACTATCTTGCACGTGCAGGATAGCTATCTTGCACCTGCAAGTTACTATCTTGCACACGCAGGTTAGCTATCTTGCACCTGCAAATCTATACTATATTTTAGAATGTCTGTATGTCTCTCTGTCTGTCTCTCTGCCTGTCTGCCTGTCCGCTATAGAAATGAATATGGGGCCATCCAGAGTGCCCAAAATGGGTCTACTAGGGGTACTTTTTATGGAGAAGGTCCTCGTCAGGTTTAAAAAAGTGTGCGGGGTGGGGGTGGGGGCAGGGAAGGACACCGAAAGTTATGATGAAATATTTTTTCACCGATATAGGTCTTCAAAGGGGTCTACTTGGGGTAACTTTTTATGAGGAATCTAATGGTGGTGTTTAAAAAAGTGGCAGGTGTGGGGAGGGGCAAAATTGATGAATTTCACCGATATAGGTCCTCAAAGGGGTCTACTAGGGGTAACTTTTTACCAGGAATCTAATGGTGGGGATTTTAAAAAAGTGCCGGGATTGAAGCCCCCCCCCCCCCCTGGAGGGCGGGGCGAAGTGTGCCGCCCGTAAGGCGGGCTGGGTCGAAAAATACACGTCCCTATTTTTTTTTTTTTGGGGGGGGGGGTACTTTTTTATGGCGGAGGTCCTCGTCAGGTTTAAAAAAATGTGCGGGGTGGGGTGGAGCCAGGGAGGAGCACCGAAAGTTAGACCAATTTTTTTTCACCGATATAGGTCTTCAAAAGGGTCTACTTGGGGTAACTTTTTATCAGGAATCTAATGGTGGTGTTTAAAAAAGTGGCGGGGTGGGGTGGGTGGCAAAATTGATGAATTTCACCAATATAGGTCCTCAAAGGGGTCTACCAGGGGTAACTTTTTACCCGGAATCTAATGGTGGGGGGTTAAAAAAGTGACGGGATTGAAGGCCCCGTCCGGAGGGCGGGGCAGAGTGTGCCGCCCGTAGGGCGGGCTGGGTCGAAAAATACGCGGCCCCTATTTTTTTTTTTTTGGGGGGGGGGTACTTTACATATGATCCCTAAATTTTCCCGTGCAACGCGGGGTAACCCGGCTAGTTAGTTATATTTGAGGAACGTAATTTTAGTTATATTTGAAGTTGAGTTCATCAAAATTAGTATATAAGGGTCCAACCTAGTCCCAATTTGCCGGACCTAGGTTCGAATTTGCCGGCTCCCCTTCCGGACTACGGAAATTCCTATCGCAGAGACAAACACTTTTGGCTCATTGGCCATGTCTATTCGCCTGGCTGTGTACGTTTTGCATCGCTTGCATCGCAGGCTAGGTGTGGATGCTTTATGTTGGGGGTGTGAATGGGACACGTCAGGCATAAAGAGTAAAAATGTTTAGAGTTGCAATGACGTTGGTGACGTCATGGTGAGCTCGCGACGTCATGACGACGTTGACCGCTGTCGATGTCCACAGAAATGGGTGATTGGCACCTGCAAGTTGCTATCTTGCACGTGCAAGTTGTTATCTTGCACGTGCAAGTTACTATCTTGCACGTGCAAGTTACTATCTTGCACCTGCAAGTTACTATCTTGCACTTGCGAGTTAGTTATCTTGCATTTGCAAGTTAGTTATCTTGCATTTGCAAGTTATTTATCTTGCGACAGCCACCCCAGCTACTCTATCTCAGAAGCCCCAGCTCCCCATACTTGCCCCAGTGGCTTACATTTCCATATTTGACAGCCACCCTATCTCAGAAGACCCGACTCCCCATACTCGTCCAGAGGCTTACATTCCCGTATTTGACGCGGTGACCTTATCTCTGCCGCTTGACCAAAAGCGACACAGTCGCCCTTCCCCTTCGTCCAGAAACCCTTCACGCCACGATTCCCTAACCCTTCCTTCTCGACCGAATACCCTAATTACATCAGAGACCCGTCGACCTTATTCCACCAACCAGGCCTCCACGACCTGCGCCAGTGAACCAGGAACCCTACACCGAGCGTTCCGATTAAGAGCGGCACAGCCACTCTTCCCCTTCTTCCAGTACCCCTAACCCAACAAGCTCGAACAGTCGACTGACAGGTCAGTCGTTGCTGATGATCACTATAATCCAGATGTAGAAGAATCTTTCGAGGAGTTGCTGGCACTAACTCTTTGATTACTAATTTTCTTCTCGAAGGCTCATTTCAGTGAATCGTTCGAAAAGCTGCTTCTGTAGCAGCTCCCCAGTCACACATCTGTATGAGTCGTCCGAGGTGTCAATTTTCGAGGGGCTGCTCTAGTGGCTCCTTGTTTCGAGCCGACAGAGTAGGACAGAATCGATCAGGGAGAAGAAGGGTCGACAGCCTGAAAAGGGACATCCCTGTTCCTGTTAAGGGGTATTGAGACCCGGCCCAGCAGGGTCTACCCAACGGCACGGTCACGTATAGGTAGACATCGGCTATTCAAAGACCCTATGGACGTCCAGTCACTCACCTCTGTGGACATCGACTGCGGTCAACGTCGTCATGACGTCGCGGGCTCACCGTGACGTTATCGATGTCATTGCAACTCTAACCGTTTTTCACTCTTTATGCCTGACTTTTCCCATTCACACCCCCAGCATAAAGCATCCACACCTAGCCTGCGATGCAATCGATGCGAAACGTACATATCCAGGCGGCTAGACATGGCCAATGAGCCTATAGTGGTTGTCTCAGCGATAGGAATTTCCGTAGTCCGGGAGGGGGTCCGGCAAATCCGAACCTAGGTCCGGCCGGCAAATTGGGGCTAGGTTGGACCCTTATATACTACTTTTGATGAACTCTACTTCAAATATGACTTTATATATAACTAACTTGCAGGTGCAAGATAGGTAACCTGCACCTGCAAGATAATAACTTGCAGGTGCAAGATAGCTAACCTGCACGTGCAAGATAGCTAACTCGCAGGTGCAAAATAGCTATCCTGCACGTGCAAGATAGCTAACCTGCACGTGCAAGATAGTAACTTGCACGTGCAAGATAGTAACTTGCACGTGCAAGATAACTAACCTGCACGTGCAAGATAGCTAACCTGCACGTGCAAGATAGTAACTTGCAGGTGCAAGATAGCTAACCTGCACGTGCAAGATAGCTAACCTGCACGTGCAAGATAGTAACTTGCAGGTGCAAGATAGCTAACCTGCACGTGCAAGATAGTAACTTTCAGGTGCAAGATAGCTAACCTGCACGTGCAAGATAGTAACTTGCAGGTGCAAGATAGCTAACTTGCACGTGCAAGATAGAAATAATACTCAACTGGCGCCTCAACGCTTCCGTATCAGAAAGACTTTTGTTGAAGATTATAATAGTTGGGGATGGTTATACCTGAATTTGGACGGTATACCAGTGTAGTAGTAAGGTATAGTGCCGTATTCCTGTGGGAATGCTGGACAACGCCGCCCCCTTACTTTTGTCTGAGTGTATGTGGGGATGGGGGTAGGAGGGGAGGGGGAGGGTGCTTCCTTACAATTTCTATAATTTCGAGACCTGGGGTTGGTTGATCTTCACGAATATCCACCAGCACGGCGAGCATTGAATCATCTTGCTAGCCACTTTACACATATTTTAGTTGTGTGTAACTCACAACCCAACACAGGCAACAATGTCCACTTTTTTAAAGAATTTTGGATACCAGACTTATAGATTGATCCCAGACCCTCTACTGCTTCGAGAAGGACGGGGACACTCTCCCCTAACGAAGCATCCTGAGGCACAGCGCGCAGCTGTGACCGACTAACGACGCGGGCCGTACTCCTTCCTACTAATTTCTTAGAGTATCATTGTATAGCAAGGTGGTTGGGGGGAGGGGGTCAATATCCACTGGATGTCACAATACTTTTCTATAAAGGGATCACGGAACTTCTCAGCTTCCAGGAACTTTAGCGTTCCCAGACCACTCGACGATTTGCACTGAACTACAACGCCCAACTACAATCACAATTCCTGACCCCCACCAGTGTTTTAAATTAAAATTTGTTGACACTTTAAACTCATTAAACTCAGCTTATTTCACTTTATCGGTCCAGAATCAGTCTAGTGAAAGTCATGATAGATAATATTTCAGGTGTAAAAGTGCCTCCCATTCAGTATCCGCGCAGTATATGAACATCGATTCTTCCAGTCTTTATAGGGTGGAGATTATAAGTTATCAACGTCAATATGTATGATATATGGAGATTTAATTCCTGGATGTTGGTTTTAAACACCGAGCCGCTGATGACGTTTTTGTCTCGTTGGAAACACAATACAAACATAGTGGAAATAAATTTGTGGATGAATTTCTCACGCTCTGCAATGACTTGGACCAAATTCGTGATTATTTTTTTGTTTTTCTTACCGCAGAAGACAACAGATAGAGTTACATCCCTTGGGTCGTTAAGGAAACGAGTAAACAGTATTTTGTTGACATATCGTCCCCTGGATTCCAATGTGTTCTATGTGCCTACTAGCACAAAGAACACATTGGAACTCAAGGGATAATATTTGCTCTTATTTTATTTTTTTTTTTCAAGTTGTTTCATTTAATTATTCGACTATTTGATGTATAACGGCAAAATATGATCGAATTGTTAGAAATCTGAAAATATTTGTAACTATTTTCAGGTTTTTCGGTTCGATTTTTATATACCGGGATGAGTGAATGCGAAAAGCTTTCATTTAAACCATATACCCCCGATGTTTCGCGTGTCTATAATATGGGTGTTGCACGCTTTCATATACCTTGATGTTGGTTGCATTCTTTGCCATAGCTATTAGTCCAAGGCATTTTGACCAATAAAAGGACATAATTTATCGGTATATACGAACAATACTATTTAACCCTTTGAGGCCGAAGGTCGCTTTTCCGGTCTGGAGTCGTGTTACGACCTGAATTCATAATGTACTCAGTGAATGTGTGTGGAAGACCGATCAAGATTTTCAACGTGCAGCATTTGGTCTGCACGTTGAAAATATTGATTGGTCTTAACAGGGGGAGGCCACCAAAAATTTGCAAGACGTGACGTGGGGGGGGGGGGGGGGGTGGGTGCGTCTCTTGATTGCGCCAAAAATGTGCATTTCCAACTTGTGCAATTTTTTGAATTTTTTAAAAATATATCAATATATCAGCTAATATATACCATCATTTGTGTTTCAAACCTCAAAGATGATGTTGTACATCACACTCTTAACATAAATACAACATCAGGAGGCTTTATATGTGAGAATATTGGGCTTAAACTGGGAAGATGTCACACGTTAGTAGGGGGTGGGTGTCTTGTTCGAAATGTAGAAAATGTGCAGACAATATTTTGGGAACAATTCAAATGAAAATTTGTTCCCGTATATGTACACCTGCTCTGGCCAAGCCTAATAATGAACAACTTGTCATTTGTAGATTGGGGCCCGCAGCAGCCCACAGAGGTTTAAATTGGTGGTACCAGTTTAACCCTTTACCTAACATGAAACGCAGACGACACTTTCCAAAAAAATGAGTGAATAACTAATGTTTTTCATTTTTTGTCTCAAAAACATAGGTTATGACCCCTCATTGGAACGAGGTCATAACCTATGTTTTTGAGACAAAAAATAAAAAAATAATAAAAATTAATTGACGGTTTTTGAGAATAGCGCTGGCCGGTTTTGGCCGTTACGTTGTGTAAAGGGTTAAGAACATTATGAAAAACCCCTAAAGACAGCTGTGCTTACTAAGTTTATAAGCTTATTTTGGATTTTAATGGGAGAGTGGGGGTGGGTGTCTGAGAACGGTAGTAGAAAATTTGCACGTAGTGGGTGGGTGGGTGTAAAAAGGAGCCGAATAAAAAATAGGACGTCACGTCTTGCAATTTTTTAGTGCCCCTCCCCCCCCCCGGTCTTAACCCAAATAACGAATATAGTTACTCAGTGAATGTGTGTTCCCGTTGGAAATGTTGATGCCCCTCTTCAAGAAACGAATATAAACTCAACCAGTGATTGGTTCTGAAGTGGCATGGAATTTACCATCAGGGTCCAGGGGGTAAGACCATAACTAAAATTAACAACGACCTGTGTACGTCCGACCCAAAAAGAAAGTTTGCAATGGGTTTTCCAAACATGAGCAGTATTTGTGAGTGGAAACTAAAACAGGAAGCTAATTTTAAGAAGCTCATTCATCAAAACTAAAGAATATTTGGCCATTTTGCCAACAGATTACAGAAAAAGCCTTCAAGAGCGGAAATAAGCGAAGAGATTCAAGTTACTTCCACGAACTATATGAGGTTCATCTAGTTCACACTGTGTATGGATAGGTAGCGCTAAACATGGTTGACAAATTTCGTCATTATTACTTTCCAAAGTGTGATTTACTGGGATTTCCGGGTTTGATTATAAACGATAACTTCACAAGTGAATTATGCGATCAACAACTGTGTCTTGTATCCGTGCGCGCAAACGAAGACGCTTTGCCTTGGGTGTAATTTGTACTTCATTGTTTTTTTTAACCCTTTTCCTAACATGAAAAGCAGACGTCACTTGCAAAAAAAAATCTTGAATAACTATTATTTTCATTTTTTGTCTCAAAAACATAGGTTATGACGAGGGATCATAACCTATGTTTTAGAGACAAAAAAATGAAAATTAATTGGCGATTTTTGAGAATAGCGCCAACTGTTACGTTAGGTAAAGGGTTAAATAATATAATTATCGTTAATAATGAAAAGTAATAAACAGAGTAATCGCTTGACTGAACAGGTAACGTGAAATAATTCATTCGAGGCGAAGGACTATATTGTAAAACACACGCACACTCGTGTTTGTACAACGTCCCTCACCTCTCATGAATTATTTCACGTAACCAGTCCAGTCAAGCGATTACTCTTTATTTAATTTCCCAAAGATAACAAAAATAAAACTAAGAATGTGGAAATTTATATAAAAAATTGAAATTTCGAAATTTTTAGCGAATTTGTATCATCAATTTGCGCATCATTTCACAAACCTCAGACATATTACCGCAGAGAACAACACTAATACAAAACCAGACTTTTTACAATATTTTTTTCAAATTACCAACTATGTTTCTCTGTTGAAGCCCAATTTCACCATCTTGTGATGCTCTGATGGTTTTGTTCTGTTCATTATATCAACATCGTGTGCATCGTGACATATAATACAGACACAATCCTATCCATTTAGTTACACTGCAAAAAATATAGGTTCGCTTTAGAACCAAAACTGGTTCTAATCTTGTCCCTGAGATGGAACCAGTTCTGTTTTTAAAAGCAAATAAATTTACCAAGATTAGCATTCAATTTTAACAGAATAGTACATGAGCTGAAGTAGATTCAACAGTATACTTGGCGCTTATTCAACGCAGTTGCCAAACATTTTGAAAACAAAGGAGATATGAACAGGATAGAACCACAACTGGTTCGATATGCCAACTGTTCATATCTCCTTTGCTTAATGATGATTTGAGACAACCTCGTATAAGCTCTAAACTTACGACTGAAACCCCCTCAATTTATGTTTAATTCTGTTAATATTTAATGTTAATCTTTATAAATTTATTTGATTTGAAATAAATTCTGTTTAAACAGAACTGGTTCCATCTCAGGGACAAGATTAGAACAAATTTTGGCTCTAAAGAGAACCTATATTTTTTGCAGCTGTCTTGGGGATGAGATTTGCTAATTGTATTCCTAGAAGTATAAGTTTCAAATTACTGTAAAAATCCTTTGATAAACAAAGAACCACACCGATACTCATAAACATTGATATTCACAATGAAGGATTATCTGCGAAGTAGTTGATTCTAATTGTCTTGCGATAAAAAGGTTTCTTTTTGTTAAATTTATTGAATTAAAACAACAGACACCTCCGAGAACTGTCTGTTGTTTTCGATTATTTGAAGTAATAAAAGGAAACTGGCTCTTCTAATAATTTCTCAAGTCGATTTTTCTGAAAAGAAAAGACAGGGATGTTAATCATCTGCATAGGCACGTGAGTGGGGGTTGGGTTAAATGAGGCCGGTCCAATCCTCTACGCCTTTACTGAAAAATATCAAACTTATGTACACGTGGTATCCCTAAACCTGGTTCCTGCTCTCTCGGCTAAGGCTGCACAAAATTCAAAACTGAATACGGGTATCGGTATTTACAAAAATACCGCGGTAGACCGGTATATCGAAGACTGTTCAGATATTTGAACATAAGTACCCAATCGGGTCTAGAGCCTTCACAGTTGGAACGAATCAGCAGGCCTTCATGATGCAGTGTGAAAAACTTTTGCCCAACGCAGACGATATCAAAATTATTATTTTAAATATAAGTTTATCGGATTTTTAAAAAAAAATCTACAAAACAATATCATGTGACGTCTCAGTGGAACGAGCTCACCGAGCTCGTTCCAGTGAGGGGTCACATGATATGGTTTTGTTGAATGTTTTGAAAATCATATTTTCACCTGCTGAGTTTGTATATTTCCCGGGAACATGCGGTTGATTCCCTGGGTAAAGGGATACTATTATTCTTTTGGGGCTACAGTTAAAACTCAAGACATCTTGAAAATTAAATTGTGGGTGCATAGATAATGACGATAAACCGATATTTTTGTAATTACACCGGTATTCAGTCGATACTGGTTTGAATACCGGTATATATCATATA
Organism: Pictodentalium vernedei; assembly: GCA_031216915.1. Classification (NCBI taxonomy): domain Eukaryota; kingdom Metazoa; phylum Mollusca; class Scaphopoda; order Dentaliida; family Dentaliidae; genus Pictodentalium; species Pictodentalium vernedei. Next base: position 57,712,876 of record CM062296.1, read on the forward strand.
TCGGTTTATCGGTATACCGTGCAGCCCTTCTCTCATCTTGGTATTTTTTGATTAATCTTATAGTTATGCTTTCACTTTCTGGGTAATTAAGCCTAAAGACTACTCAAGGTACACAATTGTCATGAAAAGTCATTTTGCAGGAAAGATCTTGAATCTTCATCTATGAGCAAAAAGTCAAATGAAGGGGAGAAATAATACTTTTCTTCTGCCATGGAGTAAAAAGCTTCGTCCCCCCCCACCCCCCACCCCATCCCCCCCCACACACATACACTATAGCTGAGAAATTTCATCATTGAAACAGATTTACATTAGGGTCCTGCGAAGTTTTTTTTTGAGATTTGATTCGATTCCGAATCTTAAGTTGATATTCGATTCCATTAGAAGTCGGCTACCCGACTCGTTTCTCCTTTCGTATGTTTTTCACAGGAATATAGCTATGGTATCTGTCATCTTCCTCGTCTCACAAAAACGTATAGTTCAGATGGAAACCATACACAAATAATGTTAAAATAAAAGACTGGGTGTAACTTCCGATACATTAACATCAATACCATCTTCACTCATGATACCACCCATATTCAGGGGTGTGTCTCCCCCCCCCCCCCCCATCTAGGAGTATTTTTTCAATAGTTGGAAATTCCGAGGACAAAACTCAAATAGTTGGAAATTCAATAAATTAACATTGTTCATGAAAAATATTAAAATTCCAACTTAATGATGAGAAATTTTGATATTTTATTTACAACTGGAAACTTGAGTTTCAAATTTCCTACTCCAAAATTGACATTGGCCTCAAAATTTCGACTCTGACATCAATCCGGTGAATTTTCTGACCCAGATACGTTATAAATGATGTTTTTCCCGTTTCAGGACTAGTGAACATTTTCAGAAGGGTTCATAAGCATGACTTTGTGTGTATATATATATAATCACTTTAACCCTTTACCCAACGCAGACGATTTCAAAATTCATTATTTTAAATATCATTTTTTAAATTAAATTTCAACAAAACCATATCATGTGACCCCTCTTTGGAACGAGCTCGACGAGCTCGTTCCAAAGAGGGTCACATGATATGGTTTTGTTAAATGTTTCGAAAAATAATATTTTTTCAGCAGCTGTATTTGCATATTAAGCGGGTAGGTGCGGGTGATTCGTTGGTTAAAGGGTTAAAAGATATCACCCAGCGCTGCAGTGCAACCACCTATCGAAACCACTCACAGTTGGAATTTACACCGGTCTCCCCCCTCCCCCAACTGAAACCCTCTAGCCACATCCCTGCCCATACTTACTTCAATGTTACTAGTCCCTTCCACTGTTAAATGCAAAGGGTTTCAAGCAATATCGACGATGAACTTTAATCCTTACAGGGTGACATCACAACTACATCACCACGGCAAGTCTTCGTAGAAGGCCTGCCTTGATTATGCTGTTGCATTTTTTAGCAGTCGGGATTTGGGCCATCAGAGTCGGAAGAAATCCGGTTTATAGCCACCCCTAACCCTCATCTGTCATCTTCAACACGCCACTGAGTGGATTCGAGACTCGATTCAAATTCGAATTAATAACGTGATTCGATTCAAGATTCGATTCGAATCGACAATGTGTGATTCGCATGGCCGTAATTTACAGGAGAGTTAGCTCCCTCTAATTTCTCGCAGCTGTAAGTGAATTTAACACGAAGGCAATGGGAATGTCATACAAAAAATGAAATTTCGAAATATTTGTGAATGTTGTATCATCAGAATGTGCATCATTTCACAAACTTTAGGCATTTACCTGTTGTGTAGTGTTAAAATGCAGAAGCTGCATTTTTACAATTTTTTCCCGATCAGTCGTTTTCTCCCCCACTGCATGTGTAACATACGTGTGTCCCGGGTGAGATAGCAGGGAGAGACAGATGTATCCCACCTCACCCACGTGACGTTATACATTTATAACGTTATTATGACGTTATGCATATCGTATCAGTTTCTTGCTTCCAAGTAATTCACATTGACGTCATCGGAATGCAGTGTGATCATAGTTCGAAGCTCTAAAACTCTTCAACCCTCAAGCTAATCGATTTCGTGGTTTATACCATTGGTATATACATAAGTAGTAGGCTTGGGGCTGGATGAGCCTATTCTGGGGGAGAGGGGCCGAGGGGGGCATAATTAAAATGTTACGTAAGGTAATTAATATTACTTAATGATTTTTTTTTTAATCACTTTAATAATTAATGTAATTAATGTAATTAATTAATGTTGCATAATTAATGTAATTAATGAGTGTAATTAGGGTTGATTATAATAATTAGTATATTAATAAATGAATTAATATTGACGTACTGGACATATGTGAATGCTATCGGTTGACTGACCCGCAAAAGGTGAACACTGCGTGTCTGGGTGTCATTAAATCGATTTTTTCTTTTCAAACGCCAACTACTGACAAATGTTGGAGCAATTAAATCTATTGTCACACTTTAACGGCCGGTCATAAATATCGTTAGACTGGACATGCTATCATGTATTTAAAAATCAATGATGATCTCAGTGACAAGATGTGTCTTGCTTTTACCTGAAGACTGTGAACGACTCCATTGTGGCTATTTTTATAGGTAAAAATTTGATTTAATAACTTGGCGTGATTCTTACATATTAATAATGCAAGTTTATTCTTCTCGTTTTTATGGCTGTCGAAAAACTCTCATAGACCAAGATATTCTGATTTTACGCCTCACGCGATAAAGTAATTTTTTAACGGTCCGATTTCTACGTTTTGACGAGTTCTCAAAAAAAAAATCACAAGAGAAATCGCCATGAGACTACTGTACACGGGGGAGAGGCTATACATGGCTGTACTTTATGCCCCAATACTTTGATGAATTAACGGATCATCTGAAAACCCACCAAGAAGGTGCTTTGAACTGTCAATTTTGTGTTTCAATAGCAAATTCCACAAAAGAGAGAGGCAGTGTACATCGAACAGACGTCGATGTCAAGATGTTCCAGTGGACGTTTTGTCTGAAATCATATAATAGGAAAGATACATTAGAAAAAAACATGGAGAAATGTCAAAACTCGACATTTAACTGCGCGATTTGCGGGTTTCAGCTGATTCAACTTAACCGTCATCGCGCCACAAGTAGCAGAGATGCACAACTCGATTGACCGGTGGAGACGTTCCTCATCAAATAAGGGGGGTCAAACGGGGTTATGAGGAGGGGTGAAGGAGACAAATGTGCGGTCATATGTTTAAAATTTTAATAACCTTAATTGCTATGACGTAATCTCCTTTATAAATAGCGTATATTCATTTAATATATTAATAATTTTCGTTAAATAATTCATTTTTTATTCCACACCCCTGTATCCCCTCACAGTACCTAAAACTTTCATGAACGCCCCTCCTCCAGGTCATCAAATACTAAAAAACTTTTGGAAACCGCTCTCCCCCGCCCCCACCATAATCTTAAAAAGAGTTGCTTTGTCACAAACACACACTTTTTTTAACCAATCAGACACCTCCATTATCCCACACCCTCACGGTCACACCCCTGTAGCCCCTCACAGTACCTAAAACTTTCCTGAACTCCCCTCCTCCAGGTCATCCAATACTAAAAAAAACTTTTGGAAACCTCTCTCCCCCCTCCCCCAGCCCTCACAATAGCTAAATTATCTCGAACCCCAGTTCAGTCCTCTAAATGTAACGGACATGTCAGGCCCCCGAATACGCCTTCCCCACAATTTTTGAGTGATCAAATTACCCCGATTAGGCTCCTCTCATAACTTACCACTCTCTTAACCCGTATTTACTATGAGATTGTCCCCCTAATAAATAGCGTATGTTCATTTAATATAATATATTAATAATTTTCGTAAAATAATTCATTCCACAAGACACTTGTCGAAAAAAACAAAATGGTGGATTAGTTTGACAGAAATACGCGTATCGATTTATTCAGGAATGTCTGTCGGTTGTGTCCTTGGGCAAGACACTTCATCCCTATTGACCATGTGGGGGCATGGTGACGCTGTGCACTAAGGCGTACTGCACGTCGATGGAGCACCTGTCTTCAACCAATGCAGACCCTGTGTAGAATCTTGACAGTTGCTTGCCGTTGCTCGGTGGCTCTCTCCGGCTTTCCCCACCCGTAAAACTGTCATGGTCATGATTAGTTATTGTGCAGACCTTAAACACCAATAAATAAATATAAATAAATAGTCGGTTATCAAAACAGCCCTTAAGTGTTTAACAGTTAATTGTGGACCAGTGCGTTTAAAAATGAAAAAAATTGGGTGATAGCAGTACGGACTGTGTTTAATCATAGAAAAATCACACCCGCGCTATTACTAACCCGTATGATTTATTTTTGAACGTTCACTGAAGAATAACCCACCCATCTAAGTAAAAGCATGAAAGAGCTAATATTATCTAATTACCTATGTGGGGGTGGGGTGGTCGGTAACGTTGTGAACTAGGGCGTACTACATTCCGCCAATGATAACCCTGTGTAGAACTTTGACAGTTGTTCGCCTCTGCGCGATGGTTCTTTCCGGATTGCTCCAACTGTCGTTAAATAAATGAAAAAAACTACAATTCTATAATAACAGGCCAAGCCAACAGTACTTTCACCCCCCTCATTTTAATAGTTGAAAAGCGCTGTTACTCGAACAAAAAAAAATGGTAAAAGGATATGCGACTCTGTATTAGCCACCCAAATTTGCGAGACTTGGGAAAATATAACCCACCTAGAGCTGCACCAAAGCTACGTACACTATTCGAACTCCCGCATTGTGTCCTTGGGCAAGTTAATTTACCCTGATTATCCACATGGGAGCGCGATGACGGCGTGTAATAAGGTGTACTGCACGTCGGTGATACGAATATTTTAGAACAATCTAACCCTGCTTGTGCGGATTTCCGACGTTGGTGAGATGACAGTTACTCGTCGTTGCTCTGTGGTTCTCTTTGGATAGTCCGGAGGCTACCCGTAAAATTGTCACGTTTAATTATAACTTGAACTTGATGTCTGGGTGTAATGAAATAGCGTATTTTCTGCAGACATTCTAAATCAACGCAGCTGGTTTACAGACCTGTATATATTTTTTTTTTTTTTCAATTAAGCAAAAATATATGATAGTTACTGATGTAACACGCCGATTAGTATGTTTAATGAATCTAACTACGCCATTCCGACCGACCCTTTGCCCACCATGATCACAACAAACGTTTCAATTCTCTCTCTCTCTCTCTCTCTCTCTCTCTCTCTCTCCCTCTCTCTCTCACCGATACAGTACGGGTGGAAACTAATTGCGTTCAAGCTGTTGTTTCTTTTTTTCTAGGTTTTACCACTCCCCTTACAGCGCAAATCGAAATGAAATCTAATTCATTGAACCATACTACAGTGGATGTCAAAATTAATTTTTGAACGCCATTTTTTCTATGTGCCACTATCAGCAGCTATGACCATAGCGTAACTTTGTGGTAAAATGCTTATTTTTGTACAAAACTCAAGACCTTTCTCTGACAAATGCCTATATAAAAACAAGATAATACGCGAGAATGCGTTGTGTACCTGCATTTTGAGGATAAAATATGGCATGACCACATTCCCGGATATTATTAATGTACCCGCTTAATAACAGCCGAATATTTATCGGATCACAGTTTTTTTTATTTGAATAATTGCCGATTTTTTTATTAAATCACATTCAGTAATTTATGTAGATTTCCTGAACTGGGCGAAGGTCAAGAAAGGCACTCTGTGGTTTAGGAGACTCCACAAATAAAAACAAAATAAAAAATCTTAGATATTTTGCATTTTTTTAATTATCCATATTAACCAGAAATCAAAACTAGTCAAATTAATTAGAATTAAATTACAAATGGATATGAAATTTGCAGTAAAATGAACACTGGTATATGCTGCTGGCCGCATTTTTAGTTGTCTGTAATGGCTGTTGTTCAGAATGTCACCCTATTGGGGTGAGTTTTCGCTTTTTCGTCCAGTTTCATGAGAGCTTCCACGAAGTCCGTTCCACATTCGCAATCTTTTCCAGGGGCCATTCTTCAAAGGCTGGTCCATCGCAACTTTGCGGAGATATTGTTTTCTGGACGACAAACTGCAATATGATCTGGGTTTCCGATCAGACCCCTTGGGATATTTTGATCTTTAAGGATGTTTGCCAAAATTTTCCACCCTGTCGGTTGAAAATCTTTTCTTTTTCGCAGCAGATCATTTATTAGATCACACATATTGGAGCCCGAAATTGTAATGCCGTTATACACGAGTCGATCTTTCTCATCCCAGGATAAATTGGGTATATTCTTTATTATCTGGAGTAACAAAAGCACCTTCTTCTGCATGGAATCTGGTATAACGGCTAACCAGTCCGGATGATTTTCCACTGAAAAACTAGTCGTTAAGGAGTGTGGTTTGGTGGTTTCTTTGCGTAAATTTGATTGGCGCTGAAAGATTGTCTGGTTCAGCAGCCCTTTCTCTTCAGAACCCGATGTTGAAGATTCAGGAATTGGTCTCATACCCTGGTCTATGGGCGGGACAGCTACAGCATTCAGGGGTGTGCGTATTTCCTGCAACTGTTCACTCCCCCATGGTTCAATACACTGAATTCTGCTTGAGGGCAGGTTGGTTGGGTCATCTATAGGTTTTTCCCTCAGTGATTCCCCCATCACTAGCGATTTTACTGGCTCTAGCTTATTTGCAAGCCCCAAAATATTTCCACTTGTTAATGCATTGTTCCAACTAAAGGCTGATTTCATATGCACTGGAGGATAAGGTGGCTCGTTACAGACAGATCTGGTTGTTAACTCGGCTGTATTTGAGTTCGCTCCCCCTATAGTGTGTTTAAAATTTACATTTTTGTGTAATTGTCGTCTGTGTCGATAATAATGAGTTTTATGAGAGTAAGATTTTTGACACAATTCACAGACGTAGCGTGCGTTCATCCTTTTCAGAAGCGAGTTAATAGAGTGGCAATACAGTTCCAACACTCTTCCATTTATATGTATGAATAGGATGGGTCCCACCCCAACCTGTCAATCGCTGATTGGTTAATTACATATCAAGATAAGGTGGGTTCTACCCCAACCTGTTGATCATTGGTTACTTCAAATTCTCACACAGTGCATTGTGGGAAATTACAGTGGTAGAGCTCTGAGGTAAAATAAGTTTTTTGCTCAACTTCACACAAATTGATAAAGTTTACTTCAAAAAAAAGAAACATCAAAGTCACATTCATGACAAGCCGAGGTAGCACATCTGAACCACCAACTCTACACTGTTTAATCAGATAATCCCTTTAATCAGATAATTACATGTGCATATCGGTTTTTCATTGGTTTTTCATCAGTTTGCATCGGTTTTTTATTGGTTTTTATCGTTTTTCATCGGTTTTTATCAGTTTTACAATTCGATAAAACGGTTTTTAGTGATTTAAATCACGTAAAATGATCACTAATTACCACTAATTGGTCACTAATGATCACTAATTGCCACTAATTAGTGACCAATTGCCACTAATTAGTGACCAATTGGTCACTAATTACCACTAATTGGTCACTAATGGTCACTAATTACCACTAATTGGTCACTAATGGTCACTAATTGCCACTAATTAGTGACCAATGGTCACTAATGGTCACTAATTGCCACTAATTAGTGACCAATTGGTCACTAATTACCACTAATTGGTCACTAATGGTCACTAATTGCCACTAATTAGTGACCAATTGGTCACTAATTACCACTAATTGGTCACTAATGGTCACTAATTGCCACTAATTAGTGACCAATTAGTGGTAATTAGTGACAATTGGTCACTAATTAGTGGCAATTAGTGACCATTAGTGACCAATTAGTGGTAATTAGTAACCAATTGGTCACTAATTAGTGGCAATTAGTGACCATTAGTGACCATTGGTCACTAATTAGTGGCAATTAGTGACCATTAGTGACCAATTAGTGGTAATTAGTGACCATTAATGACCAATTAGTGGTAATTAGTGACCAATTGGTCACTAATTAGTGGCAATTGGTCACTAATTAGTGGCAATTAGTGACCATTAGTGATCAATTAGTGGTAATTAGTGATCATTTTACGTGATTTAAATCACTAAAAACCGTTTTATCGAATTAAAAAACCGATAAAAACCGATGAAAACCGATAAAAACCAATAAAAAACCGATGCAAACTGATGAAAAACCAATGAAAAACCGATATGCACATGTAATTATCTGATTAAAGGGATTATCTGATTAAACAGTGTAGAGTTGGTGGTTCAGATGTGCTTCCTCGGCTTGTCTTGAATGTGACTTTGATGTTTCTTTTTTTTTTAAGTAAACTTTATCAATTTGTGTGAAGTTGAGCAAAAAACTTATTTTACCTCAGAGCTCTACCACTGTAATTTCCCACAATGCACTGTGTGAGAATTTGAAGTAACCAATGATCAACAGGTTGGGGTAGAACCCACCTTATCTTGATATGTAATTAACCAATCAGCGATTGACAGGTTGGGGTGGGACCCATCCTATTCATACATATAAATGGAAGAGTGTTGGAACTGTATTGCCACTCTATTAACTTGCTTGTGAAAAGGATGAACGCACGCTACGTCTGTGAATTGTGTCAAAAATCTTACTCTCATAAAACTCATTATTATCGACACAGACGACAATTACACAAAAATGTAAATTTTAAACACACTATAGGGGGAGCGAACTCAAATACAGCCGAGTTAACAACCAGATCTGTCTGTAACGAGCCACCCTATCCTCCAGTGCATATGAAATCAGCCTTTAGTTGGAACAATGCATTAACAAGTGGAAATATTTTGGGGCTTGCAAATAAGCTAGAGCCAGTAAAATCGCTAGTGATGGGGGAATCACTGAGGGAAAAACCTATAGATGACCCAACCAACCTGCCCTCAAGCAGAATTCAGTGTATTGAACCATGGGGGAGTGAACAGTTGCAGGAAATACGCACACCCCTGAATGCTGTAGCTGTTCCGCCCATAGACCAGGGTATGAGACCAATTCCTGAATCTTCAACATCGGGTTCTGAAGAGAAAGGGCTGCTGAACCAGACAATCTTTCAGCGCCAATCAAATTTATGCAAAGAAACCACCAAACCACACTCCTTAACGACTAGTTTTTCAGTGGAAAATCATCCGGACTGGTTAGCCGTTATACCAGATTCCATGCAGCAGAAGGCGCTTTTGTTACTCCAGATAATAAAGAATATACCCAATTTATCCTGGGATGAGAAAGATCGACTCGTGTATAACGGCATTACAATTTCGGGCTCCAATATGTGTGATCTAATAAATGATCTGCTGCGAAAAAGAAAAGATTTTCAACCGACAGGGTGGAAAATTTTGGCAAACATCCTTAAAGATCAAAATATCCCAAGGGGTCTGATCGGAAACCCAGATCATATTGCAGTTTGTCGTCCAGAAAACAATATCTCCGCAAAGTTGCGATGGACCAGCCTTTGAAGAATGGCCCCTGGAAAAGATTGCGAATGTGGAACGGACTTCGTGGAAGCTCTCATGAAACTGGACGAAAAAGCGAAAACTCACCCCAATAGGGTGACATTCTGAACAACGGCCATTACAGACAACTAAAAATGCGGCCAGCAGCATATACCAGTGTTCATTTTACTGCAAATTTCATATCCATTTGTAATTTAATACTAATCAATTTGACTAGTTTTGATTTCTGGTTAATATGGATAATTAAAAAAAATGCAACATATCTAAGAGTTTTTATTTTGTTTTTATTTGTGGAGTCTCCTAAACTACAGAGTGCCTTTCTTGACCTTCGCCCAGTTCAGGAAATCTACATAAATTACTGAATGTGATTTAATAAAAAAAATCGGCAATTATTCAAATAAAAAAAACTGTGATCCGATAAATATTCGGCTGTTATTAAGCGGGTACATTAATAATATCCGGGAATGTGGTCATGCATATTTTATCCTCAAAATGCAGGTACACAACGCATTCTCGCGTATTATCTTGTTTTTATATAGGCATTTGTCAGAGAAAGGTCTTGAGTTCTGTACAAAAATAAGCATTTTACCACAAAGTTACGCTATGGTCATAGCTGCTGATAGTGGCACATAGAAAAAATGGCGTTCAAAAATTAATTTTGACATCCACTGTAGTATGGTTCAATGAATTAGATTTCATTTCGATTTGCGCTGTAAGGGGAGTGGTAAAACCTAGAAAAAAAGAAACAACAGCTTGAACGCAATTAGTTTCCACCCGTACTGTATCGGTGAGAGAGAGAGAGAGAGAGAGAGAGAATTGAAACGTTTGTTGTGATCATGGTGGGCAAAGGGTCGGTCGGAATGGCGTAGTTAGATTCATTAAACATACTAATCGGCGTGTTACATCAGTAACTATCATATATTTTTGCTTAATTGAAAAAAAAAAAAAAATATATACAGGTCTGTAAACCAGCTGCGTTGATTTAGAATGTCTGCAGAAAATACGCTATTTCATTACACCCAGACATCAAGTTCAAGTTATAATTAAACGTGACAATTTTACGGGTAGCCTCCGGACTATCCAAAGAGAACCACAGAGCAACGACGAGTAACTGTCATCTCACCAACGTCTGAAATCCTCACAAGCAGGGTTAGATTGTTCTAAAATATTCGTATCACCGACGTGCAGTACACCTTATTACACGCCGTCATCGCGCTCCCATGTGGATAATCAGGGTAAATTAACTTGCCCAAGGACACAATGCGGGAGTTCGAATAGTGTACGTAGCTTTGGTGCAGCTCTAGGTGGGTTATATTTTCCCAAGTCTCGCAAATTTGGGTGGCTAATACTGAGTCGCATATCCTTTTACCATTTTTTTTGTTCGAGTAACAGCGCTTTTCAACTATTAAAATGAGGGGGGTGAAAGTACTGTTGGCTTGGCCTGTTATTATAGAATTGTAGTTTTTTTCATTTATTTAACGACAGTTGGAGCAATCCGGAAAGAACCATCGCGCAGAGGCGAACAACTGTCAAAGTTCTACACAGGGTTATCATTGGCGGAATGTAGTACGCCCTAGTTCACAACGTTACCGACCACCCCACCCCCACATAGGTAATTAGATAATATTAGCTCTTTCATGCTTTTACTTAGATGGGTGGGTTATTCTTCAGTGAACGTTCAAAAATAAATCATACGGGTTAGTAATAGCGCGGGTGTGATTTTTCTATGATTAAACACAGTCCGTACTGCTATCACCCAAATTTTTTCATTTTTAAACGCACTGGTCCACAATTAACTGTTAAACACTTAAGGGCTGTTTTGATAACCGACTATATATATGGTGTCAGTAAATTCCATATTGGAAAAAAGCGAAGCTCGAATCCAATATGGAATTAACTGACACCATATATACCATATTAGGCCACCAACAAACTGTGTAACGAATATATCTTACCGACTGCTACATCGATGCACAGAACTAATAACAACAGCGATCAAAATTAAATGAGAGAATTCTCACAATGTGTCCACGTGTCTTTGCCTTGTTACAATTTATGGGAGAGTGCCTAAAAGCACTCTCCCATAAATTGTAACAAGGCAAATTCATACATACCAAGCGGTTTCATTTCGAAGGTAACATGACACACATCCACAGAATATGAAGCCTTTGAAGTTGCCTAACCTGCACTTCAGACCAAATATGGGCGTCCAACACTCAATCTTTCAACTTGAAGCGTTTATCGGCTGTCGCCATTTTGAATAATCAATGAACAAAGGGGAGATTACTCATAGCTGTCAGCGTATATTGATGTTGACAGGCAGTATATGGTTTTATATGCAGTCTGCATGTGACGTCTTTGAACCAATGAAATTCCCAGATACTTGTAGGAGGTAAAATATAGACTAATGTATATACATGTTCCCTTCCTAGGGGTTACAATCCTCACGATTAATGAATCACCCATTTTCAGATCGGGGAAGTCGGACGAACGCAGAAAAATCGGATATGGGTGCCAAGAATAACAGACGTTATATTTTTTAAAAGCTATAAAACAATTCCGACACTATTTACAGTTCAGCTTTATTAGAAACGCACTTTGTCCTCTCAGTAGTTCGACAAGTGAGCTACTCCCACGACCCACTGCACCCACATAAATTACAACTCATTTTTGGCTTTCTTCTTTCCAATCGATTTTCTAGCTTGCTTCAAACAGTGGCCTTATTCTGTAAATTTTTGAAGTTACTCTGGAAGAAAAAGTTGTTGTTTCAGTGTAGTTTCATTGAAGGTTTAATCTGTGACCCGTCGAATTGATAGCGGCTGAAAAAATAAATATTTTCTTTAAAACAGCTTCCACAAAACCATATCATGTGACCCCTCATTGGAACGAGCTCGTTCGAATCAGTGGTCATATGATGCGGTTTTGTTGATTGTTTTTTGAAAAATTTGAAGACAAATATAATTAAAATAAAACAATTATATCGTGAACGTTTCTTAAAGAGTTAATTGACCATATCATTAACGTTTCGTGTGAGATTGGATGATGGAGGGGATTACCACCGAAACACCCCCGCAGAGTGAAGTTTATCGACACATATTTTTGTAAGACATCATAAGCTCAAGAAAATCTTCAGTCAGTCGACCTTCGGATTGAAACATCCATGTAAGTTCCATTGACTGAGAACATCCACATTTTTCTCATATATTTCCATAGTATTAATTTATTATTGTTGCGTGAAATGTACACTCCATGGGCGTTTGTGCCATTTTTGTTCTCCACGTACTGATGTAAAGGATGATGTCATGCTAAAGAAATAAATTTGAACAGAATACATATATACACCGGTTTGCCGATAATTGTTTCCTTTCGGAATGCGGTGAACTGGTGATTATGAAATAAGTGTACGCAACCACAACTGCACGGCGACAATCAATATTTTCTATTTGAAGCTAGATTATGTTGACAACAGGTGAAGGCCTTAATTATCAATATAACTGCTATTGTCTCGTGGTGAGAACGTATCTATGACAACAGAGAGAATGCAATTTAAAATACTTATTCTTCAACTCATAAAAATAATTGAGTGTCGTCAATTCATTTATGAAAATCGTTGACTTCCAGAAAACCCTTAATTGACAAGGAGAGGTGCCGAAGGAATAAAAAGGTTCGTGCGTGCATGCGTGCGTGCTGATAGTTCGTCAACCGAACAAGGTCGTATATTTCCCATGCCAGTTGGGGACACAGACCGATGTGATCGCAACAGGTCTCAACAACAACAATCGCAAGGCGAATATTTCCTTACCCGAAAGGAACCTTCGCCAAGAACAAGAACAGCGGTTTAAGCTTCCGGCCTCCTTAGCTGAGACAAGGCTGTCCGGAGCCTTCCATACTCTCTTGTCAGCTTATAACTCACGCATGTAGCAATAAATAAAAAAAAGAGAATAGTAGCACCATGTGAAAAAAATGTAATGGAGTGGACCAATCTCTCATTGTTCACATTTATAGCATAATATCGGCTATGTTACCTACAAAATAAGATTTGCCGTGAAGAAGATGTCAAACACACCCATGGGCGTCATTGCATAACTATTTGAAAGTTAATAAATTTAAAATACCGATATTAAAACGATTGATAACCGCGACGAAGAAAAGAAAAAGAAAAATTTAAAAAAAGCTTCCCTTGTGTCTCTTTACTTGTGGCCCTGACATTTGCTATTGAGGCGCAGAAGGCTCTCCATGAACGCCTGGGAAGATTCATTGTTTTTCTGGCACCATTAATGAATACAAGAAGATAAATCTTTATAAAATAATCTTAGAACATATTTGACTATTTCAACTCTTTACCCAAACGTAACGACCAAAACCGGCCAGCGCTATTCTCTAAAATCGCCAATTAATTTTCATTTTTTGTCTCAAAAACATAGATTATGACCCCTCCTTGGAACGAGCTCGTCGAGCTCGTTCCAACGAGGGGTCATAACCTATGTTTTTGAGAAAACAAATGAAAAAAATGAGTTATTCAAGAATGTTTTTGCAAGTGTCGTCTGCTTTTCATGTTAGGTAAAGGTTTAACTAAGGTGCGAGGGATTATTCGCGCGCATGTCCTCCTGGTCTGAATACATTTGCAGGAGAGATTCTTGGCATTCAACTAAAGGTTTGTAAAAGTTTACATAATTGATATAAAACATTGATTTCCGCGTCGTAATGACATCCGATTAACCACTAATGTAGAGATTGGAGACACTACGTAAGGAAAAATTCATCATCTGTTAAAGAGCATAAAAACACAAGCAACTTTTCTTTTTTATTTCTGGAGATCTTTGTATAAAATTCTATCAGCTATTTGTGCATTTTCCAGGTTGCAGGAAAAATTACACCTGTTTGAAAACTGTTACAAGCGTCGAAAGTGAATAAGTGTTACACCAGAATATTTTTTAGTGATATTCTATTCGCTTAGATATGATCGGTCAAGGTGAGTTTTTCATAAATCTTACGGAATGAATGCTTTTGTTAGTCCCCGCCCACAATAAAGTGGGTGTGCATAATGGTGCAATGAAACTGTACTTACTCTAGCCGGACCGGTAGTTACAGTCCAGTCGCCGTGGACTGATCACTTTCCACGGATGGGCAATATTTCCACGGACGCAATAATATTAGATTCCAAACATTAATTATAGGAATAATCTTCAAAAATATAATTAATGAAGCACCGGGTACAACCCGGTGCTTCATTAATTAAAATTTTTACGATGATAATATCTGTTACCTGATAAACGCATACGTGGACACCACTGCCCATTGACGGATTACGCCCAGCTGTACTGTGGTAGTCACGTGTGTTGATCGCATTTGTTTTCGTATCCGAGACCTCGTATATTAGCCTATGTTGAAAATAATAAAACTATGATATACACAAACGTTGATATGGCTTCAATGATATAAAATGCGGAGAAGTAAGTGTACATTATAAAACAAGCAAACACGCGAAATTAAATTATAACAATTGAAATAAAATTTCTGTCGCTTTATCGAAGTATAAATGTGGGATATGTATGTTAAGTTGTATGCCCTTTATTCAACTAAACACCCATTTTCCACATTCAAACTCTGTTAACCCTTTACCTAACATAAAATGCAGACGACACTTGGCAAAAAAATTCTTGAATAACTATTTTTTTTTCATTTTTTGTCTCAAAAACATAGGTTATGACCCCTCGTTGGAACGAGCTCGACGAGCTCGTTCCAACGAGGGGTCATAACCTATGTTTTTGAGACAAAAAATGAAAAAATAATGAAAATTAATTGGCGATTTTTGAGAGTAGCACTGGCCGGTTTTGGCCGTTACGTTGGGTAAAGGGTTAAAGCACTACAGATAATTCATTCAGTTCTTACGTAAATGTGCACACACACACACTCAAACATTTATGGATAGCGAATTCGTTTCCCAATCGAGTCTCCTCACCTGGAGGACAAACAAAAGATGATAAATGTTTGCTTATAGTAATTGTTGTCATGGTGAGGTGTGTCAGATGTAAAGGAATTTGATAACAAGTTCTTTGACATAATCAACGAAATACTTTACCATGACCAGCATGTGCGGGTGTGATATACATGGATTTTAACTGCAATAAAATAACAGAAGAAAACACTTGCTGTCCAGATACATTTTGACTCAATTTTAGACAAAGCTTCACTGGTGACCTAATTCATTTTTAATGGATGACGGGAAAGTAAAGGTATAACTTGGGTAATCTTTTTCATAGATTGTTAATTGTTTTTCATTTTCCATTATCTTTTTTTCTATATTTTGAACTTTTTAAACAAAGATAATAATCGTGTCTGATTACTCACGTTGTTACGTGGCTGAACCATGTTATAAACAGTCCAAGAGAGGGCATTTTGGAATAGTACGTTTCAGACAATCAACCGCACAAAACCCGTCTTTGTCTTACAAGCAAGCTTCTTTAACCATTCGGCGTGCATTATTGTTCATTCGGCTCTGAGTTATATACTGTCACCTCGCAGCTGAATTCACCCAATATGGGTCCATATGAGGTGAGTAGACGCCATTTTGGATTCCCCAAAAATATTTTCGCATCACCTCTAATAAATACACGTTGTGGACAGAGTGAGGCCAAAATATCTCACTCTTAATACAGTCTTGAGCTATTTATAAACCGATGGATAATGTATAACACAAGCAACACCTGAATTAAAGTCCTAACATTGCCCGAAAAGTCGTTTTGTTTATAAAAAAAAACAAGCACCTATAAAAATCGGTCATTTGATCCATGAAATGTTTCGGAAATTCATCGTAACAGGATACAGCGATGAAAAAGAGGAAAGTACATTTTGAAAACAGATCGACATAGAGCGATCTGGCTGCAAATACATTCATGTAAAGATGAATCGAGCGACTTGTGAAATAAATACGTTATGGTGTGCTTAGTTTACGGATACGGTATCATATAAGGCTCAGAAAACTATATTGGGCTGAGTATGATACTCCACCCAATATTATTTTAGCTTCCTCTCATATGACTCTGTATCCTCCAACTAAGATCACCATAACTTATAATATGTCTGCCACGAAAGGAGAGTTTATAATAATTACACTATCCTTTTTGGGGGATTCAAACCCCAGATATAGGGTAACATTTCATAAATTTCTATCGGTAAACTGCACTTGTGTAGTCAAGTAATCAACTGATCCTCTACGTCACTGGGTTCCTACAGCAAGCATAAGTTATTCCATGGAGTAAAAAGTATGGACGTATTGTAGATAAGAAATAGACCTCAAACATGCTGTGAGTACCACTTCTCTTCTTAATCGTACGTGCCGTGGTGTGGCAAGGAGACCAATTCGGTTGTCAATCTGATTTGTTGCGACTGTGATGGCTAAAGTACCAACTCGTTAAATATTCCAACTGCTTCGTCAAGGCATGCCTTCGTCGAAGGCATGCCTTGATGAAGTAGTTGGAATACTGATCTGCCTTACAAATCAACCTTTCATCGCTTCGGAAAAACAGCAATTATTGAATTCCAATACATTTTCTAGTTTTGTGTTATACGAACAATGTACTGAACAAGATCGTACGACGAATATGCGATAAAGTGAAGGCTATTTTTTAATTGTGTTTTGGTTTGTGCAATGGCTCCAAAAGTCATTTGCATACAGGAGATATGTAGAAAAATTAAATTATCGTCCTTATATTGCGGTCTTTAATTTCAAATTTTAATGTTTTTACAAGAACTAAAGAGGCAAATTATCTCTTTAACCCTTTACACAACGCAGACGATATCAAAAATTATTATTTTGAATATCATTTTTTAAAATTTTTCAAAGAATTTCAACAAAACCATATCATGTGACCCTCGTTGGAACGAGCTCGATGATATTTTGCTTTCATATAAAGCAGTGATAAATAAAGCCTTCCGTCAATATCATTGGTAAGTTTCAAAAATAGACAATGTGATTGGCTGAACAAAATACAACTGAGCCACATTTTCATAATTTGCATAATTAGAGTTGGGAGCTTTCATTGGTCAATTTCAAAACTGGACAATTTAATTTGCTAAACAAAATACAACTGGGTCACATTTGCATAATTTCAGTAGGGAAAATTTGCGTTATCTGTCCTATTTAGGGTAGGTTATATTGTATTAAGCTTTTACCTACAAGAAAAACGCCATTCATTTTTTTTATATTTTCACTTTTTGCTTCGAAAACGTAGGTTATGACCCCTCGTTGGAACGAGCTCGACGAGCAATGAGGGGTCAAAACCTATGTTTTCGAAGCACAAAATGAACATTTTTAGTTGGATGTTTTTTCCAAGTGCCATCTGCAGCTCAAGTTAGGTGATGGGTTAAAAAGTCATACTAAGTGGGTAATTTGTGCGTGTGTGTGTCATATGATAAAAAGAATATGAAATTAGTGTTTTTCTCATATAATATTCATGAAACTCGTCCGAATTTTCCGTTTGGGCTCGCAATAGGCTCGCCAAAACGGAAAATTCTTAGACTCGTTTCATAAATATTATATGAGAAAAACATCCATTCCATATTCTCTATTTATTCACAGATTTCAATACATTTTAGTAGGGTATGTTGTGTTAACTTTTTCATGGTCACTTGAAAACTACTTTTGAAAATTAAGTGATTTATGCATCTTAGTTCAAGGAATTTAATAGAAATTGTAATGTTTAAGCCATTACTTAAACTAGAATTAATGTATCTTAAGTCATTTGGGTTTGTTACGCTGGCCCATTTGAAAACAGAAGTTCTGTCACAATTAGAACAGAAAATGTCTGTTGGTTAATGCACTCCTTACTGCAGAAGAATGAAGTGGTGTGAAATACACAAGAGTTTTTGCGCTGTAGAATGCAAAATAAATGCGCGAACAGAAAGAACATATTGAAACTGCAGTATGTGGAGGGATGATTACCAGTAAATCGCTGTGGGATAGAGTTTTTTTCTTTTTAATTTTTTACAATTTCTAATGACAAAACAAACACAAGAAGCAGTTGCAAAAGTTTATCACATGGAAAACCGGTGTAAAGGGAATGGAAGTCCGTAGGAACGTTAGTCCCTCTGGATTATTATTCCGCGGAATTATAGTCCTAGGTCTAACATTTCTAGGAATAGTAGTCCGGCGGACTACTATTCCTAGAAATGTTAGACCTAGGACTATAATTCCGCGGAATAATAGTCCAGAGGGACTAATTTTCCTCCGGACGTCCATTCCTGTTACACCGGGATGAACCCGGTGAGCCATTTGATGAAAGTTTGCAAGTGCTCCTTGCGTTGCTATGAATAATTATAAATACTTTTCGAGTGGGGAATATATGAAGTAGTAATGGTCATCCGATCGCTTAAAATCGGCTGATGTCTAATGCGATTGCCGAAAATCGGTTAATCACTAGCACTGGCCAACATTTGTCTGAAGGCCAGTAAGTTTGGCAAGTGTTTGTTTTTTTTTAAATCCTTCCCATACCCTTTTTAAAAACTACCCATTTTCAAGACAATTCAAGTGCCTGGAATTTTTCAAACACCAATTCCATTACTTCCTGAATTTTTGCATGGTCTGCAGGAATCGTGAATACATTTGAAACTAGAAGTCCTGTAACAAAGAGCGTAGAAACTGCTTGTTAGATAATGCGCTCCTTACTGCAGAATAATGAAGTAGTCTGAAATACACGGGAATGTTTGTGCGGTTCAATGCAAAATATTATGTACTATTAGCGAGGTCGGTAGTGAAATCACAAAATGAACCGATCAAACATAACAAAATATTGAGACCAAAGTATGTGGAAGGAGGATTACTACTAAATCGGAGTGGGATAGATTTTTCACTCAGCAAATATTCACAAGTTCTGAGAACAAGACACTAGAATCACTTGTAAACCTTCCCCACATGGACCACTGGGTTGCACCCAGTGGTCCATGTGATGAAAGTTCGCAAGTGTTTCTTGTGCTGATATGAACATTTATAAGTACTTTTCGAGTGGAGAATATATGGCGCTGCGATTAAGTAGCACTCCACTCTCTTCATTCTGCATATACAGTCGAATTTTAATATCTGTTTACACCATTCCACGTACATGTATCCCAGTAGAGGTTAGTAATGATGTTAATGATCTCTCTTAACTGGTACAGAGTTGTTCGGCACTCTGTTTTTCTACAGGCATTGAGTTACGCTAAGTGGGATGTTTGAGTTTGATAGGAACAAAAAGTACACTTATTCAGCACACCATTACTTTCATATATTGGCACTATACAGTGACAGGACTTCTGGTTTCAACTGTATATAGTCTGAGACAAGTAGGGAAAGAACCGTGATATTCTTTGAAATTCAGTTTTCATACCATGAATGATTTTTTATAACTTTCCAAAGTGTGATTTACCGGGATTTCCGGGTTTGATTGAAAACGATAACTTTACAAGTGAATTATGCAATCAACAATTGTGTAATGTATCCGTGCGCGCAAACGAAGACGCTTTGCCGTGGTTGTAATGGGGACTTCATTGTTTTTTTGTTTTTTTTATTTTTTAACCCTTTACCTAATATGAAAAGCAGGCGACACTTGCAAAACAAAAAAAATCTTGAATAACTATTATTTTCATTTTTTGTCTCAAAAACATAGGTTATGACCCCTCATTGGAACGAGCTCGACGAGCGCGTTCCAATGAGGGGTCATAATCTATGTTTTAGAGATAAAAGATAAAAAAATAATGAAAATTAATTGGCGAGTTTTGAGAATAGCGCTGGCCGTTTTTTGGCCGTTACGTTAGGTAAAAGGTTAAATAATATAATTATCGTTAATAATGAAAAGTAATAAACAGAGTAATCGCTTGACTGGACTGGTTACGTGAAGTAATTTATTCGAGGCGAGGGACTATATTGTAAACACTCGTGCGCACTCTCGCATTCGTGTTTGTACAACGTCCCTCACCTCTCGTGAAATATTTCACGTAACGAGTCCAGTCAAGCGATTACTCTCTGTCTATTCATGACAGGTTGTTGCTCTGTACAAGTAATGTCTATGACAGACCGGGAAAGGATATATAGATAAGCACTTTGTACGTTAATTTGTCTGTCCATCCATCCCTTCGTCAGTTGTTTTTCCATCTTTAACACATTTGTGTATGAAATAAAGTAAACGGTAGGTTTCAGATATTGATGGAGGTCAGAAGCCGAGAGAGTTGCTGACATGTCGCTTGAAGTTTAAATATTTGAGTAATGGTAAAAACAGTATACTATCAGATTCTAATGGAATTCGCCACACAGTGTGATGCTAAAAGTCTATTGAAAACATCTGAAAATAGCATTGTTTCGTTTTAATTTAATTTAAGCTCCTTCACTTACGATGTTGCACTGATGGTTTGAGACATAAATTCAACATGGCTCCAAAGTCTTACTGCGTTACCCCATATTGGCAGCGTTTTGGTCAAGTCCATCACTGGAGCTGTTCCTTCATCCTAGAGCTGTAGGTTAACCGAAACCGAACCGAGGTTTTTAGATTTTTTTAAAAACCGAAACCGTCGACATCCCGTAATCTAAGGTTTTTCGTTTTTTATTAAATACTCTTGCTGGAGAAATTCACAGAAAGTAACCATCCCAGAGTTGTGAGAGTACCCAGACACTGCCGGTGGCAGTGTCTGGGTACTCTCACTACTCTGGGAAGGCTACATTCCGTGAATTTCCGACATTTCAGTTTAGTTGTGTTTGCAGCTTTCCTCAAGTTGCGTGTAGGTGTCAGACCTCGAAAAATGGCCAAGCACAATAAAAGTTCTGTATATTTAGGTAATTATTATATTGGCCTTCCTGATTCTTCATGTATTATTGCTTATTTCAGCCATTCATTGAGTTTCACTCAATTTCACTGCCATTCAGTTATGACTCCGGACATTAGAATGAGTTTTATTGAATTTTATTTGGCCTCATGAACAAACCGAAAACCGAACCGAACCGAGGTTTTACTCCACCTGAAAAACCAAAACCGAAACCGAACAAGAAATTTAAAAACCTACAGCTCTACTTCATCCACCCATTCGTTAGGCTGCGTATCACATTGGGTGCCTATCATGTGGATTTTAACATTGTTCAAGGAATGGTTTTAATGAGAAGTTTGTGAGTTCAACACATAATGTCCACCGACCCGTTATTCAAGGGGTGTAGGAGCGTGGGGCCCGAGGGTGGTCGGCATCGGCGGATGGAGAACTTTCACTCACCCTAACTTTTTTCCAGAAATAGGTGAAGGAGAGATTGAGTGGGGGAAAGAAAGAGTGGGGCGGCTGGAGAGAAAGTGAGTGAATCAGAGAGAAAAATAGTGAAAGAGAGAGAGAGAGAGAGAGAGAGAGAAAGGGAGAGAGAGAGAGAGAGAAGTAGCATTATCTTTTCAATATATTTTTTGTAATTGGGAATTTGGAGGAAGAGAGAGCACAGCTCGCCAGTCGTACGATTTGACCGAAGATTCCATCGTATGATTTGTCTCTTGTACGGCAATATGATAGATTCCTTGACAAACTTTGAATTCTAGAGAAGGAAATCGTCTCTTGAGAGTAACGATGCGCCATCAGCAATGCTTTAGCATTGCTGATGACGCCTCGTTGCACTCAGTGGACGAAATATGGTCTACAGTTAGATGTCATGAAATATTGTAAAGAAATCACTAAATGATCATCCGCATAGAAAAAAATCCGCGAAATCCACTCCCATAGGGCACTAAATTTCCAACCGTCGTTGGTTTGGGGCTATACATTTCTAACTAATAAAAATTTACCGGGCCTTGGGTGAGACAGGTGGGGGGATTGAGACACCCATAAATAAAGTTTAAAAAGAAAAAAAAAAGAAACGGAACAGCGTTGGAAACTTCGATCGCAGGCAATGTTATATTGTTTTTGTTATTTAAATCATCTGTACAACTTAACGGTGGTTTATTTGTGAAATAAAACTACTAAATTGAATTGAGTTACCCCATCCCCACCCCGGCCATGTCGTCGCGTCATTGGGACCATCAGCTAAAACCAGCTTTTGTGTGCTTAGTTCAGTGTTCCGAGAACTTGGCATTGCCATAGAAACTAAGCTGCATATCAGCCTGTCATTCTATATTTATGGTGATGACAAATCAACTCGCCGAAGGTCATCTGTCCATGAATAACGGGGATTGGCTCGAATGGCATGTTAATAACACTCCTAAATTGTGTCCATATAGCATGATATTTCGATAATTGTAGGGTGTCTAATAAGAAAGATTACATAATTATACTGATGGATCAAGACATAATTACAAGTTAAGGTACTGATAAAGACATAAATCGAATTCTCTTGGAATGAAGTGATTTCGAAATTAATGGGAACGTCTCTTTTCTCAAACGCTAAGTGTGTATTTAATTTGTCTACCTGCAACCACTGATTTTCATTTCGTGTGCGACAAAACAACAGAGATGAGAATTCCAATTAGTAACAAGTTTGGCAGATCAGTTCGAGTAGAATTAGAAAGCCACTGGATTCTGGCGAGGGGTCACTTAAAATGGTCATGTTTAACCAATTAATTGATAACCGAGCATTTATTGGTTTATTTATTTATTGCGATTTAACGACACTTTTAATAGCCAGGGTCATCACGTGTCGAATAGTTTTACGGGTAGAGGAAGCCGGAGTATCCGGAGAGAACCACCAAGCTACGGCGAGCAACTACCAGACTTCCCAACGTCCTAACTCCACACAAGCTGGGTTAGCACTGGTTGAAGACAATTGCGCCATCAACGTTCAGTATGCCTTAGTACACAGCGCCATCGTGCCCGCAAGTGGACAATCGGGATTAAGTGTCTTGCCGAAGGACACAACACAGTTACTCCTGGCAGGGATCGAACCGTAGACCTTTCGGTTTGAAGTTCAATTTCCTAGCCACTTAGCCACCGTCAGGGATGTGGCGATAGGGTGGGGCGGGGAGTGGGGGGGTGTTCCCCCCCCCCCAGCTAGGAGTACTTTTTTCAATAGTTGGAAATTCCGAGGTAAAAAATCAAATAGTTGGAAATTCAATAAATTAACATTGTTCACTAAAATTATTAAAATTCCAACTTAATGATGAGAAATTTTGATCTTTTATTTCCAACTGGAAACTTGAGTTTCAAATTTACTCTCAAATTCACATGGCCTCAAAATTTCGACTCTGACGTCAATCCGGTAAATTTTCTGACCCAGACACATTATAAATGATGCTTTTTCTGTTTCAGGACTAGTGAAAATTGTCGGAAGGGTTCATAAGCATGTGTGTATATATATATAATCACTTTAACCCTTTCCCAACGCAGACGATTTCAAAATTAATTATTTTAAATATCATTTTTAAAATTTTTAAAAAACATTTCAACAGAACCATATCATGTGACCCCTCTTTGGAACGAGCGCGATGAGCTCGTTCCAAAGAGGGGTCACATGGTATGGTTTTGTTGAAATTTTTCTAAAAATAATATTTTTTCAGCAGCTGTATTTGCATATTACGCGGGCAGATGCGGGCGATTCGTTGGTTAAAAGGTTAAAAGATATCACCCAGCGCTGCAGTGCAACCACCTATCGAAACTACTCACAGTTGGAATTTACACCGGTGGCACCCCCAGCTGAAACCCTCTAGCCACATCCCTGGTCACCGTTTGGTTTACCGCTACTAATTCAACTAGAGTGTTTCCGATGATCGATACGTGTTATTTCCGTGCACTGAAATACATGTTGACCAAGACATATAATGGCAACCGCGATATGCATTTTAGTCAAAACCACGAGTCCATCAAAAAGAGTTGTCTTTCTATTGTACTTCTCCCCGACATGGAATAACAATCAAGGTTTGTTTATAAATCACTTTCTATGAGGAAATGATTTATTTCTGTTCAGTGAAATTAAAAAAGAATGGATGGCACTTAATCCTGATTGCCGCCCACACGGGTGCGCGGTGGCGTTGTGTACTAAGGTGTACTGCACGTCGATGGTGCACTTGTCTTCAACCAAAGCTAACCCTGCTTGTGTGGAATTAGTACCTTGGCGAATCTGGCAGTTGCCCAACGTTGCTTGGTGGTTCTCTGAGGGTACTCTGGCTTCCCCCACCCGTAAAACTTACTGACAAGAGGTATACCTGGCTGTCGAAAGTGTCGTTAAATCCAAATAAATAAATAAACTAATGGTTACTGAGTTACCGCCTATGAAGAAAATCTTTGTGAGACACTCTCTGCTCTTATAGTCGGAGGCATAAGTAATCTACTTCATATTGATGTCTTACGCAATAGTGAAATATTTATATACACATAGGCGGGCAATTAGGACCCCTTCTTCACACTTAAATACCCTTCTATTGATTGTGGGGCCCATTTTGGTTATGGTTTTGTCACCGTTATTCACATTAGGGCTGTCACGATTTTTAAATTTAGGAATCGATTAATCGTCGCAAATAATCGATTAATCGTACCTAAATGCCCCCTCCCCCTCCCTCTCTTTGAAGTCGATAAAAACGAAGTTCAAGTCAGCTGACCTACCTCAAGACGAAAGACGATCCTTTTTTAGGTACATTCAAAGCTTTGATGTTCTGAACTTTTGAACCGTCAGTGTAACAATCAGGACCGGTCGGCAGTTGCGAACTTCGCAACTGCCGACCGGTCTTGATTATTACACTGACGGTTCAAAAGTTCAGAACATCAAAGCTTTGATGAATGTACCTGAAAGACAATTGCTTCCAACAGCTTCTTGGGGGATTAACATCGATGTTCTTAACTCTTTACCTTTAACAATAGTTTTTTCATCAAATTTTCTTTTGATTATTAAACGTCTAAAACGGGATACAATTTACCGATTATTCGACAACGAAAAATGCTAATCGATTTCGCCGTGACCGATCAACAGTCGATTAATCGATTAATCGTGACAACCCTAATTCACATACAATGGAAATGTATGTTTTCGGAAGTTTAAGTGGATATTAACTTACATTTACGTAAACTATTCATAATTTTGATATAGTTTATCAATGGCGAATGTATGTAGAATTTTGACATTTTGGCAGCCATTTTGAAAAGGGCCCCTAAAACCTTAAGATGAACTCCCAGAATTTGACAAGTCACTAGTTGATACTATTTTCTTGTGACCTCAACAAGCCAACAAAACAAAAAAAAAAATACTTTCGGCTAAAAAAATGAAGTATGAAGTAGTTTGCTTATGCCCCCCCCCCCCACCCCACCCCCTGCCCCGACAAATAAAAACTACAATATTATTGTGTAAAAACTACAATATTATTGTGTCAGCCGTTGAATTACAAACGTTTTAACGATAACGTTGTTTTTCTTTTGATCCACAGGCTAAAGAAAATAAAATAAGAAATGATGTATAACTGCCCCCCCCCCCCCCCCCACTCCCCCCCCCCCCCAAAGAAAAAACAAAAACAAAACAAACAAAAAAGTGCATGTGTATAAAAAAAATAAATATCTATTGGTTCATTTATTTCCATCTCGTAATATTAATTATATAGGCCATTCGTCAAGTTTCATGGTACAATATTTAATCCTAGCCATGGAATAAAAACTTTCCTACACAAAAATGGTTTTGAAACATCCCAAATATTTCAGTGTTGATGACCAAATAATGAAGCAATATAGTGAAAACCAGTATGTCACTTGAAAGCTAATTTATGTACTGACGTCACGTTTAAAAGTGGCTGGTATCTGGTAACCCACATGGTTACAGGTCAGTATCGGGTATGTCGGACCTCATACTTGAAATAACCCAAACACCCCTGCCTCATATTGTGAATATGAGTACAAACTTGATCCTGACCAATTTGATTTCATTCATGGTCATGAATGTCACACCAAAATTTCTAGCCATCCCCAGAGTTAAAACTAGAAGTCCTGTCATGAAATGCGCACAAAGAGCACGTCGATCTGCGCGTTAATCTACGCGTTGTGACCATAGTAGGGCTATCAAATTCTGTACATATGGCCTGTGCGCAAACAATGTTTCAGACAATGGACCTCCGGGAAACCCGGAGGTCCATTGGCAGAACCTTGCCTGTGTTTGCTATGAGTAACCAGGAGAGGCTGCCGTGCTTTGGATGCCATTCGATATGGCAATTGCGCGCAATTCCTACGCGCAATTAAGCCTAGATAAGCGCACAGTGCGAGACAGGACTTCTAGTTTTAACCGTATAGCGTACATAGCAGTGCACATACCAGGTGGACACGGTCTCTCTCAAAACAAGTTATTAATAGAAAATAGAGCATGTTTTCATTTTTGGAATTCACTAAAAAAAGGTGAGGGCTCTTAAGCTGAGTTTGAAAAGTACTGGCTGGTTTTGGATATTACGTTGGGTAAATAGTTGATTTAGGTAAGATTTGCGTTAAGTCTGTACACTACATAGGGTTAGTTACTGAGTTAAAAGTGAGTTTGTTATAACCGGAAAGTACGACAAACCCTATGCAGGGTTTGTCACACTTTCTGGTTATAAAAAATGGTTACTGCCATATCACACACTGCGTATAAATATACATTGATTAAGGCTATAAAGAACGTGTACGAACTTGATCCTGACAAATATGATTCCATTCCTGGACAAGAATGTTATACAGAAATTTCTAGCCACACTCAAGCAATCCTAACAGCGTACACCCTCATAGGGCTGCACGATATATCCATAAATCGATATATACCGTACTCAAACCAGTATCGATTGAATACCGGTGTAATTACAAAAAAATATCGGTTTATCGTCATTATCTATTCACCCACAAGTTACTTTTCACGATGTCTTGAGTTTTAACTGTAATCCCGAATAAATTATATTATCCCTTCACCCAAGGAATCAACCGCATGTGCCCGCGTAATATACAAATTCAACAATTGAAAAAATAAAATTTTCAAAAAATTCAACAAAACCATATCATGTGACCCTCATTGGAACGAGCTCGTGAGAGGTCACATGATATTGTTTTGTAAAAATGTTTTGAAACATCCGATAAACTAATATTTAAAATAATAAATTTTGATATCATCTGCGTTGGGTAAAGGTTTTTCAAACTGCATCATCAAGACATGCTGATTCGTTCCTACTGTGATGTCTCAGGTCCCGATTGGGTACATTACTTATGTACAGATATCTGAACAGTTTCGATATACCGTTATACCGCGGTATTTTTTTAAATTCCGATACCGGTATTCAGTTTTGAATATCGTGCAGCCCTAAACACTCGTTTGATATTGTCCAAGGACACGGAGTCTCTCAAGCGCAGTTACTATTCTACCACATGGCATTGCACAGAAGTGTTTAAAGGTTGCACAATAAAAAACAGATGTAACAATGAAATGCACAACGATCTCACTCAATACATGTTACTAGTCACCCTGTGCTTCTTAACTGGTTGAGTGCTAGAAGCCACTATCAGGGCTTTCAAAACTGAGGCTACCCGAGCAAAAGCCAACACTTTCCTTGCTGATATTTCATATTCAGTCAAACACAAATAACATTTTGTTTATATAAATTTGTTTTGTTACAAATTATTGGTGAGTGCCTGTTGGCACTCTCCAATAATTTGTAATAAAACAAATTTTGAATAACAAATTCAGACCACCAAAAATAATCTAGCCCTCAACCAGTTAAAACACTACCGCTGGCATACTTATTAGCAGTGAAGAGTTCACGTAGACCATCTTCAAACTTAGTACTTCCTGGTGGAACTATTCATGTCTACTTTTCTCAAAGCATTCGACCAAGTATAGTTTCGAAAGGGTTGAGAAAGGAAAACTGTGTTGATTGGTCACGTGTGTATGTAATATATGTTGGAACACTATATATTTCTTCTATGTATCTCGTTCATGGTTACTGGGGTTTGTCAGACTGAATTTCAACTGGGTTTGTACTCGAGATGGTCATCGATAATCTATTTTATTTTATTATGCCTCACGTTTGTAACATCAGCCGTGATTGGTTAATCTGACACCTAAAAGTCATAGTACTGGAGTTTTGGGGCAAAACACGGGTACTATCGGAACGTTTTTCCCTGGAGACAAGAGAACGAAGAAAATGTAAGCTCCACTTGAATTGATCAGCGTCGATTGGAATTTCTCAACACCAAACGCTGGCTCCGTGTTCATTTAACTTTTTTCGTCACCGGTAGACACAAACTTACCAACAAATGGGCATCTTCAGTGGGTGTCTTTTCAATTTTAACTGCAAACAATGAATTCAAAAGAATCAGAAATATTAAAAACTCACGTGTTGTTCACCACCTCAGTGAATCCTGAATATGAGTTATGACCTCAATCAATTATATTTCCACAAGTTTAGTAATCCTCGTCCTCACCGAACCTCCGCCTCAAGTTTAAAATAAATTATTTCACTCCGCTTAATTCTATCAACTGACGTCGTCCGTGAAACATGAATTTATATTCCATTAATTTATACCACTTATCACACAAGCATTAACAATGAATTATAACATGAACAGCTGTAAACACTGCCATTTTTTGATATAGAAACTCACAAAGCGACGGCACTTGTGATAAGTCATTTTCGAAGAGACGTCATTCGTTCGAAATGACGTCATGTTTTTGGATTCGACTACATTGTTGTTACAAGACTGATGGCATGCTGCAGTTAACACTCAACAATGAACGTTATTTTTTGTTCGGCATAATAAAATAATTACAACGTTTCTTTTTCATGTTCTATCGGTCGATAGTACCTGAGTTTGTGTGATATCTGAAATAAAACCTGAAGCAGCTTCTCGGTCGATAGTACCTGAGTTTGTGTGATTTCTGAAATAATTTCAGAAATCACACAAACTCAGGTACTATCGACCGATAGAACATGAAAAGAAACGTTCTAATATTATAATATACCTAACACGAAAATCGATTCGATACTACTATGTTGGGTCCGATGTGAGGGTAAACGCGCGCGTGGCTTTCCAAACCCATATCGCACCCTCTCAAAGGAGGCTATCGAACTATTACGTCTACGTTGCAATTACGCTCCACTCCAGCGGGGTTCAGGATACAGAACGTCACGATGTCTGAATGCATTCGTAAATACGACACGAGTGCCAGTGTGGAAGGATAGAACCAGAGACGCATCCTCGAGGTCTATACTTCTGCCATGACATGAGAGTCGTATTAGCGAACGATTTCACGCATCGTAGCATTCTGTGTTTATTACACGCCTCTCAGACATGGAATCCATTAATTTAACTATTCAATCATCACACACAGGAAATTTGAAATTTTAAAACACTTTCTTATTTATTGATCGAAGCGTTCGAATTATCGGCTGTCACCTCAGCCTCCGAATTGATCTGGGTCAGACTGCGACGTTTCCATTGCCTGATAACGAAAATAGGCGGTGATTAATTCCTCTCATTGATCGATGACGTCAGGAAATGGCAGTCCACATAGAGTGCATGCCGATAGACTAGCAGTCTATGCAATCAGTTTCATTTTGCCTTTCAGGCATTTTCACGAAATTTCATGTACCAACAGGTGTTGGCTGCATCTGTTTGGGGTACCTAAGGGGAACCCAGTAGAGGTCCACCGGAAATTTCTCCGCTGGACCATACGGCCAG
Organism: Pictodentalium vernedei; assembly: GCA_031216915.1. Classification (NCBI taxonomy): domain Eukaryota; kingdom Metazoa; phylum Mollusca; class Scaphopoda; order Dentaliida; family Dentaliidae; genus Pictodentalium; species Pictodentalium vernedei. The sequence goes on from CM062296.1 coordinate 57,742,972, forward strand.
TCCGCCTCTGAATATTCCAGAACGAAATCAAAGGGGTTTTGGAAAGAGATCTCCTTGAACTTTTCATTTGTCATCAGGTCTCGTGATACAGTTAAAACTAGAAGTCCTGTCACGAATAGTGCGCTTATCTAGGCTTAAGAGCGCGTTGGAATTGCGCGCATTTGCCATATCGAATGGCATCCAAAGCACGGCAGGTTCTCTTGGTTACTCATTGCAAACACATGCAATGTTTCTGCCAATGGACCTCCGGGTTACCCGGAGGTCCATTGGCTGAAACATTGCTTGTGCACAGGCCATATGTACAGAATTTCAAAGCTTTACTTCGGCCATAACGCGTACATTAACGCGCATATCAACGTGCTATTTGTGCGCATCTCACGACAGGGCTTCTAGTTTTAACTGTACAGTCGAAATGATCAATCTGCGTCTGTAATCAAAGTATTACAGTTGAAACTGGAAGTCATGTCACTGTATTGTGCACTAATTTGAAGCAATTGGGCGCTAAGTAAGTGCACACTTGTCCCTATCGAAGAGCTCCATTTGCGTAACTTAATTCCCGTAGAAAAACAGCGTGACCAACTCTGTAAAATTCTATACTAGTAATCAATCTGAATGTGACATGAAAGTAATGCAGTCTTTAGTAGGTGATTATTTTCGGGATAAATGGAAGAATGGCATTCAACTCATGCCTAAATTACGAATGTATATAACGGTCAAGGAAAAGTATGAAACCGAACTTTATTTGAAATTAAATCTTGGTCGTCATTACTGTTCAACATCAGCTCAGTTTAGGTGTGGAGTTTTGCCATTGCGTGTTGAAACAGGCAGATTCAGGAACGAGAAATTAGAAGAAAGGCTATGTACTTTCTGTAAACAGTCAGCGGTAGAAAATGAATATAATTTCTTTCTAAAATGTGATCTATATACTGACTTGCGGCTAAAACTGTTAAACTCCATAAAAGCTGATCACATGTCAGAGATTAATTTAAACAAAGATAAAGAATTGTCCATTATGCTTAATAACTATCCCAGACAATGTGCCAACTTTCTTTATGATGCTTTTAAGCGAATGGGGGAACAACTTTACAGTAACTTAAATTAGAAAAGATTGACCTGCTAGGGGGCACGGTCTCGGGAACGAACCTTGTCTCGGGTTTTGAACTTTAGTTTGATTTCGAATGGGGTTCGTTTTCGAAGCCGACGCTCCACTCTCTTGTGGGATAACGTCAGTTAAAGCTCACGCTTCCTGTTTTCCAATTGTCTAAGCGGGCTTGATCACCATTGACCAAGGAGTGTTTTGAGTAATGTCTGATCGCAATGAAGTAAAAAAGTGTTTTTGCGCCCATCTCGACGACAATTATGAAGCCGGTTTTGATTTGCCATTTTCGCTTTGCTCTTAGCTACGCGAGACTAGCAACTCTCCGACCTGTTTCATGGTTGGCGCCATGGATGGGCACTGAGACATCCATATCTTCTACAAATTAGGAAATTACGAAACATGTTATGTCTCCGCTTTTTTTCACTCCGTAGTATTTTTTTCTGTGAATGCTGGACAGCACTTTTTTCATATTTCGGGGAATAGGTGACATATAGGTCCCTTAGGCCGGGTGCATCTGATTGTAAATCTTACATTTGTTATGCTGAATTGTATTGCACATGTCACGTTAATATAGAATTACAAACAAACAAACAGTAGATAGAGATCATTAACATTGTTCCGAAGGTATACTGGGATACATAATGTAATAATGTGAAGATGTATTTAAATTGCATATACAGAATGAAGAGAGTGGATTACCACTGAATCCCATCGCCATATATTCTCCGCTCAAAAATTATTTTTTATTCTTCATAATAGCATAAGAAACACTAGCAAACTTTCAACACATGCACCACCGGGAGCAACCCGGAGGTCCGTGTGATGAAAGTTCTCAGGTGGTTCTTATGTTTTGTCCTCAGAAACAACTGTAAATAATTGCCAAGTGAAAAAAACCTACCCCATGGCGATATATTAGTAATCCCCCCTCTGAACTCAATATTTGTTTCTGTTTGATCGCTTCGGTTCGTGATTTCACGACTGACCTTGCAAATAAAGCATTAAATTTTGCATTGCGAAGCAGAAACGTTCTTGAGTATTTGAGTTAGACTTTTATTTATTTATTTATTTATTTATTTATTTATTTATTTATTTATTTATTTATTTATTTATTTATTTATTTATTTATTGGCGTTTAAGATCACATATTTCTGCACAATGGCTAATCATGACCACGACAGTTTTACGGGTGGAGGGAGCCGGAGTACCCGGAGAGAACCAACGAGCAACGGTGAGCAACTGTCAGCTCCCCAACATACCAACTCCACACAAGTAGGGTTAGCATTGGTTGAAGACAGTGCACCATCGACGTGCACTAAGCCTTAGTACACAACGTCAACGTGCCCCCACGTGGGCAATGGGGTGAAGTGTCTTCCCCAAGGACACAACGCGGTTGCCGTAGGTGGGTTTCGAACAGAGGACCTCTCGGCTTGCAGCCTGTACCTCTACCTACTGAGCCACCGCGCCCCCAGTTAGGCTTCTTCATTATTCTGCAGTAAGGAGCGCATTGACTTACGAGCAAGTTCTGCGCTAACTATGACAGGACTTCTGATTTCAACTGTATATACAGTTATGAGTATTAAGAATCGGTGTTTATTAAGATCTCTGAAAATATCCTGTTTTGCACATTCAGTTTCAGAAATAGTCAATACATAATAGAAAGAAAATAACAATCTTGAACCATTTGCAGGTGTGTAATGTTATTTATACCTGCGACGATATGTATCATTACGTATTTAAATATGGCATAAAACATGTTTCTTGCGTAATGAACACTGCGGGAAATGTACTCGTTAAGACATATTCGTATCACGCAATACAAAGCTCCTTCACGCCAGAGGTATCTCTACAGAACGTGGAGAGTGTATTATCACTAAATCACCCGCAAAGTGGAGATTCCACGCAAGCAATAATTGCAAATGTGTTGCAAAGCTTAACAAGCATAGGCAAAGTTTCAACCAATGGACCTCCGGATTTAACCCGGAGGTCCATTGGCTGAAACATTGCTTGTGTTTTTTGTCCATATGTATAAAATTTGAAAGTTATAGTTTGGGTGATAACTCCACTATGCGGGTGATTAGTTACAATCCACCTTCGACGTACTGTTTGTGATTCCAAACTGGACAAAACGTAAACACGTCTTGGAACATGTCCAGACCACAATAATTCACCTCCTCTGTGGATAGAAAAAAAATATCATGTTTCCGTCAGTGACATGATATATTAATATTAGGGCTGTCACGATTTTTAAATTTAGGAATCTATTAATCGTCGCAAATAATCGATGATAATCCCTCTCGTTGAAGTCGATAAAAATGAAGTTCAAGTCAGCTGACCTACCTCAAGACGAAAGACGATCCTTTTCAGGTACATTCAAAGCTTTGATGTTCTGAACTTTTGAACCGTCAGTGTAACAATCAAGACCGGTCGGCAGTTGCGAAGTTCGCAACTGCCGACCGGTCTTGATTATTACACTGACGGTTCAAAAGTTCAGAACATCAAAGCTTTGATGAATGTACCTGAAAGACAATTGCTGCCAACAGCTTCTTGGGGATTTAACATCGATGTTCTTAACTCATTACCTTTAGAAACAATAGTTTTTTCATCAAATTTTCTTTTGATTATTAAACGTCTAAAACGGGATACAATTTACCGATTATTCGACAACAAAAAATACTAATCGATTTCGCCGTGACCGATCAACAGTCGATTAATCGATTAATTGTGACAGCCCCAATTAATATATACAAGCGACTAGAGAAACATAATTCACTGCGACCAGTAAATTCTAATCTATGTAAATATGGTGAACTCAGAACTAAATTATATAGGAAAAAGAATTTATGGATACTTATTTTCGGGAGTACAATATCTTTCAAGAAATCAGAAATAGGTTTTCGTAAAAGCATTTAAGGATTTTCATTCAGGATTCAGATTAAATTTTCCAAGAAACCGGAAATAACTTCAGTACAAAGAATTAAATGTGTTCTATACAGGATACAGCAATGGATATTTTTGACACTGCCTACTTTTTTGAGAGACAAAATACATATATGAAAAAGAGAAATGCATTAGATTCATAAAATGCATTTCAAGCACTTCCGAAACCTGCACTTAATAAGACCTGTGTGACCATAGTGAACTGAACCCAAATTATTAGCTTCCACGGTGTTGGAACTTATTTAATATTGGTGCGAGGTCCATATGTCATATCATGAGATATGAGTGTGACCAACTCTCAAAATGTGTGCCCCCCTTCTCCCACCAAATTGTTTGAGAATAAAAATAATGTATGAACTGCGACAGTGTATTAGGAGATCAAAAAATGTTATTTCCAGTAATTCTGAAAAATGCTCTCAATTACCCATGTGTGACCACAGTGAAGTTTTCCCTTATTTTGAACCTCCATTGAGTTTTGGCTTATTTGGTGTTGGACCCAGGTCCATACGTCATACCATGCTTGAGATATGAGCATAACCCACTTTCAAACTTTTTGGCCACGCCCACTGTTTTGAAGGTAAAAATGCATATATGAACTCTGGAAATGCATTAGGGGTCAAAAATGTGAATTCAAGCGATTCTGAAAATGCATTCATTGACCCCTGGGTGACCTCAGTGACCATGACCCATATTTTGACCCTCCATTGAGTTCCAACTTATGTGGTCTTGCCCCAGGTCAATACATCATACCATGCTTGATATATGAGCGTGCCCCACTTTCAAAATGTTTGGCCACGCCCATTTTCTTTAACGTAAAAATGCATGAATGAATTTCGGGAATGCTTCAGGTGGTTCAAAAATGTGATTACCAGCAATTCTGAAAAATGGACTCAATGACCATCTATGTGACCTCGGTGACCATGACCCATATTGTGAACTTCTATTGAGTGTTGACTCATTTGGTGTTGGTTTCAGGTCTATACTTCATACCATGCTTGAGATATGAGCATAACCCACTTTCAAAATGTTTGGCCACGCCCTCTTTTTAACCTAAAATGCAAGTATGAACTTCGAGAATGCTTTAGGCGTCCAGAAATGTGATTTCCAGCAATTCTGAAAAATGCACACAATGACCTCTGGGTGACCTCAGTGACCTTGACCCATATTTTGAACCTGTATCGAGATTTGACTCATTTGCTGTTAGTCCCAGATCTATACGTCATACCATGCTTGAGATATAAGCATGACCCTCTTTCAAAATTTCTGGCCATGCCCACTTTTTGGAACGTAAAAATCCATGTTTGAAATTTGAGATTGCATTAAGGGGTCAATGAATGTGATTTCCAGCAATTCTAAAAAATGCACCTAATGACCCCTGGGTAACCTCAGTGACCTTGACCCATATTTTGAACCTCCATCGAGTGGCGACTCATTTGGCGTTGGTCCCAGGTTCATAGGTCATGCCATGCCTGAGATATGGGTGCGACCCACCTTCAAATAACCTCTAAGGACATTCCTAACGCCTCAGGAATGTGACAAACAAAGGGTGCTGAGAATTTGCGACTGTCTGTCGGTGTGCCAAAATCAGCGATAGGACAACTTGTTTTCGACTTACCGGACAAGAAAGTTCATAGAAGACAGAAGACATGAGAAAAAGAAAAATGAGAAGAATAAAAAAAAAAAGAAAAATAGAAAAGAAATAGAAACCATACAAAAACAAGAGTCTGTGTACTTCACATACACTAATAACACACAGCTCAGCAAAAAAAAAAAAAACATTGTAGGTTTATTGTGAGTATCTAGCAGGACACGCATGACAAACATCAATTTTGTCGAAGTTGTTTTTGGATCGCTTTCTTAAGAGCTATGTGTATTTTCTTGTATCACGCGCCAGTTTGGAAATCAATAACTCTTATCGTTGAAATACTTTTGTTACTCTCCGTTGTTCAATATACAACAGCCACCCCCCCCCGCCCCCCCCCCCCCCAAACCAGAACTCATTGATATGGCTTCTTTTTTCGGAAACAGCTGAAGTGTTTTCTTTATCTCAGGATGTTGTTAGTAGCGGCTCGCAAGTTAACCCACAAAGAGACATAGACTCGCAAATTAGCTCACAGAGAGATGTAGGCTAAATATCTAATGTCGGTAATAGGGGTGGTGAGGAAACGGTAATCCTTCTGAGGGGTCTGGAGGAACAATACGATATAATCTGTAAACGTATTGACGTACTTGATAGGTTTGAAGATAGACTGAGGAGAGTTGACCAGTTAGAAACACGTCTGGTCGGTATAGAGCAGAAAGTAGCCAAGCTAGACTTTTTAGATGCGATTCAATTAAGGAATGATCGTTTCTTTTTGTCTATTTCTTGAGTTGTGAACCCCCAAAAGCAAAGTCCAAACTGTGTAAATGGGCGTAGCTACGCCCATTTACACAGTTTGGACTTTGTTTTTTTTTTTTTTTTTTGGGGGGGGGGGGGGGTTCATAACTCAAGAAATAGACAAAAAGAAACGATCATTCCTTATAATTAAACGTTCGCGACCCAAATAAATAAATAGTGTTAGTCGTCCTCTACTTCAGGGAACAAAGACTTAAAAACTAAAACTGGAAGACATATTATTTTTCTGGCATAAAAGAGGACGCATATTATTGAAATGCAGGTAGCAATCGACACACTTTCCAAGTCAAATGCACTTATGTCATTAATTTTTTTATTGACCAATGAATTACGTAATGCAAAGAAAACGTCATAAGCCACACCTCCCTCAAATTTCATTCAACTGTTCACTTCACGTAAAAGTTACGTTCCGTGGTAGGAGGAAGTAGGCCATCAGTATTACATTGTATTTTGGTTTTGACAGTTTCCCGAAAACTGAAAAACACAGTTTGTAAAAGCGGAGTTAGATATGAAGCCAGATGACATGAAATTAGTTAAATTAGCAATGTCAAAATTGCCGTATTCGTCGTGACCAGCCATTGTTTACAATCGATTTGGGTAAAACGATGAACGCAGACGATCACCCAGTGCGCATGAAAATTGAAATGTCAAATAAATACAGTTGTGAAGAAAAAGAAAAATTGAGCCACCACGGTCATTTAAATATTTTCATGGTGATAAATTAGTAATATAAATGTATTTTTCTTTTTCACATGAAGAACGTGCCAGTGTTCTAACTTCTATTGATTTGACACCATGTTGCAACTCCGAAGACTGGAATTTTAGGGGCGTAGCTGGGGGCGGACCTAATTGTGTTTTTTTCGGTTCATTGAGTTATGAAAAGAAAAAAAAACAGAATCGTGTGAGCCAATCGTTTTATCAGAAAACGCATGGACCGAAAAAAAGTTTAATTATTCCAAACTGAATAATACAGTGTGTAACGTTTCCTCTGTAAAGGTGGAAGTTGATCAGATCAGGAGAACAATAGAATCTGTGGAAGAGAGTACAGAATTCATGTCCAAACAATATGAAGATATCCAAATGGTTGTAAAGGGACATTCAAAAAGTATTGCGGAATCTAAATTGTCCCAAAGTAATGATATCCTATCCAAAACACGGTTAGGGAACGATATTACCGAGATACAGGAGTCAACCGAAGAACTGAGGGAGATAGCTTTATACTTGAAATGTCGGTCAATGAGGAATAATTTGGTTTTTACTGGATTGCCTTAAATTGTTAATGAAGACTGTGAATCAACTATCCGAAAATTTTTGAGAGATGAACTAAGAATTGATAATGAGACCAAAATTAAAATAGAACGAGTGCATCGAATAGGAAAACCCACTCATCCCTCTCAACCAGTGTGTAACGGTGACAATGAGGTAACAGGGACGCCCGTAAACGAAACACGCCCCCGAAACATTGTGCTAAAGTTTTCATTTTTCAAAGACCGTGAAAGAGAAAGAAAAAACGCTCCGAAGTTAAAAGGGAAGCACTATTTTAAAAACGAGCATTTTCCCCCAGAAGTTGAAAACGTTCGTCGCAAACTGAACCCGATCATGCGAAGAGAGAGAAACTTAAAAAAACATGTGCGTCTTGTTCGAGATAAATTATATATGAACAATCAAGAATACAAATTGCCAACTAATGGTGTCTAAGCTATCAAGACCGACAATAGTGAGGAGCGTAACCCACGAAAACGTGGATGTGTGTCTTCCACGCCTACATGTACTAGATAGGACAGAGCCGCTGAAATAAGTTTAGAAAAGTACTATCATAACAATGCATTGTTGACAACTAATAATCCCACCCCAGGTCAAATCAACTGCCTATCACTCAATGTCTGTGGGCTTGGAAGGAAGCTGGAATATCCAGAATTTTCTGAGTTAATTGATAAATTCGATGTCGTTGATTTTGTGAAAACCAAGACCGACGTTATCAGTATACCAGGATTTGAACTATTTGTGAAAAATAGGAAAAAATCTCATGAAAGTAAAATTGGGTGGCATAATTTTAGCAGTTAAACATACTAGCCGAAAATGGTTCACATATATTGATTCCAAGAGTAAATTTGTTTCTTGGCTTAAAGTAGCAAAGAATTATAATAACCTTAAGGAAGATATATTTATGGGTTTTGTCTACATTCCCCCTGAAAATAGTCGTTACTCCTCGCAGGAATGTTTCGATGAGATACAAAATGAAATTTGTGAATTATTCAGTGAGAATAACCATATTACTTTATTTGGGGATTTTAATGCCAGATCTGGTGATATTAGAGATTACCTATGTCGGGAAGACCTTATAACACCGTTATGAGACCCCGGCCTTGATAACTGTTTTCCGGCAGATAACATTAATTTGTTACAGGACCACCACATCCCAATAATTAGAACCTCTAAAGATAAGCATATAAATAATTTTGGTCGTAAAATGATCGAATTCTGTCAAAGCGCGGATATGTATATCCTTAACGGTAGGGTGGGTGATGACCGAGGTATTGGGAAATTGACCTGTAAGGGTTGTAGTGTGGTGGACTAATGTTTGGCAACCTCTCAATTAATTGGTTTGTTTGGTAGTTTTTCTGTGATGGAGTTCTGTAGTCTGTACCCAGATGTTCGCTGCATTTTTCAACAAACTGAAACACCACCTCAGACGAGGTTAGAGCGATAAGTCCGAATCAACCCGCCCCCCGCGTTCCATTGACAAAGACGTGGGGTAAATGGAACAGAACATGAGTTTCTTGAAGATATTAATCACGGAGATGTCCGTAAACTGACAGACTATGTCAATGGTATATGCGCAAAATAAAATAACGCTGACGCAGGAAATAGTATTGTAAGTGATGTTGGCAATATTTTCCATCAAGCTGCTAATGTGACTTGTAATTCTAGTAACAGTTATAATAATAATAATAATAATAATAATAATAATAATAATAATAATAATAATAATAATAATAATAGAAAGAACAATATGTCTTGGTTTAACAGACGTTGTACGTTTGCCAGAAAGAAATACATATCTACCAGACGAGCATTTAATAAATATATAGAGGATATGGAATGAGTGTTTTTCTCATATAATAATTATGAAACGAGTCTAAGAATTTCCTGATTTGGCGAGCCTCTGGCGAGCACAAACGGAAAATTCCGACGAGTTTCATAAATATTGTATGAGAAAAACACTCATTTCATATTCTATTTATCACATGACACACATATGCCCAAATTAACGACTTAGTATGACTTTTTAACCCTTTACCTAACGTGTGTTACAGACGACACTTAGAAAAAACATCATCGTATAACTAAAATTTTTCATTGTTTTCTTCCAAAACATAAGTTATGACCCCTTATTGGAACGAGCGCGATGCGCTCGCCCCAATCAGGAGTCATAACCTATGTTTTGGAAGCAAAAGATGAACATTTTTCTTATATAGCACTGGCCGGTTTTGGTCGTTATGTTAGGTAAAGGGTTAATGCAATATAACCCAACCTAAATAGGACAAATAATGTGCATTTTCCCTACTCAAATTATGCAAATGTGACCCAGTTGTATTTTGTTCAGCCAATCAAACTGTCCATATTTGAAATTGACCAATGAAATCTTTCAACCCCAATTATGCAAATTATGAAAATATGGCCCAATTGTATTTTGATAAGCCAATCAAATTGTCTAGTTTTGAAATTGACCAATTAAATCGCCGGAAGCTTTATTTATCACTGATTAATATGAAAGCAAAATATCAAATGTTTTAAAGTAAACAAGACGGACAAGTCATATGATAAAAAACACTATTTAATAGGGAGGAGATGCGATGCGCAGGAAAAGAATATAAACTAGTTATGAACAAATCCATTCAGAATTACAAACATGCGATAAGTAATAAATTAAGTTCTATTCGAAAGTCAAATCCCAGAGAATACTGAAAAATCCTTAACTCGGATGAAAAAAAATAAAAAATTAGTGTACCAATCGCTGATGTGTTTAAGTTTATGAAAAATACTAATGGCGGCCAGACTGATGAAGAAAGTATTGATTTAAATTCTGAGTGAAATGAGATTTTAAATGAACCAGTGACAGAATCTGAAATACGCTGTGCTGTTGGATCACTGAAAAATAATAAAGCTTCAGGATATGATAAAATAATTAATGAATATATTAAGAGCCCCGATAATTTATTTATGGAGTTTTATTTTAGTTTTCTTTCAACTTGATCCTTGTCAGTGGAACCATTCTGGAAGAAAGGCTAATTGTAGTAATCTGTCCAATATATAAAAAGAAGAGTGACCCATTGCTAGCCGAAAATTACAGACCAATAACAGTTTTAGGCTGTTTTGGGAAATTATTTACAAAAATTATTAACACTCGCCTTACGATGTACGCAGATAATGTGAATCTCATATCAGAAAGTCGGGCAGGATTTAGGAAAAATTTAATCAACCACAGATAATATATTTATTCCTTATGCTTTAATTGACTTATTAAAGAAAAGGGGAAAGCGTTTGTTTTGTGCATTTATAGATTTAAAAAAGCGTTCGACACCGTGTGGAGAGCCGGGTTGTGGCGTAAAATTATCTCAATGGGTGTCAACGGTAAAGTATTTAAGTTCATTAAAAATATGTATGCTGGAATAAAGTCCATGGTAAGGGTGGGGGTGAATTGTCAGAAGCTTATGTAACTGCAATGTAGGCCTAAGGTAAGGGGAAAATCTCTCCCCAATTTTGTTTGCTATGTACCTTAATGACCTGGAGGTGTATTTATGTTCTAATTTCATAAATGGTTTAAGTACGATAACAGAAGAGATTGAATGGGAGTTACTAATATTTATGAAATTGACAGTCCTCTTGTATGCAGATGACACCGTAATTCTCGCAGAAAACGTAAATAATATTCAAAAGTCTCTTAATGTGTTTGCAGAGTATTGTTTATTATGGAAATTAAAAATTAACCCAAACAAAAGTAAAATAGTTGGTTTCGGTAGAAGAAGAAAATTTAAAAGGTTTTAAGAATTAACGACGATGAAATTGACGTTGTGAAAGAATATAAGTACTTGGGCAAGGGGGGGGGGGGGGGGGGTGGGCACTAAAAATTTGCAAGACGTGACGTCCTATTTTTTATTCGGCTCCTTTTTGCACCCACCCACCCACTACGTGCAATTTTTTACTTCGGTTCTCAGACACCCACCCCCCACTCTCCCTTTAAAATCCAAAATAAGCTTATAAATTTAGTAGGCACAGCTGTCTTTAGGTGGGTTTCATAATGTTCTTAACCATTTACCCAACGTAACGGCCAAAACCGGCCAGCGCTATTCTCAAAAATCGCCAATTAATTTTTATTATTTTTTCATTTTTTTGTCTCAAAAGCATAGGTTATGACCCCTCATTGGAACGAGCTCGTCGAGCTCGTTCAAATGAGGAGTCATAACCTATGTTTTTGAGACAAAAAATGAAAAACATTAGTTATTCAATCATTTTTCGGCAAGTGTCATCTGCTTTTCATGTAAGGTAAAGGGTTAAACTGGTACCACCAATTTAAACCTCTGTGGGCTGCTGTGGGCCCCAATCTACAAGTGACAAGCTGTTCATTATCAGGCTTGGCCAGAGCAGGTGTACATATACGGGAACAAATTTCCATTTGAATTGTTCCCAAAATATTGTCTGCACATTTTCTACATTTCGAACAAGACACCCACCCCCTACTAACGTGTGATATTTTCCCAGTTTAAGCCCAATATTCTCACATATAAAGCCTCCTGATGTTATATTTATGTTAATAGTGTGATGCACAACATCATCTTTAAGGTTTGAGACACAAATGATGGTATATATTAGCTGATATATTTTTAAAAAATTCAAAAAAATTGCACAAGTTGGAAATGCACATCTTTGGCGCACTCAACAGACCCACCCACCCCCACGTCACGTCTTGCAAATTTTTGATGGCCTCCCCCTGACTTGGGTATTATATTTCAATGAGGAAGTTTTGTTAAGGCGAAAAAACAATTAATTTCCAAAGCTAATAAGGCCATGTATGACGTCTAGGAAAATGTAGACATCACAATTTATCACTGGTATGCAAAATTGACCTTTTTGATAAAGTAATCGCTCCGATTTTGATGCAGGAAGAGAAGTTTGGGGGTTTGGTGAGAATGAATCGATCAATCAGATCCAGTTGAAATATCTTAAATTTATACTCAACTTGCGAAAAGCCATATGTGGTCATATGATATATGGCGAAACTGGTAAATTCCCATTGGATATAGCAATAAAAGTTCGTATAATAAACTTCTGGGAAAATATAATTTCTGGAAATCAAAATAAATTGACAGCGATTTTATACAAGTACATGTATAATTTAACAGTCTCGGGTAAATATGTAAAACCCTGGTTAAAAAATATAAAAGGAATACTTGACAGTTGCGGGTTTTCTGATATTTGGTATTTTCAAGCGTATAATCCTGCAGAAACTGTCGGGCAATTTGTTAAACAGCGACTTCAAGATCAATATCTGCAATCGTGGAAGACACAAAAGCGAGAAACATCGAAATCGATTACATTTCAAATTTTTAAGGACTGTTTAGGTTTGGAAAAGTATTTGACAAATCTGAATAGGACAGAGGCAATTACCCTTTTAAAATTCCGAACTTCAAATCATAACTTACCAATAGAAACTGGGCGATGGGCGGGGTTATTGCGGGAAGAACGATTATGCAATCTTCGCAAATTAGAGCTTGGCGACGAGTACCACTGTATACTCGAGTGCACCAAATTTTCCAGTTTACGTTAAAAATACCTTAGTGAAGGTTAGGCTAACGAAAATTAGTCTTTTGATTCTCAGGCACCGGCCAGCGTTCGTCATTTTTATTTCGGAGGCAAAATTCAAAATGTACAAAACTACCATGTGATTTTAGTGGTATCTCATCGCGCTTTGCGATGCATTATGTCGTATACATTGACAGAGTGTAGTTATTCTCTTTGCAAAATGCGACACGATTCTCATATCTATACAAAATAAATATTTATTTAACTGGTTGAGGACTCGATTATGTTTGGTGGTCTGCATTTGTTCATCCAAAATTGTTCTATTACAAATTATTGGAGAGTGCCAACAGGCACTCTCCAATAATTTGTAATAGAACAAATTTGTAAAAACGAACTATTATTTACGTTTAACTGAATACGAAACATAGGCAAAGAAAATGTTACTTTTGCACTGGTACCCTCATTTTATGAAAGGCCTGATTGTGGCTTCTAGAACTCAACCAGTTAAAAAACTCCTTATTATTTTTATCTCCATTTTAGTTGTTCTATATTGATTTTGTATTCGGGGGCGCGGTGGCTCAGTAGGTAGTGGTGCAGGCTGCAAGCCGAGAGGTCCTCTGTTCGAATCCCACCTGCGGCAACCGCGTTGTGTCCTTGGGCAAGACACTTCATCTCCATTGCCCGCGTGGGGGCACGATGATGCCGTGTACTAAGGCGTACTGCTCGTCGATGGTATGCATGTCTTCAACCAATCTAACCCTGCCTGTGCTGCAGTGCGGAGTTACGATGCTGGGGAGCTGGCAGCTGCTCGTCGTTACTCGGTGGTTCTCGCCGGGTACTCCGGCTTCCTCCATCCGTAAAACTGTCACGGTCATGATTAGCCACTGTGCATAAATATGTGACCTTAAACATCAATAAATAAATAAACTGATTTTGTATTGTGTGATCGCTGTTACTTAAAACAAACCATCAGCGAACTCGACATGGAAGCTCTAGTATTTAATTTTATGCTCTCACAATTAGATTTAAGGCATCGTCGACCATTCCAATAAAAAAAAAAATAAAATAAAAACCGCCCTCCCTCATTCGTTTTAAAAAAAAAAACACCCGAGAATCAATTATTTAATTTTGTTTGGCCTTATCGGCACCGGCCAAACATTATCAAATTTAAAATGCTAATGGCAAGTAATGACCCAAATACCCTTAAATTATTGTGTAAGTTTATTAAAGAAATCAATAAACTTGTCTTTGGGAGATAAGGATAATTAGGAGACCCTGAAACGAAATTAGAACCTAGAAAACACTTAAAACCTTTTCGTTTTATTGACTTATTCCAACACTTATTTTTGCTGGCCCAGCCGACCCCCAGCGCCAGGTTTTTAGATGATTAAACTGCAACGGTAAATTTACACCCTGTCAGTGTGATACTCAATAAGGATTTCGCGTATAGGGATTGTGATGGTCGTTGATCTGCGTCTTGAACGGAGCTAGGCGATTTTCACAATCTTTGTTCGCGGAATATATAGACTCAATTATCCAGGCTTTAAAACTAACGACAAAATAATGCGCTGATGGTGTGCGAGGAGTGTCATATTTGTAACAACTTTTTTTCACCTTAAGTACCATCGTATGATGGTTTTATAAGAGTAAATAAACCTGTACCTGTATCTAGCTGGAGCCCCCAACCCCCCCACCCCCCCCCCCAAAAAAAAAAATAAATGAAAAAAAAAAATAGATAGATAGATGGGTTTGTGCCGAATAGCAGCGGATCATAAAACATACACTTTCGCTTTAGCACGGAAAAAAAACGGCTGGACAGCAATTACGACTCGCTGACACGGGGCCTTGAAATTGATGTTACTATCCGAACATTCCATATTAACGATTATACAGTACGTGGAGAGTGTATTGTCACTAAATCACCCGTGGAGTGGAGGTTCCACCCAAGCAATAGTTGCAAATTTGTTGCAAAGCATAACCAGCACCAGCAAAGTTTCAGCCAATGGACCTCCGGGTTAAACCCGGAGGTCCATTGGCTGAAATATTGCTTGTGTTTTTTGTCGATACGTGCAAAATTTGAAAGTTATAGCTTGGGTCATAACTCCACTCTCCACGTACTGTAGTCACAATCCATTCTCCACGTACTGTAGTCGTGTGACAAACCTTGAATTCACTCACTTATTTCATCCGTGATCCCACAGTACAGTACATTCGCCGTGGATTGGCCGTGATCCACGATTGGGAAGTGATCTCCTCGCATGCGTTTTCCATTTAATGAATAGTCATCAGCAAAAGTTTAATTGACAAAGCACCGGGTGCAACCCGGTGCTTCATTAATTAAATTTTTGACAGTTAGCCGTATAATTAGTGTGCGAAATCTATTATTATTGCGTCCGTGGAAATATTGGCCATCCGTCGTGAAAAGAGAACAGTCCACGGCGGTCGTACAGTTAAAACTAGAAGTCCTGTCATGAACTGTGCGCTTATGTCGGCTTAATTGCGCGTACGAATTGCGCGCCATTGCCATATCGAATGGCATCCAAAGCACAGCAGATTCTCATGGTTACTCATATCAAACACAGGCAATGTTTCTTCCAATGGACCTCCGGGTTACCCGGAGGTCCATTGGCTGAAACATTGCTTGTGCACATGCCGCATGTTCAGAATTTGATAGCCTTACTATGGTCATTACGCGTAGATTAACGCGCAGATCGACGTGCTATTTGTGCGCATTTCATGACAGGACTTCTAGTGTTAACTGTATTGTAGAAAAAATATCATCAATGTATCTCAAATATAGTGTAAGTTTTAGGGGCCGAGTTTGCATGAATTTCTCTTGACGGTTCGCCATTAAAAGGTTAGCAAATTGCGGTAACATCGGCGATCCCATAATGCAATCGATCTTTTACGGGTAAAACTCGTCATCAAATGTAAAATAGTTATGTTTCAAGATGAAATTAGAAATTAGCAGTATAGATCGCCTCGATATTCCCTTAGAATCGGTATCCTTCAGTTGATTTTCTATGGCTTCGAGTCCATCAGTTGGGGGTACATTAGTGTAGAATGAAGTGACGTCGTCGAGAGTGACATGAGGTGGGTTGTTTTGGTTAATTTATCCGATCTGTAAGATTTTATTGCGAAAATCGCTAGTATCCTGTATAAAGCGATCATATGTTCGAACTACATGCTTCAGAATTGAATCCACGTGTTTCGAAAGCTTTCCTGCAATAGTTCGGATGCCTGCTACTATTGGACGATTCGATACACCCTTCTTAATCCTTATCTATCTTTGGTTGTGTGTGAATAGCTCCCAGTCTTGGATTCCAATTCGTTAGTGAACGGACGAGTTCCCTGTCTTTTCCGGAATTTTGCACTCAATAAGACAATCAAGTTCTTGTCGGTAGGATTGAGTTGGATCATTGTTGTGATTAGTGTAATAGTCACTGTTGGATAACTGCCCATACAGTTAAAACTAGAAGTACTGTCGTGAAATGCGCACGTTGATATGCGCGTTAATGTACGCTTTATGGCCCAAGTAAAGCTATCAAATTCTGTACATATGTCCTGTGCACAAGCAATGTTTCAGCCAATGGACCTCCTCCATTGGCAGAAACATTGCATGTGTTTGCTATGAGTAACCAAGAGAACCTGCCGTGCTTTGGAAGCCATTCGATATGGCAATTGCGCGCAATTCCAACACGCAATTAAGCCTAGATAAGCGCACTATTCGTGACAGGACTTCTAGTTTTAACTGTATGCTCCTGCGACGTACATGTAGTTACTTTTGTCCTGAATCACAGTGGCGCCCTCAGGTTTTATGGCAATATTGGAATCCTTTCGCAGAATATAAATTGCACATTTCTCCGTCGATGGCAAATTAAATCAATATATAAAGCAAGATTTGTATTACGTCCTGTGGGTGGAGTATAATTTCTTTGATGGACGAAAGTGCTACACCTAGGACATGCGCACGGGGTAGAAGCAGATGTGGATCATGTAGCCTTATTAGCGCGAGTACTCTTCACACAAAAAGCAGTCGCGTATATGTGCCGAACGGCAATTACCGTTGCAGTGATATTGTGTATTTTTGTCTTGTGCTAAATGTCCTGTAGTGTTTTATATAGGCGAGACGGAGGGAGATTTGAATGACATCGACACCAGAAGGGTTGTCGAACAACAATTTACTCATTTTTTGATGGCTTTGTACGAGGTATCGATAAAGACTCGGGATTCATGGCGCTGTTGAGAGAATGATTCGTTTGGCTAGAGGCTGAACTTTTTCCAGCTTGACGTCGTACAGACCAACGTCTCGACGTGCACTGTTTGTACGAAAGTAATTTTTATTTGTTTGTTGTGAATTGTCTGAACCCGATGACGGAGTAAACCGAAAGCGTATAAAATATGCATGGGTATAGCTTCATTGTTTGATGATTATCGATCAGCCGCCGTCATTATACCCGATACCACTCAATCATCAATTGCCATTGATACACGTACAATACGCTATAAACGAATACTCTAACATTTCCCAGTTCCAGTTCTCGTGAGTAAAGTCTTTTCCACTAGTGCATATCTGTGAAAAAGGGCATACACCGCCCCTTGCTTCCTAACCCCAGGGCAAGTGGCAGAAGTCCCAGCGTTTCCGGCGCCTTTGACTGAGGCTGGGGAAAAACATTATTAGTTACACAGTTTGTTGGTGGCCTAATATGGTATATATGGTGTCAGTTAATTCCATATTGGACTGGAGTGTAACGAATATATCTTACCGACTGCTTCATCATTGCACAGAACTAATAACAACAGCGATCAAAATTAAATGAGAGAATTCTCACAATGTGTTCACGTGTCTTTGCCTTGTTACAAGTTATGGGAGAGTGCCTACAGGCACTCTCCCATAAATTGTAACAAGGCAAATTCATACATACGTTTCATTTCAAAGGAAACATGACACACATCCTCAGAATATGAAGCCTTTTAAGTTGCCTAACCTGCACTTCAGACCAAATATAGGCTTCCAACACACAATCTTGAAATTTGAAGCGTATATCGGCTGCCGCCATTTTGAATAAGCAATGAACAAAGGGGAAATTACCCATAGCTGTCAGAGTATATTGATGTTGACAGGCAGTATATGGTTTGATATGCAGTCTGCACTTGACATCTTTTAACCAATGAAATTCCCAGATACTTGTAGGACGTAAGATATTAAATGATTCAGGTTCTTCTACCTATCCAAATTTTCATGCCCAACGCTAAAAGTTTTATGCGTTTTTGATAAAAATGTAATATCCATATAAAACGATATCTGAAGATACTTAAGGTAGTTGCTCAAACAGATTTATGAATTCAGTGCATACACTCTTAAACTTTGCCCTTCCCCGAATAGCAGACGACACTTGACAAAATAAATCTTGAATAAACAAGTTTTTTTCCTCAAAAACATTGCTCATGGCCCCACATTAGAGCAAGCTCAACGAACTTATTGCATGAGGGTTCATAAGTTATGTCTTAACACAAAAAATGAAAAACATAATGTATTGTGCACGGCGTGTTTTGTAAAGAGTATTGTCTGTTTGGGTCATTACATTGGATAGAGGGTAAAAGCGTTAAGTGAATAGATGAGAGATAAAGTATCAAAATAGAAAATGCAATCCTGGCAGAACGACACTATTTTTCCATTGGGTGTAGACCATGTATTTCTTTAAGCCTAAAAGTCTGTTTCACATCCAGATTTTTCGAATAATCAAAAGAAGCAAAACACCGCATCGTTTTTACAGTATATATGTAGGCGTTGTCTCAGTCTGCATCCAGCAGACGTTTCGGGTGGTAACCTGTCATTTTAAGGGATGCAGACGTGCTTTAAGTCTAATGCGGGTCTATTTTTTTCTAGGCGGGCTATTGTTAGAGCGTCTGTAAATCGCGCATATTGTGAACAATCTTCAGAATCGGGGCTTGAAAGACAAAACGAAAACATTCGCATTCCATCATTTAATTCGAAATCAAAGAGAAAAATGAAAAAATGCAGGTTTTTATTACTTTCCAGAGTGTGATTCACTGGGATTTCCGGATTTGATTATAAACGATAACTTCACAAAGTGAATTGTACAATCAACAACTGTACCATGTATCCGTTTGTTGTGGGTGTGGGTGAAATGGGGACTTCATTGTTTTTCTTTTGCTTTTTTAACCCTTTACCTAAACATGAAAAGCAGACGACACTTGCAAAGAAAATTATAGAATAACTATTATTTTCAATTTTTGTCTCAAAAACATAGGTTATGACCACTCATAACCTATGTTTCAGAGACAAAAAATGAAAAAAATAATGAAAAGTAATTGGCGGGTTTTGAGAATCGCACTAGCTGTTTCTGTCCGTTACGTTGGGTAAAGGGTTAAATAATATAATTATCGTTAATAATGAAAAGTAATAAACAGAGCAATCGCTTGACTGGACTGGTTACGTGAAATAATTCATTCGAAGCGAGGGACTATATTGTAAAACACTCGTACGCATTCGCGCACTCGTGTTTGTACAACGTCCCTCACCTCTCGTGAATTATTTCACGTAAATAGTCCAGTCAAGTGATTACTCTCCATATAATCTGTGATCAAACAACCTATTTTCACAAAATTAACAGTATCTGGACCGTCATCGCCCATCAAGCTTCATTGTTGTGTCTTGAGAGTGGGCACACTGAATTCGACGACGTGGCGTGTCATAATTATAAATGTAAAATTTGCTATCCCAAATTAGTAACTAGATTAATGCATAGTCGCATATAGTCTAGCCATCATCAGACATTTTGGACTCCTTTCATTTACTTGATGGACGAATGACGTGCAAATTGTGACATAATGTAATACTATTCACACAACGTAAGATTATTATAACAATAATTGGTCTGGTGTTCTGCATTCCCCCTCGTTCAAGTTTCCCGTCTAAATCATAACGTTTAGTCATCGTTTTCGAGATCACTGAGCTCGTTTCAATTGGATGGCTTAAGCTATGGTTTGAATGAAGAAAATAGTTCAGCGATTTCTTGGATTGTATATATTCGGGCCAGTGACGAGTCGATACATACAGTACGTGGAGAGTGGATTGTAACTAAATCACTCGCGGAGTGGAGTTATCACCCAAATTATAGCTTTCAAATTTTGTATATATCGACTAAAACACAAGCAATGTTTCAGCCAATGGACCTCCGGATTTAACCCGGAAGTCCATTGGCTGAAACTTATCTTGTGCTTGTTATGCTTTGCAACAAATTAGCAATTATTACTTGGGTGGAATCTCCACTCTGTGGGTGATTTAGTGATAATACACTCTCCACGTACTGTATCACGGCACGGCGCGTCACTGACGACTAATGATACCTATTATGATACATGCCTTCTGGGAGAAAATTGAACAGTTTGAATCGAATTCAATCAAATCTGGAATCGAATCTTACAGTTCTTGAAATTGTAAATACAACAGACTCTCACACCACATACTCAAGTATTTTATTACGCGCCTGTTATATGAAATCCTCATCTACACCAACACTAATCCATGCGGAAAATGAAAACCCTCTCAACACCGAACGGAAATCGTTGACTGACTATTTTTAAATAGAAGCGAAATTTCACTGGAATTTTCTACAAATCGTGCACCGTAATTACAATTTGAATCGCTAGCGATAGCTAAAAATAGTAACACGGGTTCTCCTCGCACAGTTGTTGGCGATAAAATGTGTTCTTTTTGTTTAGACAGTACGTGGAGAGTGGATTGTAACTAAATCACCCGTGGAGTGGAGTTACTCCCCAAAGTATCACTTTCGAATTCTGGACATATGGACAAACAACACAAGCAATGTGTCAGCCAGTTGACCTCCGGGTTCAACCCGGAAGTCCATTGGTTGGAACTTTGCTTGTGATTATTATGCTTTGCAACAAATTTGAAATTATGGCTCGGGTGGAATCTCCACTCTGTGAGTGAGTAGTGATACTCTCCACGTACTGTTGTTCGTCCCCTCGGTTCCATTGCATTCCAACTGGCACATAGAACACATTGGAACTCAGGGGACGAGTTGTCTACTGAATTGTTGAGTGTGCTTCTAATAATTGCTTCTTTCGACGTGAAGGTGTGTATTAAACACAGAACAACACACGTGTGTGAATGGGTTAATCTACATGGCACCTGTGCCATCGCGGAAGGATTAAAGTTCTCCATATTATAATTATTACTTCAAATAGTTTTACGAATATAACCCTTACACTGGAATTGAACGATTTTATATTGTGAAGTTTCTGATCTCCATATTTTATCGGATTGATTATTTACGACCTTTGAGTTTTTCGTTTCTACCCAACCTAATAAACTTAAAAAAGAGAGCATGAAGACTACGAAGACTGAATGACTTTGACATATTTTAACAGAGGCGTGCTTAGACCACCTAAATACTTCAACAACGGCGACAGGGTGTCCAATATAATACACTGCAAGCTGCGTAATTTTTGCAGCGACCTAAATTCTGATAAATTTTCTAACTACATTCGTGAAACACCTAACTGTTCATGTGGTTATGAGAGTGAAGACGCGAATCATTACTTCTTTGTCTGTAGAAACTATTCACATGAAAGACAAGTCCTACAAAGAAATCTTGCGCATCTGACAATATCATCGGTCAACGATCTTCTTTATGGTATCCCCAATTTACCGGATTCCGTCAATATTCACTTTTTTCGGAGTGTACAGTATTTCATTGAGTCCACGAAACGGTTTTAGACTGGTTCACTGGGTGAGTAATCGAGCCGTAAAGTGTCTTAGTCACTTTAGGACTTGGATGCTCGTCTAACGGTCCGACCTTGAAACCGATGGCGATTGGTGGCCATCGCTGTTGCCTCACACGCGAATCAGTACTCTCAGCATACCTGTCTTGCCTGTCCTGGTTATGACAGTGGTAGGGGGCTTTTTTGGACTTTTGGTTTTTGGACTTTTGGAGTTATGGTGGTGTTGAAATATGCCTATAGGCATGTTGACTCAAATTTGATGTGTTTTAGTGTGGCATTCTACTTTTCTTCTCTCCTTCTTATTTCTGTTTTCTGACTCTCGTAAAGTTGATTAACTATCAGCTTCCTTCTCGAACTTTGTACATACAGAGAATTGGTTAATATTATACATACATTGTTTCGCCATTACATATATCTTTTTATGTAACTACTTGCAATTATATGTGATTATAAATTGTAATGTTCAATTGTATATTAAGGAAAGGATATTATCTAAGTGCTAGGCACTTGTTATCCAATCCTTTTTGTTAATTATAACAAATAAAATATGTTTAATCTAATCTACGGAGGGTAGTTTCTGGTGATTCTGAAGAACGGTCAAGCAGTGTACTAGCATTGGATGTGCGGGGGATTTAAGTACAAAAAGGTCCCACAATCAGATTGATTATGTCTGAAGGACAAGTCACCAAGCAGTTTTTTTTCAGTTTCCCTCGGCTGGTTCAAGTAGTTGTTTATAAAGTAATATTCGTTAAACAGTATTTTGAAGGCGTTATTGTGGTTCTTTTGTGTTGAGAGGATTTCGTCACGCCAACCCATTTTAGATCCATCCATATCACTTCGGTTTTGTCAAAGTTTACCTTTAATGCAGAGCTGCTTGAAAAGGGGGTCATCATTTCCAGATTTGTGTCCAGAGAGTTTCTGTCGTCATTCAGAAAAAGTTAAGAAAGCGTGAAGAATCGTAAGCATACAAGCGTATTAGAAATCAACAGTTGATGATTTCAATAGTGTTTATATCTGGATTAAATTTTAGTTCTGTGCTCAGAGCATAAACAAATAAGGGGATATAGGGTCTCTCAGTTGCACACTTCGCTCAAATTTGAGTGTTTTTGGAACAATGCTCATTATTTAGACTATAGCTATAAACATTGTTGTAGAACGTCTGGAACTGTCAAATTATCAAAGGACCAACATTTGAGAGATTATAATAATCCCTGGTGGGTGGGTACGGGTGTGGGATGGGAAAATCTCACCCGATGGCAAGATATTTGGGCCAGACACGAGGCTTGCCGAGTGTCTGGACCAAATATCTTGTCCCGAGGGTGTCCCACACCCGTACTCATCAGGGATAATTTTTCTCCCCAACATACAGCGGTAGCGTTAGCCAAAGGTAATCGGTGGTAACTTGCTGATATAATCAACTCATTTGGTATTCGTTGTTTTGAAAAACTAATGACACCATCGGAAAGTGCATGCAAAAATCAATTAGGAACGGTGGCATATTGGGGTTTAAAGAGTTTTAGAGCATCAAACTTTGATCACACGGCATTCTGATGACGTCAATATGAATTGGTTGGTAGCAAGAAACTGATACTATATGCATAACGTCATAATAACGTTATTAATGTATAACGTCACGTGGGTGGGGTGGGATACATCTGACTCTCCCTGCTATCTCACCCTGGACAGAAGTATGTTACACATGCAATGGGTTGGGGGGGGGGGGGGGGATTAAAGTTCCTGGATAAAAGGTCATTCCAGAGAGTCAAAGGCTTTCTAAAATATGTTTAGAATAACAGGAATGGTTTATTTCTCGCATTTACCGATTATGTTGAAAATCAATCGAGTTTATACTTCAGTATGTCGCCCCTTTATATACGCAAGTTGCGCATATATATTAATTTGGTACCACTTCCTGGGGTGATGGAAACCTCTTTAGTAATATAACCGTAGCTCAGAAATTGTATAGATGCCAATGTTATTCCAACAGAATTTGTAACATTCAGCTGTGTAGCTTTCATCCTGCAGGTTGTATACTTTTCATCTGCTTTGCGGAACGTGAACATTCAGACTCAGCGAGCGAACCTTCGAGAAAATATTTTTCATCTTCCTCTACAAAGTTTAAAAAGGGGTTTTATGCCACATGAAGCGTATTTTCTACCCGATCAAGATTGTCAGATGATGTAAATTTTGAGCCGAACAGGTTTGGATAGAAGGCCATCTGTTCTGATATTATATTATGCAAGTCGTTTGCTTCTGTCCCATCGGCTTTTTATTATTTTGATAATATTTTAAGTACAACATCTGTTTTTCCGAGATTAGAGAAGTATTTTGCTGGTTCCCCTGCACTTTCCATTTAGCTTCGCATCCAAGAATTATTCTATATTAGGGCTGTCGCGATTATTCGATTAGTCGACTAACCATCGACTATTGAAGTAGTCGACGTTTTTTATTTTTAGTCGATCGTCGTTCATTTTCAAGGTGGTACACGTCTACTACACGTCGGGGCTAAATTGCATTGTGTTGTGCGGTGAATGATCAATGAAGGTGAATAACTTTAAATATCTAACCATAGTTAACATTCATATCCGGAAGACTGTACGACGGTCACTGACTGTGTAAGAAAGAACACTCACAGTTACTCGAGAAGAATAGATTCTTCTGAATTTCTCCAGTCTTGTACACACGAATGCACCCATTGGAAAACCCAAAGCGCGGAAGTGACAGAATTATGACAAAAGTCAGAACGTCAGATCACTTCTCAAAGTTCGGAACTTCAGACTAAGATCCAATTTTAACAACTGACGAGGGAATGCATAGATCTCAATGTTCAAAATTTGGAGAAACTTATTGCAGAAAGGAAACATATGCAGGAACGTTCTCTGGTAAATTCATTTTAATTCATCGGCTTCAATCTAGTTCAAACTTGGACCCGCAGTCAGTAATATTATTTTTGGGGTTGGTACGTCCTACAGGACGTACCAACCCCAACAATTATATTACGGACTGTGGGTCCAAGATTGGACTACATGTAGCTTCAGTCGGGACCGATCTGTTGTTCCCACAACCCCACTTCGTCTGAACACACTGGTACCAGTGTCATTTTCAGAGTTTTACGAACAGAAGAATGATTTGCTAAAAAATCATGGGAAGCGACTATTAATCGACTAACCGTCGATTACTGGTCACGATTATTCGATTACAAAAAATGATAGTCGCGACAGCCCTATTCTCTATAGCCTCTTGTCTCTGATTGTTTCAATAAAGAATTCAATATTGAGTAACAAAGGGATCGCATTTATCTAGATTCTCTTACAAAATACTCAGTGCCCGTTGTAACAGCAGTGGCAGTAGTAGTCTAAATAATGGTGGTACTAATAGTAGTATACTGGTCTACTATTTCTGCTATAGTTTGTTTCAATACTCTTATAAATTCTGGGTCATTAACCCTTTTCCTAACATGGAAAACATACTACACTTGGAAAAAAATTCTTGAATAACTAATTTTGTTTCATTTTTTGGTCTCAAAAACATAGGCTATGACCCCTCGTTGGAACGAGCTCGACGCGCTCGTTCCAACGAGAGGTCATAACCTATGTTTTGAGACAAAAAATGAAAAAATAATATCGGTTTATCGTCATTATCTATTCGCCTAAAATTTAATTTTCAAGATGCCTTGAGGTGTAACTGTAGCCCCGAATGAATAATATTATCCATGTACCCAAGGAATCAACCGCATGTGCCATCTCAATATACAAATTCAGCAGTGGAAAAAATAATTTTCAAAAAATTCAAGAAAACCATATCATGTGACCTGTCATTGGAACGCGCTCATTGAGCTCCTTCCAATGAGAGATCACACGATATTGTTTTGTAGACATTTTTTGAAAAATCCGATAAACTAATTTAAAATAATAAATTTTGATATCATCTGCGTTGGGTAAAGGTTTTTCAAACTGCATCATCAAGGCATGCTGATTCGTTCCTACTGTGATGGCTCAGGTCCCGAGGTACTAATGTTCAGATATCTCAACAGTCTTCGATAGACCGGTCAAGCGCGGTATTTTTTTTTAAATACCGATACCGGTGTTCAGTTTTGAATATCGTGCAGCCCTTCCTCCAAATGTTATCCTTCAAAGTGGGGTTTTTAATTCTCTATACGATACAGGCGCCGTGGACTGGTCATAATCCACACGTGGGCAGTGATGTCCACGCATGCTTTTACTCGGTAAGATGAATCATGATCAGCAATATTTAATTAATGAAGCACTGGGTTGTTACCGGTGCGTCATTACTTAATTGTTTGATGATGATTCCTATAATTATTGTTTGGTATCTAATGTTATTGCGTCCGTGGAAATATTGCACAAGCGTTGAAAGTGGCCAGTCCACAGCGGCAGTATCGTACCTACATCATGTAAATCCACTTCTTGCATACAGTGAGATATCTTCTCATTTGCTTTGACGTTATTCTTGTGCTTTAGTTGCTTGCGTCCAAATATAGTTCTGAAGTACATTCCTTTCTCCTCCATTTAGAACTGGGGTATTACCAATTTCGTCTATGTTAGAAACGATACGTACATATAGAGTTAGTCCACAAAAACCCTCCAGTCATTATACCTCTCCACCACAGATATCTTTATAGTGCTGATGAAAAGCATGTGCAGGTCTCACGAGTGTTTCAGTCTGTAATGTGATACTTGATACCAAAGTTTACTCATCTTGTCTGTCTGGTTTCTTTTTAGCAATAAAATACTCAAATGTCTTTGAGCCTTGCCCCCCCCCCCCCCCCCCCCAGAGCACGTTCTTATTAGGGAATGAAATTTAGAACGCCAGTTGCAGTCGTAGGCGGTTGGAGGAGGGAAGGCAGTTGTTTGACCTCTGCGTTTTCTAGAAACTCAGCCTTCACATTGGTATAATTAAAATAGTTACATTACAAGACAATATTGGTCATATAAGAGCAGTACCAGTGTTACACTAATAATAGTTCTATTAGGTCTCTACTCTAAACGTGAAGGAGGATGGGAATCCAGGTGGCTACCGAAGTTGAAGATCAGATCACGTGTATCCTGGTCTGATTTGAAAGTACAAATGACAATCTACTAATATGCCAATTTTCACTTTTTTTAAACAATTTGAACGATGTTTATCATCATCTACTTCAAATTGGCTGATGCTGCTCTTCCACGCATGCGGGGTACGTTAAAGCCCCGTAATGTCCCGTGCTTGAGATGCATGTCACACGTTCCATACTCCCGTCAGAGATATACACAGAACGACGCACGCGTGTGAATGGGTTAATCGATATGATGCTTGTGCCATCGCAAAAGGATAAAACTCGAGGCCTGCGGCAATTCATTTGACAACTACAAACACAGACAACACATTTTATCGCCAACCAAATTTGCGGGGAAACCGTGTTACTATTTTGTCCCCTGAGCTCCAATGTGTTCTACGTGACTACTGGCTTGTTCTGTCCTAGCAGAGTAAAACATCCGACGCTCGAATTAAACAAACGTTGAGTGCATGTAATGCTGGAACATCTGCCAGTTTAGAACGCGCCTAACCTTTGGCACATTTGATCCTTTCGTGTGTTGGATGTATCTTCGGTAGAAGCGGCCCGACCGAGCCGGAGACAGACTATACTTGTCTAGGAAGGCCCGATCGCGGACACAACTACAACATGTGGCAAACTATACTTGCCGAAAGAACAACAAGGACTACCCAGAGAATCATCACCATCTTTAGCTTCAGGAGACAGACTAAACTTGTCAATGAAGGAAGTACGTGGCAGACTTTACATGCTGGAAGAGCAAACCTTGACCCGCGGGGTGGCGGACTGGGTCCTTGTTGCTTTTCGTGCTCCCTTGCTTCTCCTCCTGTGCGGATGCTGGATGTGGAAAATACGGGCGTACTGCTAAAGGGGTCGTAAGGAGTCTGTTTACCCCACACTGTCCATGCGCGCCTTTGGGGCCAAAAAACCTTCAGTTCGCATTACATTACCGACATTAGTAACAGCAGTACTTGGACAATCCGACAGTAGTCATTGAAGAAGGTCAGCATCAGTCTCACCAGCATTGTTATTTAGAAAAGGTTTGCACAAAAATGCTGAATTCTCTACCCTTTAAACCCAGACATTTATTCTCAAGCAATATCTTTTTCATACTTCATTTTATCATATGACTCGTCCGTTTTGTTCACTTTAAAACATTTGATATTTTGTTTTCATATTAATCAGTGATAAATAAAGCCTTCCGTCAATTTCATTGGTCAATTTCAAAACTAAACCATTTGATTGGCTGAACAAAATACAACTAGGCCACATTTTCATAATTTGCATAATTAGAGTTGAGAGCTTTCATTGGTCAATTTCAAAACTGAACAATTTGATTGGTTAAACAAAATACAACTGGGTGACATTTGCATAATTTCAGTAGGGAGAATTTACGTTATCTGTCCTATTTGGGGTAGGTTATATTGTATTAATCCTTTACCTACAAAAAAACGCCATTCATTTTTTTATATTTTCACTTTTTGCTTCCAAAACATAGGTTATGACCCCTCATTGGAACGAGCTCGACGAGCTCGTTCCAATGAGGGGTCAAAACCTATGTTTTGGAAGCAAAAAATAAAAAAAAAATTAGTTATACGAGGATGTTTTTTCCAAGTGCCGTCTGCAACTCAAGTTAAGTGATGGGTTAAAAGGTCATACTGAGTGGCTAATTTTTGCGTGTGTGTGTCATATGATAAATAGAATATGAAATGAGCATTTTTCTCATATAATATTTATGAAACTAGTCTAAGAATTTTCCGTTTTGGCGAGCCTCTGGCGAGCCCAAACGGAAAATTCGGACGAGTTTCATAAATATTATATGAGAAAAACACTTATTTCATATTCTATTTTTCATATGACACACATATGCACAAATTAATGACTTAGTATGACTTTTTAACCCTTTACCTAACGTGTGTTGCAGACGACACTTGGAAAAACATCATCGTATAACTAAATATTTTCATTTTCTTCTTCCAAAACATAGGTTATGACCCCTCATTGGAACGAGCGAAACCTATATAACCTATGTTTTGGAAGCAAAAGATGAACATTTTTCGTATATAGCACTGGCCGGTTTTGGTCGTTATGTCAGGTAAAGGGTTAATGCAATATAACCCAACCAAAATAGCACAGATAATGTAAATTTTCCCTACTCAAATTATGCAAATGTGACCCAGTTGTGTTTTGTTTAGCCAATCAAACTGTCCATATTTGAAATTGACCAATGAAATCTTTCAACCCCAATTATGGAAATTATGAAAATATGGCCCAGTTGCATTTTGTGCAGCCAATCAAATTGTCTAGTTTTGAAATTGACCAATGAAATCGTCGGAAGGCTTTATTTATCGCTGATTAATATGAAAGCAAAATATCAAATGTTTTAAAGTGAACAAGACGGACAAGTCATATGATAAAAACACTATTTAATAGGGATGAGATGCGACGAACAGGAACAGAATATAAACAAGTTATGAACAAATCCATTCAGAATTACAAATATGCGATAAGTAATAAATTAAGTTCTATTCGAAAGTCGAATCCCAGAGAAAAAAGGTCATACTGAGTGGCTAATTTTTGCGTGTGTGTGTCATATGATAAATAGAATATGAAATGAGCATTTTTCTCATATAATATTTATGAAACTCGTCCGAATTTTCCGTTTGGGCTCGCCAGAGGCTCGCCAAAACGGAAAATTCTTAGACTCGTTTCATAAATATTATATGAGAAAAACACTCATTCCATATCCTCAATATTCTATCTAATTGGAGCTTTTCTCCTGAAACATTTTTTAATTATCAGTTCTGGTACGAATACCGTAGCCAACTTGCAGGGACATTTACGCCTATTATCATCTCTGTGAGTGGAAAGTATATATTTGTCGTGTTTCAGACACCAAAATAACTTCATCTTCGATCATTATCTAGGCCCAGTACTATAAAACGTTTACAATTGTATTTTCTAGAATTGTATTTTCTAGTTACAACTTTAAGTGGGTTGAGGTGAACCATCAGCATTTTCAAATATGTGGCAATTTGCCAGTTGGCAAATTGCCATATCTTTTAAACTGCTAATGATTCATTTCTGCCAGTTATATTTAAGTTGTATAGTAATATTCTGGGTTGAGTGTACTGTCATTTACTTCATTATCACGATCTTGGTACTGGAAATACCTTGGGAATGCTGATCTTACACATTTTCCGAAACTCCCGTGGAAGCAGATTTTTCATGGTTTATTATTATTGCTATACACATTAGGCGACAATTATTGCTGAATAACACACGGTTCACTGAATTTGAATGTTCTGATTGTTACTGTTAAACTATTTCGTGATGTGACAAAACACTAGTCAATACCTATTACGCAACGAACAAAAGCAAATGTGTTTATGTAGAATTACTTCGACAGTCATATTGATATGCAAAAAAAAGTATATATATTGCATCGTTTATCGAAGCAAACGAATTTGATAATTTGTTACAAGAGGAGTATCAAAACATATGCGTACATCATTGCACACAAAGCAGGTGTTCGTATGTGCAATCAAACGCAAATAAACGTGTTGCAATATTTACATGTAACAGCACGCGTCCCTTTCCCAAGATAACCCCTGTCTTCAAAACGTCGTGGAAGCTCGTGACGCTGAGAGTGTGTCAGTCACCCTTTAAGACTTTTATTTTGTAATTACACGAGGTTGATGGCGCTTAAACACAGAAAGATGTACATGTCTGTTTGAGTGGGGGGGGGGGGGGGGGGTGGGGGGAGTGAAGACGTGTGGTTCAATGTGGACCAGGACATACTAAAAATGTATGGGGGTAAATAATTGCCCCTCTCAAATTACCTAGGAGTACATTGCCCTCCTAAAATCTATCTACAACAAAAAGCACATTTTAAATATTACATTGTGAGCACTAAACAAGACGGACAAGATGAGTAAGTAACCTTTGGTATCAAGGATTGGGGATTCCCGCATCACTGAGCGCGAGACACGTGAGACCCGCGCTTACTTTACTTTAGCCCTAAAAAGAACCCCCAGCCTTTATACCTCCATTTGTGAGGTATAAATCCTGAATGGTCCTTTTAAAGACTAACTCTATATGTGAATGTTCTGTAATGCGGGGAGTCCAAATACCCGATGGTGGTCAGTCTATATGCGCTCAAACAAGAATCAAGTTACTGGTGTGGAGGGACAAATGCGGTAGAGCTGAATTACTTATAATTCAAGAAAACAGTAACTTACACTTAACGTATTTACTGGAGGTGTTTCTTTTGCAGATTAACCCTTGACCTTTATTTCAGCTGATATCATTATAGTTTGCTAACTTGTGTCTGCATTTCTTTATAATGTTCGCCTGCGCGTAGTTGTCTTGCCTGGGTTAATCATTTCATCTTGGTATTGTAAGCCTAAATTTAGTCTGGCGGGAAATTCTATTGTTCTAAAGAACCTCGATTCGACATCGGTGTTTTCTTGATATTGTTGTGAAGGCTGAGGAGGAAATATCGTTCAACTTTGTATACAGTTAAAACTAGAAGTCCTGTCATGAAACGCGCACAAATAGCACGTCGATATGCGCGTTAATCTACGCATTATGACCATAGTAAGGCTATCAAATTATGTACATATGCCCTGTGCACAAGCAATGTTTCAGCCAATGGACCTCCGGGTAACCCGGAGGTCCATTGGCAGAAACATTGCCTGTGTTTGCTATGAGTAACCAGGAGAACCTGCCGTGCTCTGGATGTCATTCGATATGGTAATTGCGCGCAATTCCTACGCGCAATTAAGCCTAGATAAGCGCACAGTTCGTGACAGGACTTCTAGTTTTAACTGTAAATATATCCTGTTCTGGAAGACCTATGTCATACCGATTTGGTGAATTTATTTTCAAATATACTCTTGTGTATTGAAGTACTAAACTGTTGTTAGCATATCTGCTATGCGATTGCTCCCCAGGCTTGATCACGTTGTAGATAGACTGACGACTCTTGATTTGAGACCATTATAGATCATAATGGTAACTTTGCCTTCACACAATTACTTGAGATACTGATGTTGCCTCTTTTCTGTTTTTACAGGGTTTAAACTATAAGTTACATGGCGTGTAGCTGGCTGATACATTTCCATACAAGGCGATGAGTGTTCATATCAGGTGAGGCGAAACCGAACCTGATATGAACACTCATCGCCTTGTATGGAAATGTATCAGCCAGCTACACGCCATGTAACATATTTATTATGTCGAAAGTCCATGTAAATCAAGCGATTTATAATTTTCTCCATAAACAAACAACGGCCCGGAATTTATTTTTCAGGAACCACTATTGATAGCACCGCGCAGAATCATGAACAGTAACAGGCACCGGTACGTGTAACCATGGTAATTGTAAACAAATCATCACTTTGCGAAGGGCGATTGCCGTACTTGTTTACAAATGAAACGGATCGCTGCTTGCCACTGAGATCAGTGCTGCTTGCCAACTCGGCATAATCTGGAGGCCCCTTGCGTACATTTACTGTTGTTACTACCTAAAAAGGACTAATAAAGCAGTTTTGAACATTAAAAATCACTTTTTTACTGTAGAGCAAACAATAACAATAACGCAACTTGAACTTTGGAGTCGTAAAACAAAGAACTTTTCAGACTACAAATATTATCTTCTGCCCATCTTTTTACATATTTAATGTTTTAAATCACAAAATACGGTATCTTGAAAATATTTTCGGAACCTAAATTCTCTTATTTTGTTTTAATTCAGATTTTGAAAATTCGAAGTGAGGGGAATTGCATCAAAATAGTAATGGCGGCTACTCACCTGATATTAATTAATATCAGGTGAGTAACCCGATACGGTGGAATCTTTAGAAGGTATTCCAGCATTTTGATTGGACAAACTAACTTTGAGACATAATAAAAACAAATACATAGATGTATGTATATATCGATGTAACAGGAATCACCACATAGTAAAGATGTTGTAAATAAAAGTTACAGAGAAAAGCTTATCCTACTAGAAAATACAACGATGTGGGGGTGGGGGGGGGGGGGGGGGGCTGTGGTTAGCCTTCATCACGAGACTTCCCCAAAGAGCCCTTTTGATGCAAAACGGGTACCAAGGCCATACGACTGTAAGTTAAAGGTACAGAAGTATGGGGTCCTCGAAACTTGATTCCTAAATACCCTAAATACCCGGATGAGGACGTAAATGGCATGATGTTAATCCTCAATGAAGGATTTCATCGTGGCTTCTTGGCGTCCCAGATGATACAATCGAATTTATATGTCCTCGTCAATGTAGTTAACTAAGTGTGAAGTGATAGTGGGCAGAGTTTGGGTAAATGGACTGATCTGATTGGATGACTGACTCTAACAAAAAAGCCGAATTTGTTAAGGAGAAAGAGAGAGGAGATGTAAGGGCGGGGTCTGAGACTTCCCGACATAGAGAGGAGTCAGAATGTTAAGAGCATGCCGATCAGAACAGGGGAATTGGCAGAAAGTTGTTTTGACTTCCAGATGTGGATCTTGTTTAGGCCTGATGATACCAGTTGAAGTGTTCACTTTCATGAAAGAAATGACTGATTTTCGTTGAAGTTTGTTATCTCTCTTGGGAGTAAATAATTGTCGCGACCACCAAGTCGACTACAACTTGTACAAGAGTTGCTAAGCAGAGATTTCCATTCAAGTCTTGGCTGCCTTTACAGATAACCAAGAGTTGACAGATATCACCGCCCATGTGCTATTCTGGTAATTTGTCTATTGTCAGGGGGACTGTCTAATGGTGGCATGCTGAGGGCACATGCTCTGGCAAAAAACTGAAATAGGGCTTTGATGGTTAAGTTGTATTTTTGGAACAAATCGCAAAATTACTCTAGATATGAGTTGTATATGTAAATGAATGCCAATGTTGAGCTGAGAGGCAGACATTTGTGGCGCTCTGGTAGAATTAATCACGACAACATATTTTGTATTTTCCTGTTTTGAATTCCCCTTTGAATCCATCAGCAAATATCAAAAGTCAGATACCGATTACCAAAACGATACCAGGGTGTGTCAACCTGAAAATACCGAAACCGATTTCAAAATACACAGAACGACATGCGCGCGCGAATTGATTCATCGATATGGCACGAGTGCCAGCGCGGAAAGATAGAACGAGATGCCGCAGTCCTCGAGTTTTATCATTCCGCGATGGCACAAGTGTCGTTCTGTGTTTATTACACGCCTTCACGTCTATAAAAAAAAAAACAATTATCAGAAGGACACTCAGCAATTCATTTGACAACTATCACCAAAAACAACACCTTTTATCGCCAACGAAATTTGCGAGGGGAACCCGTGTTAATATTTCGTCCCCTGAGTTCCAATGTGTTCTATGTGCCTACTGGCACATAGAACACATTGGAACTCAGGGGACGATTTTTAGCTATCGCTAGCGATTCAAGTTGTAATTATGTTGCACGATTTGTAGAAAATTCCAGTAAAATTTCGCTTCTATTTAAAAATAGTCCGTCAACGATTTCCGTTCTGCACATATGTGCGGCACAGATTTTTATTTTCCGCACGGTTTAGTGTTGCTGTAGATGGGGAATGCATTGAACAGACGTGTACTAAATCGTAAGATGTGTTTGTCATATTCGTTCTTTATGTAGGTTTTTAGGTGGTATTTCGACACTTATCGTCGGATCAGTATATGTATTTTACAGAATTCGTTTTACAATACTGTCATTTGGTCCGATCACGACTGGGTCACGATCTGATTGAAATTATCTGCCCACCCTTCTGTCCACAACAATGTTAAAATTACCCAGAGAAAAGCGCTGTAAATACAGTGTATCCGAAATGCTGTTTGTTCTTGGCGCAGTTGATTTTTTAGTATTTTTTATTTCAGAAATATTGATTCCACGGGTACGATTGTCAGGTATCGCTATCGATTCATGTAGTAATTGCGTTCCAGGATTTGTAGAAAACTTCAGTGAAATTTCGCTTCTATTTAAAAATAGTCCGTCAACGATTTCTGTTCCACACATGTGTGCGGAACAGATTTTCTTTTTCCGCATGGTCTAGTGTTGCTGTAGATGAGGATTTCATAGAATAGGCGTGTAATAGAAGCCCGTGACTCCAGTCTCTAATAACAACAAATCATAGCATCTAAGTGCTATCAACACAAAGAGAGGAAGATAAAAGCCAGCCACGTCAGTAACCGCATTTTCCCCCCATGGCTCCAGATTTATTTATTCATTTATTGGTTTTTAAGGTCACATATTTCTGAACAATCGCTATTCATGACCACGTCGGTTTTACGGGTTAAAGAAGCCGGAATACCCGGAGAGAATCACCAAGCAACGGCGAGCAACTGTCAGCTCCCCAACATACTAACTCCACACAAGCAGGGTTAGTATTGGTTGAAGAAAAGTGCACCATCGACGTGCAGTACGCCTTAATACACAACGCCACCGTGCCCCCACGTGGGCAATGGGGATGAATTGTCTTGCCCAAGGACACAGCGTGGTGGATTCGAACCGAGGACCTCTCGGCTTGCAGTCTGCACCTCTACCGACTGAGCCACCGCATCCCCCAAGTCCCCCAAATTCAATCGCTTTAATTAACATAACATTGAATGAGTGCATTTTCCACACGTAGCCTACATTGCGAGAGTATTTTGCAAACATTACTCTGGCAAATAAATGAATAAATAAAATCTTAAATTATAAGGAAAAAAGGGTTACATGTGTTCATATTCATTGCAGATGGGTGTTGTGGTGGTTAGAAAAGATGTATTTATGCATGTATTATGCGCTTATAAAAGTGAAGCATTTATGAACCATTCGGTTTAGTGGAAGGA
Source organism: Pictodentalium vernedei (assembly GCA_031216915.1). Classification (NCBI taxonomy): domain Eukaryota; kingdom Metazoa; phylum Mollusca; class Scaphopoda; order Dentaliida; family Dentaliidae; genus Pictodentalium; species Pictodentalium vernedei. Next base: position 57,778,871 of record CM062296.1, read on the forward strand.
TACTTTTTTATTTTTTTTTTAATACTGCACAAATACTAATTATTAGAATTGCTTACTACAATTAAATTTTTACTCTGAAGCACGTCGTCATGGATGCATGAAGGTGTATATCAGACAGATAATTAAAAGCGTTTTTGTATCTAACAAACCCAGTTGACAGGACCTTTGATAAGATTCGCTCTTGCTGGCAGCAGATTGTCCCCGAATATAAGCCACCCATTATCTTAATGACAGTGATCAACAAATGAGGCGCCACACCCGAATCTTCGTCCAGCCATTCACCTCCAGGGAATAACCTACAGTTAGAACTAGAAGTCCTGTTATGAACTGTGCTCTTATCTAGGCGGTGGCGCTGTGTACTAAGGCGTACTGCACGTCGATGGTGCACTTGCCTTCAACCAATGCTAACCCTGCTTGTGCGGAGTTAGTATGTTGGGGAGCTGACAGTTGCTCGCCGTTGTTCGGTGATTCACCGGCTTCCTCCACCCATAAAAATGTCATGGTCATGATTAGCCATTGTGTAGAAATATGTGACCTTAAACTCCAAGAAATAAATAATCTAGGCTTAATTGCGCGTAGGAATTGCGCGCAATTGCCATATCGAATGACATCCAAAGCACGGCAGGTTATCCTGATTACTTATAGCAAACACAGGCAATGTTTCTGCTAATGGACCGCCGGGTTACCCGGAGGTTCATTGGCTGAGACATTGCTTTTCCACAGGCCATATGTACAGAATTTGATAGCCTTACTATGGTCATAACACGTAGCTTAACGCGATGTTCTATTTGTGCGCATTTCATGACAGGACTTCTAGTTTTAATTGTACTTACCCCAGAATTTCTGTGTACGATTATCATTTCCGTATATTAAATCGGTAACACTACATATTATGGTATTACATAATAACGTCACTATGACAGAAAAAAGTCCAAGTAAAATTGAACCGTCTACACACAGATGTCAACATAATCAAATTGCAAACAACAACTTTTCCCCAAAGTGCACCAAAACATTTAACGATTCACCGATGAAGCTCTGTCAAACAAGACTGAATTCCAGGTTGAATCTCGAAGGCCAATTCCTGAAATTAATCTTCAGCTCTTCACTTTTCCAAGCATTATTTCATCCCTTGAGGTGAAATAACGCCCCCACCTGCAACGCTTTAGGATTGCAGATTGTTCTTTGGTGCACTCAACGGGTAACTTAGAATTACCGGCTTAATGGAAACTGACACATGGTTGTAAATCTGTCGTTTTCACTTGATTAAAATTCAGATAAAAACGTGTCTAGATAGAGAACAGAGAGTATTTGCCGTTTAATTGCTATTAATTATGTGCGGTAACTCGGGAGCTGTTTAATTTGTGACGTTATCCAAATTAAAAGATGACTACTTTTTGCTTGTGCTTTTACTTGAGATGACGGAGAGGTCGAATGGAAAGTATTCGTTTCATCATTTCACCTCCTCATACATTCTACGACTTTCACCATGGCGTCGCCGACTGTCGTGTGCAACTAATTCCGCTGATTGCAGGACTGAACTCGACGAAGAGCATAGGTATACACACGCAAGAAAACTCGGATAAATTCATATCGTAATTGGGCCAATCTCCCATCTCTAAAAGTACTTAAGGTCTTGAGTATAAACATAATGACAAACTACACACGATAATAATATGAATGTATAGTACAGAACAGACGAAATTTATATCACGATACACAGTCTTGAGACATTTGAGTATCACGCGTAACTTGAGAAAAATGAAAATAACTAAGCGCCGAGAACAAACCCATATCAAATTGCACTTGATGAAATAAAATAGGAGAGCATTTTCACGAATATCGAACATCTGTCTTTATGACACCTTTTAAATATTGCACGTGCAATGACAATGCCGAAGTTTGTAGGGTTAACCCCTTGCATGCTGCTGGCGAATATTCCTCCCCAGAACAAAAGGTCTCTTGTCGCTGAATAAGTATAAATTGGGCACATTTAACCAAATTTTGCTCTTGTAAATTGAATAGTACTGATTGACCAATGATTTCTTTAGTTAAATTGAGACGAATTTTTCATCAAATCTTGTCATGGCTGCCTTGAGGCAGCCATGACTAGATTTGATGAAAAAGATTTGGAATATACTCAGTGAGTTAAGAGACAAAGACCGCGCTAAATTTTAGTGCTGGAACATTTTATTTTTATTGTTTGTGGTAGGTAAAAATTCAAGAGAAGAATAGTTGTTCTGGTCGGCGTCTTTTTCTTGGCACAAATGTTTCGAATTTAAAGAAAACCAATACAAAATTAATGGCACTCGATTTTGTTATTTATTATTTGATTATTTATTAATTTATTGGTGTTTAAGGTCACATATTTATGCACAATGTCTAATCATGACCGTGACAGTTTTACGGGTGGAGGAAGTTAGAGTACCCGGAGAGAACCACCGAGCAACAGCGAGCAACTGTCAGCTCCCCAACATACTAACTCCACACAAGCGGGGTTAGCATTGGTTGAAGACAAGTGCACCATCGACGTGCAGTACGCCCTAGTACACAGCGTCACCGTGCCCCCACGCGGGCAGTGGAGATGAAGTGTCTTTGCCAAGGACACTACGCGGTTGCCGCAGGTGGGATTCGAACCGAGGACCTCTCGGCTTGCAGTCTGCACCTCTACCTACTGAGCAACCGCGCCCCCACTTGATTGTTTAAAGGTTGTGATATCCAACTGAATTTTTAATATCCATGTTTTTTTTACATCGTTACTACAAATGATCATATATAGGTATTTATTTATTTATTTATTGGGGTTTAAGGTCACATACTTATGCGCAATGGCTGATCATGGCAGTATTATATATAGGTAACTGGTGACATCATTGTAATGGGTTCGAATGCAGATCTCCAGTGTTTCTTCATAAAGGTTGTGTCTGATCGAATCTACGTCATTTAAATGCACTATGAATGCATTCACATTGAAACTCATGAAGTTATGTTAAATGAAAGGGAGGTCTGTGTTCATGGCGTGCGTCGATTTGCTAACAGGAGAAGTGAGTGTGGAAGAAACATTTTTTATTTTTTTTTTAAAGTTCGTCTCACACTTCTGTCGACCAACTGATCTCTGTTGCAATCATTGCAAAGGAAACAGGTTGGAGTCACATGCTGCTTTGAATATGTGGCGGGAATAGTCGACAGAAAAATGTCAGGCTCCTTTGTTGTCGCCAAACAAGAGAGACTGCATCATTTTTTTTGGGGGGGGGGGGGCGGAGGGGGGGGGGGGCATAATTCACGTTTCTCACATTTTCGCAAATGTTTCTCTATTACTGATTATTACCGTTTTTGTGGGTTTTTCTGCACTCGCTGAAATTGAGCATTCAGAATGCAGGTTGCGGTACAGGGTGGTATCCATCATAAACGGAACCGCTCCAACTGTTCACAATTAGAAAAATATTTACGGGATTGGAGAAGGTGCGTTGTTTCGGATCAATAAAGCAACAAGGTTAAAGTGAGGAAGAAACAACGTTTCGAAATGCTCACTCCACTCGCTACCACGTCAACATGTCGCCAACTATCGCCTCTCAGAGAGTTCTTGTTTTGCGCACATCCCTTCAATTTGAACGGAAAGAAATGATCCCACAAACATAATAATAATCAAACGATCTGATCTAGAAAGATTTAAATAGCTGGGCAAATGTATATTTTAAACTAGAAGTCCTGCCACAATTAGCGCAGAAAATGCTCGTTGGTTAATACGCTCCTTACTGCAGAAGCATGAAGTTGTCTGTGTAATGCAAACAATAATGTGCGTTTAGTGAGGTCGGTAGTGAAATCACAAACTGAACTGATCAAACAGAAACAAAATTTGAAACTGCAGTACATGGAAGGACGACTAGTAGTATTGGGGATATTATTTGTTCCACTATTCGGGATCAGTTACCACATGTTGATCAAAATGAATAGCAAGACATGACTGTACTTACTTTTTCGTCAATATTTGGCATGTCTAATAAAGTATTAGAACAATAGGTGACATATAGGTCCCTTGGGTCGGGTGCATATATTAAGGTTATTTTCATTATATTGTTATCATTGTAATTACTGCCCATGTCACGTTAATAAAGACATGCAAACAAACAAACTACAGTACGTGGAGAGTGGATTGTAACAAAATCACCCGCGGAGTGGGTAAGTATCGCTTACAAAATCTGTACATGTGGGCAAACACACTAGCAATGTTTCAGCCAATGGACCTCCGGGTTTAACCCGGAGGTCCATTGGCGGGAACCTTGCTTGTGATTGTTATACTTTGCAACAAATTCTCAATTATTACTTGGGTGTAATCTCCACTCTGCGGGTGATTTAGTGGTAATACACTCTCCACGTACTGTAGTAAATCGCTGTGGGATAGATTTGTCACTTAGTAATTATTTACAATAGTTAATGGCAAAACACAAGAAACACTTGCAAACTTTCATCACAGGGGCCACCAGGTTGCACACGGTGGTCCATTTGATGAACGTTTGCAAGTGTTTCTTGTACTGTTATGAACAATTATAAATACGTTTCGAGTGGAGAATATATGGCGCTGCGATTAAGTAGTAATCCACTCTCTTCATTCTGAATGTGTAGGCGAATTTGAATATCTATTTACATTTTACATATACATGTATCAAGTAGAGGTTAGGAATGATGTTAATGATGTCAATATCGCCGCGATATAGCCACAGCTGCTAATGTGGTGTAAAACACCAATAAATAAATAAATAAATAAATAAATAAATAAATAAATAAATGATCTCAATTTATTCAATTTATTAGTATTGAATTGTTGAGGACTTGCTGTTTTTCTACAAGAATTGAGTTACACCAATGGAGTCGTTTGAGTTTGATAGGGACAAAAAGTGTACTTACTCAGCGCGCTATTACTTTCAAATAGTGCACAATACAGTGACAGGAATTTTAGTTTCAACAGTATCACTAATACAAATATTGGAAAAGCAAGGCGGGTTCACAGGAAACAAACACTAATAGTATATGAAACGCAATTATTGCGGTTCCCTTTTCGATAGGTGACATTCTACAGGGATTTGAGCAAAACGTACAGATAATACATAAAACCTTTACAATTGCATTTTCAACAACTGTATTTTCTAGCAATGACCTTACATGGGTTAAAATGAACCGTTAGCATTTTCAAAGATCTTGCAATTTGCCAGCTGGCAAATTGCCATATCTTTTAAATGCTAATGATTCATTTTAGACAGTTATATTAATAGGTAGAAGATATAATTCAACAAAATACAATTATAAAATTGTTATAGTATTGGCCCCAGATCGCCAACACTATAAACCTTTTACAATTGTATTTTCCCGAATTGTATTTTCTACGTGTGAATATAAACAACTAAAATGAATAATTAACATTTCAAAAGACCTGCAGGTAAACTGTCGCGTCTTTTGAAACGCTAATCATCCTTTTCAATTAGATACTTCAGACACAGAAAATACAATTCTGGAAAATACAATTGTAAAGGTTATACAGTATTAGCTCAAGATCAGGACCCAGTCGCCGCTCCGTTCGAAATTTTCGGAACGCTTTTGCAATGACTTCTCATTTCGTTTTTCGTTGCCGCCGGGATGTCGGTAACATATGCACATATTTTCTTCAGACTCATGATTTTGTTGTATGCTACATAAACTTTTATCAGTGGATAGGACATTGGATTTCAAGCCAACAGTTCCACGGTTCGACCTCGATCATCGGTAACGACTTTGCGTCCTTAGGTAAGGGGCTTAATCCCGATTGTTAACGTGGGGTACGGTGGTGCTGTGTACTAAGGCGTACTGTACGTTAATGGTGCACCTGTCTTCAACCAATGCTAACCCTACTTGTGTAGAGTTAGTAAGTTGGGTAGTCCGCTAGTTGATCGCTACTACTCGGTTGTTCTGTCGCGGTACACCGGCTTTCTTCACCCGCAAAGCTGTTCAACACGAGGCAACCCTGGCTGTCGAAATGGTCGTCAAACCTCAATAAATAAATAAATAAATAAATAAATAATAAATAAATAAATAAATAAATAAATAATTAAATAAATAAATAAATAAATAAATAAATAAATAAATAAATAAATGCATTATTCTTCAGTAGAAATGTATCAACAGCTTTTGTTTTCAACTCAGTGGCATGAGAAATATAAAAACAACAAAGTTTGATTTTGTGAATCAGGTAAGTTTTCGCCTAAAACGTTCAGTTCGAAAGGTATGCATTCTTGCGAAAAACACAAGTGGAAGACCATGCGCACGAGAAACAATGGGAAGATTGTCTGTAAAAGAATAGGTGATAAGGTTAACTTTAGAGAGTTGCAGGACCACACTTACCTCCCGTTAAAGAATGATGAAAATACAGACATATTAGAAACACCACTCCCCTACCTCTTCAAAAAAAAAAATAATAATAAAATAAATAAAAACACGCACGAAAACGGCACAAAACAAACAAACAACACAAATCGTTAATTTACAAATTAAACAGTTGAAAAAAAAATTATTAAAAGAATCAACAAAAATATCATTTGACCCCTTCATTGGAACGAGCTCGTCGAGGCGTCACATAATGATGGTTTTGTTGATTTTTTTTTTTGATAAATTGAACAAAAACAATAATTAAAATTTCATCTGCGTTGGGTAAATGGTTAACTTCATTAGAGTCACTTTTGAGAGTGAACCATTAGAGGCCTTCGAAGCCTCGAAATCCAATTCGATTTGATATCGTACCACTTGTCTAATTCGGTTCTATTTGCTTCGCGATGATTCGGAACTTTTCGAATCTCGAGATGTTCTTAAAAAAATTGCAAAGCGTTTCCTCTTCAACGCTTCTTAGAAGAGTACAAAGAAGTCATGTTTCCGAATAACTCCCAGAGGCGGCGGAACCAGGGGGACACAGGGCACACGTGCCCTTCCACTTTTTTTCCACAAATGTTTCGCGTGTTTACACAATGAGTTAAAATGGGCGCATGCAAACGTGCCGATATACAGGCATTGCAGTTATATATTATTTGCAAATCCAAACAACATTTGGCCAATTAATCCCACCTTCGGTCGCTTCAGCCCGTTTCTTTTCCTTCAACCATCTTCCAAACCCGAAGGCTAGCCTTCGGGTTGGAGATGATTGAAGCAGAATAAATGGACAAGACAGTGACCACAACGCGGCCTGCTCATCTAAAGCAGACACTATAGTGTGTCAAGGTACATTTACCAAAAATACGATTGTTACTTTTTTCCATTGTGCTGAACCATGGTAGCCTTGGAAAGGTGTGCCCCTCCACTTTTATCGAGCTTCTGCCGCCTCTGATGACATCCACGATTCCGTTCTGGAGTCTACTGTGCTTTTGACTGACTTTGCCAAAGAAGGGAGTCGCGGTTGAATTCAATAACATGGTGGGAATGGAAATGTATACTGTTGTGAGAAATTGCAATTTTTACAACTTGAAAAGCTGCAAGATTCCATTCCAAATTCCATTCGATTCGAAATTTGATATTTGCTGTTCAATACTCAAAACACTCTCGCTAAAATTTGTATACTGACGGAATAAGAAACGCAAGTTTAGTTTGGTAATGTTATATTTTTATCCGTAGGCAAATGTACTAAAATCTGACAGTGTATAGCTACCTCGGTGTTCTGTCTGAAGGGTCATTGGTTAACATCGGTCAACCATGATCACGTGCGACTCTGCATGCCTTCAACAGAATGTTCGACAAAGCGTGTATCCTGGGCACTCTCGTGTGCTATGGGCTTGAAAACCACACTAAATACAAGTGTTGAACAGTACACATCGATTGTACAACATTTCATTTCAACTCGCTTGGAAAGCAAAATGCCGCGAATGTCCGAAGTTGATAAGGGTAAGGCTATTGTTATATTTATGCAGGGCCAACCCTAAAGTCTTCTCGCCCATCAGTCAAGTATAGCTTATTTAGTTGGGCGTCTCATGGCCACAGGAAGATTAGCTGACCTCCAAGGAGCAGATACCGCGCGGTACGTCGCCACGTCAAGTTTGAGACGTGCGTCTCTCACACCTCCATTATCGATTTCAACGGCGAGGCGGAGTCAAGCTGTAGGCACTCATGGTCCGCGAATGTGTCCACGAGCAGCTAGGAATCGGTTCAGGGGGTTCAATGTGGAGCCACGGCGTCCCTACGTTAGTTCGTAACATACACCCAGGCTACGTCAGCGTCAAATGCAATGGCTGCGGGAACATGTACCAAAACGGTGTCACTTGGCACAATGAAGGCATGTGTTATTCACTGACAAGTCTCGGTTGTTGTTACAGGTCAGATGGACGACAACGTTGCTATCGACGTCGATGTGAGCGATATTCAGGCGCGTGCGTTTAGGAAAATGACAGATTCGGCCGAGGGTCTGTTATGGTTTGGGGGCATTTCTCATGGCATGAAAACACCTTTCGTGGTCATCCAGGGCAATCTTACAGAAGTAAGATATCGGAATCAGGTCCTCATGCCTCACGTCCTTCCACTGATCCATGCGGGCAACCTTACGTTGCTGCAGGATAATGCGAGGCCGCACGTTGCTAGGGTTTGTCGCGACTTCCTCACCCAACACCCAGTTCTCGATTGGCCACCCTACAGTCCAGTTTTGTTCCCGATCGAGCATTTGTGAGATGGACTAGACAGGAGAATCGGGAAGCGCGTCAGCGTCCCAAACCACGTCGCTCAGCTCACGCAGGTCCTTCTTCAGGGGTGTAATAACATCCCACAAAGGACCATAAACAACATGATGGAGTCAATGGTAAGGAGAGCTAAAACAGCGACAGAAGCCCTGGGTTGGACACACCCGCTGCTGTGTTTGATCAGGAAACGGCGTTTGGTACCCACCTTTGAACGCTATCCATGAAAACGCCGTCTGTGTTAAGACAACAAAACTCAAAATTTAATCAGTAACGAAGAAATAATTACAAAATCCAAACAGTGAAATAATCACCCACAACTGATTCGAAATATTTACCACAAAAAACCCCTTTTTTCTGCTAGTATATATACGTTTCATACAAATCCAACCAATCAAATATGTCGTTTCACGTTCGTGGCATAATGGATCGCCGGCAAATAAGCCTGGAGTGTATCGTGTAAACCACCTAACTATACACGTAGACGTTATACACAAGAACAGTAAAACACAGCAGTTCGAGACCGGTGTGTCCTATTGTTCTTCTGTGAAGCGCCCTTGTGTACTCAGTACACTGTACTGATTTCCGACACGATATGATCTTGGTTGTTGAAAGAGTGGTCAAATAAATAAATAAATAAATAAATAAATAAATAAATAAATAAATAAATAAATAAATAAATAAATAAATAAATAAATAATGTGTTCAGAGATAAGTAATCTCTCCAGATTTGTTTGTGAAAATGATATTTCGTATGGCATTCGTCAGATTTTCTATATCCTTAAACCTTTACCTAACACGAAAAGCAGACGACAATTGCAAAAAAAATTCTTGACTAACTAATTTTTTAAATTTTTTGTCTCAAAAACATAGGTTATGACCCCTCATTGGAACGCACTCGACGAGCTCGTTCCAAAGAGGGGTCATAACCTATGTTTTTGTGACAAAAAATGAAAAAAATAATGAAAATTAAGTGGCGTTTTTTGTGAATAGCGCTGGCCGGTTTTGGTCGTTACGCTGGGTAATGGGTTAAACCCCGATGACTTAATTCTTGACATTTCAGAGCCATCAACTGGTAGAGTCTATCTTCGTTACTATGTTATTTTATTTATTTATTTATTTATTTATTTATTTATTTTTATTTATTTATTGGTGTTTAAGGTCACATACTTATGCACAATGGCTAATCGTGACCGTGACAGTTTTACGCGTGGGGGGGAGCCGGTGTACCCGGAGAGAACCACTTAGCAACGACTAGCAGCTGTCAACTCTTCAACATCGCAACTCTGAACTCCGCACCGCGGCACAGGCAGGGTTAGATTGGTTGAAGACATGCGCACCATCGACGTGCAGTACGCCTTCGTACACAGCGTCATCGTGCCCCCATGTAGGCAATTGGGGTTGAGTGCCTTGCCCAAGGACACAATGCGGGAGCACGAATCAGTCGCTGAACCATCCAACGACTAACCGCTTTCTACGTTGCTTAACTTCGGTGATCTTTTGATTCTCTCTTCGTTCAGGCTTAGCATCCAATCCTCACCTTTAAAAAATATCCAACATCTGTCCATGCGTAACCAATGAGTGCCTGTTGATTTTCTACACTGTTCACCCATCCTTTAAATGTATCCAATATCTGTCCATGCGTTGTAAATGAGTTGAGATTCTTAATTTCTTGTTTGAAAGAAGGCACACTCTATTCTTTTGAACAAATCCTACGCAAGCACTGGAAGTCCTTTTTCACTGCTTTTCGGAACGTTCTCAATCTTAGAGAATAAATAAAAACATTTACTGCAGAATTCATGAACAGAATGAATCGTACGGTGGCCCTGAAAAGATAATAAATACTCGTCTAGACACAATAAGTAGAGACAGTCTACAGAATCATAAAACAGGGCAATCAGCTGCTACCATGTACTTTTACTTCTCTTATTTTCTTTTAACCCTTTACCCAACGTAACGGCCAAAACTGGCCAGCCCTATTGACAAAATCCGCCAATTAATTTTCATTATTTATCTCATTTTTTGTCTCAAAATCATAGGTCATGACTCCTTTCTGGAACTCGTCGAGGGGTTATAACCTATGTTAAAAAACATAGTTATTCAATAATTTTGTTTGCAAGTGTCGTCGGCTTTTCATGTGTGCGAAATTACTTTACAACCTTGACATTTATTTACACAATTAGTTTCGTCCCATTACCCCTCACTGCTAGTTACTCCATATACAAAATATTGAATACCGCAGAAACAAACCTCTAAACTAATACCCAGTGGCGGGGGGGGGGGGGGGTAGGGGGCATTTGCCCCCCCCCCCCCCCCCCAAATGAAGGCTTTGCCCCCCAGTTGCCCCCCAACCATCTCGCATGCATTTCCATCCACCCTCACTCACAAACACATTCAGTCACTCTCTCTCACACACATACACCCCTCTCTTTTTTTATTCCCAATAATTTCCCATACACACTTAGCCCAAAGCCTCAGGCTAGCTGATGAACACATCCAGGCAGTAGAGATTTAAAGACTCGGATGCAGATATAAGTTATAATTAAGTTATGAGCCAACAAAGGCATGTCTATCCATATCCCTTGTCTAAAAAAATTCATGGATTTCGCATTATGAGTCTCTCTCTCTCTCTCTCTCTCTCTCTCTCTCTCACGCACAGACCCACCAGACGCGGATCCAGGATTTTTTGAAAGGAGGACCGCTAATTACCATTACATTTAGTCGAAACTTGGACCCAAAGTCCGTTATATAATTTTTTGGTTTGGTACGTCCACAGGACGTACCAAACCAAAAAAGTATATTACGGACTTTGGGTCCAAGTTTGGACTTCCTCATATCAAAGTAATGATATGATCCTTTACGTATTTGCCCCCCTTCATGGGAGTCTGCCCCCCCCCCCCTAGTTGCCCCCTCCACAAAAAAAATTCTGGCGCCGCCACTGCTAATACCCTGCTACATAATGTATTACCCGTGTATAAAAGAGTAATAACCTGCTGTACTGAGACATTCGTCGACACGACTGTGGTGAGTCATGTAACTTTTCTAGAAGAGATAGATAGATAATTTATTCAACGGTAAAAGTGTAAACATTAAATACATTGTGACATAATGATTAATCATAAATAGCTTTTCCGTTGGGAGATGCCATAGCTCGATTGGCTGTCTACCTGGCATCTCCCAATAAAGTGAGTAGGTAAAATTGTTTACAGACCATAGATAACATTTTGTATTGGTTACATGGAATTAAATGCAACTGAAAAAAAGCGGTGGCATACAGATGGCAGGGAACAAGATACATAGGTGAGACATTGGTGATCGCCTTCCCATCGACGATGTGAAGTGGACTACCGCGCCCTTCTTATCAAAATTCCTAGGTCCTCTCTTTACTATCTCGGTATGGTCATTTTCTCCAGGGGCGTCGCAAAGGTGATCGAATGACTGTGGCCGGGTGGGGAGGGCGGGGTGCTATACCCGACTTGTCCTGACTGTAGTAATAAGTCCCGAATAAAAAGATATTCCAACTAAATCATCAAAACATGGCTTGTTGCTTTAGACCACAGGTACCCATGTGGAAAAGACTTCACGTTCCGAGAACTGTAACTGAGAAGCTCTAGTGTATTAGTTAATAGCGTATTTTGCGTGTGTCGATGGCAATGGTAGGAGTATCAGGTATAATGAAGGAGACTGATTGATAATCATCAAACAAAAGAGCTTCACAACCAACGGATATAGCTCCTTTATACCGTCCCTTGAGTGCAACAAGGCGTCATCTGCAATGCAAGGGCACTGTAGATGGCGCCCTGCAGCACACAAGGGACAATATATATAAATATATATATAAACAGAATGTCAGTACTATTAAGTGTCACATTACAATTTATGATACGTTGTAAATTGTTGGTCGTAAGTCATATCCAGAGAGGAGTGCTCTCTTTGATACAACAGGGGACCAACTATCAACAAAAGGAACACATTTTATCGCCAACCAAATTTGCGTTGGGAACGGTGTTACTATATCGCTAGCGATTCAAGGGGCACTTGCGGTTCACTATTTGTAGAAAATTCCAGTGAAATTTCGCATCTATTTAAAAATAGTCCGTCAACAATTTTCGTTCGACACATGTGTGCGAAGCGGATTTTCATTTTCCACATGGTTTAGTGTTGCTGTAGATGCGGATTTCATAGAAAATTCGTGTAATAAAAACTATTTATTTGAGTATCTCAACGAAGGCTTGCGGGTATTTGCCTTCGGATGCTTCCGGCATCCCCTGTATTCACAGATGTATTATATGTTAAACAAAGCTCCTTTTATATGTTAAACAGAATTTTTTGAACCAATGGTTTGTGGACAGAATATTGTTAGTATTCGCCCCCACTTCACACACAGTAGTGGTGTGCCCTCCCCACCAACAACGGCACCACTAAATTTGCCCGAATTGGCCTGATCTTGAACAAATATATGGATCTTCATTGCAGAGATACTATATCTTGAATATGAAAGAATTTGGCCTCGTGGCCTGTGCGACTATTTGTTAAATGTTTTTCAGTCACCCACAGAGCCACAGTGTTAAAAACATAGCGCGTGACAACATCCTAAATACGCCGCCGAGGCCTTGGTTCGGAAAAAAATGTTAAACCATCCATGTTATTTTAGTCATGTCTCTGTTAATAGTTATGATCGTTCATTGGTTAAAATTTGAGTGATTAGAAAACCTATAAATATTCACCAGAAAAACAAACTAATCTAACACATGTAAATCACTCTTATATACATGCCATATGCTAAACATGAAAGCATTAGGAGCAGTGATTTGTGGGAAGTTTTTTTTATGTTTTCTCCATAACCAAGAGTGTTAAACTCTAGGTGTGCCATGTAACCCCAAAACATGTCTATAGGGTCTGGATTCAACTACAGTTAAAACAAGAAGTCCTGTCATGAAATGCGCACAAATAGCACGTTGATATGCGCGTTAATGTGCACGTTATGGCCAAATTAAAGCTATCATATTCTGTACATATGGCCTGTGCACAGGCAATGTTTCAGCCAACGGACCTCCGGGTAACCCGGAGGTCCATTGGCAGAAACATTGCATGTGTTTGTTATGAGTAACCAGGAGAACCTGCCGTGCTTTAGATGCCATTCTATATGGCAATTGCGCGCAATACCAACGCGCAATTAAGCCTAGATAAGCGCACTATTCGTGACGGGAATTCTAGTTTTAACTGTATACAGATAAATCAGATAGAACCAATATGCAGTTTATTAAATCTGAAAGCATTTGGAATAGTGGTTTGGAAGCAGTTGAAATTTTTAACCATTCTGGTTAGTTGAGCGACAAACAAAGTGTTCTGGTGCCAAAACGCTAATAGAAAGGTAATGAGGTTATTTCGCTGTATGTTCCACAAACATTGATCGAGTTCTGACACATGAACTAGCAATTATTTCAAGAGTGAATGGACAATTGATTTCGGATAAAATTGGAAGGTTTCAAGAAATCGTCGGTTGTCGAAAAGGGCGATCAGCTGAGGTATATCTGTACCACTGAACCATTGGATGGTCAGGCTGATTGCTGTCGGTGCTTAAACCAGGAGCCAATACCATAAAGCTTTTACAAATATATTGTATTTTCTAGAATTGTATTTTCTAAAAAATAAAATTGTTAAAGGTTTATATACTACTCAAATTTTGCTAAGCACCAAGTATATCTAACTACCTGTTTTACGTTTTAGTTGAAATATTGATATGAAAAGTGTTTGTGTTTGTTATTTAATTATATCTTTAATGATTTAAATACAGAAATTAAGATTTTGTTTGTGTTTGACATTATTTTTTAGCTTTTGAATACGATAACCATGGAAAATGGATACTATTGGTAAAAGAGGAAATTTTTCAAATTTACCAAAAAGTTGACGGAGCGAACTGGTATGGGTTCAATATCGAGTATGAGATCCATTACGGTTAAATACAGCATGACAACGCCTTCTAATGCTCCCAATCAGGTTTCGGATGGTTCTATGTGGGACGTTGTTCCATTCTTGGACCAGCATGGCATCAAGCTCCTGGACACTTCTTGGCTGGACTGGACGGGCTGCAGTTGCAAGCTGCAACTCCTTCCAGACATGTTAGATTGGATTGAGGTCATGGGATCTTTATGGCCAGTCCATACGCTCAATCCCCTCCCTCTGTCGGTACTCCCCGACAGCATGGGCAACATGAGGACGGGCATTATCGTCCATCAGAATGAATCTATCACCCACTGCATCAGCATACAATATGACGTGGGCATCCAAGATCTCATCAATATACCGCTGTGCCAATGTACCACGGCCAAGGACATAGAGCTCTGTACGTCCATCCCAGCTGATGCCTCAGCAGACCATTATTGACCCTCTACCATTGCAGTGATGCTCAGCAATGTTGGCTGCATAAAATCGCTCTCCTTGTCTTCTCCATTCCCTAGAACACCCATCTGTTTAGTCTCGGCAGTATCTTGACTCACCTGTAAAAAAGACAGGTCGCCAATCCTCTATGGTCTATCCAACATGGCCCATGGCCCATTTATATCGTGCCTTGCGGTGGGTCTTGGACAGCGGAATGCGAATACAAGGTGTTTTCGATCGAAGACCACCTTCATTCAGCCTTGCCCGGATAGTCTGCGTCGAAACATTTACCCCGGAAGCATTCTGAAGGTCACTGCGAAGCTGAGTTACTGTGGCAAAGCGGTTCCTCCGTGCCAAAATGATCAAAAACCAGTCTTCAACTACAGATGTCGCCCTGTCTCTGCCACCACCATACCATGGTGTCGCGAGTCTTTACCAAATGCAGCATTGGATTAGATAAATACTTCATACCGTTGCAAACGTTGTAGAGTTGATGATATTCAATGCTTTATTGAAGAAAAACAATGCCCAATTACCACTCACCGACATTTAACTTCGAATGCTTGTCGAAATACTATTTCGAACACCTAATTGAATTTCGAGGAATGATTCGTGGTTATTATACCCGCCTGTATTGCCAGCTGACGATTTCCTTGTAATTTTATTTTGTTTGGCCATCGATCGCGCTCTTCACAGCCGCTATGGATTTGCTTCACAAGTGAAAGGAACCGTTTTGGTGCCACTTTTAGCCAACGAAGATTTGTTGGTACCATATCAAAATTGTTTGTGTAACTGAATAAATTGGCATCCAACAACCTGAACAATATTTGAGAGAAGAAGATTTTATCCCCGCGAATTAATCATCTCTTGCTTTTTTTTTCTTTGTATATATAGAGCATCCACTCAAAAACACTAGATTTTCCTTTTATTATACACTTCTTATAAGAATGGGATAATTCCACTCATTTCAACCATGAATTGATGCAGGAAAGTGAACAGCGTATTGAATTATTGATAGGTGGATGTGATGTGATTTCATCGATAGTCGGAACAGATAGCGTCTTGAGATCCGATTCAGTTGGATAGTCCAACCACGGCCTGAAAGTCGGTAATATAAGATTTTGGTTTGGTACGTCCTTTGAAAGGACGTACCAAGCCAAAAATTTATATTACGGACTTTCAGGCCATGTTTGGGCTAGTGAGTTTTATGCATCAATTCAAGGTGAATACGTGTTGAATTATTGCTGGAAATTATCGGTATTCACTCATAAACACTAGACTGTCTTTTCATAAAACGTTTCGTAATAAATGTGATCATTTCCAGTGATAATTTGACTCGTATTCACCTTGAAGTGATGCTGCGAAAGCCGCCATTGCGATTGATACCATGAAAGTGAAATTTTCTATATCTTCCGAGTGTGGCATATGATTTATATCTTTCTGCAGTTTCTTCGATAATCTGTCGTTTAGCGTATAATAAATACTCGTTTCTATTCAAGAGACAGGCAGGAGGAACACTGTCGTCTCTTGATATATCAAAATCACAGTCAGTGATACAAAAAGTCAATTCGCCCTCAACACACTGGTGTCAAAATGTCGAAATTCCAAGCAACAAAATGTCCCATAATTCAATCCTGTTTCACAGGGCCCTGTGAATCTTGTCAAACAAAATTGAGTTTGTTAATTATAACTCTTTGAACCCGAGAAAGCGTTAAAATTTCATTAACTGGTTGAGTGCAAGAAGCCACTATCAGGGATTTCAAAAAAGGAAGCTACCAGAGCAAGACCCATGTTTCATACTCATTCAAAAGCATATAATATTTTGTTTATAAAAAAAAATGTTCTATTACAAATTACAGGAGAGGGCCCGGGCACTCTCCAATAATTTGTAATACAACAAATTCTGAGTAGCAATTTCTGACCACCAAAAATAATCTAGCTCTCAACCAGTTAAGGAGAATGGTTGCAATGTGAATCAAGACGGAAAATTAATTAATGAACATATTAATTGGTCTGCCTCCAATAATGAACAAGGACGCTTCCAATTGTTGCCATTGAATTGACATGGGTGATACCAGCATGGTTCAAAGAGTTATTATTCCGTATGTAGAGTGTAAATACACGGAAGGACACACGCGTGTGAATAGGTTAATCGATATGGCACGAGTGCCAGCGCGGAAGGTTATCCTTCCGCGATGGCGGAAGTGACATATCGATTAACCCGTTCACACGCGTATGTCATTCTGTGTTTATTGAGCGCACCCACGTCTATAAAAGCAATTATTAGGACACTCAGCAATTCATTTGACAGTTCATTTGTATTCTGGCTCGCCACCATGGTGGGACTCAAACCTCTACCATCGCCGAGTTGGAACCGAATAGAGCCCACTCTCTAATAGTCTAAATGACGTTGAAGGATTGAGTATTGACAATCTTTCACTCCAACGTAAACTACCGAGAATTTTAACCGCGTGCATACCCCCTCAGACCCCATTTGAGGCAACAGGAAAGCTAGGCCTGTGTGATCCAAGTGAAATAAAATAAGGTTAACCGGATCGCAAGGGATTTGTAAATCCCACATCGTCCCTGTGCGCCTTCGGAGCGCTAAAACCTTTCTTTCTTTCATGCTTTCATTTGACAAATCGTCCCCCGAGTTCCAATGTGTTCTATGTGCCAGTAGGCACATAGAACACATTGGGACGCAGGGGACGAACTATAAACAAAAAGAACATATTTTATCGCCAACCAAATCTGCGTGAGCAACCCGTGTTATTATTTGTAGCTATCGCTAGCGATTCAGAGTGTAATTGCAGTGCACGATTTGTAGAAAATTTCAGTGAAATTTCGCATCTGTTAAAAAATAGTCCTCCAACAATTTCCGTTCGACACGTGTGTGGGGAACAGATTTTCATTTTCCGCATTGTTTTTAGTGTTGCTGTATTAGGGGATTTCATAGAACAGACGTGTAATAGAAACTAAGTATTTGAGTAACTCAACGAAGGCTCGAGGGGATTTCCCCTCGCCCCACGGTCAACAGACCCTTACACAGAACAAGAAGGCATCTCTGGAATGCCCATATTTTCCCCAGATCTCATCGATACGATACTGCTTGTATTTGTTACTCCATAAATCCCACTTCCATCGCAAAATGATCCACGTTACCTGAGTAGTTTGACTTGGAAACTTTCGTATGGTATGTCGTACTTTTGACCAAGGAAAGGAATACCTTCATTAAGTCTAGGGCTTGAATACTCCCAAAACCTGGAAATTAACATTCTACATGTATGTGTTGTAGGCTATAAGATATGGAATACCCAAATGAAAATATGTTTTGTAAGATCGAATGATTATTTTTATCCTTGATGGGTGTGGGACGTAATCAACTCAGGCGAGGTGAAAGATATCTGAGGCATATCCGAGGCTTGCGTTGTGATTGGCGCACATTTCTTGCCTGACATCTGGCTCGGAGCTGCTTTGTTTTCCACTCCACACCCAAGACTCAGCGTGTATACCTGTTCTGTTAGTTCGGGTACTGGTCAGTTTAGCTGATCGCAGGCTGGTCGTTCACCAAATATGATAGCATATTTTGGAAATGGGACAAAAGTTTAGTATACGCGAAATATAATCTTGTTAAAGAAACTGTACTCTCAATAAAGGTAGGGTTAAAACTAGAAGTCCTGTCACGAATAGTGCGCTTATCTAGGCTTAATTGCGCGTTGGAATTGTGCGCAATTGCCATATCGAATGGCATCCAAAGCACAGCAGGTTCTCTTGGTTACTCAAAGCAAACACACGCAATGTTTCTGCCAATGGACCTCCGGGTTACCCGGAGGTCCATTGGCTGAAACATTGCTTGTGCACAGGCCAAATGTACAGAAATTGATAGCTTTACTTGGGCCATAACGCGTACATTAACGCGCATATCAACGTGCTATTTGTGCGCATTTCATGACAGGACTTCTAGTTTTAACTGTAGGGTTAAGACGCTGAAGCAGTAAGAAAAATATCGAAAAGTACTATGACAGTGCAAATAACGCTGACAGCTTCCTTGTTTGGCATTCTATTACATTGGTTGATGTTGTATGTCTCTTACTTTCCGATAGCTAACCCGGGACAAATGCATGTCTGTAGGTAGGAGAGGAATAAAAAATTATATTGACATCAACATAAAAATTTTCGTATCCTTCAAGTTATTGCAACTTACGGGATAGTATTCGAACGATTGCGGACGTATGTTTCATTAAATAGAAAAATATAATTCGAAACTTGAGTGTATCAAGCCGCTATCTGCAATGCTTTAGTATTGCAGATGGCGCCTTGAAGCACTCAAGGGACGATTGCACAGATATAAACTACGAACATGTATTGATAAAACTATGATTCTCTTCTCGTTGTAATAACTATTAAATATCATTCATTGAAAATACTGTTCGCACAGCAATTCCGACAATCAATATTATCTTGTAATGCTTCAAACTATTACAGGATCACTCCCACTCTCAATGAAAAGCTGCTCTTCACCTCGAAAAAGAAAAAAACGCACTTGTGTAATGCGTAATTCTGCAACAATGACATATTAAAACCACTAAATACATAATCCTATCAAACAAGTTAGAGGACAATTTCAGTGAACCTCCATAAAAACCTTTTCACCAAGCAATGTCAGATAATCTTTTCTTCTCTATTTATGCGAAGGCACTCACATCCAAAGTTTCATTGAAACCTTTCTGAATCCATTTGTTACACAAATCCCTTATCTAGAGTGCTAGAAACCATAGTACTGAAATTTGAAATCCGTCTCCTTATTAGGCACACCGGGTGCGTGGTGTTTTATTGGTTAGAACTTTGACATTTACTTCAAAAGATCATATATTTGATCCTGATTCACGTCATCCACAACGTGTCTTTGGGTTAGACACTTAACCCCACTTGCTGAACAGGAGAACAGTCGCATGCTGCACGTCGATCGTACACAGTGTTCACGCAGTCAGGTGCCAGTGCTGCCAAAAGACCTGATTTGGAAACTAACCTATACTTTTGGCTAGTTTCAAAGGCTTTGTGATTTATTATGTCAGTGCGTCGTTTTCGATAATATCGTTGTATGAAGACGCGGACGCGACAGAACACACGCCTGCCAAGTAATCTACAGGTAACAGAAATAATCATGATTCTTTGTTATGGGTCAGCCGAATTAAAAGTTCATCCATTTAATCTGATTCTTATAAAACATTTCTTTGTTAACTAAGATTTTTATATTTTTGAATATTTTTTATAATCCTTTTGGAAGGTAAAACATTATTTGCTACGAGTTTATTTGGAGTGAATAAACAGTGTGAAAATAATAACGAAATTATTTTGTAAATGCTAATAATAGCCTATTTATTTATTTATTTATTTATTTGTTTATTTATTTATTTATTTATTTATTTATTTATTTATTTATTTATATATTATTTATTTATATTTTCATCATTTGTGTTTTTTTTGCAACTAGAATACTTAAAAGATTCATGTAATACTAAATTCAAATAGCGAACTTTGAGTGCAACAAGGCGCCATCTGCAATGCTTTAGCATTGCAGATGGCGCCTTGTTGTACTCAAAGGACGATTTTTCTCATTCACAATCAAATTCAATTTGGTACCAAAATCTTTCATTTGGTGCCAAAACAATTCCATTGACATCAAACAATTTCGAATAAGCGCAAATAATCATGGGACGCTCACCTCCAACCGTTGCAAACTCTTCTTGAGAAAGGGCATTTAAGTTGCAGAGGACGACAAGGTATAATACTGTGATCGTTAAAGCGGTGTCTCCCGCATTGTGAGATAATTACCTTCTGGTGACGCCACATTCAAAGGATCGGCAATTTTACAAATAAAATATTGTAAAGTCAAGATTGAATAACAATTGAAAATAGCATCTCGGATATAACCTGTTCGCGTTTCTTTGTCGGCAGTTGAAATATGACACTGTCTGGGGAAAAAAGTGGACGTAGAATAATTTCCGCCAGAAGCAAACTTGAATAGGATATGTCGACCTGATCGCGCCAATCGCAATGCAGTACGGTGCAGGAATATTTGGAAATGTTGCCAGAAATAAAATGTTTGAATCCCTACAAACCTTTCAGCTGATAGACCACCGGATTGTGCTCGGTGGTTCAACAGAAAAGGGTCTGCTTCTACATCCTGAGTGTTTTGTTTACAATTGTTTTAGATTTTCGGGTGAAAACTCGTTTCAGCTGTTTTGATAGTACAGTACAGCCGCCGTGGACTGGTCACTTTCTACGGATGGGCAATATTTCCACGGACGCAATAATTTTAAGATTCCAAAACGCTAATTGTAGGAATAATTATCCAAAAATCAATTAATGAAGCACCAGGTGCCACTCGGTGCTTCATTAATTAAAATATTGCAGCTGCTGATTTTTATTACCTGGTAAATGCAGGCGTGGACATCACTGCCCACGTGTGGATTACGGCCAATCCACGGCGACTGTACCGTACTCCTCAGTCAGTTATTGTAGTAAGAAGTAAATAGACAGAACGCGATGTGTGTTTGAATCGGTGGGTGTTTTACATAACGAGTTGGAATGGCGTAATCATATTTCGCGAGAGCCATAGGCTCGACCGAAATATGATTACGCCATTCCAGCGAGTTATGTAAAACACCCACCGATTCAAACACACATCGCGTTCTGTGTTTATTACACAACCCATGCATTAAAATTCATTTAAATAAACAAATTTTAATTCCAATGTTTAAACCCAAAGGTGAAGAGTTTGTTTTGACTGAAGCTGTACTGATCAAATGGATCGATAAAAAATCAAAACAGCCTTTTTCGGAACAAGTGGTTGTTGAAATTCGTATCACTGTGCCTCTTCGGCCAGTGCCCGTTCACGCCTAACCATTTGGTGGCTATTACTGTTAGTACAAATATAAGTACAAATTTGTACAGATTCGCAAAACAGCCGGGAGAAACATTTTTAAAAGAAGTTCGAAGCCTCTCAAGATGTACGAAGATTTACCGAAATAAATTTGAACAATTTAGATATAATGGGATCCACAAAACGATACGGCCACGGGACTGGGTTAATGTTCTGGTAGGAAATGATTGGGGGTTTTTTAAAAATATTATCTCATTTTTGGCTAACTAATTTTTTTGTGAACCGACTTTATTTTGCTTTGGACGTTTTTATTTTCACACTATGCGACAGACGGTCCATGATTGTATAACGAAATTTGGAAACTTTTCGAAGTGTAACTAAACGGTGCGGTAAAAAAGTTCCGGCTTGTATGTCACCCGTTGAATACAGCTTCATTTTTATCATACCGGCGATTCCGTTGAATACAATGGTTTAAAGTTTAATGGATGTGTAATAAATAGCACACGCACATGATTAAACGTTTATTTAGAAGCATTACCGAAAATACCTCAAAGTGCAGGTAGAATTTAATCAGGAGACATTTGACTGAAACAAATATATGATTACTATGTAGATCTATTCGAGGGTAATGATGTTTATTGTCCGCTTATTGCAGATGAATTTCATTTGCTCCTCTCTGGCTAAGAGAGTATTAAATTAAGCTTTGGTAATCTTAGGCAATGGCCTACAGTTACGCTACTCACTTTAAAAACATCTCACATCAAACGCTGGTTACTGAGACATATTACACTATCAAAGCAGAAATAGTCTTATATTGTAAGCAAACCTTGCTCCTTTTCCTACCGTGAGTAAACTAGCAACGTATTAAGCTTAAAACAACCATTTAAAATGCTTTGGCATAACATTTTTCTTAAAAGCAACTGACGTTCATGGTCAGACAATAAAATGGACCCTATATTGGAAATGGGGTTCAGTGATAATTTAATCCTACAACACCACAGGGCCGTATGATTAAACTGTGTACCGATACCAACCGCAGTACCTTGCAGTGATTGGCCAATGCCTCGTTGATTTCTTTTTATGACGCCATGCACGCGCATATGTCTACTGTCAGCAATTCTTGTGTCTACTGTCAAGGAAAGCATCTCGTTGCCATGAGCAACGGTTCATCGCAATGTCTTTTTTTCTCTTGAAATCAACTGAGACAAATACATTAACTGGAGTAAAATACACACAAAAGTACCGTTATTACCTACAAAAAGATTACTTATGTAAACATGGGTAATTATTTATGAAGCCGATTAGATTATATGGTCTCTTTCCATTAATTTACTGTAACATAAACTGAAACGAATCGAGAGCATCTCGCCCCATTGATTGCGTACGTAAACATTGAATAAAGATTTTTTTTCCCAATTCAATTTTACTTGTGTAAGAACGGGACATATACGTTATTCTGTTGGTTGAGAGGGGACATGGTCTCACGTTCCATGCATTAAACATATATTCTACCTCGGCTGACGCCTCGGTTGAATATAAATTTCATGCAGGGGACGTGAGACCATGTCCCCTGTCAACAGACACAATAACTTATAATGTTTTTTTTCCGGACAAGCAATACTACTTTTATTTACTCTGATCACAACCATGATACAAGAGATTTTGTGTAGAGTACAAATGTTGAATAAATTTTCGACATGGTGGAGCAATTGTCAGAGAGAATTTTTTTTTAAAATATATAATATACCCATAGTAGCTTGGTGTACCAAATGTTCACCACGAGTGGCGAAGTGGTGTTAACCGCGAGCCTTTGGCACGTGGTTAACACCACTTCACCACAAGTGGCGAACATTTGGTACACAAGGCTATTTTGGGTATATTTTATTTATACCATTATCGTCAGATTAATAAGAGTTCGAATGTTAAATCTGTTTTTATATACATGAGCAGCGGTGGGTGGTACTTCCGCTGTCAGTTTTATCGGCGAAACGAAATGGAAAAAGAAACACGCAAATCACGGGGCCTTTTTCATTTTAATAACATACTATTTCGAGTTATGGATGCTTTATTAACATGAAGCTACACATGTTTGTTAATATTATGGGTAAACTCATTTAAAAACGTACTAAATAATTGTGGGTTTCATTTCACTCATCGTGAAGCGACGATGATAAATTTAGACAAGTCTGCATTCAAGTCAATGTCACCAAAGGTCAACTTGAATGTAATTCCACTGTAGGTGTAAAGTTTAACTATTGAAATCCCATTTCTGACGTGTTCACCACGTTGGTGGTGTAATGCTAAAATGTATGCCATGGGCTTTTTATATATAGTAGAATAGGTAATCATGATACAAATATAGTTTAACTGATGAAATAAAACTTTTCCTTATGTGTAACGACAATTACTTTTCAGATTTGTGTCGACATTGACGACCGTGGTCGAGCTCGGACATCAAAGGCTGCAACCAAGCCCAACCAATCATCCAAATTTTTTCTGGGAGACTCGCATCCGATCGATGATCACGTAAGACTTAGACAATACAAGTCACCCAGGACTCTTGGTCGAAGGTGGTCAAAGACAAAGTCAGAGATCATTCTCCGACCTGATGTCATGGGCCAAAAACATCTCGCGTAAATACTGTTATCACATTATGGAGTGAACTGAGAAGAAATAAATATCAGTAAAAAGACGGTCTGATTTGGACTAAATTATTACTGAACCTCCCTACAAATACAAAATAGACTCGTCCATCGTCCATTGACAGCAAACAATATCTTTCAGACTGTCAACATGTAGGAGCAAATGGTCACTAAAAAACATTTCATCGAATTGTAAAATCACTAAAAACCATTTCACTGAATTGTAAAATCACTAAAAAACCATTTCACTGAATTGTAAAATCACTAAAAAACTGTTTCATCGAATTGTAAAATCACTAAAAAAACGTTTCATCGAATTGTAAAATCAGTGATCACTCACTATCTGATTAAAGGGATTATCTGATTAAACAGTGTGGCGTGGGTGGTTCAGATATGCTACCTCGGCTTGTCATGAATGTGACTTTGAAGTTTATTTTTTTGAAGTAAACTATATCAATTTGTGTGAAGTTGAGCAAAATCCCAGAGTTCTACCACTGGAATTTCCCACAATGCACTGTGTGAGAATTTGAAGTAACCAATGATCAACAGGTTGGGGTAGAACCCACCTTATCTTGGTTTATATTTAGCCAATCAGCGATTGACAGGTTGGGGTGGGACCCATCCTATTCATGCATATAAATGGCAGAGTGTTGGAACTGTATTGCCACTCTATTAACTCGCTTCTGAAAAGGATGAATTCACGCTACGTCTGTGAATTGTGTCAAAAATCTTACTCTCATAAAACTCATTATTATCGACACAGACGAAAATTACACAAAAATGTAAATTTTAAACACACTATAGGGGGATCGAACCCAAATACAGACGAGTTAACAACCAGATCTGTCTGTAACCAGCCACCCTATCCTCCAGTGCATACGAAATCAACCTTTAGTTGGAACAATGCATTAACAAGTGGAAATATTTTGGGGCTTGCAAATAAGCTATAGCCAGTAAAATCGCTAGTGATGGGGGAATCACTGAGGGAAAAACCTATAGATGACTCAACCAGCCTACCCTCAAGCAGAATTCAGTGTATTGAACCATGGGGGAGTGAACAGTTGCAGGAAATACGCACACCCCTGAATGCTGTAGCTGTCCAGCCCATAGACCAGGGTATGAGACCAATTACTGAATCTTCAACATCAGGTTCTGAAGAGAAAGGGCTGCTGAACCAGACAATCTTTCAGCTTCAATCAAATTTACACAAAGAAACCACCAAACCACACTCCCTAACGACTAGTTTTCAGTGGAAAATCATCTGGACTGGTTAGCCGTTATACCAGATTCCATGCAGCAGAAGGCGCTTTTGTTACTCAAGATAATAAAGAATATACCCAATTTATCCTGGGATGAGAAAGATCGACTCGTGTATAACGGCATTACAATTTCGGGCTCCAATATGTGTGATCTAATAAATGATCTGCTGCGAAAAAGAAAAGATTTTCAACCGACAGGGTGGAAAATGTTGGCAAACATCCTTAAAGATCAAAATATCCCAAGGGGTCTGATCGGAAATAAACGTATTGATTTTTGTCGTCCAGAAAACAATATCTCTGCAAAGCTGCGATGGACCAGCCTCTGAAAAATAGCCCCTGGAAGAGATTGCGAATGTGGAACGGACTTCGTGGAAGCTCTCATGAAACAGGACGAAAAAGCAAAAACTCACACCAATAGGGTTACATTCTGAACAGCAGCTATTGCAGACAACTAAAAATGCGGCCAGCAGCATATACCAGTGTTCATTTTACTACAAATTTCATATCCATTTGTAATTTAATACTTATCAATTTGACTAGTTTTGATTTCTGGTTAATGTGGATAATTAAAAAATGCAATATATCTAAGATTTTTTCATTGTTTTATTTGTGGTGTCTCCTAAACTACAGAGTGCCTTTCTTGACATTCGCCCAGTTCAGGAAATCTACATAAATTACTGAATGTGAGTTAATAAAAAAAATTCCTCATTTATTCAAATCAAAAACAGTGATCCGATAAAAATTCGGCTGTTATTAAGCGGGTACATTAATAATATGCGGGAATGTGGTCATGCCATATTTTATCAACAAAATGCAGGTACACAACGCATTCTCACGTATTATCTTGTTTTATATAGGCATTTGTCAGAGAAAGGTCTTGAGTTTTGTAAAAAAATAAGCATTTTACCACAAAGTTACGCTATGGTCATAGCTGCTGATAGTGGCACATAGAACAAATGGCGTTCAAAAATTAATTTTGACATGCACTGTAGTATGGTTTAATGAATCAGATTTCATTTCGATTTGCGCTGTAAGGGGGGGGGGGGTGTGGTAAAACCTAGAAAAAAAAAACAACAGCTTGAACGCAGTTAGTTTCCACCCGTACTGTATCCGTGAGAGAGAGAGAGAGAAAGAATTGAAACGTTTGTTGTGATCATGGTGGGCAAAGGGTCGGTCGGGCTGGCGTAGTTAGATTCATTAAACATACTAATCGGCGTGTTACATCAGTAACTATCATATATTTTTACTCAATTGAAAAAAATATATATACAGGTCTGTAAATCAGCTGCGTTTATATAGAATGTCTGCAAAAAATACGCTATTTCATTACACCCGGACATCAAGTTCAAGTTATAATTAAACGTGACAATTTTATGGGTAGACTCCGGAATATCCAAAGAGAACCACAGAGCAACGACGAGTAACTGTCATCTCACCAACGTCAGAAATCCGCACAAGCAGGGTTAGATTGTTCTAAAATACGCGTATCACCGACGTGCAGTACACCTTAGTACACGCCGTCATCGTGCTCCCATATGGATAATCGGGGTAAATTACCTTGCCCAAGGACACAATCCGGGAGTTCGAATACTGTACGTAGCTTTCGTGCAGCTCTAGGTGGGTTATATTTTCCCAAGTCTCGCAAATTTGGGTGGCTAATACAGAGTCGCATATCCTTTTACCATTTTTTTGATCGAGTAACAGTGCTTTTCAACTATTAAAATGAGGGGGGTGAAAGTACTGTTGTTGATAAGGAGGGCTTGGTCTGTTATTATAGAATTGTAGTTTTTTTCATTTATTTAACGACAGTTGGGGCAATCCAGAAAGAACCATCGCACAGAGGCAAACAACTGTCAAAGTTCTACACAGGGTTATCATTGGCTGAAGGTAGTACGCAATAGTACACAACGTTACCAACCACCCCCCACCCCCACCCCCACCCACCCCCCCCCCCACATAGGTAATTAGATAATGGTAGCTCTTTCATGCTTTTACTCAGATGGGTGAGTTATTCTTCAGTGAACGTTCAAAAATAAATCATATGGGTTAGTAATAGCGCGGGTGTGATTTTTCTATGTTTAAACACAGTCCGTAGTGCTATCACCCAAATTTTTCATTTTTAAACGCACTGGTCCACAATTAACTGTTAAACACTTAAGGGCTGTTTTGATAACTGACAATTTATTTATATTTATTTATTGGTGCTTAAGGTCTGCACAATGACTAATCATGACCACGACAGTTTTACGGGTGGAGGAAGCCAGAGAGAGCCACCGAGCAATGGCAAGCAACTGTCAAGATTCTACACAGGGTCTGCATTGGTTGAAGACAGGTGTTCCATCGACGTGCAGTACGCCTTAGTGCACAGCGTCACCATGCCCCCACATGGTTAATAGGGATGAAGTGTCTTGCCCAAGGACACAACCGACAGACATTCCTAAATAAATCGATACGAGTATTTCTGTCAAACTAATCTGCCATTTTGTTTTTTCGACAAGTGTCTTGTGGAATTAATTATTTAACGAAAATTATTAATATATTATATTAAATGAACATACGCTATTTATTAGGGGGACAATCTCATAGTAAATACGGGTTAAGAGTGTGGTAAGTTATGAGAGGAGCCTAATCTGGGTCATTTGATCGCTCAAAATTGTGGGGAAGGCGTATTCGGGGGCCTGACATGTCCATTACATTTAGAAAACTGGACTGGGGTTCGACATAATTTAGCTATTGTGAGGGCTGGGGGAGGGGTATAGAGGTTTCCAAAAGCTTTTTAGTATTGGATGACCTGGAGGAGGGGAGTTCATGAAAGTTTTAGGTACTGTGAGGGGATACAGGGGTGTGGAATAAAAAATGAATTATTTAATGACAATTATTAATATATTATATTAAATGAATATGCGCTATTTATTAGGGGGATACGTCATAGCAATTAAGGTTATTAAACTTTTAAACATATGACCGCACACTTGTCTCCTTCACCCCTCCCCATAACCTCATTTGACCCCACTTATTTCATGAGGAACGTCTCCACCGGTCAATCGAGTTGTGCATCTCTGCTACTTGTGGCGCGATGACGGTTAAGTTGAATCAGCTGAAACCCACAAATCGCGCAGTTAAATGTCGAGTTTTGACATTTCTCCATGTTTTTTCTAATGTATCTTTCCTATCATAGGATTTCAGACAAAATGTCCACTGGAACATCTTGACATCGACGTCTGTTCGATGTACACTGCCTCTCTCTTTTGTTGAATTTGCTATTGAAACACAAAATTGACAGTTCAAAGCACCTTCTTGGTGGGTTTTCAGATGATCCGTTAATTCATCAAAGTATGGGGCATAAAGTACAGCCATGTATAGCCTCTCCCCCGTGTACAATAGTCTCATGGCGATTTCTCTTGTGATTTTTTTTTGAGAATCAGTCAAAACATAGAAATTGGACCGTTAAAAAATTACTTTATCGCGTGAGGCGTAAAATCAGAATACCTTGGTCTATGAGAGTTTTTCGACAGCAATAAAAACGAGAAGAATAAACTTGCGTTATTAATATGTAAGAATCACGCCAAGTTATTAAATCCAATTACACCTATAAAAATAGCCACAATGGAGTCGTTCACAGTCTTCAGTTAAAAGCAAGACACATCTTGTCACGTGAGATCATCATTGATTTTTAAATACATGATAGCATGTCCAGTCTAACGATATTTATGACCGGTCATTAAAGTGTGACAATAGATTTAATTGCTTCAACATCTGTCAGTGGTTGGCGTTTGAAAAGACAAATCGATTTAACGACACCTAAACATGCGATGCACTGTTTACCTTTGCGTGTCAGTCAGTCGATAGCATTCATATATATGTCCAGTACGTCAATATTGTTTTTTAAATAAATTATTTGTAAATAAATTATTTTTTTATCTAATAATATCTATCCCAAATTATGACTTTGAAAAAAATATGTACTAATCGACATTATTAATTCATTTAATATACTAATTGTTATAATCAACCCTAATTACACTCATTAATTACATTAATTATGCAACAGTCATTAATTAGAATTAATTCTGCAACAGTCATTAAAGTGATTAAAAAAATATTAATTAAGTGACGTTAATTACCTTACGTAACTTTTTAATTAAGATGACGTCATCGACCCAGGACTCCGGCCCAGATCTCCGGCCCAGCCCTCCCGAAGAACAGGGCTATTTTCCATTTTCCCTACTACTCCACAAGTATGCTCAGTTGTAAGCTTTACATGTCGTTTAACTTGTATATCCCGTAAAGGTGCGTCTAGAGAGATTAAGAATACACGCTGTGGCTGTTACTCAACTTTATTGAATGAATCATCATAAAATGCTTGGCAACAATCGGTTGAACCGATGTTCCAGGAGCCGTTGCCGTTGTTATCCGATTGCCCACAATCGGCCGATTGTGGTGGCCGGTTCCGATAATCGGTTGAACACTGGCATTTCCATAAACGCAAGGCACCAATTGACTAACAACAGGCGCCATACATTCTCCCCATGAATTATTCACGCTAGTCCCCTTGCTGAGTGTAATGCCCTCCACTTCCCTCCACAAAAGACAAAATTGCCCAGTGAATGTTTTTTTGGGGAAAATATAAAGTAATTTGTTTCACTATTCCTCAGCATAAACTAACATATACAGTTTGTGAAGAATTGGTTACAACTGAAATTCTTACGAATAGCCCCCATACAAGGATTTAATCCCAGAAACGGGAATTTCCGGGTTCCGGTTCCGAAAGCCGGTCAGGATACCCGGGAAATCTGCAGCACGGAACCGGGAATTACGCATGACATAGTTTGTGTGCTAAACTCGAGTTTGTAAAATTGAAAAACTACCCAACTTTGTAACATTTCGTCAGTCTTTCTACCACTGAACCTTTTACAATCCTGCTTCTCGAGGAACTTTTCTCACCAAATCACTGTAGCCACCAATCAGTTCCGAAGGACTCCTCTCTTCAACAGCATGATCTTCACTAGCTTCAAAGGTCAAACTAGTCTTCTTTTTCAGAATCTTTAGTATCTACTCACTACCTCCTTCAACGTCACCTCATTCTTCACTGCCGCCACCAAGCTCCTCTGCTTTAACAGTGAAGAGGGAGTTGAAGTCGGAGGAGGTAGTGGTGATAAAACTTCCGAAAATGAAGACGAGTTGAAAACGGGTTGGGCTCTCCTCACTTTCCCGTGTGGAGATGGTAGATTGCCAATAATTTTTTTTCATTTTCACGAAAATAAATATGTCTCGTTATTCCCGTAAATTTACTTGATATTATCCGGGACATTTCCCGCTTCCCGACTCTTGGTATAATTTCTATAGAAAACCGGGAATATATTAAATCCTACTCTATACCCAACATATTTTTATTTACTTATTTATTATTTATTATTTGTATTTAGCGGGACTTTCAACAGTCAGGCTACTCCGTGTCGAACAGTTTTACGGTGGAGTACCCTGAAAGAACCACTGAGTAGCGACAAGCAACTGTTAGACTCACCAACCTATTAATTCCAAACAACCAGGGTTAGCACTGGTTGAAGGCAAGTGCACCATCGACGTGCAGAATGCTTAAATACACAGCCCCACGTTGGCAATCCGGATTAAGTTTTTTGCTCAAAGGTTTTAGGTAGTTGTTGGATCGTTGTAGGTAATTAATCACATTGTAGTTGAATCGAACGACACCCAAACGGTCCAATAGAGCTTCGTGATACTCTTTTAATGTGGATTCTGATGACACGAACTAAGTAAAGTTCAATCGTACTCTAATGACGATATATGGTTATTTTTTTCTTATTTACAATCAGATTCCAATTGGCAATAAAATCTTTTATTTGGCACCAACCGAATTCACTATATTTATTTATTTATTTATTTATTGGTGTTTAAGGTCACATACTTATGCACAATGGCTAATCGTGACCGTGACAGTTTTACGGGTGGAGGAAGCCGGAGTACCCGGAGAGAACCACCGAGCAACGACGAGCAGCTGTCAGCTCTCCAACATCGTAACTCTGAACTCTGCACCGCAGCACAGGCAGCGTTAGATTGGTTGAAAACATGCGCACCATCGACGTGCAGTACGCCTCAGTACACAGCACCATCGTGCCCCCATGTAGGCAATCGGGGTGAAGTGTCTTGCCCAAGGACACAACGCGGTTGCCGTAGGTGGGATTCGAACCGAGGACCTCTCGGATTGCAGCTTGCACCTCTACCAACTGAGCCACCGCGCCCACCCCCCCCCCCCCGAATTCGCTTATTGCTAAAACATGTCGCGGCAGCGTGAACACTGAATTGGTACACCTGCCTTTGTCCGTTTCTACCCCTTCATTAACAGGGTTATAGTATAACCGCCGTGGACTGGTCACCTTCCACTGGTTGGTAATATTTCCACTGACGCAATAATATTAGTTTTGCGCGTTTCGGAAGAATAGCGTAAAACTGTCGTCTGGACGGCAGGTAAAAAGCATTTACGACAGGTAACAGCTTTCAGGTATGAGTTTCCTGATTGATCTTTAATCAATCGGGCACGAATGACAAGCGTGTGTAACGAGGTGTCCTGTATTGGAGCCTCACTTTAGCCAGAGCTTTCAACCGGTTCACACATTTAATTTTTTATTAACATATCAAGGATCGGAATGTCCAATATTTTCAATTTCTTCCATTTTGTACATGCAAATTTCCAACTATTGCATGCTAGCGAATATCAGTTATTTTTGTTTGTCGTTCGTTACAAGCATAGCCTCAAATTCTTTCCCTGCAGTTGGTATTGGCACGGGCTTTGAGGGCAGGTTTCCCATAGTATTTTTCCAAAAAATAATAATAATAATACAAAAAATAAAATAAAATAAAATACAGGTTTTATCTATGGTTTTTTCCTGATCGGCTTTTATCAACGCAACTGGGGCTTTTATTGTGAGCAAAGTAGATGTTATGTATCAGAAATTGTGTTTATTTTCACTACTGGCTTAGCAGCCTCTGGCTTTATGCAAGCAAAGCCTATTAGATTCCAAGCACTAATTATACGAATATTCATCAAAAATAAAACAAAATTAATTAATGAAGCACCGGGTGCCACCCGGTACTTCATTAATTAAAAATTTGCTGATGATAATTTTTATTACCTGGTGTAGGCTCGTGCGGACATCACTTCCCACGTGTAGATTACGACACATTAGTTGGCGAGTCCGATTATCTCAAAATCTGCATCTTTCTCATATCATGAAATGACTACTTTCTGATTACGCCGCATTCTCACTGGAGCATCAAAACTTTCACAAGCAAAATACTCAAAACTGCAGATTTGTGAAGTGGATGGGACGCGAATAAATCTGGAGTCTTCGTGGAAAACTATAATACAGGGCAAGCGTGGGAGATGATAAAACAATATCATCCCCCGAAATGGCTGAAATGGTTAATGTTGGTCACGTGGTACTCTTGAAATGTAATGTTCTAAATATGTATACTTACGTTAGAAAGGGTGACGGTGAACACTCACTACAATTATAAACAACAAAGAAATAGATGAACGTTGGAAGCCATGCTACAGCAAAACATCCCAGCAAGAACGCTACCATTATGGTCGCTTTCCATTCTCTGCCTTTATATGTAGCAATGCAGTTTAAATTTTTCTTTCTTTCCTGTAAAAAAATATAAATAGACAGAACCGGACAACTCGTTTGGTTTGGCGCAGGATACCACTCGAGGCTTCGCCTCTTGTGGTATTCTTGCGCCCAACTAAACTCGCACGATAAACATTAACCCATTAAAACACTTGTGCGGTTCTGTATTATTCCACACCTTCGCAAATTTCTAAAACAGTCCTTTTATGGTAATACTAAGTAAGAATTAACCTATCCTTCTGAGACGTAAGGGAAATAAAATAAGACATAAACCCAAATTATTCTTCACAAGCAGGAGACCAGTCTTATTTTTATTTCGTACGCTGATTGAACTTTCATTCATAGTTTCAACTTGCAAATTGTAATGCGTCACCACTTCGATCAGTGAACCACTGTTCATCTGAAATACAGTTTACCGTCGTCCTGTGACTCAAGTTTACAGCAGGAATTGTGAATGGTTGATGTGATCCACACCAAAAGTTACCATACTTTCACAACAAACAATAGGTGTACATTCGGAAAATACTTCAATGAGAAATTATAAAAAAAAAAAACTTACATGTATATCTAACTTATTTTCCATGCGGCTGTTGTTACGATTGATTGACAGGTTAAAATTTGTAGTCTCCCACGTAAATGAAATTTATATCCTTATTGCACAAGAGAATATTAGTTACCCCGTGTCTGATCACGTGGTACGGGTTTTTACCGAATGGGATACGGCTGGCTTTGGGTAGGTAAAAACCCGTACCACGTGATCAGATACGGGGTAACGAATTTGTCTATTGACTTTCCGTTTTAGAAGTACAATCTATTTCATGTGTGAACACACACAGCATGAGATCTTTTATCTTCCATTGTTGAGCCATAGAGGTTTCTGTGGAATTTTTGTGCAAAAGAGTTTTTTTGTGAAAATATGCCGATATGACCATTGAATTTCTTTTTTTCTTTTTTGTCTCAAAAACATAGCTTATGAACCCCACATTTCGATGAACGCGTTTTCTACGGGGTATGCACAATTTGTATATTTCGGAACGAGGCTTCCACTGGGTATGGGAAATTTGTCAGTGGCTGGGCGGACGTATCGTGGGTTTCAATGAATATGGTCTCATACCACGTATCTATCAACCAATCAAATCAAAAAATTCACTTTAGTCAATAGATAAATGATCGTACTGTCCACGGTGCCTGCTCAAAATTTATTGACGTTTGTGTTATAGGTTTTAACAGGGGTACAGAATCCATACGAATTCCAATGAATAGCGACAAGCAATTTGTTTTGTATTTCGATTTTGGGGACCTAGAAACTTGCTCGCGCATCATCATTCATTCGACATGACGTCACTGATAGACGATTTCATATTCTGTCTAGTGTTGTTTAGGTCGAACTGCATGTCAGTTATTGCCATGTCATACTTTAACCCATCGGGTTATTTAATCATTAGTCAGTTTTGTTCATGTTAAGAAAATAAATTGGAAAGTTTCTTTTGATGGTTGGCCAGTGTACAGAACATGATTTTCTACGGAAACAATAGAAACTCAGATACTATAGACCGCGAACATCCACTTTACAACATCACAATAAATGATCCATTGAATCGAGACGGGTCCGTGTATACCCGGAAATGTGACTGGTTCCATTCTAACATTTAAAAAGTGCAAAAATCTGTATCCCACACCTGTGCGATAAAAGTTTATTTTTACCACATATCCAAGAATGTCGCGAACAAACCTTAGTTTTAAATGGGTGAGCCTTCGGCGCGCGGTTAACACCACTTCACCACGAGTGGTGAACATTTGGTACACCAAGCTACTTTGGGTGTATTTTATTTGTACCATGATCATCAGATTATTAAGAGTCGCTATTATTTTTTCTCGATTTTACTGAGCACCAGACGTACATACCAGCGAATCTGTTTTTGTTTACAAGAGCATCAGTGGGCGGTACTTCCGCTGTCAATTGTATCGCCGAAACGAAATGAAAAAAAAGAAACTGAGCCTTTTTCGTTTTAATAACATAATAACATACTAGTTCGAGTCATGCATGCTTTATTAACATGAGACAATGCATGTTTGTTAATTTTTGGCATCTTATGAGGTAAACCCATTTAAAAACGTAATAAATCATTGCCACTTCCATTTCACCCTTCGCGAGGCGACGTGTGATGAATTTAGACAAGTTTGCATTCAGTTCGACGGCACCAAAGGTTAACTTAGATGTAGTTCTACTGTAGGTGTAAATTGTTGCTATTGAAATCACATTGCTGGCGTGTTCATCATGGTTGGTGTGTAAAGCTAAAATTTATGTCATTGGCTTTTCATTTATAGCGTTGGAAAGTACTATCGCCTTTGCCTTCCGAAGTTCTGCCTTCCGAAGTTCTGCCGTCTTGTTTTCCATGTCCTTTATGCGCTCGTTTCTAAGAAAGGCTTCACGCTTGGCTACTTCCATGATCTCTTTAATTTGATCTGGCTCTTCGTCGGTGCCCACGATCTATTTTTAACAATGGCACTTGCTTTAGCAACGGCACTTGCACAAAACAGGACAAATACCCCGATACCACAGCCTCCATCACCAGTAGTCAAGATATCACCATCTCCACCTCCTAAGAAGAAACGGATGAAGCAAAAGAAATACGTAGCAAAACCTACCGAGTAGCCACCAGTCCACCACGAGCGGTAGGGTACGAGCAATATAACACAGGCATCTATCCACTTATGGGATGCACGTTGCATCCCCAAGTGCAGAGTCTTTCTCATTCAAACGTCATCGATGATCGGAGTGTTTGCATCGATTGACTAGACGCCATCTTGAGGATGGGGAGGGAGGTGGGTAGATTGTGTTGCGACATCTTTTCCCTGCTGTTCCGGCAATTCACTTGTATAAAGATCAGTTGACGAAGACATTCATCTCAACTTTTTCCATTTTAGATGAGCTGCAACACAGGTATAGCCTTAAAAAGAATGCGAACATTTTGCGGATAGCGTATACTGAACTAATTTTTGTTCTAACCGGAATTTCGTTCTTTAACTTACGCCTTTATGTTCGAACAGTTGGTGGGCCATTTTTTAACCCTTTACCTAACATGAAAGGCAGACGACACTTGCAAAAATAATTCTTGAATAACTAATTTTTTTCATTTTTTGTCTCAAAAACATAGGTTATGACCCCTCGTTGGAACGAGCTCGACGAGCTCGTTCCAACGAGGGGTCATAACCTATGTTTTTGAGACAAAAAATGAAAAAAAAATGAAAATTAATAGGCGATTTTTGAGAATAGCGCTGGCCGATTTTTGCCGTTACGTTAGGTAAAGGGTTAACAACGATATATATTTTTCAAGGTTGCTTAGTTTCGGAGATTGCCACTGTTCAAGTAACTAATCTGGAGATTTATACTCAAGGGGCGATAGACGAACATTTTTAGTGTAAATGAATACTTAAAAGTATGTTGGATCTGCTATTTTTACGAATCCCTCGAATATGCCTTTTGATACAAACCTGTAATCATTGACGTACAAAACTCTGCAGTTCACACCACCATGTGTAGGAATGATTTTCAAGGAACTGGCTGTGTTCAGTTAACTTCCTTCAGGGAAAATGTTGGTTTTCGGGCAGCCAACGACTTTTTCTATTGACAACAAAAATTTGTCGGACAGACAACAAATATTTTCCATGAAGGGAGTCCTCGCCTTCTATCTTCGGATTTGCTTGTATGATGGATTTTCCACCCGAAACAATACAAAAGTTGAGGAAACAGAAAAAAACGTGACTAAGAACGTCCAGTTAATATATACGACTGGATGCATCCGAGTTGTTGATTCAGGCCGGAATCAAATCAGCTGTAGTCGCGATCCAGTCAAAATTCACCGTCCGTTTTTTGCAATCACCACACGGTACGGCCGCTGTGGACTGGTCACTTTCACGGATGGGCAATATTTCTACGGACGAAATAATATTAGATTTCAAACACCAATTATAGAAATAATCATCAAAAATTGAATTAAAATTTAATTGTGCTTCATTAGTT
This sequence comes from Pictodentalium vernedei, assembly GCA_031216915.1. Taxonomy (NCBI): domain Eukaryota; kingdom Metazoa; phylum Mollusca; class Scaphopoda; order Dentaliida; family Dentaliidae; genus Pictodentalium; species Pictodentalium vernedei. The sequence goes on from CM062296.1 coordinate 57,816,387, forward strand.
AAAATTTTGATGTTGGTGATTTTTATTACCTTTGAACGCATGCGTGGACGCCACTGCCCACGTGCAGAATATGTCCCGTCCACTCGACTGTACTGTACGCGTAAGTAGAGGGGAATATTAGTTAACTCTAGTCTTGTTACTGGGTATTATGTCTGAATTCAAATTTTTCAAGCAGCTGTGATTCTTCTCCACAGAGTTTGCAACGACATTTAAGGATTATTGTATGAATGGTAAACTGAGTTCTTGAAAGTTTGGGAGAAAGAAACTACACGCGTTTATCGTATTGGCGGGTGGTTATAATCGGTGGTTACGTAATCGATATCGAGACTAAAATTTCCGGAAGTTATATCGGTGGCTGACGAATATTTATATTATACCTATATACATCTTTATCCCATGGTAACCCACTCTACTCTATATGAAAAGACTATGACGTAAATTTCAGCATTATACACCAACCGTGGTGAACACGCCAGCAATGGGATTTCAGTAGTTAAAATTTACACCTACAGTGTAACTACATCCACGTTGACCTTTGGTGCCGTCGACCTGAATGCGAACTTGTCTAAATTTATCGTACGTCGCCTCGCGAAGAGTGAAATGAAAGTGGCAATTATTTATTACGTTTTTAAATGTGTTTACTCCATGAAACGCCAAAAATTAACAAACATGCATTGTCTCGTGTTAATAAAGCATCCATAACGTGAAACAGTATGTTATTATGTTATTAAAATGAAAAAGGCCCTGCTTCTTTTTCTCTCTCGTTTTGGTGATAAAATTGAAAGCGGAAGTACCGCCCACCGATCCTCATGTAAACATAAGCAAATTCGCACGTATGAACGGCTCCTGCTCAGTAAAATCGAGAAAATAATAGCCACTCTTAATAATCTGACGATCATGGTATAAATAAAATATACCCAAAGTAGCTTGTTGTACCAAATGTTCACCACTCGTGGTGAACATTTAGTACACCAAGTTACTATGGGTATATTCTATAGTTATATAACACGTATATATATAGAATAATCGTATAGTGTTTTCAAGGAAAAAAATATTCTTCGAGTAAGATTAAGAATGAAGCCGGTGAGCCTCTGGCGAGTCGGTTTCATTCTTAACTCTACGAGTAGAATAATATTTTTACCTAAAATCACTATACGTTTATTTTGTTTATCCCATAAATCTTCCACAGGGCAGTCGCGGCAAAATCGTTCTATAATTCGCTACAAAACACAGTGAGAAGTGAGGAGCACATTGGTCCAATTCGATCGAAGAGCAAAATTGGCAAAAATAAACAAGGCGCAGTAATACATTTCTGTCTAAAAAAGAATCCATCTACAAACTTGAGCTAAACTTTAAAAAAAAATACTTTATTATATGAGCAATGGGTGGTGTTTTCTACTGGCATTGTGTAATACTTTCAAAAAGATTTATAAAGAAATCAACAATCGAACTATTAATTATGCTAGACAAATGTGGTAGAGGCCAAAGGTCAACATGTCCGTCGGTACTAGGGGAATATATTCCTTCAGTTTTAAACCTACGGGGGAAATTTATCACCCTACTAGGTGAATAAAGCAAACATTTATTGAAGGCCGTTATTGTTAAACATCTTTATCTACCATTTACTTAAAGACGCAATCGCAAACCGCAGTATCAGCAGCGGTAAATTCGGCGAATAACAATCTTGCATCACTATTGCAGTTGAGTTAAAAGTCACATGACTCTGCGAGAAATGAACCCAGGCGCGATTGACGGACTATTTCAATGGTAGTGTCAATTAACAGGTCATTTTCTTCAAAAACTTGTAATGCTGCAATGGACCATTCATCATAGTTTGCCTCAACATACGTTCCATGCTGCATGGAATTGCATGATCCATTACACCATGCAAAACACCAAAACAAAAAACATGAATGCAAATCTTGAAGAGAGAGAGAATTTTGAAATGTCACTTCTGTCCCATTGTGGTTTGCTTGTGAATGATGTTCTTGTCATGTATTTAAAGAGATTATAGTGCGTTACAAAAATATAATTCCCAAGTTGTTTGTGCAAACCACCCACATATCTCTTGGGGGACCTCACGAACTGAATTGAATAGGTTCGAAATATCATTGGCCGAAAAGCATGTTTGGGTCGAGCTTGATTATTCTTTATCACCATTCACAGTTTCATTCACGCTGAAGGAATTTCCTCGCGTGCAGTTGGGTTGAGAGAACTGAAAACGGAGTTCCATTATTTTGATCAAGTGTGGCCTGTTGTTTGTTAACAACTATTCGTGAGAAGTCGTGGTTAGGGTTTTTGTTGTCTGAACGGTAGATAAACGTTTTATGGACAGGGTTTTTTTTAGGTAAAAACCAAGAAAGAGGATCGCGCGTTTTTTAAGAAGATAAAACATTTTATTTTTTACAACTTTTTTTGGAGTTTCTTATCATTCTAAGACATGTTTCACACAAAAGTAGCCCCAAACACCGATACCCACTGACAAAAATCATCACTTTTAACCTTTTTTTATGCTTTGTTAACTTTATTCTCCAAACAATTTCAACAACAAAACCAGCGGTAAACATGTACGCGATTCTTTGGTTTATTCCGCTATCGTGTATACTCCCTTTGATCGGAGTGTACGAGGGTGTAATAACAATGGGAGAACGAATTAGGGTCAGTTTGGGATGGATACGGGTTAGCTAACCCGTACCCACCCTGAACTGACCCTGACGCGCAAAGAAGGCAATGCTCAGAATACGGCGACCGATGCATTGGGGTCAGTTTAGGATGGATACGGGTTAGCTAACCCGTATCAACCCTAAACTGATCCTAGGATGCAAAGAAGGTAATGATTGCTCCCATGTGACGTCACAACGAAACATCCGCAGCTCCATTTCAAAACACAATCAGAAATTCATTTTGTTTCAAAAACCCGTCTCAGAGAAAAGGGTTAAAAGTGATAATTTTGGGAGTGGGTATCGGTGTTTTGGGCTAATTTTGTGTAAAATATGTCTTAGAATAATAAGAAACTCAACAAAGTTGTGAAGTATGTTTTATTTTCTTAAAAAAAACGCGGTCCTCTATTCTTGGCCTTTAGCCTTTTTATTTTGTTCTGTATTTTTGTACCTATTTCTTTGCCATTAAAAAGTTCATGTTCTTGGTTTGTTTTAAGTTTTGGCCTCATAATCTACAGAATAGCACGGGTGGTGGAGTACTTCGTTCCTTGAGTGCAAGAAGTTTTTGCAAAGCTAAATGCAAAGCCTTGTTTCACTTAAGGGACAAATTTATCAATTTTAGTAACGTGGGTAAATTATCAGACATAAACTATTCAATTTTTATTTATTTAAGTTTGCATTGATTATAAAAAGAGAGCATGTTGCAACCAAGAGGACCATGCAGGAAGGCCGGAGACACAGATTTGTAACTTTTTTAGGCCAAATTCATATTGATTATTATTAGATCACTAAGGAACAGTAGGCTTACCTTGACATGTCTGTATGCAATTCTGGCAATCTTGAAGTATAACCCAAACATTATGAACAATGGAATAACTAACAAGACACTGAACGATAGGACGATGCGTTTCAGGCCCATTATCTTTTCGCATTGACATTCATTGTTATAATCATCTGAAAAAAGACGAAGAAATGTATCTGTATGAAATCGCTATTAACACCTATATCCCTATTTCCCAAGGTCTTTATGGATAGTATCCACCAGTCAGAGTTCGAAGCCGTGAAATATGTTATTCATCAGTGATGATTTCACACAGAACCAAGGGGGCGCGGTGTCTCAGTAGGTAGAGGTTCAGGCTGCAAGCCGAGAGGTGCTCGGTTCGAATCACACCTGCGGCAACCGCGTTGTGTCCTTGGGCAAGACACTTCACCCCCATTGCCCATGTGGGGGCACGGTGACTTCGCGTACTAAGGCGTACTGCACGTTGATGGTGCACTTGTCTTCAACCAATGCTAACCAAGCTTGTGTGGATTTAGTATGTTAGGGAGCTGGCAGTTGCTCGCCGTTGCTCGGTGGGTCTCTCCGGGTACTCCGGCTTCCGCCACCCGTAAAACTGTCATGGTCATGATTAGCCACTGTGCAGAAATATGTGACCTTAAACACCAGTAAATAAACACTAAATAAATAACATCACACGGAACCAGGTGAGAAGCATATGCATGTTTCTTTCACATTTTTTCTTAACTCTTCCATAATGAGAATCATCAATGATAACGCTTATGTTTGTTTCTTTAACCCTTTACCCAACGTAACGGCCAAAACCGGCCAGCGCTATTCTCAAAAATCGCCAATTAATTTTCACTATTTTTTTCATTTTTTTGTCTCAAAAACATAGGTTATGACCCCTCGTTGGAACGAGCTCGTCGAGCTCGTTCCAACGAGGGGTCATAACCTATGTTTTTGAGACAAAAAATGAAAAAAATTAGTTATTCAAGAATTTTTTTTGCAAGTGTCGTCTGCTTTTCACGTTAGGTAAAGGGTTAACGCTTCCAACTCGGTGTGCAGAGAAAAATGGTAGTGGACGAGCAGACGATATAAAGGGCAACAAATCTCAAGTGAGGCTCGGTAATAATTTAACCCAACAGCTCGACAGAGCTGTTGGATTAAATTAATACTGAACCTCCCAACAAACCAGGGTGGTTTCGCCCATTTCGCCGTTGGCAGTATTGATTGAAATGATACCTTCCAGGGCGTTAATGTTGAAGAGGTTAAATTAAATACATTATAATTTTAGTGTATCAAATGTTTAAAAACGTGATGCATTCTGCTCTTTTGCTGTAAAGGCAACGCAGATATTTAGTTCAAACAATATTTTTATTTCAAAGCAAAAACCTGTTATCTCTATACATAATATTGAATAAAAAAGGTTATGACAAAGCGAAATCTAAATTAATAGTGCACACAATAACAGAGAGAAAATGAAGTTGAAAGTATGACAATAAAAAGAATTGTTTTTCAAATACCTGTAACAAAATGTACTAGGGACCGCGGTGGCTTATTGGTTACGGCATCAGGTTTCAATCCAAAAGGTCAACTGTTCGATTTCCACCAGGCGCAACTGTGTTGTGTCCTTGGGCAATGTACTTAAACTTGACTGACCACGTACGGGCATGACAGCGCTGTGTACTAAGGCGTACAGCACGTCGATGGTGCACTTGTCTTCAACTAGTGCTAACCCTGCTTGTGTGGAGCTAGTACAGTTCTTCGCCTTTGCTCGGGGCTCGTTCTGGATACTCCGACTTCGTCCACCCGTAAAACTGTCCAACAGGAGGTGACACTGGCTGTCGAATGTGTCGTTAAACCTCAATAAATAAGTGACAGATATATCACACATGTTTTTCTGTATGAATATGATAACTCAATTCAGTATTCAAGGCTTGACTGAAATATTTTGCTGCCAAGTGGAACGTTTGTTCGGTGCCAAATGAATTATTTTCATGCCAAGTGAATCTGATTGGAAATGAAAAAAAACAATAACCATGTGGGATCCTTTGGATTTAACAATGCGCCATATGCAGTGCCAAAGCACCCTGTTGCATTCAATTTCGAAATTTTAATTTAGTAGCACCTGACTCTTTTAACCCTTTCTCGAAAGAATCTGCCGCATCCGCCCATGTAATATGCAAATTCAGCAGTTGAAGAAATATTATTTTTCAAAAATGTCAACAAAACCATATCATGTGACCAGCTCGTTGGAACGAGCTCGTCGAGCTCGTTCCAACGCAACGAGGGGTCACATGATATGGTTTTGTTGAAATTATTTGAAAAAAATAATATTTAAAATAATAAATTTTGATATCGTCTGCGTTTTGTAAAGGGTTAAGTGTTTTAGACGCCAAATAAATCCAACAAATGATAAAGATATTGACAATAAAAACAAAAGTTAATTAATTTATAATTAATTAATTAGTTACGGCGCTATCATTAGTATTTACAAAATAATTTCATGCTTACCATTTCCTCACTGTTAATTGTTTCCCACTTCTTTGCTTGGCAAGGCTTCTATTGTTTGATACCTTGGTGACACCTTGGTAGGGAAAGAGGAGACTCGTTTCTGTTACCCCCTCCCCCGTGTGCTTTCCGATAACCAGGCGAAACAGAGGGGGAGATGCATACCTTTATTTATGCTACCAACGAGGAAAGTCCCGTTGCTGAGGTTACAATGAGAGAGGTGTGTGAGTGTTAGTCACCCCATGTTGTGTGCAGCTGTTGTTGACAAATCGGTCCTCTTGTATACCTTGCAATCCGATGTTTCTGCTTACTGTTGTTATCTTATCAGCTCATTGATATTTGACGGCCGTCATTCGGACTTGTTGCTTTAATTAAAGGCTATGGGATTCACGTTTTGTGACAAAACATTGACAGGAGGATTATAGACACTTCGGATCCTCCTCGTGTCCTACCGCGTGCCCTAACGCCGCCCCCTCCCACTCCCCACCTCTATAACCATTACAGAGTGTGCGTCGATAGTTGTGCGGCCTCGTAAACGTCAATGGGTCTCGTGAGATAGGCCAATCGACAGATGGATGTTCTATGTCGGAATATCGTGGTTCTATACAACTGGAATAAACAATAAATAAAGCAAAAGTGTCAAAAGATCCGCAATTCGCAAGATCCAGTGTCTGAAGTCTTTCATTGATCGACACGGTGATAAGAAAAGTTTCCAGCCCAATTATTTACAAGGCGATTATATAGAGTTACCTCCCTTAAACCGTCAGGGATACTCAATCTCCCACACACTGTTCGTTGATGGATTCCACGTTGTCGTATCGCTAATTTTCCATTTTTTGAGGTGAGACAAAAGGTGAATATCTAAAAATATGGGGAAAACATAGTAACTGTAGCTCCTGAAGAAGAACACTACATCCGTTATTTCGAAGAACACCTAGAGTGTTGTTGAGGCGTTTTCTATTAGCAAAATGACTTTTAGGTGGTCATACAACATTTGGAGAGATAATGTACTGTCATGGAAATTACACGAGATCTTTTAACCCTTTACCCAACGTAACGGCCAAAACCGGCCAGCGCTATTCTCAAAACTCGCCAATGAATTTTCATTATTTTTTTCATTTTTTGTCTCAAAAACATAGGTTATGACTCCTCATTGGAACGAGCTCGTCGAGCTCGTTTCAATGAGGGGTCATAACCTATGTTTTTGAGACAAAAAATGAAAAAAATTAGTTATTCAAGAATATTTTTTGCAAGTGTCGTCTGCTTTTCATGTTAGGTAAAGGGTTAATTGATTATATCACGGGCTTTTTGTGGCCTGTGTTATTCCATCTCAGATTGATTTGTCAATGCTACTTTCCCATTTCATTTCCACCTGTAAGAATTAGTTGATTGCTCCTGTTCACAAGGCAGGAATTTTGAAATACGACATTTTTGAATCAGCACTCTCTATTTGTGGAATAAGGAGGCTTCGATGATAGGAAATTTTGGAACTATATGCGAACATTTCGGGGCAAAAACCACAATTCGCTCAAAGGGTTGATGGAATCATAAACCTGACAATTATTGATTTTTATTTCTTTCCAAAGCAAGGGGTGGGGGGGGGGCACTAAAAATTTGCAAGACGTGACGTCCTATTTTTTTTTTACACCCACCCACCCACTACGTGCAAATTTTCTACTACCGTTCTCAGACACCCCCCCCCCCCCCACCCCCCACTCTCCCGTTAAAATCCAAAATAAGCTTATAAACTTAGTAGGCACAGCTGTCTTTAGGGGGTTTTCATAATGTTCTTAACCTTTTACCCAACGTAACGGCCAAAACCTGCCAGCGCTATTCTCAAAAATCGCCAATTAATTTTTATTATTTTTTCATTTTTTGTCTCAAAAACAAAGGTTATGACCCCTCATTGGAACGATCTCGTGGAGCTCGTTCCAATGAAGGGTCATAACCTATATTTTTGAGACAAAAAAAATGAAAAAAAAATAGTTATTCAATCATTTTTGGCAAGTGTCGTCTGCTTTTCATGTTAGGTAAAGGGTTAAACTGGTACCACCAATTTAAACCTCTGTGGACTGCTGTGGGCCCCAAATCTACAAATGACAAGCTGTTCATTATCAGGCTTGGCTAGAGCAGGTGTACATATACGGGAACAAATTTTCATTTGAATTGTTCCCAAAATATTGTCTGCACATTTTCTACATTTCGAACAAGACACCCACCCCTACTAACGTGTGACATTTTCCCAGTTTAAGCCCAATATTCTCACATATAAGACTTCCTGATGTTGTATTTATGTTAAGAGTGTGATGTACAACATCATCTTTAAGGTTCGAAACACAAATGATGGTATATATTAGCTGATATATTGATATATTTTTAACAAATTCAAAAAATTGCACAAGTTGGAAATGCACATTTTTGGCGTACTCAAGAGACCCACCCACCCCCACGTCACGTCTTGCAAATTTTTGGTGGCCTCCCCCTGTCCAAAGTGTGATTTACTGGGATTTCCGGGTTTGCTTACAAACGATAACTTCACAAGTGAATTATGCAAATTGGGCCATGGCCATGTACAATCAAAAATTGGGCCATGTATCTGTGCGCGCAAACGAAGACGTTTTGCCGTGTGTATAATGAGGGCTTCATTGTTTTCTTTTTTTTTAACCCTTTACCAAACATGAAAAGCAAACGACGCTTGCAAAAATAAAATTCTTGAATAACTATTGTTTTCATTTTTTGTCTCAAAAACATAGATTATGACCCCTCGTTGGAACGAGCTCGACGAGCTCGTTCCAATGATGAGCCATAACCTATGTTTTTGAGACAAAAAATGAAAAAAATAATGAAAATTAATTAATTTCCAGTCGCATTTTTTTCCTTCTTCCGTCACAAGTCTTCTTTGTATAAGGCAGAGGGGAATGGTGGCAGCAGTGAAAGAGGAGTTGATGTTGAAAGGGGTAGTGAGTAGTGAGTGCTTCCTCGTGATGCTGAAAATGAAGACGAGGTTGAACTTTGAAGCGAATGAAGATCTTGCTCTTGAAGAGAGTAGCCCTCCGGAACTGATTGCGAAGTACAGTGATTTGATAAGAAAGGTTCCTCAAGAAGCAGGATGTAAAAGGTCCAAGCAATTGTTGCAACCACTTTTGTTATACCGCCCACTTTTGTTATACCTCACCAGTTTTGTAATAGCGATCACCCATTTTTGTTATACCTCACCAGTTTTGTTATAGAACGCCAGCTTTTGTTATAGTTTGAGGTCACCATTTTTGTTATAGAAATCGCCCATTTTTGTTATAAAAAAACAGCTAGCCACTTTTGTTATATAAATCGCCAGCTTTTGTAACACTTGAAATCAAAACTTGCATTCGCCCCTATTCTAACGTGTGTTTGATGGATGTGATTTTGGTTGGAGTTGGGGTGTATTTGAAACGTACATGTAAGGAAAAGGGGAACACAAATTCGTTTTTATTCGATGGCCTGCATGCTTGCCTGCTTGCCTGCTGTCTGCCTGCTGACCGGCCGGCCTGCCCGCTTGTCTGCCTGCCTGCCTCCTAGCTTGCCTGTCCGATGATCACCCGGAAGCCCACCCGAAGCCCTCCCGCCCCCACCCGCCTGACCACCCGCTTGTCTGTCCGTCAGTCCGTTTGCCTGTCCGTTCAGGCTACTTCAGAAGTCCGTGTGTGAACAAGTTGAGCGTGCAGACGTTACTTGTGCAAACCGGTGATTTAACCACTGGTCCAGTCCCCTCTTCTGAGGAGCGGCCCCTCAAAACACCCACTTTTGAGGTGCAAAAACGGTCGCAGGTGCGGAATTTTACCCGTACCTAACACTGAAATCACCTCACAAGTACATCCGTTCGCCCGTCCGTGTTTAAATATCGTACCTAATGTGGTAAATCTTGCGTCCAGGACATCCTTAAGTTGTTTTGGGGATAATGTGGTAAACCACATTCTAGTTGTTATTTTAAAATATTTAATCTGATATAATTTTTCATTTGGCTAAACTTACCACATAAGGCCTTGGTAGACTTATAGAGGTTGTATGTCCAGTGGGGTCTGATGTACTATAACAAAAGCTTGCGTTCTATTACAAAACTGGTGAGATGTAACAAAAATGGACGGTCGCTGTTACAAAACTGGTGAGGTATAACAAAAGTGGGCGGTATAACAAAAGTGGTTGCCACAAGCAATAATTATTGCTGGAGTCTTATTGATCTATCCAAAAGGAAAGGAATGAGATGTCGCTGAAATGTGTGATAGTTGGAGACTTCAATTTTGACTGTCTCAACAATACACACCCAAGGATCAGGCAGCTGGAAAACGATTACAGCTTATCTCAAATTGTCAAAGACCCCACGCGGGCTGCTGTTACATTAAAATTCATAAAAAGTAAACCTGCCTGCTTTAAAAGACAAATTTGGGATTAGAGTAATATGGATGGAAACGGATTATAGGAACAGTTTGCTCAAACTACGTGGGAAAACCTCTTTACTGAAATTTTAAATGATACCACAGAGAGTCTTACATCGTATGGAGTCAGCTAAAAACTACATCCCAAACAAAACAATTATAGTACATCCGAAAGATAAACCATGGGTGAACTCAACGATCCGTAAAATGATGAGAGTGCGTGATCGATCACACAGAAAAGCAAAACAGACAAATAGGGCCCAGGACTGGCGAGATGTTGGCATGACAGAAATGAAACTATATCACTCATACGGACAGCCAAAGCGGAATACGATATTAAAACTGAAAATTATGTATCACCTCGTAACTTTGGCAGTAAACATTGGTGGGGGACCATTAAATCTTTCTCTAAAGAGCATAATCTATCGAGTGAACCTTTTCCGCCACTTGAAAAAAGTGGGGAAATAATTAGTGATGCAAAGTCGATTGCAGTCGTATTAAATACACACTTTGCTAATCAAGCTAACTCAGTTAGTGACAAAGAACTACCACCCATCCCACATTGTGAAATGAGGCTCGAATCCACAGTAATTTCCGAAGAGGATGTCATGTCAATTATTAGAAATTTAGACCCCCTGAAAACTAGTGGCCCAAATTTAATTAATAACAAAATTATTAAAGCATGGGCCCAAAAGTTAGCTCCCCTTCTAACTTATCTTTATAATCTGTCCTTATCACGTAATGAGTTTCCAAATTTATGGAAGATGGCTAGTGTTGTGCCTATTCGTAAGAAATTATCCGTTAATAACAAGGCAAATAAGTAAAATTCTAGAAAAAGTAATTAATTTCCAGTCGCATTTTTTCCCTTCTTGGTGGAAAACGGATTGTTAACACCCTTACTATCTGGCTTCTTCCCAGGTGACAGTACAACTTACCAACACATAGATATTGATAACATTATTGCCAGCAATATGGACACCAATAAAGAAGTCAAAATGGTATTCTGTGATATAAGTAAGACGTTCGATAGAGTATGGCATGATGGGTTAATTCATAAATTAGACTCTATTGGAATGAGAGGTAATCTGCTCACGTGGTTTAAAAACTACCTGATAAATCGATCCCAGCATGTAGTCGTAAATGGAGAGAAATCCAAAAATCAAATCATTAAAGCTGGCGTGCCATAAGGATCCGTTTTAGACGCACGTCTGTTTAATATTTACATAAATGACATTGTTAACGATATTATGTCTAATATTAGACTTTATGCCGATGATACTACATTTTATCTTGAAATCGAAGATGCAAACTTAGCAGCAGGAATTTTGAGTAATGACTTGAGTAAATTGCTCAGTGGTCTAACACATGGCAGGTCTTATTCAATCCAGTAAAGACCGAATCATTGTACATTTCAAGTAAAGTAAACTCTACGCTTCGTCCCCATCTTTACCTCCTAGGGCAGCAAACAGAAGAGACGGACACTCATAAACATCTTGGGCTGATCTTTTCAAAAACGGGACAATGGGATTCACATGTAGAGAGTATTATAAATAAAGTCAGCCCTATGATGAACTGACTAAGAAACCTAAACTACAGACTGTCTAGATACACATTGGAAACTCCATATAAATACTTTATTCTCTCGCGTTTTGAATATGCCGATGTTATATGGGATGGTTGCTCGGAGACTAACTCAACACTCTTCGAAAATCTGCACTTGGATGCTCTACAATCTATAATAGGGGTAATTAGGGGTACAAGTCATCACCTTATTTATAGGGAATCGGGTTTCATCCCTCTCAAAGAGCGCAGATGACGTCACAAATTAGTCGCTTTGTACAAAATCATATTCAGAAACGTGCCAAACTACATTAGGCTACTCATTCCGCGATCTGTATCAGAACTGACTTATCACCCTATCAAGATCTTCAAACTCACCAAGGGAAATTAAATGCAACACTAATATGTTCTCTAACGCGTTTCTGCAGTCAGCGGTAAACTTTTGGAACGGCCTAAGTGCAGATCTGCAAAACTGTACTTCCGCAGACATATTTAAGAAGACACTTGCAATTAGCGACACTGTCGTTCCTGGGTTTTATTATGTGGGTGGCGGAATAGAACAAAATCTTTCACACGAAGCTGCGTTTAAATTGTAGTGATTTAAACGGACATAAATTTGATAGATTTATAAGTGATAATGCTTATTGTAGCCGTGGCTATTTATATGAGGACACTGAACACTATTTATTATTGTGTCCTCTATATACAGAGCAAAGAAATTCGCCTCTAACAAAACTGGACCGCACCATCAATATCACTCTAATGTTATATGGTGATATAAAGAAAACTGCTTTGGGAAATGCCAGTATATTCAGTACGGTACAGGAATATACTAGGCAAACAATGAGATTCGAGTGAATAATTATTAGCCAGTGGAAATGAATCCTTGTGCTTTGCCCTTGGAGAGTGATTTTTGATAGTGCACCCCAACCCGGACGCGCGTACTGTTGGACTATTATACCTTCATCTCTATACCAGAGTGCCCCCATACCCGATAGGTAATATATATATAAGAAATGACGGGATATTATATGGTACTTTCTTTCTAATTCATTCGATCAGTTTCTGTTTATGTACAGTTGCACTTGCACCATTGTAAGTGTGTGTTTCTGTAGGGTACGGCGTTAATATAGGCACTGCCTGTTCGCCAAACCTCATTCCAATGATGAAATAAAAATATTGTTTGTAAAAAAAGGGTTCAAGCGTGTAAGGGCTGACGAAATCTTACAAATTTGCGTTGGGCAGTTTTTCAATTTAAAAATACTTTAGTTCAACACACAAACAGTTCCTTGCGTGATTCCAGACTCCGTGCTATAGATTTCCCGGGTATCGTGACCGACTTTCGGAACCGGGAACCCGGGAATTCCCGTTCCCGGGATTAAACCCTAGTTAGATCGCGTGATAAATCGTTTCCCTTTTCATTGCGCAATCACACTTGTAATTTAGGGGCCGCAGTTGTATTAATATTAACAGTAAATGATAGGCACGGTGTTTTGTAGCTTATTGACTATACATATATTTCATAGATTAGTTTCGAAGAAAAAGCTGACTAAAGATGGAGATAATCACTCACCTGGTTCAGAGCGGTAGTACAAAATAAAAGCTGTGCCGAAGGAGGCTGCCCATATAAATAGTACGACAAATACCGCGACTTTCTTTCTGAGATACAATTGATAATGCAGCGGTTTGGCAATGGCAAAATATCTGCTGATGGTAATAGCAAGTAGATGGTAAGATGAGCAAATCTGGGTCGTTGTTACGGCTATAAATATACCATTACAGACCGGCCAGTGTCCTGACAAAAAAAAATGAAAAGTGGTACAAGTAAATGACGAATAATTTTGAACAGGTAGCACGATTTTAATTATGGTAATAACCCTTTACCCAACGTAACGGCCAAAACCGGTCAGCGTTATTCACAAAAATAGCCAATTAATATTCATTATTTTTTTTTTTATTTTTGTCTCAAAAATATAGGTTATGACCCCTCTTTGGAACGAGCTCACCGAGCTCGTTCCAATGAGGGGGGGGGGGGGGGGTCATAATCCATGTTTTTGAGACAAAAAATGAAAAGAATTAGTTATTCAAGATTTTTTTTCAAGTGTCGTCTGCTTTTCGTGTTAGGTAAAGGGTTACAAGTTCGAAGCCGAAATTATGCTGTTTTAAACAGATCTATGGACCGTTTGCAGATTAGATCTGAGGGCTTAGTGTGATAGAGCAGCCGATGCTGCTGTATCACACCAGACCCCCAAAGAGTGGGATCGGATGATCCACCTTTGCGGTTTGTGGTTCAGGAGTTCTCTAAACTTTTTTAAAATTATGAAGCACTGGGCGGAAAAAACTCAACAGAGGTACTCTCTCTCTCTCTTTCTCTCTCTCTCGTCTCTCTCTCTCGCGCTCTCTCTCTCTCTCTCTCTCTCTTGTTGATGCGATCTTAGTGCGTCTGAAAGTAAATATATGAAATAGCTTTACCCCAATAGTAATGTTATGCGAAAGACTGAGATTTGGGCTGAAATTAGATGACTGCGGAAAATGACTCGCACTGACCGTTACGGGACGCCGGCCGAAAACTGACTATTATGAAACGCGTTTTATTTCATTTGTTTTACGTGTTTATACCGTTTGTGATACTGTAAACCAGGTAGCAGAGTTGGGTGATTTTCGGTTTTCTGGTTCGGTTGCAGTTTTATTTGCGGCAAACCGAAAAACGGAGCACGAAGACCCACCAAAACCAGCCGAACAGTTTTTGTGTGTTTGTACTTAAGCAGATCAAACTATCTTACTGGGAGGGAACTGGACTAATGACCTTAATGGACCCTCGTCACGACGAGCGACGTGTTATTTATCTAACAATCATATAGATTTTGGCCTGAAAACTACGAGAAACGGTATATATCACATAATGAGTTCCGATTCCGTATCACATAGACGACTCAATCTATCTCTTATCATATAGACGGCTCGTTTCCGGTAAGACAGCGATCATAACAGACGCATGAATACAGTCTATGTGCTTTTCAGTGATGGACTCAGCAGCTCATCGCCTCCAAAACAAAACAAAATTCCTCACGGTCAGCGATAGAACTATTAATAGCCAATGACCCTCCACAATAAACACTGATTAAACGAAATAAAAACAAACCTTTACTAGTTAAACAGTTGGAATGGGCAAACTATTTAAAAATAAAGTGACACTGAGAGTGAATAATTTGACAAAACAGCTTTGAAAATTGCGGTGACCGCGTTACTCATTGTTTGTTACAGTGCACAACAAAAAAGAGTCCCATAAAATACGTTTTTTAAAAAACTTGTTCTCACCCAACATTATGTCCCAAAACTGTATATATTTAAGATGTAATCTTTTTATGTTACAGAATTATTAGATAAATGAATTATCATGATAATGTGCACGTCCTGTGATTTGCATCCGATTCTCGGTGGTGTCCAAAAATGGGATCACAACTCACCGGCAAAGCTGGCTCGTTGAGACCCCATTCTGGATACCACCTCCAATCTGATACAAATCACAGGACATGCACATTATCACGATAATCTGTATTAATCACACACCTGTTAATGTAAAACACGAGATTTCCACCGTTCTGCCTGTACGACAAAAATAAAATTGTATCGCACATGTGGTGATACAAAACACGTTCGATTTTGTTTCCAACGTAAACAGAGAAGGAACTCGTGTAAATAAATCGCGTCATCATTGGTCGAATGCACCGGAGTCGAGATCGCTTAGAAATTCAAAGTTCCTCATTTAGATTTGTTTACCCGGGATATTTAACAATCAGCTTCGAGTGAAAAATTTACAAAATAAAAATAACATTCTGACTGCTTGTTCCGTGACAAAAACTTTCCACAACTAGAACTATAGTTATGGAGTGTACTAAACTTATCAGCCATTTTAAAAACATTTTCGTGTGTTATTCCCTCAGTTTAGTCAATATTTATTTGGAGTTCAATCATCGTAACCGTGACACTGATCGGTGTCAATTGGTTTCGATCATTTGAATGCCTTATGAATTAAAAAGCAGATTTAGCTTAGTACCCCACCACCTATCAGTGATGTCTTGTTGACAACGAAGAAAACGGGGAAATTATACAGTTGAAAAGTACTTTTTAGTTCAATTTTCTTGTAGACTCGTTGTTACATGGGAGGTGTGTGATAAATACAGAACCGAACATACGTTTAGTTTAGTTTAGTTTAAATGAATTATTTCACGTAACCAATCCAGTCAAGCGATTACTCTGTTTATTTCTTTTCATTATTAACGATAATTATATTATTTAACCCTTTACCTAACGTAATGTCCAAAACCGGCCAGCGCTATTCTCAAAAATCGTCAATTAATTTTCATTATTTTTTTTTATTTTTGTCCTGTTGAATAACTATTTTGTTTTCATTTTTTGTCTCAAGAACATAGGTTATGACCCCTCACTGGAACGAGCTCGTCGAGCTCGTTCCAATGAGGGGGTCATAACCTATGTTTTTGAGACAAAAAATGAAAAAAATAGTTACTCAAAAGTTTTTTTTTTCAAGTGTCGTCTGCTTTTATGGTTAGGTAACGGGTTAAACTGTATTTTATTTCGAAGTTAAAACCGATACATCATAGTGTAATAATCAACACGAAACACAGTATAATCATTGAAAGTGGATTCAGCAGCAAGCATCAGTGCTTATGTAAACTGTCTCCATAAGACAAATTGAACATTAGTGCACACATATATTGCGAGTGGGTCATATAAAGTATCAAATTAGGCTGAAAGGCACAGTTAGATTTATGGAAAGAGTAGATACTAAAGAAAAACCTTGGGAAGAGTTATCGGAAACGAGATCGTTTGTGAAGAGAAATTAGGGAAGATAAAAGAAATGAAATAAAAGAAATGAAATACCCAGATTAGACAGATGATATTTATCTATTTGTTAGAGTTTAACGACAATTTAACAGCCAGGGTCATATCGTGTCGGTGACGGTTTTACGGGTGGAGGAGGCCGGAACAACCGGAGAGAACCACCGAGCAACGACGAGCAGCCTTCAGCTGTCCACCATCGTAACTCTGAACTCTGCACCGCGGCACAGGCAGGGTTAGATTGGCAGAAGACATGCGCACCATCGACGTGCAGTACTCCTCAGTGCACTGCGTCATCGTGCCCCCATGGAGGCAGTCGGAGACAGATGATTCCTCAGCACTTCAGAGGAAGTCGATTGCTTTGGCCCAGGATAACACGATATCCTGGACCGAAGCAATCGAGTGCGATAATTCTTAACCCATTCAAACGGATGTGCGGTTCTGTAAATTTTTTATATGTTCGTCACACATAGAAAAACTGAACTGAAGCCTAAATATTTTCCTTAAACCGATATGTAATCTGAAACATCATACCGGCCGTACGTTTCGAAAGGGTATTGTATACAAAGCTTATACCCTGTTGGGCGTAGGGGTATGCTGATCATTAAATGGAGGAACGTCTAATTCATATTTTTCATTGATATACCTTATATAAACCGAAATTTTGGTGGGTATTTGTCATATTTTATGGGGCACCCGAATCACCGGGCACCCGAAGTAGAATTCTATGCACGAATGAAAGCGTAGCCCCAGTGTCCCATTCTCGGAATTGTGTCTTCACCCAGACAATAATTTTTCTACAAAATATCATCTTATATTGAAAAAGGCGAGAGAAGCAAAACAGAGCAAGTAGATTTCAAGGTTATTATTTTTTTTTGGCGGGGGGTGGGGGGAGGGGGCGTACAGTACAGTCGCCGTGGGCAGTCACTTTTCCACATGTCCACAGTGGGCGCCCACTGGTTTTCCACAGAAATTAGTTTGATACCAATTTCTGTAGACTTCTGTGGGCATGTAGTTCTGTGGAAAAAAGCCTGGGGACTTCTGTGGAAAAGATTACTGAACGATGGTAATGCCGGACGGCAGTGTCCACATAATTAATCCGAAACACCTCTGCCCACAGAAATGTAACTGGAAGTAATTTTTAACACGCCTTGATAGAGTAGGACGATATTTAAAAATATTTATTTCTGTATCATTTCAATTTGCAAGCACAGGTCATTTTTGTTTTTTAAAAAAGGAAGAAAATTGATAACTTGTCATAATTACGTTACACTGTCTCGATCCGCAAGTATACAGAAGAAGTCTCCTTGGTTACGAATCGAAATTAAGTATTTTTATTGTTTACTAATCATATATATTTCATTTTCAGGTTATTTTATTCAACTTTGTGGGGAGTTAGTTTAGTATAGTAACTGGGACAAAGTTAGGAGGTCTTAAATAAAACTGTGAGCGCTAAGTTGTCGAACGGTTCGTCGTGTTGCCTTTTGTCGCGTGTCGCGTGTTTACAATTTTCCCTGTCCGATCGCGTAATTTTGTCTTGATGATGGCGAGCAGGTCTGTTCAGACGGAGGTAAGTATGGAGGTAAATACGTGTAATATCGCGGTCCAGGTCAACGGTGCCAACGGAGTAAGTATTGGAGTGCAGACAGAGGTCACTGGGGGTGTCGGTCAGAGCCGGGTTGGTGGGGCCACCGATGGCGATATTGGGCTTGAAGTTTGTAAACAGTGTTCTATGATGTATGGGGACTGTCGCTCGATGGGATATGGAGAGGTATGTGTAAACTGTCAGGAAATCCTCCGCCTACTTGAGACAATTGTTAAGTTTGAGGGGGAGATTGCTGAGCTGAAGGGAAGACTTGGTAGGGCGGGGCTGTCTGGAGTTACGCCTGTGAAAGTGGCTTTCCGAGAAGGATGGAAGGTTGTCGGTGGTTCCAAGAGGAAACATGGGGGTAGAACCTTTGATGTGAATGAGGTAGGTGATGAGGTGGGGGCTGCTAGAAAAGTACGTAGGACAGATGAGGGGGGCCCAGGCCGGAGCAATGCTGTAAAGCGTTTGGCGTGGACTACCAAAAGTGGTAGGAAAGGGGGGCCAGAGAAGCAGGTAGATAGGGGTGTAAAGTCCAAAGGCAGTGGGGAGTGCAGCACCAGAAACAGATTTGATGTGCTCGATTCGGAAGAGACAGAGGAGGAGATGGAGGTAGTTGCAACAGATAGTAGCTTGGGGTCTAGGCCAGGAAAAAGGAGGAGGGATCCGGGGGAAGACCAGGGGAGTAGTCCAGGTAGCTCAGGGCCTGGAAAGAGACGGAGGGACAAGGATAGGAGTAATCCTAGGTCAAAGATACCGATACCGATATTGAGTCCGAGGGGGGCTGTTGGAGAGGAAGAGGACGCTGTAAACAATAGGAGACTAGAGGAGATAAATAGGGCGAGGTCCAAAAGTAAGTTGGTGGTTGCGGGAAGTAGCATAGTTCGGGGGATCGACAAGGTTGTCTGTGGTCCGGACAGTAAAAATAGAACAGTTCTGTGCTTTCCGGGGGCTAAAGTGGAGGACCTGAGGGATAGAGTGGACGGTATTGTAGCTGGGTCGGGGCCTGATCCGGTAGTGGTATTACATGTGGGGTCCAATAACATCAGGGAGAGGAAATCAGTTCGTTTGGTGGACACATACAAGGACCTAATTAGTAAGCTACTTAGCAGGAATGCTCGGATCATCGTTTCAGGGGTGCTCCCCGTTATGGGTGGTGGAAATGAGAGGAACTCGCGGATTATGGCACTAAACGAGGAGCTGGAAGAGCACTGCAAAGACTTGGGAGTACATTTCATTGACCACTGGGATTCATTCTGGGGACAAGGAGAGTTGTATGGGCGAGACGGATTGCATTTAAGTAGGATGGGTACAGACCTGTTGGGCCAAAAAATCTTACAGGTGGCTGGGCCTTTTTTGGAGAAAAGGGGGGTAGGGGACCACAGCCGATAACCCAGAGTGGCACAAATGCTGGGAACATGGGAAGAACAACAAACATGCACAATACAGGGACATACCAGGGTTATAATAATGTGCCAGTGATGACAAAAAAACAAAGATTCATTAAGTTTGGGTACTGCAACATCCAGGGTCTGCACAAGAAAGTAAGCGAAATATCAACAATGATGGACGAAGGAGACTTCGATATAATGGGTCTAAGTGAGACGTGGATACGACGGGATGAGCGGGTTGATCAGATGAAGGGTTGCGTGTGGATAGGAGCTGGGCGAACTGAGGGTCAGAAATGGGGTGGGGGTGTTGGCATCTACGCTAAAGAGGAATTACAGCCCTCATTGATTACAGATCTCACAGAAGCAAGGACTCAGATTCCAGTATCCAACGAAATAGTCTGGGCAAAAATCAAGTTAGGAAACAGGAGTGTTGCCGTTGGTGTTGTATACTTAGCAGTGGAGGGAAGTAAGCCCGAGTGGAATGATTCAATATATACAACTCTTAGATCGAATATCACAGAGCTTGGGAGCAGAGGGTTCAGTATTGTCCTAATGGGGGGCTTCAATGGGCACATCGGGGATAAGGAGGAGGGCATACAGGAAGGTGATAGGAAAATTAACACGAATGGGAGGAAGATGTTGGACCTATCAAAAGAGCTTGGTTTAAAGATCCTGAACAGGGATGCGAAATGTAAAGGTAAATGGACCTGGGAGAGGAACGATAAGAAAACAATAATTGATTATATACTCACTGACATTAGCGTATGGAGGGAGGTTATAGATGTAGAAATAGATGACGAGGGAAAAAATGACTTAGGTAGTGATCACAACCTGATAACAGTTAAGATTATGGGCAAAAAGACGAATAGAGACAGAAATACCTTCAAGGAAGTTTGGGGACTAAAACAAGGAGCCGACTGGAAGCAGTTTCGGGAAAAACTAAAACCAAATCTTGAATGTATACCTAGGGATGCAAATGTCCAGAGTATTTCAGATGGCATAGTAAATAGCCTAACAGAGGCAGGGAAGGAGTGTATAGGAAGGGTGAGGGTCCCAACGAGAGAGCTTGGATACAGGGTTAACGAGGGACTGAAAAAGGCTATAAAAGAAAGGAAGGTAAAATGCGCTGCTTACAGAAGAAGTAGGAAGCTTAAAGGGGTGGATAACAATGACACGAGACTAATGAAAGGAGAATATGAACTGGCACGGAAAAAGGTGAATGAGATAAAGAATAATAATAGGAAGGAGCGCAATTGCAGTCTTGCCAGAACAATAAAGAAAACGGGGGGTTCGAGCTCAAACGTATTTTGGAACTGGGTAAATAAACGGGGGAAAAGTAGTGTGCAGAGTATCAAAGTGGATGGGGAAAGTACAGAAGATAAAGGCCGTATCGCTTCAGAGTTAGTCAAGCACTGGGAAAAGATAAACGATAGGCGATGGGGCAGTGGGTCCCCACCAAAAAGAAATACACTGGTGGAGGAGAACCTATCCAATCGTGTATGTAGCGAAATAACGGCAGAAGAAGTGCGGAACGTGGTCTCGAAATTAAAAAATGGTAAAGCGGGAGGGACTGATGAAATTCCGAACGAATTCCTCAAAAATGGAGGGGAGGCACTTATTGAAGTCCTGACAAACCTTTTCAACCTGGCTCTGCGAAAGCAAGAGGTCCCCAGAGAGTGGAGGGAAAGTAAGGTGTCGTTCATACACAAAAAGGGGGATAAGGAAGTTCTAGATAACTATAGGGGGATATCAGTTAGTAGTAACATCGGAAAAGTATTCTGTAAGGTCATATACGGTAGACTAGAGGAAGTTATTGAAGAGAAAGGTTTTTTAGGAGAAATTCAAAATGGTTTCAGGAAAGGACGAAGAGTCACTGATCACCTATTTACACTCACCCAACTGATAGAATCAACAAAGGCTGAAAAGAAAAAGATGTTTCTGGCATTTCTAGATGTGAAAAAAGCGTACGACCGAGTGTGGAGGGAAGGTATGTGGCGAAAGCTCGAGGGCATCGGACTGGGGGGTGACTTTGTGGGAATCATGAAAGCAATGTATACAGATGTGCAAAGCCAACTCAGTCTAGGGAGTATCACTACAAAACGAGTCCCTATGGATATAGGCCTCAAGCAGGGGTGTATCTTTTCACCGATTTTGTTTGCATTGTATGTTAAAGATTTAGGGGACGAACTAATTCAGAGTGCGGAGGGGGTAAATGTTGGAGACATAAAGATACCAGGCTTATTCTTTGCGGACGACATGGTGTTAATGTCTAGAACTGAACAGGGGCTAGAGAAACTGCTGGAAATTGTTGGTAGATATGGGAACACTTGGCGGCTAGAACTAAATGAAAATAAAAGCAAGGTAATACCCGTTGGACGCAAGGTAGATATGACGAAGAGATGGAGAGAGGGGGAGTTCTCAATCCCCGAAGGGGAAAGCAAACAAATCACTGTAGGAGAAACGGGAGAGTATGAGTATCTAGGGGTAAGCATAAATATAACGGGAAGAGGGGTGTACAGAAATTACTCAGCCAAACTGATTCTGAAGGGGAAAAGAATTCTGAACCAACTAAAACTTTTAGGGAAAAATAGTTTCAACAAGGTCTTTGTGGGGAAAACACTGTGGGAGAGGGTGGGTTTACCAAGTATAACGTATGGCACGGACGTGATTCCATTAAACCAAACCGTTATTAAGAAGTTGGAAAATACTCAAAATGATGCCGGCAGATGGATAACAGGGTCGAGTAATGCTGCAGCTTTGGAAGCAGTAAGGGGGGAGCTTGGGTGGGTGAAAATCAAGGACAGGGTAGATTTGGGAAAACTGTGTTACTTTAACTACTTGAGAAACCTGCCTGACAACCGGTGGTGCAAATTGATGCTCGATACCATTTGGAATTCTAATATAGAAACGGGGTGGTCAAAACATGTGAGGGAACTAATGGACAATTACTCTATAGAGGTCACAAACATAGAAGTAGGAATGAAAGAAGGCAAAAGGTTTGTCAAAGAGAGAGTCATGGAAGATTGCAATCGAAACTGGCGAGCAGGGGTTAGCGTGAAAAGATCACTGCAGGGGTTACAATATAAAGAAAAGCCAGCTTTTGAGAAGTACCTAGATGGCACCTTTGGAGGGTCACTGCTGTTCAAACTGAGATCAAGATCACTGGAGCTTCGGGGAAAAATTGGGAGAGACGGGGAAAAGGGATGCCAAATGTGCCACTCTGGAGTAGTGGAGACCCTGGAACATTTTCTCTTGGAATGCCCACAGTATATACCTCATAGAATAAAATTTACTGGAAGAATAATGCAGAAGTGGGGTGAAGAAACAAAGGATAGATGGCTGAAGGGGGACACGTTGGGGAGGGTAGGAATGCTTATTGAAGAAATTGAAAAAGAGGAAGTGAGGGACACTATTAAGCAGTTTATATCTGAATGCTGGGAGGAGAGGAGCGGAAGAGGGGGTGGGGTGCAGGGGGAATGATGGCCTTCTCTTATGAGGACCGCGACAAATCAGCGGCTGGCCAAAGAGTTATTATTATTATATTCACAATGTATTTTCTCGATGTAACCGTGTATAAAGGCAAGCAATTTCAGGCGTCCGGTCATTTAGATTATAAAGTATATTTTAAACCAACTGATTCACATCAATTGTTGCACACTAAATCATTTCATCCTCAACATACATTTAAAGGTATCATCAAATCACAGCTCATTCGTTTCCACCGCAATTCAAGTGATAAGGTAAATTTCAATGAGGCTTGTTCTACTCTATTTGGCGCCCTCAGATCGAGAGGGTACTCGCTGCGCCTTTTGCGTAGCCTGAAATCCCAAACCTTGAAAAAGCTCGAAAGTCCAGCTGAAACTACCGATTTCGAACCACTGAAGATTGAACACAACAGACCGTTGCAAAATAGTAGTGGCGCGGTATTTAATTGCAAAAAGCCTCGTTGTAGACTGCATACTTTTATGCCTGATCAGAAAGAGGAATTTTCCTCCGAACAAACGAAAAATCATTATCAGATCCGTAACCCCCTCCATTGTGATTCACCAAACATTATTTACCTTATCACTTGTAAGCGATGTCGGAAACAGTATGTTGGTCAAAGTCAAAATCCTTTTCGAGAACGTGCTACTAGACACAAACAGGATATAAAACATAATGCTGATGCCCCAGTAGCACAACATTTTAACCTTCCTGGCCATTCTTTGGACGATTTCGAAATCCACCCAATTGAACAACCACCAATTAAAGACACATTAGAAGAAACGGTTGAATTTAGAAAAAAACGTGAAGCTTTTTGGATCAATACGCTTCAAACCCTCTGGCCATTTGGTATGAACATATCAGAGGGCGAATGCGAAAGGAGGTCCATCATTCCTTTCACTTTAACGTACAACAGAATGAATATCGAAATAGCAAAAATGTTAAAAGATGAATTCAATTTTACCAATGCTAAATTAAATGAACCTTTGAATCTTCGACCTGTCATCGCCTATAAGAAAAACAAAAGCTTGCGTAACATCCTTGTAAGGACTAAATTAGAGCCCATCAATGAATAACATCAATTATTGCCAGTCAGTTTAACCAGTTCCTAAGCTCATCACTTAGTTTAAATCAAATTTGGTGTAATTTTTTGTCATGTTTGAAACCCATCTGGGTTCAGTAAATGAAAACAATTTTTCGGCGGCATATTAAAAGAAAAAAACGTTTCAGTATGAAATGTCTGTGCCAGTGCGATTTTTTAACCTCAAACACACACAGGCGAGTGCCAGAGTTCATTATGCCCAAAAACAAAATAGGTTCTAATTTCAATCATGTGTATGTATTTCCTAAATAAAATTATTGTTTATTTCTTTATATATTTATTTATTGATTATTTTTAATTTTTTATTAATTTTTATTTATTTATTTATTTATTTATTTATTTATTTATTTATTTATTTATTTATTTATTTATTTATTTATTTATTTATTTATTTGATTCATTTATTTGATTCATTTATTTAAATTATTATTTTTATTTAATTTTTCATACCTTTCACACAATGTAGAGGTTCAGAAGGTAAAACACACAATTTCTACGTGGTGTAAAATATTTTCCGTCATCAACCTCCGTCGGGGGATATTCATTCCAACTGATAACATTCGTGAGGCATCATGATCTTTGGCGTTATTTTTTCATTTATTTCTTTAGTCACAATATATTTTATCAAACCATTTTTTCATATTATTTTCACATACTTCTGAAGCCAGTAAAGCAAACCGCTCCCGATTGGTTTTACTTAAATCAAAGCCAACCAATAGGGCTTCATGGGGTCAGTAAAGTAAACCACTCACTGACTGATTAAAATTCAATGGAAGCCAATCAATAGGGCTTCATCTAACTTGTTTGGACGACACAAACTGAGTTGTGAAAAACAAACTTGGGACATCTCAGATTGAAAAGAATTAATTAGATGAGTGACATTTGTCAGCTTGTTACCGAGTTTAATTATGTACTGAGCTGTGAAAAACACCCCCAGCCCACATATGGATATATACCATGCATGCCCTCCCAAAGTTGAAATCATTTTCCTCAAAGTCTCTTTGAAAAAGCCAAACCAAGCGAAACGCGTCGAGACAGACGGATTATTTTCTACCTTTGCTGAAAACTACAACCAATCCAGGTATCTTCTCTAATAGGTAATATCTAGATTTCATTTTAATTTATTTCATTTCTTCATTTTAATTTCATTTTAAATTCATCTACTTATTCTTCAAATGGCTCAAAAAAGACAGAAGCATCAGGGAAAGAGAGTTGCCTAGTCTGGAAGGGGCCAGGAACAATCGTTCCAGGCCTATTCTAGATTGGTCAAGGCCCTTTTCCAGGTGATTCAGTGTATGCACCATATTGGGCTCCTAGAGCAGCATTTGGCCAACCGGGATTTCCCGAAGCAGTTGGAGAAGAAAGTAGATGAGTTAGGGGGCTTTCTAAAGCCGGCTGTTCCCACCCCACACATTTTTTCTGTTTTTCGACAGATTAGTGTGGGATGGGCCAACCAAACGTTAAATGCTTTAATTGAGCATTATAAGATAAATTTAACCCAGTTGAAGTCTAAGATAACTTTGGCTATGCGACCACCTCCTGGACTCGAAAAGATAGACTTCAACAGCGCTTCGGCGCGTGCCTTGATCTGGGCTCAAAAAAACTTTAAAAACAAGTTGACAGGTAAGACGATTTCGGCCTATGAGTCTTACATTTCGGAACTTCGCCCAGCGTCTGGAGTAAGGAACAATACGGGAGGGAGCAAGCAAACTCCGGCCCGTGTTGTCCCTCTACCCCAACGCGAAAAGCAAAATAAGAAAAGATCAAGGCAAAGCACTTCTCCCTCTTCTTTTCCTTCTACTTCTTCTTTCTCTCAGAGTAAGCGCCTCAATTTGCAAACATCTCCGGTCCATATTGTGACTGAAGATGCTCGCAAATTGAGTAACGCTGTCTCGCCTCGTCTTGTTCCTCTACCTCCTACTCCTCCTCAGCCTTTCTTCTCTAGTTCTCCTAGTGCTCTCACTAGAACTCCTCCTCCTCCTTCTGTTTCTTCTCCTGTTTCTGTTTCCTCTCCTGCTTCTGTTTCTTCTCCCCCTTCCCCTGCATCTAGTGTGGTTCAACCAGGTATATCGTACTCAGAGAAAGTCAAATCACCGAGCCGCAACTCGGGCCGCTCATTTAATTCTAAATTCTCCCAGTTTCGGCATAAAAGCGGAGTTAATTTTGACAAAAGGAATTGGCGCCTCCCCGATGTTTGTAAAAACATCCTTATGATTGGAAGTTCAAATTTAGGACGCATTGATCGAAATCCCCATCCGGACATCCAGGTGGAGTGTTACCCCGGCGCCAAATTCAATCATCTGCGCTCTATGTTTAAAGGGCACAGGGGCCAGTCCAGTCCCCAAAAAATATTATTAAATATTGGCGTGAATTCTCGAAACGATAATTCTGATCTCGTAGTTAAGCAGTTGCGGAATATGCTTAGCGATATCAGGGTCAAGTTTAGATCAGCAAAAATTTATTTCGCTGAACTAAACTTTTCGCAAAAACTCCCTCAGGCTGAGAGGAGAACTCTGAGCATCATCAACGAAACCATTCGGAAAGTGAAGGACGTTAACGTGATACCAAAAATTGATGACGCAAAGTTTGATGTTGCTCAGGATTTAATCCATTGGACCACGAGAACCGCCAATATTATGTACGATCACTGGTTGAACCACCTAAATTTAAACTAAGTAAAGGCAAAGGTAACAGCCGCCTAACAGATGTGGGATTAGGAACTAATGTGGTTAACCTGTCTGGCACCAATGACCTAACAACCCAAGAGAAATCTCTTTTAGATCGCGGTTTAACTTTTGTACCAGCACCAAAGCCTAAAACTGATAACCAAACAAATTTACCATCATACAACTGTAATTTTCTTAGGCAAATGAAATTAGCAGACCGCTTTAGAAACTCCAGCGGTCGGAAACTTCCTTTCACAGAATCATCTGGTTGGTCACCTCCAGATAGTGAAGTAGATCCCGAAATTATTGAGGCTAGTAAACGAATCATCAAAAAGGTGTTCAGCATGAACATACTCTCCGATAAAGACAATTTAACAGCTGGTGAACGGAGAGCCCTCACGAAACTTCGAAAAAATAAGAAATTAGTAATTAAACCAGCCGACAAAGGTGGGTCGGTAGTTGTTCTATCTCGGGATAATTATATAAAGGAAGCCATGAGACAACTCAGCAATACTAAACATTATAAGAAAATAGATTCACTTATTTGGCCTAGTAATATCGAAAAATTCAATAAGATCTTAAAATTTCTCCTCGACGAAGGTCACATTACCAAAAAACAATTGAAATATTTAACAGCTAAGCTCAGTGCTCAAACAAGACAATTTTATATCCTACCAAAGATCCACAAGGACCGTTCTTCATGGACGGATGACTTAACTCCACCCGGGAGGCCAATTGTATCAGATTGTAATTCGGAATCTTATGCGATCTCGGAATTAATTGATTATCATCTGAAACCTATAGCAAATAGACATCCGAGCTATCTAAAAAATACACAGGATTTCCTGTCAAAAATTTCGAAATTGAAAATATCGAAAAATGCAATTCTGGCTACTTTGGATATCGACAGTATGTATACGAACATT
The DNA here is from genome assembly GCA_031216915.1 of Pictodentalium vernedei. Taxonomy (NCBI): domain Eukaryota; kingdom Metazoa; phylum Mollusca; class Scaphopoda; order Dentaliida; family Dentaliidae; genus Pictodentalium; species Pictodentalium vernedei. Next base: position 57,844,321 of record CM062296.1, read on the forward strand.
GATATTGATAAAGGTGTTAAATCAGTTAAAAATGCATTTGAAAAATATCCGGATGCGAAACGCCCGGATGAACAAATTTTGGATCTTTTAGAGCTGAGCTTAAAAGGTAATGACTTCCAATTCAATGGAGAATATTTTCTACAAATAATGGGTTGTCCTATGGGCAAAAGATTCAGTCCTAATTTTGCAAGCATTTATGTAGCGGAATGGGAGGAAAATGCCTTAAGCAAATGTGCAAAGCATCCTCTCGTATATCTCAGGTATTTAGATGACATTTTTATTATTTGGGAACATTCAAAAGAAGATTTTGATGAATTTTTAGAAATTTTGAACAATCACGATCCAAATATTAAATTGAAAGCTACTATCAGTGAAAATTCTGTTGATTTTCTCGATGTGACCGTGTATAAAGGCAAGCAATTTCAGGCGTCCGGTCATTTAGATTATAAAGTGTATTTTAAACCAACTGATTCACATCAATTGTTGCACACAAAATCATTTCATCCTCAACATACATTTAAAGGTATCATCAAATCACAACTCATTCGTTTCCACCGCAATTCAAGTGATATGGTAAATTTCAATGAGGCTTGTTCTACTCTATTTGGCGCCCTCAGATCGAGAGGGTACTCGCTACGTCTCTTGCGTAGCCTGAAATCCCAAACCCTGAAAAAGCTCGAAAGTCCAGCTGAAACTACCGATTTCGAACCACTGAAGATTGAACACAACAGACCGTTGCAGAATGGTAGTGGCGCGGTATTTAATTGCAAAAAGCCTCGTTGTAGACTGCATACTTTTATGCCTGATCAGAAAGAGGAATTTTCCTCCGAACAAACGAAAAATCATTATCAGATCCGTAACCCCCTCCATTGTGATTCACCAAACATTATTTACCTTATCACTTGTAAGCGATGTCGGAAACAGTATGTTGGTCAAAGTCAAAATCCTTTTCGAGAACGTGCTACTAGACACAAACAGGATATAAAACATAATGCTGATGCCCCAGTAGCACAACATTTTAACCTTCCTGGCCATTCTTTGGACGATTTCGAAATCCATCCTATTGAACAACCACCAATTAAAGACACATTAGAAGAAACGGATGAATTTAGAAAAAAACGTGAAGCTTTTTGGATCAATACGCTTCAAACTCTCTGGCCATTTGGTATGAACATATCAGAGGGCGAATGCGAAAGGAGGTCCATCATTCCTTTCACTTTAACGTACAACAGAATGAATATCGAAATAGCAAAAATGTTAAAAGATGAATTCAATTTTACCAATGCTAAATTAAATGAACCTTTGAATCTTCGACCTGTCATCGCCTATAAGAAAAACAAAAGCTTGCGTAACATCCTTGTAAGGACTAAATTAGAGCCCATCAATGAATAACACCAATTTCTGCCAGTCAGTTTAACCAGTTCCTAAGCTCATCACTTAGTTTAAATCAATTTTGTGTACTTTTTTGTCATGTTTGAAACCAATCAGGGTTCAGTAAATGAAAACAATTTTTCGGCGGCATATTAAAAGAAAAAAACGTTTCAGTATGAAATGTCTGTGCCAGTGCGATTTTTTAATCTCAAACACACACACACACACACACACACACACACACACACACACACACTCTTGTCTTCCCTACATACCGAGGTACCCCATTGTTTGTCTTTTGTGTGGACTAACGGTTTCAACTTCGTTTTGCCGGTACAGTTCTGGGAAAACAACCGAGGTAAAGGGTTTCTTTTGTCTTTTATACCTCGGTAAGGCGAAACACGCAAACTCTTTTGTCTAGTTACCTCGTCAAGTTGGCAAGACAAACCCACACACACACACACACACACACACACACACACACACACACACACACACACACACACACACACACACACACACACACACACACACACACACACACACACACACACACACACACACCGATGTTCTGTTAGGTACACTCTTGAGCTTTAAAGAACAATTTCAGACAAGTGTAAACAAGTATGGAACGACAGTTGGTAGCGGTGATCTTTGCGGCTGACAGAATCACATTATTTGTAAGGTACAAGAATCCACTCGACCAATCGTTCCCCGAGTTTCAATGTGTTCTATGTGCCTACTTATTAGAAATCTACTCTACACGCACTTTCTGTTATCATTCGAAATTGAAAATATCGAAAAATGCAATTCTGGCTACTTTGGATATCGACAGTATGTATACGAACATTGATATTGATAAAGGTGTTAAATCAGTTAAAAATGCATTTGAAAAATATCCGGATGCGAAACGCCCGGATGAACAAATTTTGGATCTTTTAGAGCTGAGCTTAAAAGGTAATGACTTCCAATTCAATGGAGAATATTTTCTACAAATAATGGGTTGTCCTATGGGCAAAAGATTCAGTCCTAATTTTGCAAGCATTTATGTAGCGGAATGGGAGGAAAATGCCTTAAGCAAATGTGCAAAGCATCCTCTCGTATATCTCAGGTATTTAGATGACATTTTTATTATTTGGGAACATTCAAAAGAAGATTTTGATGAATTTTTAGAAATTTTGAACAATCACGATCCAAATATTAAATTGAAAGCTACTATCAGTGAAAATTCTGTTGATTTTCTCGATGTGACCGTGTATAAAGGCAAGCAATTTCAGGCGTCCGGTCATTTAGATTATAAAGTGTATTTTAAACCAACTGATTCACATCAATTGTTGCACACAAAATCATTTCATCCTCAACATACATTTAAAGGTATCATCAAATCACAACTCATTCGTTTCCACCGCAATTCAAGTGATAAGGTAAATTTCAATGAGGCTTGTTCTACTCTATTTGGCGCCCTCAGATCGAGAGGGTACTCGCTACGTCTCTTGCGTAGCCTGAAATCCCAAACCCTGAAAAAGCTCGAAAGTCCAGCTGAAACTACCGATTTCGAACCACTGAAGATTGAACACAACAGACCGTTGCAGAATGGTAGTGGCGCGGTATTTAATTGCAAAAAGCCTCGTTGTAGACTGCATACTTTTATGCCTGATCAGAAAGAGGAATTTTCCTCCGAACAAACGAAAAATCATTATCAGATCCGTAACCCCCTCCATTGTGATTCACCAAACATTATTTACCTTATCACTTGTAAGCGATGTCGGAAACAGTATGTTGGTCAAAGTCAAAATCCTTTTCGAGAACGTGCTACTAGACACAAACAGGATATAAAACATAATGCTGATGCCCCAGTAGCACAACATTTTAACCTTCCTGGCCATTCTTTGGACGATTTCGAAATCCATCCTATTGAACAACCACCAATTAAAGACACATTAGAAGAAACGGATGAATTTAGAAAAAAACGTGAAGCTTTTTGGATCAATACGCTTCAAACTCTCTGGCCATTTGGTATGAACATATCAGAGGGCGAATGCGAAAGGAGGTCCATCATTCCTTTCACTTTAACGTACAACAGAATGAATATCGAAATAGCAAAAATGTTAAAAGACGAATTCAATTTTACCAATGCTAAATTAAATGAACCTTTGAATCTTCGACCTGTCATCGCCTATAAGAAAAACAAAAGCTTGCGTAACATCCTTGTAAGGACTAAATTAGAGCCCATCAATGAATAACACCAATTTCTGCCAGTCAGTTTAACCAGTTCCTAAGCTCATCACTTAGTTTAAATCAATTTTGTGTACTTTTTTGTCATGTTTGAAACCAATCAGGGTTCAGTAAATGAAAACAATTTTTCGGCGGCATATTAAAAGAAAAAAACGTTTCAGTATGAAATGTCTGTGCCAGTGCGATTTTTTAATCTCAAACACACACAGGCGAGTGCCAGAGTTCATATATGCCCAAAAACAAAATAGGTTCTAATTTCAATCATGTGTATGTATTTCCTAAATAAAATTATTATTTATATATTTATTTATTGATTATTTTTAATTTTTTATTAATTTTTATTTATTTATTTATTTATTTATTTATTTATTTATTTATTTATTTGGTTGATTCATTTATTTAAATTATTATTTTTATTTCTATTTTTAATTTTTCATACCTTTCACACAATGTAGAGGTTCAGAAGGTAAAACACACAATTTCTACGTGGTGTAAAATATTTTCCGTCATAAACCTCCGTCGGGGGATATTCATTCCAACTGATAAACAGTCGTGAGACATCATGATCTTTGGCGTTATTTTTTCATTTATTTCTTTAGTCTCAATATATTTTATCAAACCATTTTTTCATATTATTTTCACATACTTTTGAAGCCAGTAAAGCAAACCGCTCCCGATTGGTTTTACTTAAATCAAAGCCAACCAATAGGGCTTCATGGGGTCAGTAAAGCAAACCACTCACTGACTGATTAAAATTCAATGGAAGCCAATCAATAGGGCTTCATCTAATTTGTTTGGACGACACAAACTGAGTTGTGAAAAACAAACTTGGGACATCTCAGAGTGAAAAGAATTAATCAGAGGAGTGACATTTGTCAGCTTGTTACCGAGTTTAATTATGTACTGAGCTGTGAAAAACACCCCCAGCCCACATATGGATATATACCATGCATGCCCTCCCAAAGTTGGAATCATTTTCCTCAAAGTCTCTTTGAAAAAGCCAAACCAAGCGAAACGCGTCGAGACAGACGGATTATTTTCTACCTTTGCTGAAGACTACAACCAATCCAGGTATCTTCTCTAATAGGTAATATCTAGATTTCATTTTAATTTATTTCATTTCTTCATTTTAATTTCATTTTATTCATCTACCTATTCTTCAAATGGCTCAAAAAAGACAGAATCATCAGGGAAGGAGAGTTGCCCAGTCTGGAAGAGGCCAGGAACAATCGTTCCAGGCCTATTCTAGATTGGTCAAGGCCCTTTTCCAGGTGATTCAGTGTATGCACCATATTGGGCTCTTAGAGCAGCATTTGGCCAACCGGGATTTCCCGAAACAGTTGGAGAAGAAAGTAGATGAGTTAGGTGGCTTTCTAAAGCCGGCTCTTCCCACCCCACACATTTTTTCTGTTTTTCGACAGATTAGTGTGGGATGGGCCAACCAAACGTTAAATGCTTTAGTTGAGCATTACAAGATAAATTTAAACCAGTTGAAGTCTAAGATAACTTTGGCTATGCGACCACCTCCTGGACTCGAAAAAATAGACTTCAACAGCGCTTCGGCGCGTGCCTTGATCTGGGCTCAAAAAAACTTTAAAAATAAGTTGACAGATAAGACGATTTCGGCCTATGAGTCTTACATTTCGGAACTTCGCCCAGCGTCTGGAGTAAGGAACAATACGGGAGGGAGCAAGCAAACTCCGGCCCGTGTTGTCCCTCTACCCCAACGCGAAAAGCAAAATAAGAAAAGATCAAGGCAAAGCACTTCTCCCTCTTCTTTTCCTTCTACTTCTTCTTTCTCTCAGAGTAAGCGCCTCAATTTGCAAACATCTCCGGTCCATATTGTGACTGAAGATGCTCGCAAATTGAGTAACGCTGTCTCGCCTCGTCTTGCTCCTCTACCTCCTACTCCTCCTCAGCCTTTCTTCTCTGGTTCTCCTAGTGCTCTTACTAGAACTCCTCCGTCTGTTTCTTCTCCTGCTTCTGTTTCCTCTCCTGCTTCTGTTTCCTCTCCTGCTTCTGTTTCCTCTCCCCCTTCTCCTGCCTCTAGTGTGGTTCAACCAGGTATATCGTACTCAGAGAAAGTCAAATCACCGAGCCGCAACTCGGGCCGCTCATTTGATTCTAAATTCTCCCAGTTTCGGCATAAAAGCGGAGTTAATTTTGACAAAAGGAATTGGCGCCTCCCCGATGTTTGTAAAAACATCCTTATGATTGGAAGTTCAAATTTAGGACGCATTGATCGAAATCCCCATCCGGACATCCAGGTGGAGTGTTACCCCGGCGCCAAATTCAATCATCTGCGCTCTATGTTTAAAGGGCACAGGGGCCAGACCAGTCCCCAAAAAATATTATTAAATATTGGCGTGAATTCTCGAAACGATAATTCTGATCTCGTAGTTAAGCAGTTGCGGAATATGCTTAGCGATATCAGGGTCAAGTTTAGATCAGCAAAAATTTATTTCGCTGAACTAAACTTTTCGCAAAAACTCCCTCAGGCTGAGAGGAGAACCCTGAGCATCATCAACGAAACCATTCGGAAAGTGAAGGACGTTAACGTTATACCTAAAATTGATGACGCGAAGTTTGATGTTGCTCAGGATTTAATCCATTGGACCACGAGAACCGCCAATATTATGTACGATCACTGGTTGAACCACCTAAATTTAAACTAAGTAAAGGCAAAGGTAACAGCCGCCTAACAGATGTGGGATTAGGAACTAATGTGGTTAACCTGTCTGGCACCAATGACCTAACAACCCAAGAGAAATCTCTTTTAGATCGCGGTTTAACTTTTGTACCAGCACCAAAGCCTAAAACTGATAACCAAACAAATTTACCATCATACAACTGTAATTTTCTTAGGCAAATGAAATTAGCAGACCGCTTTAGAAACTCCAGCGGTCGGAAACTTCCTTTCACAGAATCATCTGGTTGGTCACCTCCAGATAGTGAAGTAGATCCCGAAATTATTGAGGCTAGTAAACGAATCATCCAAAAGGTGTTCAGCATGAACATACTCTCCGATAAAGACAATTTAACAGCTGGTGAACGGAGAGCCCTCACGAAACTTCGAAAAAATAAGAAATTAGTAATTAAACCAGCCGACAAAGGTGGGTCGGTAGTTGTTCTATCTCGGGATAATTATATAAAGGAAGCCATGAGACAACTCAGCAATACTAAACATTATAAGAAAATAGATTCACTTATTTGGCCTAGTAATATCGAAAAATTCAATAAGATCTTAAAATTTCTCCTCGACGAAGGTCACATTACCAAAAAACAATTGAAATATTTAACAGCTAAGCTCAGTGCTCAAACAAGACAATTTTATATCCTACCAAAGATCCACAAGGACCGTTCTTCATGGACGGATGACTTAACTCCACCCGGGAGGCCAATTGTATCAGATTGTAATTCGGAATCTTATGCGATCTCGGAATTAATTGATTATCATCTGAAACCTATAGCAAATAGACATCCGAGCTATCTAAAAAATACACAGGATTTCCTGTCAAAAATTTCGAAATTGAAAATATCGAAAAATGCAATTCTGGCTACTTTGGATATCGACAGTATGTATACGAACATTGATATTGATAAAGGTGTTAAATCAGTTAAAAATGCATTTGAAAAATATCCGGATGCGAAACGCCCGGATGAACAAATTTTGGATCTTTTAGAGCTGAGCTTAAAAGGTAATGACTTCCAATTCAATGGAGAATATTTTCTACAAATAATGGGTTGTCCTATGGGCAAAAGATTCAGTCCTAATTTTGCAAGCATTTATGTAGCGGAATGGGAGGAAAATGCCTTAAGCAAATGTGCAAAGCATCCTCTCGTATATCTCAGGTATTTAGATGACATTTTTATTATTTGGGAACATTCAAAAGAAGATTTTGATGAATTTTTAGAAATTTTGAACAATCACGATCCAAATATTAAATTGAAAGCTACTATCAGTGAAAATTCTGTTGATTTTCTCGATGTGACCGTGTATAAAGGCAAGCAATTTCAGGCGTCCGGTCATTTAGATTATAAAGTGTATTTTAAACCAACTGATTCACATCAATTGTTGCACACAAAATCATTTCATCCTCAACATACATTTAAAGGTATCATCAAATCACAACTCATTCGTTTCCACCGCAATTCAAGTGATAAGGTAAATTTCAATGAGGCTTATTCTACTCTATTTGGCGCCCTCAGATCGAGAGGGTACTCGCTGCGCCTTTTGCGTAGCCTGAAATCCCAAACCTTGAAAAAGCTCGAAAGTCCAGCTGAAACTACCGATTTCGAACCACTGAAGATTGAACACAACAGACCGTTGCAAAATAGTAGTGGCGCGGTATTTAATTGCAAAAAGCCTCGTTGTAGACTGCATACTTTTATGCCTGATCAGAAAGAGGAATTTTCCTCCGAACAAACGAAAAATCATTATCAGATCCGTAACCCCCTCCATTGTGATTCACCAAACATTATTTACCTTATCACTTGTAAGCGATGTCGGAAACAGTATGTTGGTCAAAGTCAAAATCCTTTTCGAGAACGTGCTACTAGACACAAACAGGATATAAAACATAATGCTGATGCCCCAGTAGCACAACATTTTAACCTTCCTGGCCATTCTTTGGACGATTTCGAAATCCACCCAATTGAACAACCACCAATTAAAGACACATTAGAAGAAACGGATGAATTTAGAAAAAAACGTGAAGCTTTTTGGATCAATACGCTTCAAACCCTCTGGCCATTTGGTATGAACATATCAGAGGGCGAATGCGAAAGGAGGTCCATCATTCCTTTCACTTTAACGTACAACAGAATGAATATCGAAATAGCAAAAATGTTAAAAGATGAATTCAATTTTACCAATGCTAAATTAAATGAACCTTTGAATCTTCGACCTGTCATCGCCTATAAGAAAAACAAAAGCTTGCGTAACATCCTTGTAAGGACTAAATTAGAGCCCATCAATGAATAACATCAATTATTGCCAGTCAGTTAAAGCAGTTCCTAAGCTCATCACTTAGTTTAAATCAAATTTGGTGTAATTTTTTGTCATGTTTGAAACCCATCTGGGTTCAGTAAATGAAAACAATTTTTCGGCGGCATATTAAAAGAAAAAAACGTTTCAGTATGAAATGTCTGTGCCAGTGGTGGTCTTGTTTTCCCTACATACCGAGGTACCCCATTGTCTGTCTTTTGTGTGGACTAACGGTTTCAACCTCGTTTTGCCGGTACAGTTCTGGGAAAACAACCGAGGTAAAGGGTTTCTTTTGTCTTTTGTACCTCGGTAAGGCGAAACACGCAAACTCTTTTGTCTAGTTACCTCGTCAAGTTGGTAAGACAACCCCCCCCCCCCCCCCCACACACACACACACAGAGTCTTGTCTACCCTACATACCGAGGTACCCCATTGTTTGTCCTTTGTGTGGACTAACGGTTTCAACCTCGTTTTGCCGGTACAGTTTTGGGAAAACAACCGAGGTAAAGGGTTTCTTTTGTCTTTTGTACCTCGGTAAGGCGAAACACGCAAACTCTTTTGTCTAGTTACCTCGTCAAGTTAGTAAGACAAACGCACACACACACACACACACACACACACACACACACACACACACACACACACACACACACACACACACACACACACACACACACACACACACACACACACACACACACACACACACACACACACACACACACACACACACACACACACACTCTTGTCTTCCCTACATACCGAGGTACCCCATTGTTTGTCTTTTGTGTGGACTAACGGTTTCAACTTCGTTTTGCCGGTACAGTTCTGGGAAAACAACCGAGGTAAAGGGTTTCTTTTGTCTTTTATACCTCGGTAAGGCGAAACACGCAAACTCTTTTGTCTAGTTACCTCGTCAAGTTGGCAAGACAAACCCACACACACACACACACACACACACACACACACACACACACACACACACACACACACACACACACACACACACACACACACACACACACACACACACACACACACACACACACACACCGATGTTCTGTTAGGTACACTCTTGAGCTTTAAAGAACAATTTCAGACAAGTGTAAACAAGTATGGAACGACAGTTGGTAGCGGTGATCTTTGCGGCTGACAGAATCACATTATTTGTAAGGTACAAGAATCCACTCGACCAATCGTTCCCCGAGTTTCAATGTGTTCTATGTGCCTACTTATTAGAAATCTACTCTACACGCACTTTCTGTTATCATTCATCCCTTTTCAGGATGTCAACACCAAATAATTTACCAAATGTAGACAAACAAATTGTCTTCAAGATCACAAATCAGTGTTTAAATGAATGCAAACTTATGTTGTATGCACCGTGGAATGAAGTAGAAGCATGCTTTTCTTTTAGCCCTTTACCCAACGCAGACGATATCAAAATTTATTATTTTAAATATCATTTATTAAATTTTTCAAACAAATTCAACAAAACCATATCATGTGACCCCTCATTGGAACGAGCTCGTCCAATGAGGGGTCACGTGATATACAGGTAAAGTTTAACCGATTAGAAAAACCGTCAACCGATTATCCGAAATATCGATAGTGATCGTCATTCCACGTTTAAAACGTAATAAATCTGCCGATTCTCCTTTGTGTTAGATCACACTTCGAAGCCGCGTTGTATTCATTGAGAAATAATCGACTTTGGCGTTCAAGACTTCAATAATCATCGGCAGTTTCCGTGAGTACTGAGTAATCGCAGAAACTATTCCATAGTCTGTATACAAACGAACGTTGTCGAGTACTCGACAACGTTCGTTTGTTTTCACGCTACGAAATAGTTTGAGCATACGTCTTACCAATTCTTATAGTTTTGGTCCCATATTCGGTGAAATAATGGCCACGTATAACCGGATATTATCCGGTTATAGCTCTCGGTTAGTCGGTTACGAAAATGAGCCAGCCGTTTCAGCTCTAGTCTTTACCCCAGGATAAGGATCTACACTATTGTGATTCCAAAAGCTGAAGTGCCAAGATTTCACTCGAATTCATCCCATATGGAATGTAAATTAACGCTGGTGCGATAATTTAAAGTAGACATCACGCGTTGTTCTGTTGGCGGGCAGTCAAGCCATGCTCTGTTAATTTTTTTTCAACTACCCTTACCAATCTGGGATTTGCTCTAATGACGCCTAGAAATACGAACCTGAAGGCTTGGATTTCATGCTCTCGACAAACAAAGCTATTTTAAGAACAGGGAGTCATTTTAGAGGTAGACGAAGAATACTGAGGTCATAATAATCTGTAGAAACACTAAAATTTATAACTTTTGTTTGTTTCTGCAATGTCATGATTGATGAGTTCATCTCGTTCAAGGTAACTGTTTTTAGAATAGAAATGCTACTTTTAATGATACCAGTGTTTTGCAAACAAACCGTTAATATTGAAGATCTGTTGAGATCAGTGACTCTTTTTCAGTGTCTACAGATGTTGTATTGAACCCATATCTACTGGCCAACCATGATTTGGCCCTTCATTACAAAATTTTGATTTTCAGAACTGAAACTCGCCAAATTCTTAACTCTAGACGTTTTGGAAGGACTGTATTACATGTACATGTCCATACTTTCGCCAGATTTACATTATATTTTTAATTTTTAAACAACAGTGGTTCAATATCCTTTAAAACTTACCCCTAACCTCAGAGTTAAAAAAGGGTTTTCTTCAAACTGTTGAGTGTCCCCCTGCACGTACCGCACCCCCTCCCTATGTGAGAGCCACCACTGTATAACATAGCTGTCACATGGCACGCTTTCCAAACCTGATCTGCATTATTCGACTCTAAAGTACGAACCAGACATATCCAATCAGGGCGCGGCTAGGTTCTGAATGTGCCGTAAACCTCGCACTTTGCTTATGTTTTTGTCCATATGTACAAAATTTGAAAGTTATAGATTTGGGTGATAACTCCACTCCGCGGGTGATTTAGTTACAATTCACTCGCCACGTACTGTAGGCTCGATTGTAAACTTGTTAAATTATGAGCCAAAAATGCGTCTATTAACAGTGTAAGGATTCGCGAGTTCGAAACATAACTTTGTGTATTGTCTTCCTACCATGCCGTTAACTTATATACATTTTTTCAAACAATGTTTTTATTTTCTCGTTGAAATAGGGATTGGCGAACAGGCAATGCCTATATTAACGCCGTACCCTACAGAAACACACATTTGCAATGGTGCAAGTACAACTGTACATGAAGAGAAACTGATCGAACAAATTTGAAATAAGGGACGACACAATATCTCGTCATCTCTTAAATATCCATTACCTTCAGGGTATGGAGGTATTCTGTTACACAGGTAAAGGCATGATAGGCCAACAGTACGCGTGACGGGTTGGGGTGCACTATCAAAAGTCGGTCTCCAAGGACAAAACACAAGGATTCATTTCCACTGGCTAATAATTATTCACTCGAATCTCGTTGTTTCCCTAGTATATCATTGTACCGTACTGAATATACTGGCTACTGGCATTATCCAAAGCAGTTTTCTCTGGATCACCATATAACATTTTAGTATATTAGTGGTGTGGCGGCCCATTTTTGTTAGAGGCAAATTTCTTTGTTCTGTACACAGAGGACACAATAGTAAATAGTATTCAGTGTCTTCATATAAATGACCACAGCTACAAGAAGCACTATCATTTATAAATCTATCGAATTGAGGCCCGTTTAAATCACTAGAATTTAAAAGCAGCTCCGTGTGAAAAATTTGTTCCCTTTTGCAACCTACATAATAAAACCCAGAAACGACATTGTCATTAAATGCAATTTTTTTCTTAAATAGGTCAACTCAAGTACAGTTCTGCAGATCTGTACTTAGGCCGTTCCAAACTTTAACCACTGATTGCAGAAGCGAGTTAGAGTGCCTATTAGTGTTGCATTTCATTTCCCTTAGTGAGTTTGAAGTTCTTAGCGGATAATAGGTCAGTTCCGATACAGGTCTCGGAATGAGCAGCCTAATGTAGTTTGGCACGTTTGTGAACATGATTTTATACAAAGCCACTAATTTATGAAGTCGACTGCGCTCTTTGAGCGCAACGAAAACCCGATTCCCTGTAAATAAGGTTATGACTTGTCCCCTAGTTACCCCTAGTATAGTTCATAGAGCATCCAAGTGCAGATTTTCTAGGAGTGTTGATTTAGACTCCGTGCAACCATCCCATATAACGTCGTCATAAACGAGATGCGGGAGAATGAAGTATTTATATAGGGTTTCCAATGCGTGTCTAGTCAATCTTTATTTTAGGGTTCTTAGTCAGTTTATCATGAGGCTGACTTTATTTATAGTGCTCTCTATATGTGAATGCCATTGTCCCGTGTTTGGAAAGATCAGCCCAATGTGTTTATGAGTGTCCGTCTCTGCTATTTGCTGTCCTAGGGGGTAAATATGGGGACGAAGCGTAGGGTTTACTTTACTTTACTTGAAAGGTACAATGATTCGGTCTTTAGAGGATTAAATAAGACCTGCCATGTGTTAGACCACTGGGTCATTTTTCCCAGATCATTATTCAAAACTTCTGCTGCTAAGTTTGCATCTTCGAAATAAATTGTAGTATCATCCGCATAAATAGAGGATTTGAAATGAGTGCTTTTCTCATACAATATTTATGAAACGAGTGTAAGAATTTTCCGTTTGGCGAGCCCAAACGGAAAATTCGGACGAGTTTCATAAATATTATATGAGAAAAACACTCATTTCATATTCTATTTATCATATGACATACACACGTACAAATTAGCCACTTAGTATGACTTTTTAACCGATCCCCTAACGTGAGTTGTAGACAGCACTTGGAACAAATATCCTCGTATAACTAAAAATTTTCATTTTTTTTTGCTTCCAAAACATAGGTTATGACCCTCATTGGAACGAGCTCGTCGAGCTCGTTCCAATGAGGGGTCATAACCTATGTTTTGGAAGCAAAAAGTGAAAATATAAAAAAAAATGAATGGCGTTTTTCTTGTAAGTAAACGATTAATGCAATATAATCAACCCTAAATAGGACAGATAACGTAAATTCTCCCTACTGAAATTATGCAAATGTCACCCAGTTGTATTTTGTTTAGCCAATCAAATTGTCCAGTTTTGAAATTGACCAATAAAAGCTCCCAACTCTAATTATGCAAATTATGAAAATGTGGCCCAGTTTTATTTTGTTCTGCCAATCAAATTGTCTAGTTTTGAAACTGACCAATGAAAATGACGGAAGGCTTTATTTATCACTGATTAATATGAAATCAAAATATCAAATGTTTTAAAGTGAACAAAACGGACGAATCATATGATAAAGTCTAATATTGGGCAAAATATCGTTAACAATGTCATTTATGTAAATATAAAAGAGAATAAGGTCTAAAACGGATTATTGTGTCACGCCAGCTTCAATGATTTGATTTTTGGAGAGAATTACGACTACATGCTGGGAGCGATTTGTTAGGTAGCTTTTAAACCACGTGAATAGGTTGCGTCTTATTCCAATAGAGTCTAATTTATCAATTAATCAGTTATGCCATACTCTATCGAATGCCTTGCTTATATCACAAAATACCATTCTGCCTTCTTTATTGGTGTCCATATTACTAGCAATATAGCTATCAATATCTATGAGTTGGTAAATTGTACTGTCACCCGGATTGAAGCCTGATTGTTATAGTGTTAACATTCTATTCTATTTTCCACCAAGAAGAAAAAAAATGCGTCTGAAGATTACTTTTTTCTAGACTTTTACTACTGCCAGAACTTGTTAGAGAGACTGGCCGATAGTTTGCCCTGTCATTAACGGATAATGTCTTATGAATAGGCACAACACTAGCCATTTTCTATAAATTTGGAAACACATTACGTGATAACGACAGATTAAACAGATACAGCTAAGTTAGAGGGAGAGCTAACTGTTGGGCGCATGCCTTAATGATTCAGTTTTTAATTAAATCGGGCCCACTAGCTTTCTGGAGATCTAAGTTACTAATAATTGACATTACTTCCTCTTCGGAAATTACTATGGATTCGGGACTCATTTCACAATATGGGATGGATGGTAGTTCTTTGTCATCAACTGAGTTAGGTTAATTAGCAAAATACGTATTTAATACGTGTGCAATCGACTTTGCATCACTAATTATTTCCACACATTCTTCAAGTGGTGGGAAAACTTCATTCAATAGATTGTGCTCTTTGATGAAAGATTTAAGGGTCCTCCACCAATGTTTACTGCCAAAGTTACGAGATGATACGTACGTTTCGGTTTTATGTTAGTATTCCGCTTTGGCTGTACGCAAGAGAGATATAGTTTTATTTCTGTCATGCCTAAATCTCACCCAGTCATCGACCCCATTTGGCTGTTAAGCTTTTCTGTGTAATCGATCGAACTTACATACATAGTGTAAGGATGCCCCCCCCCCCCCCCCCCCCCCCCCACACACACACACACACACTCCCTCCCATACCTTCAAATTTAAAATGCTTCCAACGTGCCAGAAAAACGGTGATCGTAGACGATTTTACTTACCCAGTTCCATCTTTATATACATGTTGTCGATGTGCGATATTCTGTAGATGGGGTAAACAAACGCTTGACATAAATCCGAGGTAGCTAAACCAACGATAAGCATATTAGCTGCTTTGCGCAATGTATCATGTTTTAAAAACGTAACTATTACCAATACGTTTCCAAAAACATTTATAAGAGTAATAAGAGCGGTTCCTCCAAAAAGATAAATAAAAGCTGCCAGGTTTTCAATCTCCATGATTGTGAGTTAATTCTCTCTTCTCAATGAAGCAATATACCGTCTTTTAGTTGTATGGTGGATAACGTGGCTGAAGTATGAAAGTGATAAGAATCTATTGACGGGTGTTTTTATATTGGGGGTAAAAGTCATATCATCATCGAGAGCTATATTGGTCAAGTATACATTGTAAAGTTTCCCTGCATTCATTTCAGTTACTCGCTTACCCTAAGTTAAAAATAAAAAGTGTAAGATAAACTACTCCGGTAACATAAATCGTTTTAACCCTTTACGTAACATGAAAAGCAGACGACACTTGCAAAAAAAATTCTTGAATAACTATTTTTTTTCATTTTTTGTCTCAAAAACATAGGTTATGACCCCTCGTTGGAACGAGCTCGAAGAGCTCGTTCCAACGAGGGGTCATAACCTATGTTTTTGAGACAAAAAATGAAAAAAATAATGAAAATTAATTGGCGATTTTTGAGAATAGCGCTGGCCGGTTTTGGCCGTTACGTTAGGTAAAGGGTTAATCCTTTTTCGTGAGACATTATGATGGACGAGTACAAGTAAACATCCGACTTCATTCATCTGTTGGAAAACAAGAATTTACAACGTTGTTCAAAATTTCGATCAAGATTGTTTGTACTTGCATCGTATCTAATCGACACCCGGAAGGTTAGGTGAAAGAATAAAATGTGACCCGGTGGTTGTTGCAAACTGATCTAGTTTTCGTTTCCACGCCGTCGTATTTTGAAGACAGTCCGGGAAACAAACGGAAATCAGATCGGATAAACGGAAATCTTATGGCAACACATTTATTGGTTCAAATAGTTTGTGTTACATTTTGTATCTAGAATGAGGCTTAATCCCCTGGACATGAAAGGCCGTTTTCTGGGTCAGGATCGTGATACGAGATGAACTCATAAAGAAAATAGTTACCCAGTCAATGTGTGTGGTAGACTAATTAAGGTTTTCAACGTGCAGCCACAAGACCACTGGACTGCTCGTTGAAAATATTGATTGATCTTTCCCCAGGTAATATTTAAGGCTGTCACGATTTTTAAATGTGGGAATCTATTAATCGTCGCAAATAATCGATGATAATCGATTAATCCTATCTCTATGCCCCCCCCCCCCTCCCTCTCTTTGAAGTCGATAAAAATGAAGTGCAAGTCAGTTGACCTACCTCAAGGAAACAACGAAGACGATCCTTTTTTAGGTACTTCGCAACTGCCGACCGGTCTTGATTATTACACTGACGGTTCAAAAGTTCAGAACATCAAAGCTTTGCTGAATGTATATGAAAGACAATTGCTTCCAACAGCTTCTTGGGGGTTTAACATCGTTGTTCTTAACTCTTTACCTTTAGAAACAATAGTTTGTTCATCAAATTTTCTTTTAATTATTAAACGTCTAAAACGGGATACAATTTACCGATTATTCGACATCAAAAAATACTAATCGATTTCACCGTGACCGATCAACAGTCGATTAATCGATTAATCGTGACAGCCCAAGTAATATTCAACCGATTATAAAAAATGGTCGCCGATTCCGATTGTAATTCCAGTGCACTACTAGACAAGTCGAGGCTCAAAAGAACTACATTAAACTGAACATTTTTCACACTGCTAAACTTCGTTAACTGGGGCTGCAGTAAATTACCAGTAACGCACACTTGGGCGGTAAACGTGGCTCTCAGACTGGTGGTTTTACTGCGACATGCGTCAATGGAGTGTAACCTTCACTTTTCCAGTATGAACTGGCGATTGTCGCGAGTGCACTCAATTATAAGCTTTACATGTAATTTAACTTGTATATCCCGTAAAGGGGCGTCTAGGGAGATTACGAATAGACATTGTGGTTGTTTCTCAGCATTATTCAAAGCTGGGACCGACCTGGGCATGCGCCAGTGCGTATTTGGTTCTGAAACATCAGGACCTGGCTCTTAAATATCAGAAATAGGCTTCTCAGTTGGCGCGTAACTTCTCAGATCATATTTTGATATTCTTTCGATGGATAATCGAGAGAGACACTCTTACATGTATTATATATATGATTATCATTTATCATTGTTGTAGAGTGCTTAAGTTAATACTTCAAGTCTTAAATACCAAGCATTAATCTTCACTGTGGTTTCTGATCAAGTCTTGGCTGCCTAAATAGGCAGCCAAGACTTGATCAGAAACCACAGCGAAGATTAATGTTTGCTATAATGTACTAAATGAAGATGATGAGAGCTTTTACATACTTGCAGTGTGTGTTACAAACAGCAGTGTGACTCCGGAAATTGAAATCTGGCGCATGAATTGAAAAAAATAGGCTCCGAGGCTGGAGCGTATTTTAAATAGTCCTGATCGGTCCCTGATAAGGTATCATTGACATCGTTTTACATTAACATCTAAAAACAGTTGCAGAAGATAATAAAATGAGGTTAATGAATCATCACAAAATACTTGGCAACAATCGGTTGAACCGATCCTCCAGGAGCCGTTGTCATCCGATTGCCCACAATCGGTCGACTGGTGTGGCCTGTTCCGATCATCGGTTGAACACTATCTCCAGGTAACGAAGACGGACTTTGAATAGGCATGCAATACACCATCAGGGTTCAAGGGTTAATACGAAATCACAATCGTCCAAGAAGACAACTCGCCACCATTACCTGATGAATAAAATCTCTCAGCTCACACACAATTTTTGGATTGCAAAAACGAAATGCGGACGGACGGTAGTCCAGAATTCTGTGTAATTAATAACGCGTGATTTGCTAAGCGTTACCGTATTTTAGCATATTGAATTGTCTGGACCTCTCTTTGTGATTGACAGAACGCCCACTGACTTTGGAAAAAAACTATCATTTGGAACCCAGTAATTATGTATCGTTATGTTAAAAAAATAATGTCCAGAAACGACAGAAGCTTAGTCAAAGTATGTATGTGTGTGCGGGGTGGGGGGGGGGGGGGGGGGGTATCAAGAACGAACCGTCCATAGTATATCTTCGTCCCCATGAAGGAAATTTGAAAATGGACCAAGAGAATGCCATTTTCTTGATTCTCAGGTCTTGGAAACGTGCGACGTAACGTATTAAAACGCGCATATGTGTATGTGGGGAGGGGTGGACGTGAGGAGAGTTAATATTCTATTCATCCCCTGCCGATGTTCTTTCGTGTTACGCCATGTATTATAATCATAAATCATCAACAGGGGGGGGGGGGGGGTGGTGGGGTAGTGGCGAAGAGATAATATTCTATTCTTCCCCTGTCGATGTTCTTTTGTGTTACGCCGTGTATTATAATCATAAAGCATAAATTGGAGGGGGGGGGGGGGGGTAGTGGCGAACAGGTAATATTCTATTCTTCCCCTGTCGATGCTCTTTTGTATTACGCCATGTATTATAATCATAAACCATCAATTGGGCAGGGGGGTGGGGGGGGGGGCGAGTGGCGGATAGGTAATATTCTATTCTTCCCCAGTCAATGTTCTTTGGTGCTGCGCCATGTATTATAATCATAAACCATCATTTGGGGAGGGAGGTGTGTGGGGGGGGGGGGGGGGGTGGCGAGTGGCGGATAGGTAATATTCTATTCTTTCCCTGTCGATGTTCCTTTCACGTTAGTCCATGTCTTATAATGATTTACCATCAAAAGGGACACTGCGATGGTGGAGAGGGAGTGTCTCACCCCAGCGCATCTCCATTATTCGGCAATTTTACAATAGTTACAATTCGAGGCACTAAATAGAAAAAAGTTGGAAATTTCCGACAAGGTGCTAGAGGACAAAATTCTCCAAATATGGAGTCTCAGTTGAATATTGTACAGCCTAGGGGATGAACAAATGAAATTCTGTAACTCAACGATTCACCTAACGAATCTGGTCGCATCCTCCCGCGGAATTACAAATTCAGCAGCAGAAAAAAATGAAAAATGAAACTAAATAAAAAACATTATTGTAACCAGCTCATTCCAATGATGGATTACATGATATGGTTTTGTTGAATTGTTTGTAAAATTTAAAAACAAAATAATTGGATGGAATAACAAAATGTGAGGTCGTGTGTGTTAGGTAAAGGATTATAAGTAGGTGATAATTGAGAATACAAACACACCTGTACATGTACGTGTACGTGTACACGTACATTCGTGTATAGCCCAAGAACATTAGGTTTCACTAGGAAAAAAAATCGGAGAAAGCTGATTTTTTCAGGGAATGTCGAGTACATGTCACTGAACGATTAGACAAAAGTCCCCTAAAATCCCAGTTGAGCTTTTTTTTCTACAGCCTTTTTTCGAAAACGCGTTTGTGGTTGTTACAAGAATCCGAACTGCAATTACACAAACCTGAGCAAGAGAGTCCTGCCTTCTTACACTCACACCTTTTTTTACAAGCACTCTTGCAACCACAACTGATCAGATTCAGTAGGTTATCGGGGGCACATGGCTTTGTGGCTGCAGTCGGTACAAGAAGTCCGTTGTCTAGCGACCACCCCCAATCCGTCGGAGGAAGCGAAGTGCCCAGCCATTGTTGGACCTGGAGATAACATCTGTAGACACGTTGTTGTGCAGCATCGCTGCTTGGTGGGAGTGAGGCTAGGTCGATTGGTTTATTCAGTTTAGACTTTGCTACATAACGCTTGTAAGTGACATATCTATATTGGTCGAGAGAGGAAACAGTTTTACTCCCGTATAAGATCAGGAGAAGTTGTTCCCCGGCAGCGGCTACTGCACTTGGTGTACTGTCATCCGCCAAAATTGTGTTGACATACTGGTGTGAGTCGCTAGTAACATCGGAGACAATTGTACTGAATACTTTCTTCTTACCAACTCGAAAGAGTGCAGAAGTAGTATCACAACCACTTATAGAATGTGCTACAATGAGGTTGCTTCTATGGTCACCCATTTTGGTTGCTATTTCACTAACTGAAACTAGTAAGTTTGGGGTAATGGAATACATCATGTGAATATTACATCCCGGTTGAACTCGAGAGGTAAGAATGACTAACAAGTCTGTGTCTGTTCCCACAACGACAACATTGTTGTCATCTTGAGCGATGTCAAGTGCAGTTTCGACTATCAGTACATCTGCATCAGCCTCGGCCTGCTTGGACTGAATATTGATAGCAGAGAGCTTCTGCATTAGAAGATCGATCAGTTGGGTTTTGTTCTTGGCATTTGCAAGGAAATCGGATTGGGGTGTGGTGGCTGGTAACTCGGGTGAGATATTGATATCAATGGAATACCTGTCTTTAGATCTACGGGCTTGTTCCATGCCCTTTGTCGACATTGTACAAGCATAACCATCAAAAACAACCACGACGTTCGCCTCAAAATGTCTCACTAGATAATTGGAATATGATGTACATATGTCCTTATATGACGACTGTTTAGGCCATACAACTGCCCTCAATAAATATCCACCATCTACAACAAACAGAGAATGTTCTGGGATTTTAGTTTGCTCGGAACCGTATGTTTTGAGGATCTTACCGAGCGTGCTTTTCTGTGTCTACCTCATTCCAGCAGAATCAAACAATGCTGGTGGTTTCGGGGCGAGTTCATATTTGAGATACTCTTCCATCTCTGCTTGTGAACAGAATTGTGGGGTCAATCACTACCTTACTTCCACGGACTTTGATGCTATTTGCCATCGATGCGAAAGACTTCACAGTGTCAACACGTCGTAGTTTGATGCTGTTGAACGTTTTGCTTACAACATTCGATACGAAACATTCACCAATTTCGCGAACTTGGTCACAGTTCACAGTTTTGTCGGCCACAAGCCCGGTCGCTATAGAGACTAATTGTAGTGGATCTCTATTCTGAAAGGGGGAATGCACTCTGAGCCAGTTCAATAATTTGGTGATATCATTGGCATCAGTCATTTGTGAACTTTGACGGAGATCCCGATGTTGTTCGCCATGACCAGTGTGAACATGAACAAAATTTTCGAGAGCATTACATATCGGAAGGCAAAGAGGTAGTCCATGTACCCATTTCGCAACAGTGCTATCGGTTATTCCCCTGCCATGTGTGAGACCACCAGGGAGCTTGAACATTCTCATTAAACACTGCTCTTTGGTCTGATCAGAATATATCCCGTCCCAGAATTTATCTGAGCGCCTTATGGTAAAGTAACCTTTCTCAGTGAACAACTTCAAATCATCCTGTTGCATTATTTCTGTTAGCTCATTCATCTGCTGCAAATAGAGATGAGAACTTTTTGCGTATGCAAAATGACCACCTGCGTGAAATACTGGAATCATATTGCGAACACAATATGTGTGGAGTTCCCAGTCGCCTGTGCGCTCTGCTCTCAAGAACAACTGGAGAAGACCTATTTGCTCGTAGTATTGTACCCAAAGCTTTCCTGTGCGTCCTACGGACGCATTCTGGAGCAGTTCGTGTAATTTTGACAGTAGATGGTTGACACTTTCTTGATTGACAGCGTCAGCTGTTGTACAGTCACCTCTGGCAAGTCCACAGAATATTTCATTGACTTCTGTGCAGTCTATGTTATCTAGTGTTCGGCTTTCTTCAAACACAATGAATGAGAAAAGTCGATGCCATTTGAATTTGAGTTTAGGGGGTATGGTTAATATTTCACACGTTTCACCAGTTCATTATGAAATAAATGACTATTGTTATATATCATTATAAAGCCACTGCTTTTCTACAATTTTTGATATATAATTTAACTCCCAAAGTAGTCGGAGATTTGATTTAATGGACGTTGTGTACCGTTGTGTGTATGAAAACAATATTTTTTTTTCGTAATTTTGTACATTTTCGTGAATATTTCACCATTGAGTGTGAGGATTGGTACAAAGTTGGCATTTTCTGTTGGGGATATGTATTCTCAATATAATTCAGCACGATATTTATGATTCTCACCCTACTAAGGCGAATAAGAATGAGAAATATGGAGCTGGGTCGAATTTTTTTTAAAATTTTTTTTTTCATAAAAAAACGCTATAACTAAAAAAGCTCAACTCGGATTCGTGGGAACTTTTCACACTTTATCCGCAATGTGTGTCCCGGAAACATAAAAAAAAATCAGCTTTCTCCGATTTTTTTCCTTACTTTCTCATTTTTATGTCTAATGTGCCTGGACTAATACACCTCCATAGGATTTAGTGTTAAAATCGTGTACCTGTACACGATTTGAACGTTTTTTAGGGTGTTTTAGAATCCACTTTGCGGATTCAAACACCACTGAATTGTATCCTAGAGAGAAAAAAAACGCCCGTAGTTTTACGTACACGTACATGTACCGTTTTGATTGAAATCGGCAAATGGGTTTCCCCCATAGGATTCAATGTTAAATTGCGAGCAAAAAAACGTTTTGTCGTTTCTAAATCATCGTCTTGCCGATTCTAATAATCCGTGTCTGTACACGATTTTAACACTGAAACCCTATGGAGGCGTACACGGAGATCCACTTGCGGATTTTAGGTCAGAAATCGACTCGTGTACAGACGTGGTGTTAGAATCCGAAAACCCACTGTCGCGTTTCCCGAAGTAAAACTAATGTTATTGCGAGGTAATCTTAATAAGCACTTAATGGAAATGTTTTGAATGAAGAATGTTGCCAGGATGTTAGAATCCGCAAACCCACTGTCACGTTTTTATTGATATATAGAAGAGAAAAAAAATATAAATAAATAGTTATTTAAAAAAAATAAATATATCAAATCGAATAAATAATAAAAAAAAATACGTGAATCATGAGCGATTCTCAGACTATTAGAGTAAGGTTTCTTTTAAAAATGCCGATGAGAGCCTACGCATTCTGCGTGAACGAACAACTAGGTCATCTCTTGTTAGAATGATGCGTCGGATGTCGGGATCACCTAGACTTCGATCACGAGAATCATTCGTGTCTGTGGATGGAAAGGGAAGATATGGTCGTCAAGTATTTCGAACCGGCGTTCGAACGCGTTCAAATCAATGAGGTGATCGCGTTTTGCAAGAGATTACTCTTCTGTAAGAATAAAAGCAAGCCCACAGTTTCGGAAGAACAGAAATTGGCACATAAAAGTCTGACTTTACGAGATAAGGGATGCATCATGAAATTATTGTTTAATGAAGCATACGTCTAAGTTTTTTCGTTGATATAAAATAAGGGAGAATAGAAAATTAAAATAAATACACATATAAATTTTTATCTAATATTAGAAAGAAAAAAAACAAAAATGAGAACCAGAAATAAATTGTATCCGACGTTAGTGGACGACGAGGATGAGAAGCCGATCGACGTTTTGCCGACGGCACTGTCGCTAGAAGAAAGAGAAAGAGGAGAGAGGTATCGCACCGATCAAATCAGTAGAATCCATGAGTATCTAACTCGAGAGAGAGATTCTCGTCGTTCTCTCAAGAAGAAGTATTCGCGTTTCGTGAAATTCGTCAACGCGATCGACACGACACTCATCACGATTTCCATGGGTTTACACGCGGCCGGCATCGGATTGTTGTCGACTGCGGTCGGCATTCTGATCGTGTTGACCGTAGAAGGAGTGGCTCTTGCCGCCGGATTGTTTAGCACGCTCGGAAACTTTTTGAGTAGGAAATTACATCTGAAGGCGAGGAAACACGACAAGATTCGCGTCTTGGCTGACTCCAAGATCGACACGATATCCGAAATGATCTCTATGGCGTTGAAAGATGGTAGGATATCAGACGGAGAATACTTCGCGATATTGAGCGAGAAAACGAAATACGATGTCATGAAAGAAGCCGTGAGAATCAACACTCATCAGATCATCAAGGAAGAGATGAAGGATTCTCTCGTGGAAAAGAGGAAGAAAGAGGCCAGGGAGGAATTCAGTAAGATGATAGAACTCAAGTGCAGCGATTGAAAAAAAAAATATATATATAATAAGAACAGAATTAATTAATTATTAAATTTATATATAAAATAAAAAACGAAAATTAATTTAAATAACTCTTAAAAAAAATGTATTGTGTAAAGTGTAAGAGAGTTACCAAGACGAGTAATTCTCGAGAAGTGCGAACTAAAAACGACAGACAGATGCTTCGCGAAATTTGCGACGTGTGTGTTTCTGTCAAGACACGATTCGTCAAAAAAAAAAAAAAGAACGCGAGCAAAGGTAAAGGCATCGTAAATAAAATAATCAATAATCTACCTTTCGAAATGCATCTGCCCGGTCACAGTTTCACGGGATCCGGAACGAAATTGAACAAATGACTCAACGCCGATCTGACTCCCAAATCTTGGAGCAAACCTGTGAATAGGGTGGACGCGGCCGCGTATGATCACGATCTGTGCTACGCTGGACATCCCGACACCAAGACTCGCAATGACATCTGTGTTAAAAATAAGTTGGGGAAATTGAGAGGCATATCGAATCCGACCAGGAGAGAGAAGATAGAACGTTCGCTGGTCGGCAATCTGATCAGTGCGAAACGTCGATTCGGATGGGGCGTTAAAAAAAAGCGCATCTGAAAAGAAGAAGAAACGATTATTGATGAGCGAATTGGCCGAGGAGTTACACAAACCCATAGTGCGTAAATTTCGAAAGAGAAGGGTGTTCGTTAAGGGTCTGGATGATATTTGGTCTGCCGACTTGGTCGACATGAGATCGTTTTCGAAGTGGAACGAGGGCGTCAAATATCTATTGACGGTCATCGACGTGTTTTCCAAATACGATTGGATCAGAGCTTTGAAGAATAAATCGGGACCTTGCGTCGCCGAGGCTCTGAAGAGCATGTTCGACTCGTCTTCTCGAAAACCGAGTAAATTGTGGGTGGATAAGGGAAACGAATTCTACAACAAGCACGTTCATCGATTGGTAGACCTCTACTCGATCAAAAAACGAAGAGAAAGCCAGCGTGGAGGAACGTTGGAATTGAACGACGAAGGAAAAGATGCACAGATACTTCACGGCGAATTCGACCAAGAAATACATATACGCTCTGAACGGTCTGGTTAAAGATTACAACAACACCCGACACAGATCGATCAAGATGACTCCCGTGGAAGCTAGCGATCCTCAAAACGAAAAACAGGTCTACGCGAATCTATATCCTGAGAGATCTAAGACCAGGAAGAAGTCTAGAACGCCGAAATTTGCGGTCGGTGATCGAGTGAGAATTTACGCTTATAAGAAGCACTTCGAAAAGGGTTACACTCCTCGATGGACCTTGGAAATTTTCGTGATAATCAAAATATTTCACACCAATCCGGTGACTTACGAAATCAAAGCTTTGGATGGAGAAGAGATCATCGGAAAGTTTTACGAACAACAATTACAGAAGACAAAGTTTTGATAAAGAAAACATTTTTTTTTTATTTACTTTCTTTAACATTTTCTTGTTTACACACATATATATAAGAGAAAAAAAATAATAATAAAAAATAATTAAAAACTATTTTTTAGATAAAGAAAGCAAGTTAATTAATAAACAAAAAAAAACAAACTAAAAATCCTTTAAAATGACAAATATACTAGATATAGCACAAAGCATAGTTAAAGATGAAAGTATTCAAGAATATGAGGTTCACGAATACGAATCGGTAACCGGAACGAGTTTGAACAATGCAGGAGAGATAAGAATCAACGTTGAAACTCAAGATCTATTCATACATCCTAGCGAGAGTTACATAGTGGTGCAGGGACGTCTCACCAAGGAAGATGGGAGCGACTACGCCGACGACGACACGGTTACTCTAGCCAACAATGGCATCATGCATCTATTCAGTAATATAAAATACATGCTATCCAGACAAGATATAGAATCTGTGTTTCATCCCGGTCAGGCTACCACGATGTTCGGACTCTTGACGTATCCTGATGATTTTTCGAAATCCAGAGGACTTAATCAGTTGTGTGTGAAAGACACCGTCGGCCCTGCTAGCGCCGGCGCCGCCTTGATATTCGACTACGTCATCAAGACGTCCAGACCTAAAGGAACGTTTTCGTTCAGGACACCTTTGAAACACATCTTCGGATTTGCGGACGATTACAACAAGATCATGTATCGATTCAAACACAATCTGACGTTGATTCGAAAAGGAAACGACGACGCAATAGTGAGACTCACTGCGACCAATGCGGGTAAGATAACTCCACACAAGATATCGTGGTTCGTTCCGCACGTGGAGCCTTCGATCGTGGAGAAAGCGCGTCTCTACAAGATCATAGAATCCAAGAGTAAATTACCCGTGGGATTTAGAATGAGACAGTGCGACATGGCTAGCATTCCTCCCTCCACGAATCACTTCGATTGGAGATTGACGGTGAAATCCGCTTCCGAGAGACCGCGTTTCATTGCGGTTGCGTTTCAGACTGATAGGGACGGGTCTTAGGAAAAGAATGCATCGCTGTTCGATCACTGCAGTTTGAGAGACATGCAAGTGTTTCTGAATGCCACGAGATATCCAGCAATCGATTACAACGCGTCGTTTGACAAGAACGATTTCTGCAGACTGTATGGCGACGCCGCTGATTTTAGAAAGAAGTATCACGGTCTAGACGAATTGATGAGCAACCCTAACATATCTCCCGGTGAATACAAGTCGATGTATCCCATGTTCGTATATTCGACGTCAGTAAACAGAGTGAACGACTCAAGAGTAGCGTCTTAGACATTCAGATCAAGATGCAATTCGATAGGAACCTTCCGAAGAAAACCGAAGCCTTCCCCCTGGTCCTGTCGGATAGAGAATTACAATTCGAATCGGACGGAAATAAGATGTCGATCATTAGATGAGAGATGAGTGTGAAAAAAATAAAAAACAAAAAAAATAATGTGTGATTATTAAAAAACAAAAAAAACCAAAAACAAATAAATAAAGTAATGTGATCTAGAGAGATTGAACATCTTTCTAAATCTCATTACTTTTTTTTTTTTTTTTTAATAATCACACATTATTTTTTTTTAATTCATTATTTTCCATGCGTTCACTGTTTGTTCATAGGAACTAGTTCGATCAGTAGACTCACCACGGAAGTGGCGGCTTTGGGATTATTGGTTTTCGTAACGAAATTAATCCTGTCTCCGGCGTTCACTTTGAGAGGCGTGCCGAACGTGCTAACATTCGCGTGTTGATTCTCAGCCTTTTCGATGCTGTATCTCTTATCGCTCTCTACACCATTCACCATGAGATTGACGACCGCTCTGTTATTCAAATCCGAGGAAGCCAGACTCATTCGAAGGATTTCACCTCCCAGCGGCATGGGATATCCCACCTGACCATGTTTCGATCCGCTACCTCCATTTCCGAAAGACCACTCAGCTTTTCCCTCATCTAAAGTGCCAGCCTCTTCGGCCCACACAGTGATCAATTGTCTGGCATATTTGACTTTCTCCACCACCGAAATCAGGGTGCAGGCATCCGTCATGTTCACGGGATCCGGTAGATTCGTGAGCGCGTGTCCACCCATGTCTAGTTTACCTTCCATGATGTCACCCTTTCTCCAGACTGAGTTGTCGGCCACGTACTTTCTGCTGACCGCGCTGGAATCGAATTTGGGATCGTGATCGAGACCGAATAAATTGTGACCGTTCATGTTGATGCCACCCTCCATGGTTCTGCCAGATTGTTTGTTCAGGTAGAGATCGTCCACTTGTGATTCTAGGTATTCTTGTGATTGTATCACCGCAGAATCTACGTAGCCCTTGTTGACCGCGGTTGAGACTGCATCCGTGTCGTTGATCTTCGACAGATTCAATATCTTGTTGAATCCCACATTCAGATCCGATTTCATTTCTCATCTGTCAGACTTTCTTTGTTCCAGATCTACGTAGTGTTTGGTCGCCACGTCCTTGGGATTCGTGGGAGTGGCCACGTTCGTTATCTTGTTAGAATTGGCGTTCAATTCCGAGTGCATCGTTTTCTGAATGTATCTATTTCTCAGGTGTTCACTGAATCTCGCATGAGTGTCGTCTGCATATTTCTTGGTTGCGGCATTGGTTGGATCTATGGGATTCGCGACGTTCACCAAACGTTTGGATTTCAGATCGAGATCGTCGGTCATGGTTTTATCCACGTAATTATCTAGCAGGATTCGTTAGAAATCGGCGTTCCCCCTGTCAACGTATTTTTTAGTCGCAGCATCTGCGAGATCTATCGGCTGGGGAAGATTGTAGAGCTTCTTATCATTCATGTTCAAAGGTTCTTCTCGAGGTTCATATCTCCGAACGTAACGTTCGTCCAAGTTGGCAACGTCGTAACCATCGTCTACTTCCAACGTCTTCCTCTTCTTTCTTAGCTTGACTTTTTCGTCGTCAGCTCTACCAAATTTATCGACTGGCATGTTGTTGTAGGGATTTGTTTTCTTTTAGAAAAAATGTATTCAAAACGCAGTTTATTAAAAATGAACTATGTTATTTTATTTTTCGTTTTTATTCGATTAAAATTTTTAAAATAATTTTTTATCTTTATATATACTATAAAAAAAAAATCTCTCTCTAATGTAAATCATTGAGAATGTCTTGAAATCGATCTCCTTCAGACCATCTCTTGAGAATGTAGAGACACAGGTGACCGCAAAACAGTTAATCTGGTGATTGCACTTGTTCCGTATTGTAACAAACCATTGATTTGTTGAAATAGTTCTTTATTTCTTTTGGCGGCGAGATTCCGTAGCTGTTGAAATAATAATTTTTCTTATTTCCGTTCTTGATCCACGTCACCCAGTGAGTGCCTTCACCCGATGAATTGTCTAGATTTAAAATTCCACATTCCGATTGTCAAGGTCTTCTCTTCGGCAAGGCATCTCTGGAAAACACGCCTAGAAAATATTTGATTTTCAAATCTTTTGCCGCATTCAACAGATCGATGTTGGATAGAGGTTCGTTAGGTAAGACGACACCTTCTATTGATATCTTTATTTTCTTATTCATAAATGGGTATATATTTTTTTTATTTATTTATTTTATTATAATTCACTAAAATAACGTTTTTTGTTTTTTTTTTCTTTTTCTTTTTAAACTAACATTCTCGATGTCTCTATCGATTTCCATAATCTTGAATCCATCTAATTCCTCTTGATTTTCTGGAATCCTGATATTACCATCTTTTAGTAGAATAGATTCGATCATTTTGTAGTGATTTAACGAATGAAATTTTTTAGATACCGTGTTGTAAATGTATTTCTCTTGATCTTTTGACAATTTTTTGAACAGGAATAACAACTGCAAATATATATTATATTCAAATACGTCTTTTTCGCTACCTGCGAAAAAAGACGACGCAAAAACAGATATCAAACGTAGTTTGTCTCTCTTAGTTCGAACGTTTTCAGAATTTAAGAATTGGTGTTCATTAGGTAAGATGACACCTTCTACGGATATCTTTATTTTCTTATTCATTCTTATTTATTGTATATATATTTTTTTTATTTACTTTATTATAATTCACTAAAAAATGACGTTATATTTTTTTTTATTTTTCTTTTTAAACTAACTCTCTCAATGTCACTATCGATTTCTATAATTTTGAATCCATCTAATTCTTCTTGATTTTCTGGAATCCTATCATCCACAATCATATCTGGAATCTTATCATCCACAATCATATCTAGAATCCAATCATCCACATTCATATCATCTCTAATTAGATCCACAGTCCAATGTCCGAGTGCCAAAGTGCTTATTTTATCATCTAACACGAATCTCTTATCGTCGTCGGCCGTCAGCGAAATCTTGTTGACTATTTCAGTATACAAGTCGTGATTTTCACTTCGAATCAATTTCATAGTCTTATACACCGGACCACTTCCTAACAGACAATCTTTATACTCTTGGAAAGAGATGTTTTTCTTCACCACGCACGCTTTAACTCCTTTGCACTTCTTGATCTCTTTATCATCTTTTAGACGATAAGCATACAGTTTGGGTCTCAAGCCCACGAATTCGACGATTTGTTTACCGCTGCTCTCGTCCTTAAATTTACCCAACACCTTCTTGTTGTCGTTTGATTGAATGTTGGATGGATGATCGACGGGATAATTGCTCATGTCAAACCATTTGGCCACGTCCTGAGATATATCTCGGTAGACGTCTTTCGTCTCTATCTCATAAACTAAACTGTCCATGTTGGTGAACAGTAGTTTGGCTTTATCACCAAATTTTCGTTTGATGTAATCGTAGTGAAACTCGTACATCAATCGCTTGCTGATATCTAAGATGATCGGTCCAAGATAATATGGTTTGTCAAACTTCAGGTGTGTCTTTTGCATGTGAACAGCCACTAGATTTTCGTTGAATATGGTTCGGTGTTTGTAATTGGGTTTCGCCACTAATTTTTTAGCTCTTTTCTCAGACGTGATGAGTCAAACGTCGGTTCTCTTCCTGATGTTTTTCATCGATTTACCGTACATGCAGTTGTTCATGAGTTTGAAGAAATCTTTTTCAAAATCTTTCTTAGCTCAAATTCTGAGATTCGTGTTGAGATCGATATATTTTTTCATCCAAGGCTCTTCATCGAATCGAATGATGCGATGTATGTTGACTAATTTCATCCCATAATCGACGTACTGTTTCAAATTCTCGCTATAGATGATGTAGTTTCTTTTGTTAAATAAATTGGGAATGAGTTTTTCCTCGTCTCCTTCGTTCTGTTCCATTCGTTCGGGAGCCAGCGGATAATCGTTGTGTGGATCATGTAATTCTTCTGGATAGTTCAAATCGACTTCTAAAATGCAAGGATAGTCTCTCCATTTTTGCATCTCTTCCAATCGGTAAAGGATGACTCATAGCCCAACCGTACAGATTATTAGCATCCCAAGACTGTATGTATTTAATCGACCATTTCGAATTGAAACCTTCTTTCATGTAGGGATTGTCAGCTTCAGAATATCTGTGAGAGATCATCGAGACGCCACCTCGCGCAGCCCTTTCGAACATGAGCAACATGTTCATGTTGGATAATAATTCCAATTGGACTTCGGTGGTCATCAACAGAGCATCCCACGCCAGACTGGGTGCGGGGAAATACCAAGCGGAATCCAGATCATAATTTCGACAACAGACATCTAAAAAATTTTCGAACACGTCTGCCAAGAGCAGAACGTTGGTCTTCAGATAGAGATCGTGATAATCTCTCATGGTTTTCATATCAAATGATTTCCACACGTTTTTGGCGTGTTCGTAATTCTTGTCAGAAATGTCGGATTCGTATAATTTCAAATAAAAATCTTCTTTCGAAGGTAGTGCGGTGTCTTCGAATCTCTTTAGATCGTTCATGTAATCGTAAGGATAGACTCCTTTCCTCAACATGACGTCTACTCATTCTCCGAAATGTTCGCTCGTGATTTTAAATTTATCCTTGCTCATGTTATCGACTAATTTTTCCAGAGCGGTCGACATGAATTTAAAACTGTCGATGAAATGTATGCTTCTATGAATGGATTTCGTTTTTTCTTCCAACATATCTCCGTTGATTACTCTTTTCTTCTCCATGAGCTTCCATTTCGTGAAGGAAATGTATCTTTCTTCGCTGTTCGTGATGCAATTTAATTCTTCATGGGAGGTGCCGAGATTTTTCACGAACAGATGACTGTCATAACCTGAGAGATTGTGAAATATTACCGGATAGAAAACGGCGTCTCGATATTTTAAATTACACTTGCTGTGAGCTGGATCACGATACAGACCCGTGTAAAGATCGTGGTCTCTGACCTTCTTATTTTCCTCCGAATTCTCATCGAACGATTGTCTGCATATGTGACATTTGGTGGCTCTGTTATTTTCGTCCTGCTGCTCTCGCATGATGATCATTGTCGCCGGTGTTTTGAATTTGTCGTATAACATTTGAATTTTCCATTCTAACTCTTCCACAAACCTTTGGGCCATGTCGTCGTCTTCATACTGTTTCGTGTAGGTGAAGGGACCCATGTCGTGTTGCGAGTCAAAAGCGCATTTCACGTAAATGCAATAGCCCGAAGGTGTGTGTTTTTGATATCTTTCAAAGTAACTTTGAAGAGCATTGGGTTGACAGGAACTCATTTTCGTGGTGAAACAATCGAAATTGGCGTACACGACGAATGGTACTTTTAACCTTCTATTGTGATTTTCAAACTTCCCGATGGTGTTTTGTTTGGGCATTTCAATGGCGACACCTTGATTTTCGTTGCAATATTCCTGATGTTTCGCTAACGATTTTTCGCCGTGAAACGTGTTCATGCAGTTGCAACATAAAGATATCTTTCCATTATGTTTATTATTTTGTCTCGACAGTAATCGGCTCAGATTTGGAACCCAACAATAATGACGATTGTCACTGCTGGAAATCAATAATAAAATAATCGTCTTTTCTCTTCCGAGATATGAAGTCTGTCTGAGAGGATATATCATTCGTTTTTCCTCATCGTATCCCAAGACGTTCACCGCTACGGTGGGATTTTGAGCCTCGAAACGTTCGATGTGTTTTAACTGCATTGGAAAAGTCACTCTGGTCCAATCGATATTTTTAGAAGTCTCCTCATAATGAGAAACTCTATCAGGGTTCGTTTTGACAGGGTATAAAGTGGAGGTGACTGCCCATTTAAAACACTGATCATCGTTATTTTTCACGTTGATCACGGCATGTTTTTTAGCTAGGAAATACGGTAATTTCACGTAGGAAGACCCTTTCAACAAATCGTTTTTAGTAATGTGAATTTCGAGTTTCAGCACCTCATCGAACGTCCAATTACTACCTTCATGTTGATAATTCGCGAGAGACATCAACATCTTGTCTTTCATCTTTTTGAAAACGTCCGATAAATCTGAACCTCGAAATACGGGTTCGACGTTAGATATGAAATATGCATTTTTCACGATGCTCTCGCTGGACTTCATGTCGATTTTATTCATCACACAATGGAGTATCATCTTAATTTTTAGTCCCACGTTCATGTATTTGCAAAACAAATCCAATACTTTTTTCTTCACCCGTTCCATGAACAATTTCAGATCGATTTTCTTCAAAGATGGAACCACGTCGAAAGTTTTAAAAACACCTTTGATCGCACTCTCCCATTCCATGGACTTCGATTGAAATAGTTCCGCGGCAAGTTGCACTAGATATTCTTTTCCTTTCCCTTTGTCTATTGCTCGTCGAATTTCACTCGATATATCTCGTTTGCCTAGAATCTGAAGTGCATCACTCATTTTCGTTTTAGTTTCTCTTTTCTTTGGAAACTTGAAGTTCTTCTTCAACGGCTTTTCGTTTAGTCGTCTTCTTATTTTTCACAATCGAAACGTTTTTAGTTTTTTCGATGTCGGCATTTCGATTCCTTTCACTATTCTTTTCTTCTTCCTCTCATTTTTCACAACTGATGCATTTTTTGACGTCGTTGCTATTGGCATTTCATTTGCCTTTCCATCATTTCGCAAATGTTTCTGTATGACTTCAATCTTGTTTGATTTAGTTCTATGATTTCTGAAATGTGAAATTTTTAATAGTTTACAAATCTCGTTTAACTGAGGTACGGTTTTCTCATTTAAAATTTTCAATTTTTTTTTATCTGTTTGCTTCATTTTGTAAGAATATATTTTTTTTCCGAAATTTGTATTTAAATAATTTGTTTAAAAAGTTTTGTTTTTACTCTTTATATAAAAAAAAAAAAAAATTTTTAATTCAATTTTTTTTCTTTAATGTGTTTTTTATTCAAAACAATTTACGATCACTTTTATTTCTTGTTTGCAGAATGAACACGTTTTCTCGTCTCTAGAATAACATTCCTTACAATAACACAAATGTGTGCACGGTAGAAACAAAACGTTTGCAACATTTTCGCAAAGCAGACAAGTGTTCGTGTTGCTCGACTCGTTTTTGACACATGACAATAACTTGTCCGCTTGTGTCATGAATTTAATCAGATGTTCTAAAGTCAAAAATTGAGATAAGGTCTTGTTTGCGTTATTTAACGCATTGTACAATTGTTCTTTAGTGTACCCTAATTGTAACATATCCATCAATAATTTTTGGTTTTTATTTCTATCCCACTCTTCGTCTTCGATTTTAATCAATCCCAACGTTATGATCTTGTTCAAATAATCATATTCACCTTTTTTAATATTATTTATATGTTCTAGTAAAGGTCTGTCGTGAGGTTCCCAATTCATCAAATGTATATTACAACAAAAACATTCAACTTTGTCGCTTTTACCCACATAAATGAAACCCACAGCAGCTAAATCTTCGGGTTTTTGAGCAAGATGGGAAGGCCAATTTTTAAACGTTTGAAGTCCAGCACGTTCTAAACTATAATTCGGATGTTCAGACTTGATCAATTGTTTTTACCTCAAAATTGATTTTGTAAGAATATTTTTTTCGAATTTTGTATTAATGATAATTTGTTAAAAAGTTTTAAAATTGTTTATAATATGTTTTAATTCCTTCAAAAAGAATTAATCAATTATATGTACTTAACATGAAAAAAAATTGAATTAATACGAAAAAAAAAAAAGGATGTTAAAATTTAACTTTTATTTATATATAAAGAGAAACTTTTTTTAACAAATTATTATTTAAATACAAAATTTAAAATATACATTATTTGCAAGAATTCCTAAAAACCAAATAATCGATCATGACAACAACACCTAAAAGATGTAAATTGAAAGAATGTTTTTTTAATACGCTAACAGATACTTGTATCTATACAGTAGAACACAATCCCATCGAATTGAACGATGTTAAGATGGTGTACTTAGAGCACTACGACAACAAATATATAATGTGTTTGAAATTGGATGAAGCCATGCTCGATTTGTTTTACGAGTACGAAAGCGATCTGCTGAATAATATCATCGACAAATACAGAAGACCCTATAAGAATGATTTGATGATGATCTATGAAAGTTACATATATCCAAAAATCTCACGCGAACTCGTGGACAAATCAGGTGGTGAGAGCGCATTCACCGATGTAGAAAAACTCAAAAGAGTAAAGATAAACATTCAAGACATTTTGATAAGTGGAAAAATAACGCATGTCGACATGCTAATAACGGACTTGGAAATATAAACAATAGAGATTGATTTTAGCGAAGAAGAAGGAAAAAAAGTAATGAGATCTAAAGGTGATCTCATTACTTTTTACAAAAAAATATTCACATTAAAGAAAATTAAAATTAAAAAACTTTTTTTTATATATATAAAGAGCAAAAAAAACCCCAAAACTTTTTTTAAACAAATTATTAAAATACAAAATTTAAAATATACATTATTTGCAAGAATTCATAAAACAAAAAAAAAAAATAATCGATCATGACAGCAACACCTAAAAGATGCGAATTGAAATTGAAACGAGTCGAAACGTATAAGAAATTCGGTCATAAAATCTATAGATTACAACGACACGATCCCATCGAATTGAACGAGATCAAGATGAAGGACTTTGAGCATAAATACGACAGATATAAGATGACTTTGAAATTGGATGAAGCCATGCTCGATTTGTTTTATGACTATCAAAGTGATCTGCAGAAAATCGTCATCACTAAAGATAAAGAATTTGACAAGGACGATTTGACATTGTTCTATGGAAGTTACATATATCCAAAAATTTCACGTGAACTCGTGGACAAATCGGGTGGTGAGAGCAAGTTCACCGATATAAAAAAACTCAAAAGAGTAAAGATAAACATTCAAAACGGTTTCGAGAAAGGAGAATACACGAGTGTCAACATGCTAATAACGGACTTGGAAATATAAACAATAGAGTGATTGATTTTTTAGCGAAGAAGAAGGAAAAAACGTGATGAGATCATCTTGAAAACATGAGTGTCAACATGCTAATAACGGGCTTGGAAATATAAACAATAGAGAGATTGATTTTTTTAGCAAAGAAAAAGGAAAAAAAAGTAATGAGATCATCTTTTAGATCTCATTACTTTTTTTTTTTTGGTTTTCCTTCTTCACTATTACCCATATAATATAATAACGTTTCCTTTTTTCTTAAATTTCATCGTCGATTCTTCTTCTTTTCTTTTTTTTCTTTTTTTTTGTAATATGATACATTTTATAACAACACATTTGTTTATCCGAATCATAATTATGAACGAATGTTGTGCATCTCTTGGTAACACTCGCATCATTACAATTCTCTTCAGAAGGTAGTGGTGACGGTGGAAAGCGTCTCATTCTTTTCATTTCCAACCATCTATCTCGCACTTTATCTATCTCTTTCATCAGTTCTTTCCTTATATATCCATCATTAGCGTCTAGCCATTTTTCCACATCTTTTTTGTTTTTTTTTGCACTCTGTCTCGCGATATTCGTCATTATCGTCTAATTGTTTCTCCACCTTTTTATCCATTTTAAATATATTATTTTATACTTTCTATGATTTATATTTTATATAATTATATAATTTTATATTATAATAACATATTCAAAATCGGTATATTCTTAAACGGCGAATTCTCACCGAGCAACAAACCCGTGCCGAGTCGCTCAACATTCTGTCCACTCTTCAGATAGAGACCGTTTCCTCTCAGAGAGTTGCCACCTCTAACGGGTTCTAGATACAATCCTTTACCGCTGTCGTCTACGTGAACGCGACACACGGCTCCTCCCTTCTTCAAAAACAGTCCGCTGCCACCCATTAATTTCTCAACTGCCGAACTAGCGAGTCCTGTGAGAGCTCCCACGCCGAGAGTCTTTCCGAGAAAGGGTAGTGCCTTTGCGGCGAAGGGTAATGCTTTTGCAGCGATTCCTGCCAATAGCAGAAGGAAACCACCTTTCATTCTCAAATTGTATCTCAATTGAGCGGGACTCAATCTCACCATCAACCCTCTTCCATCGCGAATCGCTTTCTCCATCCTTTTAATTTGACTTCTGGTCCAGGCGATCGAATCCTGACCGCCTCTGGTCAGATCTTCGTGAGTGAATTTGAATCTCACCGCCTCGCCTCGAGTTGTTAACACTCTCTTAAGTTTCTTCCTCTGTCCTGCGGATATGTTCATGTTTTTAATCACGTATTCTGTCATAATTCTTTTTTTAAAATATATTTACTTCAATTGTTTCTTGTTTAATAATAATTATTTATATTAAAATAATTTTGTAAAATTAATATTGCGTTTATTTTATTGTTGTTATCTATATATATACACAATATTTTTTGTTTTGCTTTTATATTTCTCTTATGTGAAATAGTATCGTCACCCTCTCTCCGCGAGGATCTAACAGTTCACCATTTTGATCCGTCAACGTGGTTTTGAGACTATACAACGTGTCTAAAATCACTGGTAGATAAACTAAATTTCGAGGTTGCTCCACGATCTTATAACCCGGCGACACGTTTGGAAAGAAGGAATAGATCGTCGGTTGAGCGCTACCATTCACGTAGCTTCCAGCAATCACGTTCACGTTCACCAGAATGCTATTGACTGCGAGAATGTCGACCGTATTTTCAGATGCCGCGTGGCCTCGATACACCTTTCGATCGAATCCCAACATCTTGCCTATAGAATCGTCCGTGTTGAAATCCACTCGAAAATTATCTTCCAAATCCAACATCGTCTGTAAGGTATTAGGATTGGGAGCGAGTCTGATCTTGTTGCTTCCCTTTCCATCCGTCTTCATTCGCGTCTGAATGTAATTGTTCAAATCGTCTATGTCGTAACTC
Organism: Pictodentalium vernedei; assembly: GCA_031216915.1. Lineage (NCBI taxonomy): Eukaryota > Metazoa > Mollusca > Scaphopoda > Dentaliida > Dentaliidae > Pictodentalium > Pictodentalium vernedei. Next base: position 57,882,298 of record CM062296.1, read on the forward strand.
CCTTTGGGAATTCGAATCTCCAACCAATCCACTCCGTCGGAATACTTGAACGAGTTATTCTTTTCGGTGATGTTGGGAAAGGAATAATAAGTCTCCAGATTCACCAACGCCATCTCGTATCTTTTCTCTCTATTCAATTCGATGGAAGGTTCGAATTTCGTAGCGAATCGAGTTGAATCGCCACTCACCACGATTTGAATGGATTGTTTTGCAGCCGTATTCTCGGCTATCCGTTCTAACAATTCTCCATGTTCGAACATTATATTTAATTTTATTTTTTTTTTATTCAAAACTAATTATTTGAAGATTTATTATTTTCTAAATTTTATTTTCCCGCTCTATCTTATTATCATCAGAAACTTAAAACTTGTCGAATCTGCACCAATATTTTCCGCGATTAAATTCGCTTGTCAAATCGATCACGACGACAGGTAGAAACAGTCCACGTTGCTGTGTCGACCCCTAACATAATACGATTCGCATCGGTTCTGTCTCTCCAAAAGCAGCTCGTCGAAAATCATGAGATTCTTATCTTCCGATTTCAGTTCTCTAGGATCCGGAACGTCGCTAGCGTTCTCATAAAATCGACACTCGACGTTCGAAGATGCATTTCTCTTCATCAACTCCATCGCCGCACCGTCCAAAATGGTCGAAAGTGGAGCTTCACTCTTGTCGAATTCCTCCCTTCTGTCAAAGATTCTGGCTATGACGTCCTTGGGCAATCTACGATCCATGCACTCTCGAAGCAATCTTTATTCGGGTTGAAACAAGCTCTTGCCAAACACGAACAATCTGTCGTAATCCAACCAGTCGGGTCAGGACAACAGATTCATCAACAGTTTGGTCTTTCCACAATTCGATTTTCCCACTATCAAGCCTCTTATGCTTTTGGGAAAGAACTCGTTATTCGACCTCTTGGCCGCGGCGTCGTTCCAAGACATATCTTTAATGTTCATCTTTTGTTTTATTTTTTTGTTTGTTATTTTAGATTCTTTTCAAACACAATTTTTTATGTTTTTTCAAACTCAGTTGTTTTAATATTATTATTTATTTATATCACACCGTCGCGAGTTCTCTTCAATCCAGATCCACTCGTCATTTTGGCTAAATCTTGTATGGGTACCACAGCATCCTTAAAATCTTTCCAACTTTCCAGCGTTCACTCTAACGCAGCTCGCTTCGCCGGCGGACTGATCAACGCGTCGGCTGCCCTTTTGCCAGCCACAGAAGCTATCCTACCACTGGCTTCGGAAGCGGCTTTCTTACCAGCATCCAAAGCCGTCTTCTTACCGATCTCAAACGCAGTCGATGCGAGTTTTCTACCCGCATTGCTCGTGAACGCTCGCATTATAGAATCGACGATGCCAGAACCGCCTTGAACGTAAGTTCTGACGTATCCCCTATTCTTTATCACCAACATATTTTATTTTTATGATATATTTTGTTTTTTCACTGGTAAATCGTTTTGTTGTTTAAATACTTTTATTATTCTAGTGTAAAAATTTACTGTTTTATTTTTGTTTGTTTGTTTGTTTCTCTCTACATATTATATACACATCAATCCTTCAATTCGTTCATCAGCCTTTTATAATGGTGTTTATTCAAAACCTTCTGTCTTAACAATTCGTCAGATATAGTAACTATCTGATTATCTAATCCTGTGTTACCAGCCCGTCTGCTCGCCATCAACAAACTCAATCTCTGAGACAGAGCGTCAGAATCGCTCGGCAGAAAAGTGGTTTTCACCCCTTTGCCAGTCACCGATTCGATGAACTTCTTGTTCATATCCCATATGGGTTTCACCGCTTTCGTCCACTTGTAACCTCTGTTGGCTTTGGGTCTCGTCTCTCTGGCATCGTTATTTCTCTTCATGGCGTGGGTCTGAACCAGAATGTCGCCGTAATTGTCGAAATCCTGTTCCGTGTAATCGCTAGGCTTGTCGTAAAGGAGCAATCTGCGCAGTCCATCAGTCAATTCGTATTTGTTCGAACCAACGACCAATTCATCATCGCCAATATCTACTTCTGTGTCACCTTAAAAAATTTTCCCCTCCGAATCCTTATAAAATCCATACAACAGATCTCTCTTACCGCCATCATCATCAGACGATGCGACGCTATCAGTGGTGACAGTCGAAGCTGTATCGGTGTCGGTCTCCGTTTGAATTCCCGTGGGAACGTAATCCGGTGTAGATTGAACGGAATGCCGATTTCCAAAACAAAGAGGCAAGGAACCCATTCTCCATTTTCAAAGAACTCTCTTTTATGGGTCTAAATTCTTCGACTATCTCCTTCCTGCTTCGCTCTTGACCCTCCGTCACGGGTTTAAATATTTTTATGGCTTCGCGTTTGAGTTCCATCTCACCAAGACGTCTGCTTCTGTCAGCCGACTGAATGCCCTTCTTAGCACGTTCATACTCTTCTAAAATTCGATCTCGGTGTCTAGAATCCATCTGTAAAAACATTTTTCGTTTTTACTTGTTTTATTATTTTCAAAATTAAATGTTTAATTATATTTTTATGTTTTTAAGTTAATAAAAATCTTTCCGTCTTTAATATAATAAACTAAAAATATTCACATCTCAACTCAGTGTTGATTGAATTGGAGAAGTTTAAAAATACGTTTAAGCAGTACATGACAAATCGGTTTCTGATTTAACGCATTTTGATAGTAATTTACGTTTTGTCAAAGGAATTCCATTCACATATCAAAGAACCATTCAGTCAGTGTCGAATTAAGAGAGAATCCCTTTGATGACGGTTAAAACATTTCAACACACAAAAGAAAACTGTTTTTTTTCTAATTATAACGTTAAAGGAACTCATTCATTCATTTCAAATCTCTCTGATCGCTATCGTGAATATATTAAAAATTTTACCACTCAAAACCTAATTGAGCGGAAAATGCGTTTAAACATTCCATTAAGTGTTTATTAAGATTACTTCACAAGAATTCTGATTCTTTTCTCTAATTGTCTCTAAACTCAATCTCCTTTCGTCACATCGAAACAAGACCCGAATGTCTATTTTTTACAGATCATATTTTATAATTGACTCTTTTGAACGGACGTTTAAAGTCAATTTCTCTTCTTTACATCAAGACAAAACACGAATGTCTATTTTACAGATCATATTTATAATCGACTTTTTGAACGGATGTCTAAACTCAATTTCTCTTCGTCACATCGAACCAAGACACGAATGTCTATTTTTTACAGATCATATTTTATAATTGACTCTTTTGAACGGATGCCTTTTCATTCACGCAACTCCTTTTTAAAACTGACGCTCATATTTTATAGTCTACTCTTTTGAACGAAAACCTCATTCAGTCATAACGATAACATGTGTTAGTTTTTACTTCAGGAAAACGTGACAGTGGGTTTGCGGATTCTAACATCCTGGCAACATTCTTCATTCAAAACATTTCCATTAAGTGCTTATTAAGATTACCTCGCAATAACATACATTAATATTTGGTGCCTTATTTAACACTGTTTCAAGATATATGTCCGCCCATAGCAACCGGGTTCAATCTTTCCACATGTTACTTGTTTTGACAGTCCGACTGTGACGGCTTGTGACAGAATACTACACACGTTAGTCCTGCTTTTGCACACACAGATCGTTTTGTGTTACATTTACCACTACATCGGTACAGTGTTAACATCTCAGCTGGTAGCTGATTCAGACCTTTCACTGGCAACATGTTATCATCATCACAAAACCAACCGTGTTCAGTTGCCTTGAGGACAGGACCATGATCATGCAGGATATTGATGACGTTGCGCAGGACAAAGATGCTCTGTGAATATGACCACTGATGACACTTGATGTGGGCGGTAACTGTGACAGTGACTTTGGGGTACCACCCATAATGTGAGTTACAATTCGGAGCTGGTCGAATGTTTTTGACGATGTCTTGCGTCCAGCACCAGTCCACACACGAACAAGGTATTCCTCAACATTCCTCTATACATCCTCACTCCAGTCTTGAGACTCCGCAAAATTGTCCAGATATTTCTCTGGCTCGCACATAAGTGCAGCATGTTTTGTCCCAATTTTACTCAGTGAACCATCTCCAGTAAGCACGTGTACCTTCACCATATTACGACACAGTCTTGAGCCCAGTCTCTTGGCGAGAATGTGTAGTGGTAAGTGTCTTTTGTGCTCGCCAGAACCAAACTCTATCCAAAGCTCTCGCAGACCGTGTTCTTCCCATTCCCTGATAAAACGCAGCAACCTTACAACAGTGTCTGGGTCATTAGATATTACCAGGAGCCGTTCACAGCCCTGCTGTACCTCCCATGCACAATGAAGCAGCAGTCTATCGTCTGCTGCTTCTTCCACAGTGCCTGTTAGCATATCAATAGTGTCGGGCACAGCCGAGGATCCATCTGGACTTATCAACTCAGCTGACACCAGTTCGTCATCAACAATGCATCCACTGAGAATGATAGGAATGTTTAGGTCCTGTTCAGCGGCCAGCTGACGTGTGAGATGCTGTAATTCAGCCTTGTTATGCAGCGATGGCCAGAACTTTTCCATTTGTTTTTGTATTGGGACATGTGGACGATGAATGCTAGATCAATCGCTTCCAATCCAGCGCCAGGTCGAGATCTCTCACCACCTTTGACAGAGGATTCCAGATAACTGTCAAATATGACATGAAGGCTCTTCCTGGAACACACATATTGTCCTGCAGAAAATACTTGTTGTATGACATTTCCAAATGTCCCGAAAACAGACAAATCTGGGAAAGAACGGACTTTAGACATGAAGTCCAGTATTACAGCTGCATCAACTCGTGGCAATGCCATATCTTCTGGCGCCAGATGTTTCTCAATTTCCATTATCAGTTTGCTTTTCTCTGGTTTCGTTGTAATATCACCTTCAAAGATGATTGAAGAAGGCAGGATATCATGAGCGTAGATTGATTCTAAAGACATGCCACGTTCTTTCACAATATCAATGTCACACTGTGCAGATGTTAGTGCCTTCTCTGAAACAACAGTAGACCCTGGATGATCGGCGGATGATTTGTAATCAAGTCGAGGCAGGTTTCTTTTTGAGATAGTAACGGACAATTTACGTTTTTTGTCAACAAATCGATCCTTGCGAAACTCTTCATAGCAGCGGTTGCCATTCACAAGAGCCTGAAGCAGACGCGTAGACAATACATCCTCAGCTATCTGCTTTGTGACAAAAATGTGCAGCTCAATTCCTGGTGCTTTGATGATGAAGGGATTGCCTCTCTGGCAGACAAAATCCAGAAGGAGTGACACATTATTGTTCAAATGTTCTGCTTTTCGGCCAATGAAATCGTGGTGGACGTGTGCAGATTCGCTATGGCCCATTGAGCTGTCGTTTGTTAGCTCTCTCAAGTTATTAGAAATCAAAAGAATCTCATGAAATATTAGCTGCCATTCAACTACAACAGCCATATTTCTTGTCTGGCCTACGATTCCGCCCTGGCTCTTTGACGCTCTTTGGATAGATTGCTCAAGCTTCATGTCTGGCGCGACTGCATTGAAGCTCCCATTGCGGTCTTTGACAACAAAAAGGCCACACATTAATCGTCGAAACACTTCAGGATGTGTACTCTGTAGGCACTTTGTAGTTTCAAGATAGAAGGTACCACAGCGGAGGTAGTTGATGGAGTCAAACTCTTGGAAAATGGGAAGAGACTTCTCTACAGATGCAATGTGCAGTGGAAAGTTTCCCTCACGATCAGCAGAGATGATATGCTTGATAATGAGGGCAATGTATTGAAAGACTCCCCAGTACTTGCATGCATCAGACTTTGAATCACACTCCTCAAGGTAGGACTGAAACAACTTCTGAATTTGATTCACCTGTGCAAGCAACTCGTTACATTTTTCAGTGGAGTTGCTTTTGCTCTTGTTGCATAAAGCTGCCCTCAGTTCACGTGCACATTCCATAACATCACCATCTATCTCATGTCCATGCTGTGTGAGCCACAACCAAAACCCTTCCCACATAAGGGAAGTGATGACATCTGACACCATTAATATACCTTGCAACGATCTGACATAATGTGTGCCTTCCAACACAGAATTCAGAGTCAACTTTCCAAACACCCCTGTTTCAATAAGCCCATCTTCAATACCAGACCCTCGCAGGTATCGTCCAGTACACTTTAGTAGGATCTTCACCCAATGGAACATCCCCATCATACCATGTATATCCGCAAAGGTGACATACTCAGCCATCAGTATATCAGCAACTGTATGGAAAACTCATTCATCACAGAATACTGGCATAATGGACTGAGTTGGATTGAGCTGATGACGAACACTTTGAAAATTTTGAAGAGCTTTGCGGACAGTTGCATAGTCTGTCAAAGGGGCAGGGATCACAGGCAAGAACCCTACACGCATCAATGGCACAGTAGCAGTCGATATTAAAGCATGTGAACCACTCCATGTAGGTATTGTTTCAGACTTGGAGTCACCATTGGGTAGACCACACCTTATGAAAGAGATCATAAATTCGCACTTACTGGCTGTGTTGAATGCAGTAACATAGTCAGTATTGTCTGGTTCCTGTACAGCGTTGAAGTTCGGTGGAAGAGTTGGTCTTGTAGTTGGTTTAGCATGGTGTGGAACCTCTTGACATGGAAATTTATCTGGAAGACATACTTTACTTTTCTGTAAGTTGGTTTCAGATACGTGAGGCTTCGAACTGGGAGATGAAATTGTTTCCTGATACAAAACTTGCATGGTAACATGGTCGGATTCCATCCCAGAAATCGATGATTTGTTACTGAAATCAGCATTGTCCATCGCAGCGATAGTAAAGGCATCTCTAGTAAAGGTGCTTGGAATGGGAACTCCCCTATCTGATGATTTATCAACAGCATAGGAAGCCAAAAGACGTCTATTGCGCCTAACATCACTGTAGCTGGTTGACACGCCAATACGGTTTGCAACAGTAAGAATTTCACGGCTGCGGCTTTTACTGTACTGATAATGACCAAACGAAGTATGGAGAGGCGTCTTTCTTGCACCATTAAACATTTGGTAATACATGATCTGAAAGAGGCAGTTCAATTGGTTGTGCTTGTTAAACACAGCCCACTCAATGTCCTGACTGCTCACATCAGGTCTCGTGTCATCGTCGGTATCGTCAGGCATCCCGGCATCTTCATCAGTCATCATATTAATCATTTCAATTTTCAACATCCGGGATCTTTTAATGTTAAACAGTGATGCAAAGAAAGTCAGCAACTGATCTGGCATTTGTGTTTTCTCCCATGAGTCTTTGAGCTCATTACCGTCGTAGAATTTATCACCGATCTTAAAGTCCACTTTTCTCAAAGCATCTCGGAGAATCTCGCCAGCAGACTTTAATACGTTGATATCTCTAATCTTAGCAGTAATGTCTTCTACACTGATGTTTGATGAAAAACACATTTCTGGTTCATTGGCTCGATGGCTTGGACAAAATTGTATCTCACTCCCATAGTGTTCCACCAGGAGTTTCTTCACATCCCTGTTGTAGATCTGAATGTCATCATTTTCCACTAAACTCAGCATAAATTCTTTAACCTCAGTTACTGTAAATCCATAGCCTTCCTTGATGAGTGGATCTAGATGAGAGAGAGCTTCCCTGAACACCTCGTGTCTAATGTTAGTTTTAAATGGACTTGTCTTGCTCTCCGACCGCTTTGGGAAGTTAAGATACTGAAAAAACAGGTATTATGGTAGTATAGATCAGCAGCTAAGACATCTTGAGGAGTATTTAGGTCTGCACATCGAACAAAAATATCATCTTTTCTTGATCTTATTGCATCCAAAAACTTTAAGGCACATTCTTCCATACTAATTCTGAACTTCTCCCTCACCCTTTCTCCTTTAACTCGAACTCTATCACTTCCACATATGACACACTCGATGTAGATTGGATTAGCATTGGTGCTGGGTCCTGGACGAGGAGTGGTGGTGCTGCGTGTAGACGGATTGTGGGTTGCTTCATGTTGCTCTTGTACCTCATCTGCTGACTCGCATTCTTCCTGCATCGATGAGATGTTTCGTATATCAGTGTACTGTTTATAGCATGCGTACGTATTGTGATACTTAAATTCACAGTCAGGTCGGATAATCTTTAATCTTTTCTGAACAATGTCATCCTTGATCTCAGCTACCTCACGGACACGTTTTCTGCCCGACTGTCCGCTGTAAAGTGGTTCCGATTTCTTGCCCTTTTTTGACAGATGATATATTTCTCTGGATCAAAATGAGCAGACGAAGGCTTGGATATCACAAGATTAAGCCCTTTTAATTCTGGAGTATCTTTGTCTTTTTTCTCTGCCATGTTTGCATCACCTGAAATGTTAAGAGAACAACTATTACGTCAATAAAAATAGACATCCATACTGCCATATATATTTTATGTTCATATATGCAGGAAAAGCCCCGCATTGGATGTGGCAAGCAGGGTCACCTGTACATGCATAAGGTCTTTGTACAGATTTGTCAGCCTCGCTGCCATCTTGAAATACCTTGACCAAGAAATGAAGTTAGTCATAGTCAAACTTCTCAAAATCATTCGGAAGTGTGTTCTTGGTCACAGAGGGAGAAGAGTCGGACTTTGCCGAGAATTACCGACAGATTCCGAAGTCTGCATCAACCAAACCTGCATCAACGAAAAGCAGTTCAACAGCAAGTACACAACTATATTTTCAACTGAATGAAATATATACTTAGGCCACCCATCTTCACACCCTCCACACACACGCCACATTTAATGCACACCAAGATCCATCCGGGCTTGACAGCAACATGCCTGGAATTCCAACAGCCCAAGTTCACTTCCGAATCTGTCGGTAATTCCCGGCAAAGTCCAACTCTTCTTCCTCTGTGGCCAAGAACAGACTTCTGGGCGATTTTGAGAAGTTTGACTACGACCGACTAGTTTCGCCGTTTTCATCGCAACGGGTCCGTGTTTCAACACGGTTCCATGACTGTATGACTGATAAGGCCCATTACTTTATTTATATTTAGGTATCAGTCTGTAGACTTCAATACTTTTGAAATAATTTCACTGGGCTGCTTTCGTCACGATTGCCGGCTTCATTTATCCATGTATATAAAAAAGCAGCCAAATTATGACCGTGGAAATAACCCAGCTGCTATGGCGGCCATATTGGAATAGAATTGATCTAGATATCAAATGTGCATAAAATTTATTTCAGTCAATCAGAAAACCTTGATTTAGTTAAAGAAGACACATTATTTATAAGTGTATGTCAAATAGTTTCCACATTATGATCGTGGGGAAATTTGCTCTGGTTGCTATGGGCGGCCATCTTGAAATAGTGTTGACCAAGATATCAAACGTCTATGAAATTTATTTCAGTCAATCAGAAAGTGTTGATTTAGAGGGGAAAGACACTTCATTTGTTTATGGACGTCCAATAGTTTCAAAGTTATGACCGTGGGACAATTTTACCAGGTTGCTATGGGCAGCCATCTTGGAATTTGGTAACTAGGTAACCCCATAGGTCTTTTTTATTATTGCTTTTGAATTCAGCACACCTAAAAACTATGTAGTAAACACAAAAACCTTCTATTAATATTGTTTCTATCAAAGCACTTGTAAATTTTATGATGGCAGAAGGCCAAATGGCGGCCATTTTGAAAAATGGCCACTCCCAGTTAATGCCCGGATTTTCAAAATTCCACCTAGTGGGGTTTTGAAGACATATGAATATATTACTCAAATCAACAGTCAAATGTTCTCCAGGAGCAAATGTATACAGGTCTGTATGGCAGCTCCAGGACTAAAATCTATTATCATTTCGTTCCCCGAGTTCCAATGTGTTCTCTGTGCCAACTGGCACAGAGAACAAATTGGAACTCATGGGACGATTTGTCAATGTTGCATTAATTCGCAATAATTCATGACCCATTTTTTTGTTGCTTTTCGATACATTTGTGTTTAGAAGACAGTCATATAAGAACTGAAAGTAACATTTTGAATAATGAGAAGATGAGTGTGCCAATTTTTCCACAATGTAGCTGAATTATTCGGTCACAATATTAATACCATGAAGTGAATATAACCAAAATAGCATGCAAGTTTTTGCATTGAAAATTTCAGGTGCAATTCCACTCCCAAGCAACCTGAGGAGGGCAACTGTTTTGCACTCCTTGATTTTCTTGATTGCCAGGCCTGAATAAGCGTTTTGTGTGCCCGCGCCTCTGGGGCATGGGATTCTCTAAAATAAAAGTTGTTTATCGAAAAGAAGGCGGTGTAGTGAAATGTATGCAGTTCGAAGAGTTATTCAAATGCTTTGCTATTGTATGCAGCGCTATAGGACTAAAACTATCCTTACAGTTGAAACTAGAAGTCCTGTCACGAATAATGCGCTTATCTAGGTTTAATTGCGCGTTGGATTTGCGCGCAATTGCCACATCGAATGGCATCCAAAGCACGGCAGTTTCTCCTGGTTACTCATAGCAATCACATGCAATGTTTCTGCCAATGGACCTCCGGGTTACCCGGAGGTCCATTGGCTGAAACATTGCTTGTGCACAGGCCACATGTACAGAATTTGATAGCTTTACCTGGGCCATAACGCGTACATTAACGCGCATATCAACGTGCTATTTGTGCGCATTTCATGACAGGACTTCTAGTTTTAACTGTATTACTGATCCTTTCTGCACTTAGTGTATCTTCAATATAAAACCTAACGATTCTTGTGGGTGGCGGGGAGGGGGGGGGGGGGGGGGTCTTGTTATCTAAATTAGTTTTTTTAGGAGTGTATTAACTTATATTTATACCATGGTAAGCTATTCTACTATTTATGAAAAGCTTATGACATAAATTTTAGCTTTATACACCAACCGTGGTGAATGCGCTAGCAATGGGATTTCAATAGTTAAAATTTACACCTACAGTGGAACTACATCCAAGTTGACATTTGGTGACCTCGACCTGAATGCGAACTTGTCTAAATTTATCGCTCGTCGCCTCGCGAAGAGTAAAATGAAAGTGGCAATTATTTATTACGTTTTTAAATGAGTTTACCTCATAAGATGCCAAATATTAACAAACATGCATTGTCTCATGTTAATAAAGCATTCATAACTCGAAATAGTGTGTTATTATGTTATTAAAATGAAAAAGGACCTGTTTCTTTTTCTATTTCATTTCGGTGATAAAACTGACAGCGGAAGTACCGCTCACCGTTGTTCATGTAAACAAAATCAAATTCGCTCGTATGTACGGCTGCTGTTCAGTAAAATCGTGAAAAAATAATAGCGACTCTCAATAATCGGTCGATCGTGGTATACATAAAATAAACCCAAAGTAGCTTGGTGTACCAAATGTTCACCACTCGTGGTGAACATTTGGTACACCAAAATTATTAATCCTAGATCTAATGTGAGTTCAATGAACACGTTGATTTTTAAACTCACCAGACTTGCATCTTTGTCTTGATCACTAAAATCATTTGGTGCCGAGAACGAACCAGAGACTGACACTTCATCCATGAACTCTTTGTCTGAGACCTGTCATAGATTTTTAGTCGTACTGCAGTCAATGTCACATCCCTGACTTCATTCGTCACGAAAACTTAATTTCGATAAAATTATCTCCCTTGAGATTATTAGACGTGTGATGAGGGTCCAATTAAGAATTGTTGAGAAAACCCCTATGGCATCAATAGAAAATAAAGTACAGTTTCCAGTTGTTATTTTTACAAAACTAAAACAACAGACAGTTCTGTTGTTTTCATTTATTAAATGTAATAAAATGAAAACTTGGCTTTTCACGGCAAGCTAATAAGAAGAAAATTATTCACAGATTGTCCGTCATTAATAATATATATCGGCATTACACCAACCATCACTAAGTAAGTATCCATGTTGGCTATTTGTTAAGCGAATGTGTTTTTACAGTAATTTGGAAGTAAGGGCACTGTAAAAAATTACCATAACTCTACGGTTAACTATTGTCAGATGACTGTCAAATACAACGGTCTCGAGGCCGTAAATTAATTTTAACAGGGTTGCCGTAGAAAAACCCGCGAATTTGATCCAATGAAGGTATTTCTCCCGTCACGCTGTCCAGTTACGTCGCACGGCAGTAACAAAGGTGCATTATGTGATCGGCCTTGCCATATGCCGCTCTGGAAGTCGCCATTTCCAAGAAGGACGCCCGATGCGTTTGAAGACGGACAACAACGTATTACTATCAGTTTGTAAGTGTGTGGCCAAGCGAATCATGTTCATTGCAGTCTTGGACATGAAAATCAAATAACGTCAGTTTTTTTATGCGTATGCTTGTTTCCGTAATCATGCAGAATAGCAGACTGTTCGTACTGCGTCACCGATATTCGATGCATCTCATGGCTTGTGGCCACAGATGTCCGTTAATCCGGCACACCCAGGGCTTTGTTTACCCTTTTTTGGGAAAGGGTCCGGGTCCTTACCTTTGGGAAAATACTGCATCCGGTCATTTTGACCGCAATTATTTCGATGGTAATTTTTACGGGAAAATAAGGCAAATAATGGTTGAAATGTTTTACGGTCAAACGACCGACAGCTTGTTTCCATGCATATGACCGTACAAATAACGGCAAACCGCGAAAGAAAAAATACGGGAATATACGGCAAATGAGAGTTAAACATTTTTTAGGGTTTGCCGTAATGCTTACGGTCATATACCTGGAAACTAGCTGCCGGTCATATGACCGTAAAAAATTACGGTCATTTTTTACAGTGTGTTTATTATTCCTTGGAGGAAACTTAGTTAATGTCAAACCTCCTACATTTTTGCATTAATTTAAAGGACAGTGTTTGGAATTTTTGTCATGTCGCGCACACTGTTGACAAATTGAACACATGAAAACGACAGAACATCAACAGATGGGGAAAGCCGCGTATTTCTGATGTTTAAATTGTGTCAACAGAGAATAACAGAGAAGAGTTCAACCTGAATGGGGGACTTCGTGAAAAAAGCCATCTTCTGTATTGTTTACCACTCTTCGGGAAAATGCCTGAACTTTGTGGAATGATCCGATGATAATGATTCGTTAACATTCATTTATTGGTGTTTGAGGTCACATATTTCTGCACAATGATTAATCGTGACTACGACAGTTTTACGGGTGGAGGAAGCCGGACTACCTGGAGAGAACATCCGAGCAAGGGCGAGCAACTGTCAGCTCCCCAACATACTAACTCCACACAAGCAGGGTTAGCATTGGTTGAAGACAGGTGCCCCATCGACGGGCAGTGCGCCTTAGTACACGGCGTCACCGCACCGTCACGTGGACAATGGGGGTGAAGTGTCTAAATTCACTAGCATCTCGAAATTTCAATTTTTAAAAAAAATTCCCATACCCTTAGTGTTAAATTTACTGACGGCTTTCGCAAATTGAGGAGAGCTAAGTCTCCCGTAAATCTCTCCCAATGCCGATGCCGATGCATGCCAATGCGGTACAACCCGGTGCTTCATTAATTAAAATTTTGCTGCTGATGATTTTTTTCCTGGTGTTCGCGAGCGTGGCCATCACTGCCCTCACGTGGGCTACGACCAGTCCTCGGCGGCTGAACTGCAAATACGAGATTCAAATCATCACTTTTGACAACGCGTGTTGGTCCGGAGGCTCAGGCCCCCCCCCCCCCCTCTCCATTCCTCGATGGCGTATTTGTAACTTAGAATCAGAAACCATGACTCTTATTGCCTCGATAACGTTAATATACAAAGCGTTATAAAGACGCACAGACAGTCATACATATACTACTGGAAACTAACACAGACCCCGGCTGTCGTTGGCTTGAATAAATACAAACAAGATTAACTGATCATCCATGCTTCACTCAGTTTGGTCTGAGAGTTTGTAGTGATCTGCTGTGCATCAAATTTTATAAAGCAACAGAAATGGAAACGGCTGTTTTTTTTCTCTTTGAATCCTTTACCTAAAATTGGCGAATAGTGCTCATCCATATTGGACGGGCGCTATTCGCAAAAATCTCGAATTTTTTTTTTTTATGTTTTCATTGGTGTCTTAAAAACATAGTATATGACCCTTTATAGGAACCAGCTCGTTCCAATAGGTGGTTATGAGCTATTTTTGGGGAGCAAGAATGGAATGAGTTTGATAAAGACTTTTTCATATAGAACACTGGCAAAGTGTAGCCTATCTGATAGGCAAAAGTTGACTGGGAACTGTCCTTAATTGAGTGAAAGTGTTCTGTCCACTGGAACGACGAGTAGTGGTGACAACGAGCAGCGTGTAAAGCCTCCTTTCAAGCCTAAATATCAAGAGACATTAATAAGATGCGAAAATTTATTTCAAGTGTGTTTGTTAGCGTTTAGTTTTATTGTAAATGTAATTGCCAACAAATAGTTGTGAGGCCACTAGATACAAATTACACCGGCCCCCACACAATCAAGTCAGGAAGCTGAGGTCGTATTTTATTAGCACCGGGCAGACGCGCAAACGAGGGTGGGGCGCTACTTTCTCCCATCACTAAGGTACTGAGACATATACAAAGTCGTGTGAGATTGCTGGGAGAGATATGTTTGTCTCACCCCACCCACGTGAAAGCTATCTCACCCCACCCACGTGACCAACCAATATTGGCTTATTAGCATATTTAATGAGCGCAGGACTATTCAATCATCGCGCGTTCCTCTGTAAACAAACAACATGGTGTCAAGATTCAGAAATATTAGCAGACGAGAGCGTTTGTCGAAGAAAATAGAAATAAAAACACAGACCGCAAAACCAAAGGATACTTGACCCTTTTAGATTAATTTTTGGATGAACGCCATTTTGAGTGGAGCGAGTTGCACGAAATTCCTGTCGAAAAGTTAACCCATGTCTTGCCGGCGTTAGGATTTACTTTTGTGGTATATATATATACCCGTGGTAAATACAAACTTTCTGTGCGCTCTTTCCAATTAGCAAATGGACAACAAAATTGTTCGATATAACTGAACGTGCCCCTGAATTACTTTTGATGACGTCAGACTGTTTTGGTGAGGTGGGAGAGGGGAGGGGGGGCGAAAATTTATCCCTGATGGGGCGGGTGTGAGATGATGAAATCTCACCTTCGAGACAAGATATTTGGTCTAGAGACTAGGCAAGCCTCCTATCTGGCCCAAATATCTTTCCCTCGGGTGAGATTTCCCCATCTCAAACCCTCAGCCATCAGGGATAATAACAGTCTCACCTCAGTGAACGCACCAAATGATCTTTTTCATCACCAGTTTACTGTCAGAACTCTAGAACGCAGTCAGACCACATATCCAGTGGTGACTCTGGAAAACTGCAATCCCGTTTGAATTTTTTGTGTATTTGACACCTGGTATACAAAGGCAGAAATAATCAGTCTTACAAATAGCCTCGCCACGTACTGTAGGCTCGATTGTAAACTTGTTAAATTATGAGCCAAAAATGCGTCTATTAACAGTGTAAGGATTCGCGAGTTCGAAACATAACTTTGTGTATTGTCTTCCTACCATGCCGTTAACTAATATACATTTTTTCAAACAATGTTTTTATTTTCTCGTTGAAATAGGGATTGGCGAACAGGCAATGCCTATATTAACGCCGTTCCCTACAGAAACACACATTTGCAATGGTGCAAGTACAACTGTACATGAAGAGAAACTGATCGAACAAATTTGAAATAAGGTACGACACAATATCTCGTCATCTCTTAAATATCCATTACCTTCAGGGTATGGAGGTATTCTGTTACACAGGTAAAGGTATGATAGGCCAACAGTACGCGTGACGGGTTGGGGTGCACTATCAAAAATCGGTCTCCAAGGACAAAACACAAGGATTCATTTCCACTGGCTAATAATTATTCACTCGAATCTCATTGTTTCCCTAATATATCATTGTACCGTACTGAATATACTGGCATTATCCAAAGCAGTTTTCTCTGGATCACCATATAACATTTTAGTATATTAGTGGTGTGGCGGCCCATTTTTGTTAGAAGCAAATTTCTTTGTTCTGTACATAGAGGACACAATAGTAAATAGTATTCAGTGTCTTCATATAAATGACCACAGCTACAAGAAGCACTATCATTTATAAATCTATCGAATTGAGGCCCGTTTAAATCACTACAATTTAAAAGCAGCTCCGTGTGAAAAATGTGTTCCCTTTTGCAACCTACATAATAAAACCCAGAAACGACATTGTCATTAAATGCAATTTTTTTCTTAAATAGGTCAACTCAAGTACAGTTCTGCAGATCTGTACTTAGGCCGTTCCAAACTTTAACCACTGATTGCAGAAGCGAGTTAGAGTGCCTATTAGTGTTGCATTTAATTTCCGTTATTGATTTTGAAGTTCTTAGCGGATAATAGGTCAGTTCCGATACAGGTCTCGGAATGAGCAGCCTAATGTAGTTTGGCACGTTTGTGAACATGATTTTATACAAAGCTACTAATTTATGAAGTCGACTGCGCTCTTTGAGCGGTGTGACAATCCGATTCCCTGGAAATAAGGTTATGACTTGTCCCCTAGTTACCCCTAGTATAGTTCATAGAGCATCCAAGTGCAGATTTTCTAGGAGTGTTGATTTAGACTCCGTGCAACCATCCCATATAACGTCGTCATAAACAAAATGCGGGAGAATGAAGTATTTATATAGGGTTTCCAATGCGTGTCTAGTCAATCTTTATTTTAGGGTTCTTAGTCAGTTTATCATGAGGCTGACTTTATTTATAGTGCTCTCTATATGTGAATGCCATTGTCCCGTGTTTGGAAAGATCAGCCCAATGTGTTTATGAGTGTCCGTCTCTGCTATTTGCTGTCCTAGGGGGTAAATATGGGGACGAAGCGTAGGGTTTACTTTACTTTACTTGAAAGGTACAATGATTCGGTCTTTAGAGGATTAAATAAGACCTGCCATGTGTTAGACCACTGGGTCATTTTTTCCCAGATCATTATTCAAAACTTCTGCTGCTAAGTTTGCATCTTCGAAATAAATTGTAGTATCATCCGCATAAATAGAGGATTTGAAATGAGTGCTTTTCTCATACAATATTTATGAAACGAGTGTAAGAATTTTCCGTTTGGCGAGCCCAAACGGAAAATTCGGACGAGTTTCATAAATATTATATGAGAAAAACACTCATTTCATATTCTATTTATCATATGACACACACACGTACAAATTAGCCACTTAGTATGACTTTTTAACCGATCCCCTAACGTGAGTTGTAGACAGCACTTGGAACAAATATCCTCGTATAACTAAAAATTTTCATTTTTTTTTGCTTCCGAAACATAGGTTATGACCCTCGTTGGAACGAGCTCGTCGAGCTCGTTCCAATGAGGGGTCATAACCTATGTTTTGGAAGCAAAAAGTGAAAATATAAAAAAAAATGAATGGCGTTTTTCTTGAAAGTAAACGATTAATGCAATATAATCAACCCTAAATAGGACAGATAACGTAAATTCTCCCTACTGAAATTATGCAAATGTCACCCAGTTGTATTTTGTTTAGCCAATCAAATTGTCCAGTTTTGAAATTGACCAATGAAAGCTCCCAACTCTAATTATACAAATTATGAAAATGTGGCCCAGTTTTATTTTGTTCTGCCAATCAAATTGTCTAGTTTTGAAACTGACCAATGAAAATGGCGGAAGGCTTTATTTATCACTGATTAATATGAAATCAAAATATCAAATGTTTTAAAGTGAACAAAACGGACGAATCATATGATAAAGTCTAATATTGGGCAAAATATCGTTAACAATGTCATTTATGTAAATATAAAAGAGAATAAGGTCTAAAACGGATTATTGTGGCACGCCAGCTTTAATGATTTGATTTTTGGAGAGAATTACGACTACATGCTGGGAGCGACTTGTTAGGTAGCTTTTAAACCACGTGAATAGGTTGCGTCTTATTCCAATAGAGTCTAATTTATCAATTAATCCGTTATGCCATACTCTATCGAATGCCTTGCTTATATCACAAAATACCATTCTGACTTCTTTATTGGTGTCCATATTACTAGCAATATAGTTATCAATATCTATGAGTTGGTAAATTGTACTGTCACCCGGATTGAAGCCTGATTGTTATAGTGTTAACATTCTATTCTATTTTCCACCAAGAAGAAAAAAATGCGTCTGAAGATTACTTTTTTCTAGACTTTTACTGCCAGAACTTGTTAGAGAGACTGGCCGATAGTTTGCCCTGTCATTAACGGATAATGTCTTATGAATAGGCACAACACTAGCCATTTTCTATAAATTTGGAAACACATTACGTGATAACAACAGATTAAACAGATACAGATAAGTTAGAGGGGGAGCTAACTGTTGGGCGCATGCCTTAATGATTCAGTTTTTAATTAAATCGGGCCCACTAGCTTTCTGGAGATCTAAGTTACTAATAATTGACATTACTTCCTCTTCGGAAATTACTATAGGTTCGGGACTCATTTCACAATATGGGATGGATGGTAGTTCTTTGTCATCAACTGAGTTAGGTTAATTAGCAAAATACGTATTTAATACGTGTGCAATCGACTTTGCATCACTAATTATTTCCACACTTTCTTCAAGTGGTGGGAAAACTTCATTCGATAGATTGTGCTCTTTGAGGAAAGATTTAAGGGTCCTCCACCAATGTTTACTGCCAAAGTTACGAGATGATACGTACGTTTCGGTTTTATGTTAGTATTCCGCTTTGGCTGTACGCAAGAGAGATATAGTTTTATTTCTGTCATGACTAAATCTCACCCAGTCATCGACCCCATTTGGCTGTTAAGCTTTTCTGTGTAATCGATCGAACTTACATACATAGTGTAAGGATGCCCCCCCCCCCCACACACACACACTCTCCCTCCCATACCTTCAAATTTAAAACGCTTCCAACGTGCCAGAAAAACGGTGATCGTAGACGATTTTACTTACCCAGTTCCATCTTTATATACATGTTGTCGATGTGCGATGTTCTGTAGATGGGGTAAACAAACGCTTGACATAAATCCGAGGTAGCTAAACCAACGATAAGCATATTAGCTGCTTTGCGCAATGTATCATGTTTTAAAAACGTAACTATTACCAATACGTTTCCAAAAACATTTATAAGAGTAATAAGAGCGGTTCCTCCAAAAAGATAAATAAAAGCTGCCAGGTTTTCAATCTCCATGATTGTGAGTTAATTCTCTCTTCTCAATGAAG
The DNA here is from genome assembly GCA_031216915.1 of Pictodentalium vernedei. Taxonomy (NCBI): domain Eukaryota; kingdom Metazoa; phylum Mollusca; class Scaphopoda; order Dentaliida; family Dentaliidae; genus Pictodentalium; species Pictodentalium vernedei. The sequence goes on from CM062296.1 coordinate 57,901,504, forward strand.
CAATATACCGTCTTTTAGTTGTATGATGGATAACGTGGCTGAAGTATGAAAGTCATAAGAATCTATTGACGTGTGTTTTTATATTGGGGGTAAAAGTCATATCATCATCGAGAGCTATATTGGTCAAGTATACATTGTAAAGTTTCCCTGCATTCATTTCAGTTACTCGCTTACCCTAAGTTAAAAATAAAAAGTGTAAGATAAACTACTCCGGAAACATAAATCGTTTTAACCCTTTACCTAACATGAAAAGCAGACGACACTTGCAAAAAAAATTCTTGAATAACTATTTTTTTTCATTTTTGTCTCAAAAACATAGGTTATGACCCCTCGTTGGAACGAGCTCGAAGAGCTCGTTCCAACGAGGGGTCATAACCTATGTTTTTGAGACAAAAAATGAAAAAAATAATGAAAATTAATTGGCGATTTTTGAGAATAGCGCTGGCCGGTTTTGGCCGTTACGTTAGGTAAAGGGTTAATCCTTTTTCGTGAGACATTATGATGGACGAGTACTAGTAAACATCCGACTTCATTCATCTGTTGGAAAACAAGAATTTACAACGTTGTTCAAAATTTCGATCAAGATTGTTTGTACTTGCATCGTATCTAATCGACACTCGGAAGGTTAGGTGAAAGAATAAAATGTGACCCGGTGGTTGTTGCAAACTGATCTAGTTTTCGTTTCCACGCCGTCGTATTTTGAAGACAGTCCGGGAAACAAACGGAAATCAGATCGGATAAACGGAAATCTTATGGCAACACATTTATTGGTTCAAATAGTTTGTGTTACATTTTGTATCTAGAATGAGGCTTAATCCCTTGGACATGAAAGGCCGTTTTCTGGGTCAGGGTCGTGATACGAGATGAACTCATAAAGAAAATAGTTACCCAGTCAATGTGTGTGGTAGACTAATTAAGGTTTTCAACGTGCAGCCACAAGACCACTGGACTGCTCGTTGAAAATATTGATTGATCTTTCCCCAGGTAATATTTAAGGCTGTCACGATTTTTAAATGTGGGAATCTATTAATCGTCGCAAATAATCGATGATAATCGATTAATCCTATCTCTATGCCCCCCCCCCCTCCCTCTCTTTGAAGTCGATAAAAATGAAGTGCAAGTCAGTTGACCTACCTCAAGGAAACAACGAAGACGATCCTTTTTTAGGTACTTCGCAACTGCCGACCGGTCTTGATTATTACACTGACGGTTCAAAAGTTCAGAACATCAAAGCTTTGCTGAATGTACATGAAAGACAATTGCTTCCAACAGCTTCTTGGGGGTTTAACATCGTTGTTCTTAACTCTTTACCTTTAGAAACAATAGTTTTTTTCATCAAATTTTCTTTTAATTATTAAACGTCTAAAACGGGATACAATTTACCGATTATTCGACAACGAAAAATACTAATCGATTTCGCCGTGACCGATCAACAGTCGATTAATCGATTAATCGTGACAGCCCTAGTAATATTCAACCGATTATAAAAAATGGTCGCCGATTCCGATTGTAATTCCAGTGCACTACTAGACAAGTGGAGGCTCAAAAGAACTACATTAAACTGAACATTTTTCACACTGCTAAACTTCGTTAACTGGGGCCGCAGTAAATTACCAGTAACGCACACTTGGGCGGTAAACGTGGCTCTCAGACTGGTGGTTTTACTGCGACATGCGTCAATGGAGTGTAACCTTCACTTTTCCAGTATGAACTGGCGATTGTCGCGAGTGCACTCAATTATAAGCTTTACATGTAATTTAACTTGTATATCCCGTAAAGGGGCGTCTAGGGAGATTACGAATAGACATTGTGGTTGTTTCTCAGCATTATTCAAAGCAGGGACCGACCTGGGCATGCGCCAGTGCGTATTTGGTTCTGAAACATCAGGACCTGGCTCTTAAATATCAGAAATAGGCTTCTCAGTTGGCGCGTAACTTCTCAGATCATATTTTGATATTCTTTCGATGGATAATCGAGAGAGACACTCTTACATGTATTATATATATGATTATCATTTATCATTGTTGTAGAGTGCTTAAGTTAATACTTCAAGTCTTAATTACCAAGCATTAATCTTCACTGTGGTTTCTGATCAAGTCTTGGCTGCCTAAATAGGCAGCCAAGACTTGATCAGAAACCACAGCGAAGATTAATGTTTGCTATAATGTACTAAATGAAAATGATGAGAGCTTTTACATACTTGCAGTGTGTGTTACAAACAGCAGTGTGACTCCGTAAATTGAAATCTGGCGCATGAATTGAAAAAAATAGGCTCCGAGGCTGGAGCGTATTTTAAATAGTCCTGAGCGGTCCCTGCAAAGGTATCATTGACATCGTTTTACATTAATATCTAAAAACAGTTGCAGAAGATAATAAAATGAGGTTAATGAATCATCACAAAATACTTGGCAACAATCGGTTGAACCGATCCTCCAGGAGCCGTTGTCATCCGATTGCCCACAATCGGTCGACTGGTGTGGCCTGTTCCGATCATCGGTTGAACACTATCTCCAGGTAACGAAGATGGACTTTGAATAGGCATGCAATACACCATCAGGGTTCAAGGGTTAATGCGAAATCACAATCGTCCAAGAAGACAACTCGCCACCATTACCTGATGAATAAAATCTCTCAGCTCACACACAATTTTTGGATTACAAAAACGAATTGCGGACGGACGGTAGTCCAGAATTCTGTGTAATTAATAACGCGTGATTTGCTAAGCGTTACCGTATTTTAGCATATTGAATTGTCTGGACCTCTCTTTGTGATTGACAGAACGCCCACTGACTTTGGAAAAAACCTATCATTTGGAACTCAGTAATTATGTATCGTTATGTTAAAAAAATAATGTCCAGAGACGACAGAAGCTTAGTCAAAGTATGTATGTGTGTGCGGGGTGGGGGTGGCGGGGGGGGGGGGGGGATATCAAGAACGCACCGTCCATAGTATATCTTCGTCCCCATGAAGGAAATTTGAAAATGGACCAAGAGAATGCCATTTTCTTGATTCTCAGGTCTTGGAAACGTGCGACGTAAAGTATTAAAACGCGCATATGTGTATGTGGGGAGGGGTGGACGTGAGGAGAGTTAATATTCTATTCATCCCCTGTCGATGTTCTTTCGTGTTACGCCATGTATTATAATCATAAATCATCAACGGGTGGGGGGGGGGGTGGGGTAGTGGCGAAGAGATAATATTCTATTCTTCCCCTGTCGATGTTCTTTTGTGTTACGCCGTGTATTATAATCATAAAGCATAAATTGGGGGGGGGGGGGGGGTAGCGGCGAAGAGGTAATATTCTATTCTTCCCCTGTCGATGCTCTTTTGTATTACGCCATGAATTATAATCATAAACCATCAATTGGGCAGGGGGGTGGGGGGGGGGGGCGAGTGACGGATAGGTAATATTCTATTCTTCCCCAGTCAATGTTCTTTTGTGCTGCGCCATGTATTGTAATCATAAACCATCATTTGGGGAGGGAGGTGTGGGGGGCGGGGGGGGGGGGTGGCGAGTGGCGGATAGGTAATATTCTATTCTTTCCCTGTCGATGTTCCTTTCGCGTTAGTCCATGTCTTATAATGATTTACCATCAAAAGGGACACTGCGATGGTGGGGAGGGAGTGTCTCACCCCAGCGCATCTCCATTATTCGGCAATTTTACAATAGTTACAATTCGAGGCACTAAATAGAAAAAAGTTGGAAATTTCCGACAAGGTGCTAGAGGACAAAATTCTCTAAATATAGAGTCTCAGTTGAATATTGTACAGCCTAGGGGATGAACAAATGAAATTCTGTAACTCAACGATTCACCTAACGAATCTGGTCGCATCCTCCCGCGGAATTACAAATTCAGCAGCAGAAAAAAAAATGAAAAATGAAACTAAATAAAAAAACATTATTGTAACCAGCTCATTCCAATGATGGATTACATGATATGGTTTTGTTGAATTGTTTGTACAATTTAAAAACAAAATAATTGGATGGAATGACAAAATGTGAGGTCGTGTGCGTTAGGTAAAGGGTTATAAGTAGGCGATAATTGAGAATACAAACACACCTGTACATGTACGTGTACGTGTACACGTACATTCGTGTACACCTCCATAGGATTTAGTGTTAAAATCGTGTACCTGTACACGATTTGAACGTTTTTAGGGTGTTTTAGAATCCACCTTGCGGATTCAAACACCACTGAATTGTATCCTAGAGTGAAAAAAACGCCCGTAGTTTTACGTACACGTACATGTACCGTTTTGATTGAAATCGGCAAATGGCTTTCCCCCATAGGATTCAATGTTAAATTGCGAGCAAAAAAACGTTTTGTCGTTTCTAAATCATCGTCTTGCCGATTCTAATAATCCGCGTCTGTACACGATTTTAACACTGAAACCCTATGGAGGCGTACACGGAGATCCACTTGCGGATTTTAGGTCGGAAATCGACTCGTGTACAGACGTGGTGTTAGAATCCGCAAACCCACTGTCGCGTTTCCCGAAGTAAAACTAACGAATGTTATTGCGAGGTAATCTTAATAAGCACTTAATGGAAATGTTTTGAATGAAGAATGTTGCCAGGATGTTAGAATCCGCAAACCCACTGTCACGTTTTTATTGATATATAGGAGAGAAAAAAAATATAAATAAATAGTTATTTAAAAAAAATAAATATATCAAATCGAATAAATAATAAAAAAAATACGTAAATCATGAGCGATTCTCAGACTATTAGAGTAAGGTTTCTTTTAAAAATGCTGATGAGAGCCTACGTATTCTGCGTGAACGAACAACTAGGTCGTCTCTTGTTAGAACGATGCGTCGGATGTCGGGATCACCTAGACTTCGATCACGAGAATCATTCGTGTCTGTGGATGGAAAGGGAAGATATGGTCGTCAAGTATTTCGAGCCGGCGTTCGAACGCGTTCAAATCAATGAAGTGATCGCGTTTTGCAAGAGATTACTCTTCTGTAAGGATCAAAGCAAGCCCACAGGTTCGGAAGAACAGAAATTGGCGCGTAAAAGTCTGACTTTGCGAGATAAGGGATGCATCATGAAATTATTGTTCAATGAAGCATACGTCTAAGTTTTTTCGTTGATATAAAATAAGGGAGAATAGAAAATAAAAACAAATACACATATAAATTTTTTATCTAATATTAGAAAGAAAAAATACAAAAATGAGAACCAGAAATAAATTGTATCCGACGTTAGTGGACGACGAGGATGAGAAGCCGATCGACGTTTTGCCGACGGCACCGTCGCTAGAAGAAAGAGAAAGAGGAGAGAGGTATCGCACCGATCAAATCAGTAGAATCCAAGAGTATCTAACTCGAGAGAGAGATTCTCGTCGTTCTCTCAAGAAGAAGTATTCGCATTTCGTGAAATTCGTCAACGCGATCGACACGACACTAATCACGATTTCCATGGGTTTACACGTGGCCGGCATCGGATTGTTGTCGACCGCGGTCGGCATTCCGATCGTGTTGACCGTAGAAGGAGTGGCTCTCGCCGCCAGATTGTTTAGCACGCTCGGAAACTTTTTGAGTAGGAAATTATATCTGAAGGCGAGGAAACACGACAAGATTCGCGTCTTGGCTGACTCCAAGATCGACACGATATCCGAAATGATCTCTATGGCGTTGAAAGACGGTAGGATATCGGACGGAGAATACTTCGCGATATTGAGCGAGAAAACGAAATACGATGTCATGAAAGAAGCCGTGAGAATCAAGACTCGTCAGATCATCAAGGAAGAGATGAAGGATTTTCTCGTGGAAAAGGGGAGGAAAGAGGCCAGGGAGGAATTCAGTAAGATGATAGAACTGAAGAGCAGCGATTGAAAAAAAAATTATATATAATAAGAACAGAATTAATTAATTATTAAATTTATATATAAAATAAAAAACGAAAATTAATTTAAATAACTCTTAAAAAAAATGTATTGCGTAAAGCGTAAGAGAGTTACCGAGACGAGAAGTGCGAACTAAAAACGACAGACAGATGCTTTGCGGAAGTTGCGACGTGTGTGGTTCTGTCAAGACACGATTCGTCAAAAAAAAAGAACGCGAGCAAAGGTAAAGGCATCGTGAATAAAATAATCAATAATCTGCCCTTCGAAATGCATCTGCCCGGTCACATTTTCACGGGATCCGGAACGAAATTGAACAAGGGACTCAACGCCGATCTGACTCCCAAATCTTGGAGCAAACCTGTGAATAGGGTGGACGCGGCCGCGTATGATCACGATCTCTGCTACGGTGGACATCCCAACACCAAGACTCGCAACGACGTCTGCGATAAAAACAAGTTGGGGAAATTGAGAGGCATATCGAATCCGACCAGGAGAGAGAAGATAGAACGTTCGCTGGTCGGCAATCTGATCAGTGCGAAACGTCGATTCGGATGGGTCATTCAAAAAAAGCACATCTGAAAAGAAGAAGAAACGATTATTGACGAGCGAATTGGCCGAGGAGTTACACAAACCCATAGTGTGTGAATTTCGAAAGAGAAGGGTGTTCAGGAAGGGTCTGGATGATATTTGGTCTTCCGACTTGGTCGACATGAGATCGTTTTCGAGGTGGAACGAGGGCGTCAAATATCTATTGATGGTCGTTGACGTGTTTTCCAAATACGGTTGGATCAGAGCTTTGAAGAATAAATTGGGACCTTGCATCGCCGAGGCTCTGAAGAGCGTGTTCGACTCGTCTTCTAGAAAACTGAGTAAATTGTGGGTGGATAAGGGAAACGAATTCTACAACAAGCACGTTCATCGATTGGTAGACCTCTACTCGATCAAAAAACGAAGAGAAAGCCAGCGTGGTGGAACGTTGGAATTGAACAACGAAGGAAAAGATGCACTTCATGGCGAATTCGACCAAGAAATACATATACGCTCTGAACGGTCTGGTTAAAGATTACAACAACACCCGACACAGATCGATTAAGATGACTCCCGCGGAAGCTAGCGATCCTCGAAACGAAAAACAGGTCTACGCGAATCTATATCCTGAGAGATCTAAGACCAGGAAGAAGTCTAGAACGTCGAAATTTGCGGTCGGTGATCGAGTGAGAATTTACGCTTATAAGAAGCACTTCGAAAAGGATTACACTCCTCGATGGACCTCGGAAATCTTCGTGATAATCAAAATATTTCACACCGATCCGGTGACTTACGAAATCCGAAATCGAAGCTTTGGATGGAAAAGAGATCATCGGAAAGTTTTACGAACAACAATTACAGAAGACAAAGTTTTGATATAGAAAACAATTTTTTTTTTATTTACTTTCTTTAACATTTTCTTGTTTACACACATATATATAAGAGAAAAAAAATAATAATAAAAAATAATTAAAAACTATTTTTTAGATAAAGAAAGCAAGTTAATTAATAAACAAAAAAACTAAAAATCCTTTAAAATGACAAATATACTAGATATAGCACAAAGCATAGTTAAAGATGAAAGTATTCAAGAATATGAGGTTCACGAATACGAACCGGTAACCGGAACGAGTTTGAACAATGCAGGAGAGATAAGAATCAATGTTTAAACTCAAGATCTATTCATACATCCTAGCGAGAGTTACATAGTGGTGCAGGGACGTCTCACCAAGGAAGATGGGAGCGACTACCCCGACGACGACACGGTTACTCTAGCCAATAATGGCATCATGCATCTATTCAGTAATATAAAATACATGCTATCCGGACAAGAGATAGAATCTGTGTTTCATCCCGGTCAGGCTACCACGATGTTCAGACTCTTGACGTATCCTGATGATTTTTCGAAATCCAGAGGACTTAATCAGTTGTGGGTGAAAGACACCGTCGGCCCTGCTCGCGCCGGCGCCGCCTTGATATTCGACTACGTCGTCAAGACGTCCAGACCTAAAGGAACGTTTTCGTTCAGGACACCTTTGAAACACATATTCGGATTTGCAGACGATTACAACAAGATCATGTGTGGATTCAACACAATCTGACGTTGATTCGAAAAGGAAACGACGACGCAATAGTGAGACTCACTGCGACCAATGCGGGTAAGATAACGCTACACAAGATATTGTGGTTCGTTCCGCACGTGGAGCCTTCGATCGTGGAGAAAGCGCGCCTCTACAAGATCATAGAATCCAAGAGTAAATTACCCGTGGGATTTAGAATGAGACAGTGCGACATGGCTAGCATTCCTCCCTCCACGAATCACTTCGATTGGAGATTGATGGTGAAATCCGCTTCCGAGAGACCGCGTTTCATCGCGGTTGCGTTTCAGACTGATAGGGATGGGTCTCAGGAAAAGAATGCATCGCTGTTCGATCACTGCAGTTTGAGAGACATGCAAGTGTTTCTGAATGCCACGAGATATCCAGCAATCGATTACAACGCGTCGTTTGACAAGAACGATTTCTGCAGACTGTATGGCGACGCCGCTGATTTTAGAAAGAAGTATCACGGTCTAGACGAATTGATGAGCAACCATAACATATCTCCTGGCGAATACAAGTCGATGTATCCCATGTTCGTATTCGACGTCAGTAAACAGAGTGAACGACTCAAGAGTAGCGTCTTAGACATTCAGATCAAGATGCAATTCGATAGGAACCTTCCGAAGAAAACCGAAGCCTTCGCCCTGGTCCTGTCGGATAGAGAATTACAATTCGAATCGGACGGAAATAAGATGTCGATCATTCAAAGAGAGACGAGTGTGAAAAAAAATAAAAAACAAAAAAAATAATGTGTGATTATTAAAACACAAAAAAACCAAAAACAAATAAATAAAGTAATGTGATCTAGAGAGATTAAACATCTTTCTAAATCTCATTACTTTTTTTTTTGTTTTTAATAATCACACATTATTTTTTTTTAATTCATTATTTTCCACGCGTTCACTGTTTGTTCAAAGGAACTAGTTCGATCAGTAGACTCACCACGGAAGTGGCGGCTTCGGGATTATTGGTTTTCATAACGAAATTAATCCTGTATCCGGCGTTCACTTTGAGAGGCGTGCCGAACGTGCTAACATTCGCATGTTGATTCTCAGCCTTTTCGACGCTGTATCTCTTATCACTCTCTACACCATTCACCATGAGATTGATGACCGCTCTGTTATACAAATCCGAGGAAGCCAGAATCATTCGAAGGATTTCACCTCCCAGCGGCATGGGATATCCCACCTGACCATGTTTCGATCCGCTACCTCCATTTCCGAAAGACCACTCAGCTTTTCCCTCATCTAAGGTGCCGGCCTCTTCGGCCCACACAGTAATCAATTGTCTAGCATATTTGACTTTCTCCACCACCGAAATCAGGGTGCAGGCATCCATCATGTTCACGGGATCCGGTAGATTCGTGAGCGCGTGTCCACCCATGTCTAGTTTACCTTCCATGATGTCACCCTTTCTCCAGACCGAGATGTCGGCCACATCCTTTCTGCTGACCGCGCTGGAGTCGAATTCGGGATCATGATCGAGACCGAATAAATTGTGACTGTTCATGTTGATGCCACCCTCCATGGTTCCGCCAGATTGTTTGTTCAGGTAGAGATCGTCCACTTGCGATTCTAGGTACTCTTGTGATTGTATCACGGCAGAATCTATGTAGCCCTTGTTGACCGAGGTTGAGTCTGCATCCGTGTCGTTGATCTTCGACAGATTCAATATCTTGTTGAATCCCACATTCAGATCCGATTTCATTTCTCGTCTGTCAGACTTTCTCTGTTCCAGATCTACATAGTGTTTGGTCGCCACGTCCTTGGGATTCGTGGGAGTGGCCACATTCGTTATCTTGTTAGAATTGGCGTTCAATTCCGAGTGCATCGTTTTCTGAACGTATCTATTTCTCAGGTGTTCACTGAATCTTGCATGAGTGTCATCTGCGTATTTCTTGGTCGCGGCATCGGTGGGATCTATGGTATTCACGACGTTCACCAAACATTTGGATATCAGATCGAGATCGTCGGTCATGGTTTTATCCACGTAATTATCTAGCAGGATTCGTTAGAAATCGGCGTTCCCCCTGTCAATGTATTTTTTAGTCGCAGCATCTGTGAGATCTATTGGCTCGGGAAGATTGTAGAGCTTCTTATCGTTCATGTTCAAAGGTTCTTCTCAAGGTTCGTATCTCCGAACGTAACGTTCGTCCAAGTTGGCAACGTCGTAACCATCGTCGACTTCAAACGTCTTCCTCTTCTTTCTTAGGTTGACTTTTTCGTCGTCAGTTCTACCAAATTTATCGACTGGCATGTTGTTGTAGGGATTTTTTTTGTTTTAGAAAAAATATATTCAAAACGCAGTTTATTAAAAATGAACTATGTTATTTTATTTTTCGTTTTTATTCGATTAAAATTTTTAAAATAATTGTTTATCTTTATATATACTATAACAAAAATCTCTCTCTAATGTAAATCATTGAGAATGTCTTGAAATCGATCTCCATCAGACCATCTCTTGAGAATGTAGAGACACAGGTGACCACAAAACACTTGATCTGGTGATTGCACTTGTTCCGTGTTGTAACAAACCATCGATTTGTTGAAATAGTTCTTTATTTCTTTTGGCGGCGAGATTCCGTAGCTGTTGAAATAATAATTTTTCTTCTTCCCGTTCTTGATCCACGCCACCCAGTGAGTGCCTTCACCCGACGAATCATCTAAATTTAAAATTCCGCATTCCGATTGTCGAGGTCTTCTCTTCGGCAAGGCATCTCTGGAAAACACGCCTAGAAAATCTTTGATTTTCAAATCTTTTGCTGCATTCAACAGATCGATGTTGGATAGAGGTTCGTTAGGTAAGACGACACCTTCTATTGATATCGTTATTTTCTTATTCATAAATGCGTATATATTTTTTTTATTTATTTATTTTATTATAATTCACTAAAATAACGTTATTTCTTTTTTCTTTTTCTTTTTAAACTAACATTCTCGATGTCTCTATCGTTTTCCATAATCTTGAATCCGTCTAATTCCTCTTGATTTTCTGGAATCCTGATATTACCATCTTTTAGTAGAACAGATTCGATCGTTTTGTAGTGATTTAACGAATGAAATTTTTTAGATACCGTGTCGTAAATGTATTTCTCTTGATCTTTTGACAATTTTTTGAACAGGAATAACAACTGCAAATATATATTATATTCAAATACGTCTTTTTTGCTACCTGCGAAAAAAGACGACGCAAAAACAGATATCAAACGTAGTTTGTCTCTCTTAGTTCGAACGTTTTCAGAATTTAAGAATTGGGGTTCGTTAGGTAAGATGACACCTTCTACGGATATCTTTATTTTCTTATTCATAATGTGTATATATATATTTTTTTTATTTATTTTATTATAATTCACTAAAAAATGACGTTATATTTTTTTTTATTTTTTCATTTTTCTTTTTAAACTAACTCTCTCGATGTCACTATCGATTTCTATCATTTTGAATCCATCTAATTCTTCTTGATTTTCTGGAATCCTATCATCCACAATCATATCTGGAATCTTATCATCCACAATCATATCTAGAATCCAATCATCCACATTCATATCATCTCTAATTAGATCCACAGTCCAATGTCCGAGTGCCAAAGTGCTTATTTTATCGTCTAACACGAATCTCTTATCGTTGTCGACCGTCAGCAAAATCTTGTTGACTATTTCAGTATACAAGTCGTGATTTTCACTTCAAATTGATTTCATAGTCTTATACATCGGACCACTTCCTAACAGACAATCTTTATACTCTTGGAAAGAGATGTTTTTCTTCACCACGCACGCTTTAACTCCTTTGCACTTCTTGATCTCTTCATCATCTTCTAGACGATAAGCATAGAGTTTGTGTCTCAAGCCCATGAATTCGACGATCTGTTTACCGCCGCTCTCATCCTTAAATTTACCCAACACGTTCTTGTTGTCGTTCGATTGAATGTTGGACGGATGATCGATGGGATAATTGCTCGTGTCAAACCACTCGGCCACGTCCTGAGATATATCTCAGTGGACGTCTTTCGTCTCTATCTCATAAACTAAACTGTCTGTGTCGGTGAACAGTAGTTTGGCTTTATCACCAAATTTTCGTTTGACGTAATCGTATTGAAACTCGTACATCAATCGCTTGCTGATATCTAAGATGATCGGTCTGAGATAATACGGTTTGTCGAACTTCAGGTGCATCTTTTGCATGTGAACGTCCACTAGATTTTTGTTGAATATGGTTCGGTGTTTGTAATTGGGTTTCACCACTAATTTTTTAGCTCTTTTCTCAGACGTGACGAGTCGAACGTCGGTTCTCTTCCTGATGTTTTCCATCGATTTACAGTACATGCAGTTGTTCATGAGTTTGAAGAAATCTTTTTCGAAATTGTTCTTAGCTCGAATTCTGAGATTCGTGTTGAGATCGATGTATTTTTTCATTCAAGGCTCTTCATCGAATCGAATGATGCGATGTATGTTGACTAATTTCATCCCAAAATCGACGTACTGTTTCAAATTCTTGCTATAGACGACGTAGTTACTTTTATTAAATAAATTGGGAATGAGTTTTTCCTCGTCTCCTTCATTCTGTTCCATTCGTTCGGGAGCCAGCGGATAATCGTTGTGTGGATCATGTAATTCTTCCGGATAGTTCAAATCGACTTCTAAAATGCAAGGATAGTCTCTCCATTTTTGCATCTCTTCCGGTTCTGTCACCCATTCGAAATTTCCAATCGGTAAAGGATGACTCATAGCCCAACCGTACAGATTATTAGCGTCCCAATACTGTATGTATTTAATCGACCATTTCGAATCGAAACCTTCTTTCATGTAGGGATTGTTAGCTTCAGAATATCTGTGAGAGATCGTCGAGATGCCACTTCGCGCAGCCCTTTCGAACATGAGCAACATGTTCATGTCGGATAATAATTCCAATTGGACTTCGGTGGTCATCAACAGAGCGTCCTACGCCAGACCGGGTGCAGGGAAATACCAAGCGGGATCCAGATCGTAATTTCGACAACAGACATCTCAAAAATTTTCGAACACGTCTGCCAAGAGCAGAACGTCGGTCTTCAGATAGAGATCATGATAATTTCTCATGGTTTTCATATCAAATGATTTCCACACGTTTTTGGCGTGTGCGTAATTCTCGTCAGAAATGTCGGATTCGTATAATTTTGAATAAAAATCTTCTTTCAAAGGTAGTGCGGTGTCTTCGAATCTCTTTAGATCATTCATGTAATCGTAAGGATAGACTCCTTTCCTCAACATCTACATCTACTCGTTCTCCGAAATGTTCGCTTGTGTTTTTAAATTTATCCTTGCTCATGTTATTGACTAATTTTTCCAGAGCGGTCGACATGAATTTAAAACTGTCGATGAAACGTATGCTTCTATGAATGGATTTCGTTTTTTCTTCCAACGTATCTACGTTGATTACTCTTTTCTTCTCCATGAGCTTCCATTTCGTGAAGGAAATGTATCTTTCTTCGCTGTTCGTGATGCACTTTAATTCTTCGTGGGAGGTGCCGAGATTTTTCACGAACAGATGACTGTCATAACCCGAGAGATTGTGAAATATCACCAGACAGAAAACGGCGTCTCGATATTTTAAATTACACTTGCTGTGAGCCGGACCACGATACAGACCCATGTAAAGATCATGGTCTCTGACCTTCTTATTTTCCTCTGAATTCTCATCGAACGATTGTCTGCGTATGTGACATTTGGTGGCTCTGTTATTTTCGTCCTGCTGTTCTTGCGTGATGATCATTGTCGCCGGAGTTTTGAATTTGTCGTATAACATTTGAATTTTCCATTCTAACTCTTCCACAAACCTTTGGGCCACGTCGTCGTCTTCATACTGTTTCGTGTAGGTGCATTTCACGTATATGCAATAGCCTGAAGATGTGTGTTTTTGATATCTTTCAACGTAACTTTGAAGAGCGTTGGGTTGACAGGAACTCATTTTCGTGGTGACACATTCGAAAGTGGCGTACACGACGAATGGTACTTTTAACCTTCTATTGTGATTTTCAAAATTCATGATCGGGTTGGGTTTGAGCATTTCAACGGTGACACCTTGATTTTCATTGCAATATTCCTGATGTTTCGCTAACGATTTTTCGCTGTGAAACGTGTTCATGCAGTTGCAACATAAAGATATCTTTCCATTATGTTTATTATTTTGTCTCGACAGTAATCGGCTCAGATTTGGAACCCAACAATAATGACGATTGCCACCATTTGAAATCAATAATAAAATAATCGTCTTTTCTCTTCTGAGATATGAAGTCTGTCTGAGAGGATATATCATTCGTTTTTCCTCATCGTATCCCAAGACGTTTACCGCTATGGTGGGATTTTGAGCCTCAAAACGTTCGATGTGTTTTAACTGCATTGGAAAAGTCACTCTGGTCCAATCGATATTTTTAGAAGTCTCCTCATAATGAGAAACTCTATCAGGGTTTGTTTTGACAGGGTATAAAGTGGAGGTGACTGCCCATTTAAAACACTGATCATCGTTATTTTTCACGTTGATCACGGCATGTTTTTTAGCTAGGAAATACGGTAATTTCACGTAGGAAGACCCTTTCAACAAATCGTTTTTAGTTATGTGAATTTCGAGTTTCAACACCTCATCGAACGTCCAATTACTACCTTCATGTTTATAATTCGCGAGAGACGTCAACATCTTGTCTTTCATCTTTTTGAAAAGTCCGATAAATCTGAACCTCGAAATACGTGTTCGACGTTAGATCTGAAATATGCATTTTTCACGATGCTCTCACCGGACTTCACGTCGATTTTATTCATCACACAATTGAGTATCATCTTAATTTTTAGTCCCACGTTCATGTATTTGCAAAACAAATCCAATACTTTTTTCTTCACCCGTTCCATGAACAATTTCGGATCGATTTTCTTCAATGAGGGAACCACGTCAAAAGTTTTAAAAACGCCTTTGATTGCACTCTCCCATTCCATGGACTTCGATTGAAATAGTTCCGCAGCGAGTTGCACTAGATATTCTTTTCCTTTCCCTTCGTCTATTGCTCGTCAAATTTCACTCGATATATCTTGTTTGCCTAGAATCTGAAGTGCATCACTCGTTTTCGTTTTAGTTTTTCTTTTCTTTGGAAACTTGAAGTTCTTCTTCAATGGCTTTTCGTTTAGTCGTCTTCTTATTTTTCACAATCGGAACGTTTTTAGTTTTTTTCGACGTCGGCATTTCAATTCCTTTTACTATCTTTTTCTTCTTCTTCTCATTTTTCACAACCAATGCATTTTTTGACGTCATTGCTATTGGCATTTCATTTGCCTTTCCATCGTTTTGCAAATGTTTCTGTATGACTTCAATCTTTTTTGATTTAGTTCTATGATTTCTGAAATGTGAAATTTTTAATAGTTTACAAATCTCGTTTAACTGAGGTACAGTTTTCTCATTTAAATTTTTCAATTTTTTTTTATCTGTTTGCTTCATTTTGTAAGAATATATTTTTTTTCCGAATTTTGTATTTAAATAATTTGTTTAAAAAGTTTTGTTTTTACTCTTTATATAAAAAAAAAAAAAAAATTTTCAATTCAGTTTTTTTTCTTTAATGTGTTTTTTATTCAAAACAATTTACAATCGCTTTTATTTCTTGTTTGCAGAATGAACACGTTTTCTCGTCTCTAGAATAGCATTCCGTACAATAACACAAATGTGCACACGGTAGAAACAAAATGTTTGCAACATTTTCGCAAAGCAGACAAGTGTTCGTGTTGCTTGACTTGTTTTTGACACATGACAATAACTCGTCCGCTTGTGTCATGAATTTAATCAGATGTTCTAAAGTCAAAAATTGAGATAAGGTCTTGTTTGCGTTATTTAACGCATTGTACAATTGTTCCTTAGTGTACCCTAATTGTAACATATCCATCAATAATTTTTGGTTTTTATTTCTATCCCACTCTTCGTCTTTGATTTTAATCAATCCCAACATTATGATCTTGTTCAAATAATCACATTCACCTTTTTTAATATTATTTATATGTTCTAGTAAAGGTCTGTCGTGAGGTTCCCAATTCATCAAATGTATATTACAACAAAAACATTTAACTTTGTCGCTTTTACCCACATAAATGAAACCCGCAGTGGCTAAATCTTCAGGTTTTTGAGCAAGATGCGAAGGCCAATTTTTAAACGTTTGAAGTCTTGCACGTTCTAAACTATAATTTGGATGTTTGGACTTGATCATTGTTTTTACCTCAAAATTGAGTTTGTAAGAATATTTTTTTCGAATTTTGTATTAATGATAATTTGTTAAAAAGTTTTAAAATTGTTTATAATATGTTTTAATTCCTTCAAAAAGAATTAATCAATTATATGTTCTTAACGTGAAAAAAAATTGAATTAATACGAAAAAAAAAAAGGATGTTAAAATTTAACTTTTATTTATATATAAAGAGAAACTTTTTTTAACAAATTATTATTTAAAAAAAAATTTAAAATATACTTTATTTGCAAGAATTCCTAAAAACCAAATAATCGATCATGACAACAACACCTAAAAGATGTAAATTGAAAGAATATTTTTTTAATACGCTAACAGGTACTTGTATCTATACAGTAGAACACAAGCCCATCGAATTGAACGATGTTAAGATGGTGTACTTAGAGCACTACGACAACAAATATATAATGTGTTTGAAATTGGATGAAGCCATGCTTGATTTGTTTTACGAGTACGAAAGCGATCTGCTGAATAATATCATCGACAAATACAGAAGACCCTACAAGAATGATTTGATGATGATCTATGAAAGTTACATATATCCAAAAATCTCACGTGAACTCGTGGACAAATCGGGTGGTGAGAGCGCATTCACTGATGTAGAAAAACTCAAAAGAGTAAAGATAAACATTCAAGACATTTTGATAAGTGGAAAAATAACGCATGTCGACATGCTTATAATGGACTTGGAAATATAAACAGTAGAGATTGATTTTAGCGAAGAAGAAGGAAAAAAAGTAATGAGATCTAAAGGTGATCTCATTACTTTTTACAAAAAAAATTTCACATTAAAGAAAATTAAAATTAAAAAACTTTTTTTTATATATATAAAGAGCAAAAAAAAAACAAAACGTTTTTTAAACAAATTATTAAAATACAAAATTTAAAATATACATTATTTGCAAGAATTCATAAAACAAAAAAAAAAAAATAATCGATCATGACAGCAACACCTAAAAGATGCGAATTGAAATTGAAACAAGTCGAAACGTATAAGAAATTCGGTCATAAAATCTATAGATTACAATGACACAATCCCATCGAATTGAACGAGATCGAGATGAAGGACTTTGAGCATAAATATATAAGATGACTTTGAAATTTGATGAAGCCATGCTCGATTTGTTTTATGACTATCAAAGTGATCTGCAGAAAATCGTCATCACTAAAGATAAAGAATTCGACAAGGACGATTTGACATTGTTCCATGGAAGTTACATATATCCAAAAATCTCACGTGAACTCGTGGACAAATCGGGTGGTGAGAGCAAGTTCACCGATGTAAAAAAACTCAAAAGAGTAAAGATAAACATTCAAAACGTTTTCGAGAAAGGAGAATACACGAGTGTCAACATGCTAATAACGGACTTGGAAATATAAACAATAGAGTGATTGATTTTTTAGCGAAGAAGAAGGAAAAAACGTGATGAGATCATCTTGAAAACATGAGTGTCAACATGCTAATAACGGGCTTGGAAATATAAACAATAGAGAGATTGATTTTTTTAGCAAAGAAAAAGGAAAAAAAAGTAATGAGATCATCTTTTAGATCTCATTACTTTTTTTTTTTTGGTTTTCCTTCTTCACTATTACCCATATAATATAATAACGTTTCCTTTTTTCTTAAATTTCAGCGTCGATTCTTCTTCTTTTCTTTTTTTTGTAATATGATACGTTTTTATAACAGCACATTTGTTTATCCGAATCATAATTATGAACGAATGTTGTGCATCTCTTGGTAACACTCGCATCATTACAATTCTCTTCAGAAGGTAGTGGTGACGGTGGAAAGCATCTCATTCTTTTCATTTCCAACCGTCTATCCCGCGCTTTATCTATCTCTTTCATCAGTTCTTTCCTTATATATCCATCATTAGCGTCTAGCCATTTTTCCACATCTTTTTTTTTTTTTTCGCACTCTGTCTCGCGATATTCGTCATTATCGTCTAATTGTTTCTCCACCTTTTTATCCATTTTAAATACATTATTTTATACTTTCTATGATTTATATTTTATATAATTATATAATTTTATATTATAATAACATATTCAAAATCGGTATATTCTTAAACGGTGAATTCTCACTGAGCAACAAACCCTTGCCGAGTCACTCAACATTCTGTCCACTCTTCAGATAGAGACCGTTTCCTCTCAGAGAGTTGCCACCTCTAACGGGTTCTAGATACAATCCTTTACCGCTGTCGTCTACGTGAACGCGACACACGGCTCCTCCCTTCTTCAAAAACAGTCCGCTGCCACCCATTAATTTCTCAACTGCCGAACTAGCGAGTCCTGTGAGAGCTCCCACGCCGAGAGTCTTTCCGAGAAAGGGTAGTGCCTTTGCGGCGAAGGGTAATGCTTTTGCAGCGATTCCTGCTAATAGCGGAAGGAAACCACCTTTCATTCTCAAATTGTATCTCAATTGAGCGGGACTCAATCTCACCGTCAACTCTCTTCCGTCGCGAATCGCTTTCTCCATCCTTTTGATTTGACTTCTGGTCCAGGCGATCGAATCCTGACTTCGTGAGTGAATTTGAATCTCACCGCCTCGCCTCGAGTTGTTAACACTCTCTTAAGTTTCTTCCTCTGTCCTGCGGATATGTTCACGTTTTTAATCACGCATTCTGTCATAATTCTTTTTTCAAAATATATTTACTTCAATTGTTTCTTGTTTAATAATAATTATTTATATTAAAATAATTTTGTAAAATTAATATTGCGTTTATTTTATTTTTGTTATCTATATATATACACAATATTTTTTTTTTTTGGCTTTTATATTTCTCTTATGTGAAATCGTATCGTCACCCTCTCTCCGCGAAGATCTAACAGTTCACCATTTTGATCCGTCAATGTGGTTTTGAGACTATACAACGTGTCTAAAATCACTGGTAGATAAACTAAATTTCGAGGTCGCTCCACGATCTTATAACCCGGCGACACGTTTGGAAAGAAGGAATAGATCGTCGGTTGAGCGCTACCATTCACGTAGCTTCCAGCAATCACGTTCACGTTCACCAGAATGCTATTGACTGCGAGAATGTCGACCATATTTTCAGATGCCGCGTGGCCTCGATACACCTTTCGATCGAATCCCAACATCTTGCCTATAGAATCGTCCGTGTTGAAATCCACTCGAAAATTATCTTCCAAATCCAACATCGTCTGTAAGGTATTAGGATTGGGAGCGAGTCTGATCTTGTTCCTTCCCTTTCCATCCATCTTCATTCGCGTCTGAATGTAATTGTTCAAATCGTCTATGTTGTAACTCCCTTTGGGAATTCGAATCTCCAACCAATCCACTCCGTCGGAATACTTGAACGAGTTATTCTTTTCGGTGACGTTGGGAAAGGAATAATAAGTCTCCAGATTCACCAACGCCATCTCGTATCTTTTCTCTCTATTCAATTCGATGGAAGGTTCGAATTTCGTAGCGAATCGAGTCGAATCGCCACTCACCACGATTTGAATGGATTGTTTTGCAGCCGTATTCTCGGCTATCCGTTCTAACAATTCTCCATGTTCGAACATTATATTTAATTTTATTTTTTTTTATTCAAAACTAATTATTTGAAGATTTATTATTTTCTAAATTTTATTTTCCCGCTCTATCTTATTATCATCAGAAACATAAAACTTGTCGAATCCGCACCGATATTTTCCGCGATTAAATTCGCTTGTCAAATCGATCACGACGAAATTGTAAAGTCCATCATCCGAAACCCTCTTGCAGAATCTCCTGAATTCCGCCGCGCTCATGTGGTTTGCGACGTGATCGCCGTAGATGTGATTGAGATTCTTGAGATCTTGGCGAAAGAGACATAGAAAATTAGCGTTCTCACCTATCGTCTGTCTGGGCAATCGAAAATAATTCTGTGACAGGTAGAAACAGTCCACGTTGCTGTGTCGACCCCTAACGTAATACGATTCACATCAGTTCTGTCTCTCCAAAAGCAGCTCGTCGAAAATCATGAGATTCTTATCTTCCGATTTCAGTTCTCTAGGATCCGGAACGTCGCTAGCGTTCTCATAAAATCGACACTCGACGTTCGAAGATGCATTTCTCTTCATCAGCTCCATCGCCGCACCGTCCAAAATGGTCGAAAGTGGAGCTTCACTCTTGTCGAATTCCTCCCTACTGTCAAAGATTCTGGCTATGACGTCCTTGGGCAATCTACGATCCATGCACTCTCGAAGCAATCTTTATTCGGGTTGAAACAAGCTCTTGCCAAACACGAACAATCTGTCGTAATCCAACCAGTTGGGTCAGGACAACAGATTCATCAACAGATTGGTCTTTCCACAATTCGATTTTCCCACTATCAAGCCTCTTATGCTTTTGGGAAAGAACTTGTTATTCGACCTCTTGGCCGCGGCGTCGTTCCAAGACATATCTTTAATGTTCATCTTTTGTTTTATTTTTTTGTTTGTTATTTTAGATTCTTTTCAAACACAATTTTTTATGTTTTTTCAAACTCAGTTGTTTTAATATTATTATTTATTTATATCACACCGTCGCGAGTTCTCTTCAATCCAGATCCACTCGTCATTTTGGCTAAATCTTGTATGGGTACCACAGCATCCTTAAAATCTTTCCAACTTTTCAGCGTTCACTCTAACGCAGCTCGCTTCGCCGGTGGACTGATCAACTTGTCGATCAACGCGTCGGCTGCCCTCTTGCCAGCCACAGAAGCTATCCTACCACTGGCTTCGGAAGCGGCTTTCTTACCAGCATCCAAAGCCGTCTTCTTACCGACCTCAAACGCAGTCGATGCGAGTTTTCTACCCGCATCTCTCGTGAACGCTCGCATTATAGAATCGACGATGCCAGAACCGCCTTGAACGTAAGTTCTGACGTATCCCCTATTCTTTATCACCAACATATTTTATTTTTATGATATATTTTGTTTTTTCACTGGTAAATCGTTTTGTTGTTTAAATACTTTTATTATTCTAGTGTAAAAATTTACTGTTTTATTTTTGTTTGTTTGTTTGTTTCTCTCTACTTATTATATACACATCAATCCTTCAATTCGTTCATCAGCCTTTTATAATGGTTTTTATTCAAAACCTTCTGTCTTAACAATTCGTCAGATATAGTAACTATCTGATTATCTAATCCTGTGTTACCAGCCCGTCTGCTCGCCATCAACAAACTCAATCTCTGAGACAGAGCGTCAGAATCGCTCGGAAGAAAAGTGGTTTTCACCCCTTTGCCAGTCACCGATTCGATGAACTTCTTGTTCATATCCCATATGGGTTTCACCGCTTTCGTCCACTTGTAACCTCTGTTGGCTTTGGGTCTCGTCTCTCTGGCATCGTTATTTCTCTTCATGGCGCGGGTCTGAACCAGAATGTCGCCGTAATTGTCGAAATCCTGTTCCGTGTAATCGCTAGGCTTGTCGTAAAGGAGCAATCTGCGCAGTCCATCAGTCAATTCGTATTTGTTCGAACCAACGATCAATTCATCATCGCCAAAATCTACTTCTGTGTCACCTACAATAATTTTCCCCTCCGAATCCTTATAAAATCCATACAACAGATCTCTCTTACAGCCATCATCATCAGACGATGCGACGCTATCAGTGGTGATAGTCGAAGCTGTATCGGTGTCGGTCTCCGTTTGAATTCCCGTGGGAACGTAATCCGGTGTAGATTGAACGGAATGCCGATTTCCAAAACAAAGAGGCAACAAACCCATTCTCAAAGAACTCTCTTTTATGGGTCTCAATTCTTCGACTATCTCCTTCCTGCTTCGCTCTTGACCCGCCGTCACGGGTTTAAATATTTTTGTGGCTTCGCGTTTCAGTTCCATCTCACCAAGACGTCTGCTTCTGTCAGCCGACTGAATGCCCTTCTTAGCACGTTCATACTCTTCTAAAATTCGATCTCAGTGTCTAGAATCCATCTGTAAAAACATTTTTCGTTTTTAATTGTTTTATTATTTTCAAAATTAAATGTTTAATTATATTTTTTATGTTTTTAAGTTAATAAAAATCGTTCCGTCTTTAATATAATAAACTAAAAATATTCACATCTCAACTCAGTGTTGATTGAATTGGAGAAGTTTAAAAATACGTTTAAGCAGTACATGACAAATCGGTTTCTGATTTAACGCATTTTGATAGTAATTTACGTTTTGTCAAAGGAATTCCATTCACATATCAAAGAACCATTCACTGAGTGTCGAATTAAGAGAGAATCCCTTTGATGACGGTTAAAACATTTCAACACACAAAAGAAAACTGTTTTTTTTCTAATGTTAACGTTAAAGGAACTCATTCATTCATTTCAAATCTCTCTGATCGCTATCGTGAATATACTAAAAATTGTACCACTCAAAACCTAATTGAGCGGAAAATGCGTTTAAACATTCCATTAAGTGTTTATTAAGATTACTTCACAAGAATTCTGATTCTTTTCTCTAATTGTCTCTAAACTCAATCTCCTTTCGTCACATCGAAACAAGACCCGAATGTCTATTTTTTACAGATCATATTTTATAATTGACTCTTTTGAACGGACACTTAAAGTCAATTTCTCTTCTTTACATCAAGACAAAACACGAATGTCTATTTTACAGATCATATTTATAATCGACTCTTTTGAACGGATGTCTAAACTCAATTTCTCTTCGTCACATCGAACCAAGACACGAATGTCTATTTTTTACAGATCATATTTTATAATTGACTCTTTTGAACGGATGCCTTTTCATTCACGCAACTCTTTTTAAAACTGACGCTCATATTTTATAGTCTACTCTTTTGAACGAAAACCTCATTCAGTCATAACGATAACATGTGTTAGTTTTTACTTCAGGAAAACGTGACAGTGGGTTTGCGGATTCTAACATCCTGGCAACATTCTTCATTCAAAACATTTCCATTAAGTGCTTATTAAGATTACCTCGCAATAACATGCGTTAGTTTTACTTCGGGAAACGCGACAGTGGGTTTGCGGATTCTAACACCACGTCTGTACACGAGTCGATTTCCGACCTAAAATCCCCAAGTGGATCTCCGTGTACGCCTCCATAGGGTTTCAGTGTTAAAATCGTGTACAGACGCGGATTATTAGAATCGGCAAGACGATGATTTAGAAACGACAAAACGTTTTTTTGCTCGCAATTTAACACTGAATCCTATGGGGGAAAGCCATTTGCCGATTTCAATCAAAACGGTACATGTACGTGTACGTAAAACTACGGGCGTTTTTTTCACTCTAGGATACAATTCAGTGGTGTTTGAATCCGCAAAGTGGATTCTAAAACACCCTAAAAAACGTTCAAATCGTGTACAGGTACACGATTTTAACACTAAATCCTATGGAGGTGTACACGAATGTACGTGTACACGTACACGTACATGTACAGGTGTGTTTGTATTCTCAATTATCACCTACTGTTATATCCTGTGGTTGAAAAATTGTGCCTCGGAAGTTGATGGGGCGGGGAGGACGGGGGGGGGGGGGGGGGGTGCTAATGTAACTTCTCCCTCGATGGAAATTATGCAGTTGCAGATCGGAATATTACCTAGCGCCAACCCTTACAAGTTCAGTATTCAGTGCACACACACATTTGTATTCAACACATTTTTTAACTTGAGTCGCCTGGTCTTAGCTAGAAAAGGTATTTCGATAAGCATGCCTGGTATTCTTTAGGTAGTGCAGGAGTGCTGCACTCCTACTGCACGCCTAGAAAAAAAATTGAGAAGGGCATTTTTTTACACCCCTTAATTTTCAGAAATGCCAGGCCTGTTTGGAACTGCCTTTAAAATCTATTATCATTTCGTTCCCCGAGTTCCAATGTGTTCTCTGTGCCAACTGGCACAGAGAACAAATTGGAACTCATGGGACGATTTGTCAATGTTGCATTAATTCGCAATAATTCATGACCCATTTTTTTGTTGCTTTTCGATACATTTATGTGTAGAAGACAGTCATATAAGAACTGAATGTAACATTTTGAATAATGAGAAGATGAGTGTGCCAATTTTTCCACAATGTAGCTGAATTGTTCGGTCACAATATTAATACCATGAAGTGAATATAACCAAAATAGCATGCAAGCTTTTGCATTGAAAATTTCAGGTGCAATTGCACTCTCAAGCAATCTGAGGAGGGCAACTGTTTTGCACTCCTTGATTTTCCTGATTGCCAGGCCTGAATAAGCGTTTTGTGTGCCCGCGCCTCTGGGGCATGGGATTCTCTAAAATAAACGTTGTTTATCGAAAAGAAGGCGGTGCAGTGAAATGTATGCAGTTCGAAGAGTTATTCAAATGCTTTGCTATTGTGTGCAGCTATAGGACTAAAACTATCCTTACAGTTAAAACTAGAAGTCCTGTCACGAATAATGCGCTTATCTAGGCTTAATTGCGCGTTGGAATTGCGCGCAATTGCCACATCGAATGGCATCCAAAGCACGGCAATTTCTCCTGGTTACTCATAGCAATCACATGCAATGTTTCTGCCAATGGACCTCCGGGTTACCCGGAGGTCCATTGACTGAAACTTTGCTTGTGCACAGGCCATACGTACAGAATTTGATAGCTTTACTTTGGCCATAACTCGTACATTAACGCGCATATCAACGTGCTATTTGTGCGCATTTCATGACAAAACTTCTAGTTTTAACTGTATTACTGATCCTTTCTGCACGTAGTGTACCTTCCATATAAAACCTAACGATTCTTGTGGGTGGCGGGAAGGGGGGGGGGGGGGCATGTTATCTGAATTAGTTTTTTAGGAGTGTGTTAACTTAAATTTACACCATGATAAGCTATTCTACTATTTTTGAAAAGCTTATGACATAAATTTTAGCTTTATACACCAACCGTGGTGAATACGCTAGCAATGGGATTTCAATAGTTAAAATTTACACCTACAGTGGAACTACATCCAAGTTGACATTTGGTGACCTCGACCTGAATGCGAACTTGTCTAAATTTATCGCACGTCGCCTCGCGAAGAGTGAAATGAAAGTGGCAATTATTTATTACGTTTTAAATGAGTTTACCTCATAAGATGCCAAATATTAACAAACATGCATTGTCTCATGTTAATAAAGCATTCATAACTCGAAATAGTGTGTTATTATGTTATTAAAATGAAAAAAGGACCTGTTTCTTTCTCTATTTCATTTCGGTGATAAAACTGACAGCGGAAGTACCGCTCATCGTCGTTCATGTAAACAAAAACAAATTCGCTCGTATGTACCACTGCTGTTCAGTAAAATGGAGAAAAAATAATAGCGACTCTCAATAATCGGTCGATCATGGTATACATAAAATAAACCCAAAGTAGCTTGGTGTACCAAATGTTCACCACTCGTGGTGAACATTTGGTACACCAAGCTACTATGGGTATATTCTATATGTACATGTGAGTTCTATGAACAATTGTTAATCCTAGATCTAATGTGAGTTCAATGAACAAGATGATTTTTAAACTCAACAGACTTGCATCTTTGTCTTGATCACTAAAATCATTTGGTGCCGAGAACGAACCAGGGACTGACACTTCATCCATGAACTCTTTGTCTGAGACCTGTCATAGATTTTTAGTCGTACTGCAGTCAATGTCACATCCCTGACTTCATTCGTCACGAAAACTTAATTTCGATAAAATTATCTCCCTTGAGATTATTAGACGGGTGATGAGGTCCAATTAAGAATTGTTGAGAAAACCCCTATGGCATCAATAGAAAATAATGTACAGTTTCCAGTTGTTATTTTTACAAAACTAAAACAACAGACAGATCTGTTGTTTTCATTTATTAAATGTAATAAAATGAAAACTTGGCTTTTCACGGCAAGCTAATAAGAAGCAAATTATTCACAGATTGTCCGTCATTAATAATATATATCAGCATAACACCAACCATCACCAAGTAAGTATCCATGTTGGCTATTTGTTAAGCGAATGTGTTTTTACAGTAATTTGGAAGTAAGGGCACTGTAAAAAATTACCATAACTCTACGGTTAACTATTGTCAGATGACTGTCAAATACAACGGTCTCGAGGCCGTAAATTAATTTTAACAGGGTTGCCGTAGAAAAACCCGCGAATTTGATCCAATGAAGGTATTTCTCCCGTCACGCTGTCCAGTTACGTCGCACGGCAGTAACAAAGGTGCATTATGTGATCGGCCTTGCCATATGCCGCTCTGGAAGTCGCCATTTCCAAAAGGGACGCCCGATGCTTTTGAAGACGGACAACAACGTATTACTATCAGTTTGTAAGTTTGTGGCCAAGCGAATCATGTTCATTGCAGTCTTGGGCATGAAAATCAAATAACGTCAGTTGTTTATGCGTATGCTTGTTTCCGTAATCATGCAGAATAGCAGACTGTTCGTACTGCGTCACCGATATTCGATGCATCTCATGGCTTGTGGCCACAGATGTCCGTTAATCCGGCACACCCAGGGCTTTGTTTACCCTTTTTGGGAAAGGGTCCGGGTCCTTACCTTTGGGAAAATACTGCATCCGGTCATTTTGACCGCAATTATTTCGATGGTAATTTTTACGGGAAAATAAGGCAAATAATGGTTGAAATGTTTTACGGTCAAATGACCGACAGCTAGTTTCCATGCATATGACCGTACAAATAACGGCAAACCGCGAAAGAAAAAATACGGGAATATACGGCAAATGAGAGTTAAACATTTTTTAGGGTTTGCCGTAATGCTTACGGTCATATAACTGGAAACTAGCTGTCGGTCATATGACCGTAAAAAAATACGGTCATTTTTTACAGTGTGTTTATTATTTCTTGGAGGAAACTTAGTAAATATCAAACCTCCTAGATTTTTGCATTAATATAAAGGACAGTGTTTGGAATTTTTGTCATGTCGCGCACACTGTTGACAAATTGAACACAGGAAAACGACAGAACATCAACACATGGGGAAAGCCGCGTATTTCTGATGTTTAAATTGTGTCAACAGAGAATAACAGAGAAGAGTTCAACCTGAATGGGGGACTTCGTGAAAAAAGCCATCTTCTGTATTGTTTACCACTCTTCGGGAAAATGCCTGAACTTTGTGGAATGATCCGATGATAATGATTCGTTAACATTCATTTATTGGTGTTTGAGGTCACATATTTCTGCACAATGATTAATCGTGACTACGACAGTTTTACGGGTGGAGGAAGCCGGACTACCTGGAGAGAACATCCGAGCAAGGGCGAGCAATTGTCAGCTCCCCAACATACTAACTCCACACAAGCAGGGTTTTCATTGGTTGAAGACAGGTGCCCCATCGACGGGCAGTGCGCCTTAGTACACGGCGTCACCGCACCGTCACGTGGACAATGGGGGTGAAGTGTCTAAATTCACTAGCATCTCGAAATTTCAATTTTTAAAAAAAAATCCCATACCCTTAGTGTTAAATTTACTGACGGCTTTCGCAAATTGAGGAGAGCTAAGTCTCCCGTAAATCTCCCCCAATGCCGATGCATGCCAATGCGGTACAACCCGGTGCTTCATTAATTAAAATTTTGCTGCTGATGATTTTTTTCCTGGTGTTCGCGAGCGTGGTCATCATTGCCCTCACGTGGGCTACGACCAGTCCTCGGCGGCTGAACTGCAAATACGAGATTCAAATCATCACTTTTGACAGGGAGTGTTGGTCCGGGGGCTCAGAACTGCCCCCTCCCCCTCTCCATTCCTCGATGGCGTATTTGTAACTTAGAATCAGAAACCATGACTCTTATTGCCTCGATAACGTTAATATACAAAGCGTTATAAAGACGCACAGACAGTCATACATATACTACTGGAAACTAACACAGACCCCGGCTGTCGTTGGCTTGAATAAATACAAACAAGATTAACTGATAATCCATGCTTCACTCAGTTTGGTCTGAGAGTTTGTAGTGATCTGCTGTGCATCAAATTTTATCAAGCAACAGAAATGGAAACGGCTGTTTTTTTTCTCTTTGAATCCTTTACCTAAAATTTGCGAATAGTGCTCATCCATATTGGACGGGCGCTATTCGCAAAAATCTCGAATTTTTTTTTTTTTTTTTTTTCATTGGTGTCTCAAAAACATAGTATATGACACTTTATAGGAACCAGCTCGTTCCAATAGGTGGTTATGAGCTATTTTTGGGGAGCAAGAATGGAATGAGTTTGATAAAGACTTTTTCATATAGAACACTGGCAAAGTGTAGCCTATTTGATAGGCAAAAGTTGACTGGGAACTGTCCTTAATTGAGTGAAAGTGTTCTGTCCACTGGAACGACGAGTAGTGGTGACAACGAGCAGCGTGTAAAGCCTCCTTTCAAGCCTAAATATCAAGAGACATTAATAAGATGCGAAAATTTATTTCAAGTGTGTTTGTTAACGTTTAGTTTTATTTTAAATGTAATTGCCAACAAATAGTTGTGAGGCCACTAGATACAAATTACACCGGCCCCCACACAGTCAAGTCAGGAAGCTGAGGTCGTATTTTATTAGCAACGGGTAGACGCGCAAACGAGGGTGGGGCGCTACTTTCTCCCATCACTAAGGTACTGAGACATATACAAAGTCGTGTGAGATTGCTGGGAGAGATATGTTTGTCTCACCCCACCCACGTGAAAGCTATCTCACCCCACCCAAGTGACCAACGAATATTGGCTTATTAGCATATTTAATGAGCACAGGACTATTCAATCATCGCGCTTTCTTCTGTAAACAAACAACATGGTGTCACGATTCAGAAATATTAGCAGACGAACGTTTGTCGAAGAAAATAGAAATAAAAGCACAGACCGTAAAACTAAAATACACTTGACCCTTTTAGATTAATTTTTGGATGAACGCCATTTTGAGTGGAGCGAGTTGCACGAAATTCCTGTCGAAAAGTTAACCCGTGTCTTGCCGGCGTTAGGATTTACTTTTGTGGTATATATATATACCCGTGGTAAATACAAACTTTCTGTGCGCTCTTTCCAATTAGCAAATATGTTTTTTTTTCAGAAATGGACAACAAAATTGTTCGATATAACTGAACGTGCCCCTGATTTACTTTTGATGACGTCATACTGTTTTGCTGAGTTGGGGAGCGGGGGCGAAAAATTATCCCTGATGGGGCGGGTGTGAGATGATGAAATCTCCCCCTCGGGACAAGATGTTTAGTCTAGAGACTAGGCAAGCCTCCTATCTGGCCCAAATATCTTTCCCTCGGGTGAGATTTCCCCATCTCAAACCCTCACCTATCAGGGATAATAACAGTCTCACCTCAGTGAAGGCGGCCAAATGATCTCTTTCATCACCAGTTTACTGTTAGAACTCTAGAACGTAGTGAGGCCACATATCCAGGAGTGGCTCTGGAAAACTGCAACCCCGTTTGAATTTTTTTGTGTATTTGACAGCTGGCATACAAAGGCAGAAATAATCAGTCTTACAAATAGCCAGCATATAGCGTCAAATAATTCGTTTATGGGCGTTGAGAAAGAGCAGCGTTTGAAAGCACAGACATTCTCAACTGAGAATCGCGCCAAATCAGCGGCGGAAATAAGAATGTATTCTACATGTACATGTTTTTGGCGATCGAAAACATGAGCCGTCAAACAGGACGCGTGCAGTCAGCGCCTGCTTCCACACAAAATACACTGTTGTTACTTCACCAGTAATGTAGGAACGATTATGAACATGTTTCATAAGTTGTTTACAGGCTGTCGCCTCAAGGAACATGGCGAATGCCAAGCTAAGAATCACATTAGGGCAGTTGCCGATCAATGTTAACAAACTTTCGTCTTATTTCTGAAGCGTCACGGGAGTATGTTTGCTTAATAAACAGTTATTGTTAGTTTTGTCATAAACTTCCTTCTTCAAGATTACAGTTTAACACATTTAAAAATAGATTTTGGTCACGAAGTTGAATATTAAAAACTGTTATATGTCGACCTTTTTCTTAACCAGTTCAAGACCGACGCCCTGGATTAGGGCTGCACGGTATGTCGATACACCGATATATACCGGTATTCAAACCAGTATCGATTGAATACCGGTGTAATTGCACAGATATCGGTTTATCGTCATTACCCCGAATGAATAATATTATCCCTTTACCCGACGAACCAACCGCTTGTGACCGCGTAATATACAAATTCAGCACTGGAAAAGGTAATTTTAAAAACAATCAACAAAACCATGTCATATGACCCCACATTGGAACGAGCTCGTTAAGCTCGTGCCAATGAGAGGTCAAATGATATGTTTTGTAGAATTTTTTTGAAAACTTCGATGAACTGATATTAAAAAGTTTTTTGAAAACTCCGATAAACTAATATTTAAAATACTTCAGATATCTGAACAGTCTTCGATATACCGGTACACCGCGGTATTTTTTTAATACCGATACCGGTATTCGGTTTTGAATGTCGTACAGCCCTAACCTGGATGGTATCGTCTCTTTCACTGCAGTCAACAGGGATGTAGGCGAGGCTAGTTTGTATCTGTAGTTCAGTAACAGTTTTGACCTCCAGCTCTCTAGGGCTGAAGGATTAATTCCCACTGACCTTCCTTCACGACATGGTATTGATTGAGTTGAGGTGTCCTGTCGGGACATTTTAGGCCGGTTTGGAGTCTTTGCAGTGGCTGACGGTAAATATCCCATCGACATGCAGTACACCACAGTACACTTTCCAACCGTGCCCCCACATGGGCAGTCGGGAGTACGTGTTCTGCTCAAGGACGAAGCGCAGAAACGTCGTGCAATGATCAAACTATTCAGCCACCATAATCCCTACATCTGATCAGTACAAACCTATGTACGCATCCAACACCCAATCTGACCTAGAGTGCATTCCCACCGTTACAAGCTTCGGAAAATGTCAAAGGATTCATGCATATTATCATTAAGAACAATAGTCGTATACAGATACATTGCAATATATTCTAACCACACCTGGATATAATTGACTTCTGGGGATATGGGAGTTGGGATATCGTATCTTCTACCTTTGATTTTGATTTCTTATCTAAAAATATGTTTAAGCTCAAAAAGGTTAAATGTTATCAAAAGATGTGCGGTTTCCGTCCATTAATACTTAGGTGTGACGCGTTGTCTCTCTGGACTACTATTTTTGTGACACGTGTGTAGAGAGTAGACAAGGGCTGTCACGATTAATCGACTGTTGATCGGTCATGGCGAAATCGATTAGTATTTTTCGTTGTCGAATAATCGGTAAATTGTATCCCGTTTTAGACGTTTAATAGTTAAAAGAAAATTTGATGAAAAAACTATTGTTTCTAAAGGTAAAGAGTTAAGAACATCGATGTTAAACCCCCAAGAAGCTGTTGGAAGCAATTGTCTTTCAGGTACATTCATCAAAGCTTTGATGTTCTGAACTTTTGAACCGGCAGTGTAATAAGCAAGACCGGTCGGCAGTTGCGAAGTGTACCCTAGTAATATTCAACCGATTATAAAAAAATGGTCGCCGATTCCGATTGGAATTCCAATGCACTACTAGACAAGTCGAGGCTCAAAAGAACTACATTAAACTGAACATTTTTCACACTGCTAAACTTCGTTAACTGGGGCCGCAGTAAATTACCAGTAATGCACACTTGGGCGGTAAACGTGGCTCTCAGACTGGTGGTTTTACTGCGACATGCGTCAATGGAGTGTAACCTTCACTTTTCCAGTATGAACTGGCGATTGTCGCGAGTGCACTCAATTATAAGCTTTACATGTAATTTAACTTGTATATCCCGTAAAGGGGCGTCTAGGGAGATTACGAATAGACATTGTGGTTGTTTCTCAGCATTATTCAAAGCAGGGACCGACCTGGGCATGCGCCAGTGCGTATTTGGTTCTGAAACATCAGGACCTGGCTCTTAAATATCAGAAATAGGCTTCTCAGTTGGCGCGTAACTTCTCAGATCATATTTTGATATTCTTTCGATGGATAATCGAGGGAGACACTCTTACATGTATTATATATATGATTATCATTTATCATTGTTGTAGAGTGCTTAAGTTAATACTTCAAGTCTTAATTACCAAGCATTAATCTTCACTGTGGTTTCTGATCAAGTCTTGGCTGCCTAAATAGGCAGCCAAGACTTGATCAGAAACCACAGCGAAGATTAATGTTTGCTATAATGTACTAAATGAAGATGATGAGAGCTTTTACATACTCGCAGTGTTACAAACAGCAGTGTGACTCCGTAAATTGAAATCTGGCGCATGAATTGAAAAAAATAGGCTCCGAGGCTGGAGCGTATTTTAAATAGTCCTGATCGGTCCCTGCAAAGGTATCATTGACATCGTTTTACATTCACATCTAAAAACAGTTGCAGAAGATAATAAAATGCGGTTAATGAATCATCACAAAATACTTGGCAACAATCGGTTGAACCGATCCTCCAGGAGCCGTTGTCATCCGATTGCCCACAATCGGTCGACTGGTGTGGCCTGTTCCGATCATCGGTTGAACACTATCTCCAGGTAACGAAGATGGACTTTGAATAGGCATGCAATACACCATCAGGGTTCAAGGGTTAATGCGAAATCACAATCGTCCAAGAAGACAACTCGCCACCATTACCTGATGAATAAAATCTCTCAGCTCACACACAATTTTTGGATTACAAAAACGAATTGCGGACGGACGGTAGTCCAGAATTCTGTGTAATTAATAACGCGTGATTTGCTAAGCGTTACCGTATTTTAGCATATTGAATTGTCTGGACCTCTCTTTGTGATTGACAGAACGCCCACTGACTTTGGAAAAAACCTATCATTTGGAACTCAGTAATTATGTATCGTTATGTTAAAAAAATAATGTCCAGAGACAACAGAAGCTTAGTCAAAGTATGTATGTGTGTGCGGGGTGGGGGTGGCGGGGGGGGGGGGGGGATATCAAGAACGCACCGTCCATAGTATATCTTCGTCCCCATGAAGGAAATTTGAAAATGGACCAAGAGAATCCCATTTTCTTGATTCTCAGGTCTTGGAAACGTGCGACGTAAAGTATTAAAACGCGCATATGTGTATGTGGGGAGGGGTGGACGTGAGGAGAGTTAATATTCTATTCATCCCCTGTCGATGTTCTTTCGTGTTACGCCATGTATTATAATCATAAATCATCAACGGGGGGGGGGGGGGGGGGGCTGGGGGGGGGGGGGGGTAGTGGCGAAGAGATAATATTCTATTCTTCCCCTGCCGATGTTTTTTTGTGTTACGTCATGTATTATAATCATAAAGCATAAATTGGGGGGGGGGGGGGGGGGGGGGTTAGTGGCGAAGAGGTAATATTCTATTCTTCCTCTGTCGATGCTCTTTTGTATTACGCCATGTATTATAATCATAAACCATCAATTGGGCAGGGGGGTGGGGCGAGTGGCGGATAGGTAATATTCTATTCTTCCCCAGTCGATGTTCTTTTGTGCTGCGCCATGTATTATAATCATAAACCATCATTTTGGGAGGGAGGTGTGGGGGGGGGGGGGGGTGGCGAGTGGCGGATAGGTAATATTCTATTCTTTCCCTGTCGATGTTCCTTTCGCGTTAGTCCATGTCTTATAATGATTTACCATCAAAAGGGACACTGCGATGGTGGGGAGGGAGTGTCCCAGCGCATCTCCATTATTCTGCAATTTTACAATAGTTACAATTCGAGGCACTAAATAGAAAAAAGTTGGAAATTTCCGACAAGGTGCTAGAGGACAAAATCCTCCAAATATAGAGTCTCAGTTGAATATTGTACAGCCTAGGGGATGAACAAATGAAATTTTGTAACTCAACGATTCACCTAACGAATCTGGTCGCATCCTCCCGTGGAATTACAAATTCAGCAGCAGAAATAAAAAATGAAAAAAGAAACTAAATAAAAAAACATATCATGTGACCCCCTCATTGTAACCAGCTCATTCCCATGATGGATTACATGATATGGTTTTGTTGAATTGTTTGTAAAATTTAAAAACAAAATAATTGGATGGAATAACAAAATGTGAGGTCGTGTGTGTTAGGTAAAGGGTTATAGCCTGTGGTTGAAAAATTGTGCCTCGGAAGTTGATGGGGCGGGGAGGAGGGGGGTGCTAATGCAACTTCTCACTCGATGGAAATTATGCAGCTGCAGATCGGAATATTACCTAACGCCACCCCTGTACTAGTTGAGTATTCAATGCACACACACATTTGTATTCAACACATATTTTAACTTGAGTCGCCTGGTCTTAGCTAGAAAAGGTATTTCGATAAGCATGCCTGGTATTCTTTAGGTAGTGCAGGAGTGCTGCACTCCTACTGCACGCCTAGAAAAAACTGAGGAGGGCATTTTTTTACACCCCTTGATTTTCAGAAATGGCAGGCCTGTTTGGAACTGCCTTTAAAATCTATTATCATTTCGTTCCCGGAGTTCCAATGTGTTCTCTGTGCCAATGACACATAGAACACATTGGAACTCAGGGGACGATTTGCCAATGTTGCATTAATTCGCAATAATTCATGACCCATTTTTTGTTGCTTTTCGATACATTTGTGTGTAGAAGACAGTCATATAAGAACTGAATGTAACATTTTGAATAATGAGAAGATGAGTGTGCCAATTTTTCCACAATGTAGCTGAATTGTTCGGTCACAATATTAATACCATGAAGTGAATATGACCAAAATAGCATGCAAGTTTTTGCATTGCAAATTTCGGGTGCAATTGCACTCCCAAGCAATCTGAGGGGGGCAACTGTTTTGCACTCCTTGATTTTCTTGCTTGCCAGGCCTGAATAAGCGTTTTGTGTCCCCGCGCCTCTGGGGCATGGGATGCTCTAAAATAAACGTTGTATGCAGTTCGAAGGGTTATTCAAATGTTTTGCTATTGTGTGCAGCGCTATAGGACTAAAACTATCCTTACAGTTAAAACTAGAAGTCCTGTCACGAATAATGCGCTTATCTAGGCTTAATTGCGCGTTGGAATTGCGCGCAATTGCCACATCGAATGGCATCCAAAGCACGGCAGTTTCTCCTGGTTACTCATAGCAATCACATGCAATGTTTCTGCCAATGGACCTCCGGGTTACCCGGAGGTCCATTGACTGAAACTTTGCTTGTGCACAGGCCATACGTACAGAATTTGATAGCTTTACGTTGGCCATAACTCGTACATTAACGCGCATATCAACGTGCTATTTGTGCGCATTTCATGACAGGACTTCTAGTTTTAACTGTATTACTGATCCTTTCTGCACTTAGTGTATCTTCAATATAAAACCTAACGATTCTTGTGGGTGGCGGGGAGGGGGGGGGGGGGAGTCTTGTTATCTAAATTAGTTTTTTTAGGAGTGTATTAACTTATATTTATACCATGGTAAGCTATTCTACTATTTATGAAAAGCTTATGACATAAATTTTAGCTTTATATACCAACCGTGGTGAATACGCTAGCAATGGGATTTCAATAGTTAAAATTTACACCTACAGTGGAACAACATCCAAGTTGACATTTGGTGACCTCGACCTGAATGCGAACTTGTCTAAATTTATAGCACGTCGCCTCGCGAAGAGTGAAATGAAAGTGGCAATTATTTATTACGTTTTTAAATGAGTTTACCTCATAAGATGCCAAATATTAACAAACATGCATTGTCTCATGTTAATAAAGCATTCATAACTCGAAATAGTATGTTATTATGTTATTAAAATGAAAAAAGGACCTGTTTCTTTCTCTATTTCATTTCGGTGATAAAACTGACAGCGGAAGTACCGCTCACCGTCGTTCATGTAAACAAAAACAAATTCGCTCGTATGTACGGCTGCTGTTCAGTAAAATCGTGAAAAAATAATAGCGACTCTCAATAATCGGTCGATCATGGTATACATAAAATAAACCCAAAGAAGCTTGGTGTACCAAATGTTCACCACTCGTGGTGAACATTTGGTACACCAAAATTATTAATCCTAGATCTAATGTGAGTTCAATGAACACGTTGATTTTTAAACTCACCAGACTTGCATCTTTGTCTTGATCACTAAAATCATTTGGTGCCGAGAACGAACCAGGGACTGACACTTCATCCATGAACTCTTTGTCTGAGACCTGTCATAGATTTTTAGTCGTACTGCAGTCAATGTCACATCCCTGACTTCATTCGTCACGAAAACTTAATTTCGATAAAATTATCTCCCTTGAGATTATTAGACGTGTGATGAGGGTCCAATTAAGAATTGTTGAGAAAACCCCTATGGCATCAATAGAAAATAAAGTACAGTTTCCAGTTGTTATTTTTACAAAACTAAAACAACAGACAGTTCTGTTGTTTTCATTTATTAAATGTAATAAAATGAAAACTTGGCTTTTCACGGCAAGCTAATAAGAAGAAAATTATTCACAGATTGTCCGTCATTAATAATATATATCGGCATTACACCAACCATCACTAAGTAAGTATCCATGTTGGCTATTTGTTAAGCGAATGTGTTTTTACAGTAATTTGGAAGTAAGGGCACTGTAAACAATTACCATAACTCTACGGTTAACTATTGTCAGATGACTGTCAAATACAACGGTCTCGAGGCCGTAAATTAATTTTAACAGGGTTGCCGTAGAAAAACCCGCGAATTTGATCCAATGAAGGTATTTCTCCCGTCACGCTGTCCAGTTACGTCGCACGGCAGTAACAAAGGTGCATTATATGATCGGCCTAGCCATATGCCGCTCTGGAAGTCGCCATTTCCAAAAGGGACGCCCGATGCTTTTGAAGACGGACAACAACGTATTACTATCAGTTTGTAAGTGTGTGGCCAAGTGAATCATGTTCATTGCAGTCTTGGGCATGAAAATCAAATAACGTCAGTTTTTTATGCGTATGCTTGTTTCCGTAATCATGCAGAATAGCAGACTGTTCGTACTGCGTCACCGATATTCGATGCATCTCATGGCTTGTGGCCACAGATGTCCGTTAATCCGGCACACCCAGGGCTTTGTTTACCCTTTTTTGGGGATAGGGTCCGGGTCCTTACCTTTGGGAAAATACTGCATCCGGTCATTTTGACCGCAATTATTTCGATGGTAATTTTTACGGGAAAATAAGGCAAATAATGGTTGAAATGTTTTACGGTCAAATGACCGACAGCTAGTTTCCATGCATATGACCGTACAAATAACGGCAAACCGCGAAAGAAAAAATACGGGAATATACGGCAAATGAGAGTTAAACATTTTTTAGGGTTTGCCGTAATGCTTACGGTCATATACCTGGAAACTAGCTGCCGGTCATATGACCGTAAAAAATTACGGTCATTTTTTACAGTGTGTTTATTATTCCTTGGAGGAAACTTAGTAAATATCAAACCTCCTACATTTTTGCATTAATTTAAAGGACAGTGTTTGGAATTTTTGTCATGTCGCGCACACTGTTGACAAATTGAACACATGAAAACGACAGAACATCAACAGATGGGGAAAGCCGCGTATTTCTGATGTTTAAATTGTGTCAACAGAGAATAACAGAGAAGAGTTCAACCTGAATGGGGGACTTCGTGAAAAAAGCCATCTTCTGTATTGTTTACCACTCTTCGGGAAAATGCCTGAACTTTGTGGAATGATCCGATGATAATGATTCGTTAACATTCATTTATTGGTGTTTGAGGTCACATATTTCTGCACAATGATTAATCGTGACTACGACAGTTTTACGGGTGGTGGAAGCCGGACTACCTGGAGAGAACATCCGAGCAAGGGCGAGCAACTGTCAGCTCCCCAACATACTAACTCCACACAAGCAGGGTTAGCATTGGTTGAAGACAGGTGCCCCATCGACGGGCAGTGCGCCTTAGTACACGGCGTCACCGCACCTTCACGTGGACAATGGGGGTGAAGTGTCTAAATTCACTAGCATCTCGAAATTTCAATTTTTAAAAAAAATTCCCATACCCTTAGTGTTAAATTTACTGACGGCTTTCGCAAATTGAGGAGAGCTAAGTCTCCCGTAAATCTCGCCCAATGCCGATGCCGATGCATGCCAATGCGGTACAACCCGGTGCTTCATTAATTAAAATTTTGCTGCTGATGATTTTTTTCCTGGTGTTCGCGAGCGTGGTCATCACTGCCCTCACGTGGGCTACGCCCAGTCCTCGGCGGCTGAACTGCAAATACGAGATTCAAATCATCACTTTTGACAACGCGTGTTGGTCCGGAGGCTCAGAACTGCCCCCCCCCCCTCTCCATTCCTCGATGGCGTATTTGTAACTTAGAATCAGAAACCATGACTCTTATTGCCTCGATAACGTTAATATACAAAGCGTTATAAAGACGCACAGACAGTCATACATATACTACTGGAAACAAACACAGACCCCGGCTGTCGTTGGCTTGAATAAATACAAACAAGATTAACTGATCATCCATGCTTCACTCAGTTTGGTCTGAGAGTTTGTAGTGATCTGCTGTGCATCAAATTTTATCAAGCAACAGAAATGGAAACGGCTGTTTTTTTTCTCTTTGAATCCTTTACCTAAAATTGGCGAATAGTGCTCATCCATATTGGACGGGCGCTATTCGCAAAAATCTCGATTTTTTTTTTTTATGTTTTCATTGGTGTCTTAAAAACATAGTATATGACCCTTTATAGGAACCAGCTCGTTCCAATAGGTGGTTATGAGCTATTTTTGGGGAGCAAGAATGGAATGAGTTTGATAAAGACTTTTTCATATAGAACACTGGCAAAGTGTAGCCTATTTGATAGGCAAAAGTTGACTGGGAACTGTCCTTAATTGAGTGAAAGTGTTCTGTCCACTGGAACGACGAGTAGTGGTGACAACGAGCAGCGTGTAAAGCCTCCTTTCAAGCCTAAATATCAAGAGACATTAATAAGATGCGAAAATTTATTTCAAGTGTGTTTGTTAGCGTTTAGTTTTATTGTAAATGTAATTGCCAACAAATAGTTGTGAGGCCACTAGATACAAATTACACCGGCCCCCACACAATCAAGTCAGGAAGCTGAGGTCGTATTTTATTAGCACCGGGCAGACGCGCAAACGAGGGTGGGGCGCTACTTTCTCCCATCACTAAGGTACTGAGACATATACAAAGTCGTGTGAGATTGCTGGGAGAGATATGTTTGTCTCACCCCACCCACGTGAAAGCTATCTCACCCCACCCACGTGACCAACCAATATTGGCTTATTAGCATATTTAATGAGCGCAGGACTATTCAATCATCGCGCGTTCCTCTGTAAACAAACAACATGGTGTCAAGATTCAGAAATATTAGCAGACGAGAGCGTTTGTCGGAGAAAATAGAAATAAAAACACAGACCGCAAAACCAAAGGATACTTGACCCTTTTAGATTAATTTTTGGATGAACGCCATTTTGAGTGGAGCGAGTTGCACGAAATTCCTGTCGAAAAGTTAACCCATGTCTTGCCGGTGTTAGGATTTACTTTTGTGGTATATATATATACCCATGGTAAATACAAACTTTCTGTGCGCTCTTTCCAATTAGCAAATATGTTTTTTTTTCAGAAATGGACAACAAAATTGTTCGATATAACTGAACGTGCCCCTGAATTACTTTTGATGACGTCAGACTGTTTTGGTGGGGTGGGAGGGGGGGGGGGGGGCGAAAATTTATCCCTGATGGGGCGGGTGTGAGATGATGAAATCTCACCTTCGGGACAAGATATTTGGTCTAGAGACTAGGCAAGCCTCCTATCTGACCCAAATATCTTGCGCTCGGGTGAGATTTCCCCATCTCAAACCCTCAGCCATCAGGGATAATAACAGTCTCACCTCAGTGAACGCACCAAATGATCTTTTTCATCACCAGTTTACTGTTAGAACTCTAGAACGCAGTCAGACCACATATCCAGTGGTGACTCTGGAAAACTGCAACCCCGTTTGAATTTT
This sequence comes from Pictodentalium vernedei, assembly GCA_031216915.1. Lineage (NCBI taxonomy): Eukaryota > Metazoa > Mollusca > Scaphopoda > Dentaliida > Dentaliidae > Pictodentalium > Pictodentalium vernedei. The sequence continues at coordinate 57,941,577 of CM062296.1, forward strand.
TTGTGTATTTGACAACTGGTATACAAAGGCAGAAATCATCAGTCTTACAAATAGCCAGCATATAGCATCAAATTCGTTTATGAGCGTTGAGAAAGAGCGGCGTTTGAAAGCACAGACATTCTCATCTGAGAATCGCGCCAAATCAGCGGCGGGAATAAGAATGTATTCCACATATTTTGTGGTGATCGAAAACATGAGCCGTCAAACAGGACGCGTGCAGTCAGCGCCTGCTTCCACACAAAATACACTGTTGTTACTTCACCAGTAATGTAGGAACGATTATGAACATGTTTCATAAGTTGTTTACAGGCTGTCGCCTCAAGGAACATGGCGAATGCCAAGCTAAGAATCACATTAGGGCAGTTGCCGATCAATGTTAACAAACTTTCGTCTTATTTCTGAAGCGTCACGGGAGTATGTTTGCTTAATAAACAGTTATTGTTAGTTTTGTCATAAACTTCCTTCTTCAAGATTTCAGTTTAACACATTTAAAAATAGATTTTGGTCACGAAGTTGAATATTAAAAACTGTTATATGTCGACCTTTTTCTTAACCAGTTCAAGACCGACGCCCTGGATTAGGGCTGCACGGTATGTCGATAATCCGATATATACCGGTATTCAAACCAGTATCGATTGAGTACCGGTGTAATTACACAGATATCGGTTTATCGTCATTACCCCGAATGAATAATATTACCCCTTTACCCGACGAACCAACCGCTTGTGACCGCGTAATATACAAATTCAGCACTGGACAAGGTAATTTTAAAAAAAATCAACAAAACCATGTCATATGACCCCACATTGGAACGAGCTCGTTGAGCTCGTGCCAATGAGAGGTCAAATGATATTGTTTTGTAGAATTGTTTTGAAAACTTCGATGAACTGATATTAAAAAGTTTTTTGAAAACTCCGATAAACTAATATTAAAAATACTTCAGATATCTGAACAGTCTTCGATATACCGGTACACCGCGGTATTTTTTTAATACCGATACCGGTATTCAGTTTTGAATGTCGTACAGCCTTAACCTGGATGGTATCGTCTCTTTCACTGCAGTCAACAGGGATGTAGGCGAGGCTAGTTTGTATCTGTAGTTCAGTAACAGTTTTGACCTCCAGCTCTCTAGGGCTGAAGGATTAATTCCCACTGACCTTCCTTCACGACATGGTATTGATTGAGTTGAGGTGTCCTGTCGGGACATTTTAGGCCGGTTTGGAGTCTTTGCAGTGGCTGACGGTAAATATCCAATCGACATGCAGTACACCACAGTACACTTTCCAACCGTGCCCCCACATGGGCAGTCGGGAGTACGTGTTCTGCTCAAGGACGAAGCGCAGAAACGTCGTGCAATGATCAAACTATTCAGCCACCATAATCCCTACATCTGATCAGTACAAACCTATGCACGCATCCAACACCCAATCTGACCTAGAGTGCATTCCCACCGTTACAAGCTTCGGAAAATGTCAAAGGATTCATGCATATTATCGTTAAGAACAATAGTCGTATACAGATACATTACAATATATTCTAACCGCACCTGGATATAATTGACTTCTGGGGATATGGGAGTTAGGATATCGTATCTTCTACCTTTGATTTTGATTTCTTATCATAAAAATATGTTTAAGCTCAAAAAGGTTAAATGTTATCGAAAGATGTGCGGTTTCCGTCCATTAATACTTAGTTGTGACGCGTTGTATCTCTTGACTACTATTTTTGTGACACGTGTGTAGAGAGTAGACAAGGGCTGTCACGATTAATCGATTAATCGACTGTTGATCGGTCACGGCGAAATCGATTAGTATTTTTCGTTGTCGAATAATCGGTAAATTGTATCCCGTTTTAGACATTTAATAATTAAAAGAAAATTTGATGAAAAAACTATTGTTTCTAAAGGTAAAGAGTTAAGAACATCGATGTTAAACCCCCCAAGAAGCTGTTGGAAGCAATTGTCTTTCAGGTACATTCATCAAAGCTTTGATGTTCTGAACTTTTGAACCGGCAGTGTAATAAGCAAGACCGGTCGGCAGTTGCGAAGTTCGCAACTGCCGACCGGTCTTGATTGTTACACTGACGGTTCAAAAGTTCAGAACATCAAAGCTTTGAATGTACCTAAAAAAGGATCGTCTTCGTTGTTTCCTTGAGGTAGGTCAGCTGACTTGAACTTCATTTTTATCGACTTCAAAGAGAGGGAGGGGGGAATTTAGGTACGATTAATCGATTATCATCGATTATTTGCGACGATTAATCGATTCCTACATTTAAAAATCGTGACAGCCCTACTGTAGACACGATTTTTCTCTCAAAACTAATTATAATTTCGGTTTGTTTCATCGACATATAACATGTTCATATCTTTACTTGATGCGTGTTCAATCGACATTTTAAGTAGCAAATATTTCCCATAAATGATGCCGCTAGAATTTAACTAATTTAATCTTATTTGACAGAGGTCAATGAGCTTTGTCAAAGAAAACTGAATTGGTTAAATTCATAGTTACATTATGGAAAAATGTGCTACTTGAAACTTTTGATAATCGACATTAGTTTGGCAAAGGTTAAATGGCGGTGTATTGAATTATTGAGACAAGCAATTGGGGGTATTGAACAGTCGGTGAGACAAAATGGGACAAAAACTGTTACATGTCGACCTTTTTCTTAACATGTTCAAGCCCGACGCCCTGGATTAGGGCTGCACGGTATGTCGATACACCGATATTCAAACCAGTATCGATTGAACACCGGTGTAATTACACAAATATCGGTTTATCGTCATAACCTATTCACCCACAATTTAATTTTCAAGATGTCTTGAGTTTTAACTGTAGCCCGAATGAATAATATTATCTCTTTACTCAAGGAACCAACCGCTTGTGCCCGCGTAATATACAAATTCAGCAGTTGAAAAGGTAATTTAAAAATAAAATCAACAAAACCATGTCATGTGACCCCTCATTGGAACGAGCTCGTTGAGATCGTTCCAATGAGAGGACAAATGATATTGTTTTGTAGAAATTTTTTGAAAACTCCGATAAACTAATATTAAAAATAATAAATTTTGATATCGTCTTCGTTGGGTAAAGATTTTTCAAACTGCATCATCAAGGCATGCTAATTCGTTCCGACTGTAATGCGTCAAGTCTCGATTGTGATACTTATGTTCGGATATCTGAACAGTCTTCGATATACCGGTATACCGCGGTATTTATGTAATACCGACACCGGTATTCATTTTTGAATGCCGTGCAGCCCTAACCTGGATGGTATCGTCTCTTTCACTGTAGTCAACAGTAAGGACGCCGGAAGCATTCCACGACAGATGGGACTAGATGCTATCAAAAAGTGCACTCGGCTCTGGGTATGAGTTATGTCCCGGAGTTTACAGCTTATCATAAAATGTAGTGTGACACTCAATAGTACTGACACTATATATGTGTCGTACATTAAGTGCAACAAAGTACCAACTGCAATGCAGTTGCATTGCAGATGGAGCATTTTTGCAGTCAAGGGACATGGAGTTTTATAACTCACAACGCCGACTGTACACCTTTTAAGTTTTATGATTATCGACTAGCATCTGTCAATATAGCCGACACTCCCCCCTCACCTACACCATTGACACGCGTAAAATACTCTAGACACACATACTCGAGAATTTCTCAGTTACATTTCTCGAAAAGTTAAATCTTTTCAATTGGTGCACTTCTGGAGAAAAGGGGCATGCACTGTCTCCTAGCCTCAGTGTCGGGGACAGCTGTCCGCCTGTCCCCCCTCCCCGCTACTGACACCCATGGCATGATGGGTTGTTGCCTTGTATAAACTGAGTGTCCTATAAGGGGATCAAGACGATCTGTTCGTACTTGGGATGGGTATTTTGCTAGCTTTTCTGATAAGTTTTTCAGCATGAAAAGGACATCCGTGTGTTGGACTACCAGATTAAACTTCTGAACGAGCACTGGCACGAGAGAAACAATGTGTACGAAGAAGGTAATGAACTAACCTGTAGCAACTGCTTTTTATCTTTGTTTCATTTAGATACCATTCAAAGTTTGCTTATGATAGGTTACTTTACGAAATTCCACCAATCTGAGGTCTCTCTGTATTAACCCTGTCACTGCCACGCCCACTTTAGCCATATATGGAGGAACTCTATGTGCCTGTATGCGAGGAAGTTTAATAAAATTTATGACATACTTGAAACTCTATCATCTGATTAATTGTTGGAAAGGGCTCTGTGAGCCCTTTCCAACAATTAATCAGATGGTAGGTTTGATCTGCGCATCCCAGAACCTACAGATAATCATCATAAAATAGGTGACTATAGTCGCTTTCGGCAGCGAAAATATTAAGCATTCAGCGCAGAAAACAAACAATAACTAAAGAAACAATATAGATCAAAAGTTTGTTCGCTTTATCGACATTGGATTCAACGTGGGAAACTGAACACAACCATGTGGGCTTAATTTGATAGACTTGTGACACTTCGCTGACACCAGCTGAAAAAAAACACACCGTAATTAAAGACCCCTAACGGCATATCATCATTACAAAATTGATCTAGGAACGCCTGTCGGTCTTGGCTCTTAAGTAACCAGTCCCGTTGGGAGATAGGGATGTGCCAGTAGACACGGCGAGCTATCTAATATCTCATAACAAAATGGCATGTACGGAAATTACTTGCGGGAATGTTCGTTCTTGTGTGATTGGATTTATTGCCTCAACTCGAAATGTAAGCGCCCTCAATAAAGTCACATTTTAGAGAGTCTGTCTTTGCTCCACAGCATCACGACTTGTAAAGTTCTACGTAAAATTATCACTGAATATGAATATATATAATTCGGTGTGGTTTGTATGTTATCTGAATCCAAATATTTCGAAGTTGTTGTGGTGAAACGTTACCATCTCGTTCACCCAAAGATGCAAGAAAGGTGCATTTTCGTCAGTGGTCCTGTCCCGTGCCATATGTGTTCTGTCATTGGTCAAGATACTTAATCCCAATTCTCAAACAGGTGTACGGTTGAAATCAGCTCACGGGTCACCAGTCCAATTCTGATTGGAATTCCACGTTGTTACGGGGTGTTTGTTCACCTACTTTTTTTGTGGAAATTTGCGCGCAAACGATAGTTGATGTTATGAAATGTGCCTTCGATTACATAGAGATTATTGCCATTATGTGGATGTACAAAATATGTATCCGAGTTGAGCTCCGGGTTCTAAGGGCAGATCACGACGAGTCGAAGACGAGTCGTGATCTCCCCTTAGAACCCGGAGCGAGACTCGGATACATATTTTGTAACTCTTCATAATGGTAATAATCATTTTATCTCACAATATATTGGGGATAAGTCAAGAATGTAGACGAATATATAACGAACTATTGATTCGTACGGATGAACAAAAAAAAATGGAACTCACGCGAAAGGAACGTGTTTATATCCGACTCCCTGATACAAACATCTGTTTCAAGGGGTCGGATACACGACAGTTTAGGAGTTAATACAGACAAAATACATGTTGATTGAAAGATAAAATGATAGATAGGTATTCTTTCCTGTCCCACTTATAGATATTACTGTCAATAAGTATTTAATTCCCTTCGAAACATCAAGAGTTAAAACCATACAAGTATGTGTATTGTAATGCGGTGTAATCATAAAACAACGAGTGTAAGGAGTCTTCATTTATTATTTTAATGTCAACAAAATATCGATTTTTTCAGATTCAGGAATAAATCAGTTGGCTGTTAAAGCGATTTGTAAGCTCGCTTTTTCAACCAAATGAAATCTTCCATACAAGTGAATCTAAACATGGGCGACGACCTGTCGGATGACAAGACTGTTTTTTTGCCATATTTGCGTTTAATTTCTTACAAGATAAGACTGATGACCCCAGATCTTGGTTACTATTTTATTCACGCGAAGAGGCCCAAAAAGAGGCGTCGTTTCGTCAATGTTTGAGTAAATTAGAACATATTCCACGACCCCCACGATGTCGAATCAGACCTGGCATTCTTTAGGAGTGCAGGAGTGCTGCACGCCTATTACACGCCTAGAAAAAGCTGAAGCGGTCAATTTTTTGCGCCCCTCGATTTTCTGAAATGCCAGACCTGTTTGGGGCTGCCTTTACAATCTATTAACATTTCGTACCTTGAGTTCCAATGTGTTCTCTGTGCCTACTGGCAGCCTACTGGCACAGAGAACACAGTGGAACTCAGGGGACATTTGTCAATAACAATAATAATAATGCAATATTAACGTCTAGAATCCACCGCAGTGCTCGCTGATTTACATTATTACCCCGTATCAAAGGTGCTCACACCCTTTGTTGCACTGATTTGCAATAATTCCTGACCCATTCTGTGTCGCATTTTGAGTGTAGAAGGCAGTCACATAAGAACTGAATGCAACGTTGTGAATGATGAGAAGATGTGTGTGCCAATGTTTCAACAATGTAGCTGAATGCAGTACAATTGTTCAGTCACAATATTAATACCATGAAGTGAATATAACCAAAATATCATACAAGATCTTGCATTGAACATTTCAGGTGCAATTGCATTCCCAAGCAATCTGAGGAGTGCAATTGTTTTGCACTCCTTGATTTTCTAGATTGCCAGTCCTGTCGAATGGAGCCGTCAAGGAATTGAACCTATATGCACTAACTTCCCAATCATAATTGGTGTCGAGATATTCAATATTCCGTGATCCATCTTCGCTGTCTTGCTTTATTGCAATTGTGATGTGGAATTGTGTGACTGCCTTGAAAAGTATTTCTTTTTAATTTCTTTGGTGGTGGTTGAGTGTGAGTGTGGAAGTGGGTGCGTGGGGGTGGGAGTGGGGGGGGGGGGGGTGCGGGGGCTTGAATGTGTTATTCAACCTTATGCGACAATATACACGCGTTCATTTCATATTTTGATAAAATAAGGCACATGACTCGCTCTTCCACGAATTCAATACGAATTCAATGCGGCTGTCATCGAATTGTACCTACCGAGGCATATCCTGAGACGACTGAGTCAAAACCTCTCATGGCAGGCCTTCGCGGTTGTGGTTGTTAAGGATTGAAGGGGTTGGGCAGATACCTTCTTCTCTCAGCGCACAAGCATAGACTCCCGACCGGTGTCAACCTTAGATACCGCCATACCTCAATGTTGCTAAGTACTTTTGGTGACTGGTGTCATATAGACATGATTTTATTAACATATTGTTTTGGAGATGCTGTCCAGGACCCCTCTCTCTTTTCACCATTCAGGGCTGACATTTCGTTTCTTCCGTTAATTTACTTCGTCCATTATCACAAATACATTTGTTATTGGAAAACATGAATTTGTTACAGAATTGTAGATTTCGTGGGGTTGGTTATAGAACAGGGTCATTTCTCAGGATCACCATTTGTGATGATACGAAATATGATCTGCACCATTTTGTTCTTTCTAGACGGTAGTCGTTGTATACAGTTAAAACTAGAAGTCCTGTCTTGAGACGCGCACAGATAGCACGTTGATATGCGCGTTAATGTACGCGTTATGGCCCAAGTAAAGCTATCAAATTCTGTACATATGGCCTGATCACAAGCAATGTTTCAGCCAATGGACCTCCGGGTAACCCGGAGATCCATTGGCAGAAACATTGCACGTGTTTGCGATGAGTAACCACGAGAACCTGCCGTGCTTTGGATGCCATTCGATATGGCAATTGCGCGCAATTCCAACGCGCAATTAAGCCTAGATAAGCGCACTATTCGTGACATGACTTCTAGTTTTAACTGTAGATACGATTAGGATACTAAAACCACTTGTGATATGTTGACGGGTTAAAATGATTGACAGAAGCTCTCTTTTATAAAGCATCACACAATCGTGAAACATATTTGTCAATCCGAAAATATATAATTGTTTTCGGTATTCTAAAGGCAACAGAGAATTACACATTTTTCAAGAATCCGCCCATACCCCATGGACATCGCAAATGGAAGTTTCAAAAGGCGTAGATGTATCTTCATATCCAAGACAAGGCTGATATTTACTACTTTCCAAAGTGTGATTTACTGGGATTTCCGGGTTGATAATAAACGATAACATAACAAGTGAATTATGTAATCAACAATTGGGTCATGTATCCGTGCGCGCAAACGAAGGCGCTTTGCCGTGGGTGTAATGGGGACTTCGTTGTTTTTTGTTACTTTTTTAACCCTTTACCTAACATGAAAAGCAGACGACACTTGCAAATCAAATTACTGAATAACTATTATTTTCCTTTTTTGTCTCAAAAGCATAGGTTATATCACTCTTTGGAACGAGCTCGACGAGCTCCTTCCAATGAGGGATCATAACCTATGTTTTGGAGACAAAAAATGAAAAAAAATAATGAAAATTAATTGGCGATTTTTGAGAACAGTGCTGGCCGTTTTTGACCGTTACGTTAAGTAAAGAGTTAAATAATATAATTATCGTTAATAATGAAAAGTAATAAACAGAGTGATCGCTTGGCTGGACTGGTTTCGTGAAGTAATTCATTCGAGGCGAGGGACTATATTGTAAAACACTCGTGCGCATTCGCGCACTCGTGTTTGTACAACGTCCCTCACCTCTCATGAATTATTTCACGTAACCAGTCCAGTCAAGTGATTACTCTCTATGTATTCTCCTATGATTCAGTTAAATACTAAGACTGATGACTAGCGCTTGGTAAACTATCGCGTTATCGAGTAATAATAATGGGATAATGATATATAAAACGATCAAGTGTGTCATCGTGGATCTCCAGTAGGTCATGATTGGCCCAATAACAAAATGTGACGAAAATTATTATTATATCATTTATTGGTGTTTAAGGTCACATATTTCTGCACAATGGCTAATCATGACCTCGACAGATTTACAGGTGGAGGAAGCCGGAGTACCCGGAGAGAACCACCGAGCAACGGCGAGCAACTGTCAGCTCCCCAACATACTAACTCCACACAAGCAGGGTTAGCATTGGGTGAAGACAGTGCACCATCGACGTGCACTACGCCTCAGTACACAACGTCACCGTGCCCCAACGTGGGCAATGGGGTGAAGTGTCTTGCCCAAGGACACAACGCGGTTGCCGCAGGTGGGATTCGAACCGAGGACCTCTCGGCTTGCAGCCTGCACCTTTACCTCCGGAGCCACCGCGGCCCCTGTGACGAAAATTATGTATGTTTGAAATTCGGACAAAATAGCCCCCCAAATACGTGAGTGACTGTTGGGGGCCTCTTATTTCCAAATATCAAACCTATTTCACAGGAACTGCATCCAAACATTCAGAAGAACATATCGTCCCCTGAGTTCCAATGTGTTCTATGTGCCAGTAGGGACGATATATCGTCAAAAAACAAAAAATCCCGAAAATGACTCTAAGTAGCTCTTCTCGAGTGAAGGAAGAACAAACATGTCTCCCCTGGAGTATTTTAATGCAAATCATTATGAATCTTCTGTGATTCTCAAAACGACAAACCCACAAATTTGTCGGAATTGTTTTCGATCAGGACTCCTGTGACAGAGAAACACCACCATTGAACAACACCATATCAGCACCATATCAGAATTAACAGTTTGGCAATTATAGACTCGGGTATCACTGTTTTTTTCACTCTCCCATGTACTGACTCCGTATATATAGAATATACCCATAGTAGCTTGGTGTACCAAATGTTCATCACGAGTGGTGAAGTGGTGTTAATCACGAGCCTTCGGCGCGCGGTTAACACCACTTCACCACGAGTGGTGAACATTTGGTACACCAAGCTACTTTGGGTATATTTTATTTATACCACGATCGTCAGATTATTAAGAATCGCTATTAGTTTTTCTCGATTTTACTGAACAGCAGACGTATATACGAGCGAATCTGTTTTTGTTTACACGAGCATCGGTGGGCGGCACTTCTGCTGTCAATTTTATCGCCGGAACCAAATTAAAAAAAAACCCGAGCCTTTTTAATAACATAATAACATACTATTTCGAGTTATGCATGCTTTGTTAACATGAGACAATGTATGTTTGTTAATTTTTGACATCTTATGAGGTAAACCCATTTAATAACGTAATACATAAATGCCACTTCCATTTCACTCTTCGCGAGTCGACGTGCGATAAATTTAGACAAGTTTGCATTCAGGTCGACGTCAACAAAGGTCAACGGGGATGTATTTCTATTGTAGGTGTAATATTTTACTATTGAAATCCCATTGCTAGTGTGTTCATCACGGTTGGTGTGTAAAACTAAAATTTATGTCATAGGCTTTTCATGTGTAGTGGAATAGGTAATCATGGTATAAAAGCAGGTTTACCATTAGTTGTTTTTGTTTTTGTTTTTTTCCACACATCTGACCTCAGAGCGTGCACACATGGACAGCAATGGAACTACCAGACAGACTAGTGAGAGCCATCTCAGCTCTGGGCGTCTCATGCCCTATCTCCTGGACTATCCAGGCAATAGGCTTGAGCGTTCATCTGAAGCTGGAATTTAAAGTTGATAAGACCACAACACCACCCTCTTCGGGGAGAGGCAGTACCTTTAGTGAGGGGATCCCCTTTCACACTGGTCCTCATCCGAAAGGACACGGAGACCCTGACAAGAGAGAGAACAAGAAAAAGAAGAAGAGTCCATCGACCAGGCGCAGGGACGCCCGGCGCTTGGAGGCCTTCCGTAATAGGAAGAAAGAGGTGAGTGAGGCGATGGAGGTTCTGGAGGCAACCGCCAGTTCCCCTCCTAATCCTACTGGCACACCCAACCATCTGCCGGCTCTTGAGCCGGTACAGTTGGATGAGAAACGTCTGGTGGCGACTGAGGAGGAATTGGAAGTTGCATTTTCACCACCTCCACACCCCACTCCCCACTTCCTTCACTACCGGATATCCAGGGAATGGGAGTTACAGCAAAACAGACACCTCAGTCCGCTGTCAACATCGACACCATCGACGTAGAAAGCACAAGGAGACAATAGAGATGGGAAACCAACTCGCCACCGGGACCAGAGAGTTCTTGAAAAGGTCCAAAGAAACAGAAAAAGGCATCAGACTTCATCCAACCACTAAACTGAACATCATCGCCATCCATATCACCATCTCAACTACCTCCTAAGAAACAGAGCCGGAAGAAGCCCAAACGGGGATAAGCTGCCTACTCCCTTCTCTTTCCGTCCCTTCCTTTACCACGCTCTGACAAGTCACAACTCTATACAGTCATAAGGGTCGAAAGGGGCTTGCCCTAAACCGTCCCTGCACACCTTCGGCGCGAAAAAATCATTTCATTTCACCATTTCATTTCGTTGCAGACAAGTGCACCATCGACGTGCGGTACGTCTTAGTACACACCTTCACTATGCACCCACGTCGGGTTGAGTGCCTTTGCAGTTACTCCAGTTGGGCATCGAACCATGAACCTTTCTGATTGCAGTCCGATGCCTTGAATACTCAGCCTTGGCGTTTTGTGATATTACTAGTTTCTTTCCATTTCTGAGTTTTGTAGGGAGCATTAAATGCTAGATCAGCGCAGGGTTGAATCTGGATTTTTTTCAGCACGCGTGCGCGCGTATATATTGGAACAATAATTGCCCAAGAGCGTGCGTAACTGAATTCTCAGTCGATTGAATTGACTTGGAAAACCACAAAAAAATGGAACAGTATTTCTGTACTGGATCCACAAATAAGCGGAATTCGTTATTACTTCTCGTTTTAATTGTTATTATTATATTACTTTCACATAAAGTGTTCCTATATTGAGCATAATAAGCTGACATAAACATTTCGGATTTTACTGCATACTTCAATATGCTGCACCCAGGTCTGCAATACATTCCGTCTACAAATCGCATCAACATTTCAGAAGGGAACTCAGTGTCACTTGGGTTGGTTCCTTTTAGCATGCCATGGCTCTCTCGTAAAAATGCAGGATTCAGAAAAAGTACAGATAAAAACAATCTATTTGATGCAATAACTGGCCCAGCATGCAAAAAAAAATCAACTTGGTGTGTTCTGCCACGTAACTCCCGTTGTCCCCAATGCGATGATTTAAGATTTTAAATTACTTATATCCACATTAGAAGTACTTTTAATAACGATTCTTTGTTATGATACACCCACCCTCTATTAAATTAGACGAGATGTCTGTGTGAATATTTCCCGCCAATTCGCGATATGCCTGTAGTCTGCATTTAAACGTTAGGCATTGTTTTCTCCATGGAGGAGTAGGAGGTAGATTTATAAAAAAAAATTCGCACCGAGAACCCCTAAAGTGTACCCCTAATCCTGTCCCCTATTCCAATAGGCTTGAAATTCTTTAAAAATAATTTTCGACAACCACCACTGACAACACTTGGAAATGATTCCGGGGCATTTCCTCTCAAAACCACCTCGGCAAGGGCGTTTTATCCCAAGTCGAGTTTCGAACCGGCACGATTCGTGCAAACGTAGATCGTTTGTTGTTGTAGTTTTTTTTTTTTGGGGGGGGGGGGGTGGGGGGGGTGGGAGAGGGGCCCTTTCAAGTATTTTCGAATGAAGATGTTAACCCGCCATAGTCTGGAACCCCGTAAAATAAACTTGATATTATTTTGAAATACTTTTTTGTGAACCACCAGTCACAATGCTTTGAGATGTGGTATTAGGAATGTCACGATTAATCAATTAATCGACTGTTGATCCGCCACGGCGAAATCGATTAGTATTTGTCGTTGTCGAATAATCGGTAAATCGTATCCACATTTTAGACGTTTAATAATTAAAGGAAAATTTGATGACAAAACTATTGTTTCTAAAGATAAAGAGTTAAGAACATCGATGTTAAACGCCAAGAAGCTGTTGGAAGCAATTGTCTTTCAGGTACATTCATCAAAGCTTTGATGTTCTGAACTTTTGAACCGTCAGTCTAATACTCAAGACCGGTCGGCAGTTGCGAAGTTCGCAACTGCCTTCCGGTCTTGATTGTTACACTGACGGTTCAAAAGTTCAGAACATCAAAGCTTTGAATGTACCTAAAAAAGGATCGTCTTCGTTGTTTCCTTGAGGTAGGTCAGCTGACTTGAACTTCATTTTTATCGACTTTAAAGAGAGGGAGGGGGCATTTAGGTACGATTAATCGATTATCATCGATTATTTGAGACGATTAATCGATTCCGAAATTTAAAAATCGTGACAGCCCTATGTGGTATTCCTCTTCATTTAGTGAGAGAGTTTTTGTTTGTTTACTGAATGTTTGTTGTATATGTTCTAATGCGAAGATATTGCAAGATATATGTACAAAATAAGAGTATATGATGAGCATTTTCTCGCGCGCTTGTGCTTGCTTGTCCATTAAATGTTACGGTATTAAGTGAACGCATACATTGCTGTATTATATAGAGAGTAATCGCTTGACTGGACTGGTTACATGGAATAATTCATGAGAGGTGAGGGGCGTTGTACAAACACGAGTGCGCGAGTGTTTTACAATATAGTCCCTCGCCTCGAATGAATTATTTCACGTAACCAGTCCAGTCAAGCGATTACTCTGTTTATTACTTTTCATTATTAACGGCAATTATATCATTTAACCATTTACCTAACGTAACGCTCGAAAACGGCCAGCGTTATTCTCAAAAGTCACCAATTAATTTTCATTATTTTTTCATTTTTTGTCTCTGAAACAAAGATTATGACCCTCGTGGGAACGAGCTCGCCGAGCTCGTTCCAATGAGGGGGTCATAACCTATGTTTTGGAGACAAAAAATGAAAATAGTAGTTTTTTAAGAATTTTTTTTGCAAGTGTCGTCTGCTTTTCATGTTAGGTAAAGGGTTAAAAAAAAAACAAAAAAACAATGAGGTCCCCATTACACCCACGGCAAAGCGTTTTCGTTTGCGCGCACGGATACATGACCCAATTGTTGATAGCATAATTCACTTGTGAAGTTATCGTTTATAATCGAACCCGGGAATCCCAGTAAATCACACTTTGGAAAGTAATAAAAGTATCCAAACAAAATGACCACAACACATCAAAGTGTGTTATAAACTGGGCGTTATGTCAGCAAAATTACTATAACAGTAGCAATCCAAAAACCTTGCTACTGTTATAGTAATGCCGTCGATTTTTATTGTGGGCGTAACGGTACTTAATACATCAAGGGTTACCTCGTGTCGGACAGTTTTACGGGTACAGGAAGCCGACGTGCAATACCCCTAGGTACACAGCACGATCGTGCTCTTATGTGGGTAACCGGGATGATGTGACTTGCGCAAGGACGCAACGCAGCTAACACTGGCGGGGATCGAACCGTTAATATTTGGGCTTGAAGTCCAATGCCATAACCACCGAGTCGCCGTTCTTACATGCCGCTAATAGTCGACATAGTAATCTTTACATTTCTTAGAATAACGTACTCTCATACTAACGTCAAAGTCGCTATTCGTTTTTGTTTGTTTTCTCCAATTCTTGGACCCAAAACACAATAATGTATACCATGATTACCTGTTCTTCCATATATAAAAAGCCTATGACATAAGTTTAGCTTTACACACCAACCGTGGTGAAAACGCACCAGCAATTGGATTTCAGTATTTAAAATTTACACCTACAGTGGAACTATATCCAAGTTGACCTTTGGTTATTTCGACCTCAATGAGAACTTGTCTAAATTTGTCGCTTCGTGAAGCGTGAAATGGAAGCGGCAATTATTTATTGCGTTTTTAAATGGGTTTACCTCATAAGATGCGAAAACTTATCAAACGTGCATTGTCTCATATTAATAAGGCATCCATAACTCGGAATAGTATGTTATTATGTTATTAAAACAAAATAGGCTCTGTTTCATTTTCTATTTCGTTTTTGTGATAAAATTGACAGCAGAAGTACCGCCCTGTGATGCTCATGTAAACAAAAACAGATTCGCACGTATGTACGTCTGCTGGTCACCATTCGTGGTGACCAGCCAAAGGCTCGCGGTTAACATCACATCACCACTTGTGGTGAACATTTCGTCACCTGAGTGCTAGAATGTCCTATGTCCCCTATGGGACATAGGACATTCTAGCACTCGGGCGACGATTTGGTACACCAAGCTACTATGGGTATATTTTATTTATAACCCGTCATTGGAAGAGGTCGTTCCAATGACGGGTCCTGCACTATGTTTTCGGAAACAAATATATATTCGTTTAGTTATTCAAATAAAAATTGTGCAGCTTTGGTATAAACGATTGGCTAAAACTTGCAGAACATATAATAATTCTGCATAGTTTTTCAAAGGTTATTGGACAGAAATCGAAATTTTCAAAAGATGAATTTTGTTATTTGATCAGAAAAAAACAAACTTTTCGGGGTACGTCTCTAAACGCGCTAGGAAAAAACGTAAATACGAAGAAGTAACAGAGTTTGTTTCAACCCCCACTTACCTAGATCCCTCTCTGTATGTTCCTCTTGAATGTGTGCAGTTATGTAGAATGGATAAACTACACCAAGTCACAGACCAGAAGCCGCTAGACCAACAATGAAGAAATTGGCTGGTCTTCTCAACGTCTCATGTCTCAAAAACGTAGCTATTACCAAACTATTTCCAGGAATGTTGGCACAAGTTATCAGACCAAACCGTCCATAATGGTATATTAAAATACCCAGTGTATCTGTTCCATTGCTAACTGGTGAGACTAATACCATAGTCGTTTTTTCGTTAACAACTCCGAAAAGTTTCGCTTCTGACGCGGATGTTGGTTGGTTCAAGTAAGGCGTAAATTATTTTTTGGAGTTCAAAGGTGATTTATTGAATTTTATTCGAGTTGCTTGAAGTATATTTTATACTTCATTTTACAAAGCTATCGTCATCAAACAGTTGACACCCCGCTAAAGGAAGTGAAGCATGGCGCCGTAATAAATCTTTCATCTCAACAAAATGGAACAGAGTTTTGACGTGACCTCCACTTTGTAACTATTCAAAATACATTTTCAAAGCCATCATTTGAATTTGACTATCCGATTAAAGGTTATCATACGTCGAAGTGATGCGTACAGGGACAATACTATGGAACTGTTACAGATGTCTTTTCCAAAGTTGTATTTTCTGACAGTGACAATAAAAGGTTGAAGCAATTATTGGCGTTCTAAAGGATGCGTTAGGTCTCCTTTAAGTCTTATTATTTGATTCGGGATTTAACGACTCTTTCAACATCATGTCTGACAGTTTTGTGGGCGGAGGAAGCCGGAGTACACGGAGAACCACCGAGCAGTGGCGAGCAACTGTCAAAGTCCCCAACGTACTTACTCCACATATGTGCACCATCGGCGTGCAGTTCACCTTAGTACCCAGCGCCACGGTGCCCTCACGTGGGCAATCGGCATTAAGTGCCTTGCCTTTTTTCCAGGACACAATTCAGTTGCCCATCGCCGGAATCCATCCGTAGACCTTTCTGTTTGTAGTCCAATACCGTAACCATTGAGCACAACACTTCCTGTTAAAATACTGTGAGTGGGACTTGTGCTCTTCACATAAACTGCAGGGGGCGCTGTATTTTGGTAAATAGAAAACCCAATTCTGGAAAATACATCTCGTCCCCTGAGTTCCAATGTGTTCTATGTGCCGATAGGAACATAGAACACATTGGAACTCAGGGGGACGATTTGTAAACATTTTATAGTATTGGCTCATGGCTGTATTCTAAAGACACACCCAGAGATCACATATTCCCCACATAGTAATATTGCGGGCAGGGAAACTTGCTGCTGCAAGTGGTTGGCTTTTAGTTCAAGCCAATTATTTATATTTACAGACGGTCCAAGACCTGGTGTAGGAAAAGACGTTTTACCACTTATCTGCCGCTGATTCTGACAAAATCGAAACAATATGAACATTCAACCGTGGTATCTTGGTGACGATGAAGCCAAAATAATTTAGGCATGCAGTGGCAATATATTCGTGCTGATCAACGTGGCACAATATGAACACGCTACGAAGAAATAGACAGAACGCGAGGTACGTTTGAATCAGTAGGTGTTTTACATAACGGGCTGGAATAGCGTAGTCATATTTCGGGAGAGCCGCAGGCTCCCCATGTACCTGGGATATCAGTCACTCGGGATTATAATTGAAAAACTCAAAACTTCCTGAAAATTAATTTGTTCCGAAATAAACTGTATGTGTAATATTGGTCAGTTGAGGGACGTGGCTATAGAGTTCCGATTGTGGAGTGTAGGGTAGTAAATTTCAAACTAAGGAAGGGACCGGGAGGTGGAAATCCCCCTCCCGCTCTCCCCCTAGTTGGAAATTCATAACCGAGAAAGAGTTTGAAAATGAAGCCTTGAAAGAGGGCATAAAATTGATTCTAGTAACTGAAATGCCAACATATTTTTGATAGAATTATCAGGTTATTATTATTCGGTATTCTTCTGGGAATTGAATATGTGCTAAACAAATGCTCAAGCTTAGAACTTTGAACAATTCACACTGTCTTAATATTAATTCAGATATTATGCAGGAATGATCAGTTTTCGATGTTTCATCATTTTGTAACTGTGAATGATGGAATTAACTCAGGATAACGATTTTACATGATGTGATTTTCTTGATGTTCATTTCGAAGATTTTTTTTTATTACGATAAGAAAACGTACTACAAAACTTTCGTACAGATTGACATCATGCATACTTATGAAGCTCGATATTGCGTACACTGTAGTTGTAAATAGAAACAGTTAGAGTTTTTGCTGATTTGAAAACGAGTTGGAGTTTTCGGAAGCTAAGGAGACACCAGCATCGCCAAAGAAGCTCTAAAATCCAGAAAGATGGAATTTCCACCTACTCGTGACTTGCCCTCCGAATTTCCCTCTATAGAACTCTTTGGCCAGGATTGGTGTGGGGGGGGGGGCACCCCCTGTCGCCACGTCCTTGCTTCAGGCAACATCTTACTTGACACGTACCGCACTCAAATTGACCATGCTCACCCCACCCCCAACCCCACCTACCAACCAAGTGCGTGAGTCAGATAGCACAGTCGTTTATTTATACGGTCGACTGTATGCGACATAAGTCCAAATATCAAAACTATTCTCGTTAGACACTTCCTGAGTACACGCGGAAGTGAATCGATATCTTCCGTCTCCAGTCTTTACGAGAATATCCCGACACCGAAAAACTATTGGAGCTGGGTCACAACCCATGGAGCCCTCACTACAGCATCGTTAAACTCTGGACTGTCAGACAGTGTCTCAATGTTTGCAGCAGGAAAAGAAAAGTATTGGGCGGATTCACAACCACTAAAGCCATTGCTAAGCCCCCCCTCCCCCCCCCCCCCCCCCCCCCCCCCCCCATCGCTGCGACCTGGACTGCCAGCCAGCATTCCGAAGAAAAGAGTAATTTAGTCTAAATTATTATTATTTGTGCATTTGGAACTCAGTTTACTTAAACACTTACTTTCGTCATGTTAGAAGACAAGTTTACCATGGCTGACAATTTTCGTCATTGGAAGAGATTTGCAGGAAAGTTAACTCCCCTTACATTTTTAAAGCTCCCTGTAAATTTAATATTAAAGGGATGAGAATTTTATATAACAAAATTAAATTTCAAAATATTAGCGAAGTTGTGTCATCAATGTGCGCTTCTTTTCACAAACTTCGGGTATTATCTTGCATTGTACTATCAATAAACAGAAGCTGGCTTTTAAAAATTCTTTTCTCAATCAGTGTTTGACTTTTATTCTTTGTTGAACCCCTTTTAAAAATTAGAATACAGCGCTTACACCGTCTTTTGATGTTCTGTAAAGCGTTTTTTTTTTTTGTTTTGTTCATATCTACAGTGTGCCCATCGTATTCCATTATGCAGAAACTATTCTTTCCATTAATATATAGAGGATATGAAATGAGGGTTTTTCTCATATGATATTTATGAAACGAGTCTAACAATTTTCCGGTTGGGCGAGCCCCAAACGGAAAATTCGGACGAGTTTCATAAATATCATATAAGAAAAACACTCATTTCATATTCTATTTATCATATACACACATATGCACAAATTACTGACTTAGTATACTTTTTTAAACCTTTAACTAACGTGTGTTGCAGACGACACTTGGAAAAACATCACCATATAACTAAACATTTTTATTTTTTGCCTCCAAAACATAGGTTATGACCCCTCATTGGAACGAGCACGAGGGGCGCTCGTTCCAATGATGTGTCATAACCTGTGTTTTGGAAGCAAAAAATGAAAATTTTTTGTATATAGCACTTGCCGGTTTTTTGTTCCTTATGTTAGGTAAAGGGTTAATGCAATATAACCCAACCTTAATAGGACCCATAACGTAAATTATCCTTACTCAAATTCTGCATATGTGACCCAGTTGTATTTTGTTCAGCCAATCAAACTGTCCATATTTGAAATTGACCAATGAAATCTTTCAACCCCAATTATGCAAATTATGAAAATATGGCCCAGTTGTATTTTGTTCAGCGAATCAAATTGTCTAGTTTTGAAATTGACCAATGGATTCGACGGAAGACTTTATTTATCACTGATTGATATGAAAGCAAAATATCAAATGTTTTGAAGTGAACAAAACGGACGAGTCATATGATAAAATAGTCTATGAGGTAATATTTGCTAAAAACATATTCACGAAACTAGGAGCCAAAGTGGAGAGTTGCTTAGATGCTTCCAGTTTGCTTGTCGTAAAAACAAGTTTCCTCTTGTAATCTTTAATAATCGAGAAATAACAGACAATACAGAGATTCGCCTGTCGTTTTGGTTTCCTAAAAGTTAAAAAAAAAATTCGCTTCGTCGTTTTTGAGTGATGTCATAACTGTTTTCTCAACAATGACATGTTTCTTAATTGGATCACCGTCACCCGACCAATAATTTCAGGGGAGATAACTTTATCGAAAGCTGATGTTCATGATGAGATAAGTCAGGGGTGAATAAAGATGACAAGAGTGAATGTCTGGACGTGATAATCCGCTGACATGGGATTTGAGAAAATATAAACGTGCGGTACGGTAACACTGTTTATCTTGAGATAGTGTACGGGGATAGGTGATTAATACGACTGTCATGACCTCTGCCTTTATTTGCCTAATAATAACAAAAACTCATCAATCATTTCAGAATGAACTTAAGTGTACGCTTTGTACGGAGATGAAACAAACAGGAAATGATACAGATTAAAGGAATCCCTTCACTGTGTTATCCCATTTACTGCCAAATTTTCAATTGTCCAAATATATCAAGTTTCATATCGTTCATTTAGCTCAACAAGGCGACATCTGCAGTGCTTTATCAATACATATGGCGCCTGCTGATCGGTGTTAACGCTGACCCGAAATTTGTTGGTAACAAATGGAATTTTTTTAGGTCAAATAAATTGTTTTGGTACCAAATGAAAGATTTTAGTGCGTAATGGAATCTGTTTGTAAACCATAACAAAACGATAACCATGTATCGTGTCTGAGTGCAACAAGGCGCCACCTGCAATGCTAAAGCATTGCAGGTGGCGCCTTATTGCACTCAAAGCACGATATTTTAATTTTGTTTTACCTGATTTTCTTTGGAGTATATTAATTGCCGAATGCTAAAAATATTGATAATAAAAAAGTAGATGAGCTCGTTCCAATGAGGGGTCATAACCTATGTTTTAGAGACAAAACAAATTGGCGATGTTTTGAGAAAAGCGCTGACCGGTTTTGGATGTTACGTTAGGCAAAGCGTTAAATAATATAATTATCGTTAATAACGAAAAAGTAATAAACAGAGTAATCGCTTGACTGGACTGGTTACGTGAAATAATTCATTCGATGGGAGGGACTACTGCATGTATATTGTAAAACACTCGTGCGCATTCGCGCACTCGTGTCTGTACAACGTCTCTCACCTCTCATGAATTATTTCACGTAACCAGTCCAGTCAAGTGATTACTCTCTATGTATTATCTGTCACGATGCGCACGCTGTTGATATAATGAACAGACAAAAGGTGTTAGACGCAGTATCTGTCCAGAGAAGATACTGCTGAATATGGCATTAATTCCAAAGACGTTCCAGCAACAAAAATAGTAATGCAAGTGCGTTTGATGTCTCTGCAATTCGAAAAACGTTCCCCAAATCAAATTGTTCCTCGGATCTCTCACGCAACGGGAGACTCTTCCTGCTCTGGATTTGGCTGTGTAATGTGATTGGAATGGGTTTAGATTTAGATTTATCGTGGTGGCGTTGCGGTAACTGGTTCTCGTCAGACCACCGATGTTAAGCAACGTCGAGCCCGGTTAGTCCTCGGATGCGCTGATTCGGATTTCCGCGTTGTGTTCTCGGGCAAGGCACTTAACGCTGATTGTCCACATGGGGGCACGATGACGCCGCGTAGTAAGGCGTACTGCTCGTCGGTGGTGTGCATGTCCTCAACCAATCTAACCATGCCTGTGCTGCAGTGCGGAATTACGATGTTGGGGAGCTGGCAGCTGCTCGTCGTTGCTCGATCGTTCTCTCCGGGTACTCCGATTTCCCCCACCCGTAAAACTGTCACGGTCATGATTAGCCATTGTGCATATGTATGTGACCTTAAACACCAATAAATAAATAAATAAATAAATAAATAAATAAATAAATAAATAAATAAATAAATAAATAAATAAATAATTTAGATTTATTTAGCAGTTTGTGTGTTTTACAGAGAGCGAGATTTTATCATTTGGAATCCGGTATGTGTGAATTAAATAAGATGTTGCCTGACGAATACCACATATACAATTTATTTAGGCACAAATTAATTTTCAAGAAGTTTTGAGTCTTTCGATTATTAGCCCGTGTGACTGCTATTCCAACTACATCAACAAGGCATGTCTTCAGCGAAGGTATGCCATGATGATGTAATTGGAACAGAGTTAGTTTTAGATTTATTTAGCAGTACGTACATTTTACAGAGAGCGAGATAGTATAATGCATTAAATTAAAGAATGCAAACATACTCCTGGCTGGGGACATAGCCAGATTGGCTGTCTACTTGTCGCCTCCAATGAAGATACATGTCGTATAACATTGTGTCCAGACCAAGCTCAAAAATAACTGTGAAGACACGATAAAAGAAGAACAAAAAAAAACAAAAAAAAAAACAATGTACAGTATTGCTATTTTAAGGGAAAAAAGAGTTTGTGACCTTGGATCGAAATATACTATTCTTCAGAACTGTCGCCATTGAAGACGGGACAAATCACCACCTCACTTCCAACACACGCTAAATGGTCCTCCTCTGGACGCCCTCGACAAACTCTCTCAGCACGAAAACCACACACTTAGCCCACAACCCCTCAGCCAGTGACCTTGAAATTATACAAGCTTTTTCGAAACGACACGATGAGAGTCATCTATCGAGTTTATCCACGTATTGACAAAATATGACCCTCGTTGCGGCCAAATTGAATTGTGCTTATTATTCAATGGAGATTCATTTGGAACACCACGCAATCCGTCTCATTCATCCGAACAATGCGTAATTCCAATTGCAGGTCCTGTGTGGTATCTATAGGCGAGCTACTACATTTCGCCCTGGAGCTTCACGAAATGACCGTCTGAGGCAATCTTAGATTTTGCACTTCAATATTTCGGCATACAGAACGACCTGCATCCCTTAAGCGACAACTGTGACATGTCATATACCTAGTTGGGGCGACATCGAAATGCTTGCGTCGGGGTAAGCTGTGTTTTAACAAAAAGACTTAGTGTATGCTGTGGTGGTATAAATTCAATGACAGTTTCTTTGACACACTCTGTATCATTCATATGATATGTGCCAAATTCTATATCCTGGTTCAGACATCAAGATCTCTGGATGGTTTTATATGTGAATAGTGTTAAACCGATTACCAATAATGGTCGCTGACCGATTACCGGTTATTTGAGCTCACAATCGGCCGATTCTGGCACCGATTTCGATTGTAACACCGTGCACCACTAGACAAGTCGAGACTTGAAAGAACTACATTAAACTGAACATTTTTCCCAGTGTTAAACTTCGGTGACTGGGGTCGCCGTAAAATTACCAGTCGCACGCATTTGGGCGGTAAACGTGGCTCTCAGAGCCACGTTTACCGCCCAAGTGCGTGCGATTGGTAATTTTACTGCGACCTGAGTCAATGGTGTGCAGCCTTCACTTTTCCAGTATGAACTGGCCATTGCCGCAAGTATACTCAATTGTAAGCTATACATGTCGTTTAACTTGTATATCCCGTAAAGGTGCGTCTAGAGAGATTAAGAATACACACTGTGGCTGTTTCTCAACTTTATTGAATGAATCATCACAAAATGCTTGGCAACAATCGGTTGAACCGATGTTCCAGGAGCCGTTGCCGTTGTTATCCTATTGCCCACAATCGGCCGATTGTGGTGGCCGGTTCCGATAATCGGTTGAACACTATATGTGAATTGCTGGAAGTATTCAAGCTGGAACAAAAAGCAGTTATACTTTTCGCAATGTTGAACATGTATGCGCTCAATGAGGTTATCCGAGGATCGCAAAAGTTCAAAGCAGCCCCATAGACACAGATACTAAACCGAAACGACAGGCGTCTAACGAGTCTGAAATTGAAATTTGAAAGTAAAATGACAGTAAACGGCTTAGTTAACGCACACGGTATCACAGATTAGTATTTGAGTTATCTTTTTGCAAAACATATTTTCCAATAATTTTAACAAAACCATATCTCATGACGCCCTTCATTGGAGCGAGTTCGTTCCAGTGATAGGGTCACATGTTATTGAACTTGTTGGACAATAATGTTTTTGCCGACTACTCAGTTAACAATTTGCAGTTAAAACTAGAAGTCCTGTCACGAATAGTGCACTTATCTAAGCTTAATTGCGCGTTGGAATTGCGCGCAATTGCCATATCGAATGGCATCCAGAGCAAGGCAGGTTCTCCTGGTTGCTCATAGGAAACACTTGCAATGTTTCTGCCACTGGACCTCCGGGTTAACCGGAGGTCCATTGGCTGAAACATTGCTTGTGCACAGGCCATATGTACAGAATTTGATAGCTTTACTTGGCCCATAACGCGCACATTAACGCGCATATAAACGTGCTATTTGTGCGCATTTCATGACAGGATTTCTAGTTTTAACTGTACGTGCCGACATGCGGAGAGTCGGTAGGTAAAGTGTTAATGAAGCTTTTACAGTTGAAAATTAGAAGACAAATCTATCATCACCATAATGTTTATGTACACAATGCTGTATCAGAGACTCTACAATATCTTTGCTCGTCTTCAGCTCGTCGAGATATGGCCTTA
Source organism: Pictodentalium vernedei (assembly GCA_031216915.1). Taxonomy (NCBI): domain Eukaryota; kingdom Metazoa; phylum Mollusca; class Scaphopoda; order Dentaliida; family Dentaliidae; genus Pictodentalium; species Pictodentalium vernedei. The sequence continues at coordinate 57,965,838 of CM062296.1, forward strand.
CAAACAAGAGCTCGATTCTGATACAACATTGTGTACATAAGCATAACAGTGATAACATACATGTATTGCCCGTGGTCACATGACATCGAGCCAAACAATGCTTAATTCCGAATGCAGGTTCGGTGTGAAATCTATGGGCGATGCACGACATTTCTCACACGGAGCTACTAAAATGTGACTGCTGGAACCATCTTAGATTTAGTTCTTCAATATTTCGGCATACCGAACAACCTGCACCCCTCAGCCAACAATTGCAACATGTCATATACCTAGTTGGGACGACACCGATATGCTTGCCGTCGTGGTAAGCTGTGTTTCAACAAAAAGAATTAGTGTCTGCTGTAGTGGAACAAATTCAATGACAATTTCATTGACACACTCTGTATCCCTCACATGGTAAGTGCACAATTCCATACCCTAGTCCAGATATCTAGACACCTGGGCATCTATATGTGAGTCATTGCGTTTCACCGTCGAAGCTAAAAAAAAACCTGGCTGCAGGTGCCCATCTTGGATTTAGCTGTTAAAATCTATGGCAAACCCTACACGCCTTCTATCCCAATATGTAATTTGGAATTTTCTCACAGGGCTGTTAAATATAAAACCAGGAGGCATTTGGGACAGTGTTTCGGAATAAATATAATTTGCTATTGTTTTTCCCAATTGCTAACTTATTTATTTATTTATTTATTTATTTATTTATTTATTTGTTGGATTAACAAAACTTTCAAAAGCAAGGACCACCCCGAGGTCAGGCAGCGTTACAGGGGTTACGGTGGGGGGGGGGGGGCGAACCGGTGTACCCAGAGATAACCACCGAACAGTGATGAGAGACTGTCAGACTCCCCAACGTACTAACTTCGCACATGCACGGTTAGTATTTACTGAAGGAAAGTGCGCCATCGACATTCAGTACACCTTGCGCCCATGTGGGCAATCAGGATTAAGTGTCTTTCTCAAGGACACAACGCAGTTATCCCTGGCCAAGATCGAATCGTGTGCCACATGATTTGAAGTCCGATACTCTAACCATCTAGCCACAGCCCCCTACCCCCATTCTTAAATCTGAGGGTTGCGTCACATACCGAAATATGTCCACATGGGATTTACTTGAACAATATAACAATATACAATTACTGAATTTTGTTGAGCTTCATATAAGGATTTATCAATCCAAGAAAATGTTTCTTGTATTGATAAATCCTCATATTAACCGAAACAAAAGTCAGTAATTGTTTTATTATATGGCATCGATAGTTTTAGTTCCAGGCATCAATACTTGATCATATTGACATTACGCCCTTTATTCAGTTTAAATACAACTTTTATTGATTTATTACAGAGAAAATCACAACAATAATGGAATGTTATATTTCCCTCTGTCAGCATTTGGAATGTTATGTTACCCTCTGATGGTGATATTTACGGTGATTATAAAGTTTTACAGTCATATAATAAACTATTAACCCTTTACCTAACATGAAAAGCAGACGACACTTGCAAAAAAAATTCTTGAATAACTAAATTTTTTCATTTTTTGTCTCAAAAACATAGGTTATGACCCCTCGTTGGAACGAGCTCGGCGAGCTCGTTCCAACGAGGGTCATAATCTTTGTTTCAGAGACAAAAAATGAAAAAATAATGAAAATTAATTGGCGACTTTTGAGAATAACGCTGGCCGTTTTCGAGCGTTACGTTAGGTAAATGGTTAAATGATATAATTGCCGTTAATAATGAAAAGTAATAAACAGAGTAATCGCTTGACTGGACTGGTTACGTGAAATAATTCATTCGAGGCGAGGGACTATATTGTAAAACACTTTCGTCTACGGGAGTCGAAGGCTGGACATGTCTGCCCTTTTCGATCATTAGAAAATGATTACTTTTACGTAATCGAGTAAACATAATTTTTGCTTCAGGCGATGCGGTGTTTGTCAAGTACGTTTCAAGGGTGTAAGCTTTCTTGAATTGTCTATACGCCCTCAGTTTATTTAACCCTTTACCTAACATGAAAAGCAGACGACACTTGCAAAAAAAATTCTTGAATAACTATTTTTTTTCATTTTTTTTCCAACGAGGGGTCATAACCTATGTTTTTGAGACAAAAAATGAAAATATTTTGAAAATTAATTGGCGATTTTTGAGAATAGCGCTGGCCGGTTTTGGCCGTTACGTTGGGTAAAGGGTTAAATCATCCCTACAGAGATGTTATACAGCACAGCCGCTGTGGGGTGGTCATAATCCACGCGTGGGTAGTGATGTCCAAGTGTGGCAGTGTACAAAATAGTAGATATAAATTATTAATCTAAATGCTTTTATTTTATTTACAGGTTGACTTTGAATGCTAGTGTAGATTTTTAACTATTTATTATTTCAGGTTTATAGTCACTTGTGTGCGCTTTGTCTTTGCGACTTGGTTGCTTTCGGGTTAAGTAGGTTGAAGGTTTGGTGAGTAGTTCTCATTCGTGCTGCTTGTGTTCGGTTTGGCGGGAAGTTTCTCGGTTTTGGTCATTCAGATCTTGGACTTGGGAATAGCCAGTTCTCAGTTTAGGTGGAGGCAATATTTCTATTGAATTTATAAGGACCTATGTCGTTTTGAAATGGTAAGTTATATTTTATTTATTCGTTCTAAATTGAATGTCAATGTAGCGTACATCTGCAGTTTGATTGGCGTTCCCAGCCCCGATCAACCAGCAGATGAACATACATTGATACACAGGAGTATTCTCCTTTTTGGCGAAGCTAAATTATTTAAGCCCTCCATTTTTATAAACTGAGTACTGATGTTTGTTAATCTTTATATTTCAGGGTCAACTATGATTTTATATATTTGATGATGGAAATATTGGACTTGGAATTAACATGATGTATATATAAAGAAAGAACTGTGATATTTTAAATAAATTGTATATAGAACTGTTTATAGGAGTTCCACCATTTTATCGTTCCTCGGACCATAGATACACGACCTTGCGATACAAGCATGCATTTAACAGGTTATAAGAATCATCATACAGTACGTGGAGAGTGTATTATCACTAAATCACCCGCAGAGTGGAGATTCCACCCAAGCAATAATTGCAAATTTGTTGCAAAGCATAACCAGCACAAGCAATGTTTCAGCCAACGGACCTCCGGGTTAAACCCGGAGGTCCATTGGCTGAAACATTGCTTGTATCTCTTGTCGATATGTACAGACTTTGAAAGTTATAGCTTGGGTGACAACCCCACTCTCCACGTACTGTAAGCCGAATTTTAATTAATGAAACACCGGGTGTTAGCGGGTGTTACCGGGTGTTACCATGTGCTTCATTAAATCACATTTTGATAAGTATTCCTATAATTAGTGTTTGGAATCTAATATTATTGCGTCCGTGGAAATATTGTCCACCTGGGAAAGTGACCAATCTACGGCGGTCGTAATGTTTTTCAGACATGGCAGCATTTGGAGCAGTGGTTTAAGAGAAGGGATTCGTTTAAAGTATGTTCTTTTTTAATAGCTACTGGGGATCATTTACATGCTAAACGTCGATTCACTCATACTTGAGAATCATCCTTATCGCATGGTTAAATAGCAAACATGGAAGCAATGGGGACAGCGGTTCGATAGAAGAGGAGTTTCTCATTGTTTTCCATTACCCACCGTGCTAAAAGATGTTGTCCCTGTATCAGTATGTATCGCGTCTTCTGATTGGTCAACGTGACCCAGACAAATAGCCATGGTATCAGGTATCTTCAAACATATGGGTGATAAGAGCGCGCGCCGTTGTTCCCCGTTTGTCACTCGAGAAACATCTGGGTGATAAAAATAACCTTTGACCCGACTGGGTCACATCGATTGTAGAAACTCCAATTAGAACTGTTAATTAAATTGTAACGGGGTAAATTCCGGCCATAAAGTTTTTTTTTCAATGAGGGGTCACAATTTCAGTGAGGGTTTTGGAGCCAAATTGACGTAAAAATAGGAAATCCACGGCGGGCAAATATACGGGCACAGTCAGTGTAACTACTGTAAGACTTGGTGTCAACAACAAATTAACATTACCAGGGCATTAAATATCGGCGCACTTCATAATTTATTTTGCGGTTTCCGATGGTCAGTGTAGAAATGTATGCTATTAATTCCACCTATCTCTTACAAAATTCAATGACTGCGGCTCAATTCAAAATCTACAAGTTTAAACCCAAGTGGAGTCTGAAATTGTGAGACATCATTCCCGAAATTCAAAATGTCACCTTCCATGTTCCATGTCCAGCGTCGTTTTAAGTGAATATTTGAGCTATTCTTCCAAAGACATGAATAAAACACACAACACAACACATCCAACATGCTGGAGCTTGTTCCATGGACATACGGTACACTCTGGAAAGGCTGAATTTACACGGTTTTAAAACTTTTTCAACGAATTCAAATTCACCAAAGTGAAACACTTCTCCACGTGTGATCTGGTTTATAAACATCGATTCGGAAATAGACTCGGTCTATTTATAGTTTTGCTGTGACGTTTGTTAGGCTGTTTGGTTCAAAACCAGGGGCCCAGTGTGGGGTTTAAACTTCGTCGCCTGAGTCTTAATGTAGGATCATATTTTACATCGCGGCATTATTTCTGTGTTAGGAGGCGGAACAAAATCGTTTTCTCGGGCAACATCCAGGGTACATGGAGATTTAATACCTGGATGTCTCTTTTTCAACCATTCGGCTTGCGCCTCATGGTTGAAAACCGACATCCAGGTATTAAATCTCCATGTACACTGGATGTTGCCCGGGATAACTTATAATGTCCTTATTTCAATCCTAAATATGGCACCGGGAGCTTGATTGAATTGATCCAGATGCTGAGTAATTTTATTTTTTATACCTAGTTGTGCGGTACAAATATATTATGGGCTCCTCACTAGTACCACAGGTCTTTTTGTTTAAAAAATGTAATTCTGTACAGTAGCCAGGGGTATGTATATACTGTATATACCCCACATCGCGGTCTTATCACTTTAGCATTAAAGCACGTGGAGGCGATTGTAAAGATGTTTTTAAAGTTTTCTCTTATCACTCTCATCGTAAAATAAAGCCCCCCCCCCCCCCCCCCCAAAAAAAAAAAAAAAAAAAAATCTAAATATGACCTCATGGGCTTGATTTGAACAAATCGGATATGATATACGTCAAGCATTGAAGTAGTTTTACTTGTGGTTTGTGATCAAGAGTGTAGCTGAGGTGGAGGAGGGGTGTCACACCACCCTCCAGCAGAATGTTTAAAGTCAGTACATTTTGGTTAGGATTACCGCTCAAGATATCATTCTCTCTTGCTAGTAATCACGTAACTTGTTAAGGAGCTAGATTTGATATTTAAACTTGTGTGTCACACACACGGTCGGTCTTACAAAGGAGCTCCATAGTAACCGATTGGGAATGGTATACACTCAGCAAGACTGTTGGAGTACCAGTAAGGCAAGTGCTAATTTAATAAGAAGTGGTGTCAAGAATTCTCACTGTATGTTATCTATACACTAGTCAATTTTCACGAAGTCTTGAGTTTTTTATCAACAATTGCTATTGGATAATAATCTGATGAAGGCATGCCTTGATGTTGCAGTTGAAATATTATTCAATCGTGTCATGGGCCACCACATGGATAAATTATGATTACACCTCCTCCCAAAATCAGCCATTTTCGCGACTCATCTTTTTGTGCGAAAAATAGTTTTTACTGGTTCTCCCATTCTCCACGGGGTTGCAATAAGAGACCAGCCCCACCTTTATTTTTTAACGATATGGTCAAGTATAAGCATGTTCCGTACGAAATATAAATTACTTGTGCTCATCGGTTTCATTATACCTCCCATAAGGAGGTTCCATAGCATATATACGTATTATCGACCGCGCGTTTGATTGGGCGATCTGGCCCTCGACAACGAGAAGTGATACAATGATCCGTGTCACTTCGCTAAACTGATAACTGGTTTATAATATGACCCGTATTGTACATCACGTGTCATCAGCCTACTTACAAATCAATACATGATGATGGTATGGCCGGCATTGTTTACCAATAATACATGATGATGGTATGGCTGGCATTGTTTACCAGTAATATATGATGATGATATGGCCGGCATTGTTTACCAGTAATACATGATGATGGTATGGCTGGCATTGTTTACCAGTAATATATGATGATAGTATGGGCGGCATTGTTTACCAATAATATATGATGATGGTATGGCCGACATTGTTTACCAATAATACATGATGATGGTATGGGCGGCATTGTTTACCAGTAATAGATGCTCCATGCTCATAGTAGGAACAACATTGCTTCCCAATATAATACATGATGATGGTACGGCCGGCATTGTTTACCAATAATGCATGATGATGGTACGGCCGGCATTGTTTACCAATAATGCATGATGATGGTTTGGTCGTCATTGTTTACAAGTAATACATGATGATGGTATGGCCGGCATTGTTCAACCAATAATGCATAATGATGGTATGGCCGGCATTGTTTACCAATAATTCATGATTTACCGATAATACACGATGATGGTACGGCCGGCATTGTTTACCAATAATGCATGATGATGGTACGGCCGGCATTGTTTACCAATAATGCATGATGATGGCTTGGTCGTCATTGTTTACAAGTAATACATGATGATGGTATGGCCGGCATTGTTCAACCAATAATGCATGATGATGGTATGGCCGGCTTTGTTTACCAATAATTCATGATTTACCGATAATACATGATGATGGTACGGCTGGCATTGTTTACCAATAATGCATGATGATTGATGATGGTACGGCCGGCATTGTTTACCAATAATGCATGATGATGGTTTGGTCGTCATTGTTTACAAGTAATACATGATGATTGTATGGCCGACATTGTTCAACCAATAATAATACATGGTGATGGTATGGGTGGCATTGTTTACCAGTAATACATGATGATGGTATGGCCAACATTGTTTACCAGTAATACATGACGATGGTATGGCCAGCATTGTTTACCAAGAATACATGGTATGGTCGGCATTGTTTACCAATAATACATGATGATGTTATGGCCGGCATTGTTTACCAGTAATACATGATGATGGTATGGCCAGCATTGTTTACCAATAATACATGATGATGGTATGGCCATCATTCTTTACTAATAACACATGATGATGGTATGGTCGACATTGTTTACCAATAATACATGATGATGGTATGGCCGGCATTGTTTACCAGTAATACATGATGATGGTATGGCCGACATTGTTTACCAATAATACATGTACATGATGATGGTATGGCCGGCATTGTTTACCAGTAATACATGATAATGGTATGGCCGGCATTGTTTACCAGTAATACATGAAGATGGCATGGCCGGCATTGTTTACCAGTAATACATGATGATGGTATGGCCGGCATTGTTTACCAGTAATACACGAAGATGGCATGGCCGGCATTGTTTACCAGTAATACATGAAGATGGCATGGCCGACATTGTTTACCAGTAATACATGATGATGGTATGGCCGACATTGTTTACCAATAATACATGATGATGGTATGGCCGACATTGTTTACCAGTAATACATGATGATGGTATGGCCGACATTGTTTACCAATAATACATGATGATGGTATGGCCGACATTGTTTACCAGTAATACATGATGATGGTATGGCCGACATTGTTTACCAATAATACATGATGATGGTATGGCCGACATTGTTTACCAGTAATACCTGATGATGGCATGACCAGCATTGTTTACCAGTAATACATGATGATGATATTGCCGGCATTGTTTACCAATAATACATGATGATGGTATGGCCGGCATTGTTTACCAATAATACATGATGATGGTATAGCCGGCACTGTTTACCAATAATACATGATGATGGTATGGCCGGCGTTGTTTACCAATAATCCGCGATGATGGCATGGCCGGCATTGTTTACCAATAATACATGATGATGGTATGGCCGGCATTGTTTACCAATAATACATGATGATGATGGTATGGCTGACATTGTTTACCAATAATACATGATGATGATATGGCCGGCATTGTTTACCAATAATACATGATGATGGTATAGCCGGCACTGTTTACCAATAATACATGATGATGGTATGGCCGGCGTTGTTTACCAATAATCCGCGATGATGGCATGGCCGGCATTGTTTACCAATAATACATGATGATGGTATGGCCGGCATTGTTTACCAATAATACATGATGATGATGGTATGGCCGGCATTGTTTACCAATAATACATGATGATGATGGCATGGCTGACATTGTTTACCAATAATACATGATGATGATATGGCCGTCACTGTGTACCAATAATACATGATGATGGTATGGCCTGCATTGTTTACCAATAATACATGATGATGGTATGGCCAGCATTGTTTACCAATAATACATAATGATGGTATGGTCGACATTGTTTACCAACAATACATGACCATGATATGGCCTGCATTGTTTACCAATAATACATGATGATGGTATGGCCGGCATTGTTAACCAATAATACATGATGATGGTACAGCCAGCATTGTTTACCAATAATACACCATGATTGTATGGCCGGCATTGTTTACGAATAATACACCATGATGGTATGGCCTGCATTGTTAACCAATAATACATGATGATGGTACGGCCGGAATTGTTAACCAATAATACATGATGATGGTATGGCCGGCATTGTTAACCAATAATACATGATAATGGTAAGGCCAGCATTGGTTGCCAATAATACATGATGATGGTATTCCCAGCATTGGTTACCAATGATAGATGATGGTGGTATGGCCGGCTTTGTTTGCCAATAATACACGATGATGGTATGGTCGGCGTTGTTCACCAATAGTACATGATGATGATATGGCCGTCACTGTGTACCAATAATACATGATGATGGTATGGCCTGCATTGGTTACCAATAATACATGATGATGGTATGGCCAGCATTGGTTACCAATAATACATGATGATGACATGGCATTGGTTACCATGTCACTGCATTTTATTTCATGAAAAGTGATTAACATGTTAGGGACAAAGATGAATTGAATCTCGGCTAAATTTTATTCTTAATTTTCAACGGAATAAGCATGTTAAAAGCTAATCAGAGATTTATTACACGATTGTTGAAAAACCCAGAGAACTTTCTATAGTGTTTTTTGCCTTGTGCATAAAACACTATGAAAAGTTATCTGGGTCTTTCAACAATCGTCGGCAAAAACTAGTCAAATCCCTGAAAAATTTTCTCGTATTTACAGTTCAGCGTTTTTCTCACTTTCTTGTGTGTCGTTGTGTAATACTATGCTTTCCTGCAGTCGGTTTATGTACATACATGAGTTTGGGGATATAAATAAAAAGTCAGACGTGATCAGTTGTTCATTATATTTTATTTTATATAGGGGAAGTACATGCACGTACAAGCATATAGCTTAGGTGGATATTCGATACAATATAAATAACTAGACCACGCCTTGATGTTGACTATGCCTATATGGTGCCCACTGGGGCATTATAATTCCCTCTGCTTCGCGGCCGAACTATTATACCTCTAACTGTGCACTATTCTGCCCCATTCATTGAATAACTTCAGCACTGGCTGTTCCCTCTGTTTTTTTCAAGAAGCATCTTGAGACAAAGCCACCTCCGAGAGCTTGGATCTTGGTCTACCTGTTTTGGAATAATTCATTTTGACGCATTTTCTTACGGCTGACATAAATGCTTTATGTCAAATCGTGGAATCCCATTTCACGTAATCGGAGAAGGATCCCACGTTGTAACACAGTGTGCACTAGAACACATGCACACTGTTGTGTAGTGTTTATCTAAAGGGTTAACTCTATATACTGCAATGCGTTACCTGATTGGATGATTTAATAATAAATGATGATAAGACTGAATTCCTAATAAGTGGTACACGTCAGCAACTCACCAAAAATTGACATCACCTCAGTGAAGGTAAGAGATTCCACCACCAGGGCAAGTGACAGTGTATGTAATCTTGTGCGTTCTTCTACTCAAACTGATCTTTGGGCAAACATGTTACCAATATGTGGAACAAGGCTTTCAAAGGCCTATACACAATTAAACAGATAAGACAGCTCCTCCACAAAAACTCAAGTTCATGCCTTGGAACTTCACATTTGGATTATTGTTATGTCTTACTGTTCAACCTTCCACAATACCAGTACTCTGCAGAAAGTATTAAATGCATCAGTCTGAGGGGTATGTAGAGTATCACGATCTCAGCACATCACTCCTGTTTAAATGGATCTGGACTGGCTGCCAGTAAAATACAGAATAATTTTCAAAACTTTATTATTAGATTTCAAGGCACAAAATAACATGTTACTAGCTTACTTGGAAGAATTAATCAATACCAAGAATGTGAGTCAATACAACCTGAGCTCTGACGATAAAATGCTACTACATGTTCCAAACACAGGTGTAAGACATTTCGAGATAGGCCATTCTTATTTGTTGATCCTCACTTGTAGAACATGTACACCACCTTAGAATATGGTTCTTTATCCATTGAAATATAATTTTGGCGCTTTATGTGAATGATGTATTATTATTATTATTATTATTATTATTATTATTATCATTTTTGTTGTTGTTTCTAATTCAGAAGAATCACTTGGTATGGTGTGGCGAGTTTTGTGTTTGAATAAAGGTGATATAATGCCATTTTGCGTTTGCTTTTGTGTTGAACATAATCAACATAACAAGTGGCGGCGAGTATAACCCGGATTAATACATTCATACAATGGCAGTAAAGAGAATTGCACCACCGCCTACATTTGTTAATACAATACACCTGGGAAGCCTCCAGTTACATTCAATGCCCAAAAACTAATGTTTATTATTTAGTTGACGGTAATTGACAGTTGAAAATTAAAAGGGGACATGAAAAGAGCTTTACTAATTCATTATTTGGAACAGAGGGTCAACGTTTGTTTTATATGATTTGAGCCACAGACGAGTCTTTCAAAGGCACTTTTGAAAGTTTACACAGTTTATCTTTACCAAGAGTTAATGTTGTTGTGGAGTGCTATAAGTTCAGGTGTTCAGCTTCCCGGAAAACAATTGAACATTACGTTTACATGAATTGGTTCCTTCCCGTGAATTTGGATCCTTAGTCGATGAAATGATGTGCGATCAGATAGTGCAAAAAACTTCCACACCGCGAATTCGTGAACGATTACTACTTGAGAAGAACCTCACCCTTAATAACGTTTTGGAAATATCCAAACGTGTTGAAAATGCTATCAACGAAGCAAATATTATCACCACAAATGACGCAACAAGTGTGGATTAAGTTCCTCTGTAAATATGAACTAATGCCCCCAGATGAAGTGAATCCTTTTCAAGAAACAAGATTAGAACAAAATTGAAACCCAGTAAATCGGAAATTACTTCAAAGAATATAAATTTGTAATGCTTTCATTGTGGGTCTGCAAACCATCTTGCGAAGAGTGCAAAATGTAAATTATGCTTATAAACTGGCCACATTCAGCGTCTGTGTATTTCTAATTCCCCTGGAGTTAATGAGTTAACATACTTGGAATTACAGTGCTGCATTTTGGATCTCATTGTAATCTCAGTATGGTTGATAACAAAATATTTTGTGATGCGCAAATATCAGTTCATCAAAGAAATAGTGTTTCATATTTACAGTTACTTGTAGATACTGGATCCGCTGTACCCATCATTGACAAAAGTGGATATGTTAAACAGTGGTGCTATGTTGAAAAAAAAAACAAAAATTATATTAATATCTTACTCAAGAACACCTTTGCCTATTCTTGGGTGTATGACCGTGAATGTAAAATACGACTGTGAGACAGTTACTACTGAACTCGTCTCCTGAGTCCCAATGTGTTATATGTGCCAATAGGCACATAAAATACATTGGAACTCACGGGACGAACTGTATGTGTTGAAAAAAAGGTTACACCCATTCTTGGAATGGATTTGATTACAGGTCTTGAACTGAACATTGTTGGGGTAAAATATGTGATCATAATTCTGAAAACTTTTGCAATACCACATGAAAATGATTGCTTTACAGTTGAATCAGATGCAAGCAAGTTGTCTGATAATATTTATGGCACCAAAACAACCTGCTGCTGGGCTTGCGAAAAGTATTGTTCATAAATTCAGTCACGTAGTGGGGCGACCTCGATATGGCAAAAACTTTGCCCTCTTCCCCTGTCTGTTCGCAAAGAGGTACTTGATGTACTCAGAGAGCTAGGGGAGGATAAACTTATTGAAAAGGTTGATACTGCGAGGTGGATGTACCTAGTTCGACGTGAAAAGGGTGGTAAAGTCAATGTTTGTGTGGATGTTTGGGAAATAAAGCTATCATTGCTGATGGATTCCCGTTACCTGGAATGATGATAGTTTCAGAACTCCGAAATTCTAAATTGTTTTCAAGACTCAACCTCAAAAGTTCTTACTATCAGTTGGAATTACATGAGGCGAGTAGTGATTTGACAATCTTTATAAGTCATGGTGGATCGTGTCGGTTTGTAGAGTCCCTTCGGGTTAGATTCAGCGCCAACCGCTTTCATGAAAATTATAACAATTATTTTTGCGTGATTTGCCTGGTGTACAGTGCAACATGGATGACGTCGAAGTCTATGGAACAGCGGAAAGAGAACACGGGGAAAATCTCACAAATGATCTGCATCGTATTAATGAATCTGGATTATATTTCCGGAAAACTGAACTAGATTTTTCAGGTATCATATTTCTGGTAGAGGGATAAAGCCCGATAAGGAATACGTTGCTGTGCTGCTTTGCTCGAATCTGATGTATCAAGTAACCTCTCTGAATTACAAAGTTTTTTTTAGGATTGACATCTTGGTACAGCAAATTTGTGCCGAATTATGCCACACTTGTTGAGTCCATGAGGCAACTCACTTGTGGACACCGAAGTTTTGAGTGGACAAATTCTGCTCAACAATATTTTGAAAAAGTCAAAAAATTAATTGTCGAAAGTGCAGCTCTTTCATTTTATGACACCCAATTGCATAGTATTATAATGACCGATGCGAGCGATGTTGGTATTGGTGCGATTTTCACAGGCATTTTTCACCAAAAGAAATACAAACTGTAGTGATTGTACTATTGCCTTCGCCTCCAGGACTTTACCAGAAACAGCCAGGCAAAATTCGTTAGTGGAGAAAGAAGCTCTTGCATCCGTTTTCGGCAGCTGCGATATGACGTGACGTACATGGTTATGGGGTCAGAACGTTACCTTACTCCTCTAAACCCTCGTTTCCTGGAATGGTATCGCCTTTGTGTACACTTACAGCGAGATGGGTCAGTCCAATATCAATATACAGGGAGGATAAGATAATAACTGCAGTGTGCAGCCGTCGGGCTACAGACTTAAATTATTATTCTATCATCAATGCCCCGTATAGAGACATCTTATAATAAGACAAAAATAACGAAATTATGGCTTGGAACGAAAAATCGGTCTTACGATGTCAAAGGGTTAAGAATTGATCATCAAGCATGAACAATTTAACTTACTACAAAAGTGAATAATAGTGCCGACATGAAAGTTACTGGACATCCAGCTAGGTTACTAGAGTTTACATATGATGCTGAGTACAAATCTGGGGCAAAATGTCATTGCTGATTTTCTGTCAAGGAAACCATTGATTGATACTGCTTCTTTTCAAGATGAAATGTAATATGTCTCGACCCATTTGAGGAAACAGTAAGTCAGTTTCGGAAATGGAACTTTTGGATGCTTTCAGAAATTGTCCTGTTTTACAAAAAAAAAACGTGTTCAAATTCCACAAAAATGGAAAAATTCCAAGTTGGACAATAATCTTCTTATCTACAATGTTCGGCATGAATTATCAGTTCATGGAAGCATTGTAGTCCGCGTTTCTGATAGAGTAATTGTACCTCTGCGTTTACACACAAACATTATAGCATTAGCTCATAAACGTAATCAGGGTGTAATAAGAACAAAGCAAAGATTGAGGTCCCTTTATTTTGTGCCTAAAATGGATCCCCATGCATAATCATCAATTAGAAGTTGTTCTGTTTGCAGCCAGCAAGATAAAACAGCTGTTAGCCATAATGTTCCACCGCAACCTGTTAGTTTACCTAGTTCAGCGCGGGAAAAACTAGCTATAGATATTGTAGGGTCTTATGAAAGAACTGTCGCAGAAGGTGATAGCTGTCATTAACTACTACAGTGAATGACCGAAAGTAGTCTTTATGTCAAGAATTACTACTTCAGAGATTATCAAGTTTTTCAATACCATTTTTGGTCGACAAGGATTGCCAAGAGAAATTGAAAGTGACAACAGTTCCCAGTTCACTTCTATAAAATTTTTAAATTTCCTAAAAACAAGGAACATCAAACGTATACGCTCGTCGGTACACTACCCTCATGTCAAAGGCAAGCTGTAAGGTTTAACAGAATTTTGAAGGACTGTTTTCACACTGTCTTGCCAGATGTATGTCCTTCAAAGAGTTTGTTAGTACGTTTGTGTTGAACAACAGATTTACACCTCATGCTGCAACAGGGAGTCTCTGTCGTTTCTATTGCACCGCAGACAAATGTTACAAAGGTAAACATTTTACGACCAAATCCACAACCCCCTGCATTTGAGCATAAAAAACATTCAACGCAATGTAACTACGTTCCAGCTGAAACCCAAAATCTATACAGATAAGAAAAGATCAGCAATGCTTCTTTCCACAGAGAAATTGAATATGTCGCGACCATTTGAAACGACAATAAGTCAGTTTCGGAGACGGAATTTTTGGATGCTTGCAGAATTAAGTCAAAAGTTCTGGTGACTGGCCTGCGCGGTTGTGGTTGCTGAGGATTGAAGGAATTGGACAGATCACTGGATAGAAACAAGCGGACAAGCCTTGATTACCGCCTGGCGTCAACCGTTGGTACTGCCCTATTCGCATACATCGCAAATTACAGTTAAAACTAGAATTCCTGTCAGGAAATGCGCACAAATAGCACGTCGATCTGCGCGTTAATCTACTCATTATGACCATAGTAAGGCTATCAAATTATGTACATATGACCTGTGCACAAGCAATGTTTCAGCCAATGGACCTCCGGGTAACCCGGATGTCCATTGGCAGAAACATTGCCTGTGTTTACTGTGAGTAACCAGGGGAACATGTCGTGCTTTGGATGCCATTCAATATGGCAATTGCGCGCAATTCCTACGCGCAGTTAAGCCTAGATAAGAGCACAGTTCATGGCAGGACTTCTAGTTTTAACTGTATATTTGTATATTTTCATATAGACATTCGAATTTCATACTTTTGTTAACATATTGTTTACAACATTCCATCTAGAACGGTCGCCTCTCTCCCCCCTTTCACAACCACTATATTTTGTGCCTGTTAGTCCCAGGTATTTTGTAATGATTGGTTGCGACCTCCTCTATCCCAATGCAATGGCTTTCACTAAGAGTGCCGACAACACAGTGGTCCTCTCACTTCATTCTAGTCTCTGCTGTTTTGGCTGAATTTTAAGGGTAAAGACAAAGAAAATAGGAGGTTTGTATCATTGTCAGTCAACAGTTCGTTCCTCCCATCACTTTACTTCTTCTATTCTCAACCGTCGATTTGTTATTGGAAAAACCTTATTTTTTACGGAACCATAGCATAGATTTCGGGTGTGGGTCATAAAACAGAGCCATTAATCGAGATCCCTTTCCAATTTTTGATGGTATGAAATATAATCTTTACCATTTTATTCATTACAGACAGTAAGTCGTTGTATAGGTTACATCCGATTAACCCTTGACCCAACGTAACGGCCAAAACCGACCAGCGCTATTCACAAAAATCGCCAATTAATTTTCATTATTTTTTTCATTTCCTTGTCTCAAAAACATAGGTTATGATCCTCTTTGGAACGAGCTCGTCGAGCTCGTTCCAATGAGGTGTCATAACCTATGTTTTTGAGACAGAAAATGAAAAAATTAGTTATTCAAGATTTTTTGGCAAGTGTCGTCTGCTTTTCATGTTAGATAAAGGGTTAAAATATATATACCACTTTTGATATGTTGACGAGTTATCCCCCGCCTCTCCTCTGTAACGGCAAAAGCTCTTGTTCATAAAACGACAATACACAATCATGATACATATTTGTCAAACCGAAAATCTATACCTGTTTTCAGTATTCCAAAGGCAACATAGAATTACACATTTCCAAAAAAAATCCGCCCAAACCCAATGCACATCGCAAATAAGAACTTGAAAGGTGTATATGTATCTACATGCATGTATCCAAGACAAGGTTGATAATTATATAATCACCTATGATTCAGGTAAATAGATATAGAATAAACGTATAGTGTCATAGAATAAACGTATAGTGTTACAGAATAAACGTATAGTGTTTGCAAGAAAAAAATATATTCTACGAGTAGGATTAAGAATGAAACCGACAAGCCTCTGGCGAGTCGGTTTCATTCTTAATTCTACGAGTAGAATACATTTTTTACCTGAAAACACTATACGTTTAGTTGGTTTATCCCATAAATCATTTACAGGTTAGTTGCAGCGAAATCGAGCTGTTAATCGCTACAAAACACTGCGAGAAGTGAGGAGCACATTGGTCCTTTTCGATCGATGAGCAAAACTACCAAAAATAAACAAGGCGCAGTGATATATTTCTGTCTAAAAATAATTACCCTACAAACTTTAGCTAAAGTTGCAAAAGTACTTTATTAAATGAACAATGTTTATCTTTCTTAATTTCGTTGTTTATTGTTGTTTTTTTTTCACCGTCGATTCAGCTTGAGTTTTATAAACAAAGCAGACGACACTTGCATTTGTTTATTTACAATTCCTAATTTGGAAAATGAAATATCACTCACCATGCCTCTCAGATCATGCTTGTATGCTTTTCAACGCTTGGTTTTGATTGATTTACTTTGTGTTTTCTTTGTTAATCGTTTTATTGTTAGAGAAAGTTAAAATGTGTCATATTCAAAAACTAAACATTTCAGCGACCGTCAACGTTTGATAAACGTCGGTTCATTGTGTCTCCCACAAATGTAAAACAGGTCATAACAACACGAATGCTGTAGAGGTCAGAGGTTAACAATCACGTCTCCACTATAGGAATAAATCGTTCAGTGTTAAACCTACGGGAAAAATTTGTCGCCCTGCTAGCAGATGCTATTAGGTGAATAAAGCAAAAATTTATCCAAGGCTTTTATTGTTCAAATAAACGTCCATTTATGGGATAAAAATTCGCTAACGTTTCAAAATTTAAATTTTTATATGAAATCCCTATACCCTTGGTTTTATATTTCCTGTAAATGTTTTCCAATGACGAAAATTAGTCGTCGTCGGAACAGTGACCAGGGGAATAGCGCTTCAGATTGCGCAATGTAGGCCTTCTGGGCGATCTGGGCGATTTTATGAAATTAGGAGATTAATGGAACGGGACAGTGCCGGTGTGACAGGAATGATAGTCCGTAGGAAAAGTAGTCCCTCTGGACTATTATTTCGCGGAATTATAGTCCTGGGTCTAACATTCCTAGGAATAGTAGTCCGGCGAACTACTATTCCTAGGAATGTTAGACCTAGGACTATAATTCCGCGGAATAATAGTCCAGAGGGACTAACGTTCCTACGGACTATCATTCCTGTCACACCGGTACTACACTGACTCCATCCTCCAACTGCAATCGCCCAGATCGTATAATAAGTCATAAATGTATGAAAACATTTCTTTTTAGAAAATAAACGAAATGGTTGCAGAAGCCGAAGGTAAAATAAAAACAAAATTAATGAAAATGTTTATTACCCACCTCCGCTAATGCATTTCGTAATTTCTGTATATCAATTAAATATACATTATCCCTTTGAACACTGGTGGTATCTCCTATAACAGTTCAATGGCAGGAAATGGGAGAGTCCATATTCATTATTAGAGTTAGACCAATCAAACGTTGAAACCACACGTGCACCTAGCACCCTTTCCACTTTGCGAAATTATGACATTCATTTTTCTGGACCCGAAACTCGCTATCTCGGGTTCAAAGGGCGGCTTAGGCGAAAAACAAAATAAATGGTTTGGTTCAGGTCAGATGCAGAGAAAAATAGTGGCGGTTGGTGGGAGTTTTTATATATTTTCTTCTCGCATACATATGTTCAACCTTTTACCCAACGTAATTGCCAAAATCAGCCAGTGTCAGGTAAGTAGTATATGGCGTATAGATCTACCCTGGTTGTGGGGACCCCGCTTGGGGACCCCGCCGTATTTATTGGTTTCTATTGTAACACATGGTTACTTGATATCCAAAAACCAGTCCTATTTTTTACTTACTCTAAAAAAGTGGCCCTCTGACTTATGTACTGACTTGGGACAGGTCAGGTGATTTAAGTTCACCTGAGTGCATTACCACCTTTCTTCTTGTTATTCTTCATTGTAGATCGGTTTGGTAACAGTTTGTAGGAAGTGACCCTTCTGTACTGACTTGGGACAGGTCAAGTTATCCGACCTCCGTCCAATAGATAAAGGTCAAATTGCTCAAGTGCATTACCACCCCCTACATTAATTAATTTTCCAAAGTAATTTTAGGCATGGACTTTCCTCTGAAGTATTTCAATTGCTCTTTCTCGTTTCGTGGCGGTTTTCTTGATGTTGAACACTTGGCTGAATTTATTGTCAGTTTTTTTTCTATGTTTCTCAAACCATAAAATCAATTTGTGGCTTCACGGTATGCTTTAGGTTACCCCTATTGCAACCAGATGAAGCTTGTTGAAAATCATATCACATCATCACAACCACTAATAATGCTCTAGATGTAAAACATGAAGGAAACCGTCACAAAAAGAGATAGAGCAATTGAAATACTTCAGAGGATATTCTATGCTTAAAATGACTTAGAAAAAAAAACACATGTCTTATCGAACTTCTCAGGAATAATTTAAGTACGATTTTAAATATTTAAGTACTGCCAATAAGGAACAGAGATTGGTCATCTATATATCCAGTGGTTTGGTCGAGACACCATCCTCTTGAACTTTTCTTTTGGGATAGAAGTAGGATAGACCATCTTTGCTCTGTGTATATGTAAACATTCTGTTGTCATTTATTCTGAAGCCTCGGTTGATACCACTGCCTGCCTGTTGGGTTTTAATCACGTTCAGATACTTTTCCTTGGTCAGTTCATTGTGGCGTTTGTTGATACCTTTGCAGCTCAGCTTGTCAGTGGCACCGAAACAGTAGTAGGTTTTGCTACACAGGCCAATAATACCAGCACCCTGCCATTCGATTTTAAAAAGTCCAGGTGTTCTCTTGTCAAAGTTTTTTCTCTGTGTACAACAGGGATGAGGTATCCAGATTCCATCTTGTACTTTCGCTTTTACAAAGTCATCTCTGTGAACATCACATGCCTCGGATGGTAACCATTCGTGCCATAGTTGGTAGAATCTTTCTTTTTTCTCAGGACGGACAACTTCTTCCAGTGATGGTTTCGATAAGGCAATGTACAAACTGTCAGTATCTGATTCACATAATTCAAAGTCTCGCCGATCCACATAGACATCGAGGAAATCATAATAGAATTCAAGCATTCGAATTTGAAGAGGCAAGTCCAGTTTGATTGTATGCTTATTCATCCATCCACTTCAAAAAGATCTTCACTCAGTGCTCTCAAATTCCGCAAAGCCATGTTGTTGATGCAGTTCGACACGTTGTTGTCATCACAATAGACAACGTTCCGATGTTTGTCTTTATTTGTAACAGTTTTTCCGTATCCGCTGTTTCCAAGTAACTTCATTGTATCAGCGACGATTGATTTGTTAGGATCAGCATCGCCAGCTCGTCTTGCATCTGATACTTGATCGCCGAATTTCTGAAAACATGCATTTGGCTGGAACTGGATTACTTGATATATACGGCTAACTTCCAATCCGTGTTGAATGTACCATTTTAAAAGTGGCGTTGCTAACAGAATTTTCTCTCCGTGATAGCTACCAATCAGGCTGCGTCTTGGCCGATTCATTATTTTATTTTCCACAGCGTACGTTCTCATATGGTCCCCTATATCTAATCTGGAAATGTTGATATTCTTGAAGATTGGAGTCATTTCTTCAAAATGTTCCTTCAGTCTTTCTGGTACATGGATGTCACATTCAACCAAGCCGAAAATTGTTTTGGCACGAATTTTTTCAATTAATTCATGAATGGTCATTCTTCCATCTGTTGAGAAGCTGAACATTTCTCTTAGAAACATATTCAAGGCAGGAAGAGTCTTTTTCATCTCAGGCCATTCACATTCCCATATCTCTGCAAGATTATATCCGAGATCTGTGATATATTTCGAGTTTTGGGCTGTATCTTCCCTCAGCTCTCTCATTGTTTTCTGTCGAACTGTATTGAAGAGAACTGGGCCATCCTTCTTCATATTTAAAGCACATTGATGACCGTGCCAGAAACACCCATGGAATTGATATACAGTATGAGTTGCCTTGCACCAGCCGTCCACTGGTATCCGTCGTCTTCCGATTCTCTTTTCCGTGCCATTAAACTGGTGCCGAATATGAACACCGTCTCTTGCGGTAATAAATTCCATCCATTGGTGGGCCATACGTCCATAGGTATGAGAGTACTCAGGCTTGAACTCTTGTTCTTCTCGCCTCCTGATATAACAACCGGTAGGCATTTCTTGCGTCAGTGCAGACAGATAAAGTGCATTTGCGTCGAATCCAACGATACCATCACATTGTTTGGCCTGTTCTCCGTATTTTACAGATCTTAGCTTTGTCACGTTCTTTTCCTGATATCGGTTAAAGATTATAGATGGCCCACCGACGATATTACCTTTTAAAAGATGGTGTAAATCTTTATTCTTTTCATTGAAGAGTTCAAATGTCACTCCTTCTTCGACTGTATTGAAGAGATATTTCAGGGTAAGGCCGGGTACGCTGATTCCATCTTTGAACATATCAATTTTACGGTCTTGGTAGAAAGTGAATTGCTTTTCCACGGCTTCTAAAAATGGCTTCACGTCTCTGTTATTGTACCATACCAAGAAATCACGAAAGGTGATCATGTTATGATCTTTCCATACTCGTTGACAGTATTTATATTCTTCGGCAGAGATGTTTTCATTTTTCAGGTTGCTAAAAACATCCTTGTGTTCTGGCAGGTGGTCCTGGTCTAACTTCTCCAAACTGTCTATCCATTCGTACGGTAGGTAACCTTTGGTTGCAGAGCACCCGAAAGCTTTTAGGAATTTGTCATAAGAAAATCCCTGTGCAAGGTAATTCATGATGTCGAGGAATTTCAGATGATCCGTCTTCAGGCACATGAAAGCATTCGATTTTTTAACAACAAACTTCAGTGGATCTTGCTTTTTGAAATAACTCATCAGTTCTCGCTTGACGATGTTCACATCATATTTCCCCGAATTAAATCCCAAGACTGGCATCTCCATCAAATAACTATGGAATTCAGCTTGGAGCTTTTCAATTGGATGTGGTTTTGAGTTACCTTCACCTGTAGTCAGGGCTTCGTGTTTAAGTACATCGTGGATTTTCTGTCTCATTGCAAGAATGGAATTTGAATGCATTTCTTGCATTAGTGAGTAGCTTGTCGACGATATTTCTGTAAGGTAGTTCATCAGTTGCTCTACGAGATTATGAGTGTTGCCTTCTGTAAAAAAACATTTTGGTTCTTCATAGCCTGGCACATTACTACATATACTGACACTTAATGGCTTGTGTTCAGCCTCCCAGGTCAGCTCATTAATACTCTTAGGTAAATCAGTTTTGGCAAAGTAGCTTTCAAAATCAAATGTCGCTCTGTATGGAAAATATCGTTGTGATTCAGGTACACTACTTCCTTCATCCTCCAGTTTTTCAAAGATTGTTTGTGGCGTATGGTATATTCCGCCAATATATCTGTAGTTAACATCTTCCGTACAGGTTAGTTCGTGGCGATTCAGTAGGAAACATTTATTCCAAAGTTTTCCACATTTACGGCAGGCAAATGATTTACTATATTGATCGATATCAGTAATATAGCTGAAGTGATTCTTGTAAAGGTTGATGTATATAGTATCGGCATAACATCTAGTGGATCTCTGAACGATCTTGGCAATTACGTCTTCATTTTCTTCAACTAGTTCAAATACTTGGATGTTGACTTCAAACATTTTCTCCACATCTGGCAGTTGATCCAGTTTTACGCCCAAAAATTCCTCTTTCCGTACATCTGTATATTTTCGAAACAATGCATATGCTGTTCTATTCAAACCATGACGGTCGGCACCACTCCATAGCGCCAGGCACCGAAAAAGACATAAATTGTCGTCGTATACGAAATGGGTATTTTCGTCTTTTACTAAGGCGATGATGAAGCGATTGTCCAAGATATACTGAGGTATGTCTTCCGGTACTCCACCGATAGGGTGATTCTTTATCTTGTTCACGTAGAATGTGATGTTGGTTAGTTGGTGGACTACCCATTTTGAGTTGGGTCTTTTCTGGCGGGCCCATTCAAGTATATCGTCTTCCTGGATGGTTTCTAGAAAGTGTTCAAAGTCGGCTTCATTATTTATCAAATGGGGCACATCCAATACTCGGGCGTTGTTTTGAGATGCATGAAAATACCGCACTTTTTCAGTTTCGTTGTTACGTAGAATGAATCCGTAACTCAAGTTGATCTTGAAACGTAATTCTTGTGGCAGGAATATAGTATTAGTCAGCTCACTAGCCATGGTCGATAAGTCTGTGGTCTGCAGTCGGTAGTTATAAACATCTTGAACTTTTCGATTTCCAGTATGATGAGTTCGTATAGCATCCCAGTTTTCACGGTACAGGTCTACTTCAAACACTTCTTCGGCGAGCAGGTTTTTATCGAATTCAGTCGGGTCGACATCGATAGTAGTGGTTGTCCTAGGAAGCTTGGCTACCCTCACTGGCACTTGATCTTCTGACTTCCGCTTGGAGGGGGCTGTTCCATGCACTACACTCTTGTGTCGGTTGAAATGAATCAGTTGATCAAATTCTTGTCCACACTCGTTGCAAGGATATGTCTCAAGACAAGTCTTCCGGTGATATTCCAGCTTCTCTCTTCTCGTGAAGGTCTTGTGACATTTGGTACATCCAAACTTCTTTTCTTCTCCATGAGTTGTCCGCACATGGCGATTACGATTACGGCGGTCAGTAAAGCTCTTTCCACAATGATCACAGTCAAATCGTGCTGGCTCCATTTTTATAAAGGTTTGCAAAAGCAAATTTGCTATAGAAAAGTACTAGCGATGTATTCAATACAATGGTTTGAAACAGAATGGCGCCACGTTACTTGTAATAGCTTTTTATTCAGACCTAACGGATGTGAAAGAAGACGCCATACCATTTAAAACCAACAGCAACATTTGGTCGATTTTTCACTTCTGTTTGTGTTTGTTTCCTATAGGAATATGGGTTAAAGTCGGAATTTTCAGGAAATTAACACAGAAAATAATGAAAAAGAAACACTAATGAAATTCGGATCTGTTTCTTCAGTTCATTTTCCTGCATTCTGATTGGTCAGTTAGGTAATTGTCTTGATCCTCAGAATGGAAGAAAATAGCAGACAAATAACAAAACAAACTTGCTTTCTCAAAAATGGCGGACGAATATACGGGGCTCGATCCCCAGTATTGCCCCTGTGCAAATTAAGATCGCAGAAACTCTCAATTTACAGAAAAAGTCACTCCCATAAAGAGTCTCGGCATTAGCAGACTTGATATTGGCTGCTTAGCTTCTAACAGATATCAATAGAGAAATCAAAGATAACTAATCAAGTCGCATGTGGGAGGGAGTCGATCCCCAAATTTGCCTCTGTGCAAATTAAGCGCACAGCAACTCTCAGTTTATAGAAGCAATCACTTCCGTAAAAAGACTCAACGAAAACAGACAAAATGTTATCTGCGTAAGATTGCAAATTGACGCTACACACAAAAAATACGTCCTTATTGCATTTTTATGCGACAATATATTAAACGTTTTGCTAAAGGATACAACAGTGAACAAAGTCACGACCGAAAACAGAACTTATCAATGACAAGTTCCACAATCGAATTACTTAACGATTGTCGCCTTCATTAACTACTTTGAAAAAACGAAATGATTTTGCGTGCCTATACCTCATGAAATGTAATGCAATTCTGGTGTTCGAAATTGTTGTTGGTAGAAAAAAAAACATTTTGGGAAATAGAACTTCAAGTATTGCTGAAAAGATTCACTAGAGGCAATCTATCTCAAAAAATGTATATTATGATGGTTTGAAATGAGACCTAATCTGCTCTGTAAATAAATAAGTGAATAAAAGTTCGGGATATACGCTTTTATTGAAAACATAAAAAAACCTGCTAAAATCAGTTTCCTCCCTTGCCAATTGACAGCGTATTTCAATCGCCGTGTATTTCTCCAGTTGAGACATAATTCTGATCACAAATAATAAACTGATTCACGCTGAATTAATTTACATAAAAAGCATGTCTACAATTATATTTTTATTTGGTTCTCTAGCCGCAGGAAATGTTTGTGGATGTTTTTCACTGATTTGTGAAACGGTACGCTTTTTTATGGTTTTAGCAAAGGGATAATAATGCATTACGGTTGAGGAAAATTATCTGAAAATTCCAGAAAACCACAACACTGTCTTACAAAATTAGCGCTAGATCGTGTAAGGGAATGTAATTCTCCGATTACACTGCAAATTCTACGATCATTTTGTTGTGTGAAGATTTTGTCATTATGATTATTATTATAATTTTTTTTCCGCAGAAAGTAATGCATTTCCATTGAATCAAGGAATTGAATACTCAAAGTAGATTTCCACAACAAATAATTTAGGACCCACCGGCGCTTTCTTATATCTCTGTGAATGTTTTTTTTTTTTTTTTGTTTTCAAATTAAATTTTAGAACACTTATAATGTGTCTTATCCGTGACGTATATGAACCCATTTTAACGTCAAACCTTTGTAACATTGATTTACCGGTAGTTGATTTCTTACATAATTGCTTAACGGATTGAACAATAACTGTACGCTGTGTTTTCCAATCTGCCGCAATTTGGGTGCAAGTTTTATAACATCTGGGGCTGGAAATTTAAAAAAAATTACGGAACATAATAAATATCTTCCTCACATAAAACTCATTATTATCGACACAAACGAAGCGAACATAACACAAAAATGTAAACAACAAACAGCTTATAAGGGGAGAGACCACAGAAACACCTAAATTTACAGTTAGATCTACGTATAATATTTACAATCCAAACGAACAATCGGAAATATTACCAAAAGAAAATAATGGACTGAATGTATCGACACAAAATCATTTTACATAAGACCGTACAGGCGCTATTTTTTTAACAATGAAGAAACACGATTAAAATGATGAACATGTAAGTTTGAAACGTAATGAAAAAAAACCCATAAATCTGATTTAAACCTATGAAAATCCGATTGAACGGATTTATATCAGTTTTAAACGGAATGAAAAAACACTAAATCGGATTTAAACCTATGAAAATCCGATTGAACGGATTTATATCAGTTTTAAACGGAATGAAAAAACACTAAATCAGATTTAAACCTATGAAAATCCGATTGAACGGATTTATATTTGTTTTAAACGGAATGAAAAACCACTAAATCGGATTTAAACCTATGAAAACCCGATTGACCGGATTTATATCTGTTTTAAAATTTTTTATTCGAGAAAACAACATATCTGCAAAGCTGCGATGGACACACAGGAAGAAAATCCGCTGGAAAAGACTGAAAAAAGCAGAAATTCATGGTAGCGAGAGTGTAGAGAGAAAAAAACAACCAACAAGCAGAAAATTCCACCAACATGTCGTAATGACAACTCGAAGCTCCAATCAATAAGTATAAAACTGGGCCAAAAAGCAAAAACTCTCACCAATAGGGTGACATTCCGAACAGCAGTATCGATAATTAAAAAAATGCAATATATCTCAGATTTTCGTTTTGGTGGTGTCTCCAAAATTACAGAGTGCCATTCTCCGTAATTATCACATACTACCTACTTCAGGAAATCTACGTAAATTACCGAATTTAAGTTAGTGAATATTCGGCAATTATTCAAACACGCTGATATTGCTATTCGATAAAAAATCGGCTGTTATTAAGAGGGTACATTAATAATATTCGGGGAATGTGGTCATGACATATTTTATCAACAAAATGCAGGTACACAAGTTATTCTCGTGTATTATCTTGTTTTTTATATCGGTATTTGCTACAGAAAGGTCTTGAGTTTTGTACCTCAAAGTTTTACGCTATAGTCATAGCTGCGGATAGTGAGACAAAGGGACATACTAAAAATGGCATACGGGAATTAATTTTGACATACACTCTAGTATGGTTCAAAGAATCAGATATCATTTCGACTTGTGCT